>OY796872.1:17435720-18770720 GCA_963680765.1 Agrochola lychnidis
TATGACTTTGTAATACTCACAGAAACATGGCTACTACCGGAAATTAATAAAAATGAATTCATTGACCAGCGTTGCATCGTGTACAGGTGTGATCGCTATCGGGCTAGCACAAAAAATATGTAATGGCATGAGGCACAGGGTGTAAAGTTCACTCATCCTCCATAGAAAAGGAAGGATGCTCCGACCAGACGGGTGTTGTGTCTGGTGGGTAACTGCCCGACGATTAATGTCGGGTCGTTGTACATATGTTGGTCGCGCGGTAATCTCTGTTCGTGCAATGCAAGATTTGATGTGTCGTCAGTGTGATGCGTAGTTTGCATGTGGCGATCTAGATGCCACCACAACTTAAATACGTCCGCTAATGTCACTCCGTTACACAACTACATCGAGCAAATTGCTGTTGAAATACCTAGTGATCAAAATCTGAAGCGTCGCATCGTGGCAGCTGCATACATATCACAGAAGACTCCCTCCCTTTTGTATGTGAAAAACACTTCGAAGTTACACTATGACGCTCTGGGTGATCCTAGCGTCAAATTATTTTACTTAGTCGAAGATTATAATCTTCCAGAAGTCACATGGCACATGCCATCTAACCTGAATACTCCAAAAGTCTTTCTTTATGCTCTGGCTCAACTGTGTCTTGTGATCATCTAAACAACTTCAAGTCGCTTCTAAATACCTTTCAGCATAACAGCACACTTAACACTAAATTAATATCCAACTGCCCTTGTAATGTGCAGCAAGAGCCCTCCATTCTGCTACCTGCTGACGGATATCGCCCCCCATTTGTTTGTGATAAATGTAAATATTAAAAATCTTTCCCTGGAAAGGCAATCGCTGCAGAAATTTATTTTTTACAAGATGAACTATGAAAAAATAAATAATATTATACTGAACACTAATTGGACCGAACTTCTCACATTTGAAAAATCTGTAGAAGGGGGGCATCTTTATTCTGTGACAAACATGACGAGATTATTAAGCCACACACTCCTCTGACTAGTTCTAAATCTTCCACTTTTCCAGTCTGGTTCTCGCGCCCCTTGATCAGTACATTTAAAAAGAAACATAAACCCGGAATCAAGTGAAAGAAGTATAAAAACATATATGAATATGAAACATTCACATCACACAGAAGTGTTTGAAAATGTGCAGTACGAATTTTTACGTGCCATGTACTATACATGCTATAAATCTTATCTATATTAATCTCAGTTACTCAGCAAGTACAAACTTCTGCCCCTTAGCTCTCAATGAAAATACCTTGAAGAAAGTATTTACATCAAATTGTCAAAAATTTATTCAATTTTATAAATTTGAATAACATGACTTGTTACGTCGTACCTGGAAACTTTCACAAGCGACAGGTACGCGCAAGTACAGTAGTTCTATTTTCTTAATGTCCCTCGGCAAACTTCGTGTTTCGTCAGTCGTCGGATTTCTATCAGTTGCCCTTTGCACTTGGTGCAGACTGGACGCTCTCAATCGACTTGGAAGTATATAGGTGTCCCACTGCTGGGCAAAGGCCTCCCCTTTTTCTTTCCAAATCTCTCTGTTTTGTGCGATTTCAGGCCATATTGGTCTCGCAAACATAACTAGATCGTCATACCACCTTCGCCGCGGTCTACCTCGACGGCGTTTTCCTCCTTCAGGCGTCCAGTGAGTGACGATCTTTGCTCATCTCTCCGGGTGCATTCGTGCGACATGGCCGGCCCACTCCCACTTCAGCCTGGCTGTTTTTTCCCCAACATCCGCTACTTGAGTTATGGAGCGCAGGATGGTGTTTCTAACGCGGTCCGTTTGTTTCACACCTATTATGCTGCGCTCCATTGCCCGCTTGCAAATCTTGAGTTTGGACTTCAGTTGTTCAGTAAGTGACCAACTTTGTGCACCATAGGTTAGGACGGGCAGAATGCACATGTCGTTGAGTTTTCTTTTCAATTTTATTGGGAGCTTTCCTTTCTTGTGTTCTTTAAGGGCCCAGTAGGTCTTTCAAGCATTTTGAACTCGTTTTTCGACTTCTTTGTCTTACCTATTCTTGAACAACACTATCTGGCCCAAGTATGTATACCCATCGACATATTGCAATACATGCCCGTCTACCTCAACCCTACGTTTCGTGCTGTTGGTCATGACCTGTGTTTCACATCTGTTCATTGAAAGCCCAACCTCAAGACTTGCTGTGCTCTGTGATGTGGAGAATAGCACAATATCATCAGCAAAGCGAAGGTTTGTTAGCTGTTGGCCGCTAACAGTTATGCCCCGTGACTGCCACGAATCAGGCAACTTGTTAAAAACCTCCTGCATTGCGCTTGTGAACAGCTTAGGTGAGAGTAGATCGCCTTGTTTGACACCTTTTTGTATGTTGAAATTTGGGCCAGAATATGGTGACAATGAGGTCAATGTAGGTATGCATAACATTTTGGGACTCCAAGACATTAATAACTGACTAATGGTCTATGCTGTCGAATGCCTTGGCATAATCCACAAAGGCTTTTAACTTAATGTAATTTATTTAAAAAATGAGAGGAAAGCTGCTAAAGTTGCAGGCACGAAAATAGTTTTACAGTCTATAAAGTTCACACGGAAATCAAAACAATACAATGATAAAGTACTTAGTTTTGAATTTAAATTATGATACACGATAAATCTAATAATGGACATGGAAATTAGCATTCGTTTGTATTCGGAAATGTAATGATTCCCGAGGGATATTAAAAAAATTGGAATATTGTACTCTTTTTGCAGTGAACTCGTGTCGAACTAATTCTGGCCAGCGCTCACCTGTCTGCCGTATGTTTGGCTCTTTATAATAGCACTTTTGAAAATAATGACATCTTCAATTGTCCAATAAGTAGTTCAAAAGCCTCATCCGCTTCTCATTATTAAATTAAACCCGTGTGTGTAGTAGGTACCCTTTCTAAAAATCATTAAGCTTACTAAGGTCATATTTTTGATGATGTAATCTATATCTAAATTTTAATTAAATTAATGCTCTTAATACAACTAATTACTTCACGTAGGTACTGTTACAAAAACTCCTAGCGATTACACTTATTTTTTTACATTTATGTCTAGCTACCTGTGGACAGCGTATATTGTTACCAAAACTTGTTTTAATTAAACTAGTTGAAGTTCTTGTAATGTACCTAACTATTCTTTTTAATAAAAATTAAAATAAATGATCATGCTCCTTTTTTTTTGGTGGGAAATTATCAAATAATTTCTCCCGCTCTGGGTGGAGCGAGAGGGCGTGTCAGACTCTTACTGACTAAAACCTACCCGTGTTCCTACAGTTGCCATGTTGCCGGGGGCCACGATTTCCCTATCGGCCCGTAATCGCAGCCCCGGCAGGCATTGGCCCTAGCGGACCCCGTCAATTCTGCTGACATCTCTTTGAGGCGCGCGTGGAACACAACGCGCCGTCGACCCGGGCTTGGTCCTTATCGGACGGCGAGCTACCCATTGCTCACCGTCCGCAAGCCCGCGCCTACGGTGGCCGGAAATCAGCCTGTGATTCCCGACGCCCAGGGCGTCTCCTCCTGCGGATGATCATGCTCCTGCCCCTATCCTAATTGTTGGTCGTGATTTCAAAATTCACTTCCTTCCTCTACAGAGATACTTTGTTTTTATATTTGACCAAATTTATTTGATAAACTACCCGTAGGTACAAATACAATAAATTATATTCCTTATTTTATTCTTTAACATTCGCTTAAGTTTCTATTCTTTTCAATAAATAACATCATACCTATGTAATAAATGATTTTTATTTTCAAATAAATATTATAATATCATAAACTTCCTTTACTCCATATTTCGCACAACACAATAAATAAATAAATAATAAATAAATAAATCGTTTATTTATAAAAAGGGGCACATTTACAATAAGTAACTTAAAAAATTAAAATAGAGCACAGTTGCTTATTTGCCTGAACTAGGTTGAACCTGTGTTTCAGGCTAGGAAGTGCAAAAATTCTTAATGTAATAAATTAACTATGAGTATAAAGTACAAACTAAATTAAAATTAGGTAAATATAAGTAAAATAGCATGTTAGCGGTTCTATTTGCAGACAACAAGTAGATCTTCTGTCTGTGCATAATCTATGGTTAGTAAATATTCAATTATAATTTTTTTACAGCTAAAGTAATTTAATTTATAAATACTAAGTTTTCTATTTAATCTGTTGTACAGAAATGGGCCCAAAAATGTAAAAAATCTTTCTACAAAGACATGTTTTGAGGTTGCATTAGATGTGCATACTATATCATTCCGTCTCTTGTTAGTATTGTCAGCAGTGTAGGTAAACATGGTGTGCTGTTTTAATATTAAGTGCATAATGAAAAGTTGGCGAACAGTCAGCACGTTGCAGGATTTATAAAGCAGATTTGTGGGAAAGAAAAAGGGATGGAAGTTTGCTACCTTTAAAATTGCTCTCTGAGCTCTTTCAAGAGAAAGTAGATAGGTTTTTGGTGCACCACCCCATGAAGTGATGCAGTATTGAACTATAGATTGACATAGGGCTAAATAAACTTGTGTGATTAATTTTGAATCTGCAAATGTTCGCAATTTTTTAAAAACATATATTAATTTGCGCACTCTTTTAGTTAGACTTTCAATATGTTTTCTGAAAGACAGTGTCTCGTCCATTATTACCCCGAGGTATTTTATGCTGCTCGTTTTGAGGATAAGAGGACAATTACACATGTTGACTGAACGGTTTCCACATTGATGGGCATATAGCTGAGGGTTAGTAATGTTAAATAATAATAATAGATGACTGTAGTGGTAAAATGTTACCAGCAAAGTGTATTATCCGGTATTCTATTAAATAATACAATACCTCGACATTCTATACAATGCACAGACGCAATCATTATAATATGATAGGTATGTAAATATCATTTTAACTTAACATTAAATTTGAAAGCTATGTTAGTAAACATGTAAGTTGGACAAATAATGGACGACCGTATAATCAAAACATTTATAATGTTTGTTTGTTACTGAATCACAATTTAACAGAGGCCCTAGTGTGAGTTTCTTTTTAACCGACTTCATAAAAAAGAGGAGGTTCTCAATTCGTCGGGATATTTTTTTATTTTTTTATGTATGTTCCCCAATTACTCGAAGACGGCTGGACCGATTTGAAAGAATATACTTTCAAGTTGGTTCCATTGTCATTTGGTCACGATCTGATGATGGGATCTTGGAGAAATGGAGGGAACTCTCTATAGGAAAATCTCTGAGGGAAATCTCTATCTATAGCGATTTGGGTATTTTTGATGAGCAGTTGGCATAAGGCTATTGTAACTTAGATAAATTACAAATCAACCCACTAAAAAGTGAAAAAAAAAAATCTTTTTTACAAAAAATACAACCGACTTCCAAACTACAAAGTGAAAAATAACTTTAATTTCGGATGTCGGTGTCAAAAAACTAAAAAACTGATCCAAAGACACCGACTTCCGAAATTAAAGTTATTTTTCACTTTGTAGTTTGGAAGTCGGTTGTATTTTTTGTAAAAAAGTTTTAACCATCTCGACTTCACGCATCGACCACGTTCGGCGCTCCGATTGGCCCTTGGCTGGCCTTCACTGGTGGTCACACAAATTTGAGAAGCAAATAGACTATGACCTGGATTCAAATTTGCGCATTTTTTATCCGGGTTCATGTAGCAATTTGCTTATTATTATGCGAGGGGAACAGCTGATTACAAATAAATCAAAGATTTGTTTGAACTCCATTTATTTTGCTGTAATTGTACTATTTATGTTAGTGTTATCAAGTCTGTCTTTGCAATAGCAGTATTTATTTAGATATGCATGCGTGGCGCTGATCCACTTTGGTTCGTCACCATATCTGAGTAAGCACTGAATCACTGCCTGTCTCGGGAAGGTCCTATGTCCAGCAGCGGATGACAATCTGGCAGACCAAACACATTGATTGCTTAAACATCGTCATCATCATTCAGCCGAAAGACCTCCACGTGTAGACATAGGTCGCTCAGCTATAGAAAGAGTTGGAGCCATACGTCCTGTATAGCTCCATTTCTTTTCCCACACCAAAGTTCGATTAAAATAATACTGCTACAAGAGATGGTGCTAAGCCCCCAGATCTTCAGTCCACTTTGGGTGCCTTGGGAACTTAGCCATGCTGCGCCTGTTGAATAGGCCCTCCTGAAGCCAAATATTAGTAAAATAACACACTTAAATACTAGAGGTACCTACATTATGTCGTCATATTCATCAATAATTAAGGTAGATCCTCATTGGTAGCCCGCGAAATACAAAACACATGGACATGGACAAAAAAGTACATTCCTCAGACACGAACATAGTAAATATATTGTGTAATAAAAACAGAAATATGAATTATTACGTAGTTTTAGCCTCTTTGAACTTGTCAGTTTTAAATCAAATTAATAAGTAATGTAAGATTAACTCAAATTACCATTTGACAACGTCAGCCATAATGGACCATACAGAAAGACAAATAAATGGACGTTCCACACCATGCATAATACTACTACTAATACTAATACTACATAGAATATTTTATTCATACGAAACTGTCTTCATTGGTATTTTGAATAAAATTATCTTTTGTCAAGTTAATGAGTAAGATAGTATTTTTATATTTCACCAAAAAAAAACTTTTTTCTTATTTTTTTCTTCTTTGGCAACTGAACCGATGTTGACTATTCTGCCAGCGTCAAAAAAAAAATTAAAATGGAACGCGTTTACTTGTTTGACGATGGTTAATTTCATAATATACAACTGTAAGAACATCAAGCAGTCTATTGAAGGCATAAAACAGCTTTGCAGTTTTGCGGACATAATAGCGCTGCAAGAGACATGGCTACAGCCTGATGAGCTAGCGTACCTGTCCAGCACGAGGATTTCGGAAGCACGGGAACGTCTGCTATGGACACTGCTGCCGGCATCATCAGAGGTCGGCCCTTCGGTGGAGTTGCGCTATTATGGCGTAAGGAGGTGTTCCCGTGTGTTTCAGTGATTGCGTGTGCTAATCCGCGTACTGCGGCAATACGTCTGACGACGAATGATACTTAAGCGTATTATCTATGAAATGATAGGCCATTGTTGGTCGTGAGTGTTTATATGCCAACTGATAGCGTAGAAAATGCATCGGAGTTAAAAGAAAGAAAGAAAAATATTTTATTTGGGACACTCACAGGAAATACAGACAGAAATAAAAAATTAAATTAAATTAAAATAAGAAAATAGCATTTTAAACTAACAAACTAACAAAAAATAGTAACGACTTGTGCGAGGCCAAAAAGGCCCATATCTCAGCATAATACTGCGATATTTTAATAAATACCGCGGCGCTGGTATTCTGATAGGGCCTGCTGTGATATCACGGACACACCTACGTACACATATAAATCCCTCTAAGGGATTACAAAATAAATAAAACAATAAAAAATTATAATGTAAACAAATAATAAAAATCAAAACCATTGAAGAATCGACGCATGCCCGACGTGACGTTCCAACCTCCGCATCACTTGTCAGGTATGGACTATTATAATCTATGACAAGCGAAGGGACACGGCGCGGGAATGTATTATCTATGGCGCGATTCTGCGATGCAATCGGCTATCAATTTAGCTGTGCAGTGTTTTTTGAAGTAAATAGAGAAAATAAATAATATCAATCAACGAATATACTACTGTATAATAAGAGGTATTGATACAAATAAAGCAGTGAGTGAATAATATAAGATAAGGCAAGAAAGTGGTGCAAATAAATAAAATAAAGTATCTTTGTGTTGTGAATTTGTGATTGACTGTGTTGTGTTGTGTAAATCGGAAGAAAGAGACTCAGTCACCGAGCAAAACAAAGCGATTGAGCAAAATCGTGCTGCTAGGAAATAAGACTCCGCTAAGGTCACCAATACCAACTGCGTGCAGTCCCAGGGTGAGTTTATAAACTGGTTTCCTTTTGAATTCGTATTAAATGTTGCTTATATTTTGTAATAAAAGTTCCAACTGTTTTTATAGCACGAAAAAGAGGTGGCAAGTCGTTCCAGCAGCGAGAGGCAGCGAATTTAAAGCTTCCACGGAATGCAGCAGTTTCACAGATTGTCTAAGTTGTACCAGTGCCATTGTAAGTGATAGTGATATCAAGTCTGTTTTATGCTTGGCGACTACAACGCGCATCCAGGTGAGCGTTTTACCGTGAACGAATAGATTTCTCAATGGAGCAGGATTGGACTTGTGTAGATACTAGTAGGTTGCAACCGTCGTCAGAAACATTTACATTTGTTAGCGAAGCTCACGGGAGCAGACGATGGCTCGACCACTGCATTGTGACTAGCTTCGTGAAATACGTCGTTTATTGGTCTGACCATTTACCGCTAGTTATTACTTGTAATCTTGAACACGTGTTCTTGAGCGGAGACCGCGAATCGGCAAACGTAAGGTAGGACGCCCTCAGGCTAGGTGGAGTGACGATCTTCGCAGGGTGGCTGGTAGCATCTAGATGAAAGTTGCCGAGAATCAAGCTGAATGGCGTGCAATTGGAGAGGACTATG
The DNA here is from genome assembly GCA_963680765.1 of Agrochola lychnidis. NCBI lineage: Eukaryota > Metazoa > Arthropoda > Insecta > Lepidoptera > Noctuidae > Agrochola > Agrochola lychnidis. The sequence continues at coordinate 17,444,287 of OY796872.1, forward strand.
TCCAGCAGTGGACTGCTATAGGCTGATGATGATGATGATGTTCGCTATTTTAAAGCGCCATCTTTACATACCAAGTCCCCTCCGTGCCTCGGAAAGCACGTTAAGCCGTTGGTCCCGGCTGTCATTTGTAGATCTTTGACAGTCGTTACGGGTAGTTAGAAGCCCAAAAGTCTGACAACCAGTCTTACCAAGGGGTATCGTGTTACCTAGTCACTAGGTTGTGGAGGTCAGATAGGCAGTCGCTCCATGTAAAATACTGGTATTCAGCTGCATCCGGTTATACTGGAAGCCGACCCCAACATAGTTGGGAAAAGGCTAGGCAGATGATGATGATGACATTTTTTAATAGCGAAATTATAATCTATACACTTATTGCCAGAGATCCGATTTTCTGTTCAGTAAAACTGTTTACGTCTAGTCTGTTGTAATGACAAGTTCTTTCAGTTTGTTATTCATAGCAATTTAATGTGTCAATATTCACGAATAAAAAACACCAAAAATCATTGTTGTACATTCAATTTGATAACTATGCCAACGTCCATACAAAAACTGGCCATGTCCTTTAAATCGCTTTTTATCGATAATACATCGTTTTGTACAGAATTATTAATATAAACATTTTGTCTAAAATTTTCACAGTAACTATTTTGTACGGAACCTTCTCCTATTTTAACGATTCGTTCTTCGCCAGATACAAAGCTAGAACTCGACACCTGAATTATTTGTTTAAAGGTTTTCTAAACTTTTCGTTTGTAATAACCACTTCTTTTTAGTCGTTTCCATTTATTAGATCCATTTTTGAAAGAAAAATAAATAGAACAGCACGTCGATAACGAATACGACAAAACAAAATCAAAATTTCCGTACTACTCCGTACTGACACCATAACAGCATTTTCAAGACCATTATAAACCGATTGAAATAAGAACCATCCTTACTCTAAAATTACTAATTTAATTTCGAATGTAATTATTTAACCTCAAAATAGATACTAATCCCCAAATGAATCTTAAAGTCGCTACCCCAATATCATAATCTATTTAAAAAAACTACATATTTAAAATATTTCAGGCATAAGGAAAATAATATGAAACACCAAGATATTTTGTCAGACATTTATATTTCTTTGCCAACATCAAATTCAATATTCTACACCATACCATCACATCTCCTATTCCCCACATAATATCTAAATTCATTTCACCATCAAATCAGTATTCTTATATTTACCATAAAACTAATAGGTTACCTTAATTTACAGTAGATTTCAAACCAATACCATGCCAATCTATCTTTTTACCGACACAGCCACCAAGCACATCTTACCATCACGAGCGCCCAGCCCAGAAGGGCGTTATTACCCCCATTTTCACATATCAAATCTTTGGGTGTTGCCAGTACAATATTCAACAACTACGTATTAATAAATTGAAAAGTAACGTAATGTATTCTTGTACAGGACCTTTAATACAAAACCTTTAAATTAAATTAAATTTATTTATTGACTTAGACAACAATGATCCATATGTTAGTTAGTTAGATACAAAAAGAAAAACTTAAAAACTATGTTAGTGTGTTACAATTATAACTAAGTACAAACAATATTTACATACATTCACCGAATGTGATGAATCACTCCTGCTTGACCAACACCTGCATGAAGTGATTCATTATCGGCGAGTCAAATTTGTCCACTAACATCTTCAGAATGCTGGTAGGACTTGACCGCGTTCTCTCTAGCAGCGACGCCGTTTTTCTCCTCACCATTGCGTGGAAATCGTGAACACGCGCCTGCGCGAACATGCCAGAGGCACTGCAAAAGCGCGGCAGTCCCAAAAGCATTCTGAAGCTGTTATTACATTGGATCCTCAGGGCGTCCATTGTTTTCCGCGCTTAGCTGGCCCACAGGCCGCTCGTGTAGAAGGTCTGGCAGTAAGCCTTAAACAACGTTATCTTAACCTCCTTACTACAACAAGCAAACCTGCGAACCAGCATATTGCTTCTCACAGCAAGAGCCCGGTGCTCGCGTTCGACATCTTCATGATCCTTAAGGTCCTCCGTTACGTAGTGCCCCAGATATTTAGTTTGTTTCACCCTTTGCAGGGGTTGGCCATTGAGGGTGATAATTGGCTCGTATGACTGTTTCCTACCGTTTTTATAATCGTGTTAAGATGATAACAGTATTGGTTTATAATACCATTATAAAACTGCTCCTTTTTACTTATAATTGTTCTGTAAAGTGAATTTATAAAGCCTTATAAAACCAAGTAATAAATGCAAATAGTTTCCAGTATGGTTAGTTCTGTTTATCACTCTTATGGAGTACTTTACTTATAGTAGTTCTATAATGCTTCTTGTTAGCAGTTATAAGTGTAGCTTACCAGTTTGTCTATTCTTGAGCGCATTTACACCCTCGCGATACTTTTATAGGTCACCCAAGCTTATATTGCACCCTTAATTTCTACCTATAAGTAATTATAAGTTAATGTATAAGATCAGATATACTATAAGGCCCAACTAACTCCATGCTTGCTATTATAAGCGTGGCAGCAAATACTAGAAACGTTAAGAGAATATTGTAAGTGCTGGAGGCCTATATCACCTGCACTATAGGATAATTTTGCTGCTTGGGCTGTTAAATGGTGATTCAGTAACAAAAAAATATTAAAAACGCTCTGATTGTCCGGTCGTCCATTATTTGTCCAACTTACTTGTTTACTAACATAACTTTTAAGTTTAATGTTTACTGACTTATAGATTTCCCAAAATTTTTTTTTTGTTAGTTTTCTAAAAATGAAACCTAGCTAAATCGATTTATCGCCCCCAAAACACCCTGCATACTAAATTTCATGAAAATCGTTGGAGCCGTTTTCGAAATTCAGATTATATAATATATGTATCCAAAAATTGCTCGGTTAAAGGTAGGTATTAGATATTTACTGTACTTATATTATACGTACGTGCAAAAAGCATTCCTGCGTTTTCTTTACAGAAGAACTCTCGGTTACTATCCCTACCTCTATCCTAACAAGTTACTCTTAGGGTGTCTGGGATATCATACGCTGGAGACCAGAAGGGCATGTGGCCAGGTAGGCGTTATGCTTAAGGTGTGGAAGGGTATGATGGATGCGCCTGATATCCATAATGAGCTGATTCGACTATACACACCGAATAATTATCTCCGTGGTAGAAAACATCGACTGCTAGGCGTGCCTTCGTGTCGGACAGCAGCCCGTACCGCGCGTGTTGACCGCACTAAATAAGCTCGTGGAAGCCAACCCGGACTGTGATCTGTTCGATGATAAATTCGACAATTTAATGGTTATGTGCCTACATTTTTGTGATAATAATTGTATTTAATTGTTGTTATTCGTTTATGTGTTATGTTTGTACTTATATATACTTTATGTAATTGGTATCTTAAGCCGTGTAAATCAAATAAATAAATCATTATAATTATTGCGTCTATGCATTGTATAGAATGTCGAGGTATTGTATTATTTAGTAGAATATCGGATACACGATACACTTCGCTGGTAACATTTTACCACTACACTCATTTATCTAATGTGTCGTGCGAAATGTGGAGTAAAGTATAAACTTCTTATTCTTATAAGATTTATATGAAAATAAAAATCATTTATTACGTAGGTATGAATTTTATTGAAAAGAAGAGAAAATTAATCTAATTTTAAAGAATGGAATATTATAAAAAGGACTATAATTTATTGTAGTTGTACCTACAGTACAGGTAGTTTATCAAATAAAGCTGGTCAAAAATAAAAACAGAGGAAGGAAGTGAATTTTGAAATCACGACCAACAATTAGGATAGGGGTAGGAGGATGATCATTTTATTTTCAATTATTATTTAAAGGAACAGTTACATTACAAGAACTTACAACTATTTTAACAAAAACAAGTTTTGGTTACAATAGACATATATGTAAAAAAAAAAAAAACGTGTGGCACTCGGGGACTGCCGCGGTAAAGCTATTGCATAGCATTTGTAACCTCCATACTTCCTATTTGTCAACGCCACACTTGGGATGATGACGTGATGACATAAAACAAAAATTACGTTCCCATGACAACATCATGTTGTCATGGGAACCATCATTACATGGTAGGAGAAAAAAACCTAACACCCTCCGTGTTAGGTTTTTTTCGTTACGGAATTTCTTGATTCGGTCGCCGCGCTCAAAGCCCGCGATAAAAGCTATGCAATAGCTTAATAAGTGTAATCGCTAGGAGATTTTGCAGCAGTTCCTACGTGAAGTAATTAGTTGTATAATGAGCAAAATATAATTAAAATTTAGATATAGATTACATAATATAAAATATGACCTTAGTAAGTTTTATGATTTTTACACACATGGGTTTTATTTAATAAAGAGAAGCGGATGAGGCTTTTGAACTACTTATTGGACAATTGAAGATGTCATTATTTTCAAAAGTACTATTATAGAGAGTCAAAAATACGGCGAACAGGTGAGCGCTGGCCAGAATTAATTCGACACGAGTTCACTGCAAAAAGAGTACCTGCGCGTACCTGTCGCTTGTAAAAGTGTCCAGGTACGACGTAACAATTTGATGTAAATACTTGTGTGATAAGAACCATCCTTACTCTAAAATAACTAATTTAATTCCGAATATAATTATTTGACCTCAAAATAGATACTAATACCCAAATGAATATTAAAGTTGTTACCCCAATATCATAATCTAAAACTGTTTAATAAAACTACATATTCATAATATTTCAGGGATAAGGAAAATAATATGCAACACCAAGATATTTTGTCAGTCATTTATATTTTTTTGCCAACATCAAATTCAATATTCTACACCATACCATCACATCTCCTATTCCCCACATAATATCACTATTTAATCGTATTCAAATATTTATCAATAAACTAACAGGTTACTTTAATTTACAGTAGATTTCCAACCAATACCATACCAATCTATCTTTTTACTGACACAGCCACTAAGCTCATCTTACCGTCACGAGCGCCAGACCGAGAAGGCCGTTCCCGCGCTACGTTCTGACACATCAAATCTTTGGGTGTTGCCAGTACAATATCCAACAATTACGCATTTATAAATTGAAATCTAACACTTGCTTCAATGTATTTTCTTTGAGAGCTAAGGGGCAGGAGTTTGTACTTGCTGAGTAACTGGGATTAAGGTAGGTATGATATATGGCATCTAGTGCATGGCACGTAAAAATTTGTACAACACATTTTCAACCACTTCAGCATATTTTTTGTAAAAGAGGTTCCATACCGACGCTGCATACTCTAATTGTGAGCGAACTAGGGGTTTATACAAGCATAATATGACCCTGATCTCTTGATCTCTTGAAGTCAAGGGTAGATTGCAAGAGACAGCCATACAATTTCCAAGCTTTATTTACGGTTTTGCTAATGTGCGAGATCGCGAATTGAGTTTAATTTAGTGAGAGGCACGTGATAAAGGGTGTACCCGAAGTTAATAATGTGCTGGGTTTTGGCGAAAGTAAGGTAATTGCCACCGGGGCAGGCCTAAAAAGCGCTGGCGTGACGATTTGGACTCGTTCCTGACCAACTGGCCGGAGAAGGTACAACATAAGGAAGACTGGAAAGTTATGGGGGAGACCTTTGCCCAGCAGTGAGACAAAATAGGTTAACAAAAAAAAAAGTTATTGCATTTACTCAGCTTTAGTTTGAACGGCACTTATGATTATAATTAACGGTTTCCAGATGTGAGCTGCAGTGTACCGTAGAAAATATGCAGGTATGCCGTTAGGCCGTGGAAGGAACCAGAAACTTCAGTTAATTTTGGGATCTTATGTTCATCAAAGAATAGGTTGGAAAGTATGTGATAGCTGAGGAAGTTGCCGTAGGCGGTTGCCATTGAAACAAGAGTGGTGAGGCAGGTTCGTAAACAGAGTGAAAAGAATTTGAAAACACATTGCAGATTGCTTCTGGTTCACTGGATTGGGTGTCTTTGTACTGGACTTTTGCTGGGATTCACGGTTTGTCTTTTGGGTTTGATATGTCGTGTGACTAGAAGTATTTAACATTTGTGTATTCTTCTTCTACCAAGACAACGTAAGTAGAAAAACAGTTACCGTACATTTCCTTAAAACTAGCTCTGTATGATGTGAATGTTTCATAATCATATAAAATAAGCCCCACAAAACCGTGGTTAGTTGTTTGACTGTGGGATCGGTGAGTCTCCGGCGAGTTTCGTAGTTGATGCTGAGCAAGTTAATATTCTTATTTTGTTGGAGCCTGTTAGTACTTTTGGTTACGAAATTCTGGGTCAATTCAGCCTCTACTTTAAATGTACTAAATGAAACCTGTTTACCACATTGCCGAAATGACGACCTTGACGACCTAATCTAAATCGTAATGCCATTTTAGTAAGAGCGACATTTATAACACATTGGAATAGATTGGATCGAGTATATTATGTCCATGATTACAGCCCACAGTTGACAAACGAATCCAGTAAACAAAATATTTCTGCTTCGTTTGACAAACACAACTGTCAAACAATATACTACTGTATCAATTCAAACTTGGAACGCTCGCTGTTCTTCGAAACTTGCAATGGAATGTAAGCTATGGAAGACACCCGATTCGCTTTCTCAGTATTATCTGTGGTATTATGTACCAAAATCTATTGGGTGGTACGTCAAGTACCAAGAGTAAAAGGGCCTTTGTCAAAAGTACCGTGGAACGGAAGCAGTTGGTTCATAACAAGACTTCAAAAGATTGACACAGTTTCGGTTTTGAATGTACTTTTACCGAAGAACTGTTTTCTGGATATTTTGACAATTTAGATACTTTTTTATCGACTCATTCAAAGGGTGTATACATTCATGTCGAAAAACGTGATAGATCTACCTATTTTACAGAGTTTACCGCGCGACCAGTATATATACAATGACCCGACATTAATCGTCGGGCAGTTACCCACCAGACACAACACCCGTCTGGTCGGAGCATCCTCCCTTTTCTATGGAGGATGAGTGAACTTTACACCCTGTGCCTCATGCCATTATGCACATATAAAGTCAATTTCAATAGGTCAAAGAGTTTTTAAGATTGTCACTAGTACACTATATAAAATATTACGACGCCAAGAAAATAGATGCTAAAATGTAACTGTTGATATGTGATTTTAATAAAATAACATAAAAATAAACAATTATCCAGCAGCACAAACGCATATCAGGTAAACAACCTAGGTAACTCCATTTTACACCAAGAGCATAATTTCTCAGTTTGAGTTTAACAAAGAAGAAAATCTTGGACTAATGTTTCAGATAATTTTAAACTTAATAACACTATTGTCGCGTATAATTCGTGTAGAGAATTTAACAATTCTAATATTTGGTCTGTTATTAGTTTGTTGAGTGTGTGCGTCAATGGATAGAGATGATTTCTTTCTGTGATGTTCGGAAATTGATGGCAGTGCCCATCAGTTCCATCATGTGAACTAAGTTTTAAGTTTTCACCGCGCCTTTCTGGGACGTTGCAGATTTCACTTGCTTGTTTAAGGAATCAAGTTTTAGCTCGCGGCTGCTGACTAGGTTTTGAGATTGGTCAGAATTGTGACGGGCAACGGTGTCGACACGTTCCTTAAGTTCCTTTTGCTCAGCAGCTTGAAACTGTACTGGGGATTTTAATCTTGGAACATCGTGAACCACTGTGCGAATGCTTTCTTTTAATTTCTCGTGTTCACTGCAGCGGAGGGTGTTCATTTCCTGTTTCATATCAGATAAAGTAAATTTGATACTGGCATTTAATTTGGACATGATACTAATCTCCATTTCCTCACGCAAGCCGCGTAATGTGCCTTTAATAATATCATCTGTGAACTTGGCCATGGCGTGGTCCTTGTCAATGCGCCATCCCTCCAGTGTGTTATTCACGTTGACTTCACACCTTTCCCCAGAGTAACCGGCATTACACCTGCAATAAGGAAGATAATATGAAACAAGCACAACAACAAATATTTGCGACTTGTTTTAATAACAGACGAACGAGACATGCGTTAATTCAGAGATTACATGTAACGAATCAGACCCGCGCCTCTTCCCAGCGCAATCGCTCTTCGGATTATTTCGGAAGCTTGATTGGCCGAGCAGCCAGAATAAATCACTGATCTTTGCAGCTATTCTGCTTTAGCTTTACCATTTCTCCAAGTTGTTTTTTTTAAAAGGTATTCATAAAAAAATCAAAAGAAAAACACAATGTTACACAAACTAAACATTGTAGTTGCAAAACATGTTCTCCCGAACATTCCAACTGCAAATGTAAGTTTGTACGCACAATATTGACAGATTTATCATGTTATTTGTAACTTTTTGATAGGTTTTGTAATCTATATAACAAGTAAATAAACATTAAGAGATTTTATTCTTTAAATTTTTGTCTCAGTAGTTTCGGAGATAAGAGAATGGTCAACTTTCATGAATTTTCTTAAATATCTTTAAAAGTAAATAATATATCTTTAAAATCTTTAAAACAGTTTGCAATACTTTTTTTTCCATTTTCCCCCGAAATGTGATCCCCATATTCAAAATTCATATTTTTGTTATACGTCCGTATTTGGGTTACAAAAATTTATAAGTGTATATTTGGTCCAGTAGATTCGGAGAAAATTGACCGGCTCCCAGGGTTAGGCAGGTTACCTATAGTACCTACACCCACATTTCGCCAGTTATGTTTTAAGCTTCGGCCAAACCTGAGCGACCACAACGCGGGAGGCGGGAAGCGAAGCGGGAACGTCTACCGCGCGGCGGACGCTGCTCGTGTTATTATAATTATGGCGCCATGCACACCTACGCGACCGTCACGCGGGAACACCGCGACGGCAAAGCGGGAAGCACGCGTCTTGTGATCACGTGTGTACAGATCGTTACATTATTACGGACGTCTCATTATTTAAACTCCACGATGACAGACGATAATAATGTAGAGATGTTTATCGAAATAGTAAGAGAACATACTCTTCTATACGATCTGAAAAATCCTGGATATAAAATATACGTAAAGCAGGTGTGTAAGTCTCGATCCCGTAGGAATATTGAAATAAAAAATATCCTATGTGTTAATCCAGGTTATAAACTATCTGTGTGCCAAATTTCATCTAAATCTGTCCAGCCGTTTGAGCGTGAAGAAGAGACAAACATACACACACACATACTTTCGCCTTTATAATATTAAGTAGGACTAGCTTCTGCCCGCGACTTCGTCCGCGTGGAATAGTTACTTTGGGCTAACGCTAACTAAAATCCGCGACTTCGTTTACGTAGAAGGTGATTTTTTTATTTTTAATATTACGTACTTTAAGGAGCTATTTTAGGTACCTACATCACGCTTTTATCAGTAAAAGTGCAGTCCCTGGCGGCTGTGAGTATGTCATGCTCACTCAGATGTTTCGCTGATGGTGGCGCGTGTGTTGGATCATTTAGCTCCCTTCAAAATGGTTGAGCTGAATGGTGCTAATCCATGCGTCATGTTCGTGAACAGGCGCCGTCAGTTGGGACTGGTCATCTCTTAGTTGCCACGGCTTATTTTAATTTTTGTATTATTCTTTGTTTTATCTTTTTATTACGGACACTTCTAACGTGCACGTCTTTCTACATTGTTCTCACATGTATAATTTCAACATGAACGATGTAACCAATATTTTGTAACAATTTTTTATTTAAAAGAGTGTCCGTGGAGTTTCTTGTCCGTTCTTCTCCATAGGTACCTACTACGCTTTGGAATAGGCAACTAGCTTCATATTTCTGACTGACCGATTCCTTGACAGTTCAAAAGTGCCTGTAAATGGTTTAATTGAAATAAATGCTTTGAGTTTGAGTTTGAATTTTAAAACGTTAGGTAAAAGTACTGGGTCTTATAAACTTATATCACGCCCTTCCCCCTCATGCACATCACTGCGGATGCATTTATGATGACTTGATCATTATTTTGCTGCGATGTTATTTTAAAACTGCGATATCTCCTAAGATATTCATTGAAATCGAATGATGTGAGGGCAATTTTGTTTTAAATTAAATACTTGTGATGAATAATGTATTTATTTGGGTAAGGATTAATATCATGTTTATAAAAACACCTTCGCAAATTATGCATTATTTTAGAACAAATTTGGTTAGCATAAAAAAGGTTATAGTGAGCCAACCTTAAAAGATAGACATATGCTGTCATGGACTTTTTTTTGAACTTTTAAAGAGGAACAATTCTGTCATACATGATTTTTGCGAAACTTTAACCGTTTACGCAGCGCACGCAGCGGAAGCTCTCAAAAGGAAAATAAAACGCCCCGATTTTGAAACATTCTTCATTAGTGCTCCGCTCCTATTGGTCTTAGCGTTATGATATATAACCTATAGCCTTCCTCAATAAATGGGCTATCTAACACTGAAAGAATTTTTTAAATCATACCAGCAGTTCCTGAGATTAGCGCGTTCAAGCAAACAAATAAACTCTTCAGCTTCAGAGAACCACGAACATAAGAAACACTGTATAATGCTTCCTATCTCATTTTCTCCCACGTTAAATGTTATGAATTTGTGTCCGTCTCTTTTTACTGTCGCTTTTTCGTTTCATCGACTTTCAAATTACAACGATGCTAAAGAAGTTTTCACTTCAAAAAGTGTAATGGGAATTTTAGAAAAATATGGGTAAACATTAACTCGTGATTGAGTCGAAAAAAAACTAGTTTAGACGATGTGAAATTGAGGCATTTAGGGAAAACAGACAGCATTACTGAAATTTGTAAAAATTTTGCAAAAACTTTTACTGAGTAAATTTAAAGTATTAAACACATTTGTGACATAACATTTTTGGATAGAAAGAATTATGTTAAGCCGAGTGAGGTGAGTTTTAGGTATATTCCTGTAAGTTCGTCAGGCATAGAAAAAGTAATCTATATGTTATCGTGCGAAAAAGCACCAGGTCTAGATGGAGTAAGGGTAAAAGACATTAAATACCTACGAAAACAATTAAGCCCTATTTTAGCAAAATTCATGAACATGTGCTTGACTGAGAGTTTATATCTTGATGAGGTAAAGAATGCAATTATTCGCCCTATTTATAAGTCTGGAAGCCACCTGGAATATGTAAATTATAGACCCATAGCCATATTGTCTGTCATTGAGAAAATTGTAGAAAAAAATATTGTTAGCCAAATAATTACTTTTTTTATTGTTTACTATGTTAGCATATAATATACACAAACATATTTACAACTAACTACTATATATATTATGTACAAGTATGTAAAGGAAAAAGTTAAAAATAAAGACAAGAGCTCATTGGGCGTCAAAAAATTCGTCCGCATCGCTGTCAGCGGGAAAAGTGCCAAAAAAATTAATTAATAAATTCTTAGAATGTCATAGTATATTGTCAGATACACAGTATGAGTTCCGGAAAGGGCGCAGTACTACGTCGGTCCTAACAGCGTATAATGACTATGTTAATGAGTCCCTAGACTCTGGTAAACAGCTGATAGCACTTTTTATTGATTATAAAAAGGCATTCGACACATTGGACCACGACATACTACTACAGGCGATGGATTAATGCGGAATACGTAGTCCCACGAATAAATGGTTCAAAAACTATCTGACTAAAAGAAAAATACGCACGATCATAGCTGGTGTGACATGTGAGGAGGCGGGTGTGGATCTCGGTGTGCCGACCGGATCAATGTTTGGGCCAGTAGGTTATATAATACACTTGAACAGTGTGTCGAATGTTGTAAAGAGGTGTCGAGTGTTTATGTAGGCAGACGACATGTGTGTGGCTTTTGCTTCGAAGGATATATCGGAGGTACAACAGAACGTACAAGAAGACTTCGAATGTATCACCAAATGGGCACATGATAACGGAATTATATTAAATCTGTCCAAGACGAAATGCATGCATATACACTCGCCACACAATCTGCGAGCTAAAGCTGTGCACGGAGAGGATCTTGATGTAATAGGACATATATACGAATGCCTGCATAATGATAAAGTTAATTGCGTATGTATGAGATTGGACCAACCTTAAAAGATAGACATATGGAAACCTAAAATAGATTTATTATCTATCTGTTTGTCAACTTTTCATGCTGTAACGGCTGAACAGATTTAGATGAATGGCATACGGATAGGCAATGACCTGGGTTAGGACATACGAGTATGATAAGTACTCTGAATATCGGTAGTACGTTCCTGTGGGATGTTTTCCAACCTTTACGCGTGCGAAGCCGTGGGCAAAAGCTAGTGTACTTAGGTTTGAGAATAATAAAAAAAAAAAACTATTGAATTAAAAATATTGTAGTTTCGCCTACTATATTTTTTCTTCAGAAATATAGTATTTAGGCCTCTGATATAGCAGTATACTATTTATATAGTAGAGTTGACAACCCTACTCTCAGATTTCAATAGACAGACTCTAGTCTGCTTGAGCCTTACCTTTCTTCCGTGTCGTTGTTTTCCGTAGGTGTACACAAACAATTCAAACGAAAAACAGAACGTTACACTACATATTGACGATTTCAAAGTTACAACAAGAATAAAATTACATCTTGTTGCGTTTGACAAGTACCTACATGCGATCAGCATCCAACGCGCGCGCTCGGACGCTGTTTATAACTAGTACCTAATAAAATGAACATGTTTTACCTGCACTTAGGTTGTCCCTCAGCACTGACATTACAATCTCCTTGGAAACAATAGTTCTGACAGACTGAAACCTCGCATCTCTCGCCGATGTAACCCTGTGTACATTCACAACGAGATTCCCCGTTAACTCTCGTGCCATGGATACACAACAGGCTAACATCTGTAGAAACATTGAGAGAGGCGCAGTCGTTGGTTGGTAGCAGTCTGTTTTGAGCTTCACAGTTTTGAGTACCCTGCTTTTGATCCTCAATTTTGTAGTTGGAGGCCATACATAAAGAATACGAATATTTGGCAAGCAAAAATTTTTTGGGTTCCATCTTCTTGTCGTGCGGTGGATTCTTCGTTAATTGCGAGAAGGTGTCATAGTCCCTCCAGGAGATAAAATCTTTTGATACGATCAACCCAAATAATCTTGTACTGCTATTTTCAGTATATAATGTTCTTCTGTTCTTTCCATTTAAATCTGCTTTTTCAATAGAAATTTCATACTGAACACTATAAAACTCATTATCTATCCAGTACATTGTCTGTGTCTGATGGTCAATGGCTATGCCTGCTCGGTAATGAACTTCCTTGTCTATTACAACTTCTCTCTCGGAGCCATCAAATCGAGCCCTCTCTATCTTAGTGTCTGTGCCCCAGTAAATATACCTGTAATTTGGAAACCGTTAGGGAAACAATGTTGTTAAGGCTCCTACAAAGAGGCGCGACACAAAGACACCGCTCGTTGTGCGACGAGCGGTGTCTTTGTGTCACATCGCGTGTCACGCCTGTTTGTAGGAGCCTTTAACGTCAACCTAATACCGAACACAAGTTTGATTATCTACGGTAAAAAATATTTTGTAGATAGATAGATAGAAGATAGAATATTCTTTATTATGTACACCATAAAAATTACAGACAGATTATTTCATAGTTTTTCAAGAAAACTGAAATACAAAGTACCTAAAGTCCCCGTCACGAGAAGCTATAAATTTTGTAAACACACATTCAGGAGTTTGCAATCTTTGGGTACTTAAAATAAAATAAAAACAGTTTTGTACTATTTTTTTACAGGGATATAATTATATTAACACACACATCTAATTACAAACAAACAATATAACCTAATCCGCGAAAACACCACAAACAAACAGGCATTCGAAACTCGAAAGACAACAGAGACAACGTCAGCGTGAACTTACTTCAAAATCGTGGCTCAAATGTTTACGTTCCATGAATCAGATGCGTTCCAGTACCACAAAACCTTAGACGACAGCGCTTTATATCGCTAAAATATAACCCGATCAAGTGAAATTGCTCATTAGTTTCGTATAACACGTACGTTACTTTGACTTCATTGAATTTGGGATTATTCGTTGTTGATTAAATTGTCGCTACGTAACTTGGTAGAAGTTCTTTATTTACAAAAATTATAGCTTCTCGTGACGGGGACTTTAGTTATTGCGGTTGTAATAAAAAATATCAAAAACAATTGACTTTCAATAAAAAAGTTATTTAGAAACATCATCCTTGTGCATTGATTAATTTTTTATATCACTCGGTTTCATTGGGAAACGCGTAATTTTTTTTTTTTGCAATTTCACTACTCCATTGTTTAGTGCTTTATATTGTAGAATACACCATCCTTCTACAACATGTAACGAAAAAAAAAACCCTGCCCGATCCGTGAAGGTGTTTTTAAGAATTGTGCTCAAAGTCTATTCAGAAGTAGCATTCAGAAAAAAAAAAATATCCGAATTTTGTTTGTGTTGGAAATATATGGGGCGTGGGCGGCCGTCGTGTCACGGGTGTCCATAAATGTTCCCGCAAACACGCGCGACGCGACGCGACACCGTTATAAGAATTTCAGAGAAGTTTTCATAGAAATTGTTACACCAGAGTCGCGTCGCGCTGACGCGTAGCGCTTGTCTGCCTTGAGTCATAATCATAAGTTTAGTTATGACCTGCAATTTTTTTTTTTAGTTAAATTGGGTCAGTATACCGAGCTACCCATTGCTCATCGTCCGCAAGCCCGCGCCTACGGTGGCCGGAAATCTGCCTGTGATTCCCGACGCCCAGGGCGTCTCCTCCTGCGGCGGTTAGAGGCGCGAGGGCGCGAAATTTGCCTATCCCTCACGCGTTCCGCCTCCTCCTTCGCGAGCATTACTGCTTCGCAGAAGGAGGTGACGGCCTCCCATTTCCTCTCGCTCCGTACCATGGCCCAAATCAGGGCCGGACGCGAGAGATCACCGTCGCCGATCGCCTCCACGAGGACACGGTGATGCTCCGCCCAAGCCGGGCAGACCTCCACCGTATGCTCCACCGTGTCCTCCGGGCGATCCACACAGTGGCGATACCCGGGCGTTTCCCCCCGCTTTATCCTGAACAGGCACCTCCCGAAACAGCCGTGTCCGGTGAGGACCTGCGTCAGGCGGAAGGTGAGGACGCCGTGCTGCCGCCTCAATGAAGGCGCCCACACCGGCGCCCCATAAAGGGCCATGTACCGCACGCCCCCGCGTAGAGCCTCCGGCAGGAGGCGTTTGGACCTCCCAGATTGGGCAGGAGCCGCTTCAAGGCAGCCCCGACCCGGTCCAGTCTGGGAGCCAAACGTCGGAAATGCTCCACGAAGTTCCACCGGCTGTCGAGGACGAGTCCCAGATACTTCATCGTCGACTCGACGCCGATGTGAACCCCTCCCGCCATTACCTGGGAACCCGACGGTGGCGCACTATGAGGACCATAAAAACCCATGGCCTCAGACTTGTGCAGGGCCACCTCGAGTCCCAACTGCCAGATTCTGTCGACGATTGTCGCATCCCCGCGTGTCGCTTAATCGGCCGCCGCCTGGTACGACCTCCCCTGCGCAATAGGCCATGGCCTGGGTTAGGACTAGGATACTCAGAATCCCGGTAGCACGTTCCTGTGGGATATTTTCCGACATCCACGCGGGCGATGCCACGGGCAAAAGCTAGTAATAAATATTATAAAATGATTGTTAAAGTATTTTATTTTTCTTGTTTTTAAATTCTTAAGAAATATTACTAAAATAAAATAGAAAAATACCTACTTTATATTAAAAAATAAATAATGCATTATAAAAAGAACATTTCGTGACTAGGATTTGAACCTCCAACCCATAGAGGAAAGTAATATAGATAAATTATAGGGTATAGAGAGCCCCCTCGCAGAATTTATTGAAAAGCGCTAATGTCAATTGATCGGATAAATAGTGCCATCTATTATCGCCATCCACAAACTTGTGCTAAGTATAGCTTTAGGTACTACCTACGCAATTGTGCCTATAGCTTCCTAATTTGAGGCTTCAACTATAGCCTTATTCATTTTCGATGGATTTGTCTAGGTACCTACACTTTCTCGCAACTTTGAGTCTCTGCACAACTTCTATCCTAACCACGCTCTGCTACCATGTTAAAGTTAGGTGGAGAATATAGAAAAATAGTTATTATGAGAAACATAAAACTATATTGATGTTTTAAAAACAGAATAATTCGAATGACATTCATCAACAGTAAGTATTGCTAGGCAACACAACCATGGAGTATTAATAAAGAGTATGTATTCCTAAACAATTACTATCTACACAAATATAATCAAATAATTATAACCCGTGTTAAATAAAATGATTAGGTAACGAAATTAATAATTAATTAATTTATTTTTTGCCACAAATTATATTAGTATCGATGGTGTCGCCATCTGCAGCGACCCAAAGTAACTAACCGCTTTGGATGGGGATAACATATGGCGTATTTTGAAAAAATTACCCCAAATCTGTCAATGTATGGAATTGTCCTACCCCTGCTCCAACCTTATGCACGGCAAGCGGGCTTTAAACCTCCGGTCTACTTATATTATTCATTATCTTTACGTAAATGTTAACCCTATTCCCTAAAATACTAATACATTATTAAAATAAAATGTTATTGCAAAATACTAAAAGTAACTTGGGCCTATCACGGATTTGAACGCACATCTCTTTTGGGGGGTAACTAATGGAGCTGTTTGTACTAAAAACGTGAATTTTAAAAAGTAATTTAGCAAATAAAATTAAGATATTTATTACTTTTTGGTAATGTTATTGCAATACCTATGTGATTTTATTTATTTATTTTATTATTTATGTGCCTCGGACAGGGTTTTTGTTTCACATTGTACATCTGTTGCAGCCAGCACGCTTAGCATGACCACAATAAAAACGGGTTTTTTCGTAGGAGGAATAGACAAAATGACAGATAAACAATCACAATCTGTAATTTTTACCCGACTACGGCGAAGCAAAAAGGAGGGTTATGATTTTGACCGGTATGTATGTATGTTCATCTGTTACCTCATAACTTCTAAACTGCCGATCATAATTTGAAAAATGAGGTATCATTGGAAGCGTTTTGATTGTCCGCTAGTTATAGGCTATGTGACGTCACATTAAATGCAATATGGCGCCCGCTAGAGGACATAAAGTAACGAAATAAACAATTAAAATAATTTAATTGTGCCATATTGGGTATCAAATGAAAGGGCTTGACGAGCACATTACAAATATGTTTATATATCATATTGTCCAAGTAAATAAATATGTTTAAATTGTAAAAACAATCAAAAGTTTGACTGTGCTACGTACGGCGTGGCTGTAAAATTAATACCTATTTTACCATTACTTATAATATATATGTCTGAAATCGCAAACATGTCTTGAGCGGACGTGGTGATCAATGCCCGTGCCTTCTCTGTGTGAGAAGAGGCATTTTCCCAACAGAGGGACAGTAATAGGCTAGTACTATTATACCATATAACCCAAAACAAAAAAAAATAAGCTGCTCTGCAAATACTTTATCACGAAACTATAACCCCAAAATAATTTAAATAAAAAGTAAGTTCAAAACATCGATCACTAATAAAGAACTTCATACACAATGCTAAGCAAAAGTTCTCTTAAAACTGTCATCAAATTGTGTTTAGGTAATTCTAGTTGAAATAAATATACATTCATGTAAATTCAACCTTAAACGCAAAGCTTAAAGTTGTTTTCACAAAGCTATGTACAAAAAGCAATACATTTTTACGACCTACTCACTGGTCAAATCAACATACATCAAATCAAATTCAACCTTACACGCATGTTTTAAAGTTAGAATTACAAAGTGCCAAAAAAGCAATAAAGTTTAACGACCCAGGCTCGCCGCTAGAACAAGAAATGAGTGGAGTCGAACTGTCCAATATTTTTTGTTTATACTGTAATTATAAATGATCTTTTTTTTAATTTCGTTAAGTTTAATGTATAAAAAATTGTGAAAGCATATTTTATTCTACTCCATGGTGTATACAGGGCGGCAGGGACATCGTCTCACACACAACACACACATCTTTGACGTGCTATGATATTCATTTTCCATACCTCACTGGATCTCGAGAAAAGCTAAAAAAAATGTGAGCGAGTATTATATGAGTTTATCTCACATCTTTAATTTTATTACATGTACATAGTCAAAATTAAATGTATAAAATCTTTCTATAATATTTATAGAAATAGCAAAGAAGTCTCATAAAACTAAAAAAAAAACTTTTTACAAAAAAAAAACAACCGACCTCCAAAAAAAAAAAACACTACAAAGTGAAAAATAACTTTAAATTCGGAAGTAGGTGTCTTAGGTTTTGTATTTTCGTTTTTTGCCACCGACTTCCGAATTTAAAGTTATTTTTCACTTTGTAGTGTTTTTTTTTTTTTTGGAGGTCGGTTGTTTTTTTTTTGTAAAAAGTTTTTATTTTTCACTTTTTAGTTGTGGTACCTACCCCACACACATTCGAATACCACTACCTGCTACCAATGACAGAAACTTAACATATCATCTACATACTAAGTGGGAAAAAAAATACGTATTTTGTAACTAACTCAAAAACTATCCAAGCAAAGTTAATAAAATTTATATGGGACCAATTCGAGAGCACACCCTTTCAAACAAAAAAAGAATTTTCAAAAT
This sequence comes from Agrochola lychnidis, assembly GCA_963680765.1. NCBI lineage: Eukaryota > Metazoa > Arthropoda > Insecta > Lepidoptera > Noctuidae > Agrochola > Agrochola lychnidis. Next base: position 17,462,951 of record OY796872.1, read on the forward strand.
CGGTCCACAATTGACGGAGAAATCGGTGGACATACATAAAAAAAAAAAAAAAAAAACAAACATACGCGACGAACATATAACCTCCTCCTTTTTGGAAGTCGGTTAAAAAAACAGTGGCACTCTGGGAGTGCCGATAGAAGTAAAAACTTGAACAATTTTATTGTGCAGAAAATACTTTTAATGAGGTGTTGGTAACAGTGTCGCGAGTTCAATTGTTTTTTTGCATCTCAAAAATGTCCAACGCGGCTAAATATTTAAAAAAAAAAAAACAATCCTTCTTTAATAATAAAAAACAATAGCGTCTCCAACAAATGGAACAGAGTCAACGCACATAACCTGAACAATTTAAGTGAGCATGCGATAGTATGATTAATAGGTTTAGTAAGAGTTTTTACAATATTAATACTTATCAAAAATATGAAACTCCATCCTTTTTTAGCGTCCTGGATGTGTGATTTTTACAATTTTTTTACGAGTTGTTTACTGTGGGAGCGTCCGAATGCTACTAAATGAAAAGAGCACCCAAATGTTCAATTGGGTGCTCATTTGGTGAGGACATTTTTTGGCGCTGATTGTGTAGCTAGTTCTTTATTAGTGATCGATGGTTCAAAAACTAAAACCCGTCTAAAAGGTATGAAACAAGATAATATTTCAGACAGAAATCAAGACATAGGTACAAAAATGGTCAAGGTAAAGCCGTGGTCGCATGCCATTATAATTTTGTAGGTGTGCAGGCATGCAACCACGGCTTTACCTTGACCATTTTTAGGGTTCCATAGTAAACAAGGAACCCTTATAGTTTCGTCATGTCCGTCTGTCTGTCTGTCCGTCTGCCTGTCCGCGGCGTAGCTCAGAGACGCTTAGTACTAGAAGCTGTAATTTGGCATGGGTATACATATTAATCACGCCGACAAAGTGGTAAATAAAAAAATTTAAAATAAAAAAAATTCAGGTACCTCCCCTAGACGTAAAGTGAGGATATTTTTTTTTTTCTCATTAATTCCATAGTGTGGAGTGTCGTTGGAAAGGTCATTCAAAAATATTGTGAGTTTACTAAGACCATTTTTGGATTTAGGGATCTGTTTTAGAAATATTAAGCTTTAAAGTGCTAATTGCAAGTTTAATAGTTGGTTTTGGGTATGTAAAAAAATTCACGGCAGTAGCATTTATAACTAAATTAAAAGAAAAACTATCACAGCTAAGTAGGCTTTACAAGTTAACGACAAATAATCGACCAACTTACATTTGCGGTTGTAAAAACATGTTCTCTCATACAGAATGTATGGGAGAACATGTTTTTCAACTACAAAGTTAAGTTTGTTCTTGGGATAAATTCATCCCAATTACGGAACCCTTCATTGTGCGTGGTCCGACACGCACTTGGCCGGTTTTTGTACCTATGTCTTAATTTCTGTCTGAAATATTATCTTGTTTCATACCTTTTAGTCGGGTTTTAGTTTTTGAACTTTTTATGTCTATTTCTCCTCCGAAAAAACCCGTAGAAAACCCGTTTCTATGGTTGTCATGTTATGTGTGCAGATCTGAGAATTGATCATTTCATGAAGCGTTCGACCATTTCATGAACTGGTGGTGTTTCATGAAATGGCCAGCTAACATTGACCACATATTGTCTAAACGTCAACGTTTAATTATTTTAATTTTTATATATATGTCGGAGCGCCGAGCTCACAATCATCGTCAGAAGGGTAATTATCAATTAAATTATTCATTATTTAACTGTCTGTCTACTTCGTGGGCAAAGGAAACGCGTGAAGTAATCAGTCTAACTAGAAAAGTAACTTATAATCAACGCTTTTCTTAAATGAATTAGAAGGGCGTAACGAGTCCGCGGGTCGCGCACAGTCGATCTCGCGGTCTGAATGGAACTGACTGCCTGCTCCAGGCTCCTCTGATGCTAAACTCTTATCGTCTTAAAACGTTCCCACGAGAAAATGCAAGCCGACCCCCGGCCACGTTTGACGCAATCAGATTTACGTCGTCGCCTTTCATATCGGAAACAATTATTCATTATTTAATATCAATAAGCTCTAAGCGCTAACAAAGACCACCATGGTATTGAGAGTTAGACGAGGTGTGAACGACACCTTCGTCTCACGCTGATAAGAACTGGACGAGGTGTGAGTTGACACCATCGTCTCGCACCGACATATATTTAAATATCTCGGAACCTTAGGGTCCCGGTCTTTTGGAAGGCGTACGAGGGGCCGAAACTAACTCACAGAGACCCCTTGGACAATTTTAAATGGAATGAGGCACCAACCGACGATTATCCCTGTATGCACCATGCAAGTGCACCCAAGGACAACCCCTAGTTGGTGCAACGGTATTGCGGAACATGGAAATATAACATATTGGGCTATGGGTTTGGGTGGCTATAGTGGATTAGTTACCTAGAACTATGGAAGACCTATGTCTCCTGCCTGATCAATGTTATGGAATACACGGATAAAATGGCAGGGGGTGAATTGCACACTCAATAATTGGCCCTCGAAAACGGTCGCTAGCACAAAGTGTCGTAGCAACAAGGGGGCAACATGTCCTGAGGCGCTTATGAGGAGTGAAGAGGTATTTCACGGCTATCAGGACAATCCCGGAAGTATGAACAAGATCTTACTGGAATACTTCCTTCCTCCGAGCACGTTTGTTCTTGCAAATCTCCACTCAAGCCGGCCAATTAAGGCAAGAAATGAGATGGGAGCTCTGTTCCTCGTCAGTGTTCACTCCAGCCGGCCAATGAAGGCAAGCCAGAGGTGAGGAACAAGACTTCTCCCGGGAGATAGGGTCCGTGGGGTCGCTAGTGCCTAGCAGCTCGCCACATGCTGCCCTGCGGGATTTTGTATCTCTCTTGGTCTGGCTCCTCATCCCAGACCTGTTCCGGCAAACTCTACCGGCACAGGCCGAGAGTTCGGAGCGCACAAGCCCCACCACACCGTCAACGTAGAGATATGGCGGTGGGGTTATTTTTGTTATTTATGTGTTTACATGTCTCGGGACCATGGGGTCCCGGTCCTTTGGGAGGCGTACGAGGGGCCGAAGCCAACTCCCAGAGGCCCGTTAGACATTTTTAATGAAATGAGGCACCAACCGACGACTGTCCCTGTTCGCACTATGCAAGTGCACCCAAAGACAACCCTCGGTTGGTACAGGACTATTGCAAAAAATGAAAACAAAACATATTGGGCTATGGGTTTGGGTGGCTATAGTGGATTGGTTACCTAAAACTATGGAAGGCCTATGTCCCCTGCCTGATCAATGTTATGGTATACACGGATAAAATGGCAGGGGGTGACTTGCACACTCAATAATGGGCCCCCGAAAACGATCGATAGCACAAAGTGACGTAACGATAAGGGAGCAACATGTTCTGAGGTGCTTAAGAGGAGTGGAGAGGTATTCCACGGCTATCAGGACAATCCCAGAAGTACGGTTAAGATGCCTACCAGTATCTTACTAGAATACTTCCTTCCGCCGAGCACGTTTGCTCTTGCGAATCTCCACTCAAGCCAGGCAATTAAGGCAAGAATGAGGTACTTACTATTCCTCGTCAGTGTTCACTCCAGCCGGCCAATAAAGGCAAGCCAGAGGTGAGGAACAAGACTTCTCCCAGGAGATAGGGTCCGCGGGGTCGCTTATTATTATTTATTTATGTCAGACAACATGATCCATTAAGATTAGTAACAACAAGAGCTTATAAACTTTGTTAGTAGGTAAGAATACAAATATAAATAACAAATAAAACATTTTATTTTACCGTCCCAACCACGATGCTTACCCAGAGCGAGTGCATCAGACACTGAAATTTACTCGAAACTAACTTCAGAATGTCATTGCTGCTGCCGCGTACTCTGCTCAACAGTGACGACACACGCTTGCGTCTTATTGCGTAAAAGTCGTCCGTACGCGCTTCGGCAAACATGGCGGACGCACTGCAGAACCGCGGCAACCGCAACAACATCCTGAAGACGTTATTGTATTGTACCCGCAGAGCGCTGTATGCCTTTTGAGTATATTATTATCCCACAGGCAGCTCGTGTAGAAAAATTGGCAATATGCTTTGAATAGCGCTAACTTGACTTCAGCTGAGCAACGAGCAAACCTGCGAGCTAACATATTACCCCGGAATATAGAATTTAAAACAGTTTCGGGTGGCTGGTACCGCATGGTACCGGTGTGGCTTGACGGCAATACTTCTTTGTTGGTATATTGTAGAACTAACTAATAGTTCATAAAGTTCAATAAGTATTTTGCTGAGTTATAAAACTATACGTACCCTCCACAGCTATCCACGGTAATACAGATGATTACCTTAAACTCATCCACCTTGATTAAAAGATTTTGTTCAACTGCGTTGGTACATCCAGGTTTTGATAAAATCGAGTATGCACCCCCTCCATTTTCAGACCAAAAGAGTAATTGTGTGGCCGGGTCGTAGGCGATTTGTACGTCTGTGCTTTCAATACTTTTAACTAAGTATAGTATTTTCCTGGTTACTATGTCAAAGCTACAAATAGAAAAGTTGTTATAGCCGTTTTCATCGGCAAACAGCACCCTGTTGTATACTGGATCGTAAGCTAATGATGTGATTGTATGTGGCGGAATGAATTCTATATGTGTTCGTGTTCCGTTATTATCATAAAATTCTAGTAGCTCCCTGCTGGCCGCGACGACGTCTGAAACATGAAAATACAATTTTCTAAGCTGATTAAAATCTCTTTCCTAGCCTTTCCTCTTCTTTACATAAAATACGCTGCCCATTGTACTAATGGTTCCCAAACTACTTTCATACTCGTCAGTCTGCTCTCCACATGTGAACTACCTTCTACAATTAACTACATAAGTCAGTATTTTTTATTGCTCATTAGCTTCTTTCCTTTTTTGTCCAAACATTACAGTTAATTTTATTCCTAGATTAGGTAACTTACACGCAAATGAATCCCAGAGGTATGTACTATCGACCCATATTTTTTCCTATTACAACAGGAGTGACAACGCAAGTTTTTTTTTTTAGATAGTGCGTCTCATAGTTGACCTCTGAGATCATGACTACTTAACCGGGCTTTCCTGTGGGTGCCTTAAGCTACTACACTTAAAACCTCCAGCCAGGGGTTATTCAACTGGGGTGCTTGGACAGGAAACCTCCCCGCGTGCCTGGGGGCTGGAGTTCCCTTATGGATGCGTCCGGGGGGAAGGCCAGTCTCCGGGACGGTGCACCCTGGGGTGCGGACAATGACTCCCTAATAAGGGGTCTCGTTGTCCGTATGCCAATATCCTGTCGGAGGATAACGCTCTAACGGGTACTCGCTAGGGAGCACTCGTTGAGCAGCGTTAAAGTAGGAGCGGGCTCGGCGTGCACTAACCCTGCCGTCGCACAGTGGGAAAATCGCGTATGTTTCGTCTCAAAACTCTGTATCTCAGTTGTTTCAAAACTAAATGAGCTGTAATTTTGCACACATATACTTGGATGTATGAAGTTTAATGGAAATAATTTTGATTTTAAAAATTCTGTTTGTTAATTAATTTTAAAATTAAACTTAAAAAATACATGCATTTTTATGAAAAAGAATACAATATATGTTTGTTTAATTTATATAAAACGGAATATACATAGTACCAAACGAGAAAACAAAATATGTACACAATTTAGCAAGCTCCTACAAATTTTCATTGACAACAAGAAGGGCCTTGGCTTCATCTAAAAGTTCTTTCGATATTGTTTCTGAGATATTTGTCAAACTTGATATATATGGATCAGAAGTGTACAATAAGGTATGGAACACGTCTTCACTGGTAGCCGCTCTTGAACACTTTCTAGAATGATGAAGTAAAAATTTTTTGTAATCCTTATTTCGGGATTCTTGCGCGTCTTCGCACAATTCTCCGATAGGTAAAATAGCATAGTACTCAATGATTTTTTCGTCGTAAATAAGTATTTTATGCACAGAGGAAGGCATATAATACGTTATAATTATTTACGTACAGTTGGGCTGTACTATAGTAATAAGTTTATTTGAATGTAGGAGACCTCAGTAGCCATATCCTCTGGTGACAAATTGAAATTTTCTTGTAAGTAGTCTTCTACATTATGCCCATTTATCAACAAATTGCACAACTCTCGTTTACTACAAACAAATTCACCCGTTTTTCAAATCAGTCAATTTCTGCGAATATTTTAAAATAAGCAATAACTGCTTTTTAGGGCAACTGAATATCTGACCAACAACTGTGAATGTTTCAGGGTTCGCCTTTCTTTTATTGACCAATGAAATAGTGCAATGTGCAAAAACATAAGAAACTGATAATTTGCACTCTTCCCATAACCAACCTGTTTTTAATTCGACCCTAATAGATAATTGGCCATATTTCATTAAGTAAGGTGGTCAAAACTGTATCAAAACCATAAAAAACCATTAATAATACTCATCACTGTAATTAACTTTTTATCAATTTGACCTTAATAGATAAAAAATAATTTTATGAGAAATTAAACGAAAATGAAAAAAAAAATATAATTTTATCTCGCGATATGTTTTGATCCCGTGTCAGAAAAAGCGCAAGTTTGCGCAAATTTTTATTTTCTCCTTGTATATACTAATGTATAAAGATCTTAATAGAACAAATATCTCGACAGCGGCAAGCAGCGGTAAAGGGAAAAAGTCTCGTTAAAACTAAAAAATACACAAAAAATATACCATCTTAAACTATATTGGTTAATTTTATTTTATTAACCAAAGTATATAATATTATTTACTAAACGTTATGAGGACATTATAAGCATTCCAAAACTGTATAATACTTGTACATTTATTTCTAAAACTTTTGAGTAATGTGGCGTTGAATTATAGTAACGTATTGCGTTTAAATTACCTCATTGAACATGAGTTAGCTTTGATGCCTATTTATATACATTATGATTAAATTAAAAAAAACAAAAAAATTGCGAAAAGAAAGCTTACTTATTAGACTATATTAATTTATTAATTTTATTCCATTACAACGACTTTCACGTAAAACGGTTTTGAGACGGCTTTGTATGGGGCTTTCCCACAGTGCGTCGGGCGGGCAGGAGGAAGTCTTTTCTCCTGTCACCGCTGGTCTCGTAGCCCCGAAGAGTGTCAAGGTCATGTCTCTGGCATTTGACGGGGGTCGAGGGTCTTGGCTTAACCGCCCGGGCCGCGAGGTAGAAAACCTCTATAAAAAATCACCCCAAACCTCCAAGCGGCGGCGCACCGTGAGGGAGGTTGATAGCTTGATTAATGGGTAGCTAAATTAGTCATTAGTGCGAACCACACAATTTTGAGATTATAAAAAGTATTTACTCGTGGGAACAACTATGGAAAAATTAAAAACAAAAACAAACAGAAAGGAGGGGAGAGATGCGGGGTCGGAGTCCGACGCTGTATCTGGCGCGGAGAGCTCTAGCCAGAGCTCGGGGCGCGAAGTGGTGGGGGCGGATGGGATTATCCGGAAATTCCGGAAGCGCCCCAAATCGGACGATGGTGAATGGTCCTCCGCCGACAACAGGCGGAAAATGCACACCAGCCGGCGGGGTAAGGCCCGGGAAAAAGGGAAAGGTAGAGGGCTCACCACCAAGAAGGCTGGTGAGCTGAGCCAGGCTGGCCCAGTCGAACTGGCCCGGCCAACTGAGAGCCTCGCCACGGAGGAGCACCACCCGGGAGAGACCAGCAGCGGGCCGGTCCTCTCAGAAGCCTCTGGTGGTGAGCCGGACGTCGCTGGCGGCGGCTCCAATCAACAGCAGGAAGCCAGGTTTGCGGAGGTCGTGGAAGCCGCGATCAGGGCTGTGGCCTTGAAGAGGATTCAATCCTCCAAGGACAAGGCCATACCCGCGGCCGCGGCCTCTATTTTGGCGGCAGCGAAGGAGCTGCACTTTGGGCCTCCGTCGGACGGTATGTCCGAGATGCGGGCGGAGGTCGCAAAGTTGACTGCCGCCATGGAGCTTCTCCGAAAGGAAAACGAGAAGCTCCGAGCGGACCTGGCTGGGCTGCGAGCAGCCGGCCCCCGAGAGGCGCCGCAGGGAGGGGAGCGGCATGGGCAGGTGCCCGTGCCCGTGCCTGCGGAGGACCGGGTTCTGGCCCTGGTGCGGCAGGAGATGGCCGCCCTGCGGAGCAAGTTCTCCGCCCTAGAGGCTATCGTCCTGCGCCCCCCGCTAGCGGCGAGCCAGCCGGCCATAGACCAGCGGAAGGCGACGTCGTATGCCGCCGCCGCATCTGCCGCGGCCAAGCCAGGCCAAGGCAGACAGGGGCAGGCCAAGAGCGGAGCGGCTGCACAGGCGGCGAAGGCCCCGGCCCTGACGGCGAGGGCTCCGGCCCAGGCGGCGGCGAAACGGCCACCTCCGCCTCCTAATTCTTCTCCTCCGGCCGACGCTGGATGGCAAGTTGCCGGGGAGAGGAAGAAGGCTAGTAAGGAGGCAAGGGCGGCCAAAAAGAGGGCGAGGCGGCAGCGGCGCAAAGAGAGAACCGTCGCGGCTAGGCTCCGCGCCCCGAAGTCCGCAGCTGTGGTGGTGACACTGCAGCCGGAAGCGGAGAAAAGGGGCGTGTCCTACCAGCACGTGTTCGCGACGGTGGACCGGGTGATGAACCTGGAGGAGATCGGCGCCGCCAAGGGTATAAAGATTAAGATCACGGCAACCGGGGCCCGGATGCTGGAGGTCCCTGGTGCGGCCAGTGGCCCGGCCGCTGACGCTCTGGCTGAAAAGCTCAGGGCAGCCCTAAATGCGGACGAGGCCCGAGTCTCCAGGCCCACCAAGTGCGCTGACTTGCGCTTCCAGGGCCTGGACGACTCCGTGACGGAGGCAAAGGTGGTGGCCGCCGTCGCTAAGGCTGGAGGGTGCTCTGTCGAGCAGATCAAGGCAGGCACCATCCACCCTGACCACACGGGGATGCAAGCTATCAGGGTGAGCTGCCCCGTGACGGCGGCCAAAAAGATAGCCGGGGAGGGCCAAAGGCTTTTGGTGGGCTGGGTTTCGGCGCAGGTCAAACTGCTGGAGCCCAGACCTCTGAGGTGCTTCCGTTGCCAGGTGGGCCACCACGTTGGGGTCAAGTGCACCTCGGAGGTAGACCGCAGTGACCTTTGCTTCCGCTGTGGTCAGCCCGGTCACAAGGCCGGCTCGTGTAACGCCACGCCGCACTGTGTCGTATGTGCGGCGGCTGGCAATCGCCGGGCTGGGAGCAGGACCTGCGCTCCACCCGCCGAGGCCAGAGGCAGGGGCAAGCGCTCCGCCACCACCGCCGTCACAGCCACCACCGCCGTCACAGCCACCACCGCCGTCACCGCCGCAGCCGCCGCCACTTCCACCGTGGCCACCGCCGCGTCCACCATCGCTGTCGCCGCTGCCGTTTCCGCCGCGGCAGGGCCCTCGCAGGGGGCTCGGGGGGAGGTAGAGATGGAATGCCAATAACGGCCCCATTTCGCCTCCTCCAGGCGAACATCAACCACTGCGCCGCCGCTCAGGACCTGTTGCTCCAGAGCATGGCGCAGTGGTCGATCAACATCGCCGTGGTCGCTGAGCCGTACTTTGTCCCGCCCAGGGATGACTGGGTGGAGGACCTGAGCGGCTCAGTGACCCTCATTTCATCGGCCGCCGCCGGTACTCCGTCCCTCGAGTCGGTCAAGAGAGGACGGGGTTGCGTTGCAGCACGGTTCGGGGAGATTGTCGTGGTGGGTGTTTACTTCTCCCCGAACCGAACTCTTGCCGAGTTCCACAACTCCCTTGCGGAGTTAAGAGTCGTCGTCGTCGGGTTTGGTTCCCTCCCCGTGCTCGTACTCGGGGACTTCAATGCCAAGAATCTGGCTTGGGGTTCCCGGTATACAGACACACGGGGCAGGATGGTGGAGGACTGGCCTCTGGAGACAGGCCTGGTCGTCCTAAACCGGGGTTCTGTCCCCACGTGTGTGCGGATGCGGGGCGAATCGGTGGTGGACATTTCGTTCGCCAGCCCCGCTCTGTCGCCGCGTGTCATTGACTGGCGCGTCATGGAGGGGGTGGAGACCTACTCCGATCACCGGTACATCCGGTTTGACGTCTCCACCCAGACCTCGAGTGCGCCGGTCCGACAGGCCCCGAGTGGTCCGCGGTGGGCGCTGAAGCAGCTGGACCGGGAGCTTCTCCTGGAAGCCTCGATCGTGCAGGCCTGGGTGTCATCACCGGACAGGCCTGCCGACATCAACGACGAGGCGGAGTGGTTCCGGGAGGCCATGTCCAATGTGTGTGACATGGCAATGCCCCGGGTCCATCCTAGACATGCTTCGCGCCGGCTGTACTGGTGGTCGCAAGAGCTGGAGGCTCTGCGCAAGGCGTGTGTTGCTGCGCGACGCCGGTACGCCAGGCATCGCAGGCTCCGTATCCGCCCTCCGGATACGCAAGCCATTGAGGCGGAGCTGTACGAGAGGTACAGAGCGGCGAAGACCGCCCTCCAAGCGGAGATCCTGCGGGCCAGGGCGCTGGCCCGCGAGGAGATGCTGGAGACTCTCAACAGGGACCCGTGGGGGCGCCCATACAAGATGGTGCGGGAGAAACTCCGCCCATGGGCCCCCCCGCTGACGCAGAGTCTCCGGCCCCAGCTTGCGGGGGACGTGGTGAGCGCTCTGTTCCCCTCTAGAGGGGATCATACCCCTCCGCCCATGGCTCCGCCTACTGCGGTGCCCGATGCGGACCACACCGACGACGGCGATTCTCCTGAGGTGACTGAGGTAGAAATGAGAGTAGCGGTACGTAAGATGAGTGCGAAGAATACCGCCCCAGGACCCGACGGCATACCCGGAAAAGCCTGGGTCCTGGCCATGGGGGCTCTCGGGCCTCGACTGAGGGGGCTCCTAAGCGCATGCATGGAGAGGGGCCAGTTCCCACTTCGTTGGAAGACGGGGAAACTGGTCCTCATCAAGAAGCCGGGGCGCCCAGCGGACTCTCCGTCCGCTTATCGGCCCATTGTGCTGCTCGACGAGGTGGGCAAGCTCTTTGAAAGAGTCATTGCAGACCGCCTCGTCGGGCAGCTGGTGCGAGTGGGGCCGGATCTGGCGGAGAACCAGTTCGGTTTCCGCAGGGGGCGCTCTACGGTGGACGCCATCATGCGCGTGCGGGCCCTCACGACGGGGGATGCTGTGGCCCGGGGTGGGGTCGTCTTGGCGGTGTCTCTAGACATCGCCAATGCCTTCAACACCCTGCCCTGGAGTTGCATCAGAGAGGCACTCCGGTATCACCGGATGCCGACCTACCTCTGTCGTGTGGTCGAGGCCTATCTGACGGACAGGGCCGTCATCTACCCTGGTCACCAAGGAGAGTGGAACCGGCAAGAGATGTCGTGCGGTGTCCCACAGGGTTCGGTCCTGGGGCCGCATCTGTGGGACATCGGATACGACTGGGTGCTGCGCGCCGACCTCCCTAGCGGCGTCAGCGTCGTTTGTTACGCTGACGACACGCTTGTCCTGGCGCAGGGGGGGTCGTACCAGGCGGCGGCCGATTTAGCGACACGCGGGGTTGCGACAATCGTCGATAGGATCCGGCAGCTGGGACTCGAGGTGGCCCTGCACAAGTCTGAGGCCATGGGTTTTCATGGTCCTCGGAATGCGCCACCGTCGGGTTCCCAGGTAATGGCGGGAGGGGTTCACATCGGTGTCGAGTCGACGATGAAGTATCTGGGACTCGTCCTCGACAGCCGGTGGAACTTCGTAGAACATTTCACACGTTTGGCTCCCAGACTCGAGCGGGCCGGGGCTGCATTGAAGCGGCTCTATGCGGGGATCGTGCGGTCCATGGCCCTTTACGGGGCACCGGTGTGGGCGCGTTCATTGAGGCTGCGGCCAGCCCGCCGGTTGAACGCGTCCCAGAGGGTCATGGCCATCCGGCTGGCCCGAGGATACCGCACGGTCTCCTGCGAGGCGGCGAGCCTCCTTGCCGGATTACCGCCATGGGATCTGGAGGCAAAGGTCCTCGCGCACGTCTGGGAGTGGCGCGAGGAGGCGAAACGCCGGGGCTTAACCCCTATGCCGCAAGAAATTGCGGCACAGCGGACAGAGCTCCGGCGGGATCTCATGGCGTCATGGAGGGTGCGATTGTCGCAACCCCGCGCTGGGCACGCCACAATCGCGGCGATAAGACCCGTCTTTGAGGAGTGGCTGGAGAGACGCCACGGCGTTCTCACCTTCCGCCTGACGCAGGTCCTCACCGGACACGGCTGCTTCGGGAGGTTCCTGTTCAGGATAAGGCGGGAGGAAACACCCGGGTGTCACCATTGTGTGGATCGGCCTGAGGACACGGTGGAGCATACGGTGGAGGTCTGCCCGGCTTGGGCGGAGCAACGCCGTGTTCTCGTAGAGGCGATCGGCGGCGGTGATCTCTCGCGTCCGGCCCTGGTTCAGGCCATGGTACGGAGCGAGAGGAAATGGCAGGCCGTCACCTCCTTCTGCGAAGCGGTAATGCTCGCGAAGGAGGAGGCGGAACGCGTGAGGGAGAGGCAAATTTCGCGCCCTCACGCCCCTAACCGCCGCAGGAGGAGACGCCCGGGGCGGGAATCGCGAGCCGATTTCCGGCCACCATAGGCGCGGGCTTGCGGACGGTGAGCAATGGGTAGCTCGCCGTCCGATAAGGACCAAGCCCGGGTCGACGGCGCGTTGTGTTCCACGCGCGCCTCAAAGAGATGTCAGCAGAATTGACGGGGTCCACTAGGGCCAATGCCTGCCGGGGGTTCGAAGAAAACCGATCGGGAAATCGTGGCCCCCGGCAACAGGGCAACCGAAGGAACACGGGTGGGTTTTAGTCAGTAAGAGTCTGACACGCCCTCCCGCTCCGCCCAGAGCGGGAGAAGTTATTTGATAATTTCCCACCCAAAAAAAAAAAAAAAAAAAAAGGGGTTATTCAACTATGCTAATTAAAACTAGGTGAACGCTCGCTAAGGGCACCCCCTGTGGGGTACGAACCTCGGCTTAGGGCGTCAACCGGAGGGAGGACATCAAGGATGGGACGGGCTGGATCAAAGTTTTGATCGTAATTATTAGTCGGGGAATTTAAAGCTACGTGCTCATCAACTGCAACAACTGCTGGCACCTCGTTATCGAGCAAAGGTCGGGGAGAGTATCATGTGCTCAAGGACGCGGTCGCGATCGCAAAGGACCTCGGTGGCGAGGTCGGAATAACGGGAGGCGTCTGTTTTTGTACACTGTGTTGGTTTCCCTACTGCTCTCCTGGAGGAGGGTAATGGGGTCGTCAGGGTCGGTAAGGATTCGCTTAGAGCGGTGAGTTCGATTGATACTAGAGGGAGTGTAACTAGCGGCTTCGACAACCAGAGGGTTGCGATGTTTGGCGGCAGTATCGAAGTAACGCTTGGAAGAGCGTTTGAGAAATGTTTCGGATGGTGGGGATTTTTAGGTCGATATGGAGGATCTCATTCCTAACAAACCAGGGGGCTCCCGAGGCCTTTTGAAGGCAACGGTTCTGTAATTTCTGCATCTTATGGATGTGACTGGGTCTTGCTTGTGCAAAAACAGCACCCGTATAGGTCATGATTGGGCGAATGCATGTTGTGTAAATACGCAATTTGCACCGTAGTGACAATTTGCTACGTGCATTTAGGATATAGTGAAGCGTTCCAAGGACCCATGCGGCTCGCGCGCGGGCTTGGGTTATGTGCTCTTTAAAGGAGAGATGGTGGTCAAGGACTACACCTAGGTACTTGGCTCGCTTCTCCCAAGGGATAGGCTTGCCTAGCATGGTGATGGGTCGGGCAAGAGACAACGCGAGTGCTACTAGTAAGTAGATAGGATTTATGAAACCGGCCAAGTGCGAGTCGGACTCACACACGAAGGTTTCCGTACCACCATACTATATTTAGCAAATGAATGAAAACACTAAATGAAGAATATTATTAGACAATTATTTCACCAAAGATAAATTTGTACCTATTTCATAATGGTACTATGAAATACAAAGTAATTTTTTGCACTTCAAAATCAAATAAAATACCTTATGAATCGGAGATTTTAGTATTTTTTTATTATAAACAGTGTATAATTGTACTCAATAAACAAAAGTTTTAAATTCCTAACTTGTTTAGTTGTTGAGATAAAGCTCGTACAAAAATGGTTTAAAACTAACAACTTTTACGGTCGCCTATTTCTTCATTTTGAAGATTTAAAAAAATTGTTCACTTCTCGATGAGCTCCAGACAATGACCACCTACAAATGCCAAGATTATATTTTTTTTTTCAAAATCTACAGTTTATTCAAATCAAATGTTTATTTTCCAGAAATACATTGTTTTGGTACAACTGAGATCTTATAACCTAAGTGTAATTGTAGTCTGTTGCAAGCAAGCGAGTACAATTTTTATTAAGCTTACATACATTCTGATTTTACACTATTATTATTATTTACTATTAACATGCATTTATTAACTATTAAATTTGTTTTGTATTGTTAATATTCTTATAATTAAAGGTACTAATTTTAAATTTTATGTTCTGTAATTCCTTAACACGATTACCCTGTAATAATTTTAATTCGTTTGGTAACTTATTGTAGAGTAAAACACTTCTTAACCGACTTCCAAAAAGGAGGAGGTTATATGTTCGTCGCGTATGTTTTTTTCTTTTTCTTTTTTTTTATGTATGTCCATCGATTTCTTCGCCAATTGTGGACCAATTTTGAAAATTATTTTTTTGTTTGAAAGGGTGTGCTCTCGAATTGGTCCCATATAAATTTTATTAACTTTGCTTGGATAGTTTTTCAGTTAGCTACAAAATACGTATTTTTTTCCCACTTAGTATGTAGATGATATGATACGTTTCTGTCACTGGTAGCAGGTAGTGGTATTCGAACCACAACCAAAAAGTGAAAAATAAAAACTTTTTACAAAAAAAAAACAACCGACCTCCAAAAAAAAACACTACAAAGTGAAAAATAACTTTAATTTCGGAAGTCGGTGGCAAAAAACGAAAATACAAAACCCAAGACACCGACTTCCGAAATTAAAGTTATTTTTCACTTTGTAGTGTTTTTTTTTTGGAGGTCGGTAGTTTTTTTTTTTTGTAAAAAGTTTTTTTTCTTATAGATATCTTTATGACGGATTGTATGGAGACCCGCTTTAATTTGTAACTTTATTACATTTTTAGGGATGCGTACCTCAAAAGGAAAAACGATACCCTTATAGGATCACTCGTGTGTCTGTCTGTCTGTCCGTCTGTCACAGCCAATTTACTCCGAATCTAATGGACCGATTAAGTTGAAATTTGGTACACATATGTATTTCTGTGACCCAAACACGAACGTGTAACGTAAATAAATGTATTTTTGAATATAGGGGTCACTTTTGGAGGGCAAACAAGAAAATTAAAAAAAAAGTTTTGCTAACAGTACCGTGTGACATATCAAATAAAACAACCGACTTCAAAAAAACACTACAAAGTGAAAAATAACTTTAATTTCGGAAGTCGGTGTCTTTGGTTTTTAATTTTCGTTCTTTGTCACCGACTTCCGAAATTAAAGTTATTTTTCACTTTGTATTGTTTTTTTGAAGTCGATTGTTTTTTTTTTGTAAAAAGTTTTTATTTTTCACTTTTTAGTTGTGATACCTACCCCACACAAATTCGAATACCACTACCTGCTATGTAAATAACAGTGACAGGAAGTTATCATAATATCATCCACATACTAAGTGAGGAAAAAATACGTATTATTGAAGCTAACTCAAAAACTACTCAAGCAAAGTTAATAAAATTTATATGGGACCACCTCTGAAGTATGATCTACCAAACAAAAAAATAATCATCAAAATCAATTCATAATTGACGGAGTATCCGCGTAACAAACATACAAAAAAAAAACACCTTTTGGAAGTCGGTTAAAAAGGGCTTGTTGCGAGGATCTTAAACATATTTTTATATAATTTTGAAATAAATGCTTTTAAAGATATTTAAGAAATTCGATGAAAATTGACCATTATCTCCGAAACTACTGGACCTAAAATTTTGAAAAATTTACTGAGAATGGTTCTTCACTCATAGATTACAGGAAAACCTATAAGAAGTCTATGGTCTTAAAATAACATGGTACGAGTAAATCTCTCAATATTGTGCGTACACATTTGCTTTTGGAATGTATGGGAGAAGATGTAATTTCAACTACAATGTTAAGTTTGTATTGGGGATAAATTCATCCCAACTACGGAACCCTTCATTGTGCGTAGTCCGACACGCACTTGGCCGGTTTTTTGTTGTTATAGCGGCAACAAAAATACATCATCTGTGAAAATTTCAACTGTCTAACTATCACGGTTCATGAGATACAGCTCGCTGACAGACAGACAGACGGACAGCGGAGGCTTAGTAAAAGGGTTTCGATTGACACCCTTCGGGTACGGAACCCTAAAAAAACTATTAAACCAACCAAAAAACCACGTCATTAAGTGGAGACGCATTTTTTAAGGTTGTCAGGGCGTATTAGTTATTAAAGTGATTTCAGTGCTAGTTTACTAGATTTTTTTCTGATCTTTCCGTTTCGAGTTTGCTTATTACCACAAATAAAAAAACGGGGCATATTTTCGACGTAGTTTTGTTAAAATTTAATAAAAACTACTTTAAATTACCTCAATTTTTTTTTTTGCATAATCTGCTAGTAACCTTCGATTGCCATGCATTCGTTTTGATGTTTAAATGTTGGTAGCATGGCGTGTTTTATTTTTAGCTCTGTCTTTCGTGCTCACAATACAATAAGAACGAAAGAAATTGGGCGCTTAGTTTCATAGATAATCGCAAGAAAAAAAAAAAGTATAATAAAAAGTGTAACCCGACTACGGGAAAATAAAAATGATCTAAAAAGTACGAAACAAGCAAATATTTCAGACAGAAATCAAGACATAGGCATAAATCGATGGACATAGGTACAAAAATGGTCCAGGTAAAGCCGTGGTCGCATGCCTGTATACCATATTGGTGCCAGGAACCAGGGATGTAACGGATATCCGTATCCGCATCCGCAACTGCGGAGCATCCGCATAAATTTTGATATCCGCAAAACATCCGCATCCTCAACTTTTGATTTTAAAAGCTCCGCATCCTCATAATTTCTATGGGGATGTGACTCTACGTTGTTCGCACAAATAGTGAATTTTTTAAAACTCGCGCCGTGCTAAATGCCGATAAGTGAGTTACGCGTTCCTATTGGCTGAATTTGAAAGAAAGAAAGAAAGAAAAATAGGTTTATTTGTCACAGAAATACGTGCATACATAAAAGACAAGAGTAATCGGAGAACAACACAAAGTACATAACAAATCACAAGCATAGAACAGAAATTACTTAGGCGGCAGCTGCACGACATGACTGTGACAAGAAGGCTTCCACTCAGCATGATGCAGTGCTATGGGGGACCCACAGCACAGCGCTGATTTTCAGTGGTCACCCGAAAAAAGAAAAGATGTACGGAAATCAAGTCAGGTTCAGTGATTTTGTAACAAAACAAAATAAATAGTGCTCAGAATGTAAGACAACTATACAATAAATTATAAGAAACATAAAAATAAAAAATAAAACTATCCGCAGGCATCACTCTACGTGCACAAATAATACAGATACCTAACTAAAACATATTATTACTACACGAGGATATAAAAGTAAACCACTAGATAGATAGATAGAAGATGGTAGATTTGCAATGTCCTTGTCTTATGACACACGATCGGCCGCACGTGGCAGTGGTGGCACGACTGTGGTGTCACATGTCACAATTTGAGTTACTGGGTGCCGTGTTATTGTTTACTTTTTATTTGCTCGTAGAATTAAAGGTTTTTGCAGGCGAATTACGCTACGGTAACCTTCCAAATGATTACCTACAACTTATAATACAAATATAAATACCTATTATAAAAAATAAGGGCTGTTTTTTGTACGACATCTGCATCCGCACCCTCATCCGCATCCTCAATAAGGAATTTTCCAATATCCGTATCCTCATCCACATCCTCAAACCCGATTATCTCGATATCCTCATCCGCATCCTCATCCGTTATATGACATCCGTTACAACCCTGCCAGGAACACCTACAAAATTATAATAGCATGCGACGACGGCTTTACCTGGACCATTTTTGTACCTATGTCTTGATTTCTGTCTGAAATAAATTTGCTTGTTTCGTACTTTTTAGATCATTTTTATTTTCCCGTAGTCGGGTTACAGTTTTTTATTAAACTTTATTTTTTTATTTTATACTTTTCCGTTTTTACACTTGATAAACGTAAATAAGAACAATACAGTAATTCAGTAATGAATCTATTTTAAATTCCAATAGCAGTGCATGGTGCTTTGGACGAAACCATAGAGCGATTTATTTCGACGCTAACACCATATATCGATATCGAGCTTCGAAGAAATCCAAAATATAAATATTTCGTTGTACTTGTTTTTCTTCATAAGAGTGGAATTACAAATCGTTACTATTTATTAAGATTTGATTAACTGTACGTTGGTAACATCTTGCGATACTACGTAGCGCAGTCTCACTTTTGCTTGTTTTTAACGATTTAAACATATTTATTTACTTTGAAAATATAATATTATATACATATTTGTAATGTGCTCGTCAAGACCTTTCTTTTGATACCAAACATGTCATGATCATCCCATTTTTTTTTTCGAGGTTATAAATTTACGCGTAAAGTCCACCAAATCAAATTTAGGAATAAATTTTATAGCCTCTGTCACCCGGACCATTATTACGAATCTATTGATACCTCATTCATCAAAATCGGTTTAGTAGTTTAGGCGCTACGGTGGAACACACGTAAAAACAAACATACATACATACAAACATACATACATAGACTGCTAAAATCATAACCCTTCCTTTTGGCTTTGCCGTAGTCGGGTAAAAATTGGATCATTATTGAGCTGCCGTAAAACGGCAAATGTCAGTCAACTATGATTTGACGTGGTACGGCGGCTGTCAGTTGAAGGGGTTTCAAGTTATTCTACCTGTAACTCACTCAAATGCTTTAGGAATCCGACTTTTATTAACGTCGGTAATTCAATTAATAACACTAGTTTACAAAAAAAATTTTTTTTTTGTCCATGAAATGAAACATTTATTATTTATGTAGGCTATGGACGGTAATTAAAAAAAAAAAATTAAACATATCGTAGCACGTCACAATTCTGAGATATTAGAGGTCTTTGTTCTTTATCTACCCGCAATTGTTATACGTTTATCGTTCTATTTTGTAAACAACTGTGTGATTCAAAAGTCTTATTTTTACATAAAAATGTCATCTAGAGTATGTAAACTACATCCAAATCGATTTTGTTATGTTTTTGGGGAAATTGTTCAGTTAAACCGTGGTTTCCCTGTAACAAAACCATTGCAAGAAGCCTATTTACATTATTTTGGATTTCCGGTGTCAAATCAAGAAAAAAATTGGGTTCCTCATGTGATATGCACTAATGGCAGATTGGTCCTCAGGTCCTGGTATTCACGTAAAAATAGATCACTGAAATTTGGTAAACCAATGATATGGAGAGAGCCAACCGACCACGTAACCAAGCCAACGTAATGTATCTAAGCCTGCATTTCAATACCTTTGCTCTGTATTTACAAATCTTTCTGGGTCTAAATTAAAGGAAGGAATATTTGTGGGTCCTCAAATCAGGAGAATATTGGACGATACAAAATTCGAGAGCCTTTTAACCGAGGTAGAAAAAGCAACCAGGAACTCTTTCAAAAGTGTTGTTAAAAATTTTTTAGGCAATAAAAAAGGGATAATTACAAAGAGATTGTTGAAAATCTATTACAAAATTATGATCGTATGGATGTAAATATGTCACTAAAAATTCATTTTTTTCATTCCCATTTAGAATTTTTCCAGAAAATCTTGGTAGTGTGAGTGATGAACATGGTGAGCGATTTCACCAAGATTTAAAATTATTTGAGCAAAATTATAAAGGTTTTTGTGATCAAAATATGCTAGGTGACTATTGTCGGTCTGTCGAGAGAAATACAGATGAAAATATTTATAAAAAAGAGCAAAAATTACCCATTTTTAACTATTAATTGTTTATTTAGATGTCGTTTTTTGTAAAAATATTCTTAGTAAATATTTAAAAAAACTGACGTGCTGGATTTTTTTTAATATTTTTCCCGAGTTGTAGATACCCAAAGAAACATAACCGTATATATTCCATTTCATGGACAAAAGTCATGTAAACTAGTGTAATTGGCCGTATTTTACATGCTTTTATTTAGTTTCATTTAATTCGTTGAGATTGTATGTTTTAGAGCTCCAAGGGACCGCAGACCTACGTATTTCACATTAATTTCATTTTTATACTTCTACGCGTTCCTGAGAAAAAGGGTCTTAACAGACTCGCAGACGGACGGACGCGGACGGACGGACGAATGGACGGACGGAAAACGAATTAATCCCATATGAGTTTCGTTTTTTCCTTTTGAGGTCGGAACCCAAAAAAAAACAAGAAGAAGCAGTATCAGGGAACTGCTCAGTTTGTTCGGGTGATCTAGCCAAGCGTGTACAAGATCTTTATTAATAAAAGACTTGCATTTTAAAAACCAGTTACCTATAGGAAAGCAAATATTATAATAAAGTTGTAGCTAGATACAAGAACATGCTTCAACTGGCATGTGAAAAATTGAAACCTTGTCGGGTAAAATCTTTGTATTAGCTGCAACGTGTGTCTTCTGCAATGCATAATCATCAACACCACAATTTAACACATCGCATTGGTTCCTCACTCTCACTCGAAGTACGTGTAACAGAGAAGTCCAAGTTCATGCCGTGGTTGTCATTTAAAGCCGGTTCGAGTAGTGCTATTCTGTAACCATCTCACCGTGTTATCTTAGGTGAAGTGAGCGTGGAGTGAGCTGTCAGTTGCTAAGGATTGACACTATGAAGTGAGCTGTCATTCCACCATTATACTAGGGATTGACACTATTGACAGCTCACATTCAAGCTCACTTCACCTAAGATATCACGGTGAGATTTTTACAGAATAGCACTACAGGTCCATAATAGTGCCAGGTGACGTGAGGTGCAGATTCAGTGTCTTAGGGTAAGGCTGGGTCATCATGAGGAGCGGTATCGGAGTCCATGATGATAAAAACGAACGTTCGAAGCTGCGAGTAAACAAAATAACATCCACAGGGCACGAAAGCAAATAGGAGTGAGGCGTATTTATCGTAACAGGTAGAAATAACAGATATTTAAAAGTAACAAATAACAATTGTTCCTAACAACATAACTTATCTGTTACTTAAAATAACAGACCCTCAAGAACTGTTACCGCGACTGTTACTGTTATTTATTATAACAATCCCCGCTCCCAGATTGTTACTACGGCTTTTACTTACATACACACTCACACATAAGAAAGAAATATTGCAAGGTTATCAATTTCTCTCTCTTCCTCATTAAGGAATGATCCTTACTAAAAAGAGAAACACCTATTATTTATTTCGAAACATGTTTACTTCTCACTCTTACTATAGCGGTTAAACTAAGTTAAAAAGAGAAGCACTTAGTATTTATTATTCCTAAAAATACAGTTGGTGGTCTTACAAAAACAAACACTTACGAAAAAGTGACTTCTAAATTAAGTCGTGTTACCTGTTACTGACCAGTTGCCATTATAAAAAAAACTTAAAATGAATAAAAAATAAAGAAGATATTCAATTGATATTTAAATACGTATTTATCGTCCGTACAAAAATAACAGCCTGTTATTTAATAACAGATATTTGGATCTGTTATTTTTGTGTAACAGTAACAGTGATAACAGATATCGTGTTTAATCTGTTACAACCCATCTCTAAAAGCAAAGCAAACAGTTTTTTCATTGTTGTCAGATGTCATTTCACTTGACGTAGGGATGTTCGATATGTATCGATACTCAAGTGGGTCGGTACAACGGGATTTGATCGATTTTTAAATCGATTGAACAATATACCTATACGATCCACTACTATAGATCGATAAAGGTGGTGAGGATCGATCAAATAATCGTATTACTACATAGATCTGACCACTACGATTTTACAGTACGATTGTACAATCGTATTGTAAAATCGTAGTGGTCAGATCTATGTAATTAAGCTATTGCATAGCTTTTATCGCGGGCTTTGAGCGCGGCGACCGAATCAAGAAATTCCGTAACGTAACAAAAATAAAACCTAACACCCCCCACTCCGCCTACCATGTAATGACAACATCACGTTGTCATGGGAAACGTGATGTTGTCATGGGAACGTAATTTTTGTTTTATGTCATCACGTCATCATCCCAAGTGTAGCGTTGACAAATAGGAAGTATGGAGGTTACAAATGCTATGCAATAGCTTTACCTCGGCAGTCCCCAAGTGCCACACGTTTTTTTTTTTTAGTTAAATGAGAAAAAATGAAAATCTCTGCAAAAATACTATTAAAGCGGGCCGTTGTTTTTCATAAACACGCTTCTCAATCACAACTGACCTTTGCAGAATTGTTCGGGCAATACCAGGACTCAGCCAATGTAGTAAGAAATTGAATTGAATTAAAGGCAAACATATTAAAAATAATTAATTAAAAGCGATTTTATATTGATGCTCGGATCGAAATGATCAATTGGGAAGCAGAATATCGATACAAAGCAACGGATCGATCATCTCTATTAGCGATATAGTAGGAGTTGCCAGAAAAAAAAAACTGTCAATAATCGATTTATAGAACCTTTATTATAATTTTAAAAAAATATCTTAAAATACTAGTAACGATAATTCGTCGTATTCATCATTGGCGTTCCGTAATTCGTACCTAGGCCGTTTCCTCATTAGTCGGTAAGCACTCTCTACCGAAACGGTACCGCACTGCTTTTTAAGAATTCCAAATTCAAATTAATTTCATTGGTGCGAGAGCTCACGACCAAAATGTTTGCCTTATCGTTTTACGAACAAAACCGTATAAAATCGATAGATTTGGTTATTCGGAAATTCAAAGAAAGAAAGAAAGAAATAAAATAAATTTATTTGACACAGGTTAAGGCACACAGTTTTCAAAAACAAAGAAAGCTTAAAACAGTATTGTGTACTTCACAGCTGCGGCTCAAAAGTCCTAATCGCAGAGATTTACCGTGTCATGTCTAACCTGATCGAATTTTTAAATAATGTAAAAAAAAAATACTGGACTGCTTCATAGCAATCAGTCTGGTTTTCAGAATGTAGTTGAACGATAGATTTCAGATGCGTAAAACACAATTTTCAAAAACCAGGCCCGTCACACGTACACAGGACACCGTTTGAGAAAATTGAAAATGAGGCAAAAATTAACCCATTGTAACCCGTCTGAAAATCTTGTTTTCATGGGTACATTGGTCAGTTGATGCGAATAAATAATTATTCAGGAGAAAATGTGGGGCATCTTATGTGTTGAAAGCATTTAGAACGTGTTGATATTTTTTTGCGATCGGTAATATAGTTAAATACGTCACATAATGATGAGTTAAATCACGTGTTTTAGTATCGGTGACTAATTACTAAAATAAACGTGAACGGTTGTGCAACCAACGATCGATTTCCGTAATAAAACACACAAATTATCTTAAATAGAAACCCTTGAGTACCCTACTGATCCCCAATCTAATATTTAAAATCACTATCAAACGACTAACCTTTTTACCCGACTACGGCGAAGCAAAAATGAGGGTTATGATTTTGTTTATCTACCTTTTTGAATACGTTTTTCTTACCCTTGAAACCACAATATTTTGTTCGTTTGTAATTTTTTATACTTAACCAAATTATACGTGTTACACAGTGAAATATGTTTAATTTCGCCCCCATTTTTTAAAGGCAAGAAAATAGGGTTTGGCTTAAAATAAATTAGGTTTTCGAGAGCAAACAAACACTACAAAAAAACTTAAAAAATAACAAACAACAATATTATCGACAAACGAAATCGAAATTCAAACTCGACATACAACTCTTGTACTCACCCCAGTAGAATGAGTGCGTCAACCCGACGTACAGCACTAACAACACCAACACACCCTCTGTTCTATACATTTTTTACCGCAGACAATGTTGTTTCAACAGAGGTAGATGATGCGTCCGCCCTAGTCACCGCTCGTGAGGTTACTCAAACGTGAAGCTATATTTACAGCAATAAGTTATAAGGCATATTGATAACCCGAGGGGTCTTCTGATAAGAGGGGCTCCAAGTAGGAATATCGTGCAATCATACAGGCTGAATTTTCCAAGTGTGCGTGAATAGCCAAATTTGAACTATAAAGGCTTGTGCGGACCAGCGCGACACGCGACACGACACAAAAACACCGCTCGTCGCGCGACGAGCGGTTCCTTTGTGTCGCGTCGCGTGTCGCGCTGGTCTGTACAAGCCTTAAAGCTACGTGCACACAGAATTTTTTTTCCCGTATACCGTACACGAGATTTTATCGAATAGAGCGGTGGCAGAAGAAAATACCTATATTAAATTATTCACACTGAGTACATGCGGCCAAATATCATGTTCGAGAAATATTTTTTCCCGTATGGCTACATTCACATGGCAACTATACGATTCGATTTTATCACGTATACTGCTTTCCCGTATACGAGAT
The DNA here is from genome assembly GCA_963680765.1 of Agrochola lychnidis. NCBI lineage: Eukaryota > Metazoa > Arthropoda > Insecta > Lepidoptera > Noctuidae > Agrochola > Agrochola lychnidis. Next base: position 17,487,570 of record OY796872.1, read on the forward strand.
AATCGATCACATGGCGCGAGCAAGCACGCGCATGAGTCTAGAATACGAGAGAAAAGTTTGTTCGTGTGAACGCTACAACATGAACATAAGTGTCACTGCGAGTCGTATTCGATAAAATCGTTTCGAGACGCAGCCTCCACGGTGGCAACTTTGGACGGTGTACGGGGAAAAATATTTCTCAAACACGATATTTTCCCGCATGTGGCAGTTAAAAAATAAATATCTTTATTTCCAATTTACAATTTTACATATGCCACTTGGTATAACATAATATTTTCATATAAAATTGTAGGTTAATGCAGAGTTATACACCTCTGACACCCAAGCTAAGATTAAACTTGTGTTATGGGTGTCAGGGCTCTCAAGTTAACACCATTTAGAAAATAAAAAAAAATAAAAATTCATAATTTCTCTGTGTAGATTTACACTCTCTAGAATGTAAAGATTTGAAAGAAATTAAATTAAATTTTAATTAAGATAAAAACCATTTGTATAGTGTGTGTTGTGATTGTGTTTTTTGTGTTGTGATGTTACATTGTTCACACGGAGTCTGTGTGAACAAAGTAATATATTTTTTACTGCCACCGCTCTATTCGGTAAAATCTCGTGTAAGTACGGTATACGGAAAAAAAATCGCTGTGTGATCGTAGCTTCAGTTTTTTTTTTTTAAATAAAAGCAACAGTTTCAAAAATAGCTTTTTCAAAAATTTTATGATGCCGTTTTAGTTTTCATCAAATTCGACACTGAGACTCGTTTGAGTTTTTCTTTTTCGCAATTTCTTATGGATTTATAAAAATATCAACCAGTATATGCCACCGTTTCGGCTATTATAAACAATTTATAACATTGTATGTTTTTAATATTATATAACACTGGCTTTTGCCCGCAGCTTCGCCCGCGTGGATGTCGGAAAATGACGCACGTGAACGTACTACTACCGAAATTTTTTAATGACAGAGGAAAAGGTCATTGACTCCTGCCGCTGCGCCCGCGTTGTTACGCGTAATTTTGAAACTGTGATATCTTTTAAACTATCCATTTAAATGATATGATGCGAAGGCATATTTTAATCTAAATTTAATGCCCAATTTAATAACATATTTTTTTGGATAAGGATTAATACTTTACCGGTCAATTTTTTATAATCAAATTCTGAAAAATAAAAGTGGTTATTGTGGGTCATCCTTAGAAGATAGACATATGCTATAATATACATTTTTGCTGATGAACTTTTTAAGATGAACAATACCATAGAACATAAATTTGATGTATCTTTTTCGGTTAACGCAGCGCACGCCAGTAAAGCTCCCCAGTCGGCATGATTTTTTCCGACTTCTTCAACAATAATCGTCATATTTTAGCCAATTTACACAAAACCATAATTAATTATACACTAAAACCTTCCGCATGAATCACTCCGTCTATTGATGGAAACCGTTTGAAAATCCGTTTAGCAGTTTTTGAGTTTATCGCGTTCAGACAGACAGACGCGGCGGAGGACTTTGTTTTATAATATGAGTGCTCAGCAGTACTATTCTGTTAAAATCTCACCGTGAACGCTTAGCTGAAGTGAGCTTGAATGTGAGCTGTCAATAGTGTCAATCCCTAGTATAATGGTGGAATGACAGCTCACTTCACCTAAGCGTTCACGGTGAGATTTTTACAGAATAGCACTGCTGCACGTGTACATTCTACTGAGATTTCAAAATTTCTGTTTTCTGTAAGTACTACATTTAAGTTAAATATTAATGTAGTAAATATAATAAACCTTCCAGTACATTCTCTAAATGATGGCGACAACCGCATCAATATCCATTGTTTGGTTTAGAAGAACTCGGCGCACACACAGAGACATGAAATGCAACTTTGTTTTATACTGCTTAATCAAAAAATAATATTAAAGATGAAAATAGAGTAGAAGTAGGACTAGTAGATAAGAAATATACACGATTTTTTTATTTTGATAACATTTGTTTTCGTTTTAACGAATAGCAAGATTACATCATTCAAAGGTTATCATCAGTAGACGTTCTAATATTATTATCTATCTTCATTTAAAGATTTACAGACAATTTCTTAATTGAGAATTTTTAGGTTGATCACTTGTTATAAATAAAAATAAAATAAAAAAATAAAAAAGCCTTTTATTACTTCCAGAAAATGCTTGTTTACAAGTTAAATAGTTTGTTAGTATTTATTTTAATGGATAGTATTTTTAATGGATAGTAGTTTTAGTTTTATATAATTTAATTATTCTGTAAGAACCCTTTTGCAGGTAAAGGCCTCCTCCAAGCTGAGCCAGTTTTCTCTGGATTGTGCTGTTTGTGTCCAGTTTGGACCCGCTATGCGTTTGATTTCGTCCTCCCATCTGATGGAAGGCCTCCCTTTCTTTCTTTTGCCTACTGGCCCCCTCCATTCTGTCACTCTTTTTGTCCACCTTTGATCTTGTAGGCGTGCTGTGTGTCCGGCCCACTTCCATTTTAATGCAAGAGCTTGTGCTAAACCGTCTGTTGCTTTTGTGATGTTGCGTATTTTTGTATGCCTTATTTTGTTTATTCTTTTTATGTTTAGCATACTCCGCTCCATTCCCCGCTGGCACGTTACAATTTTATTTTTAATATTTTTGTTAAACTTCCATGTCTGACAAGCATAGGTCAGGCATGGTATAAGGCAAGAATTCATAACCTTTGTCTTCAGTTTGATTGGCATGTTGCTCTTAAATATTTCTTTAAGGCTCCAGTACTTATTCCATGTTAACTGGGCTCTGCGCTCAACCTCTTGGTAATTGTTTAGCCTGTCGAAGCTTATTTGTTTGCCTAGGTAAATGTATTTATCAGTGTATTGGAGAGGCTCATTGTCGACGTATATTTGTACCTTGGTGTTGTTGGTCATTACCATGGTTTTAGAGAGGTTCATCTCTAGCCCGGCGAGCTTGCTAGCTTTGCTTAGTGACTCTACCATGTACTGTAGTTCATTTCCTTTCTCTGATATCAGCACCAAGTCGTCGGCAAAACGTAGGTGGTTTAAATACTTATTTTTTACTTTTATTCCGCATTCATTCCAGTCAAGCTTGCTTATTATCGACTCTAATGTGGCTATAAATAGTATAGGTGAGAGCGGGTCCCCTTGTCTTACGCCTCTCTTTATAGGGAACCAGGGACCGGTTGTTTCTAGCTTAACTCTACTTTTGCTCTTCCTGTATATGCTTTTAATTACTCTTAAATATTCGTTTTCCACATTTTGTGTTGTTAGAGTTTCCCAGATGTAGTTGTGTGACACTGAATCGAATGCTTTTTTGTAATCGACATATGCCAAGTACAGTGGTCTATTCTTCTCTTGATATTTCTCGATGAGAAGTTCGAGTGTGTGAATATGGTCGATGGTAGAAAATCCTTTTCTGAATCCTGCCTGTTCAACGGGTTGCCTTGTTTCTAATGTAGAGCTAATTTTTTTGGTCAGGATTGTAGAAAATAGCTTATATGCACTCGACAGCAGACTTATAGGTCTGTAGTTCCCTATATCATTTGGGTCGCCTTTTTTATATAACAGAATTATGTTAGATTCAGACCATTGGGTGGGTGTCTCTCCAGATTCGAGGATAGAGTTGAATAAATTTGTAAAGGGTGTAGTTAGTATTGGGGCAGATATCTTTAGAGTCTCGTTTGCTAGGTTGTCCGAGCCCGGGCTTTTGTCTAATTTCAGTTTGCTCAATGCCTCAATGACATCATTTTCTTCAATTTGGGGTCTTATTAGTATGTTACCGCCGCTACTGTTATTTTGGTTCTCGTGGCTGGTGTCTTCTGGCTCTTTTGTGCTGTAGAGATCCCTGTAGAAGTCTGTCGCTATGCTAATGATGTCGCCACGATTGTTTTTAGTTAAATCGCCTCGTTTTAGTTTTTCGATCCAAGTTTTATTTGGTTTCAGCTGTTTGTATGCTTTTTTTGTGCTACCAGTTTGGCTTAGGTGTTTTTCAATAGTTTTATATCTGTAGTTGGCGTAGTCTTTTTTTATGCACTTGTTGACAAGCTTGTAAAGCGCCGAGATTTCGTTTCTTGTTGCTCTGGTTTTATTTGAACTTTTTTGCAGGTCTTGTCTTCTTTTAAAAAGTTTTGATGTACGCTCTGAAAATATTTTGTGGACTTTTTTTGGGTTTTGTGCTACTCGGGCGTTTTGTAAGCTTGAGGTGATGATTTTGATTAAGTTGTCGTAATACTTCTGGACTGGGATAGTAATCTCAGCGAACATTTGATCCTTTGATATGTAGGAGCTTAGGTATTCTTTGAACTTGGTGATTTCTTCTTCGCTTGTTATTGTGTTATGCTGACAGTTAGTAAACTTTGTTCTACTTTTTATGAAATGTGTGTCATATGATATTGTAGCTCTTACTGGCCTGTGATCCGAAGGGTAGTTAATGTTCAGTACTTCTATGTTTTTAAACAGATGAGGTCGATTTGACAGCACAAAGTCGATTTCATTTTTGTTGGCTCCATCTGGTGATCGCCAGGTCCATTTTCTTTTTGGTTTTTTTTTTTAAAAAGTGTTCAAAATGAACAGTTTGTTTTCGCTGGCGTAATCGATTAGTCTTTGTCCTCTCTCATTTCTGATTCCATATCCGTGTGTTTTCATGATTAAATGTTCCTCATTTTTTGGTTTTCCAATTTTAGCATTTAGGTCGCCCATCAGTATGAAGTCTTTGTGTGCTATTTCTATTGCCCTATTTACTGTCGCATAAAAGTTATCGATTTCACCATCGCTTGCTTGTGAAGTAGGGGCGTAGACTTGGATGATGGATAAGCTGGTGTTCTCGAATTTCAGATTCAATATGGCTACTCTTTCAGAAAGCCCGAGGTAGCCTTCTATATTATTTTTAAGATGGCATTTAACTATAAAACCTATGCCATGTCTTCCAGGTGTGTGGCCTGTATAGCAGAAAATAAAGTTTTCATGCTCTTCAATTTTGTTACCAATACGTCTTGTTTCAGCTAATCCTAATATGTCATATTTAATTTCTTTGAGCGCTTCATTTAGCTCTAACAAACGTTCATATGATGAAAGTGTTTTAACGTTATATGTCAGAATGTATAGCGTTTTTTGTGAGGTTTTTTCATTTTTTGGAGGGTTGTTTGGAGGGTTTTGGTCATAAACTTCCACGGTGACCAGCCGGCTTGGAAGATGAGTTTGGTGTTCTGATAGTGGTTGTTGTATGTTGACGTTGCGAGAGGGGGGCGGTAATTGCTATGTATTAACGTTATTATTTTGTTGCAGATCTGGTGAGTTGTTTGTGTTTCTGTTAATCAGGTAATTCAGCATGCCCGGTTTTAAAATGCCTTCCGATAGGCTAGAAGTTCTTCTTACTTTTGTTTGTGATTTATTTTTCTTGTAAGCCTGTGTGTTTGTTTCAGCTCCTTTTGTGGTTTTGTTTTCAGGCGAAGTTGAAAACATTCTTTTGTTATTTCCAGCTGTTTTGTTTCTTTCACTTATGACAAGCTTGTCATATTTTATTTTTACAAGGTTTCCCTTTTCCCTTTCGATTTTTGCTTGTTCTTGAAGCTCTTTCCTCTTCTCTAGGATATTTTGTGGGAAATCTTCCGTTATGTAGTAACCGGTATTTTTGAGTGCACTTCTATTTTTAAACAAATTAATTTTTGTGCCGAGTGTACAACAAGTGACAATTATTGGTCGAGGTCTTTCCCCTTTCTTGCCTATTCTCCTAACTTCTTGAATATCCCTGCGGTCCAGTTCTTGAGAGAAATGTTCTTTGATAAAGTTCACTATGAGGCTTTCTAGGTTAGAATATGATTTTTCTGTTTCTTTTATTCCGAAAAAGACGATGTTGTTCTTTCTTGCCTGTTTTTCTAAAAAATATAGTCGTTTTTCTTGGTTTTCACATTTTTCCCTTAGATGCTCGTATTTTTCATTGAATATTTGAAACTTATCTTCCAATATGCCGTTTATATTTTGCGTAACTTTTTCTGTCACTTTTTCTCCACTTTTTTCTATTGCTGTTTTCTGTTCATCTAAATCTCTTCGAATTTTTCGAAGCTCTTGCATAATTTCCTCCATTTCTTATACTTTCCAGATTGTTTTATAAATTGTGTAACGATATTGAAGTGATTGTTATGTTATGTTACTACTAGCGCCCCCTTGTGTTTCTATTCCGACTTGCTAAGATAGCTAGCTCTTTGGCGGATCGTTCGTAGATCGAAGATGGTTCGGCCTTGTGTTAGTAATACGGGTAGCTTTCCACAGATGTCGCTAGTGTCTTTGTGCAGTTCTCACTCATTATTGCAAGTCATTTTTGATATTGAAAAAGTAGGGTTATTTGTATCACTTTATTTTTATTTATTTTTTTAAAAACGATTGCCGGGATCGTGAAGGCACAATTTATTTCAATTTTTGTTAGTCTTTCACTTCAAATGCATAAAGTGTGGAGGAAGTGTCTGTATAAACACGTATTACGACTAATTCACAGTCAAGGCGTTTTCACTGATTCCATAGTTTTCACTCAATGTTAGATGTTATCCATAATGTATGATGTAAATCACTTGTTTATTTCTTCACTTTTGCCTTTTCCACTAAGTAAATGCACTTGTTTTTATTTTGAGATCACTATTAGTACGGAGCCGAAGTAAACATTGGCACTGTAGCGCCCTCCCGCCGATCACTTGTTATACTCTACCTAAACCTATTGTTGTTTCTCATATAAGGATCCGTGCACGAAATCGATTGATTTTGATCAATTTTGTTCATTAGTTGTGAGAAAGGGAAACGGAATTTAAACAAAATTATTTGTGATTTGTAAAGTCGAATTCTTTGTCTTGTACACAGCGAAAAGGGATTTTTCAAATAAGTTAAAGATTCGTAGAAAATTAATAAAATTCGCAACAAGTTTTCCAAAAATTGACACAAGAGTGACGTCTGAACGTTCTGTTAGAAAAAATTACTTTTGATTTAAATTAAATTAATTTAAATACGACAAACACCATATTGAAACGTGCTTAAAAAATTCGTTACCATAAATTCATGCAACAACGAATCTGTTGTTTATTAAGTTGGTACGGTCAATATTTTAAGGTCAAAAACGGTTTTCTAGCTGGTCTTCAGTGATGCAAGCCTTCAGAGTGCACGGCAAACGGTTCATAATGACGTGTTTTTAATAATTCAGCAAAATATCTCGTTGGTATGAAACCTTTTGTTTCATATTCATTCGCCATTTGACGTCGCTGCTACTCGATAATAAGCTCCTTCCTCATATCTCTTAACCCTCACAGTATTTCTCTAGAACAAAGAATAACATTGCATTTATTACACATAAACCTAATTATTTATTATTCACTAATCGAATTAAACCTCATAATGAATTTAAAACTTTAAAGGCATCTTCTGTCTCAACAATACCTGTGTTCTATCAACAATACCCTTGATTAAGATTTATGTTTAGTAAAATATGAAATATTTAAATGATAACACTCACATTTAGTCCAGTTTCATTCGATATTTGTGTAAATAACATTCGTTTTACGCAGCGCAATGATATTCTCTGATCTGATGTGATCTCCCTTCAATATTTATATCTGTTGCTTTTTGAAAATAATAACCACAACACTGCAGTAAATACTCGTCACCGACATTATCCACGAACAAACAGAGTTCTATTACTTAAGTGAATACTCCTAACGAACTGCATCTACCCCATAGAAATCGAAATAATTTACTTAGTTTTCTGTGATCTACCTGCTAAACTTTAATATTTATGTGAACAAGATGAATGAAACAAAAAACGAATGATTATCGAACTAGTCATTGGTTGCAGACAAAGTGAGTGTGTGTGTGTAATGTGCGTGCCTACAGTATTGTAACAACTTATAGAAGAAGGTCGTAAGTCAAACCGAAGCGTCATTCTATTGTTTTGAGAGATTGCATATGGACTTTTAGTCGGTACTGTACATAAAGAACCACTTTTTTCAACTTTCATACAAAATATAACAGAAAAATATGTTGAAATAACCATTTTTTTTAAACCCTTTCAGTAATGTTTTTTCCTATTATTCAGCAAACCATATCAAGAAAGTTAAAAATCACTATCCTTGAAATTATTTTTTATTTTATTTTATGATTATTCTATATCTTCATTAAGTAATAAAAGGCTAATTAAACCACATTTTCGAAAGAGCAAACGTGATGCAACTATTAACAGGTGCTGTGACTGACACGAATGGTTTAGCACCACGAAAACTGTACTTTTATACTAACACAGACTTAATGTTTCAATTATTTCAAGCTTTCTTACAATTAGATAAGTTATTGACGAAAAAGGGTTTTTTTTCGTGCACGGACCCTTAAGTTTCCTTCAACTTTAATTAAACTATTTATTTATTTAGCAACAACGGTTGTGTTAAACCAATTACAGTAACTAAGATAATACCTAAGACACATTAAAATGTACAAAATAAAAACATGAAAAATTAAATATAAAAAAGCAAGTAACAACACATTCACAAATTCCACTCACAGTACTCCTGACATATCAATAAAAACTTCGTCCATCCATCCGCAAACAGGTCGGTTGTAGGATTAGAATCCAAGAGATCATTAAGCGCAGCCAGAGTGCGAGGAATTGGCGACTTAGCACGTGCAACAGTACGACATGGAGGCACGGCAAACAGCCTGTGCCTTCTGCCCCGGCAGTAATTGTCTGGGACAAAGAAGCGCGCCAGCACATCAAGCAGGTCAGGAGCGTCAATAGCGTCACGCAGCGTCTTACAGGCTATTGTGAGCTGACCTCGAGCTCGCCTTACCTCTAGCGAGTTGTATCCAAGGCAACCGAGTAAGAATTTAGTCGGATAGAGGTAAGGATAGTAGCCGTGCTTCTGCTTATATAGGTACCTAAGGAACGCTTTTTTGTACCTTTTCTAATAACAACAAACTATGAGTATTCGAACTTCAAAATCAGCTTATAATGTTCGTAGCTGATTTGCCGCTGGGAAACATGCCTCCTCGCGGTGAGAGGGACTGGGCTGTAATCAACTCACTAGTTGGTAGATGTCACATATCTTCGTTTTTTTTGGTTCTAGGGCATACCGGTTTCCTCACAATGTTTTCCTTCACCGTTTTGAGAACAGTGGTGATGAAATTAAATACACAAAGTAAAGCGGCTACCTGGGTTCGAACCCACGACCTACAACTCGTAAGTCGGGGCCATTACCACTGGGCCACCACTGCTTTATACCAGGGTATTCGAATTTAAATTACTCAAATTGAACAGATGGCGGGCTTATCTCATGCAAAATCAAGTCAATTGCGTTTCCCAAAAAAAAAAAAAACATGTTTGACAACGCCTCGCATTGTCAAAGCAGTTGAAACATGAGCATATAAATTGAGCTGTTTATAAAGTAATCATCTATGCTGTTACGTAGTTTGAAAGATTTATCGGAAACATTAAGGTCCAGCTGTACTGGATGCAATTGGGTTTGGGCTCCGCTCGCCCCTTGGATCTTGCCCCTAATTGCCTAAGTATATCTACTCGCCCCCTTGAATATTAGATACCCCAAATCGCCCCCGATTGTCAGTAAGTTAAAAGTACTGTCAGCCCTTGTCAGCATTTTCTTCTTAAAACTTCAATAGTGTCTTCTTTACGATTAATTGGTGAAGATTGAAATAAAACTGCACATGGAGTTAAAAAGTGTAATTTGGAATCTAATCACGTTACATAATACAAAATACATTTTCAATGTTATACAATTAAATTTTGTTACACTTTTTGGTTTATAGATAATTGAATTAAAATCACAGATCGAAGTTATGGAATGATCACTTACATGACTAAATAAAAACCGGCCAAGTGCATGTCGGACCACGCACAATATAGGGTTCTGTAGTTGGGATGAATTTATCCCAAGAACAAACTTAACTTTGTAGTTGAAAAACATTTTCTTTCATACGGAATGTATGGGAGGACATGTTTTTACAACCGCAAATCTAAGTTGGTCGATTATTACTCGTTAACTTGTAAAGCCTACTCAGCTGTGATAGTTTTCCTTTTAAATTCGTTATATGAACTACTGCCATGAATTTTTTGACATATCTAAAGCCAACCATTTAGCTGGCAGGGGGGGGCACTTGACTCTAGCAAAAATTTTCACTTTAAAGCTTAATATTTCGCAAACGGATCTATGAGTTCAAAAATGGTTCTAACACACTCACAATGTTTTTGAAAGATCTTTCCAACGATACCCCACACCAAGTGAAGAAAAAAAAACCACTTTACGTGTAGAGGAGGTACCCTAAAAAAAATATTTTTCATGATTATATTTTACCACTTTGTCGGCATGATTAATATGTACACCCATCCCAAATAACAACTTTCTAGTACTAACAGTCTTGGAGCTAGACCGCGGACAGACAGACAGACGGACATGGCTTTCTGTGATGATTTCATTTCTTTCTGTGATGTTCGGAAATTGATGGCAGTGCCCATCAGTATGTATCATGCGAACTAAATTTTCACCGCACCTTTCTGGGACGTAGCAAAGGATAGTGGGCGATGGTGGTCCCAGTCCCGCCAGACACTAAGTGCGAATTATTTAAAAGAGCAAATAACACTGAATCTTTTTTACTATGACACCATCAAAATTTATCCCGGAGGAACCGAGCTACGTGTCTCTCAAGTATTTTTCTCTGTCTGCAGCTTAGCTCAGAGACTCTAAGTACTATTAAGCTATTATTTAGCATAGGTATACATATTAATCACGCCGACTAAGTGGTAAAATAAAATCAAGAAAAAAAACAAAAAAAAAACAACCGACCTCCAAAAAAAAAACACTACAAAGTGAAAAATAACTTTAATTTCGGAAGTCGGTGTCTTGGGTTTTGTATTTTCGTTTTTTGCCACCGACTTCCGAAATTAAAGTTATTTTTCACTTTGTAGTGTTTTTTTTTGGAGGTCGGTTGTTTTTTTTTGTAAAAAGTTTTCACTTTTTAGTTGTGGTACATACCCCACACACATTCGAATACCACTACCTGCTACCAGTGACAGAAACTTATCATATCATCTACATAAAGTAGGGATTTTTTTTTTCTCGTCTATCTCATAGGATGGGGTGTCGTTGGAAAGGTCGTTTAAAAATATTGTGAGTGTGTCAAGGCCATTTTTGGATTCAGCGATCCGTTTGCGAAATACGGAGCTTTAAAGTAGTAATGCTTGGTAGAGTCAACTGTCCGGGGCCCCTGCCAGCTAAATGGTTGGTTTTGGATATGTGAAAAAATGAACGGCCGTAGTATATATGTCGTGACCAGATCTTAGAATTTGATAATTTTATTAAATTATCGACCATTTCATGAAATGGTTGCATTTCATGAAATAGAACATCGACCGCTGGCCACATCATGATGTGGTCTGGCCAGATCATTGAATACTCAACGTTTGACGATATGAACATTAAAACGCACGACTACTTCATGATGTGGCCAAACATTAGTGATCATATCGTAAACTAGTTAGATTATCCACCGGTAGAGGCATTGATGTCGCTTTGTTTTTGTTGTCGAATTATCGTCATCACCATTATGGCGGCGGACGATAATTCGATTGGAAAAGGAATTATAAATATGCAAATGGAAGATAAAAGTGCAGTGAAAGCCAAGCCGGGGAGTGAGAGGTCCGGTCCGATCACCGCGATGAGACTGCGGCGCGGCTCGGACCACAACGGGCACACCTCGAGGGTGTACTGCGCCACGTCCTCCACCGCGCCACAGTGGTGGCACGACGGCGTCTCCTCCCGTCCGATCCGGTGCAGGTACGATGCGAAATAACCGTGTCCGGACAGCATCTGCACCAGACGGAAGGAGAGAAACCCATGCGACCGCTAGAGCCTGTCTCTCAGGACTGGCCCAATCGCGTCGAGGGTTCGGCGCCCGAAGGCTGCGATGGCGAGGTCCTCCGTCCAATGGACAACGATGGCGTCCCTCGCCTCCCGTCGGACCGCCTCCCGCTCTGCCGGGGCTGGGCGTTCTCCTCTCGCCCTCCGCCCTGCCGTCCATTCATATACTCTGGCGAGTACCCACGCCTCAAGTTAACAAAACCAAACATAACCTAACCTATCCTTACCTAACATAATCTAACCTAACTAGCATAGCCGGAACTGAATAACCCCGGGATAGATTTTGATGAGCCTTGGCCTGAGTAAAGGGAGAAGTAATGTCTTCAAAACTACAGTGGTTTTAACTGTGGCGGCACTGGAACCAGCTCCCATATATGTTTGCCCACTATCCTTTCACTTGCTTGTTTTTAGCTGGCTAGGGTTTGAGATTGGTCAGAGCTGTGACGGACAACGGTGTCGATACGTTCCTAAAGTCCTTTTGCTCAGCTGCTTGAAACTGTACTGGGGATTTTAATCTTGAAACACCGTGAGCCACTGTGCGAACGCTTTCTTTTAATTTCTCCTGTTCACTGCAGTGGAGGTTGTTCATTTCCTGTTTCATATCAGATAAAGTAAATTTGATACTGGCATTTAATTTGGACATGATATTAATCTCCATTTCCTCACGCAAGCCTTGTAATGCGCCTTTAATAATATCATCTGTGGACTTGGTCATGGCGTGGTCCATGTCAATGCGCCATCCCTTCAGTATGTTATTCACGTTGATTTCACACCTTTCCCCAGAGTAACCGTCATTACACCTGCAATAAGGAAGATAATATGAAACAAGCACAACAACAAATATTTGCGACTTGTTATAAAAACAGGCGAACGAGACACGCGTTAATTCAGAAATTATATGCAACGAATTAGACCCGCGCCTCTTCTCGGCGCAATCGCTCTTCGGATTATTTTGGAAGCTTGATTGGCCGAGCAGCCGGAGAAAATCACTGATCTCTGCAGGTAGTCTGCTTTTGCCTTTTCATATTTCCATTTTTTTTTTTTTTGTAGGTAAGTATCCATTAAAATCAAAAGAAAAACAGAATGTTACCAAGTACCTACTACATACAAACTTAACATTGTAGTTGTAAAACATGTTCTCTCTCCGTTCTGCTCTCTCATACATTACAACTGTAAATGTAAGTTTCTACGCACAATATTGACAGATTTACCATGTTATTTTTAACCTTCATATTGATTTTGTAATCTTTAAGTAAATAACCATTCTGAGATTTTTTTTCAAACTTTAGGTTCATTAGTAGAATGGTAATTTTTTATCTATTTTCTTAAATATCTTTAAAAGTATTTATATTAAAATTGTAAAAAAAATTACCCTCTCAAGATATGTCATTTTATTTGATATGTCCCACGGTAAAGTTTGCAAAGCTTTTCTTAGAATTTTCCAATTTGCCGGGAAAAAGTGACCCTCTTAATCAAAATTCATTTATTTACATTACACGTCCGAATCCAAATTTTAACTAAATTGGTCCAGTAGTTTCGGAGCAATTTGGCTGAATGGCTGACAGACAGCCGGCCAACCAGCCATACAGATAGACACATGATTGATCCTATAAGGGTCCCTGTTTTCATTCGGACGTACGGAACCCTAAAAATATTAGACATATATTTATTGATTCATCATAACAGCACGCCTGTATTCCCCAAAGGGTTAAGCAGAGGTGTACCTATAGCACACCCACATTTCGCCAGTTATGTTAAGTCCCATGTAATAGGGGGCGAGCCTATTGCCATCAATCGGGCACAAATCCAGACTCCGGACTGCTACTGAGAAATTCCAAATGGAAAACCCAATAACCCTTTCCCCGACCTGGGAATCGAACCCGGGACCTCATGCTCAGCAGTAGCACTTGCGACCACTAGAAAAAAAATTACTGTTACGCGCAGTTCGAGCCCGCGCCGCAGAGTCGTGAAAACGTGTGATGAAATGAAAGCATTACACTTCATTTTGGACAGTCGTGTAATAATATCAAATTTATTTAACGATTTTATTTTACAAAGTACAAAAAATAATGGTCATTGCATTCCAAATAATGCAAGCTTTCATCGATGGTGATATTTTTCATTTCTGAGCAGATTTACGGTATTCCGTAGTTATCGCGCGATCTACAAAATGAGTCCTCGTGAGTCCCTTAGAAATAAATTCAAAGAAATTGATATACTGACTCAGCCTTCTCTTTATATCTTAGAAAGTATTTTGTATGTTCGCAAAAACCTAGGACTTTTCAAAATAAGAAGCGATTTCCATAATATAAATACACGTAGTAAACATGAAATTGTGATACCCAAATTTAGATTAACTAAAACTAGTAAGTCATTTCTTATAAACGGTATCCGCTTTTATAACAAGTTGCCAAAGTCTGTTACAGAACTAAGCGATGGAAAGTTCAAAACCCACATCAAACGTGTCCTTATCAAAAATGCATATTATAAAATTAAAGACTACGTTGAAGATAAGGAAGTCTGGCAATAATTCCTTCTGCACATGTGGCTTCCCTGGTACCTCATTAATGGCATAACAATGTAAATGTCTATTAACTGCTCCCAAATTACGATGATTATTTTATTTTACTTTTTTTTTACCTACTTCATTGACATAATCTTTTCAGTATTTGACATAATATACCTACAATTTTCTATATATTTTTTTTTTAAATCAAATTAGTTTTCTTACAGCTGACTACAACTGTATCATGCCACTATATAGGCAATCATGTCATTTGGTTTAAATAGGTCCTTATTTTTATTATTTTGTTTATCTTTTATATAGATTCTTTTCTTTTAGATTTTGTGAATGTGAGAACGTTGTAGGCTGTAGACTTGTGGACCATTTTCTATTTTACTAAGTACCTGGTACTTGTTGATAGGCCTACACTCTCCTCCCATACTTATTAACACTGTAATTTGAAAACATTGTAGAAACAATTTATTTTGAAAAGAGTAACTGTGGAGTTTCTTGCCGGCTCTTCTCCATAGGAAGCGACCAATTGGAACCGTGCACCTAGCTTCTGACGTTTCATAAGTGCCCTTGTAGGTTTATGTGAAATAAAATATTTTGATTTTGATTTTTTGATTTTGATCATTAAATAGGGAGACGTCTTAGATAAAAATAAAAATGTAAGACACTACTGGCCTGCCAACAAACGAATTAAAACGTAATTAACAAGTAGTATTAGTTAATCTGTTTGTGTATACAAAGTTCACTATGTATATACAGATTAACTAATACTAAACATATAAATATAATTGTCATTGCAGTCGGGGGACCTCTTAGATTACCAAGTGTTGCACACAACGACACAACAGGCTGACGCAACGGTCCCCCAACAGCAATGACAATTTTATTTATCTTTTTAGTCAGCAAGTAAACGAGTGATCTTTCGCTTTGTATGTACAGATTAACTAATACAGCTTGTTTTTTACTTTTTAGTTAGTTTTTTGGTAGGGCAGTTGTGTTTTTTATTATTTTTTATTATAACTAGTCCCTAATAAAAATAAACATGTTTTACCTGCACTTAGGTTGTCCCTCGGCACTGACACTACAATCTCCTTGGAAACAGTAGTTGTGACAGACTGAAACCTCGCATCTCTCGCCGATGTGACCCTGTTTACATTCACAACGAGATTCCCCGTAAACTTTCGTGCCATGGACACACAACAGGCTAACATCTGTAGAAACATTGAGGGAGGCGCAGACGTCGGTCTCAGAGTTTTGATCCTCAATTTTGTAGTTTAAGGCCATACCTCTATTGTTCGAACTTTGGACTAGCATAAATTGTTTGGGTCCCACGTCCTTGTCTTGCGGTTGAATCTTTGTTAATTGCGAAAAGGTCTCAGACGTCCTCCAGTAGATAAAATCTTTTGATACGAGCAATGCTGTATACATAAAAAGGGGTTGTTTGCTTGTTTCAATATATAATGTTCTTCTGTTCTCTCCATTTAAATCTGCACTTTCAACAGTCATTTGATAGTTGGGATAATACAGATTATCTAACCAGTACATTTTCTGTGTCTGATGGTCAATGGCTAAGCCGCGTCGCCATTCACATTTCTTGACTATTACAACTTCTCTCTCGGAGCCATCAAATCGAGCCCTCTCTATCTTAGTTTCTGTGCCCCAGTAAATATACCTGTAATTTGTAAACCGTTAAGGATGCTAACGACAACCTACTTCAAGTACTGAACACTAGTTTGATTACCTGCAGCAAAAACTATTTTGTATTTATAGTTTTTCAAGAAAACGTAAGTACCTTGTTATTGCGGTTGGAATCAAAAATATTCCATATCTCAAAAACGATTGACTTTCAATAAAAAAGTTATTTAGAAACATCTTCTTCACACTCGTGTGCATTGAATTTTTTTTACATCACTCACTCGGTTATTTCACTACTCTATTGCTTAGCGGTTTATAGAATACACCATCCTTCTACAATATGTAACGAAAACCCTGCCCAATCTGTGAGGGTGTTGTTAAGAATTGTGTTCAGTACATTCATTTAGAAATTTTCAGAAAAAAATATCACGCATTTTTTTGGGTTATTTTACCTGGAAATATATGGGGCGTGGGCGGCTGTCGTGTCACGGGTATCCATAAAGGCTGGCGGTCCCCGTCAGTTCTGCTGACATCTCTTTGAGGCGCGCGTGGAACACAACGCGCCGTTGACCCAGGCCTGGTCCTTCGCGCCTCAAAGAGATGTCAGCAGAATTGACGGGGTCCGCTAGGGCCAATGCCTGCCGGGGGTTCGAAGAAAACCGATCGGGAAATCGTGGCCCCGGCAACAGGGCAACCGAAGGAACACGGGTGGGTTTTAGTCAGTAAGAGTCTGACACGCCCTCCCGCTCCGCCCAGAGCGGGAGAAGTTATTTGATAATTTCCCACCCAAAAAACACCGTCTGCAAGCCCGCGCCTACGGTGGCTGGAAATCGGCCTGCGATTCCCGACGCCCAGGGCGTCTACTGCTGCGGCGGTTAGGGGCGTAAGGGTGCGAACTTTGCCTCTACCTCACACGTTCCGCCTCCTCCTTCGCGAGCATTACTGCTTCGCAGAAGGAGGTTGTGGCGTGCCCAGCGCTGGGTTGCGACAATCGCACTCTCCATGACGCCATGAGATCCCGACGAGACGGTCTGCAATTACTCTTTCAAAGAGCTTGCCCACCTCGTCGAGCAACATGATAGGCGGATGGAGAGTCCGCAGGGCGCCCCAGCTTCCTGATGAGGACCAGTTTCCCGGTCTTCCAACGAATTGGGAACTAGCCCCTCTCCATGCATGCGCTTAGGAGCCCCTTTAGTCGAGGCCCGAGAGCCCCCAAGGCCAGGACCCAGGCTTTTCCAGGGCGGTATTTTTCGCATTCATTTTGCGTACCGCCACTCTCATTTCTACCTCGGTCACCTCCGGAGCATCATCGTCGTCGTTAGCGGTGTGGTCCACATTGGGCACCGCAGTAGGCGGAGCCATAGGCGGCGGAGTATGTTCCTCTCTAGAAGGGAACGAGCGCTCACCACGTCCCCCAAAAGCTGAGGCCGGAGACAGCGTTAGCGGGGGAGCCCATGGGCGGAGTTTCTCCCGCACCAACTTATATGGGCGTCCCCACGAGTCCCTGTTCAGAGTCTCCAGCGACGCCTCGCGGGCCAGTTGAATCATAATCAAAACTTATGAAGTTATGATATCAGTTGAAAATTTGCATTTTTTAAATTATAGTGTTGTAGTTCTGCAGGCCTAACAACACACGCGACAATTAATCCACTCTCGCACGACTAATTTTTGTCTATTTCTGTAGTTTTGTCATTTTCTGACAGCCACGCCATACAAAATACTCGACTCGTTCTGTCTAACTTGATGTTTTGTCGACAAACCCTAACATGACATGATATTTATCTCAATTTTTGACAGTTCAACACGAGAGAATCAGTCATTTTGTCGTATTTAGTCGTCCTCGATTTTGACGACGAGAAGAGTAGACAAAAGACAAAATTATGATACATAAAAAAACTTGAAAATAAGATGGCAGATTCATAGTCGTAGTTTTTTTTTTATCTGGGTGTACACCGGTGTACTGTTAGTAGAGGAGTACTATCACGTAGATGACTATTACTTTCAGTAACAACCAGTCACTTTGCCAATTAAGGAGATTAACGAAATCTAGGAGGGATTATGGCTGTATGACAATATCAAACCTTTTCAACATAATTACTAAAATCACCAGTTTATTTCCTAAGGGTGGTGATTAACAATTTTTATGGTTATAATAGCGGAATCAACTCCACCTGCCAATTTATTTTAACGTCAGTCCTTTTGGTAAGTGTGGTACCCAATTAACAAATATGGTGATTGTTACGATAATAAAACTCGTTTTGTCAAATTGCGATCGTCGGCCCATTTGTCATTTGTGGTGATTATCTAATGAGTATAGGTGCCACTAATTCCGTCATTTTGTTTTTTGATTTCAGCATGCCAAAGAAATCATTTAATTTTAATCAAAAAGTTGGTTATACAAAAAACTAAACATAAATAATTAAAAGAGAGAATAATTTTATTAAGAGAGAGAGACGTTTATTCAATAAAGTACATAATTCCAAGTTAATTCCATGTATAAAATTGAATGAATGAAACATAACTTCAAGCCGATGTTGCTATCATAAAAATAATTTGTTTTTAATCATTTGCAACATCGGTCTCTCGTCGCGCGATAAAGAAGTGTCAAAGTGCCTTTTTCGAGTTTACTCGTCGTTTACGGTCATGTTAGGCATTAGAATGACGTCAGAATCGTAGACAAATTACGATAAAACGAGAAAAGGAGCGTTCTCGCGCTTGTCATGTTAGCCCTGCAGGTACTAAAAACGGGAATTTTAAAAAGTAATAATATCTTTAATATTTTTAAAAATAATAAGATTTTTTATTACATTTTGGTAATGTTATTGCACTTGTGCCTCTTTCGGATCGGTCAGGGTTTTTGTTACACATTGTATATCTGTCGCAGCCAGCACGCTTAGCATGACCACAATAAAAACTGGAAGAATATAGACAAAATAACAGATATACAATCACTATCTGTCATTTTGTCTAATCCTGCTCCGAAAAAACCCGTAGAATACCCGTTTCTATGGTTGTCATGTTATGCGTGCAGATCTGAGAATTGATCATTTCATGAAGCGTTCGACCATTTCATGAAATGGTCACCACCATTTCATGAAATGGCCAGCAGAAATTGACCATATCGTTTAAACGTCAACGTTTAATGATATTTCAGTTGACGTTAGGTCATATCATTAGTGTAGGGTATCCATGGTTAGTTCGGTTGATGTTATATTGCATGAAATACAAGCACTTCATGAAATAACGTGAATTGTGTGTTATGGAATTTTTCACTTTTATATGGAAAATAAGAAAAATTATCACCTACATGATGAGTATTAGAGGTTTAAGGGTTTTCTAAAGGAGGTCAAAATATTAATTATTGTTGTGATTTGACACACTATATTCGAGATATAGGCAAAAGAAAATAAAAAATACAGTACTGTTTTAACACTTGGAAGTCGAGGTGTTGGTGTGAATTTAAAGTTCATGACAACTAATTTTATTCCACACGTTTTTAATCGCGATTAAAAATAGTCAGATTTAGGTGAAAAACGTCAAATTCAGAATAGCAAAATTGCCATTTTCACTAAACTAATATCTCAGTGCCATCTTAGTGCTGTCAAACTAAAATATAGTTAAGTCGTGTCACTTTAGTTTATTTCAGAATGGGAAATCGTCGTTTGACGATTTTTAGTCTAGTTTAGAAGCATTTGTGACAAGAGAATCGGCACCATCATCAACAAAATGCTTCGCTCTAATTTTGTATGGCTTTCTATGAAAGCGTTTGTTCTCGACTGTGATAATGAAACCTTCACAAGCGAATTTAGAATTTTCCTTATACAAATAGAATTTAAAACAGTTTCGGGTGGCTGGTACCGCATGGTACCGGTGTGGCTTGACGGCAATACTTCTTTGTTGGTATATTATAGAACCAACTAATAAATAGTTCATAAAGTTCAATAAGTATTTTGCTGAGTTATAAAACTATACGTACCCTCCACAGCTATCCACGGTAAAACAGTCGATATCCTCATACACCTTGATTAAAATATTTTGTTCAACTGAAGTGGTATATCCAGGTTTTGATAAAATCGAGTGTCTACTTCCATATCCTGTTTCAGTCCAAAAGAGTAATTGTGTGGCCGGGTCGTAGTCGATCAGTGCGTATCCGTATTCATCACTTTCAAATAAGAATATTATTTTCCTCGTTACTATGTCAAAGCTACAAATAGAAAAGTTCTTAAGGTCGTTTCGTTGGGAAAACAGCACCCTGTTGTGTACTGGATCGTAAGCTAATGATACGAATGTATTGATTGACGGAATGTCTTCTATATGTGTTCGTGTTCCATTATTATCATAAAACTCTAGTTGCTTCTCTCCGGCCACGACGACGTCTGAAA
This sequence comes from Agrochola lychnidis, assembly GCA_963680765.1. Classification (NCBI taxonomy): domain Eukaryota; kingdom Metazoa; phylum Arthropoda; class Insecta; order Lepidoptera; family Noctuidae; genus Agrochola; species Agrochola lychnidis. The sequence continues at coordinate 17,507,982 of OY796872.1, forward strand.
CATGAAAATACAATTTTCTAAGCTGAATAAAATCTTCTCTTTCCTAGCTTTTCCTCTTCTTTCCATAAAATACGCTACCAATTGTACTAATGGTTCCCAACCTACTTTCATACTCGTCAGTCTGCTCTCCACACGTGAACTACCTTCTACAATTAACTACATAAGTCAGTGTTTTTATTGCTCATTAGCTTCTTTCCTTTTTTGTCCAAACATTACAATTAATTTTATTCCTAGATTTTGTAACTTACATGCGTTTGAATCCCAGAGGCATCTACTACTTTTTTTTTTTGGGTGGGAAATTATCAAATAACTTCTCCCGCTCTGGGCGGAGCGGGAGGGCGTGTCAGACTCTTACTGACTAAAACCCACCCGTGTTCCTTCGGTTGCCCTGTTGCCGGGGGCCACGATTTCCCTATCAGTTTTCTTCGAACCCCCGGCAGGCATTGGCCCTAGCGAACCCCGTTAATTCTGCTGACATCTCTTTGAGGCGCGCGTGGAACACAACGATCTATATTTCTTCCTATTACAACAGGAGTGACAGCGCGAGTGCTACTAGTAAGTAGATAATAATTTAAAAAACCGGCCAAGTGCGAGTCGGACTCACACACGAAGGTTTCCGTACCACCATACAATATTTAGCAAATAAATGAAAACACTAAACGAAGAATATTATTATATTTCACCTTAAATTTAAAAAATCGCAACGATTTTGTATTAATTCAAATTGGTACTATGAATTACAAAGTACTTTTTTGCAGTTGCAGAAAATCAAATAAAATACCTAATGAATCGGAGATTTTAGTATTTGTTGATTATAAACAGTATTTGGTACATTATACAGAAGTTTTAAATTCCTAACTTGTTTAGTTGTTGAGATAGAGCTCGTAGGTACACAAATGGTCTAAAACTAATAACTTTTACGGTCGCCTATTTCTTCATTTTGAAGATAAAAAAATACCGGCCAAGTGCAAGTCGGACTCGCGCACGAAGGGTTCCGTACCATTATCTACAAAAACGGCAAAAAAATCATGTTTGTTGTATGGGAGCCCCCTTAAATATTTATTTTATTCTGTTTTTAGTGTTTGTTGTTATAGCGGCAACAGAAATACATATATCATCTTTGAAAATTTCAACTGTCCAACTATCACGGTTCATGAGATACAGCTCGCTGACAAACAGACAGACGGACAGCGGAGGCTTAGTAATAGGGTTCCGATTGACACCCTTCGGGTACGGAACCGTAAAAAAACCATTAAACCAACCAAAAAACCACGTCATTAAATGGAGACGCATTTTTTAAGGTTATCAGCAGGGCTAACATGACAAGCGCGAGAACGCTCTTTTTCTCGTTTTATCGTAATTTGTCTACGATTCTGACGTCATTCTAATCCCTAACATGACCGCAAACGACGAGTAAACTAGAAAAAGGCACTTTGACATTCTTTTATCGCGCGAGGATAAACCGATGTTGCAAATTATTAAAAACAAATTATTTTTATGATAGCAACATCGGCTTGAAGTTCTGTTTCATTCATTCAATTTTATGCATGGAATTATGTACTTTATTGAATAAACGTCTCTCTCTCTTAATTATTCTCTTAATTATTATTATTTATTTATTTATGATTAGTTTTTTATTATTTATTTATTTAATTATTTATGATTAGTTTTTTATTATTTAATTATTTATGATAAGTTTTTTATTATTTATTTATTTAATTATTCATGATTAGTTTTTTATTATTTATCCACCACCCACAAAAAAAAAAGTCTACAATAAGTACGACTATGAATCTGCCACCTTTTCTTCGAGTTTTTTTATGTATCATAATTTTGTCTTTTTGTCTACTCTTTATCGTCGTCAAAATCGACGACGACTAAATACGACAAAATGTCTGATTATATCTTGTTGAACTGTCAAAAATCGAGATAAATAACGTGTCATGTTAGGGTTTGTCGACAAAACATGAAGTTTGACAGAACGAGTCGAGTATTTTGTATGGCATAGCTGTAAGCCGATAAAACTACAGAAATAGACAAAAATTTGTCGTGCGAGAGTGGATATATGTCGCGTGTGTCATGTTAGGCCTGCAGGGCGTATTAGTCATTAAAGTGATTTCAGTGTTAGTTTACTAGATTTTTTTCTGATCTTTCCGTTCCGAGTTTGCTTATTACCAGCAGTAAAAAAGAAATGCGGCATATTTTCAACGTGGTTTTGTTAAAATTTAATAAAAACTACTTTTATTTATCTGTTTTTTTTTGCATAATCTGCAAGTAACTTTCGATTGCCATGTATTCGTTTTCATGTTTAAATGTTGGTAGCATGGCGTGTTTTATTGTTAGCTCCGTTTTTCGTGCTCACAATACCATAAGAACGAAAGAAATTGGGCGCTTAGTTTCATAGATAATCGCAATAAAATTGGACCATGATTGAGCTGCCGTGGTACGGCAAGTGTCAGTTAACTAAAGGGGTTTCTCGTGATTCTATCTGAAACTCACTCAAAATGCTTTAAGAATCCGACTTTTATTAACATCGGTAGTGAAATTAATAAATGGCCGTATTTTACATGCTTTTAATTAGTTTCATTTAATTCGTTGAGCTTGTATATTTTAGAGCTCCAAGGGACCGCAGCCCTATGTATTTCACATTAATTTCAACTTGATATCTCCATGCGTTCCTGAGAAAAAGGGTCTTGACAGACAGGCAGACGGTCGGACGTACCGACGGACAACGAAGTGATAATATGGGTTCCGTTTTTTCCTTTTGAAGTCGGAACTCTAAAAAAACCAGGAGAAGAAGTGTCATAAACATACTTTTACCGAGTAAGAGACATTTCGTTTCGTCAAGAAAATACTGGTTTACTTTAATGTAAAGAGGTTTGTTTAGTTTTGCATAAAAAAAAGAAAAATTATTAATAATACCTAATGTGCAATGAAATTGCGCGTGCGCTCTCCGCTCCCGCCTCAGTGAAAATTCCCTTCTCAAAGCTTACCCCAAAAATAACCTTAAATTGAAAAATACCACCCACTGATGGAAAATACAATCTCTGAAAAATTCTTATGGAAGGAAGGCCGGTCAACTTGGTTTTTTTATTCGTTAAATAAAAAAAAAAACAAGTTGACCGGCCTTCCTCTCCTCGGTTCACAGTACCGATAATTTAACTAAGAAAATATTATCTTCCTCACTGGTCGATTTTGAGGTATCGTGCTTGACCGATGCGTTGAACGATTGGAAAATGGTTTATCCCAATACGAATTGGCCCGACAACTCGTCCTCCCTGAGACAGTGGGACGTGCCACTCTGCAGTAATATACGAAATACCCTGATAAGCACGTCACCTAAAACTATTTCACGTGTCCGTCTGCTAGCTGTGGGAGAGTGGGAGTCAGGCTTGTGGCTTCAGGCGCTCCCGTCTTCCATCATAAGCACTATGATGGATGACGCAATGTTTCAGCTCGCTACGTGTCTCCGTCTGGGCGCACCTTGTGTTGCTCCGTATCGGTGTCACAACGGTAAAGCTGTCGACAGTCTCGGGCACCGTGGCCTATCCTGCTGCAGGAGCGTAGGTCACATAGCACGACATGCCAACATCAACGATATTATACGTCGAGCCCTTGTCACCGGCGGAAATTCAAACACGACAAACAACTCTTGTACTCACCCCAGGAGAATGATTGCGCCAACCCTACGTACAGCGCTAACAACGCCAACACACTCTCTGTTCTATACATTTTATACCGCAGACAACGTTGTTTCAACAGAGGTAGATGATGCGTCCGCCCTGGTCACCACTCGTGAGGTTTCTCAAACGTGAAGCCATATTTATAGCAATTAGGCATCAGGCAAATTGATAACCCGAGGGGTCGTCTGATAAGAGGGGCTCCAAGTAGGAATATCGTGCAATCATACAGGCTGAATTTTCCAAGTGTGCGTGAATAGCCAAATTTGAACTATAAAGCTACGTTTACACAGCGATTTTTTCCCGTATACCGTACACGAGATTTTATCGAATAGAGCGGTGGTAATAGAAAATATATATAATTATTCACACGGAGTCTATGCGAGAAAATATCGTGTTCGAGAAATATTTTTCCCCGTATGGTAACGTTCACATGGCAACTATACGATTCGATTTTATTACATATACGGTTTTCCCGTATATAAGACAGTCGTTCACATAGCGCGAGCAAGCACGTGCGCGAGTCTCGAATACGAGAGAAAAGTTTTTATGTGAACGATACAACATGCATATAAATGTCACTACGAATCGTATTCGATAAAATCGTTTCGAAACGCAGCCTCCACGGTGGCAACTTTGGACAGTATACGGGGAAAAAAATTCTCGAACACGATATTTTCCCGCATAGACTCCATGTGAACAATGTAGGTAATCATTTTTTTACTGCCACCGCTCCATTCGATAAAATCTCGTGTACAGTATACGGGAAAAAATCGTTGTATGAACGCAGCTTAAGAGTGTTTTTGGAACGAAGTTCTTTAACGCGGTTTGTAATCTTTCACTGTCTTCTTCTCATTCAAAGAGAAAGAAAGAGAGAGAAAGATAGAACGCCAGCAGAAGAAACAAAAAAAAAGAGTAAAGTGTTTACAATATCGTGGGATAAAATTGTACTCATCGGCTCGAGTACACTGCATGCCGAAAAAAGTGTGAATTTGTGCAAAATGAAAATCCAAGATGGCGGCTCTGAAAATTTTCATATATTTTTCATCATGGGTATCGTTTTCATAGTTTTCGAAGGTGTTAAAGCTGATAGTGAGGTCAAAATGTAAATCTGAGATGGCGGCTGCTAAAAATTTGTTTATGTTTTAAATCATACGTGAGAAAGAACTTCGTTCCTGACCAGTTTCTGTTGGATTTGGATCTAGCCATCCACGCACACCTTTTAAATATGAGGCTGTTTAGGCCATCGTTTCGGCTATTATATTGATAACATCGTATGTTTTCAAAATGTTTTTAATACTATGTAAGACTAGCCCCTGCTCTGCATGTGTACATTCTACAGACATTTCAAAACATTCAGATTTCTGTTTAATGCAAGTACTACATTTAAGTTAAATATTAATGTAGTAAACATAATAAACCTTCCAATACATTTTCTAAATCATGGCGACAACCGCATCAATATCCATTGTTTGGTTTAGAAGAACTCGGCGCACACACAAAGACATGAAATGCAACTTTGTTTTAAACTGCTTAGCAAAAATAATATTACAGATGAAAATAGAGTAGAAGTAGCACTAGTAGATAAGAAATACACACATTTTTTTTTATATTCATTTTGCTTTCGTTTTAATAGCAAGATTACATCGTTCAAAGGTTATCATCATTAAACGTTCTAATATTCCAACTAGCACACAAGCTGCTTAAATCACTTCTTTACCACATAAATGTGCTATAATAGCTGTTCAAGGGGTCTTAGGTGGTTCAGTAGCGTATTTAATCGTTCTTTAACAGGCATGTGGTACAATAGCCGTACAACAGTAAATATAATCCCAATGAAGATACAAAGGCGTGTTATAGAGTTATTGTACGAGCATTTGATATACAGTAGAGTTACAAACACCTTTTAAAACACCGCTATGTCTTAAAGAGCGCTTTAATAGTTAAAAGTGTTTAAATGGAGTTATAAGCTTCCTTTAAAGTGCTTTAGGTTGTATATTGCATATTTCTAAATGTCTAAGCTGTTAAATAGTGCTTATTACTTACTGCCTTTGAAACTCTGTATCTACAGCAGAGAATTATAATTCTATAGTAGCACGTAGGTTGTTATAGTTGTGAATTTTACAGAAACTGTATCGTAAATAGCTGAATAAGGCAAGAAAACCACGCCTTATAATGTTAAAAGCTCAAAAATTTAGTTTCTAGCGTCAATATAGCGGCTGAAGTGACACAAAAGTGTCCGCTCAGCCACCGATTCCTCGGAGCTCGCGCGCGGACTGCCCGCGCCCCCACGCCTCTGCATCCACTCCGATAACAACAAGCAAAAAAAATGAAGGATAATACTCTAAAGTCCCCGTCACGAGAAGCTATACATTTTTTAAACACACATTCAGGGGTTTGCAATCTTTGGGTAAAATAAAATAAAAACAGTTTTGTACTATTTTTTTTACAGGGATATAATTATATTAACACACACATCTAATTACAAACAAACAATATAACCTAATCCGCGAAAACACCACAAACAAACAGACGCATTCGAAACTCGAAAGACAGCAGAGACAACGTCAGCGTGAACTTCAAAAGCCAAAATGTTTACGTTCCATGAATCAGATGCGTTCTAGTACCACAAAACCTTAGACGACAGCGCTTTATATCGCTAAAATATAACCCGATCAAGTGAAATTGCTCATTAGTTTCGCATAACACGTACGTTACTTTGACTTAATTGAATTTGGGATTATTTGTTGTTGATTAAATTGTCGCTACGTAACTTGGTAGAAGTTCTTTATTTACAAAAATTATAGCTTCTCGTGACGGGGACTTTACTCACAAACTCTTTCGTATTTAGTTGCAATTAATGTTTTCATATTTAAAGGTTCAAATAATTTGATTATAGATAGATAGATAGAATATTCTTTATTATGTACACCATAAAAATTACAGACATTAATTTAGAAATTTTAGATTAGGTGACACAATGGGCGGTCTTATCGCTAAAAGCGATCTTTTACAGACAACCTTTGGATGGATTTACATGGAAAAGGAGAGACAATACTGCAGGTAGTCAGTGGTGTACCATTTACATACCTATACAACAGATACACAGATACATAAAGCATATAATTACCTATTTAAATATATACATGCACATATTAGATAAATAACAGATATGCATAAAATTTTAACATGAAACAAGAGCAAGGAACTATATGTAACGATGATATTGTTTAAGGAGAGAGGAAGTGTTTTTTTACCAGAATTTTAAAAGTGGACAAAGATTGAGCACGCCTTATCGACACGGGCAAGGCATTCCATAACCGTACTGCTTGAACTGTAAAAGATTTGTCATAAAAGCCGGTGGAATGCATCGGCATCTCTAGTCTCGAATTTTCCGATGACCTCAGATATCTATTATGTGTGTCATGAAGGAACTTGAAACGTTCTTTAAGATAAGAGGGGGAGAGGGGGGGATATAATATTTGTGAATATTGAATTGATTGTATACATATAAATAAGAAATATTGCAGTACCTAAGTCTTATTTAATTAGTAGAGTATAAATAGAAACACACAAACGAATAATGAGAAAGTATAAGAAGGATTAACAGGGGTTTTAAGATTCAGACAATGGACTCCTAAATAAATAATATAATAGAATATCAATAGTTCGTTGTACAACCTTAGACTCTTAAAAGATGAAATTAAGAAATTTATACAAAAATTAGTGCTCCTAAAGAAGTTATAGCGACCAAAAATTCAGATTCCTAAGTGTTGTATTTTAAGAGAAATTAGCTTTCATTACTTTTCTATACTAAATCTACGCGTATAATCCGACCAAATTAAGTAAACAATGGTATTGAGCAGTCTATCTATTCTGTAAAAATCTCACCGTGAAAACTTAGATGAAGTGAGCTTGAAGTGAGCTGTCACTCCACTTGATGCTAGGGATTGGCACTATTGTCACCTCACTTCGAGCTCACTTCATCTAAGTTTTCACGGTAAGATTTTTACAGAATAGATAAACTGCTCAATACCATTGTCAACTTAATTTGGTCGGGTTATACGCGGAGATTTAGTATGGAAAAGTAATTAAAGCTAATTTCCTTTGTGGCAAATACCGTTACCTTTTTTTTTTCTGTAGGGCATCTCATAGCTGACCTCTAAGGTCATGACTATTTAGCCGGTCAATCCTGTGGGTGCCTTAAGCTGCTAAACTCAAAGCCTCCAGCCAGGGGCATACAAACTAAACTTATAAACTACATAGGTAAACGCTCGCTAAGGAAACCCCCTGTGGGGTACGAACCTCGGCTTAGGGCGTTTACCGGGGGGAGGACATCAAAGTTGGGACAGGCTGGATACCGTTATCATCGCCACAAAACATTATATACTGTAACACCAGCCAAGCAGCCAGACACTAAGCCCACCAATCAGCCAGCGCGTGCCCTACTCTACCAGCCAATCACAGCGTGCCAACAACCCAAGCAAGTTCCAAAGCCAATGCCTATTCGCTAAGCCTTCTCAAAAAAGTCCCTTACCAACGACTCTATAAATTGCTGTGGGCGCCCTTTAGTCGGGGACTTACCCATTAACCCATACGCCATATAACCGAACGACATTGTGAGCTGATACTTTCATTTTACCAGTGTTGTAATAGACTAATTTGTTGTGTGTACTGTGTGTGTGTGAGTGAGGAGCTGAGGCGCTCGTGGCTAAGTAATAACAGCCGCACGGGGTGATCCACCAGGTTAAGCTACGCTTGCCGGGGTTGGTCCGTGGATGGGTGACCATCTTTACGTATCGAGACTCCTCCGTGCCTCGGAAAACACGTTAAGCCCGGCTGTCATTCTGTGGATCTTTGACAGTCGTCACGGGTCGTCACAAGCCCGAAAGTCTGACAACCAGTCTTACCAAGGGGTATCGTATTACCCAGTTACTGGGTTGTGGAGGTCAAATAGGCAGTTGCTCCATGTAAAATACTGGTATTCAGCTGCATCCGGTTAGACTGGAAGCCGACCCCAACATAGTTGGGAAAAGGCTAGGCAGATTGACTGTGTGTGTGTGAGTGAAATATTTTACTTAAAAAGACTTATAATAATCAGTAAAACGACAATTCTGTGAAAAACGTCTTTAACTTTACCCTTCTGTTACACTTTATAATATTCATCATCATCATCATCATTTCAGCCGAAAGACGTCCATTTCTGGACATAGGCCTCCCCCAAGCACCGTCACTTCGATCGATTTTGTGCTTTCCGCATCCAGCGGATTCCTGCGGCCTTCACAAGGTCATCGGTCCATCTTGTGGGAGGCCTTCCAACGCTACGTTTTCCGGTACGTGGTCGCCACTCCAGAACCTTTCGGCCCCATCGGCCATGCATTCTGCGAGCAATGTGCCCTGCCCATTGCCACTTAAGTTTGTCAATTCTTCGGGCTATGTCGGTTACCTTGGTTCTCCTGCGGATCTCTGCGGTACCATTGCCCTTTAGGTGACTTTTAGCCTTCTGATAAGGCCCATTAAGAGCGACCACGTTTCAGAATCAGAATTATAATATTAGTTTAGGTTATTCATAGGTATTTGTATATTTATTCCCATTTTGTAAAAAAAATATCTATATAAATACCATTTTGATTGATATTGATACCCGGGAATCGAACCCAGGAATGCATGCTCAGCAGTAGCTCTTGCGGCCACTATAGTCTGACTGAGTCAATCTGATTGATATTAGTTGTAATTTATTCCATATTTACATTTCAAATGACTTATAGGCCATCCTGTATAAGTTCACATTACTAGTAATATCTTACTTAACAAAAACTATCCTCCAACCTCAACTAAATCATTTTGTTGAGCTTCTTCGCAGTCTTAACAAAAAGGATTCAAAATAAAATCAGCAAAATGTATTTTATTACAAATATTTAATGTAAAAAACCACGCAACAAGAGTTTCGTCTCCGCCTCAAAGAGATGTTTAACATCGACAAGAATTCACTTAATTGTCTACAATCTTTCTTCCTAATTATCGTAACTTGAAAAAGGTTTCGTAGCCTTTTTTATGAGACACTTGAGCTTCTAGACTAATTGTTTATTGATATTTTTTTTTAATACTTAGTTTTTTTTTGCATAAATCCTCTATAAAAATTTCTGAAACAGTTAGCTTATAACCAACATTAAAACAACCAGTGTCATAGTAACCATAATATCATCCAAACGAGTGCTATAATAATGTTGTACTCAATTTCATTATGCAACTCGAATTTCAAAAAAGAAAATTGTCATGCACGCGCGTTTCACTACCACAGCGCAGTAATAAAAAAAAAAACTTATTGGTTATTCGAATTCACGTCGTATCCCGCCATTTTTGTTCGACATGAGTATTGCAAAATTGATTACTTTATTGTTTACAAAAATGAGTGATACAAGCTTTGAAAACACACCACCAGATATTTTTATGTGAAATAACTACAAATGAACAATATTTGTAGGTATTTTTCCTTCCATTGTTTTGAGACTTTTGTTTTTCCCCAAACTTCATGATGCTAGATAAGAAAAGAAAGTATCAGATCTAAATAAAAATGAGATGCTGTTCGTTGGTAAGTGCATCATTTGAAAACAGTTGGACCAATTTGGCTATTATTTATTTTAAAATGCTCGTAATAGACCAAATTAAGTTTACATAGAAAGAAAAATTGGAAAAAGTTCCCAGAAAATGATTAAATTCGAGAAAAACTGTGCGTAATATTTCTCTGGAATTTTTGGATGTGATTTTTAAAGTGCAACTCATGTATCCTACAAGTTTTGCGAGTATGAAAATATGTGACATAATGACTGCATCTGTTGATTGCGTTGACTTAGTATAAGGATATTTTTGTTTCGTTTGAGGTACGGAACCCTAAAAAGTACTGATATTATGTTTGTTTGTACAACTATCGTTTGTAGGTAATAGTAATAGTAAATGATAAAAAAGTATTTGTGTTCACTTTGGCAAAGTTCCTGGGCAAACTCAAACTCAAAGCATTTATTTCAAATAAACCAATTACAGGTACTTTTGAATTGTGAAGGGGTCGGTCAGTCAGAAAAATGAAGCTAGTTGCCCATTCCAAAGCCTAGTAGGTACCTATGGAGAAGAACGGGCAAGAAACTCCGCGGACACTCTTTTAAATAAAAATATTGTTACAAAATATTGGTTACATCATTCGTGTTGAACTTTACATGTGAGAACAATGTAGAAAGACGTGCACGTTAAAAGCGTCCGTAATAAAAATATAATAACAATTCAAAAAAATTTTTTTTTAAATAAACCGTGGCAGCTAAGAGATGACCAGCCGGGCCTCAAGTCTGCTATTACAATAGTGTCAGAATGGTCTATCATTGATCTCATAATTGTTGATTTTGACAAGTTTGGTAATCTACTAATAAAATGGCGTCATTATGACTTTCCAATGGTCAGCCACTGACACTCCATTGAAAGAAATGGCACTTATTGGTAATCTCGTACATAATGACAAATGAATGACTGACTTAGGCGGTATCATTGGTCGTATTGTACGACAATGCCATTATAACACAATTCTATTACGAGACCATTGACCGACCAATGATCGACCATTGTGAATTTAGCAGATTACGAACTTTTAGCAAAATGACATCAATGATCGTGTTGGAATGACGAATTTATAAAAATAGCAGACTTGGGCCCCAGGTTTCGCATCTTTAGTAAGAAACAACAAAAAAAGTGTATTTTGTAACAATTTTGATCATCATACATTTCATTCTTGTTTTTTAACTTTTAAAAATTCGTGTGTTTTCTCCATCATCTAGAGAATTTATGCCGGCAGGTTTAGGTACGTGTATGTTAAATTAATATTAAATTAAATAAGCCAAGTCGAACTGTGCGAAGTTAAAAAATAGATAATGTTGCCAAGCGAGAAGTAGCCTAATTTAGTGGGATTATTATGTATTGAAGTCCCAAATAGGTAAAATTATTATCAGGAGAAAAAAATACTGTTTTATATAATATTTAATTGTAGATAAAATTAAACTTATCTCTCCAAATAAATGCCTGGAGGGAAGTCCTAAATCGTCATATCTGCACATGTAAAATAGACAAACTGACAGATTGTGATTATTTATCTGTCATTTTGTCTATTCTTTCGTCAACAAAACCCGTTTCTATTGTAGTGATGCTAACCCTGCAAAAGGCAAAAATACGTTTAGGTATCTGAATTACAGTTAAAACTGAGCCTTATTCCACAGAATTTGAGTTCAAACTTCGTAATATTATGTCAATTTTGTTATTGGTTTCGATACAAATGTAATAATTATAAATCTATTCTTATTTTTTTACTGTATATACATTGGTAACATAAGGATTAAAATTGAAAACAGCAGTCATTGGTTGCGGTAACCATTTGGTTAATATTTAGTTAACTCAATGGTAACCGGGAGGTCCGTAAGCGGTCGACGGTTGTTTGTAACCTTGGTTGCCATGGAAACCAGTTAACGAACCGCTGAAGTCATTGGGAGTGGGGGCGTTGTAATTGTATCCTCCTGAAAAAAAAAAGAAAAACTTGTATAAGTCGAGCAGTGAAAAGATCGAACTGGGTAGAAAATTATAAGGAAAGGGGACATTTTTACAGAAACTATTTTACTACTCGACTATTTAATATAAATCTTAAATTCACTATCCGTATTCATTCGCTATCATTATTCATTCATTCACTATCAGTATTCGTTCACTATCAGTATTCATTCGCTATCCGTATTAATTTACTATCCGTATTCATTTACTATCCGTATTCATTCACTATTCGTATTCATTCAATATCCGTATTCATTCACTATCCGTATTCATTCACTATCAGTATTCATTCCACAGATATAAATAGACCTAGATAAGGCAAGTATCACGATCTATATGAAAACCAAGCGTACCATTTTTTGACTACCTACTATGACGTCACAAGCACTGGGAAACATTTCTTTTATTTTTTCTCCTCGCATTTGCTCAGTATTTACAATTTATAACAGCGTAATTAACCATTTTAAATTTTTTTACTGACTTCCGACAAGCATGGCACGGGCACCGATGCAGACTGAGCGTGAAAGTGGCAGCTTACGATTATTGTACGTAAACTGGGACGAAAATGGCACGCGAAGTAGTTGCTCTTGTATTATCTAGGTATATCTATATCTGTGATTCATTCACTACCAGTATTCGTTCGCTATTAGTATTCATTCACTACCAGTATTCGTTCACTATCAGTATTCGTTCACTATCCGTATTAATAATATTATATAATATTATAATTATTATGACATCTTCACATTAACATTACATAAATAATATTGAAAGATTTTCATAATACTTGCTATTTTTTATTGACATGACATCATTAATATTGATCGCTATTTTTAATATAAATTATTATTTTAAATGAACAGAATTGTATGAAATTATTATTAGTATTTTTATATTATTGCTAATTACTAAATGTGTAACCAAGACCAAGAGAGAGAGAGAGAGAGTATAACCAAGATGTAAATCTAAATATTTGCACGGCTGAAATTCCGAATATAGTGAAACCCATAGAACTTAAGAACTTATGTTAGCTACCTATATTCTTGCAAATAAATAGGGTAAATTCGTTAGAGATGGCCGTACGGGAGAGTTGGCCAATAAGTATATTTTGCTCATTTATTTACAAGGTGGCGCTGTATTAATACACTTCGTGCGCCACCACGAACAATATCCAAACAAAACATTGCGCAAAAATAAGTAAAAAAGTAAAGTAAATTGGCCTTAATTGAATTTAGTACTTGTGAAATTTTATAGTAGGTTCGTATACCATCCGGAAATCCTAATATTTTTATTATTTATTTGTGTTTTTGGGAGTGTATTGTGTTTGGTGTATATTTTTCTTCGTTTTAACCTCAAAATGGAAAAGTAATTGTAATTCGTAAGTTTAAAAATTGAGCTGGCCATCTTACCCGGACAAAAAGGAGAGATGGTCATATAACGGCTGTCAAACAAATAGAAAGAAGGTCTGAAAGTAACACTAGAAAGGAGAAATCAATATTATGTTATACATCTGGTGATGAAGACGCAGAAGATGAAGCTGATAATTGTGCTGGATGTAGCGAAAAATATTATAAAACCCGTCGCATGAAGATTGGCTTCAATGTTCGATCTATAATCTGTACCCCACATGAGAATTGTACACCTTTTGATGACATGTGCTCTAAATGTGGACAGAAGAAGAAAAAGGAGCTCCAGCAAGCATAAATCAAAGAAAAGGGGAAAGGCAGAGGCAAATCTAGTGCCGGCCATGTGTCCCGTATCACTACGGCCATCACTACCGTATGTATCGGGTGAGACGGCCAGTTATGTTTTTTTTTTAAATATTTTTTTATGAATGTTCCTCATATTATAAAAATATCTTTATGCTGATTTTCGAAAGACTGATTGTTGTTGATTTTCTTAAAAATAAAAGTCTAATTGTGATCTCAATATTTTCAGTTTTATTTAACCCTAAAAAACTATGGCCATCTCTAACGAATTTACCCTATATCATTCATTCATTACAACCATACATTTTGTTGGCGACGCTACCTGGCTGCACCGCCACGTCTTCCCGATGTGTCAACATTCTTATAGCTCCTAAGAAGTGACCGATGAGAAAAATTCCATCAGACACAGCTTGTTGGTAAAAAGAATACTATACCTTGTCTGTTGTTGTAAGTTGGCTCTGGATACTTGGCCTGGCCCTCATATCTGACATCTGCGTGAAAGCCCGTTTGCCAGTCAGCGTGGTAGGTTACTGTAATAGGAAGATTAAATATGTACTTAAATTGCAATAATACACATAACCATTTTACTCTGAGACTATTTGCACTATATCGATGAAAATTGGTGTAACGAAATTTAGAAAAAAAAAACGTGTGGCACTCGGGGACTGCCGCGGTAAAGCTATTGCATAGCATTTGTAACCTCCACACTTCCTATTTGTCAACGCTACACTTGGGATGATGACGTGTTGACATAAAACAAAACTCCGTCCGTCATTACATGGTAGGCGGAGTGGGGGGTGTTAGGTTTTTTTCGTTACGGAATTTCTTGATTCGTTCGCCGCGCTCAAAGCCCGCGATAAAAGCTATGCAATAATAGCTTAAAAAGTGTGTTCGTCAGCTCCGACGCAGACTGGAGTTTACTCCTTACTACGATTGTCTTTGAATTGGCAATAGGCAAAGAGGGTAAATAAAAGAATATATTTAAAAAAATAACGGCCGAAATATCTAGATCGAAGTGTGAAATATGAATTCAAAATTCATTTATTCAAACTAGGCTGAGAAACAGCACTTTTTGAACGTCAAAATTACATAAGACAGTCCCCCAAAAACGCCCACCCTTCACCACTTCCTAGTACCTTTAGTCATGTTTCTTTTTTTTCTCAAAATTTTTATCCGTCTTATTTACGAATAAAACAAGTTAACGCACAAATAAATTTCCATATCGGGAGCCTTATATGAAAATCGACCTCCAAAAATATTAGTTTGGTCTGCTTTGAAGTTGTGTGAAAATCGGCAACACTAGTGAGAAATAATGGATGGCCCCTCTATCAATGGCATTCAGTCGCTACATGTTTGTAGACCATCTTTGCATTGTATAAACTCAATCTCTTTTGTATTATATAATTGCATAGCACACTATGTGAGCACTATGTACTAAAGAGTTACCATTTACCGGGTAATATGACTTGCATTGACTTCAATGTGCCCTGGCGGCTGTGAATATGTCATGCTCACTCAAATGTTTCGCTGATGGTGGCGCGTGTTTTGGATCATTTAGCTCCCTTCAAAATGGTTGAGCTGAATGGTGCTAATCCATGCGTCATGTTCGTGAACGGGCGCCGTCAGTTGGGACTGGTCATCTCTTAGCTGCCAGGGCTTATTTTTAATTTATGAATTGTTCTTTTTTATCTTTTTACTACGGACGCTTCTCATGTGCACGTCTTTCTACATTGTTCTAACATGTATTTTTCAACATGAATGATGTAACCAATATTTTGTAACAATTTTTTATTTAAAAGAGTGGCCGTGGAGTTTCTTGCCCGTTCGTCTCCATAGGTACCTACTACGCTTTGGAATGGGCAACTAGCTTCATACCTATTTCTGACTGACCGATTCCTTGACAATTCAAAAGTGCCTGTAAATGTTTTAATTGAAATAAATGATTTGAGTTTTGAGTTTTTTGAGTAGCACACTTCCGAATTTTTTTGAGAAATCTTTATCAAGACTTGTCACAAATTGTTTAATTTTCAGTAGTATTTAACATTAAAGTGTCAATTATTAATACAACTCTCTAAGGTCCACTTGCGCGTTAATGTTATCGGCTATCGTAAGGCGTTGGAGCCATTATTCTGTTTGATTATTCAACACACGTCCGATCCAACAGTCGGATAGTTAGCATTGTTCTGATAGCCGGAAAACTATCGGAACCGACTATCTGATGAAAAAATCTGACGCATATTCCCAGCCTTACTCGGAGTTAACAGCTAACTCGAGGTTAATCTCTTTGAATTACCCCTGAGATTTAAAATTACCCTGTTGAATGACAATTTCATGAAATCATGACATTTGAGGCCAATTTTAAAGAGTTGTATTGCTGATTCTGGTTTTATGAATAAATATTTGGTACTGCCGCGAATCATATTTGATCAACATTTTTTTTTTTTGTTTGAAATTATCAAATAACTTCTCCCTCTCTGAGCGGAGCGTGTCAGACTCTTACTCACTAAAACCCAACCGTTTTCCTTCAGTTGCCATGTTGCCGGGGGGCCACGATTTCCCTTTCGGTCTTGTTCGCAACCCCGGCAGGCATCGGCCCTAGCGGACCCCGTCAATTCTGCTGACACCTCCTTGAGGCGCGCGTGGAACACAACGCGCCGTCGACCCGGGCCTGGTCCTTATCGGGCGGCGAGCTACCCATTGCTCACCGTCCGCAAGCCCGCGCCTACGGTGGCCGGAAATCGGCTCGCGATTCCTACAACCTGACACTGACATGCAAATTGCAAAAAACGTAAGAAAATTTGAATTTCGCGGGCTACATTACCACATCCCCGCCTTGTCAACGTCATTCAACCGTGGGTGTTCACAGGGTTATTTTGTGATGTTTCCAAGATGTTTGTCAACACTTACCAATCTGTGTGCGTCCATCAGGTAACTGCACTCGATACTCTCCTCGTACAACATTGCCATCAGAACTCTCCTTACGATCATAATCATTGCCAGATTGAGCGTCTTTCACTGAGTAACCGAATTCATAGGACTTGGGCTGGAACGAGAAAATATTAATGTTAAAATAGACCTTATTACATGGTACAGACGCCAGCACATCAAGCTACTACAATCTGTCAAATTTATTTAATAGATTTTCAACTTTATCGCTGATATATAAGGTTCAAAGTTGATTGGGAAAATTTGACAGTTTTGGATAGCTTGATGTGCTGGCGTCTGTACTTCTGCATTTGTGAATGTATTATTCACCAAAATTATTGTTGGCTCGAATACGCGATCGCGTAGGCGTCTGTCGGCGAATAAGCCTTTGGGTTCGTCGAACAAACAGTGGCATGAATTAGAATTAAATTTTCTTTATATTGCATAAAATATGGTACATAAAAGGTCTCAAATATAAGAAGTTCCACATATTTTGCTTACTCACATATTTCAGCATGCAAAAAATATAACATAAATACACACATAATATCACACCTTGTTTCCCCGAAGGGTTGGGCAGAGGTGTCCCTGTAGCAGGTACACCCACATTTCGCCAGTAATATTTATTAAGTTGTTGGCTATCATTGGAAAGGTCCTTTAAAAACATTGTGAGTTTATGAAAACTATTTTTGGATTCAAGGATCCGTTTGCGAAATATTAAGCTTTAAAAAGCTAATTTTTGTTAGAGTCAAGTGTCCCCCCCCCCCTACCAGCTAAATGGTTGGTTTTGGATGTGTGAAAAAAATCACAGCAGTAGTTTATATAACGAAATTAAAGGAAAAACTATCACAGCTAAGTAGGCTCTACAAGTTAACGATTAATAATCGACCAACTTAACTTTGCAGTTGTAAAAACATGTTTTCCCATACATTCCGTATGGGAGAACATATTTTTCAACAACAAAGTTAAGTTTGTTCTTGGGATAAATTCATCCCAACTACGGAACCCTTCATTGAGCGTGGTCCGATACGCACTTGGCCATTTTTTATTGACATGAATCATATTCATTTGTTTTAATACTTTGAGGGACACAAAACGCCCATAGGGTAATAATAACAATAAAACTACGATGAACGATGATTGACATTATCATTGCATATTCAGCCTATAATATTCCCACTGCTGGGACACAGGCCTCCTCTCTGTGAGAGAAAGTGCGTCGTTATCCACCACGCGGATCCAGTGCGAGTTGATGGAAATCACTTGTTCGATTATTTGTTTCTAGGTTATTCCCAGTCACCGTTTTGAGAGCAGCGTGATAAAATAAGTTACACAAAGTAAAGTTCGTATCTGGGTTCGAATCCACGACTTACGACACATAAATCAGGACCCATCACCGCTCTCAAATCATAATAGGAAGATGTATGTACTAAGGAATTCGCGCCACAATAAAAACCCAGTCAGGAACGTAACAAAATAAAAGTTCCAGACTACTAAATCAGTCAATAAATTACACTTACTCACACCACAGCTTAACAAGCTCAATTACTGACCACATAGGATACGTCGAGTAAATCCCTACACATGAAATACAGACGACCTCTAAAATTGTTTACAACAATTTACTCATTTACAGAGAAGTCAGCTGAGCGTGCAGACAAACAAACATACAGGAAACAACACTGAAATTAAATGAAGCATTTAATACTGAGGCACAAGAACTAAATTTGAGTGAATACACAGCAATAAACAGCAAAAACAAAGTTGGTAAAGTAAAGATAACTAATCAAAACATTAACAATAGCAGTGGTAAAGCTGATTCAGTTTGTGTCGCACGCTCAAAAATGACCAACAAAGTGTTATTTGTCGCTATTCTCGTGTGTGTGGACGCGAAATTAAGGATTTACTTAACTGATACGCCTATTGAGAGAATAGGAACGAGAATATACAGAAAGGAACTCCTCACGAACGATTTTCAGAGCCCTAAAGAACTAGCCTACGACTCTTCCAGCAGAAATCTATTTTTCATGTACATGGACGATGTGGCACAGAACTCTAGACGAGCATACGTAAATGTGGTGACGAAACAAACAATGAAAATTCAAGGCATACAAAGAAATAAAGCTACTGCTGTGGACCCTGATACCAGTGAAGTGTACTTCGGATCAGACGATGGATTATACAAATATGATCCCCTGTATAATATCGCTACAAACATTGGCTTGTACAACATGAACATTTTCAAAATAGTTATAAGAAACAATGAAATGTACTTAATAGATGCGAATGATCATATGATATACAAGATATTCAATGAAGGACGAACTGCTGTTAAAATTGGTAACATGAAAACTGTTATGGAGTTTGACGTGGATAATGACAAAAATGTCCATATAATGACAATGTGTGGTGTTTTTTGTGCTTATAATAGTCAAGAAGTTGTTAAAAATAAGGATTTACATGTTGTGTATCATTTTTTCGTTGAAGGTGAAAAGACTTATGGGTTATCCGATGACGGGATTCATGAAATTGATTGTTTCAACGGGACAGCTAGAAAGGTGGCTAACTTAGATTTTTTTCCTAACAGCATGATCTTCGGAGATTACGGAGATATATTTTATAGTATTGATAACGATGTCTATAGGTTAAGGCCAATCAACTCTTATCATATCTACAACATACGCACGAAGACTAATTAATTTTAATGTTTTGTTTATTAAACTTTTATAATAATAATTGTTTTTTATACTTTTGTCAATGAACAAGGTCATTGTAACTTTGAAGACGAATGCACGTGGGCCTAATATGAACGAACTGGAGCAGTGATGGCCCAGAGATAACGACTGCAACTTACGAGTTTTACAATCGTAGGTTCGAACCCTGACAGGCGCTTTTTTTGTGTAAATTATTTTATCACAACTACTCTCAAAACAGTGAAGGAAAACATCGTGAAGAAACCGGCATGTCCTAACTAGAACAAAAAATAAATAAAAAAAGACATGTGACATCTACCTACCAACTACCAACTCGCACTGCCGCGTGGTGAATTACGGCCCTCTCTCTCTCACAGAGAGGAGGCCTGTGTCCCAGCAGTGGGAACATTATAGCCTGATTATGCTAGCACGAATCTAATATGGCAAACTTTGGCCTGGCCCGAACGCGGGGATTGTTGTAATTTTCATAATCTATAAGTATTTTATCCCATCGATTTGAAGTGTTTAGAATTGTTTTTATTAAGTTACCAATAAGAAGCATAACCATCACCACCACCAAAATCCATCCGATGTAGAAGCATCACCTTTGTACGTATTTTTCTGGTCTTTGCTTCTTGTTTGTTTATAAATGTGTGTACATAAATGGTTAAATGAATAAATAAGATGTGTAATAACTGGTAAAACTGTACGTTATTGAAATCTGTCTTTAGAAACCGGGCAGTGGGCCTAGCACCAACGTGTGAAGTACACTTAAAAATATTAATTTTGCTCGTAATATTAACATCGTCGACGGTCGCTTTCGGTTAGGACGTGGGGTAACCACGTCCTAACCGAAAGCGACCGTCGACGATGCGCGAATACGCGATTGACGCGATCGTTTATTATGAATTACCCAACTAACATTTAGGCGTCAATTAGAGCTTGTTTTAGAACTTAACGAGATATAAAGGCACTACAGCAGCAGCACTTATAACTTTTGGCTACAAAAGAGCGTAGATAAGTAAAATATTTCACTTACAGCTATACCAAAGAGTTACAAGGGCAATAACAGGGTGAGTTTAAAGGTAAAAGACATACAGCAGCAATTTTTAACACTACAATACGTGCAAAGCATCTTCTGTCATAGGTTTAAGTGAATCTTACAACTATAAGATCTAAATGAGAAGTAAGCATTGACTACAACCTCCAAAGTGCTATGCAAGCGATAATAAACTCTCACCAAGAACCAAAAGTTGCACAAAAGCAATAATTACCAGTACCATTTCTACAATGGTGCTCAGAAACTCTTTTGTACCACCAATTGCCTGAAGAGGTACAAAACTCTCCTATGTCACTTAAAGTCGAACAGTAGGAACATTTTTCACTATCATAGAACTTCTAGTGCTTAATGTGACTTCTGTATAACTTTAGGTAGAGTAATAGAGCTTAATACCACTTCTGTACCCCTTATGTTTGGCCACCATGTTAAGGTTACGAATTGATTTTACTAAGGCTAGAAAAATAAAAGAAAATACGGTTTAATTAAAGTGTTTTGCTTTATTGTGTTCTAATACTACTAGCACGATACTTTAAACTAGAATAGGCAAAGTTTTATTAGAAAATTATAAAAGTTTTATGTTCCTCCACATCTAATAAAATATTTCTTTTCAGTAAATAGACAACAGACATCGGGCGCTTGAATGATTTATTAATAATACATACACTTATTCACAGTGTAATTACCTTCGCAGTAAAAAGTCAAATTCTGTGTCTACTAAGTTGAAACTAAAAGATTACTTTTAATTTCACTTTCACAAAGAAATGGCAGCATTTTGGATCCAACAAATATTAACATACGTACTGCTCGCATAAAAAGAAACCTTAGATGTTAAAAATGTTAGCACCTGAGGCCATTTTTAGGGTTCCGTTGCCAAATGGCAAAAAACGGAACCCTTATAGATTCGTCATGTCTGTCTGTCTGTCTGTCCGTCCGTATGTCACAGCCACTTTTTTCCGAAACTATAAGAGCTATGCTGTTGAAACTTGGTAAGTAGATGTATTCTGTGAACCGCATTAAGATTTTCACACAAAAATAGAAAAAAAACAATTAATTTTGGAGTTCCCCATACTTAGAACTGAAATTAAAAAAAAAAATTCATCAATCCCATACGTTTGGGGTATCTATGGATAGGTCTTCAAAAATGATATTGAGGTTTCTAATATAATTTTTTTCTAAACTGAATAGTTTGCGCGAGAGACACTTCCAAAGTGGTAAAATGTGTGTCCCCCCCCCTGTAACTTCTAAAATAAGAGCATGATAAAACTAAAAAAAATATATGATGTACATTACCATGTAAACTTCCACCGAAAATTGGTTTGAACGAGATCTAGCAAAGTAGTTTTTTTTTTAATACGTCATAAATCGTAAACCGCAATTTACCTTTCATTCAATGTTACTTGCTGCTACGGAACCCTTCATGGGCGAGTACGACTCGCACTTGGCCGCTTTTTATTTTGTAGTCTTTGTGGATCTATACTAGAGCTCAAAGCGTTAATAATCACCTATTTGCCACCCTCTTATCACTTAAAATATAGTGAGCGACATTGTAGTTCTACTGTACCGCTTAAGGAGTTGGTATTCACCTATTTGCAGCCCTCTTAGTACCCAAAGAGTTAATAAACGATATTTTACTCTATTGTATCACTAAAGGAGTTAATTTTCGCCTATTTACCACGTTTTTATCCCTTGTAGTTTCAGTTATCCCTATTATAGCTCTCTTATTGCTTTATTATACCTCTTAACCCATTCTGTAACTCTGCTTTACCGCCATTAAACAACCTAAGGTGATAAAAAGTGTGCCCAATTCGGGGGTGTAGTAGAGTTATAGCGTGCTCTAACTCCGAATGCGTAACACTTATTTATAACTTTAGGATCTGGTTAGTGTTCTAATATATTTACTATAACTCTGGTCTTAGCGCCTAAATGTTAGTTGGGTATGACCTAAGAGCTCAACTGTCATTAATGACAATGAGACACAATTGAATTTTAATTGTTATCGATCTCCAGGAGAGCTCGTGACAGTCAAGGGGCTTGATAGATCGCGCGAGTACTTGTACTGACTTGATAGATCCACTTAAATCTGTATGAATCTTTCCTCATCAGACCATTTCAGACACTAATCTACATGGTCCGCAAATGATCTGATCAAGATTACGTCTGAATTTTAAAAGAAACTTTGACTCCTGAGTTTGTATCGCCATTTATTTTCAGGGGTCATCAGATAGAAAATGTCGACTCCATCTAGCGTATGTTTTTAAGGTTCCATAGTCAACAAGAAACCCTTATAGTTTCACCATGTCCGTCTGTCTGTCTGTCTTAGACTCTTAGTACTAGAAAGCTGTAATTTGGCTTGGGTATACATATTAAACACGCCGACAACCTTGAAAAAAAAAATTGTAGCGTACTTGTATATTCATATAAAAGAGCACGAAGATCGCTTTTAGTTAGAACAAGTTTTAAGACTTTACTTATATCGCGTTCGTGCTAGGACCTCAGTTCTATTTGTTTCTGAGACGTTTCTACAATTCCTATTCACGTTAGTCTTAACTAAGCTGCTAATTGAAACTTTCTAATTAGCGACATCAACTGAGGAATGCTAATCTCTCAGATGATGTCATCGGTGTGGTGCCAATTCAGGAAATTTTGTAGGAAATTCGCTTGCACCGATTGTTTCAAATTATTTTATTTGTAAAAAGCAAATAGTGGTGTGATTTCCTAATCATTAATGGCTGATTCCTATAATTTACGGATCGTTATGAGTTAATATTAAGACTCTTGTTTACAGGGTGGCAGGGACATCGACGCGAAAACTGTTACCATGGATTCAGTACATGATTCTGCTTTGAAATTTTTCGTCGGTTACTAAAAAAAATTAGCTGTTTCATAGAAAAGTGCAATACCTACGCGGTCAAAATGTATGGAACAGCTGATTTTTTTTTAATAACCGACGAAAAATTTCAACGTAGGGGGGTTCAGAATCATGTACTGAATCCATGGTTTCAGTTTTCGCGTCGATGTCCCTGCCACCCTGTATTGACCAATAATGAAGCAAAGACCTCATAGCTTTGTATAGTAGACCCCATATGGAAGTAGCTATCACACGTAAAATTAGCAATAAAAAATTATATAAAAATGCTATCATACCAAAAAGATTCGTGTTTAAACCGACTTCCAAAAGGAGGAGGTTCTTAATTCAACTGTTTCTATTTTTTTTTTGTATCTTTTTCATTTACGCGATTACTCCGCCAACTATGAAATGATATTAATGATTTTTTCTTGCGAGGTAGGTCATACTTCAGAGGTGGTCCTATATAAATTTTATTAACTTTGTTTCGGTAGTTTTTGAGTTAGCTTCAATAATACGTACTTTTTCCCACTTAGTATGTAGAGGATATGATAAGCTCCTGTCACTGTTATTTACATAGCAGGTAGTGGTATTCGAATTTGTGTGGGGTAGGTACCACAACAAAAAAGTGAAAAATAAAAAGTTTTTACAAAAAAAAAAAACAACCGACTTCAAAACCAAAGACACCGACTGCCGAAATTAAAGTCATTTTTCACTTTGTAGTTTTTTTTTTTGGAATTCGGTTGTTTTTTTTTAACTATTTTAGTTAATTGATTCAGGCGTGACCTTGCGGAAATCCATTATAAAATACAATTAGACGTGGATATATTTAGTAACCTGTTCCGCTTAGCTATTACAAAAGAGACACAAAAAAAAAACTCTTGAAAGAAATCGACGTGTTTCACCTCTCAACGAGGCATCCTCAGGATGATGATGGACTTGTTGCGAACTCGGACACGGCGTGTTGCCACACCGAGCGCTGAGTGCAGACTATTTGAACTATTTTGTTTATAGAAAGCGAGCATGAAACAATCGACGCGCGCAGTCGTATCCCGTATTCCACGCAGGATTCGCCTCGGTTTGAACCATCCTTAAAGTAGGGTACTCACCACTTCATTGTCATGACCGTGTCCATGATTGTGCCCGTTCCCGTGGTCATGTCCATTGTCATAGTTCTGTGATCCTGACCCGAAGGAGTTCTGTGATCCAGACCCGAAGGTTGGAGGCAGGTAGTTGTTGCTTGGCGATGTGAAACCTGTGTAAAAATATTAAGTATGGTTATAAGAGCAGCGGAAGACCAAAGCCACGATGACTGGAATATAGTGAAAGATTATACAGAAATTCAATTACATAGAAACACAAAAATATTTGTTTATTCTGCACAAATAATACGTACATTATATAATAGATATGAGATAGATTACATACAAAGTAGCCAAAAGCCTCGTATTCAACAAATTAATGACCTACTAGTAAACCCATCAGCGTTGAAATACGATTATTAAAAAAAAAGACTTGCGTATCACAATCTGTTTCATTTTGACAGTTCAACAACATTCATTGCGTTATTTACGTTGTTGAGCAGACAAATTTTTCGAACATGGGAAGCAATGGATTAGCAATATCCTTCAAAATTATTCAGATTATGATTGATAGTTTTACCATGCGTTCCGAAATGCGATAAAAGTGATGATATCGTGAATCCGACCAAAGTCACAATTATTTTTATTACTCAATAGCCCTTACATTTTGTGACTATTAAATTTAGTCGGTGAGCTTGGTGGCCCAGTGGTAACGGCCGCGACTTACGAGTTGTATGTAGGTCGTGGGTTCGAACCCAAACAGGCGCTTTACTTTGTGTAAATTATTTCATCACCACTGCTCTCAAAACGGTGAAGGAAAACATCGTGAGGAAACCGACATGTCCTAGAACCGAAAATTCGAAGACATGTGACATCTACCAACGCGCGCTGGGCCCGCGTGGTGGATTACGGCCCACTCCCTCTCACAGAGAGGAGGCCTGTGTCCCAGCAGTGGGAACATTATAGGCTGATGATGAAATTTAGTCGGATTAGCGATAATG
Organism: Agrochola lychnidis; assembly: GCA_963680765.1. NCBI lineage: Eukaryota > Metazoa > Arthropoda > Insecta > Lepidoptera > Noctuidae > Agrochola > Agrochola lychnidis. Next base: position 17,533,557 of record OY796872.1, read on the forward strand.
GTGCCGATTCCCTTGTTCACAAACTAAACTAAATTTAAGTTCAGTGCATCTTTTTCTTTCTATTTCATTAAGAAAAGGACATAAGATAAATTTGAGTTTAGTCCTGTCAAATTAATCAGCGCTTAACGTAAATTGACATAATTTTAGTAGGCAAGTTTTTAATCACGTATAAACTTGTATGAAGTAGTGACAGGCGCTGATTAATTTGACAAGACTTAACTAAAATTTATCTTCTATCCTATTCTTAATGAAATAGAAAGAAAAAGATGCATTGAACTTAGTTTGTGAACAAGGTAATCGGCACCATTATCACTTTTAGCGCATTTCGGAATGGTGTTAGGTAGAATAGGGGGGAATTAAGAGATGCTCTGCTGATCTCAAATAAACTTGAAAGCCAAAATGTCCGGTGGCCTCTGTAACTAAATTCAGGGTACCTATACCTAAAGACTCGTCACATACCCGTCATCATTCTGTACCTACATCTAAATAAGTAACAATCAATCTGTCTAGCCTTTTCCCAACTATGTTGTGGTCGGCTTCCAGTCTAACCAGATACAGCTTAATACCTATATTTTACATGGAGCGACTGCCTATCTGACCTCCACAAACCAATAACTGGGTAATATGATACCCCTTGGTAAGACTAGTTGTAAGACTTTCGGGCTTCAGCCGACCCGTATCGACTGTCAAAGATCCACGAATGACAGCCGGGACCAACGGCTTAACGTGCTTTCTGAAACACGGAGGAGTCTCGGCATCTCGGTATGTAAAGATGGTCACCCATCCACGGACCAACCCCGGCAAGCGTAGCTTAACCTGTTGGATCGACCTGTATGACTGTCATTACTTAACCACGAGCTCTTTACATCAAACTACGTAACAGTGAGTAATAATTATTGCTGGGAAACGACTTTTAGTTCAGGTGAGAAAAATCACTGTTTACTGTAAGTAGCGCGCAATGAATCGGACGCAAAATATTATGCATATGGGTGCATGCAACAGTACAGCATGACCAGTTTAAATTTACAGTTCATGAAGGCGCTGCTTGTCAAGAAAATATGTAACAGCATGACAAATTCGGTACATTAATTTTTAGTTCTGTGATTTGCCGCCTGCACAGATAATTTGGGCGCGCTGTACAAGGGTCGTGGGAGTATTTAAAGGTACAAAGTTACCATTTTCAAAAATTAACTACGTGAAAAAAGAAAACTAAGTTGGAACTTTAACCTTCAATAACTCTGTTACCAGAAGGCATGATCCAGTACAAAAAAAAAATATCACAATGACTGGGAGTTAAAGTGAACGTTGGCTTCGATGAGCATTTTTTAAATCAGCTGTTCCAAACATTTTGTCCGCATAGGATTGCACTTTTCTATGAAAGAGCTGATTATTATTTTTATAATAATCTCGAAAACGCAGAAATCAGAATCAAGTACTAAATCCACGGTAACAGTTTTCGCGTCGATGTCCTTGCCACCCTGTATATTTTAAATATTATAGTATAGAATTAAAAGCACGCCACCTGTCGCGCGCAGATTTATCTTGCGCGCACTCTTAACGCCGTACTGTATGAACCATCACTCATAAAAGCTTTTCATAATACTAACCTGTAGAAGGTGGTAAATAACTGTTGGTTGGAGAGTTATAACTATTGTGGCTAGCAGGTTGCTGATAGTTGTAACCGGAGACCGGAGGCTCACTGGTCGCTACTGCTGCCAGAAGAGTCACCATGAAAACCTGTAACAGAAGAATGACAGGTTGTAAAGGTGACTGTGATTAGCAGTGATTAGAAATAGGTGAATATACCCAAAGTTCAAAGAACAGAAACAAAAAAGCGGAGACTTCCTTACGACAAAATTATTTTTTCGGGACTAATGGTGCCGATTCCCTTGTTCACAAACTAAACTAAATTTAAGTTCAGTGCATCTTTTTCTTTCTATTTCATTAAGAAAAGGACAGAAGATACATTTTAGTTTAGTCCTGTCAAATAATCAGCGCTTGACGTAAATTGACGTAATTTTAGTCGGCAAGTTTTTAATCACGTCTAAACTTGTATGGAGAGTGACAGGCGCTGATTAATTTGACAGGACTAAACTAAAATTTATCTTCTGTCCTTTTCTTAATGAAATAGAAAGAAAAAGATGCACTGAACTTAAATTTAGTTTAGTTTGTGAACAAGGGAATCGGCACCATTGTCGGGGTTTCGGGACATCACTTATCAAGTTATTTTTTTAATTTCATTTTTTTACTCCTGTGGTCATATTTAAGGGTGTCTCAAGACAGACCATCGAATTGAACCAATTTCTCCATGGGACCAACATCGTCATCTCTCACGATGTTTTCCTCACATAAACACCTAGTTTTTTATCGATCCAGCTTTTACACGGCTTGATCTTAAAAGTTGCACCATAGGGGTAGACATACACCACCGTAGGCGCGGGCTTGCGGACGGTGAGCAATGGGTAGCTCGCCGTCCGATAAGGACCAAGCCCGGGTCGACGGCGCGTTGTGTTCCACACGCGCCTCAAAGAGATGTCAGCAGAATTGACGGGGTCCGCTAGGGCCAATGCCTGCCGGGGCTGCGAATATGGGCCGATAGGGAAATCGTGGCCCCCCGGCAACATGGCAACTAAAGAAACACGGGTGGGTTTTAGTCAGTAAGAGTCTGACACGCCATTCCGCTCCGCCCAGAGCGGGAGAAGTTATTTGATAATTTCCCACCCAAAAAAAAGGGGTAGACATACAGACACCGAAAAAGCTGAGCCAAACACATAATACAAGTTTGAGCTGGGAACAAGGGCCATAATATTATGAAGAATTAATGCTATCATTTTTCCGCTGCTAGAGAGAGACGGAGCTATACATAACCTAGCACCGTCTCTGTTTCACAACGGAATCATGATCTCATTAAGAGGGAAGCGTCAGGGTAGCCCGCGAAATTCAAATTTTCTTACGTTTTTTGCAATTTGCAGGTCAGTATCATGTTGTAGATAGATATATAGATACTCGTAGATAGATAAAACATTTATTGTTGTTGTATGTTGATCTAAATATGATTCGCGGCTGTAACAAATATGGCTTTACTCAATTATAATCATTACAATCAGCAATATAACACCATAAGTTAGCAAAGGTGTCAAATATCATGATTTCATGAAATTATGACATTTGACACCTATGCATAAAACGTAAGAAAATTTGAATTCCGCAGGCTACCCTGACGCTTCCCCCTTAAGGCCCTGTTCACAACCTCACCTCGGGCGATGCGACTTACATCAAGAGACACGCACGCGCGTCTCCTGTTTCCGTCCGTCATTGCTCCGCAAGTCGCAGTGACTCGTGGGCCTAGGTAGAACTATACTGCGTTTGAAATAAGATTAGACATTTAAACAAACCTTTTTTACAGTCCGTTCAACCGATTTTGACTTCTATACCGTAGGCATAAAGATGGCATTGAAAGCAAAAAAAGTGGTTACAAACCAACTGTTTACTGCAGCTGCCATTTGTCATGCGACCAACGCAATAAAAGTCAAAATTGGTTGAACGGACTGTAAAAAAGGTTTAGTTAACCTTTCAACTGTCATTAACGAGACACAATAGAATTTTAATTGTTATCCACCTTAATGAGGCGTCGTAACAGATGATGGGTTAAATGTCTAATCTTATTTCAAATGGAGTATAGGTATGTGTTTCATTTTTTTTCTTCGCTTTTGCCGTCGCAAGACGCGTGGCACTTGAGCGTGGCCACGGGGTATGTACTAACTGACCGACAAGCCCTTTCACCGGCCGACATGCATAATTAGTAACGTATTCTTAAAGCTAATTCCCACGTAATAAATAAGGAGTTACTCCCATTTTCCCATGCCTCTATGGTTGCCCAACAGTCCCAGGATTATGCAATATTAACTTATGTATCTTTTAATCTAATTGCATAAGTCAGCCATGATTTACGTGTGTTTCAGAAAAAATATAATATGGCAGGTGCTGAACGTCGCGTCAAATCAAATTCATTTGTCAGTAATCAGTAATATTTATAGAGGTATCATACAAGGTTCTTTTGATGCGTGACCAACATTCAAACTAACGCCGCCATTTTTTTTAGGGTTCCGTACCTCAAAAGGAAAAAATGGAACCTTTTTAAAAAAAACAATGAAAAAATTGTGTTTTAATTCAGACAAAATACCCATATAAAAAAAAGAATAAATAAGTAGTAAAAATTAGAAAAAACATTAAAAAAATTCATTAAAAAAATTTCATTAAAAATTATCACTTAAAATTAAAAATTCACTCACTCACTCCCACTTCCACTCTCTCTCACTCTTTCACTCTCTTTCTTCGTTGTCTGTCTGTCAAGACCCTTTTTCTCAGGAACGCGAGGAGACACCAAGTTGAAATGATCAAATACGTAGGTCTGTGATCCCTAGGAGCTCTTTCTTTCTTGAAGCTTCTAAGTCAACGCAGTAAAAAAATACGGCTATTTATGCAACATATTTTGATACTCGCAAAAAAATCAAAACCAATATATAGGGTTTTTCCCGTTGACCTAAAATCATAATCTATTGGGAAGAATCAAGGTAGACAGCACAAGTAAAGCAAACATTCCGAAAGACGTTTATTTGTAACTTTATCAATTACAGCCGAGCCCAACGGCATAATATACGCGCTTTCCGAGACGAGGTGTCAATTACAATAAAGAAAAAGAAAAAATATTGTATTACCATTCAGTAGTACAAAAACACAAACTAAAAACTATGCAGCGTCAAAACTAAAGGAACGAGTGTTTCGAGGAACTCTGGCACCCGAACTAAGATTTAACTTGTGTTTAGGGTGCCAGCGTCCTCGCCTATAATTGGAACATTTATATCAGTAGTTTGCTATTCATTTAGACAATTCTACAATATTCATTGTATTAGTTACGGTGTCGAGCAGACAAATTTTTCTAAGATATGTAACAATAGATTAAGGGTTTCCTTCAAAATCTTTCGGAATTTGATAGAAGTCTGTGACGCAATCAGGGTGTAGATTTCGTCACGATGTTTTTCTTCACCGATTAACATTTACTAAAAGAAAAAGACACAATATTTTTCCTCTTTGCCACAAACAGCGCAAGTTTTTTGCGACGACATTTAGTCTCCAGCAGGCCTAACATGACACACGCGACAATTACTCACTCTAGCGTGAGTAGTTGTCGTCTATTTCTGTCACTTTTCTCGTGTTCTGACAGCTCTGCCATACAAAATACTCGACTCGTTCTTTCAAACTTGATGTTTTCTCGACAAACCCTAACATGGCACCAAGTTATCTCGATTTTTGACAATTCAACACGAGATTATTATTCTGTCATTATTATATATTATAATATATTATATTTCTGTCATTTTGTCGTATTTAGTCGTCCTCGATTTTGACGACGAGAAGAGTAGACAAAACTAAAATACGTAAAAATCTCAAAAATGACGTGGCAGTTTCATAGATCTACTATTTTTTCTTTGTTAGTCCCGCCCCCTATTTGATAGGACTCTGAAAATAATTTAAAGAGGTGGACGCATAATCTTTATAGAACCTACAGACTAATTCCATGCATAAAATTTAATAGGTATATGAAACGGAACCTCAAGCCGATGTTGCTATCATAAAAATAATTTGTTTTAATAATAATTTGCAACATCAGTCTCTCGTCACGTGTTAAGGGGGAAGCGTCAGGGTAGCCCGCGAAATTCAAATTTTCTAAAGTTTTTTGCATTTTGCAGGTCAGTGTCAGGCTTTATGTTGATTAAAATATGATTCGCGGTCGTAACAAATATGGCTTTACTCAATTATAATAATTACAATCAGCAATAGTGATTAAGAAGAAGACCTTAGCTAACTTATGGAGTTGTATTGCTGATTGTAATGATTATAATTGAGTAAAGCCATATTTGCTAGGACCGCGAATCATATTTTAATCAAAATTCAAAATTAAAAAGTCATTTATTCAAACTAGGCTGAGAATCAGCACTTTTCGAACGTCAAAATTACATAAGACAGTCCCCCAAAAACGCCCACCCTTCACCATAAAACCTGACACTGACCTGCAAAATGCAAAAAACGTTAGAAAATTTAAATTTCGCGGGCTACCCTGACGCTTCCCCCTTAAAGAAGTGTGTTTACTTGTCGATATCGGTCATGCAGAATGACGTCAGAATCGTAGACATATTTCGACAAAACGAGAAAAAGAGTGTTCTCGCGCTTGTCATATTAACCCTACTGGCTTCTAATTGGATTAACAAGGATATGTTTCATGTCCCTTAATAAAGCGGATGAAGATACTTTAAAATTATATTTTTTTTATCTTCTTGTCGCTTCGGTCGTCTAAAGTGAGCATGGGGCTTAGATTTTTTTTTTGGGTGGGAAATTATCAAATAACTTCTCCTGCTCTGGGCGGAGCGGGAGGGCGTGTCAGACTCTTACTGACTAAAACCCACTGTCCTCCCATACCTATACTCCATTTGAAATAAGATTAGACATTTAAACAAACCCTTTTTACAGTCCGTTCAACCGATTTGACTTCTACACTGTTTGAATAAGGATGGTATTCAAAGCAAAAAGTGGTTACAATACCAATTGTTTACTGCAGCTGCCATTTGTCATGCCACCAACGCAATAGAAGTCAAAATCGGTTAAACGGACTGTAAAAAAGGTTTATTCAAATGTCTAATCTTATTTCAAATGGATTATAGTAACACTGTAAAAACCAATTATTTTTAAAAGAGTAACCGTGGAGTTTCTTGCCGGCTCTTCTCCATAGGAAACGACCAATTGGAACCGTGCACCTAGCTTCTGACGTTTCATAAGTGTCCTTCATAAGTAGGTTTATGTGAAATAAAAAAATTTGAATTTGGATTTGAGATAATATTGTGCATAGTCATTATCATTAGAAAAAAAAATACAAAACAACTTTCATTCAATTGTTTTTTTTCATTGTATCTTTAAATGTTACCAATCTATTATTTGGTCAAACAAAATATTTAAAAACAATAGGTAATTATTATGCGTGTTCACTCCATTGTATGTACATAGTAGGATTACGGAAGTCGAACTTTCGCGACTTTTGTGTGATTTTGGCATAGCCTAACCTTTTTCCAATTATATTGGGGTCAGCTTCCTGTCTACCATTTCACCTGTTATTATTCAAATTCATTTATTTATTTTGTGAACATAAGGTAAAATAATACAGATGTCATGTTAAAAAAAAGCGGCCAAGTGCGAGTCGTACTCGCCCATGAAGGGTTCCGTAGCAGCAAGTAACGATAAGTTTACGATTTATGACGTATTAAAAAAAAACTACTTGCTAGATCTCATTCAAACCAATTTTCGGTGGAAGTTTACATAGTAATGTACATCATATATTTTTTTTAGTTTTATCATTCTCTTATTTTAGAAGTTACAGGGGGGGGGACACACATTTTACCACTTTGGAAGTGTCTCTCGCACAAACTATTCAGTTTAGAAAAAAATGATATTAGAAACCTCAATATCATTTTTGAAGACCTATCCATAGATACCCCACACGTATGGGATTGATGAAAAAAAAAATTTTGAGTTTCAGTTCTAAGTATGGGGAACTCCAAAATTATTTGTTTTTTTTCTATTTTTGTGTGAAAATCTTAATGCGGTTCACAGAATACATCTACTTACCAAATTTCAACAGCATAGCTCGTATAGTTTCAGAAAAAAGTGGCTGTGACATACGGACGGACAGACAGACAGACAGACAGACAGACAGACAGACAGATAGACAGACAGACAGACAGACAGACAGACAGACAGACATGACGAATCTATAAGGGTTCCGTTTTTTAACGGAACCCTAAAAACCGGCCATGTGCGTGTCGGACCACGCACAATGAAGGTTTCCGTAGTTGGGATGAATTTATCCCAAAAACAAACTTAACTTTGTAGTTGATAAACATGTTCTCCCATACGGAATGTATGGGAAAACATGTTTTTGCAACTGCAAATATAAGTTGGTCGATTATTACTCGTTAACTTGTAGAGCCTACTTAGCTATGATAGATTTTCTTTTAATTTCGTTATATAAACTACTGCAGTGATTTTTTTCACACTTCCAAAACCGTCCATTTATCTGGTAGGGGGGGAGACACTTGACTCTAACAAAAATTAGCACTTTAAAGCTTAATATTTCACAAACGGATCCTTGAATCCAAAAATGGTTCTAACACACTCATAATGTTTTTAAAGGACCTTTCCAAAGATACCCCACACCAAGGGATAGACAAAAAAAAACATCACTTTACGTGTTCCCCTACACGTAAACTGGTGATGTTTTTTTTTGTCTACTAATGAAAATACACTCACTGATAGCTTTTATCACCTAGAACCATGAAATTTTGCACAAGATTTCCTTTTTATAACGAAGGTGAGCACTAAAATATTTTTTTATGAATTATACCTTTGATGGGTTTATTATAAGTGATGAAAGTTTTATGGAAGTTTATCATTTTTGCCGATGAGAAATTTCATAGGTCGCAATTTTTTTTTATAAGCCGCTGGGTACCGCTGCCGATGCCGATGGAAAATTCCATGGGGCGCATGGCTTGTAACATTATAAATGCGAAAGTTACTCTATCTATCTGTCTGTCTGTGTGTCTGTTACCTTTTCACACGTGGCCGAGAGGATTTAGATGAAATTTGGTTACGAGTCACGACATTTTTTTTTTTCGCAGTTTTGGCCTCTCGCAGTTTTAACCATTAAGGTCTTGGCTGCTTAACCGAACTTTCCTGTGGGTGCCTTAAGCTACTACACTTAAAATCTCCAACCAGGAGCAAAAACTATTCACCCCCTCGCTAAGGGCACCCCCTGTGGGGTAGGAACCTCGGCTTAGGGTGTCGCTGGGGGGAGGACAGCAAGAAGGGACAGGCTGGATCAAAGTTAGATTTTCATCATGATTATTAGGCGGGGTATTTAAACCTACGTGCTCAGCTGCAACAACTGCTGGCACCTCGTTTTCGAACAAGGGTAGGGGACGAGTTACGACATACGTCAGATACTTTTTATCTCCGTAGTACGTTCTTATGGGATAATTTCCAACGTCCACACGGGTGATGCCGCGGGCAAGAATGAGTAAATTATAATAAGGAAGATAAATAATGAAACAAAGACAGAGCGACGCCACAGCGTAAACTAGTTAACTTTCAAGACAATCGTTTCTCATGCTACACTGACCACGGAACATTTTCTTTGTTGTTCTTAGTTAAGTGTGGGTTTACATGGAGTGTGCTTTAGAAAGAGAGAGAGAGTCTGTTATCGTAAATTATTTACCGTCTGATCATAGTGGACAAACGGTAACTTTTAAATTTAGAACACCTATTCAAAAAGTGCAAATACAAATTAGACCAATAACAACTGGCAAATTAAATAGATTCAATAGTACCCTAAATAATAAGATAAATGCTCTGGACCCTAATATGGACGATGCAAATAAATTGTATGAGGATTTCTTTTTAGTAGTGCACACTGAATTCAACAAAACTTTTGAAAAGAGAACAAAAAATATTTGCCCTAATTTTATTTTTAGTGACTGGGCAACTAGAGGTATTAGGATAAGTAGGGAAAGACTGTTCGAGCTGTATGGCCTTAAGCCTTACATTAATACTGAAACTTTCAACAAGTATGTTGCTACATATTCCAAAATTTTTAGAAATACTTGCAAGATAGCTAAAGCTCTGTATATTAGCAACAAGATTAAATCAGCAGAAAATAAAATAAAAACAGTTTGGAAAGTTATAAATAACGAAACTAATAGGAACAAAGTACGAAACACTGAGTACACATTGGAGACTTCACGTGGTGCCATTAGCTCTAACTTAGAAGTAGCGCAAGAATTTGTACATTTCTTTACTAATATACCATCTAAAACGACAGAAGCTTTAAATTCCTCACCCGATGTCTCAATTAATTTATTAAGAGCGAACGTTCCAGGCTGCCCGGTTGAATTTCAATTTAAACATATAAACCCTATGATAGTTATAAAAGCTTTTCGGCAAATTAAAATCAAATTAACCGAAGATCTATGGGGATTATCTATCAAAGTTTGTACATCCATAATCGAGACTATAGCACCGTACTTAGCTTTAATATTTAATTTGTGTGTGGATCAAGGAGTCTTCCCGGATTTAATGAAATACAGTAAAGTTATACCACTTTTTAAATCTGGGGACAGTAAAGACACTAACAATTATAGACCAGTATCTGTGCTGCCGGTATTCAGCAAAGTTTTCGAAAAGGTAATGCTCAATCAAATACTTAATCATTTTAACGCCAACCAAATCTTGCACGATCAGCAATATGGTTTCACCAAAGGACGTTGTACAACTGACGCTGGTGTCACATTATTAAAACACATATTTACAGCGTGGGAGGAGGCCCAAGATGCCATAGGAATCTTTTGTGACCTCTCCAAGGCATTTGACTGCGTGAGTCATGAAACCTTGCTCTTGAAACTTGAGCATTACGGACTAGGTAAACTTGCGCTCAGTTTAGTAAAATCTTATTTAAATGATAGACAGCAGCAGGTTCAAGTAAATGGTGTCCATTCAATCGGTTTAAAAGTAAAAATGGGCGTTCCACAAGGCTCGATATTGGGTCCTTTCCTCTTTTTAGTATATATTAATGATCTACCCCATTTATTAAAAAACCAACCACAAATGGTGTTATTTGCTGACGACACTTCCTTAATTTTTAAGATAAATAGACGTGCATCAAATCTTGACGACGTAAATAACGCCCTACTGCAGGTCCAAAATTGGTTCACTGCTAATAATTTAGTATTAAATGGGAAAAAAACTAAATGCATAAGATTTGCTTTACCAAATGTTAAAAGTAGTGATTGTGACATAGTATTGAATAAGGAGAAACTAGAATTTGTCGATAAAACTGTTTTCTTGGGGATCACGCTCGATTCAAGGCTGCAATGGGGTCCTCATTTAACATCTCTAGCAGGACGGCTAAGTTCAGCAGCATATGCTGTGAGAAAAATCCGTCAATTTACTGATGTAGATACCGCGAGGCTAGTCTATTTCAGTTACTTTCATAGTATCATGTCTTACGGTATTTTACTATGGGGACGGGCTGCAGATATCGAGTCTATTTTTATTCTGCAGAAGAGAGCCATCAGAGCAATATATCGTCTCCGCAGACGCGATTCTCTAAGGGATCTGTTTAAAGATATTAACATCATGACGGTACCTTGTCAATATATCTATGAAAACATCATGTATGTAAGGAAAAATCTAAGTCTTTTCAGTAAAAGAGGTGATAGACACAATTATAGGACTAGAAATAGGGACCAATTAGTTCAACCGGGTTTCAGATTGGCTAAAGTAGACTCATCCTTCATGGGGTGCTGTTTAAAATGTTATAATAAAATACCTTCCCACATACTCCAACTGAACGAAACGAAATTTAAATCATGTATAAAACGCACACTATGCTGCCAAGCATATTATAAGTTGGGGGATTACATCGCTGATAAAAATGCTTGGCTCAGCGCTGGTCCAGCTCCACAAGGGCGCATAAACTAATTGATTAGCATTCGAAAATATTGTTGCAGCTGCTGAAGATTGTAAAACTATCTTTTCCTTGTATAAATTCAATCTCTTTGTATTGTATAATTGCATATCATATGTGTGAGCACTGTGACCATGTTGTACATTCCATAAAGCTACCATTTACTGGGTACGTCTTTCATTGACTTGAATGTGCTCTGGCAGCTGAGAGTATGTCATGCTCACTCAAATGTCTCGCTGATGGTGGCGTGTGTGTTGGATCATTAAGTTCCCTTCAAAATGGTTGAGCTAAATGGTGCTGATCCATGCGTCATGTTCGTGAACGGGCGCCGTCAGTAGGGACTGGTCATCTCTTAGCTGCCACGGTTTATTTTATTTTAATTTATTTAAATTTTTGAATTGTTATTATATTTTTATTACGGACGCTTTTAACGTGCACGTCTTTCTACATTGTTCTCACATGTATAAATTCAACACGAATGATGTAACCAATATTTTGTAACAATATTTTGATTTAAAAGAGTGTTCGTGGAGTTTCTTGCCCGTTCTTCTCCATAGGTACCTACTACGCTTTGGAATGGGCAACTAGCTTCATTTTTCTGACTGACCGACCCCTTGACAATTCAAAAGTACCTGTAATTGGTTTATTTGAAATAAATGCTTTGAGTTTGAGTTTGAGTTTATCGTCGCCTTAAGCTGGCCTCGTATTCTATTGAAACTCCGTACTTTGCCAGGCCAGTCGTTGAGCTCCTTAAATTCTGAGTTGAGCTCAATGATTTGAGACAGACAGATTTGAGTGGATCTGTCCAGTCAATGCAAGCATTTGTCAGTAATCGTGTACTGACAAGTGCTTGCACTGACTGGACAGGTCCATTCAAATCTGTGTGATTCTTTCCTCAATATCAGACACTAATCTACATGGTCCTCACTGCCTGATCAAGATTATGTCTGGAATTTAAAAGAGATTTTGACCCCTAGGTTTAAGTCGCCATTTCTCTCAGGGGTATAGTTTGACCTAGATCGCTGTACCTCGCCTTGTGCGTTGACGAAATAGCAGCCTGCACTCCCCTCCCCCCCCCCCCCGTCTCGCCGAACAGCGGTCTCGGTCAAACCAGAGTCAGATAGGAAATATCGACTCCATCTAGCTTATTTTTAATTTTTATATGACGTGTAAAAGTGATTCTACTATCCTATTTACAGAATAAACAATTTCAGTTCATTTCCAAGTCAAATTGTTATTATTGATGTGCGGCGTACTGTAGATTACAGAAAAAAAGTTATTGGAATTCAAATGTTCGATTGTACGAATTTTAAATATCGTTCTGTTTCTGTCAATCGTTTGAAGATGACAGAGGCAGAATGCGGTTTTAAATATATTTAGTGCTAAACGCATTTAGCGATTTGTGGCCCCGACTCTTGCTCGAGTCAGCCAGCCTGCACCGCGCGAGCCAGTAGCTTTAAATTCGGCCCTAAATAATCTAAATTCGATCCAGCCTGTCCCTTGCTGTCTTTCCCAAGCAACGCCCTAAGCCGAAGTTCGTACCCAATAGTATTATGCCGTATCTGGAGGCCATATTTTATTGAGGCACTGACAGGAAAGTCCGGTTAAGCAGCCGACAACTTCCTAGGAATATAGGTTGACAAGCAGGATACAATACAAAAAAAAACAGTGGCACTCCGGGAGTGCCGACAGATGTGAAAACTTGAAAAAAATCGGCACCGCGGTAATCAACGCGTTGATGTCTTTTTAATGGTTAAAAGCTGGTGTCGTCACAGTGTCGCGAAATCAATGGTTTAGTCCCATCTCATAAATGTCCAACGCGCGTAAAAAAGTTTTTACTTCAAAGATAAATTAGTGATTTGTGGTGCAAACGGGCCTAACCTTAGAAATATAATATTTATGGGCCTAACTGTTTTTAATGTTGTCTCCATGTACACCCACTGCGACAATGATGGGCATTTTATAGCGGTTACAACAAGAATTATGTCACCATTAAACTAAAAGTGTACCAAGTGAATCTATGTATGGCCGTACAAGGATCGTTTGTCGTGTGGGCAAAATCGGAACTAATGTCGCCATCTTGTTAAATCGGCATCGGCAAACTTGTGAATCTGCAGAAAATACATTTTACAGAGGACTGTTTTGATACCAAACATTAGTGATAACTTTTTTTTGTAACAGGGCCTCAAGTCTGCTATTATAATAGTGTCAGAATGGTCTATCATTGATTTCATAATTGTTGATTTTGACAAGTTTGGTAATCTACTTACATAATGGCGTCATTATGACTTTGCAATGGTCAGCCACTGACACTCCATTGAAAGAAATGGCACTTATTGGTAATCTCGTACATAATGACAAATGAATGACTGACTTAGGCGGTATCATTGGTCGTATTGTACGACAAGGCCATTACCGTCAACTGCCCTAACTTTGCCTGGCGTCCTATGTTTGCCTATAATGAAAAAGCTGTAATATCTTTTAAATTTTACTTGTATGACAATCGAAACTTAAAGCTCTCTATGAAAACTCAGCTTTGATTGCCATAAAGGAAAATGAAAAAGATAACTACAGTTTTTTTCATTATAGGCAAACATAGGACGCCAGGCAAAATTAGGGCAGTTGACGGTATAACACTATTCTATTACTAGACCATTGACCGACCAATGATCGACCATTATGAATTTAGCAGATTACGAACTTTTAGCAAAATGACAATGGGATCGTGTTGGAATGATGCATTTATAAAAATAGCAGACTTGGGCCCCTGGTATAAAGGATATTATATTATTTTATATTATCAACGGATTGACAATAATTTACAAGGATCAGAAATAAATGTACATTAGTAACTTTAAATCATCATACATATAAGTTAATAGATATTATCAACCCATACCCTGGCAAACTTACAAAAGTGGTACAGTCAAATTGTTTGAGTGAAAGCTTCCTCAAAGCTCGATAGATGGCGTTGTACCATTTTCTAAATCTCGCTGTTAAGATTTTCCGCTAATGTGTTGTAGTGAATCGTTTTTCTAATTCATATTGTACTCGCTGAAACTTTGTTTTATTTTGGTTTATTGGGCAGCTGTCGGGTGCACTAACACAAATCATTTATTTTAAATAGGCCCACGTGTGGCACTTTCGAACGTTAAAATTTTCAAAATAATAAAAATTAATTCTAGTCGCCCCTTCCAAAAGGTAGTTAGTTTTCGTATGGAGAAGAATGGGCAAGAAACTCCATCGTTTTCTAATAATACTAACATAATAAAAATATCCAATTGAAACTTCGGTAAACTTACGAAAGGACCACTTTCGTAAGGGTATGAATAAATATTTATTATCCTTTCAACTATCACTAACGAAACACAATAGAATTTTCACTCCTCAAGCTCAAAAAGGCCGTCATTGTAGAGTACCAGAGCGGGGAAAAAATTGCATTTCTTCCTCTAGGGGAAAAAGTGATTTCTTTTTAATTTTTGTCTGTTCCAACGAGCCTTGAAAAACGAAAAGTCTTTATTCTTATGTAGAATAATCATGATCGGACTCGACTTATTACTGGTTCACAAAAAAAGAAGAACATTTTATTTTTGAAAATGGAACTAAATGCGACTATCTCTTCGGTAGAATGCGTGCATTGCGTTGCGGCTACAGAAGAAATAAAAAAGGCATTGGCGCGAAATCTTTAGAATTTTTCTCTAATTACGAATTGAATTGGTGACCGTAATATAATTTACAACAGTGAAAATGTCATCATTTAGTGAGAACATCTTCACAGAGGACTGAAATTAAGTTGCCGGAAAAAAACATCTCGTTAAATATCTAGAATTGTACACATTGTACATTTAAATAAAATAAACTATATAATATTGTATTGGATTATATCATTTTCTCGCAATCGTAGTGAAAAGTAGAGTGTAACACACGGCGCTAAAACCCATTGTAACTCGGTTTCTATTTACTCCCTCGCTCGGGAGTAAAACTACCTCGTTACAATAGGTTATTTTAGCCCCTCGTATAACAATCTACTATTTAATTGTTATCCACCTCAATGAGGCATCGTAACAGATAATGAGTTATCAACTTCTTTTATTTTAAAACGACGCTAAAACAGCGTATGTGAATTTCAAACTCGAAAAATTCGTAAATTTTCCACGGTGTACAGACGCCAGCACATCAAGCTACTACAATCTGTCAAATTTATTTAATAGATTTTCAACTTTATCGCTGAAGCATAAGGTTCAAAGTTGATTGGGAAAATTTGACAGTTTCAGGTAGCTTGATGTGCTGGCGTCTGTACATACCACCATCACCAGTACCACATAAGGTACTTACAGTTTTTTATCAAAATATCGATTCCATAAACTGCAGGTTCGTAAGTTTGCCGTCGAGGAGACGATATTATAAATGCGAAAGTGAGTTTGTTTGTTTGTTACGCTTTCACGCTAAAACGGCTGAACAGATTTGGATGAAATTTGGCAAATTGGTAGACCATGATCTGGATTAGGACAAAGAATAGATTTTATCCCGATATTCCCACGGAATCGAGACTTATGCGGGTGAAACCGCGGGGTGGGGTTTAATCAATTTCACAAAAAATTGCGCAAATGTTTACCAACAGCACCCTTGTCAACGTCATTTGAGGGCCAAAAAATCCTTGTGGCAGTGTAAGTCGGCTTTTTAAGGCGCAACTAGCCGATACTTTTTCCATACAAATTTCGGGGGGGTTTTACTCCACTGTTACACATTGTACATCCAAAGTAAAACATGAAATCGTTTTGTCTTATTATTAATTTTGTCTGTACAGAAGCAGAATAGTAAAAAAAAGCAATTAAAAAGATATGAGCCAACAAAAATTCGTTTTTCCTGCTAATTTTAACGCAACTTTGGGAGTAAATAAGTAATAAAAAAGTATAAAATCTCCAAAACAAAGCTCGTTCTGACAAAGCTCAATTGTCGAAGATTATAATAAACCTTATTGGTAATTGATTTATGCAGTAGTTTTTTCATAAAACTCCACCTTCCAAAGGACTTTTCGTAATTTTTTACGCGCTCGTTTTACAAAAATCGTTCCGAACGGTGTTTGTGTGCGTGCGAACTAGAGTTTGTGCATGTAGACCAGCGTCTAACTGCTCATCACTGATACTATCTCTGTCGGACACGATGCCAGGTGAGACAGCGTGCTTTTTGACCTAGCCCACCAATGAGTTCGAGCCCGCGACTAGTTGACCCTTAATGTACGAGCAGCTCTCCCTGGGCAGTCAGTCCCGATGTACCTAATAAAAATATTAGCCAATTAGTAAGTTGGTAGGTAACTTACTGATTCGATGGCTTCGTCCACGTGGTGGTCAAAAATTATTCCGTGAGAATGTACTACCGGGATTAAAAGTATCCTATGTCCTAACCCAGGTCATAGTCTACCCGTTTGCCAAATTTCATCCAAATCCGTTCAGCCGCTAGGGTGTAAGAAGGTAATAGGCAGACAGACAGAGTTAGGTACTTTCGTATTATATATGTAGTAAGGATAAATCATTTAAAAAAAGCTGAGGTTGACAGTGGTGCCGATTCCCTTGTTCACAAACTAAACTAAATTTAAGTTCAGTGCATCTTTTTCTTTCTATTTCATTAAGAAAAGGACAGAAGTTAAATTTTAGTTTACTCCTGTCAAATTAATCAGCGCCAATCACGTCTAAACTTGTATGGAGTAGTTCCATACAAGTTTAGACGTCAAGCGTTAAATTTAGTTTAGTTTGTGAACAAGGGAATTGGCACCATTGTCATATTATTTTTTTTCGGTTTGACATGTAAAGGCTCGTACAGACCAGTGCGATATCGCGGGCGCGACACGGGTCGCGCTGCCTGTCGCGCCCGCGATATCGCACTGGTCTGCACGAACCTTAAAGAAGATGGCTGAATTTCATTCTGCGGTATTGACATTACGACGAAATATAAATTTAAATGCAGAGTAACAAAATACACACAATAAAAAATGTTAAAAAGACACATTTCACACTTACAATGTTTGCCAATTCCCTTTTGATTGTCCCTAAACACGAGTTTCCATACTACCATATTATATGATGTCATTATATACGTCAAATTATAGCAATATACAATTACGAGAAGTAACACGAACTATTATTTAAACTATTTCACAATACCCAGCATGCTCAATTATTATTTGTCATAATATGTAGCCTGATGAACGCAATTTCATCCAACTGGTACTATTATGAAATAATGTGTTTACCCAATGTCATATATTATAGCTGATTACTTTCGATCATATGAGACAACTGTCGCTCAGTTAGAATTATTTTTCACTCCTCTTGCATGTTCAAAAAGTCCGTCATTGTAGCATACCAGAGCGGGGAAAAAATAGCATGTCTTGCTCTAGCGGAAAAAGTTTTTTTTTCTGTAACCAACGAGCCTACAAAAAAGTCTTTATTCTTATTTAAAACTAGCTTTTTACTACCGCATACCGGGATACAAAGAATCCTTAAAAATTCAGATGGAACAAATTGTATATTTTTAAAATAAAATAAACTAAGTATTCAATATTTTACTGGATTATTTTATTTTCTCGCAATCGTAGTCAAAAGTAAAGTGTAACACATGGCGCTAAAACTCATTATAACTTGGTTTCTATTTACTACCTCGACAGAATGGGTTATTTTAGCCCCTCGTATAACAATCTACTGAATCTACTATTTGGTTCTATTACCTACCTAAGTACCTTCGACCTTTTTGACAGTTGTTGACTATAGTCCGTTCTAAACTATCAGATAAAAGTGTAAATGAATCATGCTCAGGTAAAATTTTTACGCAATCTCTCAATAAAGGGAACTAGTAACACATAGGTACATCTGTGTTTAGAACGTTTCAATTTCATATCTCACCACTTTTTCCAACAACTAGTATTGAAGATATAACATGATTAAATTGTTATTGAAAAATCATCGATGAAAATTGAGATTATAAAACTAACCTCAGTTGTCAAATGAAAAACATAAAAAAACGATATTTCAAACTAGAATTTCGGATTTAATTATTCAAACAATCAAATCAAAGTGTAACTTAACTTTGATCGATCGACCTGTCACGTAGCCACGAGTCCCTCGGACAATAGAAGATGTCAGTTAGAAGAAAACTCTCAGACAAGGTATAATGGCACAGTACCCTCAAAAAATGTGTTTTGTCGCTAAGTGCACAACATATACAATATTGTGGAATAAAGATTATAGACAATAGGGATGTTGACTGGGTAAAAAAAAAAACTATTTAGACCGTCAGACAGATAATAAAAAAAAAATTGACACGTTTTTTTGCTTTAAAGTTAGGTATTGGGGGCTCGCTACGTCACAATTCAGTTCAAAATCTACTGGACAGTGACGTCATGCCACATTTTAACTCAATTTATTGCCGTAATCTTTTGATTACGTAAAAAAAGAAAAAATACGTGTCCAATATTTTATTTATAATCTATCGGATGGACAATGGAAAAAAATGGAATTCGTGTGTATCAATGCCCTCTAGTTTTGATAAAATTAACCCTCATTTTCGGTGATAAATCATCGGTAAGGAGTTTCAAGAATTATGTACATTATTTCAATTATAACGATGTTGGGGGGCAACCAGATGGCATTGATACACACAAATTCCTTGCATAAAAAACTTTTTACAAAAAAAAAAGAACCGACTTCTAAAAAACCGGCCAAGTGCATGTCGGACCACGCACAATGAAGGGTTCCGTAGTTGGGATGAATTTATCCCAAAAGCAAACTTAACTTTGTAGTTGAAAAATATGTTCTCCCATACGGAATGTATGGGAAAACATGTTTTTGCAACTGCAAAGTTAAGTTGGTCGATTATTACTCGTTAACCTGTAGAGCCTACTTAGCTGTGATAGTTTTCCTTTTAATTTCGTTATATAAACTACTGTTGTGATTTTTTTCACACACCCAAAACCAACCATTTAGCCGGCAGGGGGGGGGGGACACTTGACTCTAACAAAAATTAACACTTTAAAGCTTAATATTTCGCAAACGAATCCCTGAATCCAAAAATAGTTTTAAAAACTCACAATATTTTTGAAGGACCTTTCCAATGAGGGTATCATTGGAAAGGTCCTTCAAAAATATTGTGAGTTTTCTCACCATGGAGTAAAAAAATAAAAAAATTAACACCACCACTTTACGTGTATGAGAGGTACCCTAAAAAAAAATGTTTTTCATAATTTTGTTTTACCACTTTGTCGGCATAATTAATATGTATACCTATGCCAAATTACAGCTTTCTAGTACTAAGGGTCTCGGAGCTAGACCGCGGACAGACAGACAGACAGACAGACAGACAGACAGATAGACAGACAGACAGACAGACGGACATGACGAAACTATAAGGGTTCCTTGTTTACTACGGAACCCTAAAAACACTACAAAGTGAAAAATAACTCTAATTTCGGAAGTCGGTGTCTTTGGTTTTGAATTTTCGTTTTTTGCCACCGACTTTCGTAATTAGTTATTTTTCACTTTGTAGTGTTTTTTTTAGAAGTCGGTTGTTTTTTTTTTGTAAAAAGTTTTTATTTTTCACTTTTTAGTTGTGGTATTTACCCCTCACAAATTCGAATACCACTACTTGCTATGTAAATAACAGTGAGAGGAACCTAACATATCATCCACATACTAAGTGGGAAAAAATACGTATTATTGAAGCTAACTCAAAAACTACCCAAGCAAAGTTAATAAAATTTATATGGGACCACCTCTGAATATGATCTACCAAACAAAAAAAGAATTATCGAAATCAATTCATAATTGGCGGAGTAATCGCGTAACAAATATACAAAAAAAAAAAAAACATACCGTAGAATTGAGAACTTCCTCCTTTCGGAAGTCGGTTAATAACAGAGCTTAAATTTTGATTGCCATCTCAAAAAAAAATGTTAGGTCCCCATTAACCATATCTCAGCCCCCGTCCATTTGGGGTCCATTCGGACGGTACGGGGGGTTTCAGTATCACTTCAAGACCCAGATTACTACCATCCGGTTGCCTCTCCGATAAAATTTTACGGGCCATTGCTTTAACTATTTGGGTGCTATACTTATGCAATTTTTTTATCATTTCTACATAAGATCTGTGTGTAATTTGTCCATACTTCCGCGGGTTATCATCATATAATTATTGTCATGAGGTCTGCCAACCATGACGCCACTCGTTCCCAAGTTAATAGGGTTGATGATAAAATTACGTCTACTTAGATAGGCTATACATAGAATCAACATATTATTGTATTCAGGTTAGGAAGAGATTAAGTTCCTAATATTATAATAAGTACCTGGGAGACCGAGCCCTGCTCTGGTGCAAATAGAGAATGCTCATTTAATAATATAGGAAAATTCATACTAATTCCATGAATACAAGCTTAGTTTTTGTTTATGCCAAACCTGTACTCATCATTATGAACAACTTTCACTATGGAACCAACGCCGAAATCGCGAAAAAAAAATCAGCTGTTCCTTACATTTATGTTCGCATATGTCGTCAAAATGTAGGGAACAGCTGATTTTTTTTTTCGCGATTTCAGGGTTGGTCCCATAGTGAAAGTTGTTCATAATGATGAGTACAATGACCCCTTAAGAGGTTTAGTATAAACAAAAACTAACGTTGTACTTGTAGTACATACTAATTCCATGCTGCCATGTTATTATTCCAAGGGAGCCATCTTGTTCTAAACTTTAGGCGACCAAGCTCTGCTTGGGGGCGAAAACAAATTTTCCCAGATATGAGACCTAGCTAGATCTATTTTTCGCCCGCGTAAACCCCTTTATAAATCATATATTGCAACTTTCATCGAAATCGTTAGAGGCGTTTTCGAAAACTTGATTACAAATATTTAAATCAAAGCGGAGGACTTTGTTTTATAATATGTAAGTTTCCAAATTACGCGTAGCGAGCGCAGTGGTAGGAGTCAATGACCTTTTCCTCGGTTATTAGGTATGAAATCTCGGTAGTACGTTCCCGTGGGATATTTTCCGACATCCACGCGGGTGAAGCCGCGGGCAAAAGCTAGTATATATACAAAATAAATATTGGCCATTTAATAGTATAGGATAGGATATTTGCTGTGATATTATGTTATGCAATATAACCTATAACAACAATACCAGCCCATTATTGTCCCACTGGGCAAATAGATGCCTTTGCCCAATGGGACAACAATAGGCTGGAGATCTCATATAGAATCTCATACAGAGAAGGCACGAGCATTGATCACCACACTTGCTCAAGATGGGTTGGCGATTTCAAACTTATAGTAACAACTAGCTGCGCCCCGCGGTTTCACCCGCAGAAATCTCGATCTCGTGGAAATATGGGGATAAAAAGTATCCTACGTCCTAACCCAGGCCATGGTCTACCCATGTGTCAACTTTTATCCAAATCCGTTGAACCGTTTTAGCGTGAAAGCGTAACATGCAAACAAAAAAACATGCAAAGATACAAAAAAAAAAGTGTGGCACTCGGGACTGCCGCAGTAAAGCTATTGCATAGCATTTGTAACCATACTTCCTATTTGTCAACGCTACACTTGGGATGATGACGTGATGACATAAAACAAAAATTACGTTGCCATGACAACATCACGTTGTCATGGGAACCGTCATTACATGGTAGGCGGAGTGGGGGGTGTTAGGTTTTTTTCGTTACGGATTTTCTTGATTCGGTCGCCGCGCTCAAAGCCCGCGACAAAAGCTATGCAATAGCATAAAAATCAAATTCAAATAATTTATTTTTTCTCTTCACAAACAATGGCATCTTATAATTTAGACAGACTTGAAAAACTGTGACAGTAGTTTGTGAGAGACTGGTGTCTGCACTAGGAATACCTGTATCGCAGATCACCAGGGTCCCACCACACGGTATGTAAACATAATTAATTAGTTAGTAAATGTGAAGGGATAGGGCATAACATAACATATAGACTCAGAGATTTAAACAATATAAAACAAACAAAGAAAAAAAAAATATGAATTAAATGCAAAAAAAATGCTTGAACTATTAAGTGTCGGGAAGATAGAGGGATGGACTATTTTGGATGAGTTAGTAATTCCTCAGTTGCATTATAATCCAAACTAAGAAGCCATTCAACCAGAGCATCCTTACAGGCCTTTTTTGTTAGGTGATAGATCGTGGTAATACGATTTATTTTATTATATAAATGGGAACCTAAAAAAGTATAAAATCTTTGAGAGAAGCTCGTTCTGAGGCCTTTAGCAGTTTTGCAGACTGAATATTTTCTGCGTTTTCCTGATATAGAGAGGGGATCAAATATTGTGGAGGAGTGCTTCTTTAGAACAGTGTACATAACAAAAAGTTGCCTCACTGACAATACTTTAAAGTGTTTGTATAGATCTACTGTAGGATACAAGTATGGTAGAAAACAGGCCACCTTTAGTACCACCCGTTGGGCTCTTTCCAATGTTAAAATGTTCGATTTGGGAGCACCACCCCATGATGTTATGCAGTATGTCAGAAGAGACTGACACATTGCATAATTTACCCACCTAATAACCTCTACGTCAGCTACGTGGCGAAGATTTTTAAAAAGAAAGATTAATTTGCGAATTCTTGAGGTGAGGCTGTCTATATGTGGTTGGAAGCTTAAATTATTGTCAATTATGATTCCAAGATATTTAATGGAAGTAGTCCTTTGGAGACCAGGACAGAAGCAGGCGTCAGAATTAAGGTCAATGCAAGAGTGCGCTTTAATGTGGAAATGGGATAACAATTCATTGCCTTTATTAGTGAGAGAGAAAGCTATATACTTGGTCTTTTCAACGTTAAGGGTAAGGACATTATTTTTTAACCAGGCTAGGACCGTATCAAAACCTTTCTGTGCGTAATGGTAGACATCCCCCCATGAGTCTGCTGTGAAAAGTAGTGCCGTATCATCGGCAAAAGATATGATTTTACCATGGGATAGTTGTAGCTTACAGAGATCATTAATATAGGCAAGGAAGAGGGAGGGCCCGATCACACTTCCCTGAGGTACACCGAAAGTGACCGGTAGATCATCACTAACATAGTTTCCTATTTTAACCCTCTGGAACCGATCAGATAAGTAATCCCGGAAGAGTGTTAATGGTAGACCCCTGATTCCCATGTTTTCCAGCTTGTTTAGTAGGTTGGGTACAGAGACTGTGTCAAACGCTTTGGCCAGGTCAAGGAATATGACAAGTACCTTCTTTTTGCTATCAAGACCGTGAACAAGATGGTCTGTCAGCTCATGAACAGCGTCGGCACAGGATTTTCCAGCCCTGAATCCAAATTGACCCTCCGAAATGAGGTTATTGCTTTCAAGGTATTCGGTAAGTCTGCTGTTCATGAGGCGTTCTAATAATTTAGAAAGAGTAGGTAGAATGGAGATCGGTCTATAATTGTTGACACAGCCTCTGTCCCCAGCCTTGTGGATAGGATGGACGAGTGATTTTTTTAAAGGTAATGGAAAGGTGCCTGTGTCAAATGCTAGATTAAATAAGTGGGAGAGTGGGGTAACCAAATAGTTCTTGTAATGCTTAAGGAACCGAGCAGAAATGGGGTCAACACTTTCAGAGCAGGTGTTTTTAAGGTTACAAATGAGGGAGTCTACCTCCCTTTCATCTGTGGGAAGAAAAGCCATTGAATGCGGATGAGCGACTGAAAAGCTGGTAGCGGTAGGTACATGTTGATTTAATATCTTCTCAGCGAGGGATTTACCAATACTGGAAAAGAAGTAGTTTATCTCATTGACTGACTTAAGTGGGTTTTCAACTTGTATAAGTTCCTGGGCGGGCGGCTTAGGTTTGTCTGTGTCGGTAATTTTTCTAATAACTTTCCAAAGCTTTTTGCTATTATGCTTCGCGCTACGAATCTCCTCTTTCTCGTATTCCTGTCTAATTTTTTTCAATAAGTCGTTACAAAAGTTGCGGTACCTTTTGTACGTGATTTGTAATGACTCATCATTCGGATACTTTTTGAGCTTTTTGTGAAGGCAGTCTCTATTTATTGAGCATCTCAGAAGTCCAGGAGTGATCCAAGGCTTAATAATACGGCGACGGTTACTGACAGGGACAACCTTAGTATGAAGAGAAATTACATTAGTTAAAATATCTATCAGGTAAGTAGCGGCTAAATTGGCGTCGCTCATGGCGTACAATGGGGAAAAGTCCAATACTTTCAAAGCATCATCCAAGCCACTGTAGTCAATTACTTTTATGAATTTCTTTGGGTGCATAGGTCGAGTTGACAAATTCAGAAAAAGGGAGGTACTGTCATGGTCAGTCACTGAGGAGTGCATTACGAAACAATGCGCGTTCCTTTTGGTTTTTAGGATAACATGATCAAGGCAGGTACGACCATGTGTGGGAAAGTTATGGGCTGGTAGTAGACCGTGAGACGCCATCAAATTAAGGTAGCTGTGAGATCGAGAGTCAGAATTGTTTTCTGTAGTATCAATATTGATGTCACCTACCAATACAATATTTTTTGTAGATGAGTATTTTAAGAGGAGTTCGTTCAAGGAGTTCAAGAACCCAGAGATATTTTTCTGCGCAGGGGGACGGTAAATAGCTATTATAATAGTGTCTATATTTATTTTTATTAATAGACAGTTTGCATCAAGCAGTAAAGGTTCTTCAACAGATAATTTCATGCTACAATGATGATAAATTACCACGCCTTCATTTTGGGTAGTGTTAGTGGACGTAGAGTGTGACGTATAGTTCATAAGAGAAGGAATGACCTGAGTGCATGGCAGCCAACATTCTGTCAAGATAATGAGATCCCAAAAATCTTAGAATAATAACGCAAAAATCAAATCATTTCTCTTGACATCTCACAATCTATATAATATTAGTTTAGATAAGTCCAAGTTTCTTCACGACCTTTTTCTTCTCTGATGTCAGTAATATCCAAGTTAAACTCAGAAAGAACATATGAATTAAAAAAGTCATATTCTTGCCCGGATTTGAATCCACAACCTTATGCATGCTAGTACCTATACTTGCAGCGCCTTAACCAGGCCCGGACTTATTGCCCCTAGGCTCTTCGACATTTGAGGCAGGGTTGTAACGGATGTCCTATAACGGATGAGGATGCGGATGAGGATATCGAGATAATCGGGTTTGAGGATGCGGATGAGGATACGGATATTGGAAAATTCCTTATTGAGGATGCGGATGAGGGTGCGGATGCAGATATCGTATGAAAAATAGCATAGTAGTGTTATGACACCTTTTTTTTTTTTGGGTTCGAAATTATCAAATAACTTCTCCCGCTCTGGGCGGGTCGGGAGAGCATGTCAGACTCTCACTGACTAAAACCCACCCGTGTTCCTTCGGTTGCCCTGTTGCCGGGGGCCACGATGTCCCTATCGTTTTTCTTCGAACCACACAATGGTGACACCCGGGTGTTTCCTCCGCCTTATCCTGAACAGGAACCTCCCGAAGCAGCCGTGTCCAGTGAGGACCTGCGTCAGGCGGAAGGTGAGGACGCCGTGGCGCCTCTCAAGCCACTCCTCAAAGAGGGGTCTTATCGCCGCAATTGTGGCGTGCCCAGTGTTTTGACACCTGATACTACAATCATACTGTCACGTGCGGCCAATCATCTATCACTAGTAATAGGACAGGGACACTGCGAATTCAGGCAATAGGAACGCGCCACTCACACTTCGGCCCGCACATTTATATCGGAGCGAGTATAATAAAATTCACTATTTGAGCCAACAACGTAGGTAGGGCCACATCCCCATAGAAATTATGAGGATGCGGATGAGGATGCGGAGCTTTTAAAATCAAAACTTGAGGATGCGGATGTTTTGCGGATATCAAAATTTATGCGGATGCTCCGCAGTTGCGGATGCGGATACGGATATCCGTTACATCCCTGATTTGAGGCCCCCCATTTCGATACCATTTTAGAAATTTTGTAAATAAAATGCACTAGTAGGTACATGTGGTGTAGGCAGGTGTGGGTGTACTATAGGTACACCTCTGCCTGACCCTTTGAGGATTACAGACGTGATGTTATGTTATGTAGTAAGTACAAACACCATTTTTTGCTACTTTTGACTCAACCCAACTGCACTATTCAAGTAAGTAAGTAGAATAACTGCATGAAGTATTATTTAAAGAAAAAAAAAACTCTTAATTTGTAATTTTATTTCCACATACCGTCAGGTCTACAAGTACCCCTGTTGAATTTTTTTTATGAATTTGGTACCATTTTGGTACCAAAAATGTGATTTTTAAATAGCAATAACTTCTTATTTTGAATTAAAATTGTTTTTTTTTTTACTTTTAGGTAATGTTATCGCAGTACGAGTACCTATGAGCCCCTTTCAGATCGGATAGGTTTCAAAGTCAAAGTCAAATCATTTATTTCAAATAGATCCATGTATGGCACCTTTGAACGTCAAAATTTACAAAATATTAGAATTGATTCTAGTCGCCCCTTCCAAAAGGTAGTTTTCGTATGGAGAAGAATGGACAAAAAACTCCACCGTTACTTTTTTATTCAATTGTTTTTTTTTTTACATATTGTTTTAGAAATATGTAGTTTGAATTGGTTATTAACTTCTTACCTTAAAGTGCACCATTGTGAAGAGATTCTGCGACACCTGCAAAAAAAAAAGACATTTGAAATATATATTACAAAATAATCCGAAGTATACCTATGAAAAACATAGGTAAATAAAACTGAAATAGCTAAAATGTGTTGAGAGAGAATCGTAGGTCAAATCAACTTTTGAAAGGCCAAATTACGCAATGAATGTTGTTGAACTGTCAAAATAAACTTTTTACAAAAAAAAAACAACAGACTTCAAAAAAACACTACAAAGTGAAAAATAACTTTAATTTTGGAAGTCGGGTCTTTGGTTTTTAATTTTCGTTCTTTGTCACCGACTTCCGAAATTAAAGTTATTTTTCACTTTGTAGTGTTTTTTTGAAGTCGGTTGTTTTTTTTTTTGTAAAAAGTTTTTATTTTTCACTTTTTAGTTGTGATACCTACCCCACACAAATTCGAATACCACTACCTGCTATGTAAATAACAGTGACGGGAAGTTATCATAATATCATCCACATACTAAGTGAGGAAAAAATACGTATTATTGAAGCTAACTCAAAAACTACCCAAGCAAAGTTAATAAAATTGATATGGGACCACTTCTGAAGTATGATCTACCAAAAAAAAAAAAACATCAAAATCAATTCATAATTGACGGAGTAATCGCGTAACAAACATACAAAAAAAAAACATACAGTCGAATTGAGAACCTCCTCCTTTTGGAAGTCGGTTAATAAAACCCATTACTACTGTAAGGGCCGGTTGTTTCAAACGGTTGGTTAACGTAACATACGTACGTCAAATAATAACGATTATGTAAGATGTTTAACGTTCGTTAAATACACAGTGTTGTTTCACTGCATAAAAAACCGATTGTCAAAGTTATTCGGGCTGCCAGTAAAAAGTAATACTTTTTCCCAATAAAAATGGTTGGGAGATTTTTATAATATGGCAACATTTCGCCGTTCACGTCTTTTCAAGTGAAAACATCAATCATGGACCCAATACTTTCGGAAATCAAGATATTTTATATAAGTCAGTTGCAACAGCTAATCTTTCCTCATCGTTAGCTGGCAAGCTTAAACAAGTTGTTCCTTTTGATATCCCATAACTCTAGGGTACTAATGAGATCATGTCAAAGAATCAACTGGCATTATTATTAAACAATTAAAAAAAAAAAAATTGTATGTTTTTTTTTTAACAAAATCACGATTATTAATAATTATAACCTTAACGTGAAATATATTTAAAAAAAAAACATCTTAATTCAGACAATTTTTGTCAAAAAAAAAAAAAATGACAACGTCGCATTTTCAATAACAATAGAGCTTTGATACGATTCTTCCTTTGAAACACGATATCTTGCAATAAATTCCTGCTCGTCCTCATAGGTTTAGGTTATTAACACGAGTTTTAAATACTTTTGATGATTATATCGTAGATAAAAATGCTTGGCTTAATGCTGGTCCTGCTCCACAGCCACTTGGGCTCACTAGTTAAAATTTTAATATTTGGAAGAGTTGCTTTCCCTTTTTTTTTTTTTTTTAATTTTGTTTTTGACATTACGAACTTAAATGTTTATTTTTTTATCTTACCAAGTAAATAAAAATGCTTGGCTCAATGCTGGTCCTGCTCCACAACCACAACTAATTGATTAACATGTGCAAATACTGTTGGAGCTGCTGAAGATTGTAAGACCATCTTTGCATTGTATAAACTCAATCTCTTTTGTATTATATAATTGCATAGCACACTATGTGAGCACTATGTACTAAAGAGTTACTATTTACCGGGTAATATGTCTTGCATTGACTTGAATGTTGCCCTGGCGGCTGTGAGTATGTCATGCTCACTCAAATGTTTCGCTGATGGTGGCGCGTGTGTTGGATCATTTAGCTCCCTTCAAAATGGTTGAGCTGAATGGTGCTAATCCATGCGTCATGTTCGTGAACGGGCGCCGTCAGTTGGGACTGGTTATCTCTTAGCTGCCAGGGCTTATTTTTAATTTTTTTGAATTGTTCTTTTTTATCTTTTTATTACGGACGCTTCTCATGTGCACGTCTTTCTACATTGTTCTCACATGTATAATTTCAACATGAATGATGTAACCAATATTTTGTAACAATTTTTTATTTAAAAGAGTGTCCGTGGAGTTTCTTGCCCGTTCTTCTCCATAGGTACCTACTACGCTTTGGAATGGGCAACTAGCTTCATACCTATTTCTGACTGACCGATTCCTTGACAATTCAAAAGTGCCTGTAAATGGTTTAATTGAAATAAATGATTTGAGTTTTTTGAGTTTTTTTGAGTTTTTTTCTTTCTTTCTAAACAATTTTTTTCATCATGAGATGAACTATCGTCGAACAAAATTGAATACAAGAAAAGAGCGTCCATAATGTCCAGATGTTTGAGAATAAAATGACGTTAACTAGTGGGTCTGGCACCGGTTACTGTAATCGTTATTTTTTCACGGACGTTAAGGCCATCATTTTGTGAAACAACGCTTTTTTTGGTTTGACGATAGTTAACGCCATTTTTGACGTATACCCGTGCGTTAAGTGGACGTGAAACAACCGGCCCTAAGGCCCTTTCCTCCCTGGTCGGAACGTCAGCAGTGCGGGATCAGCATGCTCGATAAACTCGGTACCGAAAGGTTACCGAGCGTCAAAATATTAATGAGCGTTTTCTGATTGGCTCAGTATAAGTACGCGGGAGCAAGGCATGATCGTTTCGGTTTACCGCGTCTCGGTAGTCAGGCGTTTGCTCGGTATACTCGGTACCGAAAGCTTACCGAGCGCCTATACAGGGTGGCAGGGACATCGACGCGAAAACGGTTACCATGGATTCAGTACATGATTCTGAACCCCCATGCGTTGAAACTTTTCGTCAGTTATTTTAAAAAAATCTGCTGTTTATAGAAAAGTGCAATACCTGCGCGGTCAAAACGTATAAGATAAGATAATATTTATTTTGTAAAACATGAATGAGTACATAAAGGAATAGCCGATTAAATTTTAAATAACGGACGAAAAATTTTAACGCGTGGGGGTTCAGAACCATGTACTGAATCCATTGTAACCGTTTTCGCGTCAATGTCCTGCCACACTGCACAAATTATACCGAAAACATAACATCAGGGGGCCTACCACCAGCTAATAAAGCAGTATTATTTTAATATTACTGAGATAAAGCTAAAGCTAATATCAAGAGATGAAATTCTACAGGACGTATAGCTCCGTCTCTTAGGCCGTAAATGAAAGCAGTGCGGTATCGTTTCGGTATACCGAGCATACTGTACCGAACCGATACCGCTCCGACCAATGAGTAAACGGCCTTAATGTGTTACGCAATTTCCCGCAGGTTATATGGTGTTACAAATTGTAAGAGTATCTCTATGTCCTGCCACAGTAATTGGCATTACTTGGTTCAAGATATCTGGCGTTAAAAACATAACATCACGCCAATAATGCTCGAAGGGTTAGGCAGAGGTGTACCTATAATACACCCACATTCCGCCAGTTATTTTTAAGTCCCATGTAATAGGGGGCGAGCCTATTGCCATCAACCGGGCACAAATCCAGACTCCGGGCTGCTACTGAGAAATTCCAGATGGAAAACCCAATAACACTTTGCCCGACCTGGGAATCGAATCCAGGACCTCATGCTTAGCAGTAGTACTTGCGACAACTAGACCAATGAGACAATAATAAGCCCTATGTTTTTTTTTTTTTTTTGTTTATTTATGCATACATTTTTGATACAGGTTCATATTTGTTTTGTACCATTAAGAATGCGGCGACGCATGAACTATCCATACAAACGTAATACATAAATCATTTGCAATTTGAGCATATTTCCACCATATTATGTTGATATTCGGATTGAGACAGTGTTTATCTAGGCTCCTACGTCTTTTTATTTACAAAAACTTATCTTTAAATGAAGTGTAAGCGAATTTCATTTCGTACTTTTTTACAGCGTAAATGACATGTTTTCATATTGTTTTTCTGTATTATAAACAACAAAATTTGTAATACTGTTTCCGCAGAAGCATAGTTTATGTTTTCAAATTACAAATTATTGAAAAACCGGCCAACTCCGTGTCGCCCCACGCACAATGAAGGGTTCCGTAGTTGGGATGAATTTATCCCAAAAACAAACTTAACTTTGTAGTTGATAAACATGTTCTCCCATACATTCCGTATGGGAGAACATGTTTTTGCAACTGCAAAGTTAAGTTGGTCGGTTATTACTCGATAACTAGTAAAGCCTACTTAGCTGTGATAGTTTTCCTTTTAATTTCGTTATATAAACTACTGCTGTGATTGTTTTCACACATCCATTTTAAAGCTTGATATTTCGCAAACGGATCCCTGAATCCAAAAATGGTTTTCACAAACTCATAATGTTTTTGTAAGACCTTTCCAATGATACCCTACACTATGGGATAAAAAAATAAAATATCACCACTTTACGTGTATCCCATACACGTAAAGTGGTGATATTTTATTTTTTACCCAAAAAAAATGTTTTTCATAATTTTGTTTTACCACTTTGTCAGCGTAATTAATATGTATACCAATGTCAAATTACAGCTTTCTAGTACTAAGGGTCTCGGAGCTAGACCGCGGACAGACAGACAGACGGACATGACGAAACTATAAGGGTTCCTTGTTTAATACGGAACCCTAAAAATGATGGAAATACTTAATGTATTTCCATCATTTTTAGGGTTGGATGATAGGGAATGATGGAAATACTTAATGTATTTCCATCATTTTTAGGGTTCCGTAGTAATAGTTTTCATTCATATTTTTTTTTATTACGGAACACATCCAAATTTATCATAAATTATCGAAAGCTAGTATTACTATCGCGTCAAGCATAAATTGTCAATGTGTGCGTGGTAGTATTGCTCACTGTAGGTGTATATCGCTCCGACAGGCACTCACACTAGCGCAACGTGCTTGGAATTGAATTTTGCAAACATCTCGATTTGTAGTTGCGAGCCGTACGTATACAAATAAAATATACAAAATAAATACGTATACAATACGTATGTAAAGTAGTACTATCGATGAAACACATATCTGTACACAGTAAGGACTATTCTTGCTTGCAGTGCTCGGCCGCTATAGTATCGCTTACCTACGAAAAAAACCGACCAACTTCGTGTCGGACTACGCACAATGAAAGATTCCGTAGTTGAGATGAATTTATTTATCCCAAGAACAAACATTATAGTTGAAAAACATGTTCTCCCACACATTCCAACTGCAAATGTAAGTTTGTACGCACAATATTGATAGATTTAGTATGTTATTTTAAGACCATAGAGTTCTTATAGGTTTTTCTGTAATCTATGAGTAAAGAGCCATACTACGTATTTTTTTTTTTCAAAATTTTAGGTCTAGTAGTTTCGGAGATAAGGGGGGGAATGGTCAATTTTCATCGATCTTCTTAAATATCTTTAAAAGTGTTTATTTTAAAATTATATAAAAAGTA
Organism: Agrochola lychnidis; assembly: GCA_963680765.1. Lineage (NCBI taxonomy): Eukaryota > Metazoa > Arthropoda > Insecta > Lepidoptera > Noctuidae > Agrochola > Agrochola lychnidis. The sequence continues at coordinate 17,566,234 of OY796872.1, forward strand.
TATCTAAAATACTTGCAAGAAGCTCTTTCATTTGATATGTCATACGGTACAGTTAGCAAAACTTTTTTATTTGCCCCCAAAAGTGACCCCTATATTCAAAATTCATTTATTTACGTTACACGTTCGTGTTTGGGTCATAGAAATACATTATGTGTATCAAATTTCAACTTATTCGGTCCATTAGATTCGGAGTAAATTGGCTGTGACAGACGGACAGACAGACACACGAGTGATCCTATATGGGTTCCGTTTTTCCTTTTGAGGTACGGAACCCTGAAAAAGGTCGTATGCACGGGATTTTGTTTTCAAATTGATTAGATATGCGTTACCCCGATGGTACACACGGCTACACATCAAGCTATACACTTCCAGTATAAGCTGCTCTCTCATTGTATAGGATTCCGTTCAATGCGAGGTCAGCTTATACTGGAAATGTATAGATTGATGTGTAGCCGTGTGTACAGACGCCAGCACATCAAGCTACTACAATCTGTCAAATTTATTTAATAGATTTTCAACTTTATCGCTGAAGTTTAAGGTTCGAAGTTGATTGGGAAAATTTGACAGTTTCGGGTAGCTTGATGTGCTGGCGTCTGTACATACTACATTCGTAACTGAGAACCAGAAACTAATATCTCCACACCTTCTAAATCTAAGATCTAATCCTCGGCCATCTACCATCTCACGTACACAATGGCAATCCCACGCAAGATGGCGTCCTTATTTCTTATGTAAGTAAAGACTTAGAAAATGCGTTCACAATTAAAACAATTACATAAAAGTTTAAGAGAAGATTTATGGCGATCAGATTATAGTTTTCCCATAGTTTTGTATAGTTTTTTCGGCTTTAAACTAAAACTGCTAATTATGTGGTAGTTACTCTTTATTTATGGTGGTAAACATCGTTATGAAACTGACGATCTATTCGGTAAAAATCTCCACGTGAAAACTTAGGTGAAGTGAACTGTAATTCCACCGTGATTATTCCTGTAGTGCTATTCTGTAACCAGCTCACCGTGTTATTTTAGATGAAGTGAGCGTGGAGTAGGGTTGCCAGATCGGAAGACCAAAATATCTGGACAAAACTTGAAAATGTCGGGATTTTGGGATTACTGTCGGGATTTATTTTTAATAGGCTACAAAAAGACTTAACATTGTTGACACATAACTAATTTAAGTACCTACACTTAATTTTTAGTTTGCCACATGTATTTGCCATTGAACTTTACTAAGTCCACCAATTTGGATCCTTCAGGAGTAAAACAATATACTTCAAAGTTCAGTCTAAATAATAACCTAGCTTTTATTAAATCAAAGGCATACGATTTGTCTCTTTAATATAGAAATTATTTAGCAAACTATTTCTCCTTTTACAGTAAGCATTGCTTACAGGAACTAACAACATGTTTGCATTTTGTTTTTAAATATGCCCAAATTTTGTCATTCGACATGTCCTAGGCTTTTGGAAAATGTTGATATATTTTTCGAAGACAACAGTAATCTGTTTATAAGGCATCTTGGTCAATATCGTTTAACTATTAAGTCGTATTATATCGGATAGCTCTTCACTCGTAAATAAATTTGCACCTTTTAGAGACAATACAACGAGTTTTTTTTATATAAAAAGTTCTCAGAAAAATCATAGCGTTCTTGCAAGTATTGAATAGCTCCGAATAGCTCGTTTTAAAAACTGTTCAACTTCGACGCAAAAAAGGCTTTTCTCACTATCGAAAACATTCCATAATAAGGTTCTATTTCTTTGGTATTTTTAAATTCTTTGGTAGGTAACCTACCAAAGAATTTGTCATCATTATTATTCATCATTATCATTTTGGATAGAACTTTCCGAGAAGCTGTTTTTCTGGAGATATTGAGTTTTGTCGGGAGTCTGGAGATCATTTAAAATGTCGGGAGAATCCAGACGAATCCCGACCATCTGGCAACCCTAGCGTGGAGTGAGCTGTCAGTTGCTAAGGATTGACACTATTGGCAGCTCACTTCACCTAAGTCATCACGGTGAGATTTTTACAGAATAGCACTACTGATACTTATTCGGCGGCCCCATTTCAAAACCTAGTAAGGACTTAAAACGAAATTTTACAGGAGAGCGCAAAAACGTAAATAGGGTCAGCCTTTGATAAATCCAAGTTTTGAAATGATTAAAATAACTTACTAGGTTTTAAAGTGATGAATGAGGCACTTACTAGGTTTCGATGTTTAAATATATCTGCTTATAAGTAAGTTTTCAACGCTGGTGTTTTAGTATTTGGTGGGGACTTATTAGATTAGCAAGATTATGCAATAAAACGATTATTGTAAAAAGTGTCCCTTACTAGGTTTTGAAATGGGGCAGCCGTATTGTTTATTTGTATTTAGAGTTTGACCACGCCAAATCTGCAATAGAATAAATGGGCAACCCCAAAAAGTTTTATTTATGGTATACTTTTATATCAGTCAGTTTAGGGATTGTAAGTGGATCTAATGATTTTGATATTTTGCCTTTTGATTTTTGCATAATTATTATTATGTCGTACCTATGCTCTACCTCCATACGATGTAATTGTATCAAATCCACACTGCATCGTGCTAAAGTGACTATGCTTTACCAGGAATAAATCAAAATATAAACAAAATAACCTATCAAAAACCAAAAGACAAACTAAGTATCAAATTCTTTTTTCGTAGGACAGGATGATGTTGCCGTCTATAGATTTTCAATTCCACCGTTCCAGTTTTTAAGGTTCCGTACCTCAAAAGGTAAAAAACGGAACCCTTATAAGATCACTCTCTTATCTGTCTGTCCGGTGGTCACCACCGATTTTCTCAGGAAAGGGTGGACTTAGTAAGTTGAAATTTATACCAGATACTGAAGTCTATAGTCTCTATTAGGTGTATAAAAATCAAGGTCCTGAGTCAACATGATAAAAAGATATGGGCAAATTTAGATTTTCGCGAAAACTTGAAAGTACTGTAAAACTTTGCTTTTAACTAAAATTGATCATTCTAGGTCAACCGGAAGTATAGGTTTTGGGTCAAAAACCTATATGGTAGTTCCCCTTGACCTGGAATCACGAAATTTGGCAAAAAGCAGGAAAAGAAGGTAAAGGACAAATAAAGGAAAAATTCCGAAAAATAAAAAAGTTGAAGATTAAGGTAAATTTTGATCTTACAAGTTTTCGCGTAAATCTAAATTTCCCCACATCTTTTTACCAATAAAAATGATACCAATTTCACTATGGCGGTATAATGGGTAGGTACGGAACCCTCGGTGCGCGAGTCCGACTCGCTCTTGACCGGTTTTTTACTTATGCAGACTTAGCGTAGCCAGACTCTACCAGAACTCGTTTTATCTTGTTGTTTTTTTTTTATTTAACATGTACATAGGGAATTAAAAAGCTATTGTGATTAGTAGATAGGTCGTCGCAGGGCATAGGGCTTCGCCATAGTTGCATTTTTTTTAAATTACTTTATAATTATACAGGGTGTCTAGTAAATAGCACGATATACTGCAGGGGGTGATAGCTTAGGTCAATACCTACCAAAACAACACAGTATATGTTTAGCAAAATCTTACGGATTTACAGTTTTACAAAATCTTCCGAAATATCGAAAAATCTCTACCTTGAAACAGATTTTTAAGCATCTCGTAATGAAAAAATCCTTTTCTAGTTTTTTTTTTTTTTACATTAAATTATTCGTGAATAGTTACTTTACTCATTGATGTCTTTTTTCTATCAAAAACAAGAATGGTTTCAAGAAATAATATTTTTTGTTTAAATTTTGACAGAACTATTTTCTTTTCGCATAATTTTGTAAAACTGTAAATCCGTAAGATTTTGCTGAACATATATTGTGTTTTGATAGGTATTGACCCAAGCTATCATCCCCTGCAGTATGTCGTACTATTTACGGGACACTGTATATTTTGTAGTGATATTTATTTTAGAAGTAAATATGAACGTAAGTATATTCTCATATTGTATGTTTATATTTAAATTAGTGAATATTTTTTTAAATTTATGTACCTTTTTTGTTTTCTCTTCTACTCTTACGCACGTTGTCTACATCTCTTTAATTACTTTCCTATCGCAGGTATGCTGGAAGAGATGTCTATAGAAATAAGCATCACCTTTGTACGTATTTTTCTGTTCCTTTCTTCTTGTCTGTTTATACCATGTGTCTACATAAATAGTTAAATAATAAAATAAATAGGTACTTGTATTGAGGATTTATGGTTTAGAACTACTCTAAATCTGTGGTTTAGAATATACATACCCATAGACAACAGAATAGGTCTCCATCCAATTATAGTATATTGACCTGCACCCATTAATTGCGGAACTTATTTTCGTAAACGATTATTACTAATTTGTTTAATTTTGACAGTTCAACATCATTCATTGCGTTATTTACGTTGCTGAGCAGATTTTTTTTCTAACTTATGAAGCAATGGATTAATCTATTTCAAATCGAAACAAATTGTGATTCATCGTATATTACGCAATTATGGTACTGGTCTACGAACAGTAAACTGTTGACTACAAAAAAGGGAGATTCTCAGTTCTTCATTTTTTTTTAATGTATTTTCCCCGATTACTCGAAAACGGCTAGACCGATTTGGAAAATTCTGTTTTTGTTTGAAAGGGTTCTTAGGTGGTCTCATTTAAATTTTATTAACTTTGCTTAGGTAGTTTCTGAGTTAACTTCAATAATAAGTATTTTTTTCTACTTAGTATTTGTTATAATAACTTCCTGTCACTGTTATTTACATATGAAATAGCATTCTTACCCATACGAATTTGTGTGGGGTAGGTACAAAAAACTAAAATGTGAAAAATATTTGTTTAAATTAATTTCAAATAATGATTTAGGTATGTACTGATTGAATTTATTCTATTACCCGCTTCATATTATGTAGAAACTCTTTATTATCAAAAACTACTACCTAATTAAAAAAAGAACATAATATCACGCCATGTATTCCCCGAAGGGTAAGGCAGAGGTTAAAAAATAATAATGTTTAATAATAAACATAATCACTAATATAACACAAATTATTTACCTTTTATCCAAATGCAACAACACAATGAAAATAAAAGTCACTATTTTGATTTAGATATGCAAAAGAATGGCGCGCGAATTTGAAAATAGAATGGAACGCACTGCCCCAGTTCTGTAAACGCACTGATACAGTTTATGCGCCATGTTGTTTTTATATACTGCTATGTTGAGAGCGCATCTTCAAACGACCTATTGTAAAAAAAAAATACGACCTTGTTTATTTTTTGTATCGATACTTAGATATCGATTTTTATTTATGCTCTAATAATAAGAGTCTAATTGATGGACATATTGGACATGTAAGATTTGGTAAGTAATTATTTTTGTACTTCTGTAATTAAATAATTACCGACAAGTGGCTGGGACAGACTGGTCACTGGATGTGGAAGGTGGAGGACAGGGTGCTGTGGTGCAGCCTGGGAGTAGGGTTGCCAACCGTACTATAATATATAGTCATCATCTGCCTAGCCTTTTCCCAACTATATTGGGGTTGGCTTCCAGTCTAACTGGATGCAGCTGAATACCAGTATTTTACATGGAGCGACTGCCTATCTGACCTCCACAACCTAGTTACTAGGTAACACGATACCCCTTGGTAAGACTGGTTGTCAGACTTTTTGGGCTTCTAACTACCCGTAACGACTGTCAAAGATCTACAAATGACAGCCGGGACCAACGGCTTAACGTGCTTTCCGAGGCATGGAGGGGTCTTGGTATGTAAAGATGGTCACCTATCCACGGACCAACCGCGGCAAGCGTAGCTTAACCTGATCGATCGACCCGTGCGGTTGTTATTACTTAGCCACAAGCACTATAATATATAGTATTGTACTATATTTCGAGTCTGCGTACTATATACTGTTGAATAAATATATAGTAAGCAAAAATACCATATTTTCAACACCGAAATCTAACAAAAAAATAGAAAATGAAAATACAATAGAAAATGAAATCTTTGCAAAAGTAAAAGAATATTTTGAGTTTACGGACAAAACTACAGGCCAAAAATGGCAGCATATTTAAAAAAAATACTGAAAATAATTTATCATGTTTATCCCGCCCGCTTTGGCATTCACAGAAAGGATATTTTCGGTTATAAATTCGAAATGGCGAGAAGAAAGATATAGAAGAGTATCTCATTAATAAAAAATGTGCTTTTGATTTACATTAATTTAAACATTTAATGTAAAAATAATAAAGCATTACGACATTTGAATTTTGGTCATTTTTTTTTAAATACAAGAACTGCATAAAATATAGTTTTTATAAAAATAAATGAGAAACGAATATATCTTTGTCTATTTTTAGCTTTTTCCATAAAGTACTATATTTTTTTTTAAGTGTACTATATTTTTTTATTGCTTATTTTGATAAATACTATATTTCGCCTGACTGCCTCGTTGGTCTAGTGGTCGCAAGCGCTACTGCTGAGTATGAGGTCCTGGGTTCGATTCCCGGGTCGGGCAAAGTGTTATTGGGTTTTTCCATCTGGAATTTCTCAGTAGCAGCCCGGAGTCTGGATTTGTGCCCGGTTGATGGCAATAGGCTCGCCCCCTATTACATGGTACTTAAATATAACTGGCGAAATGTGGGTGTACTATAGGTATACCTCTATCTAACCCTTCGGGGATTACAGGCGTGATGTTATGTTATGTTACTTTTCGCCGAAAAACTGTTGACAACCCTACCTGAGAGAGACCTATTTCCAGCAGTGGTCTGCGATAGGCGGTGTTGATTAATTGTTAATTGATGTCTAGGATAATTACCTATACAGGGTGGCTGGGTCATTGACGCGCAAAATGGTAACCATGAATTCAGCATGAGACCACGTAAGTATGAGATCCCCTAGCTTATTTTATGTCAGTTTTCAAAAACAATATCAGCTGTTTCATAGAAAAGTGTAACTGGTTACGCGGTCAAAGTGTATGGAACAGCATTTTTAAGCTATTGCATAGCTTTTATCGCGGGCTTTGAGCGCGGCGACCGAATCAAGAAATTCCGTAACGAAAAAAACCTAACACCCCCCACTCCGCCTACCATGTAATGACGATTCCCATGACAACGTGATGTTGTCATGGGAAACGTGATGTTGTCATGGGAACGTAATTTTTGTTTTATGTCATCACGTCATCATCCCAAGTGTAGTGTTGACAAATAGGAAGTATGGAGGTTACAAATGCTATGCAATAGCTTTACCGCGGCAGTCCCCGAGTGCCACACTTTTTTTTTTTAAACCGACGAAAAGTATCAATGGGTTAAAATCATGTACTGAATTCATTGTAGGTGACAGGTTGCGCGAAGGAATGAGTTCAAAACACTGTAGTAAAATTCAATTAGGTAGGTACATCTTCATGTCCAGGCATAAGCCTCTTATTTTATTTTTATTTTATTTATTTGGCTCACCAACAATTAAATACACCGATACAAAGATATGAGATACATGCAATAAACTTTTAGACTAGGGTACCAATTTCTTACAGGTAAGCACATCATGCATTACTTATTTGTTGTTTAGTGCCTACTTAAAATTAGACGAGATCTTACACTCACCGAACATAATTATTATTTCAACAAAATTCTATAATTAAATTTAAAACAAAAATTAAAATCACATAAAATTTAAATCAATACTAAAAATAAAATCTAAATCAAAACAAAAATTAAAATTAAAATCGAAATTACAACACTGAAATGATTTTACAAATTTTTGCATATAATGCTTCGGAACTTACGAAGTGAGTCAGAGTGCACATCAATAATAACACTGCAGCTATGTTTTAATAATTTACATAGACGGGGGATTGGAAAATTAGCCCCAAGAACAGTTCTGCGAAGAAGAGGACATAAGGGGGTTATAGGAGCTCGTGGGCTTTTCGCGGGTACGCGGATTTTAATCCTGCTCAACAATTGAGGACAGTCAATTTTACTATTCAAAATTTACTCTTACTAAGCAGATGTAGAAAATCTAGGCTTTTTCTGAATTATCCTCTACTAGGCGCTTGCTTAGAACACGCCTAGATTTGACGGACGTGAATAAGTACTATTTTCGTGTGGATCTAGAATGAAACTGAACAACACAGAATATCTAAACCCCCGTTCAAGAGAACGCGGTTTAGATATTACTATTCAAAATTCAAATTCAAAATTGTTTATTTTGGGACAACTAGATCCAAAGGGTATACAAAAAACTTAGAAACTATTGATAGTACTTAAATACAATTACAAAAGACAACATTCATTACATACCTACATTCTATACACAAATGGCCCTGTGCTGAGACATTCCGCCCCGTCCAGATAACCAATAGGGAGATATTGTACCTCCCTAGGAGATCATCAGACGAACAAAATGCCTCAACACAAGTGCACGTACCTACATCTTCAGCTATAGTTATGCTGATACTGGTGCCGATTCCCTTGTTCACAAACTAAACTAAATTTAAGTTCAGTGCATCTTTTTCTTTCTATTTCATTAAGAAAAGGACAGAAGATAAATTTTAGTTTAGTCCTGTCAAATTAATCAAATGAAATGAGGGATTAATATATATATTTTTTTTAATATTAGAATACATTCTTGTCCTACCCCAACCCAATCTACCTGTAGTTGCCCTATTATTCAGAAGGTAAATTCCGTCAATTACCTAGGTATCGTAGTAAACCAAAGGTTAAGTTAGTACCCACACCTCGAACTAACTATAGGGAGGGTGAGAAAACTCATATGGGTTTTTAAATCTCTGAGACATGTTATGAGTGCAGAATTACAGAATAAAATTTATATCGCACTGGCCCAGTCTGTAATCATTTATTGTGTCTCGGTATGGGGTGGAGCAGCTAAGACGTATTTTTTAGATCTAGAGAGGGCACAGAGATCCTTGATTAAAGTCATGTACTGTAAGCCCTACAGGTTCCCTACTGAATCTCTATACTCAAGCGCTAAGCTGCTCTCCGTTAGGAAACTTTATATTCTACTAGCTTCTGCCCGCGACTTCGTTCGCATGGAAATCGTAAGACATCACAATATACTACAATAATAGCCATATTTTTATAAAACTTCCCTGTATACTACGTTTGTAGTTTTATTCTCAGCAGCCAAAATATACAGAGAGTCAGGAATGGTGACTCGGGAGCAAGCGACGTAACAGTTGTCCGTGTGAGAAGCAGCTTATCCTGAGGTCGACACCCGCAGCCTTCAGCCTTCAGTGTCGGCCCCTGTGACTTGTTGATCGCAAAGCATACACTCCCAGAGAACTGCACGCGCTTTAACTGGTAATTATGGGGAATTTGTACTTTATACGCGCTATAAACACTGTCTCACCATCGCCACAACCTGTTAGAATTTCCACCTCGATGACGTTTCTCTGCAAAGACATGACTTTGAGCTGGTTTCCGTTACATAGATATACAACCAGAAGTCCACTTGCCATTTGTTAATTGAGAAATTGTACGGGGTGATATTTGGCATCATCTTCCTCCACATCAGTATTAATGGAGGTGTATATCACTTCACTCCCTTCAATTTGTGAGAGAATACTGTGGTTGATCGCTGCAGGTTGATCATCTTCGGAGTTAAAACGGAAACACGCCTAAGAATTCTCTTGGTACGGTATTTGACTGATATCCTCGTATATCAGACGAATAAGATCTTCTAAAGTGGGATCTACTCTACCAAGAGTCTCTGGTAGAGTGCTTTCACCAACTTTTAGAAGAACATCGGAGAATACTTGAGCATTTGAATTACCGCTAAGCCGAGGTCGTATGATGATGGTCAAGCGCAGTTTATGAACTCCCGACCATAGAGTCGACCTTTTCAACGAAGTATTCACTTTTTTTGTCAAAACTGTGACACCGCCCATCATATCTTGGTTTCTGCGGATGTCCTGCAGTGTTCTGTTTACAGTTTCCACTGCTTTCCTTTTTGCCATAATACATTCATCCCATACGACGAAGCGCAATCCCCTAAGCACACATCCCTTGTTACTGTTGCGTGACACCCCACAAACAGGCGTTTCGTTGCTCTCTAAATCGATGGGAATCTTAAACATGACTTGCGCTGTTTTGCCACCAGGAAGCAGTGTGGCAGCGATTCCAGAAGATCCACACACATACATATTTTAAAATCGCTTGGACAAATCTGCTGTCAAAATCTGTAAAAAAAACATTTTATTCCTACAGTCTTTTGCTCTAAAATGATCAGAATACAACCTAGAATGTTTTGTGACTGTAAAGTACTTGTAACTTAGTAGTTTCCCATAGCTTACGAAGTTTTCCGTTTTTTGTGAATTAATACATTCTATGAACTATTACATACACAATCCAAAAAAAAAAACGTTTTACAAAAAGAGTTTAAAAAAAACAGATGTAAATCGAACTTACTACCCCGGGCGGCCTACCACCAGCTCATAAAGCAGTATTATTTTAATGTTACTTCAGTGGGAGAAAGAGATGGAGCTATACATCCTGTAGAGCTTCATCTCTTTCCCACACTGAAGTAAACTAAAGTAATATTAAAATAATACTGCTTTTGAGCTGGTGGTAGGCCCTCAGGACTTCAAATCATTCGTCCAACGAAATGAAATGAAATGAAATGAAATTGTTTATTCTGTAAATAGGATATCGGAATCACTTTTACACGTCATATAAAAAAATATTAAAAATAAGCTAGATGAGTTCGGCTTTTCCTATCTGACTACTCTGAGAAGAAAGGCCGAAAGAAACTCAGAGGTCGCAGTCTCTTTTAAAGTCCAGACATAATCTTGGTCAGGCCATATGAGGACCATGTAGATTAGTGTCTGAAAAGGTCTTTTGAGGAAAGAACCACACAGATTTGAGTGGACCTGTCCAGTCAGTGCAAGCATTTGTCAGTAATCGTGGAGCTCAACTTAGAACTTAAGGAGCTCAACTCGACGAGCAATACCAAAGAAAGGACATTTGGGTAGGCCGCAAAAACTACTCAAACTGCCAGACCATCACTAAAACTAGAAGAGAAATAAAAATAATATCCACATAGTCCTCACATTCACAATAGTTAAAATAATATAATACTTTACAAAGTAATCATGTCATTTTGATTATATTTTCCAACAATGTCAACGTTTTATAAAACTGGTATATGTTGATTTTACATAATAATTAAAATGTCTAGTTCTATGGTTTTATCACAAGGCTTAGCAGAGCGAGCAGTTCAATCCCAAGCTTTTTTATCTTCTAAATAATCTGAAATTGTATAGTACCCTTTTCTACAAAGTTTGGTTTTAATACAGATTTTAAATCGTTTAATGGGTAAGTTTCGAATGTCAATGGGGAGTTTGTTGTAAAAGCGTATACATTGACCCATGAATGAGTTGCCTACTTTGTGGAGACGTGTGCGATGTACAGCAAGGTTGTGTTTATTCCTGGTATTTAAACTATGAATATCGGACATTTCCTTAAAATTTGATATATTTTTGTGTACATACAATAGGTTTTCAAAAATATATTGTGAGGCTACAGTCAGAATATTTATTTCTTTGAATTTTTCTCTAAGGGAATCTCTTGGACCTAGGTTGTACAACCGCTTACTTATTCGCTTTGTTGAAAGTTAGCTAAAATAGCCGTTCCTATATAAAAGGTAGCGTGATGATAATCATTTAAAAAGTTAAATTGGTAACTACCTATCTACAATATCCCAAACTTTTGGCGCGTCCTTTTACAATTTGCAGAGAAAAATACGATCATGATGTAATATTGCTCATCCCCCATAGCAAATAGCGTGATAGTTTATGCCCTACAGTTGGTACAGACAAACATTCTAAAAACTTTATTTTCCGCATAAGTTTCGATCCCAGACCTCATAGCAATAACTTTCTTTCAAAATTTTTAACTTCGCTACGATTTTATTATATGTATAAATTATAGGTACATAATTAAAAAAGAATCGTATGATAAAATGTGAAAAAAAAGAAAAAAAACCGTAGGTGGGAATCGAACTTACAACCCCATGTTTGCAAAGCAACCGCCCAACCGTTGAGCTAGTTGCTTTGTTGAAACTTGTCTAAAATAGCCGTTCCTATATATTTAATGATTGACTGCTTAGTTCCATAAAGGTATAGCGTGATGATAATCATTTAAAAAGTTTAATCGATAACCATCTACAATATCCAAAAATTTTGGCGCGTTTTTTTCCAAAAATACGAACATAATATAATATTGCTCGTCCCCCATAGTAAATAGCGTGATAGTTTATACCCTATAGTTTGACCAGACTTATAGGGAACACCTATGCAAAATTTTAACAGAATCTATCCGGTAGAATTTGCGTCATGCTAGAACATAAAAATACAACATAATGTAATATTGCTCGTCCCCCATAGTAAATAGCGTGATAGTTTATACCCTATAGTTTGACCAGGCACACAGGGAATATCTATGCAAAATTTTAACAGAATCTGTCCGGTAGAATTTGCGCCATGCTGGAACATACATACAGACAAACAGACAAAAATTCTAAAAAAAATATTTTCGGCATTAGAATCGATCCTAGACCTCGTAGCAATTACTTTTTTTCAAAAATATTCAATGTACAGTTTTGACTTCGCTATGATTTTATTATATGTATAGATATCTTGTACTCAGATACCATAAAATTCTACCCTTTAGACATGACAAACTTAAAAAAGACGCTGTGACATAGTAGCCCCTACATACTCAGCACGTTCAATTTTTGCTAGTCGCCAAAATGTAGCTCAAGCCCCACGCGTTTATAATAAAGTAAATCGCATACTTAACATTTACCCTATGCAGCTGTATGAATGTAAGAAAATATTGAAGGAATGGCTCTTTACACTTAATTATGATGACGTGGAAGACATTTTGGTTACACAGGGTTGAACGTCAGGCATACACACACTCACACACACACACCATCTCACTCACACACACACACCATCTTACTCACTCACGCACACTCACATACACTCAAACACACATACACACCCACGCACCCACTTAAACACACACACATACACACAAAATATACTTTCACACGCACATAAACACACATTTACACCTTTCTGCCATAAATACGATTTAATTCATTTTTGTTTTTCTTTTTTCTTATTGGCTTTGTTTTTATTAGTTTTTAATTTTTATTGGTTTAATAAAAAAAAATGTGTAACTTATACCTAATTAGCACAACGAAACAATTGTACTAATCGAGGAAGAGCGAGGTTTATCCCATCACAAGTATCTTCGGATTACTTTCTGGGAAGCCCCGGCAACTAAATTGTATCTAGATTTAAGGTAATAAACACATTTTTTTTTTATTATTTTTTTTTTTTACGAGGACGCCTAATTACTTTCAATCATTATGGAGTTTGTTTCATCGCATAGATGATTTAGTTTAAAAGTTACACAGTTTTGTCACAATTTTTTTTATTCCATAAAAAATATTTACATTTTTAAAAATACTTTTTCTGTCGTTAAAATTAAGCATAGATTCCCTCATTTCGATATGTGCACATTATGAAGAATCACCCTGTATTAATATGTACATATTTGTACTCACGTTCTCGAAAACGGCTCTAACGTATTCGATGAAAGTTGCAATATAGGGGTTTACGGGGGCGAAAATCGATCAAACTAGGTCGAATGTCTGGGAAAATTCGTTTTTTCCGTATTTTCACCGGAGCAGAGCTCGGTCGCCCAAAGTTTAGAACAAAATGGCTACCTTAGAATAATGACATGGCGGCATTAAATTAGTGAGTACCTACTACCATGGCAGCATGGAATTCGTAAGTACCTACAGTTCGTTTCTTAGTCCCAGAGACTAATTTGACAGGTGCAAATGTCAAACACCAAATTGAAAAAACAGACAACAATCACTTGAAATGTCAAATTAGTCTCGGGGAATAAAAAACGAACTTCACTATCATGGCAGCATGGAATTTGTATGTACTATACATAAAATTGTATGAACTATCCTATACCATTAAATGAAAATTCACTATTTCAACCGGATTAGAGCTCAGGTACTAAAGCAATTAACATTGTCGGATCTTCATTTTTGCGATTTTTTAATTTAAAAAAATAAAAAAAACCTGTGGCACTCGGGGACTGCCGCGGTAAAGCATTGCATAGCATTTGTAACCTCCATACTTCCTATTTGTCAACGCTACACTTGGGATGATGACGTGATGACATAAAACAAAAATTATGTTCGATAAAAGCGATAAAAGCTATGCAATAGCTTAAAAATGTTCCCGCAAAGATTTAAAGCAATAAAAAAAAAAAATCCTTAAATGTAGATCCGACAATGTTAATTGCTACGGTCGTAATAATAATAATATCAGACCTTGAGAGTTGAGACAGGACTTTATCTGAGAACACCAGAAACCGGACATTAATCAGTATACCATCAGCCATCATTTGATATTAGGCTACGTACCTTGCATTTCCTCCACAGGAAACCAACAATTATAAATCAAAACTTCGACAAAGCCATGATTCATTGTTTCTACTGATGCCAATCAGCAACCTTCCTGAAATATGACCTTACAGCATAATCTTATGGACGTGATAGTTTAAATTGAATGTCATCTCCGACTGGGAAACACGTAAACTATGGTACGTTGAACTGAGTGGGCTTTTAAATCAGATGTTTACAAGATCACACACTGGTGCCGATTCCCTTGTTCACAAACTAAACTAAATTTAAGTTCAGTGCATCTTTTTCTTTCTATTTCATTAAGAAAAGGACTGAAGATAAATTTTAGTTTAGTCCTGTCAAATTAATCAGCGCCTGTCACTACTCCATGCAAATTTAGACGTGATTAAAAACTTGCCTACTAAAATTACGTCAATTTACGTCAAGCGCTGATTAATTCACAATAATCACAATTTGTTTCATTTTGACAGTTCAACAACATTCATTGCGTTATTTATGTTGTTCTGCAGACAAATTTTTGGAACATATGAAGCAATGGATTAGCGTTCAAGGAAAGATGGAAAACCTTGGTTGGAGACTAACATGAAAAAAGTAAGAGATCATGCAGAGAAAAGAGACTTTATACAATGAAAATGTTCAATAAAAAGTTATTTCATAGTGTCCATAGTCGGGATGGCCCAGTGGCAGTGCGTAGTTTTATGTATGAATGCACTGAGCGAAATTGTTGCTGATAATAATAATAATAAATACTTAGCCAGACATAGTGGTGATAGATCGATTAGAGCGTCGCACAATGATTATTGATATAGCGGTCCCGCATGACGAGAACCTCGTGAAAGCTGAAAAAGATAAACAGATTAAGTATCTTGACCTGGCTCACGAGGTTGTCGACTTGTGGGATGTGGATACAGCAATCATTGTGCCGATAGTCGTGACGGCCAATGGCATAATAGCCAAGAGCCTCGACCAACAGCTGAGGAGGCTCTCGTTGGGCAGCTCGATCAAGGGCTTGATCCAGAAAGCGGTACTCCTGGACACGGCGCGTATTGTTAGGAGGTTCCTCTCTCAGGAGCCCTGACCACCGGTAGCTTAGACCCTGTTCCCGATACCGGTGGACTACTATTTTTTATATTTTCAAATGTTTTTTTTTTTTTTTTTCGTATGAATATTTAAAAATGTAAATAATATGTTTAGAAACGAAATAAAGGAAAAATGAATACTTATTTGATTGACTGGCTTTTTGAACATAAATTTAACTTGATTTTTCTGCTCGGTTTGGTTGGTGGTGGGGCTTGTTCTAAGTCCGCCTGGCTATAGCTACCACCGTCTTAACATTTTTGTGTTTCGACAGTTAGAGGTAAGATAGCCAGTTCCTCTGTGGTTGAGGATTCCGGATGAAGCTCACTTCCCCCTCCATCCTGATCATCACTTACCATAAGGTGAGATGAAGGCCAAGAGTTTAACCATTGTGTTAAAAAAAAGGCTTAAGTTAAGCAACTAGAAGAAAGGAAGGCTCTGCTTACCCAATGAAGTCAAACGGTACTTTAAAAGCTATCTTCAAATGTTAATCGTGACTCCTAATTAATATGTTACAATAGGAAACTATGGCAATGATCGGTAACTTCACAAAGGTATGGACGCTTACGCAAACGATATGTACCTATCAAACTATGATTTATTGCGGGAACCTGCAGGGGTTCTCAACTGTTCGTCTAAAGCACAAACTATGTATTATAGTGCTGCTGGTTCTTTTGGCGCGTAGCTGACATCGAAACTATCGCCATCTTGTTTTTTCAAAACATCCGTTATCGCTGACGGGAAAGGTTATTTTTTACCTTAAAAAAAACAATTGTCTTCCGAAAATCAGACGCACAACAATGTGTAAAATAGAGTTTGGCCAGTGAGTCGTATTACAAAGAAATTGCGGCAAATATAAAAAATCTTCAGCTGGCTACATGAAATATGGTCTGAAAAAATAACGATTTGATACTACTGTATTTTTATGTTAGGTAGATAGATAGATAGATAGAATATTATTTATTATGTACACCATAAATATAATAAAATTAATTAATTAAATAATATAATATTACATTATATTAATTTATTATTAAATTAATTAATTTTTAATTAGTTGATCAGTATCCTAATTGCGTAATTTATTTTCAAAAACAATTTTGCCTAATTTGTTTCATTTTGACAGTTCAACAACATGCATTGCGTTATTTACATTGTTGAGCAGATTTTTTTCCAACTTATAAAGTAATGGATTAGCAATCCGTTTCAAATCTAAACAAATTTTGATTGGATTGTATTACGCAATTAGGGTAGGTACTGATTAGGAATGTAGGATTATGATAACATGATTATGATAACTGAAGATTTTTAAATAAAAAAATATTTAAAAAATTCGCACTCCTTTTTGCCACGACTCGCTGGCCAAACTCAAACTTTCATTTCGGAAGTCTAAGTCGGTGTGTTTGGTTTTGTATTTTCGTTTTTTGTCACCGACTTCCGAAATTAAAGTTATTTTTCAGTTTGTAGTGCTTTTTTTTAAGTCGGTTGTTTTTATATGGGACCACCACGCAAACTTCCATTAACAAATGAAAAAGAATTTTCCAAGTGGGTCTACAATTGACGAAAATATCGATGAACGTACATACATAAAAATAAACCATACAGACGAACATAGAACCTCCTGCTCTCTTGAAGTCATTTTACGTGGTGGGACAGGTGCAATATGCTATCAATATTTATTTTCTGCGAAGTATTACCTGAGTACCAGCTACCTGCCTCTACCACAGAATTGCTTCTATAACGCTTGTCCACTCTGAAGTGATGCGCCCCACTACCGCGTTACCCATAAGCATGTGAGTAAATGCGGTAGTGTGGCGCGTCATTTCAAAGTGGACAAGCTATACCATGTAAATAGGCTTAATAACCCATCAAAATGTTGCGCACGCCAGCCTCGTGTTCGTAATGATCCAAGGTCGTAAGTAATTGCTCTCGATGGCTGATAGTGAGTACTCTGCACAAATTTGTACCAAATGTGTTATTAGCTCATCTACTTTTTCTGTACCTACTTGCCGAGGATTCGGCATGGTGAATCAGTCATCCTATACCGGTCAACTGCCCTAACTTTGCCTCACGTCCTATGTTTGCCTATAATGAAAACGATGAAATATCTTTTTCATTTTAATTGTATGGCAATCGAAGCTTTAATACATTTTTAAAATAATAAAATTTCGATTGCCATACCAGTAAAATGAAAAAGATATTTCATCGTTTTCATTATAGGCAAACATAGGACGTGAGGCAAAGTTAGGGCAGTTGACGTACTCCATTTGAAATAAGATTAGACAAATAACTAAACCTTTTTTACAGTCCGTTCAACCGATTTCGACTTCTATAGCGTTGGTGGCATGACAAATGGCAGTTGCAGTAAACAGTTGGTATTGTAACCACTTTTTTGCTTTTAATGCCAGCCTTATGCCTACTGCATAGAAGTCGGAATCGGTTGAACGGACAGTAAAAAAGGTTTGTTTAAATATCTAATCTTATTTCAAATGGAGTATAGATTGGTCGGATTTTATTGAAATCCATTTATATCGACAGAGACAAATGTACCCCCAGTGATAATAGTGATCAAGCAATTGACAAAAGTCAAACTTTTATTAGTTTTGAATATTGAATACTTTCGACTAATGTGTACTATAAGTATTTTTTTTAGTTTGTGCAGAATAAACAAATTTTCTTTATTTTTTAGTTTATTTTTTAATATTTACCAAAAACCCATCTAACACATAAACGATGAGGTACGAATCTTTTATGTGTTTGAGGGGTTTTTGACGGGAAGTAATAACAGCTGCACGGGTCGATAGATCAGGTTAAGCTACGCGGTTGCCGCGGTTGGTCCGAAGATGGGTTTTATGGGTTCTATCTTTACCTCACCGTGCCTCGGAAAGCACGTTAAGCCGTTGGTCCCGGCTGTCATTTGTAGATCTTTGACAGTCGTTACGAGTAGTTAGAAGCTCAAACGTCTGACAACCAGTCTTACCAAAGAGTATCTTATTACCTAGTTACTAGGTTGTGGAGGTCAGATAAGCAGTCCCTCCATATTACGCTGCATCCAGTTAGACTGGAAGCCGACCCCAACATAGTTGGGAAACGGCTAGGCGGATGATGATGTGTTAGAGGGGTTTTTGGGTAACGTTCGGACTTTTCTAAACTCGTGAGAGAGACCTTCAAATCGATGGAACTCGAATAAACTCCCAATCTCACCTCACTTGCATAATAATTTTATTCTAATTGTAACAACTCTATTGTATTTGTACTAATTCTTTAAACACCATTGTAGTATGTGAAAATCGGTTTCTTTTACATGTAATGGAACTTTTAATGGCGTAAACGTTTAGTTTAGCAAGATACCAAGATATTACTTAATCTTGCCGTAGGAAAAAGGAAAAGATGCTATCAGCAATGGTGCTAAGCATCGCTTTCATTACATTGTACTTAATTACTTCGGGTGCATTCACAGACATAAATCTTACATGAAGAAATACCCAGATCCTGTGCCCAGATCATCTTCCGGGATTTTTGCGACGCAAGCGCTAGGGGACGGACGGGCAAGAAGTATATTCTAACTTCGGATGAAAAGAAAAACTAGTGTAACATAATTTATATTTATCAGTTACTTATTATTATAATCTTTGGACATTAAGCTTTGTTATTTGAGATCAAACATAAGAAAAAAATAAGCCTTCTCCAACTCAGATCATTTAAAAAAAAAAACCGTCATAATCCGTTTTGCCCGACCAGGGCGGGCAAAATGGTTACATATTTATCTATTATATATTTACTTATTATAGGTATAATTAGAAAAGATGACGCAATCAACAAAAGGAAAGTACGGCATTGACACGTCTAATATTAACAGACTTTAGTGAAAATATCGTAATTTAGACATCCAAGAATGTAATAAAACAAACACGATGTTCTTAGAGCTGTTTTTAACAAATTTTTTCTTCAAAATTGTAATTTATCGCACAGAATTTAAAGTTACACTTCCAAGTGGTCGGCGGACCACTGTTGGTTAGCGCGTCTGTGGGACGCGTTGAGCAGTACTAACGCTGTCTTTTTTTATCGATCAAGCAGCGATTTGATGGTTTTATTCTTCTTGCCCGACATCTCCTTCTTGCCCGTCCGTCCCCTATTTACTTACCAAAAATGTTGTGATTGCCCAGTGATTTCCAAACCTCGCCTTTCATGCACGACGTTGAGTATTCCGGGCAATTACTAATGTGTCTTTCAATTCATATACATTCTAAGTTTATCTACTACCACTACTAATATTATTACAATTTTTGAAGTGAAAACTTCTTTAGGCGCTTTGGGCATTTTTGAGATGGGACTAAACCATTGACTTCGCGACACTGTGACGACACTTCATTTTTGTAAACGCGATTGTGCTCTTTATTTATAATTATTATGTTACGGATCAATGTTCTATGCAAGTATTTTACTTTAAAGGTTTTGTAAACGCGATTGTGCTCTTTATTTAGATAAGGTTACGGACCAATGTTCTATACCAGTATTTTTCTTCCCCCAAGGCGATCTTCTTTTTTTTTATCTTGGACATATACTGACTGATATCTTTGAAGGAAATCATCTCAATTCAATAACCAGACACAAGTTTGTAAAGGAAAAATGGGGTCCAAGTGCTCCCCGAGTATTTTGGGACATCGCCAAGCGTTTGGTCGACTCTTCACATGACCAAAGAGCTGGGCAATTCTTATTCGTAAAAAAAACAGCGTTACCATCCAACATGGCAATTATTATTATTATTTATTCAGACAAAGTCCATAATTGTTAGTCACATGAATTATCTTACAAGCTATGTTATTACAGACATAAATTACAAAAAGATAGGTACATAAAAGGTGTAAGTAGGTAGTCATGAAACCTCCCGCTCGAGTTCAGGATAGATTGCCACACTATCCGACCAGAATCCGAACGAAAGCCTTCACGACTGCCGAGTCATACTTCTCAGCAATAACTTGAAGGATACTGTTAGTGCTGCCCCGCACTCTGCTTAGTAGGGAGGCGGTTCGCTTGCGCATTATAGCATGGAAGCCATCAACCCGAGCCTCCACAAACATGCCCGAAGCGCTACAAAAGCGGAGCAGCCCCAGCAGCATCCTGAATCTATTATTATACTGGACACGCAAGGCATTGATTGATCTTTGAGTACAGCTGACCCACAGGCTATGCTACCAGCCTTTGGAGCACTTTTCCCGCTGACAGCGATGCGGACGAATTTTTTGACGTCCAACGAGCTCTTTCCCTTTATTTTTTCCTTTACCTACATATTTGCACATAATATACAGGGTGGCAGGGACATCGACGCGAAAACTGTTACCATGGATTCAGTACATGATTCTGAACCCCGCTGCGTTGAAATTATTCATCGGTTATTAAAAAAAAAACAGTTGTTTCATAGAAAAGTGCAATACCAACGCGATGGAAATATATGGAACAGCAGATTATTTTTTTTGGGTGGGAACTTATCAAATAACTTCTCCCGCTCTGGGCGAAGTGGGAGGGCGTATCGGACTCTTAATGGTAACCGGGTGTATGTTATGTAA
The DNA here is from genome assembly GCA_963680765.1 of Agrochola lychnidis. Lineage (NCBI taxonomy): Eukaryota > Metazoa > Arthropoda > Insecta > Lepidoptera > Noctuidae > Agrochola > Agrochola lychnidis. Next base: position 17,587,360 of record OY796872.1, read on the forward strand.
TAAGTAAGTACAGAAAGAAGATCGGGGGAAGACCTGGGTGAGACTCACACAGACCAGGGAAGCATGGCATAAAAGGAAGGAGGTCAATACTCAGTGGGTGGAACAGGGCTTCCAATGATGGTGATGATGAAGTCAGTACAAAATATTTGTTTCGTTGTGCACTCTGAAATGACGCGCCTCACTACCTTTTTTTTTTTAGGTAGGGCATCTCGTAGTTGATCTCTGAGATCATGACTACTTAACCGGGCTTTCCTGTGGGTGCCTTAAGCTACTACACTTAAAACCTCCAGCCAGGGGTTATTCAACTATGCTAATTAAAACTAGTTGAACGCTCGCTAAGGGCACCCCCTGTGGGGTACGAGCCTCGGCTTAGGGCGTCAACCGAAGGGAGGACATCAAGGATGGGACGGGCTGGATCAAAGTTTTGATCATGATTATTAGTCGGGGAATTTAAAGCTACGTGCTCAGCTGCAACAACTGCTGACACCTCGTTATCGAGCAAGGGTCGGGGGGAATATCATTTACTCGGGGACGCGGTCGCGATCGCAAAGGACCTCGGTGGCGAGGTCGGAATGACGGGGAGGTGTCTGTTTTTGTACACTGTGCTGGTTTCCCTACTGCTCTCCTGGAGGAGGGTAATGGGGTCGTCAGGGTCGGTAAGGGTCTCCCTACCGCATTAGGCACTCGTTATGATAACGTGTCCACTCTAAAATGACGCACCCCACTACCGCGTTACCCATAGAAATCCGCATTAAGCCCATCACAGACGTAGCTAAATAAAATATATATTATAGCACGACATATTACGATATATTTTCTATAGTAATCTTCGAGCGATCTCAAAGCAAAAAAGAGAAAGCACATTGCAGTATATTAATATATACAACATGTAAAAAAACTCCCGTCCAGTCCGTGAGGCTGTTGTTAGGTATCGTACTGAAAATCTATTTATGTGGTAATTTTCAGGAAAAAAATAAAAAACTCGCCAATTTTTTTTTCAATGGAGTTTACCGGCTTATTACATGGGGCGCGGGCGACCATCGTTTAGCGGGTGTCTATAAGTCATACATTATGATCCCTGTTGAAATTTTTTAAATTTTTATTGGTTTTGGGGTAATTTTGCATGTCGAATCTTGGGCAGAATGTATGGCTCATCTTTAATTCTTCACGACCTTATTTGTATACCTGCATTCTATCAAATAAATAATTTGAAATATTTTTTTATTTTTGAAAAAATATGAGTTTTAAATAGCAATAACTTTTTAATTTTCAAAAATATTTTTAGAAAAAACTTTTTGGTAATGTTATTGCGGTAACTATGTGCCCCTTTCGGATCGGTCAGGGTTTTTTTTTTACATATTGTATTATAGCTACGTCTGTGACGGACTTTACCGTGTACGTAAATGCGGTAGTGGGGCGCGTCATTTCAGAGTGGACGAGCTTAACATCATAGCCAGAAACGGCTATAACATATAATTTTTTCTCCATCATTGCGAGTACGTACCTAATTACCCAAATCAGATCATTTGACGATCGCCACGCAATACTATTTCGTAACTACATTAGTAGAAATGAATTCATCTTATTGCAATGGTTAATAATGCACTCACGCACACATTATTGCTGCTATTAATTTTTCTGCAATAATAATAATCGTATGTTTGATGCTGTTTGGAATAATATGATGTTGATCCATAGTTGGGATTACCATTTCGTTTGAAAAATTCTGACAGAAAGCTGGACATTTACAAAAAAAGTTCAGAAATTTTACTTTTTAGGGTTCTATACAAGAAACGTGTTTTTTTCGGCGTTTTTTTTGCTTTCTCTTAATACAGTACGGAACCCTTTGTGTGCGATTCTGACTCGCACTTGGCCGGTTTTTTTTTTTTGTTTTGTCAGAGAAATTAATTATTAAGCAAATTAAAAGGAACTACGTCAATTTGGCACAGCCATTTTATGACAGTTGTAAGTACGGACAACCACCAAAAAAGTCACCTGACTAATGCCGGCTACACACGTAACGACATATCGTAGCGATTAATCTGTGCAAACTGATTTGCGCAGATTTATCGATCGTGTGTATGACAAATCGTTGCAGATTAATTCAGATTATCGTTCATCGGTGGCAGTTGCAATTTCTATTAGATAAATCGGTGTCGATTGCGTTTGCATAGTTTTCATTCTCTTTCTCTCACTCCTCATTCAATCTCATATAATTATGCCAATCTTTCGGAGCGAATTTCAACTCATTTAATAAGTTGATATGAGCAAATAGCTTCCTTTTCATGAACCAGTCTTTACACCACACACTCCGCGCCTTTTTTTTTTCTTTAAACACATAACCAGGTCTAATATCGCAAGTGTGTCATCATCTTCCATCGTGGATGACATATTTCTTGCGTGAGATTCTACGGAGAACTGACGATTGATGTCGATATCGGAGGCGTGTGGAGACACTGGGAACGTTCGATTTATCTGCACAGTCTAAAATCGCTACGATACATCGCTACGTGTGTAGCCGGCATTAACAACCACATTATTTCACCAGATATTGTATGACTTGTAGGACGATCCTGTATTGCCATAAACACAACTACTGAAACATTCTTGGTATGAAAACCTAAAAGTGCATATCTACCAACTCGAGTTCTTCTTCTAACAAAATGTAGATCCACATTTAAATTGGCTGTCGATATTAGAACATAATCATAGCAGACATCTCTCCTTCAAGGACCCATAGAGCACGTTCGAATTTCAAACAACAAAGCACGCCAAGAAAATTTCGTCATCGTGAGTAATGTTTTTTTTTTAAAGATGCTAGATAGTTAGCTTATGGAGCCAATAAATAACCATTTTGTAATGTTTTCGAAATATTTTAGTACCTACTAAAATTATTGCATTAATAGAATAGAATAGAATATTTATTTAACTCAGATACAGTAATCCATATTTATATTAGTATACCTACTTAAAAATTACGTTAGTATCTACTTAATAAAAAATAAAAAAAATACATGCCACAATAATAATAATTATTATAACCAAAATAAAATAACAACATAGAAATTGAAATAGATAGATATATAAAATCAAATTGTAAAATTAATTAATAAATTTCATAAAATAAAATTGTAAAATAAATATTGATCTCTAAACTAATTAAAATCTTTAATGATCTGTGAAATATAATTATGCAGGAACCTAACGTGCCTTATTTTTGTAATAAAGGCTGGAGAGATAATTATCTACCTAGTAGGTACAAAACTTTACAATGATACACATTTTTATAGTTTGAATAAACTTAATAGATGTTAGACAAAGACTCAATTTAATTATTTTAATTAAACAAAAAGACTCGTAATTGATACCAATTTTGTTATTTATTACAATCATTCCTTTTCCTGTCATTATTATTTTTATTCAATTTAATATCAAAGACAATGAATTCTGATTAAGTACTTTTAATAAATGCATCTTCCTCGTATTTGTGTTCTATTGTTTTTTTTTCTGTTTTGGGGCAGATCAGTCTGGTTCAACGCCTTCAGAATATGATTGGGAAGTAATAGGTTGTAAAAAGACCAATCGCATAACCGTCAAAACGCAAACTGAGTAATATTACTTATAAAAAAAAAAAAATCTAAGAATTTGGGTTTTCAAGAAAATTTACGCCACCAGTTGGCGCGACTTTGACAATCGAGGTCTACCATTTCGACAAAGAATATAAAATATAAGATGACGTTCATCATTCGTATCATTCATTCTTTCATAATCACGTCACGATTAAAGAAATTAAAGGCGCATTGTCACTTTTGACAGGTGCCCGGACCTGACGTCTCAGTGCTGCCACCTAGTGCACGTTATTTCAAAAAACCCTCATTCATCCACAATGACAGGTTCGAGGGGTCCCACATGGTAGCACTTGGTTTATTTTAAGTTCTAAAGTTTAGAAGATAAACTAGTCAAATCAATAGTTTTAGACAAATATGTGGGCATCTCGTAGTAGATCATGACTACTTAACCGGGCTTCCCTGTGGGTGCCTTAAGCTACTACACTTAAAACCTCCAGCCAGGGGTTATTCAACTACGCTAATTAAAACTAGGTGAACGCTCGCTAAGGGCACCCCCTGTGGGGTACGAACCTCGGCTTAGGGCGTCAACTGGAGGGTGGACATCAAGGATGGGACGGGCTGGATTGTAACTGTAGTAGGTTCATTTTTACAATAGCTGGGATACCTAAGATTATAATGATTAATATAAATTATAAGATTATGATAATTATATATACCTAAGATTTTTGAAAGCAGTTGATCCTTGAAAACCTCGATTTTAATCTTAAAATCTAATAATAGTAACGTTGCAACCCACATAAGTCGTGCTAGGGTCTTTTAAACCTCAAAAGAGGCCGCCATGACATTATTATTGCCATAAACAGTGTTTATTGCCACAAAAACACTGAATTACCCAATTTTTTCGTCCGACTTATCTGACAAACAAAAAATATAAAATCATTGTGTGGTTCAAGAGACAATCACAACATTAAGACGCAGATATATGACAGTGACCTTGAATGGTTAGCTTGCGTGTTCTGTACTGAGCTCACGCAACGCGTCGTACGTCCAGCCAGTAATAGGACTCGCCCATCAACGAGCGCTGTCCCAAATTAGACGCATTATTAATTTATTACACGTAAAAAAAAAGTATTTTAATAAAACAAATATACTAAAAGATCAATAATTTAATTATTTTTAAAATGGTGAAGTTTTCAGAAAAATACGCTCGATAGATTTTGCTTCATTCTTAGTTTTCTATCCGCGTTAGACATAACTTTACAAATTAATTTCACTATGTAATATAAACATAATCAAAAATATGCCTATATTAAAATATTTGGAAAATGCTTTAATTTAACATATATTTTTTCCAAATCACTAACACTACTCGTTTAAACGTCATCTTCAGTATAAAATCATTAAAAGTCTGTTATCGTCCCCTTAAATATGTAGTAGGTAAACTTTACTTTCAGCTTGTCAAGACCCCAACCCAGTGGCGGATTTGCCCTAAGGCCCAGTAGGCTCGGGCCTAGGGCGGCCGTAGATATTAGGGGCGGCCATTCGTGACAAAAAATTCACTGATGATTATAACAAGAAATAACACCAAGTACCTACATATTCTAAACGTTCGCGCACATTAAGGGGCCAGGCCGCATTGCATTGCATCGTATAACAATAACAACTTAAAACCACCTTAACCCTGAAACCTCGGAAAATATTATAAACCAGCAGCTTATGATAGTTAACTAAATTTCTGAACCGATTTCAATAAAAAACTTTTACAAAAAAAAAAAACAACCAGCTTCCAAAAAAAGCACTACAAAGTGAAAAATAACTTTAATTTCGGAAGTCGGTGTCTTTGGTTTTGAATTTTCGTTTTTTGCCACCGACTTCCGAAATTAAAGTTATTTTTCACTTTGTAGTGTTTTTTTTGGAAGTCGGTTGTTTTTTTTTGTAAAAAGTTTTATTTTTCACTTTTTTGTGGTATTTACCCCTCACAAATGCGAATACCACTACTTGCTATGTAAATAACAGTGAGGGGAACTTAACATATTATCCACATACTAAGTGGGAAAAAATACGAATTATTGAAGCTAACTCAAAAACTACCCAAGCAAAGTTAATAAAATTTATATGGGACCACCTCTGAAGTATGATCTACCAAACATCATCAAAATCAATTCATAATTGGCGGAGTAATCGCGTAACAAACATAAGCACAAAAAAAAAAAACATACAGTCGAATTGAGAACCTCCTCCTTTTGGAAGTTGGTTAAAAAGTAGACAATAATAGTACATTATTGCAAAGGCTCTGAAAATATAGGCAATTGTAGGTCGAGTATGAGTTTGAAGGCCGAGCCGTAGACGAGGACTTCACTAATACGAGACAGGCAATTGCCATTTCCGCCGAGGCATATATGTATAGTGCTTTTCTCAAAAGAATGCAGGGAAATAAAACATACTTTTTATATTATACATTTAATTTAATTAATATTAAAAGTTACATTAGTCATATTGGGGCAATTACTAAAAGAAAATGTTATTGATTTCCCCGGTACATTTATGTTCGTTTGTTGAACTTCTGATGAGGTTTGCAGGTGGGCATTGGATGTAGTGGTAGATGGCTGAATATGCTGTTTTGAGGTTGATGGCTGTGGACTTAGATGTTGGCAAGTGGTCAGCGGGTGAGATTATTTCCGAATTAGGTTACAATGTGATGTTTTGATCTATTTTATTATTTACTAGCTGCGCCCCGCGGTTTCATCCGCATAAGTCTCGATACCGTGGGAAAAAAAAAGTATCCTATGTTCTTTTCCAGGGCATCATCTATATATGTGCCAAATTTCATCCAAATCCGTTCAGCCGTTTTAGCGTGAAGGCGTAACAAACAAACTTACTTTCGCATTTATAAGGATAAGGATATCAGTTTTGTTTTCAATTGAGTCCTCAATGTAGCCTTCAGCCACTTTATCGGACTTCTAGCCTCCGTGTCTTCTCAGAGTCGTCAAATTCGCTCCAGAATAAGCTAGAAGTGCCAAGAATGTTAAAAGAAATCCAATCAAAGAGTATTTAATAACCCCAGCACGCCGTTTCAATCAACATTGCTGGAGCATTGTAATGTTCCAAATTCAAAAAACGCTCCTGCAATATATTTGATTTTCTTTGACCGTAAATTCGATATTTCGCGTGTTCTTTTTTCGAAAATAATGACAATATTTCCATGCATGTTTGAGAAATTTAAATTCATTTTAATGTAGTCTGTATATTATGATGGGTGCTGAGAAAGGGGCGGCTGATATTTACTTCATGGCTTGGGGCCTAGGGCGGCCAAAACTGCAAATCCGCCACTACCCCAACCTTATCAAAATTTCCGTTCAAGTACCATCGACTAAGGGCGAATTTCATCATTGAAACTGAATGCGATCAGTTAAATAATCAGTGACCAGTGATCAGTGACCTTGAGTGGTTAGCTTGCGTGTTCTGAACTGAGCTCACGCAACGCGTCGTACGTCCAGCCAGTAATAGGACTCGCCCATCAAGGAGCGCTGTCCCAAATTAGACTCATTATTAATTTATTATAAATGAAAAAAAAAAGTATTTTGCCAGTTATGTTTAAGCCAGGAGGCGTGCCTATTGCCATCAACCGGGCACAAATCTAAACACCGGGCTGCTACTGAGAAATTTCAAATGCAAAAACCCAATAACACTTTTCCCGACTCGGGAATCGAACCCAGGACCTCATGCTCAGCAGTACCGCTTACGACCACTAGACCAACGAGACATTTATCAATTTCTATGCTTAATTTTACTGTGACATGCACAGTGAAGGAGTGTTGAAGTGGTAAACAGACACGCCCAAACAAACGAAGATTATAATCATGCTCAGGGGCGTATCAGCTGTATCAATGATAAGTACAGGGGCCCCCGAATGGAAATTTTTAAAACGTTATGTTTTATCCCTTTACAACCTCAAATTCTTATGAATAAAGGCCCGGAATTAACGAATACCTAATGAAAATATGAAAAAAAAAATCAAAACAATTTATTTTTTATAGTGTCCGTGGAGTTTCTTGCCCGTTCTTCTCCATAGGTATCTACTACGCTTTGGAATGGGCAACTAGCTTCATATTTCTAACTGACCGATTCCTTGACAATTCAAAAGTGCCTGTAAATGGTTTAATTGAGCTAAATGCTTTGAGTTTTTAAACATTCTAATTGATAACCTCCTCCTTTTAGAAGTCGGTTAAAAATAACGTAATTTGTTTATGACTTAAAAAGGCTTCAAGATACAGGTGCGGTCTAAATATCCAGTTCTTGCATTCATTTAGTAAAATTACAATAACAGCTTTACCTATCCAAGTCAGTGTTCTCAGTTTTGTAGCTGGCTTCGCCCGCTCTTCCATTCTCTTAATAAGATCTCAACGACAGCTTAAACTTCTGAGTCAGAATGTTGTTTTATTTATTTAAAAAAAAAAACAAAACCCTCCTTTAGAACTAATCGTATAAAAAGGGCTTCATATTTTCTTGCTACGGGGCCCCTAATTTTTTTTTGCTACAGGGCCCCTTTGGACTGGCTACGCCACTGGTTATGCTATTATACATGATCAATACGCAACACGTCTTGGTGTGAGGTTTTTTTGACAGTGAGTGACAGGTTCATATAGAAACAAATGAAAAATTCACAGAAGTCTCACCCTGTTTGAATTCATGTATCTAAATCAATCTGAGAATCAGCACTGTTTGAGGGGCTTGTGGTTAGGTAATAACAGCGGCACGGGTTGAAGATTAGGCTATGCTTGTCCCATTGTGTGGATCGCCCGGAGGACAAGGTGGAGCATACGGTGGAGGTCTGCCCGGCTGGGGCGGAGCATCGCCATCGCCGTGTCCTCGTGGACGCGGTGATCTCTCGTGTCCGGCCCTGGTTCAGACCGTGGTACGGAGCGCGAGGAAATGGCAGGCCGTCACCTCCTTCTACGTTTTGTCGACGGAAGAATAGACAAATGGACAGATTGTGATTGTTTATCTGTCATTTTGTCTATTCTTCCGTCGACAAAACCCGTTTCTGTTGTGGTCATGCTACGCGTGCTGTGCGAACGTGGGCTTATTGTGCTTGTCGCAAAAATAGAATAGTTGTATTTTCAATTCAAACATCGCAAGAATTTTTGTTATCTACGTCATGCATTCGTTCTATTTGTATAGACCCTCGGAAATAATCTTTAAAAAATAAGAAATTTGCCTTCTGCATAATGTTCTCAATTCGACTCTGCTGTCCCTCATAAACGGTATAACACCCGAACACCGAAAACTTTTGCACTTTTGGTCTTTACAAATAACACCTCTTATTACAACCCTATTGTTAGAATGTGTCGACTTTATAATGAAATTACAAGGGACAATAACAGTATCGACATCTTTGATTCTCGTGCCGCTGCTTTCAAAAGACATGTGCGTAACGCTTTAAATAATGTAACTTTGTGTCACTTATGTATTTTACCAGCACGCGTAGCATGACCACCGTAGAAAGAGGTTGTGTCGACGGAAGAATAGACAAAATGGCAGATTAACAATCACAATCTGTCATTTTGTCTATTCTTCCGTTGACAAAACTCGTTTCTACGGTGGTGATGCTACGCCTGCTGGTGTGTTTGGTCTCCTACACATTCCTTGCCTAAGCAGAAGTGTGTCGGAGGGCAGACGCATAGAACTAGCTGTAATTTTGTGAACTAAGCTTTTTACTGTACTTGTCATTTTTTTAAAATTATTATTGTTGCTAATCATGTTGTGCGATTACGCTTTGGGTGATAATCAGGTCGAAACCTATAATGTGAACCTAGTGATATACTGTGATTGTTACCTGTTGTAGTTGCCTTGTGAATAAATAAATAAATAAATCGCCCCACACATTATTAACACACGAAATAATAACAGCCTTCTATTACATTACAAACCATAGAGTCGGTAGGTACCATAGAGCCTCATAGAACTATCAAATCCTAACAGACGCGGCCTTGCTTTCTTCAATAATAAGTAGATACATCTCATTACATCAATCTCGTCAAATGTATATAAAAACAATAAACAAAACGCTTATTGTATGTCTTCTAAGGCGATGCAAGTTATAAGCGTAAAGCGATTTTTGAACGTTGGTCTTGCACTGGGATTTTATTTCAAATTAAATCACGATAGATAGAATATTCTTTATTATGTACACCATAAAAATTACAGACATTAATATAGAATGGGTGACACAATGGGCAGACTATCGCTAAGATCTTTCAAGTCATTTATTTTTTTGCAAACATGGGTAAATTTGTACAATGTTCTGGCGTCACATGGGCATGCAAATCATAATTAATTAATATCATTTAAATCACATTAGAAATACTATCATGATCCCATTTTACAAATTTTACAGATTAATGTCAAATCATTTGAATCACAATAAATATAAAAATGTAATAATATTACATCAAATGTCACTGGCTACAATATTAACTATGTCAAATGGATACAATATAAATAAATAAGTAAAAATAAGTTTTTTTTTTCAAAATGTCAATAATAACCAATTATATTGTACCTGGCAGTGCCATAGTGCCCAGTAACCTCAATCACAGAACTATCTGTTTTCATATTATTATGGGTGTACACGTAAACGTATTTTTATACGTCTATGGATGTACAGAACCAGAAACTGTAAGAACACTATAAAATAATAGTGATCCGAGTTTTTGGAAATCATTTACAATTTCATTTTGTTACTAGCTTTTGTTCGCGATTTCGTCCGCGTGAAATTTCTTGTTTCCCCGACTACCGCGTCGCATTGCATCGCCCTTCAGAGTTATTACTTCATTTTCATTGAGCGTTTTTTCTGACTTCTTCCCTTTTTGCTCGGCTCCTAAGAGTCCTAGCGTGATGTTAAAGCATGCCGTCCTCAAAAATGGAGCAATCAAATAAAAAATAAAATCAGACTGGTTCCAGAGATTACCGCGTTCAAACAAAAAAAAACAAACTCTTCAGCTTCATTATTTGTATATAGATAGAAGATAGAAATTCACTTGAGAAAAGTTGAATATTATGTACAGTCCACCGCAAATCAGTGGTAACAATTTGACATTGATAGCGCCTTTACGTCGTAGTAGTAAGGGTGATTTTGCTAGTGCAAGTCAAATAATTTCTTCCCAATATAAGCATATAAAAGGTACTTTTGAATGTCAAAATTTACAAGAAATTCTAGTCGTCCCGCCCTCTTCTAAAAGGTGGTTTCGTATGGAGTAGCAGTGTAGCTAATAATTTTATAACGGTTCGAAGTTCCCGCTGTCGCTTCCGCCTGTAGCTTACATCGCCTATGGAAGATACCGGACACACAATCGGACCATAATTGCGATCAACTGACCTTGCTCTAAATCCCGTAACGTATTTGTTAGTTGCATAGATTAGACGGGCTGTGAAGAAGTGGCAGTAGGCATAAATTTAACTATTGTACAGCTGTACAGTAGTGGCAATCATGTCATTTGGTTTAAATAGGTCCTTATTTTTATTATTTTATTTATCTTTTATATAGAATATTTTTTGTAGACTTGTGGACCATTTTCTATTTTACTAAGTACCTGGCACTTGTAGATAGGCCTACACTGTCCTCCATACCTATTTCACTGTAATTTGAAAACATTGTAGAAACCATTTATTTTGAAAAGAGTAACCGTGGAGTTTCTTGCCGGCTCTTCTCCATAGGAAGCGACCAATTGGAACCGTGCACCTAGCTTCTGACGTTTCATAAGTGAATTTTGAATTTGAATTTATTGACTCAACAGCGACAATTCAACTCAGTCCACTGCTGGACATAAGCCTCTCCCAGGCTGCACCACAACACCCTGTCCTCCGCCTTCTGCATCCAGTCCATCCAGGTGTGTCTGTCAGTGTGTGTGTAACTATTGAAACACTAGCTTTTGCTCGCGGCTTCGCCTGGTCGGAGTGTTTCCCACGGGATGTACTTTTTTTGAAGTGAAAACTTCTTTAGGCGCGTTGGGCATTTTTGAGATGGGAAAAAACAATTGAACTCGCGACACCGTTACCGTCACCTCATTTTTGTAAACGCGATTGTGCTCTTTATTTATATTACGTTACGGATTAATGTTCTATGCAAGTATTTTTACTATTAAGGTTTTGTTTTTTTTTTTTGTAAACTCTGTTGTGCTCTTTATTTAGATAAGGTTACGGAACAATGTTCTATACAAGTATTTTTCTTCCGCCGAGGCGATCTTGTTCAAGTTTTCACTTCTGTCGGCACTCCCGGAGTGCCACTGTTTTTAAGCTATTGCATAGCTTTTATCGCGGGCTTTGAGCGCGGCGACCGAATCAAGAAATTCCGTAACGAATAAAACCTAACTCCGCCTACCATGTAATGACGGTTCCCATGACAACGTGATGTTGTCATGGGAACGTAATTTTTGTTTTATGTCATCACGTCATCATCCCAAGTGTAGCGTTGACAAATAGGAAGTATGGAGGTTACAAATGCTATGCAATAGCTTTACCGCGGCAGTCCCCGAGTGCCACACGTTTTTTTTTTGTTTTTTTTTGTTCCACTGCTGTGCAAAGGTCTGGACCACAGCTTTCCACTCTTTCCTGTGTTGCCTTCTGTAGCCGATCTTCCATAAACGCCTCTAAGTGATCACGCCAGCGTTTCATAGACCTAGGTTATATTAAGGACTACGGGATATGAATGTAGTAGGTATCCTTTGGGACCGGTCATGGTCTACCTGTTTCCCAAATTTCATCGAAATCCGTACCGACGTCAAGGCAACAGACAGACAGAGAGACAGAGCTAAAAGTTTTTAAAGTGAAAACTTCTTTAGGCGCGTTGGGCATTTTTGAGATGGGATTAAAACATTGATTTCTCGACACTGTAACGGAATTTACCGACACCATGGAGTAAAAGACATCAACGCGTTGATTACCGCGGTGCGTGGAGTAAAAGACATCGACCCGTTGATTAACACGGTGCCGATTTTAATAACCGACTTTCAAAAGGAGGAGGTTCTCAATTCGACTGTATGTTTTTTTTTTTTGTATGTTTGTTACGCGATTACTCCGCCAATTATGAATTGATTTTGATGATTCTTTTTTGTTTGGTAGGTCATACTTCAGAAGTGGTCCCATAAAGATTTTATTAACTTTGCTTGGGTAGTTTTTGAGTCAGCTTTAATAATACGTATTTTTTCCCCACTTAGTATGTGGATGATATGATAAGTTCCTGCCTGCCACTGTTATTTACATAGCAGGTAGTGGTTTTCGAATTTGTATGGGGTAGGTACCACAACTAAAAAGTGAAAAAAAAAACAACGAAAATTCAATATCAAAGACACCGACTTCCGAAATTAAAGTTATTTTTCACTTTGTAGTGTTTTTTTTTTGGAAGTCGGTTGTTTTTTTTTTGTAAAAAGTTTTTATTCAAGTTTTCACTTCTATCGGCACTCCCGGAGTGCCACTGTTTTTTTAATTCCTAAGTTGCAAAACACTTTTTTTAGAGAATAGGTAAAAATCTTCTGTCCCATCTACAAAAACAAGTTCTTTGTCCCAAAACAGACAGTAATAATATAACGCATGGTGTTTTCCGATCTGGATCACTTCGTTTGTGGGTGGTCGAGCTTTTGTAATTACGCCATGTTGCAACGGAGATGGAGCCTTATTGTTCTTATTTTGTTTTAATAGCCGCCATCTTGAACTTCGGAAGGTCGAAGGTTTGAAAGCAAGGAGGTTGCCTCATCAGTGTAAGTAGTCGACATCACCGGGGTGGCATGGTGGCTTACGGCGAGACGAGGTGCGCTGATGTATCCCGAGCCGGACGTAAACATCGATAAGATAGGGTCAAATTCAGCATGGCAACATTAACAAGAGCAGTTTAAGACCATTGTTATAGTGTGATTCTTCATAATGTGCACATATGGAAATGAGGGAATCTATGCTTAATTTTAAGGATAGAAAAAATATTTAAAATATCTAAATATTTTTTTATATTTTTTATGGAATAAAAAAAATTGTAACAAAACTGTGTAACTTTTAAACTGTATCATCTATCGCGATGAAACAAACTCCATAATGATTGGAAGTATTTGGCGTCCACATAAAATGAAAATTGAGAAAAAATCTCAAAATAAAAAACTATCTATTCTATTCTATTCTATTCTATTGAAAATGTTTTTTTTTTTCATCAATTTTCATAATACCTAATTGTAAAATTTATAAATAAGATGCCAAAGAGAACAATTTTTATTTTTTTTCCGTCGATAAAATTAAGCATAGATTCTCCCTCATTTCGATATGTTCACATTATGAAAAATCACACTGTATTAAGACTAGATAGATAGATGAGTGGACTTTTTCTAAAACTTTTGTAGGCAGTCGTTTTATAGCATTATCAGCCTATAATGTTCCCACTGCTGGGACACATGCCTCCTCTCTGTGAGAGGGAGTGGGCCTTAGATTATATACTTGTCTTGTCTATAATCTAAGGAGTGGGCCGTAATACATCACGCGGGCCAGTGCGGGTTGGTAGATTTCACATGTTTTCGAATTTTTGATTCTAAGACGATTTCCTCACGATGATTTCCTTCACCGTTTTGAGAGTAGTGGTGATGAGATGAAATAGAAAGAAAGAAAGAAATCATTTATTTGCTGATAATGTAGGTATACATATAAGTTGGAATATTTATTAAGTGTCCCGATACATTTTACCTTACGGCATGCAAAATATTAGGTTTGAATTAAATAGTAATATAGATACAGCTATTACGATCATTATTAGCCATAATCGAATTTAATAGATTGTTACAGATCAGACAACAATAAAAAAAACAAAATAATTGATGAATTACATATAAATCTCTCACAAATTATACAATGAAGAATATAAATGTAGAAATATGTAATGTCAAAAAGCTTAATGTCAAAATATTCCAAAACGTTAACAACAATCACAATTATTAGATAAAGAATTTGGATAATCTAGTAATGTCAAGATCTGTTTTGTCAAATTACAATAATAACAACAACAATAAAAAATAAAAACATAAAAATAAAATCGCTATGTCATTATGTCAGTGTCATCTAAAACATTCGAAATTGCAAAGGCAACGTACATTTATCAAAAGCATTTTCCTATAAAGTTTTGTCATTTAAAAAATCTTTAACTGTGTAATAACATTTCTCCAGCAATAGTTTTGTTAATAAGTATCTAGTAGTAGTATAATTTAGGTACTCAAAGTTAAATGCGTCAGGGTTCGAACCAACGACCTACAACTCATAAGTCGCAGCCGTTACCGCTGGGCCACCACTGCTCTGCTTTCTGCTTTATTAAAATGTTTCATCACCACTGCTCTCAAAACGGTGAAGGAAAAACATCGTGATGACAACCCCGGATCTTGTTTTTTTTTTTTTAGGCGGGGCAAATACTGCCATCTGCCGCCAATCTTTTATGGGGATGCGCTCAGTTAGCCCGCGAAATTCAAATTTTCTCAAAATGTTAATTTTGGCAGCAACATTAAACAAATTTGAAGGCTCGTGCAGACCAGCGCGACCCGTGTTGCACCCGCGATATCGCGCTGGTCTGTACGAGCTATCAGGGGCGCCAAAATTGTTGTAAAAAAAATAAACATAGAAAGATTATTATGTGCTGCGCGTCTCATTTATTGCAAAGTTGCGGTGTGCTGGGTGGTGCACTTGTCTGCTACGCTGCCTACGCTTGAATTTGTCATCCCAAAGGGCCCAAAGTAGCAAAAAATATGCATGACAAAATTATTTATTTTTGAAACTTACCTAGCTAAGTACCTACAATATTTTTTTTTTTTTCGCTGTCTACTACTAAGTATATTTTTCAGGCAATGGCTTCGAAAATACTTGTATTTATTTGATATAAAAAGTTGGCAACCCTAGGTACAGACGCCAGCACATCAAGCTACCCGAAACTGTCAAATTTTCCCAACCAACTTTGAACCTTAAACATCAGCGATAAAGTTGAAAATCAATTTTGACAGATTGTAGTAGCTTGATGTGCTGGCGTCTGTACATAATCGGACGAGCTCCGCCATAAATTACAATGAGCTCTATCTAACCAATACGGTATTCAAAAACAAAGGTCCCTAGTAAAGTTACTTCTTTGTGGTATGCCGTAATAACGAATCACCATCTGATCAATTTTAGGGGAATGCCCCGAATGCCTGGTCAACAACATCAACTACAACCACACAACCTTCCACAACCAACATTCCGGATTCTTTCCCTTCTAAACTTGGTTGCATTATCTTTATCTTTATTGCAATCCATAATACAATACACATACAGGTGGTAGGGAAAAATAAATTGAAACAATTATGGACCCTGTCGAGCACAGCAAAATTTTAAATAAGTAGGAGAGAGGAAGCTTATTACTAAATGGGTATTTAAATTATGTCCTATCCGTCTATTATTATTTTATTTTTTGCAGCAGCATTAGTTGTTTTATTTATTTATGTTATTATTCATTTCTCTTTATTATACCTACCTAAAACAAAGTTTACCGCCCTCTATCGCGTATTACTGGAACTAAGTTTCAAACCGAATTTACGATCTTATAAGTAGAATTAAATGCAAGGGAATATTATTCAATTAGAAAAATAACTTTCTAAGCTTTTCGCAAAATTATTCAGCTTAAAACATTGATAGAAACTAATTATTTCAATAATGTTATTTCAAAACATTTTATTTAAAACAACGCCATCTAGTATCGAGTAGGAACAACTGCGCTATTTGTCGGTATCTCTTTGATGAAATTGGAAGCCACACGCGCCGCACACGTGGCGGTGTTCTTTTGACAAAAATGTAGCTTCACTTTTATAAATTGTTCAGAACTATCGTCGTTTTGATGATTATTTACAATTTTCCCTTCATTAAAGCAAGAATTTTGTTAAAATTAGGTGAAATTAAAATATGACAAAGATTGAAGGAGTTTTATTTTATTAACAGTGATTTTAAATTAAGATTATTAGTTTTGGTTTACATTGTATCTTGATGCGCAATAGTATACGAAGAACAATAAAAATATATTAATTTCGAAAACTTCAAGTAAGAAAAGAAATCGAACCTGCTACCAATGTATCTTCTAACCACTGAACATTCATGGTTGTCGGTATCCTTTGTGCGATGCCGAAAGCCCAATATAATTTTATTTTGTTTTTCATTTCGCCAGAGAATCTTGCGAAGTGAACACGTATTTGGTAGATAGGTTAGGCTCTATCATCGGTAAGTTTACTTTTCATCATAATTATCATTTACGAGATATTGTTTTTCTGTGTTTACGTAATCTTTCGTAGATGTTATGTAAACTGGTCCTCCAGAGTGTTGTTTTTAAAACTTCAAGGTGTATTTGATGGTATGATTCCGAACAACGTCGCACGGGGCATTGCTTGCTGCGGCGTCAGTACTGGTCCCATACATTTTCTATGGGTTTACCCACGGTGTACATAATTATGAGATTACTTACATTCCGAGCATGGCAGCCATGCTGCGTGCGAGGTTGTTCGGAATCATACAATTTTTGACTGAAATTGAGTACTTACCTACCTACCTACTTTGTCTACTCTTGAGAGTATCCAACCAGCTAGAATCTTTTATCTCGCTAGATTTTGATCAAGGCGAGGATATCCAAAAAGCCGATTTGAAAACTAAGTAGAGTGCCTAAATTACAGCTCAGATTATGTGGATATTGTTATTTTTAATTTATAACACTTTAATTAACTAACTAGACGCTTGAAATTGCTAAATTCTGATAAAAATTACTAAAATGTTCCTACTTACATTACATTACGGTACAGGAAGTTACTTTATTTATGTTGTTTTACGTCGAGTCGAGTAGGTACGATAATTCTTTTAACAGTACGAAATAATAATATTATACCTTTCAATAATTACGTAGAAATTTTAGTTATAATTAGAACCGTTAAAAAGAGTGTATTTTACGAAAAATTCTAATAGGAACTGTTTCGACCATCTTGACAACTTTTTTACAACACTTCCGTCAAACTTTCAAAATGGACGATTGGTTTTTTTTCTTTACGTGAAAATGTAAATAGTGTTTTTTATTTATTTATTATTGTTTTTTGATATTTCAGTTCCAAAATGTATCCTACGAAGAGTTCGTATGATTACATGACTGAAATGTACCGTTTGTTCCCCCGGATTGCTGAAAATGGTAAGATTAAAACTTTTTTACATTCGTATTTTTTTTTTCAAAATTGTGTGTGAAATGTTTCCTTGACGTGTTTTGGAACACTTCAGCAATGTCCATCTACACTCCGTTGCTTTTATTCAGTGTCTTCTTACCTGTCAAAACAAACCGAAACAAACATGACACAAATAAAAATTGATAACAAACAAATGAATCACGAAGTTTTGATGTACATAGTGTAAACAATTTTGTCTAAAGTGTTATCTATGAGGCAATGAATGAGAATGTGTTATGACTGTTATCAGATATTATTGTAAATGTTAATGTCTAAAGATGTATTCTATGCTACTATACCTATAGAATAGGTTAAAATCTTGACTCTGATGTGAATATCCACCACTAATGCACAAAATGTATCAATTCCAGATGCTTTCCGGTCTCCAAACACTATACCCAACCCGAATCTAAGTTCACCGTTCAGGCAGTCAACACCAGTCAATCGTTCCTCAAGCTCAACCGATTCAATGTCTCCAGACTCATTTCCAGACATGTCACATCGCTCAGACACTGACGGACAAGCCTATGAGACTACCTTCATCGTCAGACGTCAACGCCCAATCATTGGACGAAAGATCTTTGACAACCCTGAACGTGTGCCACCCAGATTGGAGCCAACATTAAAACCATTTGAACATGACATTGATATCCCTAGTTCAAATTGGCAACCGGATACTGGACATCATATATTCCCACCAACACCGCCTAGCATTGAACAGAAGAACTACTCGCCGAATATTTACTATGAACTTTTTCCTACTGAGAAACGGGAATTTGAATTCAAACCACCAGTTTCAACATTGTCTCCTGTATCAAACTACATGCCAGCTTCGCCGACACTCCCTACGCCGAATTCGGCGAAAGTTCCGCCGCCTCGTATGCCGACATCGCCATTCAGGATGCCAAGTCGGCCAAACTATGGCCCTAGTTCATCGAAACATCAAGAAACAAGGGCGGCTAAGATGTGCACATTTTGTCGTAAGAATGGGGAGACTCCATTGGTTTATATGACGCATGCTGTGAGGGAGACTGTTGGCAACCACAATATTGTGACCTGTCCTATATTGAGGTCTCATGTCTGCTCAACATGCGGAGCTTCTGGGGATAATGCTCATACCATGTAAGTAATTACTCTCTGACTATGCATGCATTTATTAACTAATCTAAAATGTTTGTAGCTAAGTTTTTACAGCACAGAATGACTACAGGTCAAGCATTTGAGCAGTGGTGGTGTAGGTTCAAACCCAGGTAGGCACTTTACTTTATGTAAATTAATTTAACACCACTGCTCTCAAAACGGTGAAGGAAAACATCGTGAGGAAACTGGTATGTCCTAGAACCAAGATTTAGAAGTCATGTGACATCCATCAACCTGCAAAATTCTTATGCAATCATCACAATCCTTAAAGGAAAGTAAGACTTTCATCTGTATTTAGAAGGTTTCAACATTATTATATCTCACCACTTTTTCCAATAATTATTATTTGAATAACATTATTAAATTGTAATTGAAAAACATCAACTGGTCATGCACAACGGTCCACCTTACAGGCTAAGTGCGGAAACCAAACCCTGTAACATAGAACATCAACTGGTAATGGTGCTGATTCCCTTGTTCACAAACTAAACTAAATTTAAGTTCAGTGCATCTTTTTCTTTCTATTTCATTAAGAAAAGGACAGAAGATACATTTTAGTTTAGTCCTGTCAAATTAATCAGCGCTTGACGTAAATTGACGTAATTTTAGTAGGCAAGTTTTTAATCGCGTCTAAACTTGTATGGAGTAGTGACAGGCACTGATTCATTTGACAGGACTAAACTAATATTTATCTTCTGTCCTTTTCTTAATGAAATAGAAAGAAAAAGATGCACTGAACTTAAATTTAATTTAGTTTGTGAACAAGGGAATCGGCACCATTGTCAAATAAAAAAATCTTGTAAGGTGATTTAAAATAGAAATATGGGTTTAGGTATTATTTGAATACAACACCACCCTGGAGTTCAACTGGCATTACAAATTGCCATCTACAGGTGCATTTTTTTATCCATTTAATTAGATATATTTGGAATAGACAGGTACCCAGTGGTGCCGATTCCCTTGTTCACAAACTAAACTAAATTTAAGTTCAGTGCATCTTTTTCTTTCTATTTCATTAAGAAAAGGACAGAAGATACATTTTAGTTTAGTCCTGTCAAATTAATCAGCGCTTGACGTAAATTGACGTAATTTTAGTAGGCAAGTTTTTAATCGCGTCTAAACTTGTATGGAGTAGTGACAGGCACCGATTCATTTGACAGGACTAAACTAAAATTTATCTTCAGTCCTTTTCTTAATGAAATAGAAAGAAAAAGATGCACTGAACTTAAATTTAGTTTAGTTTGTGAACAAGGGAATCGGCACTAGTATCTACTGAACTGAAGTTTCCTAAAAGGTGGACATACTAAAACAGAAATTTCTTTTTCCAGAACATACTGTCCGGTACTCCGCAGCTGCAACAATGGCCGACCGCTGCAGTCAACAACTATTACACTGAAAAATACGAGACTCAAAAGCAATGGTAGGAAAAGATTCTAATTATTATATTTTTACCTCTTAGGGTGAATTTTGGCGATGAAACTGGACGCTATCAGCATATCTAAACCATGTTTAATAGTCCATAATAATGATAACACAAACAGCTCTTGAATGTGACTGACTGACCTGACTATGTTACACTCACTGAATTGGCCCGACAAGACGAGCCCGCCGGTTACTTCATACCTAAAATGTGGAGTGCGCCTTCTGCATTCTGTTGACTGCTTTAGATATGCTGATCGCACTTTTCCAAGTGTTGCATACTAATATGAACTTTATTTGTATGATGTTAACGTTCATATTAGTGTATGACGCTTTTTCACATGCGAATATGAACATTAACTGTGTGAAAAATAAGGTTCATATTCGTATGAAAGAAACTCTTAGCAAAGAAATGTCAAAGTGAGCTCTGTGAATCTTGGCCTAAGACAACCGCTGACCACGCGATTTATTGACAAAAATGCACGACCCTCTCGATTAGACTAATATTTCTTAATTGTTAATTTTAATAACATTGATCTAGATGGCCAAAATATATGTTTGTAAATACCAACTAGAATTTTTGAATATGTGTACAATTGGTCACATAGGTCGGTAACACTGAACTTTATCTGGTCAGCTGGCCTAGTGTAGTACGGAGATTCGGCGGACGGGACGGCAGAAGATTTTAAATTTTTCAACTGAATTTAATACTTATACATACGAAATAAGGTATATACTTCAGGTGATCGAGAGAAAACTGCTCTGCAATGCTCCAAAGTCGATTACCAAGCATTGAAATATATACCGTATTTCCATTGGATAGGTATTAAATTCGGTTGATAAATTTAAAATTCTTTTCTTAGGCTATTCTTATACTAGTTTTGTTGCCACTGACGAGCGGCCTACTCTACGACTTTAAACTGAAATTATATTTATTCATGTTTAACATTATTTTGTAACTGATGATCTCATGAAAGATGATTTATTTTATAATAATTAAAATAGAATAGTTTATTGTCACAAGAAAAATACATTAGAAAACACTGATTAACAAGATGCTAAAGATGATCACTATTGTGCTATAGTAATAGGCATACGGGGTCAAATATAAATTAGCTAGCTAAATCTCCGCATTGTTTTTTTTTTTGTGCGGCTTCGATCTACTTGTGCTGTAAGACCTTGGTTTTAAACAAAATTGACAATTCTAGGTCAACCGGAAGTACCCTTATAGGTTTTGGGTCGAAAACCTATATGGTAGTTCCCCTTGACCTAGAATCACGAAATTTGGCAAAAAGCAAGGTGTGCTTACAGCAC
The DNA here is from genome assembly GCA_963680765.1 of Agrochola lychnidis. NCBI lineage: Eukaryota > Metazoa > Arthropoda > Insecta > Lepidoptera > Noctuidae > Agrochola > Agrochola lychnidis. The sequence goes on from OY796872.1 coordinate 17,609,042, forward strand.
AAATAAAGGGAAAATTCCGAAAAATAAAAAAAGTTGAAAATTAAGATTTTTGGTAAGTACTTACAAGTTTTCGCGAAAATCTAAATTTGCCCATATCTTTTTACCAATAAAAATGATACCAATTTTATTATGGCGGTATTATGGGTAGGTACGGAGCCTTCGGTGCGCGAGTCCGACTCGCTCTTGACCGGTTTTTTTTTTGTTATTTTGTCGTGTTTACATCTTCAGTTTTGCTTGCTAATTTAATTTAACTCTGTATAAATTATACATGTAATAATGACTGAATACCACAATACCCACAATATGTAGTACAAAAACACGATCTCAAAAATACCTGTAACAAAATGGTTTGTATATACCTATACCGGTGATTTTTTTTTTACCGTCTCGAATTTTTTACAGGGTGTTCTACAACAACTTTCATTATGGGAGCATATCTGAAATCACAAAAAGAAAATCAGCTGTTTATACAAAAGTTCAATACCTACTTGACCAAAATGTATAAAACAGCTGTTTTTTTTTTTTTTCGAGATCTCGAGAGTTGCTCCCATAGTGAAAGTTGTTTACATTCATGGGTAGAACAACCTGTAAAAATTTCGGGACGGTAAAAAAAATCACCCGGTATATATATTTTCTTATTTCTGTGCTACTATTTTTATCTATTTGTTATTTGACTGCATTATATGTGTATCATCATTTTAAATGTTTTTGACAATTTGATATTTTAATTATGACGAATAGGATTAGATTTGACGAACGTAAATTAAAGAATCACAAGTGATTATTTTGATCATTAAATTGTGCTACAGGGGCCATCTTTTAATCACATTAGGTTTTAGGGTACACACGGCTACACATCAAGCTATACAATTCCAGTATAAACTGAACTCGCATTGTACGGAAATCCTATACAGTGTGAGATCAGCATAAACTGGAAATGTATAGCTTGATGTGTAGCCGTGTGTACATCTCCCCCCTCTCAGCATCACATGTATTTTTATTAATAAAAAGATCATGTATTTTTAGAATGTCTTTTTTATACTTAAGGGTACACTAGTCGGTCATTCTTCCATACAAACATAGTATGGTGATTACTCGTCTGTTTGACGGTGTGCGTTTAAAATTAAAAATTATATCAATTTGCCTTGTCATTATCTAGCCCTTTAAGGAAGTAGAATTGGGAAAAAAGTATTTATTTGGAAGTTATGAGCGTCGAAACTTCCATATGTCAACACTAATTTTAATTAATTTTTGGGCGTAAATAAATAACTTATGAGTTACAACGGCCACGAGAACTTATTGTGATCGATAACAATTAAACATATAAATTTAAAAAAATATATAAATTAAATTGTGTCTCATTAATGACCGTTGAAAACGGCAAAATTGAAACCGTACAGGGATAGATAAATTTATTGAAAGGTTCAAATAATTTTTGTTTGAGTAGATACGTCCAGTAGTTTTTCCATAATATCTATACGCCCAAAGGTCTGTTCATGACATTTTACGCGCTCGTTTTCGTTATAAATCATCGTCTATTTCGCTAAATAATTAAACAAAAACTTAAACTAAATAAATAAATAATTTTATTGAGCCATCGACTAGTGGAACCTTAAGTAAGTTAAAAATATTTGAGACGCCACACATTATTATTTTTTTTGTTTTTCGCAAAAGTAGACGTGATTATCACATCGTGATTAATCGTGTTTTTTTTACCCCCTCCCCCTGTTCGAACCCCACGTGATTATATGACGATAAATGAAAACAAGAGTAGTAAAAGAGTGCGGAGTCGTTTAAAAAAATATTTTGTAAATACAAAGACGCGCTCCACTCCCCTCCGTACTTAAAGTACAGTAATCGCGGCGTGGCACAGTGGGTCGAAACTGCTATATGAGGGACATAGGGACTTTTATTACAAATTCCATAAAAAAAAAAAATACTTTTCGTAAGATCTTGTCATTTTGATGAAAAAATGTTCTGAAACGTTTTTCTCTAAAACTGATAGTTTGTCCGGAAAAAAATATTTTCTATTTTTGTTGTATGGAATGAAACGGAAACTGCTAAAATTTGGCCAAGTCTTGACAGATCTTACTTTGAAACTACTTTATTCTTATTCTTTGGCTTGTTGGCTATAATTTTACGCTACCAGCGCGCACCCATACTTGCCCGTTCAAGAGTTATGAGGTTCAGTAAAAAGAAAAAAAAAAGTAAGTAAAAAGTACTTTTTATTATTAATATCATAGATAAAATACTTATAATTAAGGAATATAAATAATTTCAAAACATAATATTTATATAAAAGTCCAAAAATAATAAATTTTCTAAATTAAAGCAAATAATAATTTAAAAACAAAATTAAAAAATAAATGAGTACCTATAAATTATTTTAAAAAATGGTTTTAAAGTTATTTTTATTCAAAACTACAATAAGAAAACTAAACTCCAACAAAATTAATCACTATCCCTATCTTGTAAAGTATGTACATCTATAAATTCGAATTCGGGTTCAGTTGAAAGAGATATCAAAAACTCGAGTGCTTCTGGTGAGAGAACCACTCTCCGTTGTTTGGGCATTCTTGGCCTTAGAAAGGTTAGTTTTGGATCAGACGACAAGAGAAGATCATGCAAGATATCTTCATTTGTCGCTGTCATACTTAGTTTTCTTTAATGATTCTCTCTATATTTACGAAAGTCTTTATTTCGAGCCTCTGATACTTCTTCCGATAGTTTCCCGATTGGTTAAAGTCCAAAATGCTTAAAACTGACCTTTCTAAGGCCAAGAATGCCCAAACAACAGAGAGTGGTTCTCTCACCAAGAGCAGTCGAGTTTTTGGTGTCTTTTGCAACTGAATCCGAATTAGAATTTATAGATGTACGTTACAAGATAGTGATAGTGATTAATTTTGTTGGAGTTTAGTTTTCTTATTGTAGTTTTGAATAAAAATAACTTTAAAACCATTTTTTTAATAATTTATAGGTACTCATTTATTTTTTAATTTTGTTTTGAAATTATTATTTGCTTTAATTTTGAAAATATATTATTTTTGGACTTTTTTTGATAAATATTGTTTTGAAATTATTAATGTTCCTTAATTATAAGTATTTTATGTAACACAATTATTTTATCTATGATATTAATAATAAAAAAGTACTTTTTACTTACTTTTTTTTTTTCATTTTACTGAACCTCATAACTCTTGAACGGGCAAGTATGGGTGCGCGCTGATAGCGTAAAGTTATAGCCAACAAGCCAAAGAATAAGAATAAAGTAGTTTCAAAGCAAGATCTGTCAAGACTTGGTCGAATTTTAGCAGTTTCTGTTTCATTCCATACAACAAAAATAGAAAATATTTTTTTCCGGGCAAACTATCAGTTTTAGAGAAAAATGTTTCAGAACATTTTTTCATCACAATGACAAGATCTTACGGAAAGTATTAAAAAAAAATGGAATTTGTAATAAAAATCCCTATGTCCCTCATATAGCAGTTTCGACCCACTGTGCGTGGGGCGCGTCTTCGTGGATGTTACTAACTGTAACGCCCTTGCGAATGCAATTGTCTTCAATACAATTTCCTGCATATTAACTCAATGTTATATTAAGGCGAAAGCGTCAGGGTACCTAGCCCGCGAAATTCAAATTTTCTTACGTGTTTTGTAATTTGCAGGTCAGTAAGGGTGTCAATTATAATCATTACAATCAGCAATACAACAATTAGTATAGGTGTCAAATATCACGATTTCATGAAATCAACATATTTGACACCTTTGCTAACTTATGGAGTTGTATTGCTGATTGTAATGATTATAATTGAGTAAAGCCGTATTTGTTACGGCCGCGAATCATATTTAGATCAACATACAACATGATACTGACCTGCAAATTGCAAAAAACCTAAGAAAAGAACATGGCCAGTTTTTGTATGGACGTCGGCACACTTATCGAATTGAATGTACATCAATGATTTTTGGTGTTCTATATTCGTAAATATTGACACATTAAATTGCTATAAATAAAAAACAGATAGAACTTGTCATTACAACAGACTAGACGTAAACAGTTTAATAAAAATAAAAAAACAAATCACTGGCAATGGGTGTATAGATTATAATTTCGCTATTAAAAAACTTATGGCACTTTAAAATAGCGAACAGTTGTGAATTATTACGGTTAACTGATATGGTTTTAGTATTATTAAGCTCAACGCACACACAAGGCGAGTGCGTGTCGGGCGCGGGACGGCAGTACGGCGGGCTTGTATATTGTAATTCCTTGTATTCAGTTCGGCGGGCTTGTATATATTGTAATTCCTTGTATTATAATTTATGTATGTCGGCACACGATACGCGTGCGCGGGTCGGGAGCGGGAGCCGCGCACGTGTTTCGTGTGCTGACATGTAATATTATAATACAAGGAATTACAATATATACAAGCCCGCCGTACTGCCGTCCCGCCCAGTGCCCGACACGCACCCGCCTTGTGCGTGTTGAGTTTTAGGCATTTAAACAAAGAAATGGCAAAGTAAGGATTTTTAACTGTATTGATTAACATTTATTAAACTGGGTAAAAGTCTCAAAAAATGTGACAATAATTACAAAGTAGGATATTAGAAACTAATGTTTTTCTTAAAGTACAGTTTACCCTTATTTTTTATAGTTTAATTACCAATAAACAAGGGAAACACAAAATAAAACAAAAGAGTAAAAATAATAATTTATTTACTACAGAAAATAAAGATAAATATTTTGTTAGATTATAATATATCTTAAATGCCTACCTAGATAACTCAATAATATACGTTAGGTACAGCAATGCAGCGCTAGTGTTAAAGAAACCGAGGTCAACCAAGAGCATTTTTATTTCACATATACACTAACCTGGATTAAGTGTAATATATAAGTATTGTAGTGCTGCAGTAATTACATAAATAACTGCTTTAAACATAAGCAGATATGTAAAACGTTGATGCAAATATTATTTTACAATTGTAATTGTGGTTTTTAACAAAGATTAGCCTTTTGTTAGATTATTTTAATATTCTTGAATTGTTAATAATATGTTTACTAAAAATCCTGCTGGAGCTTGAATATTGTTTTGGTGTCTTGCCCAACCGAGGTACCAGATTATTGTCATAACGTGACAACAACAACCAGCGGTTCTGTTCCCTACAAAGCAATTACAATAGTACCCTAAAATAGCCTCTAAGACAGAACCACTATCATGTTCAGTGTCAAATAAAACACGTCCTCTTAATAAATAAGGATTATTTCCACCAACACATATTATCATTTCTTGGGAGTGTTCTAGTTCTGGACACACTTCAACATAGATACCATTATCCCTAAAATGTTCACCGAAGTGGCTGGTGGATTGATGTCCGAAGTCAATTCCTGCATGCCTCGTGATGAGTCCTGCACCGCCTGTCTATTTGTTTGCATTCAACACACATGACAAACGTAGTTGTTTCTTGAGGGCTGAAAATAAACCACAGTTAGAATAAACACATATATTATATTACAGCTTATGTTAATATTTTTTTAGCTACAAGGGTATCTTTTGTATACCGTATCTGTTAATGTTTTCAAGTATTATGATATTGTGTTTACTATGTTACAACATGCCTACTTTAGGAAGTATTTAAAGATGGAAAATATGTAAAACACAGATATTACAATCATACACACAATATGAAAACTCATTTTATAGATTAATTAATACAACTATACTCCGTTTGAAATAAGATTAAGCATTTAAACAAACCTTTTTTTACAGTCCGTTCAACCGATTTTGACTTCTATTGCGTAAGCATAAGGATGGCATTAAAAGCAAAAAAAGTGGTTACAAACCAACTGTTTACTGCAGCTACCATTTGTCATGCCGCCAACGCAATAGAAGTCAAAATCGGTTGAACGGACTGTAAAAAGGTTTAGTTAAATGTCTAATCTTATTTCAAATGGAGTATAGTTATTTATAATACTAAAAAACAAAATGCTTACCACGTAATTAGTATTTTGTAATAATAGGACAGCCAGCAATGGACAGTCCATACTGACATTATGATGTTTCTCACAGATTTCTCACAACCAAGGCAAACCATGTTATGCCCCAATAGTCGCTCGTGTTCACCAGCTTCGGTACTTAATAATAAGAAGCATGGATGGCAAATAAATGTATCCAGAGGCAACTGAAAATAAGATACACTAAGTTAATATCGGAAACCATAAAATATACCATAAGTAGGTATATAAAAATAAATACGATTAAGTTTTTTCTACTCCAACTTCATACCTGAGTTTGAGCATTGGTTATCCAACGCGAAAGTCTTGTTTGATGGTGTGCAGAAAGCGAGGATATGAGATGCCTCTGCAACCTTTGCATGGCTATTCCGCAGTGGATTCATCTCATATTGATCCACAAAACAAATTCGAAACGCAATGCAAATCAAAGTCCAGTGTTAATAGCAAGGTAATCAAGTGGTAGAAGGTATCAGTCCTTAGAGATAAGCGGGGGTCAAAAATATTAGAAAATAAAACAAAACACAGTACGGAACGAAGAATCTGCAATAATATTACAAATACATTGACATAGACAATGACACATAGTCAAACAAGTAAACGCGTTCCGTTTCAAGTTTTTTTTTTTTTTGTGTAATACAGGTTGTTTGGCAGAACGTTGAACATACGAAAATGGTGGACAGGTGGGGTCATCTGCTACTTACTTAGCCCTAATTTATTTGGCCTTGGCCCCTCTGGATATTTTTCTTAATGCAAGTTGAAAATTAAGATTTAAGTATTTTTTACATCTTTCTGTAAGTTTGAGGACTCATAACTTTTTTTCTAGCTAACATCTGAATAAAAAAATATTGCCTGTTTTACCCATTTTTAATAAAAATTACACTTTAAAGTTAAGAAAGTGGTGAAACTAGAAGAGAGCAAAAATTTTTTTTTAAAAATATCCAGGGGGCCAGGGCCAAATAAATTAGGGCTGAGTAAGTAGCAGATGACCCCACCTATCTGGCTGGTATTTAAACAAAGAAATGGCAAAGTAAGGATTTTTAACTGTATATTGATTAACATTTATTAAACTGGGTAAAAATCTCAAAAAATGTGACAATAATTACAAAGTAGGATATTTGAAACTAATGTTTTTCTTAAAGTACAGTTTACCCTTATTTTTATAGTTGAATTACCAATAAACAAGGGAAACACAAAATAAAACAAAAGAGTAAAAATTAATTAATTTATTACAGAAAATAAAAAGAAATATTTTGTTAGATTATAAAATATCTTAAATGCCTACCTAGATAACTCAATAATATACGTTAGGTACAGTAATGCAGCGCTAGTGTTAAAGAAACCCGAGGTCAACCAAGAGCATTTTTATTTCACATATACACTAACCTGGATTAAGTGTAATATACATTTAAGTAAAAAAGATAATTTTATTCAAGCAAAAAATACCAATGAAGACAGTTTCGTATGAATAAAATGTTCCTAATAAGAGCATTTTGTCATCCATATTACATGTCCACAAGTAGTATTAAGCAGGATGTGGAACGTCAACTATTATATTTGTCTTTCTCTGTGGTTCGTTATGGCTGACGTTGATAAATGGTACTTTGAATTCATCTTACATTACTTATTAATTTGATTTAAAAACTGACAAGTTCAGAGAGGCTAAAAACTACGTAATAATTCATTTTTCTATTTTTACTATACAATGTATTTACTATGTTCGTGTATATGGAATGTTTTCTCCATGTCGAATTTCGCTGGCTACCCTGACGCTTCCCCCTTAATAACACTAATCATTTTACTACTTTCTTATATTGTCTACTGTCTTAGAAAAACTATTTCTAATAAATAATATTTTAACAACGTTTCTATGACAATTTCTAATCATCACAATATTTTTGTTAGAATTTTTTTATAAAATTTGTGCTCAAATAATCATGATTTCTGAATTATATATATAAACTTGACAGCTGTTATGCACTTTTTAATCACATTTTAACATCATGGTTTTTCTTTTGTACAGACACCAGTACATCAAGCTACTACAATCTGTCAAATTTATTTAATAGATTTTCAACTTTATCACTGAAGTATAAGGTTCAAAGTTGATTGGGAAAATTTGACAGTTTCGGGTAGCTTGATGTGCTGGCGTCTGTACTTGTTTTTGACTAAATGTTTTTTATAAGTTCTATCTGTAGGAAGCATAAAAAATAGAGGTTTTGACTGATCTTTAACTGACTGACTATTATGTAAGAGTAATCGTACACAATCTTGAATTGGCTACATTTTGAAATAAGCGGCAGTGTAGAAATGTATCTAAAAGTTTTTTGTTTTATTGTTTTGCAAATGCCAGTTGGGGCAGTACTCCAGGTAAAAATACTGGTATTCAGCTCCATCCAGTAACACTGGAAGCCAACCCTAAAATTTGGGAAAACGCTAGACAAAATATAAATATTTTACCTAAAAACTACATTTCTACACTATCGCTCATCTTAGTATTGTAAGATATGACCACTATTATAAATTGTATCATAAGATTTTGACTGAAATAACAAGACTTGTAATCATGTTCCTAAACTTTAGATCTCCATTTTTTTTTGCACACTGGATTTTCAACTCTGTATTCAGCCGAGTATTGAGAATCCAGTGTTGGATTTTGAACAGTGCGTGAAAATCCCGTGCTTACCTGGGATAGACTTGAAATAAGTTGACCCATTTGATTTTAGACCTGTTTTTCTTTTTACTTGTTGTTATGGATGTATCACACGGGTTATTCGCACTTCGTCCCATTCGCACTTGGTCCCATTCGCAGTTGGTCCCATTCGCAGTTGGTCCCATTCGCACTTGGTCCCATTCGCACTTAGTCCCATGCAAGTAGTTTGTAAGGGAAGAGGTAGCTTTGTGGACCAAAGTGTTATATAAGATGTAACGCTACGACCAATAGGAGCGGAGCATCAATGAAAATATTGCAAAAAAATCCGAAAACCGTAAATTTGTAGACATTATTTAAAAAAACCCGTGATAAACTATTTACATACCTACAAATTTGTACGGAACCAACCCTCGGTGCGCGAGTCCGACTCGCACTTGACCGGTTTTTTATAAATCCAACCCACTTTGATCCATAAACCTACCTCCTTCCTTACAAACTACTTGCATGGGACTAAGTGCGAAAGGGACCAAGTGCGAATGGGACCAACTGCGAACGGGACCTAGTGCGAATGGGACCAACTGCGAACGCAATACGAACTGCGAATAATCCGTATCACACCAAGCTCAATGGTGAACTGCCAATTCGGTATGAACGCAAATGTATGAGAATCCAGAACCATTACTTACACTGTTTCTAATTTTTCATACAATTACGTTGATGCCAGCACTGAATAATAATTTTGTTCACGAATAATGATTCTTTTTAGTGATTACTGATGACCATGTTACTACTAAGTAATCTTGGATTTTATAATTGTTAATTGGGTTTGTTTATGTTGTGCCAAGTGCCAACATAACTTGATATTTAGTGCCTTTTCATACGTCCCGGTTGCCGGGTACCCGGCGGCTAAGTGTATGGGCAGTGTTGGGTGTAGTGTATGGGTTATCTTTCACACATACCGGCGTAAAATAACCTACATGCTCATACAATAGCAGCCGGGTACCCGGCACCGATAATCCGGCAACCGGGACGTGTGAAAAGGCACTGAGGCTATTTACAATGCTACCAGGATCTTTTCGCGCTCGACGACGTTGACAGGGGGCGCTGTTGGTAAACATAGTTTTTTGAAATGTATTGAAAAAGGAAGATGGCGGCGTTCGTTTCGATCTCGGCCGCGCGCCAAAAGAATCTTGTAGCGCTATACCACTCCACTGATTTACCAATTTTCGTAACACTATTTTTAATTAAATGCGGTGGACCAACTCATTTTGAATGTGTACTGTTGTTGCCACCAAGTCCCTACCTAGCTTATAAGATTTTAAATTCTCTGACAAATTTATGAAATGTAAGAAAAATAATGATTTTGGTTATGAACTTTAATTGTTACCGAAAGTCTCGTGTAGACCTTAGTCGTGTGTAAGAAGTTTGATTTTTGCATAGCATTTGTTCATGAATGGTTTTGAACCGATTCCGTTTCTATGTAGTTTTTAAGGCTGATTATGGTACGATTGTGATTAAAAAAAATTTAGAATTGTTTTTGTTTCGCTTGTTCATGGATATGTTATAATAATAAACTTTTAATGATCTTATTGTTAAGAAACTCATCTAATAATAATTAAATGTTTTCGAAATAATAATATTTTAATCTTTTGAGTATTTCTTGATAAATTAAACAAGAATTGCTTTCAATTGAATTTACAAATAGGCATTACTCCAAAAACTTAAATTATCTGCTGTAATTCGATTTTCATGTACCCCATAAACATTTATTACTAATTATTTACTATTCTAATGTACACTAAGTACTGATTTTATGTATTCATAAGTTGTGTTACTACAAAAGTACAAACTTATACCCATGTTTTGTAATAAAACTCTTTTTATTTAATCTATCCTTTGTTTTTATTTACTGCTCATCTGAACAAATAAAATTGAAGTGTTTGTATCAGACTCTTACTGACTAAAACCCACCCGTGTTCCTTCAGTTGCTATGTTGCCGGGGCCACGATGACCCTTTCGGCCTTATTCGTAACCCCGGCAGGCCCTAGCGGACCCCGTCAATTCTGCTGACATATCTTTGAGGCGCGCGTAGAACTTGCTCACCGTCCGCAAGCCCGCGCCTACGGTGGCCGGAAATCTGCCTGTGATTCCCGACGCCCAGGGCGTCTCTTCCTACGGCAGTTAGGGGTGCGAGGGCGCGAAATTTGCTTCTCCCTCACGCGTTCCGCCTCCTCCTTCGCGAGCATTACTGCTTCGCAGAAGGAGGTGACGGCTTCCCATTTCTTCGCTCCGTACCATGGCCTGAACCAGTGCCGGACGCGAGAGATGACCGCCGCCGATCGCCTCCACGAGGACACGGCGATGCTTCGCCCAAGCCGGGCAGACCTCCACTGTATGCTCCACCGTGTCCTCAGGGCGATCCACACAATGGCGACACCCGGGCGTTTCCTCCCGCTTTACCCTGAACAGGAATCTCCCGAAACAGTCGTGTCCGGTGAGGACCTGCGTCAGGCGGAATTTTTGGAAGTTGGTTGGTATTGTACGGCCACTTTTCCATAACATTCTAGATTTGGTCGGGTTACCACGCTTACATACTTTTTTACGATTTAATCTTTAATTAATTAGTCTGAAATTTCACAGGTACATTATAATTCAACTGTATATTTAATTATTGATATAAGATTCAGTTATCGGTCGTCGAATTACTCAGCTGCGCGCCGTGGTCGGAACAAATTGAATATTTTCTTTCGTTTGGAAGATCTTACATGAGTAGCTGGGGTGACGTCACCCCTTACCTTACCTATACAGTTTTGAGGGTTCCGTACCCAAAGGGTAACACGGGAACCTATTACTAAGACTCCGCTGTCCGTCCATCTGTCTGTCTGTCACTAGGCTGTTGATATCTCATGAACCATGATAGTTAGATAGTAGAAATTTTCACAGATGTATTTCTGTTGCCGCTATAACAACAAATACTAAAAAACAGACTAAAATAAATATTTAAGGGGGCTCCCATACAACAGATTTGATTTTTTGCCTTTTTTTATAGATAATGGTACGGAACCCTAATTGCGCCAGTCCGACTCGAACTTGACCGGTTTTTTATCGTAGTTTCAACTAGTGATGTACCGGATATCTATTCTATCTTATATTATTTATTTAAAAGAGTGTCCGTGGAGTTTCTTGCCCGTTCTTCTCCATAGGTACCTACTACGCTTTGGAATGGGCAACTAGCTTCATACCTATTTCTGACTGACCGATTCCTTGACAATTCAAAAGTGCCTGTAAATGGTTTATTGAAATAAATGATTTGAGTTTGAGTTTATCCGTGATCCGCGGATATCCGAGGGAGAAAAAAGATCTGTATCCTGTGTCTGTATAGGTACAAACGCCAGCACATCAAGCTACTACAATCTGTCAAATTTATTTAATAGATTTTCAACTTTATCGCTGATGTCTAAGGTTCAAAGTTGATTGGGAAAATTTAACAGTTTCGGGTAGCTTGATGTGCTGGCGTCTGTACATTTCATTACGTACCTATACGTAATTAAATGTATAAAAGATCCGTTCAAGATCCGCCAAAAAGTAACGGATAGAGATCTTTTTCTCTCTCGGATATCCAGCATATCACTAGTTTCAACACAGTACGCTACCTATCTAAAAAATGTATCGTTCAGGTTTTTCTAAGCTTTCTTTCAACGCCATCTAGTGTCATCGCATAGAACGAAAAACGTAAATTGATTGGCATGCAAGGTTATGATTTTGTACGTCAGTTAGGTTATCATTGGCTTGAGTTTATTTAGTATCAATTTTCAATTTCATTCAGTGTTAGTTCAAACATGAGGTGAAAATAAACGGACGCGTGTAGAAAATCTGTACACAGTGCCAAAAATATTTTTAGTTGTGTAAACGTGTCGGCAACGATTAGTGCGTTTATTCAGCCAAGTGTGTGTGTTGTTTTTTTTTTGTAAGTACAAGTTCATCAGGAAATATAATGGATATAGATGAATTCGATGAGGATGAATTCGATGACGATAACTATAACAATGATATTTTGATCGATACGGAGAATTTACCGGTGATGCGTCTATTGACTCCATTTAATGCGGAAGCATGTGGAATATACGGCAGGTTAGTGGAAACTGGAATGTTAATTAGGGTTCCGTAGTAAACAAGGAACCCTTATAGTTTCGTCATGTCCGTCTGTCTGTCTGTCCACGGTCTAGCTCCGAGACTGTTAGTACTAAAAACTTGTAATTTGGCATGGGTATACATATTAATCATTCCGACAAAGTGGTAAAATAAAATTATGAAAAATATTTTTTTTTAGGGTACCTCCCCTACACGGTAAAGTGGGATGTTTATTTTTTTCTATCCTTTAGTGTGGGGTATCGTTGGAAAGGTCTTTCAAAAACATTGTGAGTGTGTTAATACCATTTTTGAATTCAGAGATCCGTTTGCGAAATAATTTCTGGGCAATAATGCTTTAAAGTTCAAATTTTTGTTAGAGTCAAGTATCCCCCCCGTGCCAGCTAAATGGTTAGCTTTAGATATGTGAAAAAATTCACAGCAGTAGTTTATATAACGAATTTAAAAGAAAAATGATCACAGCTAAGTAGGCTTTACAAGTTAACGAGTAATAATCGACCAACTTAGATTTGCGGTTGTAAAAACATGTTCTCCCATACATTCCGTATGAAAGAAAATGTTTTTCAACTACAAAGAGTTTGTTTTTGGGATAGGATAAATTCATCCCAATTACGGAACCCTACATTGTGCGTGGTCCGACATGCACTTGGCCGGTTTTTTTCTTTTGTGTTACTTAGAACGTAACAAAAAAAACATAAAAACAATGGAACTAAAATCAAAAAAATAGCAAAAAAAATACTGGTTTCATTTTTCGACTTTGCTCATCCAGTTTTACAGCACGAGACAACGAGATAACTTTTTTTGTTTGTTTTTAATCCTTTTGTCCTTGGCGTACTTCGCAAACGCACCACTGTCAATGTCAATGTCACAGCAATGTTATTACGATTCACAAATTTACCATCGCAACCTGAGAATGTTTTCCCAATATAAATAACATCCATTCGGTTATGGCGTTACGAATTTAACAAAACCAACAAAAAATGAGTTCAGTAGAAGAAAAAACAAGTGAAAAACGTATTAACGATGTCATAGTAGTGAGAGCAGATCTAGATCCAGAACGTGATGAGGATTATTATACGCAACCCGATTTTATTTACGGGGGCCCATTCATATCTGTGAAATTACCGTCCCCATTTTTGGACACTTGTGCGCCGATGAATATTCCGCTGCAGGGGACGTTCAGAAAGTATGTATTCTTTTTCCGTAAATGGTATAGTTTGACGCTTACCTTCTATTAACAATTGTACCTGCTTTTATCTATTGTTATATGTACTTTCACTTTCTCCGGATAGTATTAAATTAACAATTTATGACAAATCTTGTCTTTTTTATTTTCGTTTTATATTAATAACTATTCATATTTTTTAATCAAACAACCTACAGTAATTTTTACTATCGTAAAACTGTCGGTGTATCTGTCCGCTGCGGTCGGCGGCCTGTAGCGCTTTGTGAGTGCACCGGTGCACGGATACTACATGGCTCGCTAAGAACAAGTTTTTACTGGGACTGTTTTTGTTGTATTCATGTTTTTTTAATGTTTGTATTATATTTGATTACGTGCTTATTTATTTATTTAGTTTTTAAGAATACAAATTATGTATTAGGTACTCGTATATTGAAACTGTTTGTACTCTCCGTCACTTGTCCTTAAGGGTTCATTAGAAAACCAGCGTCAGACAGCATTTGTCTGGCATTAATGCTGAAATGAACCTTTTTGGCGCAGCCGTGAGGCACACACTATTGTTTTAAAAACAATATTTTTTATTTCCACTGTAATTTGTGTTTTGTGTTTCGCGAACTGTGTCCAAATAAATGTTTTTACTTTCTTTCTTTCTTTACTTATTGGATTGTCAATGACGATAATTTTCCCGTGAAATAATCATTTAATCGCTTAGAAAATAAGTACAATCGGTACTTACCTATTGAATTTAGTGATGTCTATTGGATTTGAACCATGATATAATAAATAGAATAGAATACTCTTCTATAAGTACAACATAACTAGTCGACCTGCACGCATAGCATGACCACCGTAGAAACAAGTTTTGTCGATGGAAGAATAGACAAAATGACAGATTGTGATTGTTTATCTGTCATTTTGTCTACTCTTCCATTGACAAAACTCGTTTCTACAGTGGTCATGCTACGCGTGCTGATAATCAGTCTTAAGGGGTATTATATTACCCAGTAACTCAACTCAAACTCAAATCATTTATTTCAATTAAACCATTTACAGGCACTTTTGAATTGTCAAGGAATCGGTCAGTCAGAAATAGGTATGAAGCTAGTTGCCCATTCCAAAGCGTAGTAGGTACCTATGGAGAAGAACGGGCAAGAAACTCCACGGACACTCTTTTAAATAAAAAAATTGTTACAAAATATTGGTTACATCATTCATGTTGAAATTATACATGTGAGAACAATGTAGAAAGATGTGCACATGAGAAGCGTCCGTAATAAAAAGATAAAAAAGAACAATTCAAAAAAATTAAAAATAAGCTCTGGCAGCTAAGAGATGACCAGTCCCAACTGACGGCGCCCGTTCACGAACATGACGCATGGATTAGCACCATTCAGCTCAACCATTTTGAAGGGAGCTAAATGATCCAACACACGCGCCACCATCAGCGAAACATTTGAGTGAGCATGACATACTCACAGCCGCCAGGGCACATTCAAGTCAATGCAAGACATATTACCCGGTAAATGATAACTCTTTAGTACATAGTGCTCACATAATACAAAAGAGATTGAGTTTATACAATGCAAAGATGCTCTTACAATCTTCAGCAGCTCCAACAGTATTTGCAAATGTTAATCAATTAGTTGTGGTTGTGGAGCAGGACCAGCATTGAGCCAAGCATTTTTATCAGTGATGTAATCCCCCAACGTATAATATGCCTGCCTGCATAGTGTGCGTTTTATACAAGATTTGAATTTCGTCTCATTCAGTTGAAGTATGTGGGGAGGAATTTTATTGTAACATTTTAAACAGTATCCCATGAAAGATGAATCTACTTTAGCTAGTCTGAAACCTGGTTGAACTAATAGGTCCCTATTTCTAGTACTATAATTATGTCTATCACCTCTTTTGCTAAAAAGATGTAAATTCTTTCTTACGTACATGATGTTTTCATAGATATATTGACAAGGTACCGTCATGATGTTAATATCCTTAAACAGTTTCCTTAGAGAATCGCGCCTGCGGAGACAATATATGGCTCTGATCGCTCTTTTCTGGAGAATAAAAATAGACTCGATGTCTGCAGCCCGTCCCCACAGTAAAATACCGTAGGACATGATACTATGAAAGTAGCTGAAATATACTAGCCTCGCGGTATCTACATCAGTAAACTGACGGATTTTTCTGACAGCATATGCTGCTGAACTTAGCCGTCCTGCAAGAGATGTTAAATGAGGACCCCATTGCAGCCTTGAGTCGAGCGTGATCCCTAGGAAAATAGTTTTATCAACGAATTCTAGTTTCTCTTGATTCAATACTATCTCACAATCACTACTTTTGACATTTGGTAAAGAAAATTTTATGCACTTAGTTTTTTTTCCATTTAATACTAAATTATTAGCAGTGAACCAGTTTTGGACCTGCAGTAGGGCGTTATTTACGTCGTTAAAATTTGTAGCACGTCTATCTACCTTAAAAATTAAAGAAGTATCGTCAGCAAATAACACCATTTGTGGTTGATTTTTTAATAAATGGAGTAGATCATTAATGTATACTAAGAAGAGGAATGGACCCAATATCGAGCCTTGTGGCACACCTAATTTTACTTTTAAACCTAGTGAATTGATACCGTTTATTTGAACTTGCTGTTGTCTATCATTTAAATAAGATTTTACTAAATTGAGTGCAAGTTTTCCAAGTCCGTAATGCTCTAGTTTCAAGAGTAAGGTTTCGTGATCGACGCAATCAAATGCTTTGGAGAGGTCACAAAAGATCCCTATGGCATCTTGGGCCTCTTCCCACGCGTTAAAAATGTGTCTTAATAGGGTTACACCAGCGTCGGTTGTACAACGTCCTTTGGTGAAACCATACTGTTGAACTGGGTTGTGGAGGTCAGATAGGCAGCCGCTCCATGTAAAATACAGGTATTGAGCTGCATCCAGTTAAACTGAAAGCTGACCCAACATAGTTGGGAAAAAGCAGGGCAGATAATGATGATGACTCCTTACAATGTACACCTCAAGAAAAAAAAAATCTTAGCAGTATCTGTTCTTACTTGAAGTAAGCCTGTCTCGGTTAAAGTCAAATGATAAAAGTGGAAAATAAACTGAGGTCTTTTACACATAGGGGCAGACAGAAACAAGTACTATCAAAGAAACTCATATTTAACCAGTTTCAAAACAAAATCCTGTGTACACAATGACCACATCTATTACCGCTCCGGTTCTATAGCGGTCGAGCACTGCAAGCAGAAATAGTCCTTATGGTGTATTGATATTAAATTCTTTGATAATACAAGATTGATTTGTGCCCGATTGATGGCAGTAGGCTCGCCCCCTATTCAATGGGATTTAAACATAACTGGTGAAATGTGGGTGTACTATAGTTACACCGTTGCCCAACCCTTCGGAGTATACAGGCTTGATGTTGTGTATAAAAAAAGTGCATAAAGATGTTGCAAAAATTCAATGTTAGAACTTTACTTTACAGCAGCATAAACTACATATTTGTATAAAGTTTGTACTAATAAGCAGATGTTCTGTAATAGCAGCATAATTATAACTGCAACTGGAAACCGGCGGGCGTGCATCAGGGTTGTAACGGGTGTCGTATAACGGATGCGGATGAGGAAATCGAGATAATCGGGTTTGAGGATGCAGATGAGGATACGGATATTGGAAAATTCCTTATTGAGGATGCGGATGAGGGTGCGGAGGAGGGGAGGGCAGATGTCGTATGAAAAATTGCCCTTGTTTTGACACCTGACACCATAATCATGCCATCACTGTCACGTGCGGCCGATCGTCTGTCATAGGACAGGGACACTGCGAATTCAGGCAAAAGGAATGCGTCACTCACACTCCGGCTCGTACATATAGCACGGAGCGAGTTTAAAAAAATTCACTATTTGAACTAACAACGTAGGTAGGGTCACATCCCCATATAAATTATGAGGATGCGGAGCTTTTGAAATCAAAACTTGAGGAAGCGGATGTTTTGCGGATATCAAAATTTATGCGGATGTTCCGCAGTTGCGGATGCGGATACGGATATCCGTAACATCCCTGGCGTGTATGACCTAGGGTTGCCATTCCCAAATTTTTAACACTAGCATTAGAAGTAGAAAATACCAGGACATTTCGGATTAAAAACAGGACACAACTTAAGAGCAGTAAAAAGAGAACAGGTTCAATGAAACTCAATTTTCGCGCACTAGATCTCTCTCTATTCTACCGTTAGATAGAGAGAGAGAGAGCTCTAGTGCGCGAAAATAGTAATGAGAAAGAGACAAAAAGCAGAGTGCACATTACATCTTTATTTTTAAAGGTTGAAGGCACAAAAGTACAGGACTTTACCAGTATGCTTTAAAAAACCCAGGATGTTACTTAAAAACTGTTCAGGACATCCCAAAAAGCAGGACATATCTTGGGAAAACAGGACGGTTGGCAACCCTAGCATGACCAGCACCCTAATTGCGTAACTTATGGAGCGACTGCCTATCTGACCTCCACAACCCCAGTACTGGGTAATACGATACCCCATGGTAAGACTGGTTGTCAGACTTTCGGGCTTCTGACGACCCGTAATGAATGTCAAAGATACACAAATGACAGTCGGGACTGACGGCTTAACGTGCTTTCCGAGGCACGGAGGGGACCTGGTATGTAAAGATGGTCACTCATCCACGGTCTAACCGCGGCAAGCGTAGCTTAACCTGATCGATCGCCCTGTGCGGCGTGCGGCTGTTATTACTTACCCACAAGCTTAATCTGTGTTCGCAATTTATTTGCCAAACATGAAAACAAACAAGAGCTTTAGGAAAAACAACTGTAATGCCTACACATAAGGTTCAGTTTGTGCTACAACTTCATATTTTTTATGACTATTTCAACAGTTAGTACTAGTCAGTCAAAAATCAACTTAAGTTACACCAGTATAAAGTTGATGTTTGTTTCTGTGGAAATAAGGTTATATAAATAGACCTTAGTTATATTATTTGTTTAACAATATCATCTTTATTGATAATCTAAATAAGTCAATATTTTTCTCCTCTTATCAGACTATGAGCATTAATTAACTTTAGTTTAAGTATGAGACAATAATAATAATAAAATAATAATACCCCACCGCCGTATCTCTACGTTGACGTCGTGGTGGGGCTTGCGCGCTCCAAACTCTAGGCCTGTGCCGGTAGGGTTTACTTTGCCGGAACGGGTCTGGGATGAGGAGCCAGACCAAGAGAGATACAAAAACCCGCAGGGCAGCATGTGGCGAGCTGTTGGGCAGTAGCGACCCCACGGACCCTATCTCCAGGGAGAAGTCTTGTTCCTCACCTCTGGCTTGCCTTTATTGGCCGGTTGGAGTGAACACTGACGAGGAACAGAGCTCCTGCCTCATTCTTGCCTTAATTGGCCGGCTTGAGTGGAGATTCGCAAGAGCAAACGTGCTCGGAGGAAGGAAGTATTCCAGTAAGATGCTGGTAGGGATCTTGACCGTACTTCCGGGATTGTCCTGATAGCCGTGGAATACCTCTCCACTCCTCACAAGCACCTCAGGACATGTTGCCCCCTTGTCGCTACGACACTTTGTGCTAGCGACCGTTTTCGGGGGCCCATTATTGAGTGTGCAAGTCACCCCATGCCATTTTATCCGTGTACGTATAAAACATTGATTAGGCAGGGGCCATAGTCCTTCCATAGTTCCCGGTTACCAGTCAACTTAAGCCACCCTAACCCATAGTCCAATAAATTTGTTTTCATATCCTGCAATAGTCCTACACCAACCGGGGGTTGTCTTTGGGTGCATTTGCATAGTGCATACAAGGATAATTGTCGGTTGGTGCCTCATTACATTTAAAATCGTCCAAGGGGCCTCTGCGAGTTGGCTTTGGCCCCTCGTACGCCTTCCAAAGGACCGGGACCCAATGGTCCCGAGATATGTGAACATATAAATAACAATAATAATAAAATAATAATACCTAATTGCAGTAATTAAAACACAAGGTTTGATAAATATGTGCTATCAGAGTATAATTATGATTATTAAGAGATTATTGTAGCCTTAAATGTCACCTTTTTTATCTATCATAAATTTTATGAATGATCTGAGTAAGGATTTTAGTTGGTGGCGTTCTGCCTGCGTACTGCGTAGTTCTGCTTACCCCCACGGGGAAAAGTCTTGAACGTATGAGGATGTATAAATGTGATAAATTATACATAGGTATATATTTTTTAAATACGCTACAAAAGTTAAGGTAGCGCCGCAGTGCTCTGAAATGAGGGAATTAGTATAATACGATACATCATATTTGAGTAAAATTATTTCTTTACATTAGATTTAAGATTATTTTTTTCCATATTTTAAAAGGCTTTCATTGTTGTAATAATTAAATGTCTAAAGTGGAAGAAACGGTTTTAATAAATATTCTACTAGCTTTTGCCCGCGGCTTCGCCTGCGTGGACGTCGAAAACAAACTTGAAAAACCTACTCTATTAAAAATACATAAATATTAAATACCTCTTTGTGCCGCTGTCAACTTTCATAGTGATCGGTCAAACAGTGTTGGAATTTATTATTAATAATTTATTTCAGTATATAACATTCGAAACCATCCCATATTTCTGTACCTTCAGTGAAAAGTGATGTAACTGGAAAATCATGATTTTGAGAAAATTAATGTTGAAGTTTAAAAAAAAATCTGACTCTTTGTCTACTTCACTAAAATGAGTACTGGTTACTGACATTGGTAAACAATATCTTAGAGCACGATTTAGTGTAAGAAGAAACAGATTAATTTGTATAGTTTTTTTAATTATTTAAAAAGAAATCCAGTTATATCACGTAACACAACAATGTTAAAGTCGTTTTATGTGTAAATTAATTTAAAATGACTTGAACCATTTAACACATTGTTTATTTATTGGTTGGTGTTGGATGATTATGTGTAAATATATCAGTTTGTACAAATTCTCATAGATTGTGTAATAAGAGTCACATACATTAAGTATTAATTTACACTAAGGTACTTGAAATATTTGTTCAGTTCACATTGATATTATTTCAAATGTATTTTTTGCACCAAAATAAACTTGCTCAATTTTAATCTTAGAGGGTACCAATTAGACCAAAAAATTGCACTTTTTTTTTTGTTAAACTTAGTGTAAGAATATTAAAACTGAAATAAGTCAAGATACATCACTTTTCACTGAAGGTACAGATTTATCAAGGTGACTGGCAATTAGTGACCGATACTTAAACACGTAACTTTACTCATCATTATGAACAACTTTTACTATGGGACCAAAATTGAAATTGCGAAATAAAAATCTGCTGTTCCCTACATTATGTTCGCCTAACTCAACAGCAAATTTTTTTTTCGCGATTTTTTTTTTGCCATATAAATTATTTATGTATGAACAATAAATTACGACCGATTCTCAGACCTACCGAATATACATATAAAATTTCATAAAATCGACCAACGCGTTTCGGAGGAGTATGGAAACTAACATTGTGACACGAGAATTTTATTTATATAGAAACTAGCTAACTCGACAGAAGTTGACCTGCAGCCTAATTGCGTAACATATTTTATTTTTGATTGCAATTCTGAATCGAAAGCAAGTCCAATCTTAATCGCATGCCATAATTGGAATTGCGATGTACATTTTTTACCATACGACTGAAATTGTATAGGGATGTTCAATACAATTGTCTATAATTGTTAAATTTATATGTTTAGTTACAGCATCTATGAATGGTTAATATTCAAATTATTGTGCTATAATGTAATTTTGTTTTAATTACAACTGATGATCTACTAGTGCTTATAAATAAAAATGTACAATGATTGCCGAAAAATGAAAAACCAATTTTTAAAATACTTTCTACCACAATTGAACTACGTAATAAAACGTTTTTCTTTTCACGTCTTTGCTATCTGTGGCCTATGACAAAATCGTAGAAAAGCAGTGTTGTCAACTTAGAGGGATTTCCACTAAACCTGGGAGTTTTTATCCCAAAAACAAACAACTTTGTAGTTGAAAAACATCTCCCCTATATTGATATATGTCACGGTCAATTCTCCAACTGCAAATGTAAGTTTGTAATGGTTTTTTCTTTTTGTATGTGATAAAACTGAAAATTTACAATTTTCTGTCATTTTCCTTTACTTGTGCAATGAGACGGGCTTTGTGCCAAATTTTATGAGTCTAGGTCAACGGGAAGTACCCTGTAGTTTTTGATTTATTTGCGAGTACCAAAATATGTCGCTTAAATAGCCGTAATTTTTTATTGTGTTGACTTAGAAGCTTGATTTTTTAGAGCTCTAAGGGACCACAGACGTATTTGATATTAATTTCAACTTGATACCTCCGTACGTTCCTGAGAAAAAGGGTCTTGACAGACTGATAACGAAGTGATCCTGTAAGGGTTCCGTTTTTCCTTTTGAGGTACGGAACCCTAAAAATACTATGATTACATAAGTTATGTTTTATTTTCATACTCAAATCTTCAAATGGACTCCCAAAACAGCGACCGAATGTCGGTAACAGAAAACCGATTTCAGGAGAGGCTCTGGCTCGCAGTTTCGATCGTCTCTAGTAATATTATTCGGTTGTAAGTGCATCGATCAAAACTATTCAAATATAAACAAAAACTTGCTTAGGCAAAACCACACTTCCGTGGTTTTGTGAAATCGGTTTGTCTAGTTCGGATTATCGATACGATTCCGTTTCTGATTGAAATCGGATTTTTTATTCGTTTCGATGTATCTAGACGCAAGTCTATAGTGGACTTAGAGGAAAAAAATTGCAACACTGAGAGTAAAAGTTGAATGATCTGCCCTCATTGCGTTATGCGTTGACGATTTAATGCAATCACTGCCTGTCTAAAGTATACCTTTGCTGCTCTAACTTTATCAGAGTGTAGGGAAAAGAAAAGGAAAGACATATGACATCACATGTTAAACCTTTGACAATAATTTGGGCTGGAATGAATATTCTTTGAAGTCTGTGGAGAATACGATATCAATCATGGCGACGTATCTGTTTACATTTTATTTTTGTTGATTTCGGTAAAGTTTTTGTTTGTTGTTTTATATTTTTCAACATACAAAATTATATTTACTATTCACGTACAGAAACATGGGCCTGTAATAAGCAGTTTTGGAACATTATTCTTGTGGCTTGTGGAAGTCGGAAGAACTTTGGAAAATTCTCTCGTTCGAGACACCGCCTTCGTTTTGTACTAGCTTCACCAAGATCACAGACTACAATTAAGTACATGGACTAAGACTTAGGCTGTTTTGCTCCATAGCGAAAAGTATCTAAGTCGATATTATCACTACAAGTAAGTAAACCAATATAAATAGGAATAACGTGTGTGAGAGTACCTTCGTATCTCATTAGATTATTGTAGCTGTAGGTACATTATTGGTGAGTCTACGTATACGGACAATCATTCTTTTGTTGCGTAGACACAGGCATCTTACGCGAGGTTAACTATTTATTGTGGTTAAAATAATAGTTAAGTACTATGTCTCACATTCTAACTAAAATTGTTAATTGATATTTTTGTACATAAGTAGATGCTGAAATAAACTATAATATCCACTACCTAACCAAATAACAGATAACTACAAAACATATTCATAATATTTTCACAGACGTGCTGAAAATACAAGAATGGAACACTACCAAATATCAATATTGTTGTCTTCCTAACAAAGCAGTTGGTGGCAAGGTGGGAAACATGGATTGAATTAAGAATCATATGTATTAATCATTGAAGGTAAGCTTTTTGACACATCATTAAGAATTAAGCATAGCAACTCAATTATGAATATATTTCCTTGGCTGAACTTTTGACAGACACATCATAATATATATTTTATGTTTATCCAATTACCATTATAATTCAGTATTATAAAATATCTGGAGACTGAAAAATCAGCCCTAAATAAAGAAGAAATTATACAACCAGCATGACGATGATGATAACAGATGGCTTTCATCTAGCCATGGGCCTAGTTGATATGCCTACTTTGCCACATGAGTACTTTATTTGAGCAGAAAATAATATGACTTTGTTTTAAAATGTAGAGTTCCTGGGGAATTTCACCTACGAAGACATGAAGGCAGCATGAATGATACTGCCCCTGCTGTGCTGCACTGCTGCTCTGCTACTTCAGATTTCAAGCTTCTTAAGTACAAAAGTAGAAACTGAAGATCCTTCATGAAATATTTTTTTTAGAAAACTTGATTATAGTCTTGTACGACAGTGATATAAACTATTGTGTTAATTGATAACAGTGTAAACTTTAATAAAGTGTTTTAATTATGAACTATAGAGGGACAAATAAAAATAACTTTAAATGAAATAATTAAGAATGGCATACTATTTGTTTTATACAAACACAGACAATTTTATAATTATAATGATACTATTTAAAGGTGTTTACCTAAATTAACTGTCATTCATTAGATTTAAAGGAAATAGAGAGAAATAAATTATGGTAAACAAATAAAACTGTTTTATTAAATTGTTACAACCTTAACTCAACACTGGACAAGAGAATCGGCACCATTACCATCTATTCACATTAATATGAAATATTTGGACATAGAGCAAAAAGGAATTGGAACAAACATACTGTAAGGATTAGTGGAATTTGGAATCTAATGTCTTCCTGTGGAAATCATCATGGATTATGTATGTACTGCTTGTTGTAAGTGAATGAGAGACAGTTAAAAAAATCTTGAATAATGTAGTTGAGCCTGACACCTGAAAAAAAAAGAATAGTAAATCTTCAATATATTCCACCATCCATTACATCCATCCACAGTCACTTTATAGAATAGCAATATTCTGCTATAAACAACAATTGGGTCAATTATAAGCAACAATTGACTTAAATATTCTTACCTACTAATAATATTAATAGGCTAAGTACTAACAGCCGCACGGGGCAATCCATCAGGTTAAGCTACGCTTGCCGGGGTTGGTCCGTGGATGGGTGACCATTTCTACATACCGAAACTCCTTCATGCCTCGGAAAGCATGTTAAACCGTTGGTCCCAAATGTCATTTGTGGATCTTTGACAGTCGTTATGGGTCATCAGAAGCCCGAAAGTGACAATTAGTCTTACTAAGGGGTATCGTACTACCTAGTTATTGGGTTGTGGAGGTTAGATAGGCAGTCACTCCATGTAAAATACTTGTATTCAGCTGCATCCGGTTAGACTGGAAGCCGACCCCAACATAGTTGGGAAAAGGCTGGGCAGATCGATTTTTTTAATAATATTAACAATAAGTGAAAAACATTTAAGATAGGTACTTAGATATATTTTCAGTTGCCTACCTACTTTCTTTACTTTGTTGTTATAATTGCTAAGTAAATATTCATATAAGTAGTAGGTTAGGCAACTGAAAATATATGTATGGTATTTAAATGTATGGTAAGTTTACGTTTGATGGTGCATTTCGTATTCACCAATAAACAATATGGGGTTTATTTATAAACGTTGCATAAAGTTATGTAATGATGAGCAACTGTTTAATCATACATTTTTGAGGTTTTAACGTCACTTAACTATAAGCAATGTTTATAAATACATGCCTATGTGTGTAACATTGTTGCTGTACTTAACACACATTCAATGTTCAACACTTAGAAAGAAAATAATAAGTAAGTACATACCTTAAACAGACAATGATGTGGCAATAGTGGTATGTTCATCAATGTCCTTACATAATCCATTAATATAAAATGTTTCAAACTGCTTTTTTTTGTTCTTCCTCAATTATAAGTTTTTGCTTTTCCAATGTATTACAAGCTCGACTGGGTTGCTAAGCTTGTGGCTCAAGTTTGTTACGGTATGAGGTACGAATTTGTCTTTCGTTAAAATGCCACCAAAATACCTCGTTTCTGGAATATCATATTTGTTTTTAGTTTAGGTTGTAGGCACTAAACTCACAAGAATATTTCACAATTATTATTAAAAATCGACCTCGCTGCTTTGATATTTAACATACCAATAAAATTGATTTATCATTGAGGTTTTACATAAAAACACATTCACAATTTATCAGGAAGACTATTACTTAATTTTTTTCTTAATAATTATGGAGATTTCATGAGTTAATCCCAAAAAGATTGCTAAGTAAAATCTATTGCGACCACTACAGTGCCTTCTGTTTGATTTGACAGACAAAACAAATTACTATATAGTTTGAAACAAAATTACAACTGTCAAAATGGTTACGCAATTCGATTAATAGCCTTTTTAGACGCATTTCGTTCACTCAATGGAGTATCAAACAGACCGCAGTTTGTTTAAAAAATATTGGAGTTTTGCAATTCCAAAGTCGTAAAATAAAAGCAATTCGATTCAAATTGAAATAAATTCTACTTGAATGGTAATCAAAATACGTTGCGCAATTAGGTAGCTGTCCAAATTACATTTTTTTTTTTCATTAATTTTAAAAAGACAACTTATTGGTCCACAGTGTAGGTGTTTGTTGTAGGTACACGTAATATAAATTTAAATACTATTTACATAATAATGACATTGAAAATACTACAAAATCAACAATAAATATTTTTTTTATAAAATAACAATAATTTATTTAAAAAAATCCCTGATTCGGATTATTACGAACATTTTAAAACAATAAAAAATATAAAATTTAAAAAGCCTAATCAGTCCAGCCGTTCTCAAGTTATGCACTTGCCAACGAACATCATTTCATTTTATTATTAATAGTAACATAACTGTGAAGCCAATTATATCCTACTGCATACTGCACAAATATTTTTCTCCATATCCCTCAATATTTCTTGTGGTAATCAAATCAATTCATTTATATTTCATGTAATGTTTTCATTTTCACGAAATGGCAGCTCATAATACTATTTTTAGCAACTTTACTCGTAGATAGATATTAAACGATTTTCAGCTTTATCTGGACGGAATACGATTTAAAGTCGTGCGTTTTGGTTGAATCAGCTGTCGTGCGTAACGATATCATGCAAAGTTTAAATTTAAAGCAATATAAATTTTATTTCCCAAACACCAAAGTTCGTTATTAACTTGAATAGTTGAATACGACGACGTGACACACTTTCATCATACTTTGGAATGTAATCAATAATTTCAACAAATCTCTCAGAGCCCGGATAGCTCAGTCGGTAGAGCATTGGACTTTTAATCCAAGGGTCCAGGGTTCAAGTCCCTGTTCGGGCGGTATCTTTTTGCGTTTTATTTTGGTTTTTGAATATGTGTATGATTCTTTTTTTAATTTTGAAATAAATTTTGACATATTTTTTGTAAAATTTTTGCATAATTTTCTTTTAATTTTAAAAATTGTAGAAACTCAAATTATTACTTTCTTGTCGGAAAAAGCATCTTAAATTATTTGAATTGCGATAGTCAACATAAAAAAAATGTATGTAAATATTGTTTATGTTTAAAAAAATATTTTGATTTTTTTCAGGAGTTTCGCTTATTATTCGCTGAAAGAGAGGCTGCCAGTTATTTTAACGAAAATCATTGATTATTTGTCAAGAGAAGGATCTAAGATTGCAAGTGCCAACTCTGCGGTATGTATTCTCATATTTTTTTGATGAACTAACACACAAATGGATATCCCATTACTTTATAGCAAGTTCGCAAAACCAACCAAGTACAGTGCGCGCCACGAAAGAAGGCCCGCGGAAAATTGTGGAACTAACTTTTTTTAATGCAATGTGATGCAATGGCATAGACACTAGCGCCTCGTCAAAAAGCTTTCTTTTGTGACGCGCACTTTATGTACTTTTCTTATCTTTCTTTCATTAAAATCTTTCATAAAACAATACATTTATATTTTCTTAATGTCCCTCGGGTAGCATCGGATTTCCGAATAAAAACGAATGCTAATTTCCATGTCCATCAATTATTAGATTTATCGTGTATAATAATTTGAATTCAGAACTAAGTACTTTACTGTTGTTTAGTTTTGATTTCCGTGTGAACTATATAGAGCTGTAAATCTATTTTCCTATCTGTCGTGCCTGCGACTTTAGTGGCTTTCCTCCCATTTTTTAAATAAATTACATTAAGTTAAAAGAGTATTAACAACTCTATATACTTCCTAGTCGATTGAGAGCGTCCGGTCTGCACCAAGTGCAAAGGGCAACTGATAGAAATCCGACAATTGACGAAACACGAAGTTTGCCGAGGGACATTAAGAAAGTAGAAATACTGTGAGCTTATTATTTTATTTAAAACAAGGAGTTTGACGCGGGCTGAAGCTATTTATAAATAATTTTTATTCTATTTTCTTAGTCTCCAGAAGATGTTCAAACATTTATGCAGTCGGTTGCTAAATTGAAAAATGACTTGGTTACTAATAAAGACTACGACCGACTAACGGTAGATACACCGAATGCTGAAAAATGGAACAGTTGGATCGAAGCTCAGGATAACAAGAAGTATTTTCTGAACTCATGGTTATTCACCGAGTGTTATGTTTACCGAAAGCTTAAGGAAGGTTGTGAATTAACGTAAGTATATGTTACTATAATATAATTTGATTAAACACACTCTTGAAAAATTTCTAAAATCTCCGATGGCTAGGGTTAATTATTTGTAACAGCGCCATCTCGTATCGTTTTAGAGAAACGTGTGTTAATTTTACAACTGCCCACAATAGATGGCGCTAAATGAACTAGATGCTATAAATAACTTTTCTTATTCATTTAAGTTTGTAAATGTTCATAAAATAAATTATAAGTTCTTCTACAGTGAGAAGAATATTATAATAAGATACTTTTCATACAAAGTTACAAAGGAACGTCACCGGGCTGGTATTCTAAACTTCACCACTAGATGGCGTTGATATAAATTTTCAACCTCTTATTTCAGAAAAGGGTTGAAGGAATTCGATTATTTCCAAGATCAAAAGAACAAATCGTTTGCGAAGAATGAAGAGATAATGTGTTTAGTCGCTGATAGAGTGGTGACTATGATAAACAAGTCTACGAAGGAGAAACGTAAAGTTGATTTTAATACTCTTCTGAAGGTAAACTTGATGTTTTTTAATATAACATCACGCCTGTATTCCCCGAAGGGTTAGGCAGAGGTGTACCTATAGTACACCCACATTTCGCCAGTTATGTTTAAGTCCCATGTAATAGGGGGCGAGCCTATTGCCGTCAACCGGGTACAAATCCAGACTCCGGGCTGCTACTGAGAAATTCCATAATAATTAGTAATGAATTATTTATTTGTTAGCTAGCGAAATAAAACTAAGGTACCTGAATAGATTTCAAAGACAAAATAATGTAATTTATTTAAAAAGTTTACTTTTGAAAATGAAGATTTAAAACAAAATAATTGTTTCTTCTTTTAGCATGCTTTATTGTATTGGACAAAAAAAAAATCAGTTTATTAATAATGTTTTATTTTTTACCCGACTACGGCTAAACAGAAAGGAGGGTTATGATTTTGATTTAATTAAAACAACACATAACTTCCATTTACACGATGCAAGTGTATTGCCTGAGGCATAAAAAAAAAATGAAGCAACTAATGTCAACACATTTTATTAGACGGTGCAACTTTACATTAGTAGGTATTAAATAAGCGTTCGTTCGTTTCCCATAATAGTTTTTGTATCTCGGTACTACCGGTTTTGATTGGGCTGCCATTCTTGTTGCTGTTTATTTTTATTTATTTCAGACAAAATTCTAGTCCATATCTATCACATTTTCATTTAAATTATAATCTCACCGATAAAAACCCAAAATACAATAACATTTAAATATTTATTGAAAACCAAAATAACTTAAATAAAAAAAATAAAAAAATGTCAAAATGATAAAATAAAATGTCAAATATAAAATTGTCAAAGAGTAAAATTTTATAAAAATGTCAGAATACTTTTAAAAATAAAAATTATGAGAAATCATATTTTGCGTTTTTACCTGCCCCAAGCCCGATATACGGGTGCATGTAAGGCCTGCCAGTGCTGCATGAAAGGCCCGTCCAACCTGTTGACAACAACGGTAAGAAGACTGTTGCCGCTGCCCCGCACTCTACTCGCTATCGAGGTCGCCCTCTTGCGCATGCTGGCATAAAAACAGTCAATGCGGACGCTCGCGAACATTCCCGATGCGCTGCAGAAGCGAGGCAACCGCAGCAGCGCCCTCAGCGCGTTATTGTATTGAACGCGGAGAGCGCTGTAGGATTTCTGGAAATATGCTATGCTATGATGAAGCAATGTATTGGCAATTTCCTTAAAAATCCGAGCGTGTTGCGCAATTGCAGTGCAAGGTCTACAGCTAAGTTCTTCTATTTCAGATCAGTCTATGGGCCAACAGATGCGACCTATCCTTGACCCTAGGTTCTCAAATGGACCTCGTACAGGCAGCTAAGGATGCCACAGAAAAAGTTCGTTTGAACCCGCCCCCTCCTCCACCCTCGAAGGGGAAAAAGAAAAAAGCCGCCCCCGCTTTACCCATTATAATCAGCGCTGACCCGTTCCAGATGATAGTGGATTTGAAGGATAAGGTATGATTTTAGTTAGGCCAATAGTAAAAAAAAAAGCACTACAAAGTGAAAAATAATTTTAATTTCGGAAGTCGGTGTCTTGGGTTTTGTATTTTCGTTTTTTGCCACCGACTTCCGAAATTACAGTTATTTTTCACTTTGTAGTGTTTTTTTTTGGAGGTCGGTTGTTTTTTTTTTTTTAAAAAGTTTTTATTTTTCACTTTTTAGTTGTGATACCTACTCTACACACATTCGAATACCACTACCTGCTACCAGTGACAGAAACTTATCATATCATCTACATACTAAGTGGGAAAAAAATACGTATTTTGTAGCTAACTCAAAAACTATTCAATCAAAGTTAATAAAATTTATATGGGACCAATTCGAGAGCACACCCTTTCAAAAAAAAAAGTATTTTCAAAAT
The DNA here is from genome assembly GCA_963680765.1 of Agrochola lychnidis. Lineage (NCBI taxonomy): Eukaryota > Metazoa > Arthropoda > Insecta > Lepidoptera > Noctuidae > Agrochola > Agrochola lychnidis. Next base: position 17,639,999 of record OY796872.1, read on the forward strand.
CGGTCCACAATTGACGGAGAAATCGGTAGACATACATAAAAAAAAACAAACATACGCGACGAACATATAACCTCCTCCTTTTTGGAAGTCGCTAAAAAAACTGGCATTCCGGGAGTGCCGATAGAAGTGAAAACTTGAACAAAAACATTGGTCCGTTATCTAAATAAAGAGCACAAACGCGTTTACAAAAAAAAAAAACTTCCAAAACCTTTAAGGTAAAAATACTTGCATAGAACATTGATCCGTAATGTAATATAAATAAAGAGCAGAATCGCGTTTACAAAAATGAGGTGTTGGTAACGGTGTCGCGAGTTCAATTGTTTTTTCCCATCTCAAAAATGCCCAACGCGCCTAAAGAAGTTTTCACTTCAAAATTAATAACACATTACATAACATAACGCCTTGTTTCATGGAAGAGTTGGACAGAGGTGTACTTATAGACAAATATCCCATACTATTAAACGAGCAATATTTGTATATAAGTATATTTGTTTGTATTCTTATACTCGTACATATTATAAAACAAAGTCCCCCGCCGCGTCTGTCTGTCTGAACGCGATAAACTCAAAGACTACCGAACGGATTTTCAAACGGTTTTCACCAATGAACGGAGTGATTCATGCGGAAGGTTTTAGTGTATAATTCATTAAGAGCGTACCGACCATTTGCCTTTGTCTCTGTCTTTTTCTTTACGTGTAAAGAGTAAAGAAAATAACCACACTTTTACACTTTTTCAATGTTTTTAGTTGTTATTTTCATCATATTGCTCTTAAATAAAAAACTAACGCGGACAAACGCTGGAGTTATCTATGAACTTTATTTTAGTAAATGAATCAAAACATAAATTTACTTATTTATATAAAAAGTAGCAAAATAGAGGAAAAAAATACTCGATAAGAGGTAACTTTGCGAATTTATTCTATCGAGCCAACTTTATCAAATCGTGTTTCCATCGCGGATGATGTCTAGTATATATCCCCAATAATACCAATTTATTTTTCTACATTTTAATTTAATTGTTTACTACTTCAAATAAGCTTAATAGAAACATGTTTGTGTGCATAAAAAGCTCGGTACCCTCTTAAGGTTTTGTGTAAATTGGCTGAAATTTGACGATTATTGATGAAGATGTCGGAAAAATTAATGTCGACTGGGAGCTTTACTGACGTGCGCTGCGGAAATGGTATTGTAATATCTTAAAAAGTTCAACAAAAAAGTCCGCGATGGCATATGTCTATCTTCTAAGGATGACCCACAGTAACCATTATTATCTTTCAGAATTAGATGAAAATTTAATTGTTATTTCCGAAGCTTTTTTAACCGGTATTATAGTAATCCTTATCCAATAAAATATGTTATTTAAATTGGGCATTTAATTTAGATTAAAATATGCCTTGACATCATATCATTTAAATGAACAGTTTAAAAGATATCACAGTTTCAAAATTACGCGTAACTACATAATTATGGTTGACGACAACGCAGGCGCAGCGGTATTAGTCAATGACATTTCCTCGGCTATAGGTATGTAATCCCGGTAGTACGTTCCCGTGGGATATTTTCAGACATCCACGCGGGTGAAGCCGCGGGCAGATGCTAGTATATTATATTTGTATACACGTTCTCGAAATCGGCTAACGATTTCGATGAAAGTTGCAATATAGGGGTTTACGGAGGCGAAAAATCGATCTAGCTAGGTTTCATATCTGGGAAAATTAGTTTTCTCCGTATTTTCACCCGAGCAGAGCTCGGTCGCCCAAGTTTAGAACAAGATGACTACCTTAGAATAATGACATGGCAACATGGAATTAGTAAGTACCTACTATCATAGGAATTGGAATTAGTAGGTACTATACATGGAGTAGTATGAACTTTCCTATACTATTAAATGAGTATTCTCAATTTTCACCAGAGCAGAGTTCAGACACGATGTAAAAATTGTTAATGAATAAATGAATTGAATTGAATTGAATTGAATTACTTAAATTAAAACTGTAAAAGTAAAATTAACATAATAGGTGCTATTAACATAAAAACATAAAAAGCGACTCTTGCGACGACTCAATAAAGTGCAATTCAGGTCGCACAGCGCTGGAATCGCGAGCCGATTTCCAGCCACCGTAGGCGCGTGACGGTGAGCAAAGGGTAGCTCGCCGTCCGATAAGGGACCAAGCCCGGGTCGACGGCGCGTTGTGTTCCACGCGCGCCTCAAAGAGATGTCAGGAACACTGACGGGGTCTGCTAGGGCCAATGCCTGTCGGGGGTTCGAAGAAAACCGATAGGGAAATCGTGGCCCCCGGCAACAGGGCAACCGAATGAACACGGGTGGGTTTTTAGTTCGGGTGGGTGGGTTAGTTTCGTCATGTCCGTCTGTCTGTCTGTCTGTCCGCGGTCTAGCTCCGAGACCCTTAGTACTAGAAAGCTGTAATTTGGCATAGGTATACATATTAATTACGCCGACAAAGTGGTAAAACAAAATTATTAAAAACATTTTTTTTAGGGTACCTCTCATACACGTAAAGTGGTAATGTTTTTTTTTTATTTTTTTAACCCATAGTGAGGGGTATCATTGGAAAGGTCCTTTAAAAACATTGCGAGTTTGTGAAAACCATTTTTGGATTCAGGGATCCGTTTGCGAAATATTAAGCTTTAAAGTGCTAATTTTTGTTAGAGTCAAGTGGCCCCCCCCCTGCCGGCTAAATGGTTGGTTTTGGGTATGTGAAAAAAATCACAACAGTAGTTTATATAACGAAATTAAAAGGAAAACTATCACAGCTAAGTTAGCTTTACAAGTTAACGAGTAATAATCGACCAACTTAACTTTGCAGTTGCAAAAACATGTTATCCCATACATTCCGTATGGGAGAACATATTTTTCAACTACAAAGTTAAGTTTGTTTTTGGGATAAATTCATCCCAACTACGGAACCCTTCATTGTGCGTGGTCCGACACGCACTTGGCCGGTTTTTGTCAGTAAGAGTCTGACACGCCCTCAGTTATTTGCTAAAAAAAATGTCGCACAACGCTAATTACCTACAGTTATATTCACCTAGAAGTTGCCTCTCTTTCTATCGCGTAACTCTTATATCTTCTGACTACGTTACGCTCACTGAATTGGCCCGACAAGACGGGCCCGCCGCGTATTTGTAGCTTCATACCTAAAATGCGGATTGACCCATCTGTATTTATCTTTTCTTCGCATATTTAACGCTATACCTGACAGTGTAGCGGTTACATCGCCACATACGAACTACGCATCATAGACATGACGTCACACAAATCCTGCATCGCGCAGTTAGAGTTTACCGAGCGATCGACATATACAAGATTTCAACTTCAAACCGATGGGCAGTTGCCCGCCAGACACAACACCCGTCTGGTCGGAGGATCCTCCCTTTTCTATGGTGGATGAGTGAACTTTACACCCTGTTCCTCATACCACTAAAACAGTATTCAAATCTTACCAGCTAATAAATTTACAAGGTGTCTTAAATCAGCCTGACCAAGATTATGTCTGGACTTTAAAAGAGACTGCAACCTCTGAGTTTGTTTCGGCCTTTCTTCTCAGAGTAGTCAGATAGGAAACGCCGAACTCAGCTAGCTTATTTTTAATAAAAAAAATTAAATGACGTGTAAAAGTGATTCCGAAATCCTATTTACAGAATAAACAATTTCATTTCATTTCATTTCATTTCATGGTTAAGGGAAAAGAATTTCTACTCAGTAAGCGTCCTATTTAATAAGAGGTTGATTAATAATTCAAATTCAAATTTCAAAATAATTTATTTCAGGAATACACTCATGAAATTCACGACAGATTACAAATTCAATTAATTAATACAATTTATATTACTTATTAGTTATTACAACATTATTATAAAACAATCAATATTACAAGAAGTTAATAGAAAAGTATTATTTAAAAAAATACAATAGACGTGGATATATTTAATAACCTGTTCCGCTTAGCTATTTCTAAAGAGCCATAAAAACTCCTGAAAGAAATCGACACGTGTTTCACCTCTCAACGAGGCATCTTCAGGATGACGATGGACTTGTTGCGAACCCGAACATGGCGTGTTGCCACACGCCAAGCAAGTATTATTTTAGCTGGAATATTAATTGCCATAATATACGAAGAAATAATTAACCTCGTATATGGCCCTCAATATTCCATTGTCAGATTTATGTATTCGGTTCATAAAGGAGGCCTGCGACTTTCTCATGATTGCGTAAAAGTCATCTACCCTGTTTTCGGCAAACAAATGACAATTAAAACTATTTATCCTCTGACACTAACAGGATTTTTTCATCATAAACCTACAAGGGCACTTATGAAACGTCAGAAGCTAGACGTGCACGGTTCCAATTGGTCGTTTCCTATGGAGAAGAGCCGGCAAGAAACTCCACGGTTACTCTTAAAAATAATTGGCTTTTACAATACTTTTAAATAAAAGTGTTACGTGTGTATAATGTGAGAACGCTTTAGGCTTAGTGGATTGTAGATCTGTTGACCATTTTCTATATTGTACTTGTTGAAAGACCTACACTGTCCTCCCATATCTAGAAACACTGTTATATGAAAGTATTGTAAAAGCCAATTATTTTTAAAAGAGTAACCGTGGAGTTTCTTGCCGGCTCTTCTCCATAGGAAACGACCAATTGGAACCGTGCACCTAGCTTTTGACGTTTCATAAGTGCCCATGTAGGTTTATGTGAAATAAAAATATTTTGATTTTTGATTTTGAATATGTCAAGGACGAATGTAAAAAAAAAACATGGTAATTTGGGAGCCAGGGAAGCCACATGTGCATGTGTTATAAATAGCGGCATGCCTGATAATTTTTCGACGGCATGTGAAGCCAAGTCAGAGGCCCAAAGGCGGCATAAAAACTGGCACCAGAGGGCCTAGACAAGTAGCAATCGCTTTCAAAGTGTTTCATATTTCTACATCGACTTCCAACAGGGTAGACATGAGCTTTTCGGTAGCTTATGTCCATCTAATACATTTTAACCGACTTCAAAAAAAGGAGGAGGTTCTCAATTCGACTGTATTTTTTTTTTTATATTTGTTACCTCAGAACTTTCGACTGGGTGAACCGATTTTGATGATTCTTTTTTTATTTGATTGCTGGTGCTTCCTGTGTGGTCGAATTTGGTCCAGTTCTGACAATGGCATCCATGAGATGACCATATAAGTCTTAAATTTGCAATAAGTATGAGCGTGACAAATGGAGGAATAACTCAATATCATGCCAACTGATTTCGAAACTAAAAAGCAAAAAATAAAAACTTAAAAAAAACAACCGACTTCCAAAAAAAACACTACAAAGTGAAAAATAACTTTCACTTCGGAAGTCGGTGGCAAAAAACAAAAATTCAAAACCAAAGACACCGACTTCCGAAATGAAAGTTATTTTTCACTATGTAGTGTTTTTTTTTTGAAGTCGGTTGTTTTTTTTTTTTTTGTAAAAAGTTTTTGACTTTCCAGTTATCGTTGACAGAATGTCACTTCGTCTTATGTCCTCAGATTAGTCACTAACCACACGAAAACCTGAAGAAAGAAAGAAAGAAATATAAATTAATAAATATTTTTTTCAGGTGCTGGTAGACGACTCCAATAAAATAGCTGACCAAGTAACGAAACGATCTGAAAAACTATTGGCTAGTGTTATTGCGGTATGTATTATTGTTTCCTTCATTTCATTATTTACATATAAATTATATTTTTAAATATTAGAATAAAATAATATAAAAACATTTAAAAATAGTAGCCCACCGGTATCGGGAACAGGGTCCAAGCTACCGGCGGTCAGGGCTCCAGAGAGAGGAACCTCCTGATAATGCGAGCCGTGTCCAGGAGTACCGCTTTCTGAATCAAGCCCTTGATCCAGCTGCTCAACGAGAGCCTCCTTAGGTGTTGGTTGAGGCCCTTGGTAATTAAGCCATTGGCTGATACGACTATCGGCACAATGATTGCTGAGTCCACATCCCACATGTCGACAACCTCGCGAGCCAAGTCAAGATACTTGATTTGTTTATCTTTATTAATATTATTTATACACATACTAGTGACTTGCCCTTGTTTGGCACGGTTTCGCAAAACACGCATTTTACAAAACATCGAGTTTTTTTCGTGATATGCAGGATAAGTTTTTATCCAGTGCGCAAACTTTAACATGTGACTTTACTCATCATTATGAACAACTTTTACTATGGGACCAAACCTGAAAACGGCTTCTGGAACTTACATACACCGAAACAGAATCATTTCTCTGATGTTTATCGACAAGCCAAAGTGCCAATGAACAACATGCCTCTCTCACACTTTCACTCTCACTCTCAAAAACACACACACAAACTAACACAAACACACACACAAACTAACACAAACTCACCCCAACACACACACAAACTCACACAATATAATACACGCTTTACTAAACTAGCCCTGTAAACTGACATATTTATTTTTGCTCATTCGCACTCCGACCCTCAAGATACATGCCCTGCGTAGTTTGGGGGTCAACGGTCAAACCAAAACAATGTGATGTATACTAACTTAATTGAAGATCTATGTAAGATCACTGTATGTGAAATATGTATCACAACTTTTTCTTTGCCATTAAATTTTTTGTATTATACAAAGACGCCCATCGGAAAATGATCGAAAAATAACTATAAAAGGGGGTCTATCTTTAATATTTTTCATTTTATTAAATTTTTTATGTTTTGAGTAGCGTTTGCCATATCTCTGATGTTATTGGCTCGATTTGGATTCTGTTTATTATTTCTAAAAGCTTATGAATCATTTTATTGGATTAACTAACATTTTTATTACAATTTGACAAGTATGCAAAAAAAAAAACGGAGGAGAAAATATTATTTTCTAAAAAAAATTTAAAAAAAAAACAAGTGTCAGTTCATAAAATCATATTTGGGTTTTTTTTTTTTTGGAAAAATGATAAAAATAGGTTAAGGTAACGTTCTTTTCCCTTCTAAAGTTATTTTTCGATCATTTTTCATGAATATTCAGAAAAATGCGGTCGACGTTGAATATTATTTTTCTTTTTGTAAGTGTATAAATAATCAAATTATCTTAGATTGTGTATTATATATTTACGTATGTTTTATAGGCAAAGAGCGCGGCGTCAAAAGCATCATCATTCAAAGCTAGGTGCAGTTGTAATAGATTAGCGCTGAAAGCGGGCATGCCGATTTGTAAGCCACCAGTAAGTATTAATAGTTATTGTTATTTTAAGACTCCCAACAGAATATTGTTTGCTTTGGTTGGTGGTAGGGCTTGTTTTAAGTCCGCCTGGCTAGCTACCACCATCTTATCTAAACCTGTCGCCATAACAACAATGCTATCAGCAAGGTTGTGTTTCGGCAGTTAGAGGTAAGATAGCCAGTTCCTCTGTGGTTGAGGATTCCGTGTGAAGCTCGCTTCCACCTTCGGCCTGATCATCACTTGCCATCAGGTTAGATGTAGGCTAAGAGCTTCCCGGTTGCGAGTAAAAAATAAATGAATTGCAATTATAACACCGAATTTGATGTTATAACCGTTTTAGGTGTAAAAAGGGCATTTGGAAAGTTTCCAAATACTTTTTTACATCTAAAACTAAATATTCGGTGTTACTATAGTAATTATTGCATTTCATAATCAATATTTTAGTTCACTTGCTAGCGATATTTCATATTTCCATACAGTAATATTGCCAAATTAATTAAAACAGCGAAATATTTGACAGATATTAGCGACGTTGCCCACTTTCAGAATGCACGCTCTTAATTATCCAAAAAAATGTAATTCACACATATAGCTGTACAAGGATCTTTTGCCACGTGGCAAATCAGAACGAACGCCGCCATTTTGTTTTTTCAATTCATTTCACAAAACAATTTTATTGTAGAAATGTTTACCAACAGCGCCGATCCTGTCGACTTTAGATAAGGGGGCAACAGGGTCCATAATTGTTTTATTAATTTTAAGCCTGCCAATTGTTGTACCAACAATATGGAATGCAATAAAGAATTGTGAATTGTCGTCATTGTTGTGCCAAAAGATCTTTATATTAGTCTCCCAGCTGTCATTCGTAGATCTTTGTAATATTAGTCTCCCGGCTGTCATTCGTAGATCTTTGTATCTTTGTAATATTAATCTCCCGGCTGTCATTTGTAGATCTTTGTATCTTTGTAATATTATTCTCTCGGCTGTCATTCTTAGATCTTTGTATCTTTGTAATATTAATCTCCCGGCTGTCATTCGTAGATCTTTGTATCTTTGTAATATTAATCTCCCGGCTGTCATTCGTAGATCTTTGTATCTTTGTAATATTAATCTCCCGGCTGTCATTCGTAGATCTTTGTATCTTTGTAATATTAATCTCCCGGCTGTCATTCGTAGATCTTTGTATCTTTGTAATATTAATCTCTCGGCTGTCATTCTTAGATCTTTGTATCTTTGTAATATTAATCTCCCGGCTGTCATTCGTAGATCTTTGTATCTTTGTAATATTAATCTCCCGGCTGTCATTCGTAGATCTTTGTATCTTTGTAATATTAATCTCCCGGCTGTCATTCGTAGATCTTTGTATCTTTGTAATATTAATCTCCCGGCTGTCATTCGTAGATCTTTGTATCTTTGTAATATTAATCTCTCGGCTGTCATTCTTAGATCTTTGTATCTTTGTAATATTAATCTCCCGGCTGTCATTCGTAGATCTTTGTATCTTTGTAATATTAATCTCCCGGCTGTCATTTGTAGATCTTTGTATCTTTGTAATATTAATCTCTCGGCTGTCATTCTTAGATTTTTGTATCTTTGTAATATTAATCTCCCGGCTGTCATTCGTAGATCTTTGTATCTTTGTAATATTAATCTCCCGGCTGTCATTCGTAGATCTTTATATCTTTGTAATATTAGTCTGCCGGCTGTCATTCGTAGATCTTTGTAATATTAATCTCCCGGCTGTCATTCGTAGATCTTTGTATCTTTGTAATATTAATCTCCCGGCTGTCATTCGTAGATCTTTGTATCTTTGTAATATTAGCCTCCCGGCTGTCATTCGTAGATCTTTGTAATATTAATCTCCCGGCTGTCATTCGTAGATCTTTGTAATATTAGTCTCCCGGCTGTCATTCGTAGATCTTTGTAATATTAATCTCCCGGCTGTCATTCGTAGATCTTTGTATCTTTGTAATATTAATCTCCCGCGTTCTTCTTTATGTCATCAGACCAACATTTCCTTTGTCTTCCTCGTTTCCTTTTTTTTTCCTTTTTGTTTGAAATCTAGGGGTCCATTCCGTTATATCTTTCGTCCATTTATAGATCATTAGTCTCCCGGCTGTCATTCGTTGATGTGTCTTTGTAATATTAGTCTCCCGGCTGTCATTCGTAGATCTTTCTATCTTTGTAATATTAGTCTCCCGGCTGTCATTCGTAGATCTTTCTATCTTTGTAATATTAATCTCCCGGCTGTCATTCGTAGATCTTTGTATCTTTGTAATATTAATCTCCCGGCTGTCAATCGTAGATCTTTGTAAAAAAAAAGGTAGCTCGCATAATCCAGTCCAGTATTATACAGCTAGGAAAACTCCAGTTTATGCCTGTTTTTTGGACCTATCTAAGGCCTTTGACCTAGTGTCTTACAATAAGTTATGGGTAAAGCTTCAGGATACCAGTGTACCCAGGGAAATTGTGTCTGTACTGATGCATTGGTATGATAAGCAGAGAAATCATGTAAGGTGGGCAGGCACACTCTCGGATGAGTACAAGCTGGATTGCGGGGTGAGGCAAGGGGGGCTTTCCTCCCCTCATCTCTTTAATTTCTACATCAATGAACTGATCGAGGAGCTCCGTAGCACTAGTATCGGTTGTCACGTAGATGGTGTGTGTATTAATAATATAAGCTACGCTGATGATATGGTGCTGCTGAGCCCTTCGGTCTGTGCATTGAGAAAGCTTCTAAATGTATGTGAATTATATGCGGAGGCCCATGGCCTTAAATACAACTCAGTGAAATCGCAACTAATGGTCTTTAAGGCGGGGACTAAATGTTATGAACATGTACCTGAAGTTCACTTGGGTGGTACCTCTTTAAAAAGAGTTACAAAATTTAAGTATTTGGGTCACTGGGTCACCGATGACCTAAAGGACAGTACTGACATTGAGAGAGAGCGAAGGTCATTGTCTGTACGATGTAATATGTTAGCTCGCAGGTTTGCACGGTGTACACATAAAGTTAAAGTAACGTTGTTTAAAGCATACTGTCAGTCCTTTTACACGTGTAGCCTGTGGGTTGACTATTTGCAGCGGGCGTACAGTGACCTTAGAGTGCAGTACAACAATGCATTCAGGATGCTGATGGGGCTGCCGCGATATTGCAGTGCCTCTGGCATGTTTGCTGAGGCCCGCGTAGACAGCTTCGCTGCAGTCATGCGCAAGCGTTGCACTTCCGTCCTAACGCGCATGCGTGCTAGTACCAACAGCTTCTTGAGTGTTTTGTCGGACCGATGGGATTCTCCGATGCTTGAGCGCTGGATTCGACTGCACGCGGTCAAGTGAACACGCGCACGGGTATCGGAGTTTCCGATAGTCTTATGTATTTTGTATTTAGTTTTTAAAGTGTCTTGTTTTGTCATTACTAACATTAGTTTCTCATAAGCATTTCTGTGGTACTAACAACTATATGGATGTATGTTAAAAAAAATCCGAAATAAATGAATATAATAATAATAATAATAAGGTGCCTCATTTCTTTAATAGCGTCTAACGGGCCTCTACGAGTTGGCTTCGGCCCCTCATACGCCTTCCAAAGGACCGGGATCCATGGTCCCGAGAATAGTTAAAAACTAAAAATAATAATAATAATAATCCAAATTTCCTTACGTTTTTTTGCAATTTGAAAGTCAGTATGACGTTATTATGTTGATCAAAATATGATTCGCGACCATAACAAATATGTATTTGTAGAATTTTAATCATCGATGCTTCTCTCTAAGTTCAAATAATCTCTCTATTAAATAACTATTTCATTAAATGATATTTGTAGCCAATTCTCGACAGTTTTATTTATGATTCTAATGATTACAATTTTGTAAATACATATTTCTTACGATCGCAAAACATATTTCGATCAACATACAACCAGACACAACAAATTGCAAAAAAACGTAAGGAAAATTTGAATTTTCGCAGGCTGCTGTAACACATTACCCTTTAAATGTTAAACATTGCTGTCGTAACGTACGTATCTTTATATTTAAGGATCCATCAGAACCCGAACCTCCGAAAGATGCTCCTGCGGAAGCTCCGGCGCAAAAGAAAGTTGAGGAGGTGAAGAAAATACCCTGCCCTGCCAAGATGACAACACCCCAATCTGTTATGTTTGGTAAGATTATAATTGTTATTAGTTGGCAATTAATAGGATAAAAATATAATAATAATACATTGAATTCACTTCTTAAACTGTCGTGAGGAAAGTTTTGTTTATGAATGGGGAAGTTAGGGATCTATTCTGCGACTTATGTCAACACGCATGGGGAAAAGTAGTCAAAGAACCCATAATCTCCGAAGGAGATTGCGGACTACGCGGAGACCTTTCCTGCCGAGGCGTTTGGGATGTTCAGAGGGAGGCGTTGTTTGATATCCGTGTCTTAGACACTGACGCTCCTTCTTATATTTCACGCCCTGTCGCCTCTGTACTAAAATCCGCCGAAGAAGACAAAATAAGGAAATATTCAAACGCTTGTGAAATGCGACATGCGACATTCACCCCCGTTGTTGCATCTGTTGAAGGAATCTTCGCCCCACAAATGTCTACCTTCGTAAAACATCTTGGATCTGCAATCGCTCATCACTGCAACAGGCCCATGACCGTAGAGATGGGTTGGCTAAGATCAAGAATCATCATATCAATATTCCGTGCTACTAAAGTTACCGCAATCTAAGAAGCCCGATTTGACGTTTCTCATTTTAGATGCAGCGGTAACTTTGTATGAACGTCTACGTTAGAAATCGAAAAATCTAATTCGTAATCCTAATTAATTACTACGTTATCCAAACAGTATAACAATGAGTATCATTCGTAAGCACCAAGTTTCACTTTATATTGGAAAAAAACCGGCCAAGTGTGTGTTGGACCACGCACAATGAAGGGTTCCGTAGTTGAGATGAATTTATCCCAAAAACAAACTTAACTTTGTAGTTGCAAAATATGTTCTCCTATACGGTATGTATGGGAAAACATGTTTATACAACTGCAAAGTTAAGTTGGTCGATTATTACTCGTTAACTTGTAGAGCCTACTTAGCTGTGATAGTTTTCCTTTTAATTTCGTTATATAACCTACTGCTGTGATTTTTTTCACATATCCAAAATCAACCATTTAGCTGGCAGGGGGAGGGGACACTTGACTCTAACAAAAATTAGCACTTTAAAGCTTAATATTTCGCAAACGGATCCCTGAATCCAAAAATGGTTTTCCCAAACTCACAATGTTTTTAAAGGACCTTTCCAATGATATCGATAAAAAAAAAAACATCACCACAAAACAAACAAACAAACAAAATTATGAAAAACATTCTTACATTCAAACAACATTCAGGGTACCTCTCCTACGAGAGGTACCCTAAAAAAAGAATGTTTTTCATAATTTTGTTTTACCACTTTGTCGACGTAATTAATATGTATACCTATGCCAAATTACAGCTTTCTAGTACTAAGGGTCTCGGAGCTAGACTGCGGACAGACAGACGGACATGACGAAACTATAAGGGTTCCTTGTTTACTACGGAACCCTAAAAATGCACTCAAAAACACGAAATAATCGTTTATTAATATTCCGACAGGACGTTATTACAATGTTATGTTGTAGGGGTCCTTGCCGTAGTGTTGTGACCGTTTTAAGCCGTTTTTTGACTGAATGAAATCGATGTTCTGAAAAATCGATACTTTTACAAACATTACATTTAGAAAGTGTGAGCAGTGGTGGCCCAGTGGTAACGGCCGCGACTTACGAGTTGTAGGTCGTAAGTTCGAACCCAGACAGGCGCTTTACTTTGTGTAAATTATTTCATCACCACTGCTCTCAAAACGGTGAAGGAAAACATCGTGAGGAAACCGGCATGTCCTAGAACCGAAAATTCAAAGACATGTGACATCTACCAACCCGCAATGGGCCCGCGTGGTGGATTACGGCCCACTCCCTCTCACAGAGAGGAGGCCTGTGTCCCAGCAGTGGGAACATTTATAGGCTGATGATGGCCACTTCGGCTCGGACCATTATCAGCGCGATTAGGGGCGAACGATTGCAGTAAAGGTGACCTTGGCATACTCGTATATAATTCGTAAAAAAAATGCTGTTTCATAGCAAAGTGCAAAATTAAAATCGCGGTTTTTAAAAAAAATAACCTTAAAATTTAACGCAGGGGGGTTCAGAATCATGTCTTGAATCCATGGTAACAGTTTTAGCGTCGATGCCACGTTTTTTTTTTTTGGTTCGAAATTATCAAATAACTTCTCCCGGTCTGGGCGGAGCAGGAGGGGCCGTGTATTCCCGTTCGTCCCACTGACTTCGTCCCCGTAGTGGGACGAACGGGAATTCGTTATTTTTTTTCCCGATCGTCCCACTAATTTTCTTGATGGGACTGGGAGAGAATGTTGAGTAAACCAATAGGGTTTACGCAAATAACACAATGTTATCGGCACTCTTTTGTTAACTAGCGGCATCGCCGGAGCATCCCACCAGAGCCATGTAATATCCCGACAAAGATGTTCCAGAAATGTATGGAGCCTTAGCTAGCGCCATGTACACTATGTAAATGTCGCTGTATAATCTAGTAAACGTTTTTTATTTAAATGATCATTTTTGTACGCTTGTACCATTCTTCAAATTAATTTGTTAGTATTTTTATGAAATTCCCCTATTTTTTTCCTACTTATCTATGTAGTGTACATAGTGGTAGCCCAAAATCAAACATCTCCTTTGAAAGTAAACTACGAAACAACGACTTAACAATACGCACAAAATTATTTAGTGGGACGAATGGCGCTAATCTAAAAACATATTCCCGTTCGTCCCCCTAAAATCATGAATGGAACGATCGGGAACAAATTTAATATTATTTTTGTAAATTCCCGTTCGTCTCACTACGGGGACGAAGTCAGGGACGAACGGGAATACACGGGAGGGGCGTGTCAGACTCTTACTGACTAAAACCCACCCGTGTTCCTTCGGTTGCCCTATTGCCGGGGGCCACGATTTCCCTATCGGTTTTCTTCGCAACCCCGGCAGGCATCGGCCCTAGCGGACCCCGTCAGTTTTCCTGCCACCCTGCATAATGATTTGTGATGCAATCAGACCATATTGTATAAAATTGTGTGTTTGTCGACAGATATCGTTTGCGACAACGCTGGGTACGAACTGTTTGCTGATCTTTGCCTAGCGCATTTCCTAGTAGCACAAGAACTTGTGGAAAAGGTAAGACTAAGAAATAACCGAAGCTTATTTAAACTAATAAAAAACATTGGGCAGAAATGTATGGGGCTTAGTCCAAAGGCCCGATGATGGTGGCTAAAACCGCCATGTTGTTTTGTATGGCGTCACTCGTGATGACTCGTGGTGTCAATACAAATCCAATGATAACTTATACTTTTTTAATCAATCGAGTTGCTTATTCTAAAATAATTGAATCTAAACTATATGATATACTAGCTTTTGCCTGCGCCTTCGCCTGCGTGGATGTCGACAAATATCCCACGGGAACGTACTACCGGGATTACATACCTAATAGCCGAGGAAAGGTCATTGACTAATACTGCTGCGCCCGCGTTGTCGTCAACCATAATTATGTAGTTACGCGTAATTTTGAAACTGTGATATCTTTTAAACTATTAATTTAAATGATATGATGTGAGGGCATATTTTAATCTAAATTAAATGCCCAATTGAAATAACATATTTTATTGGATAACGATTAATATAATACCGGTCAAAAAGCTTCGGAAATAACAATGAAATTTTCATAAAATTCTGAAAGATAAAAATGGTTATTGTGGGTCATCCTTAGAAGATAGACATATGCCATCGCGGACTATTTTGTTGAACTTTTTAAGATAAACAATACTGTAGAACATAAAGTTTATGTAACATAAACGATTTCCGCGGCGCACGTCAATAAAGCAGTCGGCATGATTTTTTCCGACATCTTCAACAATAATCGTCAAATTTTAGCCAATTTACCTCAATGAACTATACCCTAAAACCTACGGCATGAATCACTCCGTCCATTGGTGAAAACCGTTTGAAAATCCGTTCGGTAGTCTTTGAGTTTATCGTGTTCAGACAGACAGACTTACGCGGCGGTAGACTTTGTTTTATAATATGTAAGGATTATAAATGCAAAAGTGACTTTGTTTGTTTGTTACACTTTTACGCTGAAACGGCTGAACCTTTTATTCTGATATTACCACGGGATCGAGACTTATGCGGATGAAACTGCGAGGCGCAGCTAGAACAATCTAAATGATAAAAACATTTTGGAGCAGTAATTACATATTTTTTTTTGTTTTTAGGTTAGATTCCATGTAAAGAATATGCCATGGTTTATCTCGGATGTGACAGCTAAAGATTTTGAGTAAGTTACCATTTTGTATTTAGCTTACCGTTCAGTTGAAAGCACTTTAATTTACTTATTTATTTAATACTTTAAGCACACAAATGTACTGAGGCAGAAAATAATAATAATAATGACCCTGGAAGGGTCCAGCATCATTATTATTATTTAAATGTCTATGACATATCTTGAGACCCTGGGGTTCCGGACCTTTGGAAGGCGTCGAGGGGCCGAAGCCAACTCGCAGAGGCCCCTTAGACATTTTTAAGTGTTGAGGCACCAACCGACGACTATCCCTGTTCGCACTATGCTAGTGCACCCAAGGACAACCCCCGGTTGGTGTAGGACTATTGCAGAACATGAAAACAAAACATATTGGGCTATGGATTGGTTACCTGGAACTATGGAAAGACTATGGCCCCTGCCTGACCAATATTTTATTATATAAAATACATAGGAAAATGGCAGGGGGTGACTTGCACACTCAATAATGGGCCTCCGCAAACGTTCGCTAGCATAAAGTGTAGCGACAAGAGGGCAACATGTCCTGAGGTGCTTATAAAATGGAGAGGTATTCCACGGCTATCAGGACAGTCCCTGAAGTACGGTCAAGATCCCTACCAGCGTCTTACTGGAATACTTCCTTCCTCCGAGCACGTTTGCTCTTGCAAATCTCCACTCAAGCCGGCCAATAAAGGCAAGAATGAGGTGGGAGCTCTGTTCCTCGTCAGTGTTCACTCCAGCCGGCCAATAAAGGCAAGCCAGAGGTGAGGAACAAGACTTCTTCCGGGAGATAGGGTCCGTGGGGTCGCTACTGCCCAACAGTCTGACAACCAGTTATACTTTGTGGTATCGTGTTAGAGCAGTGGTGGCTCAGTGGTAACGGCCGCGACTTACGAGTTGTAGGTCGTAGGTTCGAACCCAGACAGGCGCTTTACTTTGTGTAAATTATTTCGTCACCACTGCTCTCAAAACGGTGAAGGAAAACATCGTGAGGAAACCGGCATGTCCTAGAACCAAAAATTTCGAAGACATGTGACATCAACCAACCCGCACTGGGCCCGCGTGGTGGATTACGGCCCACTCCCTCTCACAGAGAGGCCTGTGTCCCAGCAGTGGGAACATTTATAGGCTGATGATGATGATGATCGTGTTACCCAGTAACTGGGTTGTGGAGGTTAGATAGGCAGTCATCATCATCATCATCAGCCTATAGCAGTCCACTGCTGGACATAGGCCTCTCCAATTGCACGCCATTCAGCTCGATTCTCGGCAACTCTCATCCAGCTGCTACCAGCCACCCTTCGAAGATCGTCACTCCACCTAGCCTGAGGGCGTCCTACCTTACGTTTGCCAATTCGCGGTCTCCACTCAAGAACACGTGTACCCCAACGATCATCGGTTCTACGGCTGATATGGCCGGCCCACTGCCACTTCAGCTTGCTAATTCTGTGAGCTATGTCGATAACTTTGGTTCTCTGCCGGATCACTTCGTTCCGGATTCGATCCCTCAGAGAGACTCCAAGCATAGCCCGCTCCATGGCTCGCTGAGCAACCTTAAATTTATGAACCAGCCGTACAGTGAGTGTCCACGTTTCGGCTCCGTAGGTCATAACAGGCAGGACGCACTGATTGAAGACCTTCGTCTTTAGGCTCTGTGGAATACGCGACGAGAAGACTCGACGAAGTTTTCCAAATGCTGCCCAGCCCAGCTGAATTCTTCTGTTAGCCTCCCTCTCAAAGTTGTTCTTACCAAACTGCAGAGTTTGCCCGAGGTAAACGTATTCTCGAACAACCTCGAGAGTACCGCCATTGACAGCAATCGGCCCCGGAGTGACGTGTTCGTTGAACATAACCTGGGTTTTGTCCAAGTTCATCCGGAGACCAATGCGTACAGAAGAATTAACTAGGCCGTCCAGCATCTGCTGCAAGTCATGCAGCGATTCGGCCAATATGACGATGTCATCTGCAAATCTCAAGTGGGAGATGTATTCGCCGTTGATGTTAATGCCACGCCCTTCCCAGTTCAGCGTCTTAAACACATCCTCCAATGCGTTAGAGAACAATTTCGGGGATATGACATCCCCTTGTCTCACCCCTCGACGCAAGGGGATATGTTCAGTACGCTGATCCTGAATTTGGACGGTCATTGTCGCGTTTTCATAAAGACATCTCAGCACTTGGATGTATCGCCAGTCGACTTGGCATCGCTGCAGAGACTCCAAAACAGACCAGGTCTCGACAGAGTCAAAAGCCTTCTCATAGTCCACAAACGCAAGACACAGTGGCCGATTATACTCATCGGACTTCTGTATAATTTGCCGCACTGTGTGAATGTGGTCTATGGTGCTGTATCCTCCTCGAAACCCAGCCTGCTCCGGTGGCTGAAACTCGTCGAGTCTTCTCGCTAGACGATTCGTAACGACTCTTGAAAACAACTTATATACGTGGCTAAGGAGCGAAATGGGTCTGTAATTCTTTAAAAGAGTCTTATCACCCTTCTTAAAGAAGAGAACGACCACACTCTCTCGCCACGCTTCTGGAGTTCTCCCAGAGAACAGGACAGAGTTGAAGAGCTCCCGAAGCTCTTTCAGTACAGGTCTTCCTCCAGCTTTCAGGAGCTCGGTCGTTATCCCGTCCTCACCAGGGGCTTTTCCATTTTTAAGTTGTTTAAGAGCCGCCTCGATTTCATCTTGGCTGACTTCTGGCAGGTCTTCCGTGTAATGGCGTGTTAAGGTGGCTCTGGAATCCTCATTTTCGGGATCAGGTCGAGATGCGTGCGATGCGTACAACTGGCCGTAGAAGTTTTCTACTTCCAAAAGGATCTCCGGCTTCGAAACGACGATATCCCCACTGGGTTTGGTCAACTTCGTCAGGTGGCTCCTCCCGAGTGACTGGACGAACACCTTCGACCCCCGATTTTGCTCAATCGCTTTCTCTATAGAGCGCGTATTGGAGCGTCGGAGGTCGCGTCGTACCAGTGTTCTTATATTTTTATTGAGTGCCCGTTGTTCTGACGAAGTGATAGGTGGGTTTTCACGTCGTTCCGTCTATGAGCTCCTGAGTCTCTTTCGAAAGTTTGGACTTCTTGTCCTTACGCCGCATTTTACAAAAACGCGTGCCTTCCTCCCTGAGGATATCCGCCACTTGGTCGAGTGCCTGGTCAACGTCATTTGTGGTTTCCACGGCAGCAAATCGGTTCTCCAGGTTTGATTGGAACGCTTCAGATCCCAGCATGGTTTGGAGCATGTTTGGACGGAGCCTAGACCTCATCAAACGAGTTCGCTCGAGCTTAAAGTTGATATTCAGAGAGCCTCGGACAAGTCTGTGATCACTGCCGGTGTTGAACCTGTTGATCACCGAGACGTCCCTGAATATATGCTTCTTGTCCGCTATGATGAAGTCTATCTCATTTTTCGTCATAGTATCGGGGCTTCGCCACGTCCACTTCCCTTGGAGCTGTTTCTTAAAGAAGGAGTTCATCATGAAAAGCCCCTCCTTCTCAAGGAAGTTGACAAGCATTTGCCCCCTATGATTTCTGCTGCCAAACCCATAAGATCCTACTACCGATTCGCTGCAATTCTGTACTCCCACTTTAGCATTAAAATCCCCCATGAGAACATTGTAGTGGGCCTTAGTGGTGGAATGCAAGGCCTTGGAGATATCCTCAAACATTTCCTCCACTTCGTCATCCGAGTGTGCCGAGGTCGGTGCGTAAACCTGAATAACCTTGAGGCTATACCTCTTGGTTAACTTCACTACAAGGTACGCTACCCTGTTCGAGACACTGGAGACTTCTACAACGTTGTCACAAAGGGATTTGTTTACCAGGAACCCGACTCCGCCTTGGGATAGTTGGTTTCCCTCTCGAAAATACAAAAGGTGGCCCGATTCAAGGGTTATTGTGTCCTCTCCCTCTCTTCGGACTTCACTTAAGCCAAGAATATGCCACTTTATTTTTCCGAGCTCTTCTTCTAGCTGCACTAGGTGTTCGTCGAGCCGTAACGTGCGTCCGTTGTACGTTGCCAAGGTCAGTTGGGTTTGGCGGCCATTCGTAACCCGGGGATTCTTCGCACCCCCTACCTTACCGTTACCGTGATTGCCGCCAAAATCAGGAATAGCAAGGCGGCCGGGAACTGGAGGCCGTGGTTGAATTTGACTTGCCATTTGGAGGGTTTGCCCATAATCGCCACGCTGGGCATGCGGGTTGGCGATCGCAGATCGCAGCTTCTCGCACTAGTGACGCTGCTGCCCGTCACTAGTCTGCGCCATTTAGCTGCGAAATTTTATTTAGAATGGTTATACCGCCATTTGTCGGTTGTCAGAGCCTCGTTAGTTATACAGCAGGGTGCACCACGAGCAGGTGAGGTTGACTTGGGGCACTGAGATGGTAAGTGTGCCCCCTTACACCCCTTAGGCAGTCGCTTCATGTAAAATAGTGAAATTCAGCTACACCCGGTTAGACTCCAAGCCAACCCGAACATAGTTGGGAACAGGCTAGGCAGGTAATGATGAAAGAAAGAAAGAAAGAAAAATAGGTTTATTTGTCACAGAAACACGTGCATACATAAAAGACAAGAGTAATCAGAGAACAACACAAAGTACATAACAAATCACGAGCATAGAACAGAAATTACTTAGGCGGCAGCTGCACGACATGACTGTGACAAGAAGGCTTCCACTCAGCATGATGCAGTGCTATGGGGGACCCACAGCACAGCGCTGATTTTCAGTGGTCACCCGAAAAAAAAAAAAGATGTACGGAAATCAAGTCAGGATCAGTGATTTTTCTATTAAACATGTAACAAAATAAAATAAACAGAATATAGAATATAAGACAACTATACAATAAATAATAAGAATCATAAAAAAAACTATCCGCAGGCATCACCGTACATGCATAAATAATGCAGATACCTAACTGAATGAATGATACAGGGTGTTGGCAGAACGTTGAACACACGAAAACGGTGGATAGATGGGGTCATCTGCTACTTACTCAACCCTAATTTATTTGGCCCTGGCTCCCCGGATATTAAAAAAAAATTTTTTTGCTTTCTTCTAGTTTCACCACTTTCTTAACTTTAAAGTGTAATTTTTATTAAAAATGGGTAAAACAGGCAATATTTTTGTTTTTTTTTTTAAATCTTTAATGTTGGCAGATAACATCTGAATAAAGCAATAATTTTATAAAAATAAAATTATTGCTTTATTCAGATGTTAGTTAGAAAAAAGTTATGAGTCCTCAAACTTACAGAAAGATGTAAAAAATACTTAAATCTTAATTTCAACTTGCATTCATTAAAAAAACCAGGGGGGCCAGGGCCAAATAAATTAGAGCTGAGTAAGTAGCAGATGACCCCACCTATCCACCATTTTCGTATGTTCAACGTTCTGCCAAACACCCTGTATATTGCAAAAGTTATGTAATTTCCTTCCTTGAGGGTGTAATAAAGAGTATTCTTCTATACGTTTTTTAATCATGTATGTTTTTGTTCCAGTTTCGTGATAGACGCTTGCTGCAATAGTGAATTTAGTGCGCCATCATCGACGGGTAAGTCTAACCGTGGTCACGTGGTCGTTGGCGTTCATTCCATACTAACGTATACACAGGGTTATTGGTTATTCACACACAACATTTGCATTTTTTTTTTTTTTTGTGTGGGATATTATCAAATAACTTCTCCCGCTCTGGGCGGAGCGGGAGGGCGTGTCAGACTCTTACTGACTAAAACCCACCCGTGTTCCTTCAGTTGCCGTGTTGCCAGGGGCCCACGATGTCCCTATCGGTTTTCTTCGAACCCCCGGCAGGCATTGGCCCTAGCGGACCCCGTCAATTCTGCTGACATCTCTTTGAGGCGCGCGTGGAATACAACGCGCTGTCGACCCGGGCTTGGTCCTTATCGGACGGCGAGCTGCCCATTGCTCACCGTCCGCAAGCCCGCGCCTACGGTGGCCGGAAATCTGCCTGTGATTCCCGACGCCCAGGGCGTCTCCTCCTGCGGCGGTTAGGGGCGCGAGGGCGTGAAATTTGCCTCTCCCTCACGCGCTCCGTCTCCTCCTTTGCGAGCATTACTGCTTCGCAGAAGGAGGTGACGGCCTCCCATTTCCTCTCGCTCCGTAGCATGGCCCGAATCAGGGCCGGACGCGAGAGATCACCGCCGCCGATCGCTTCCACGAGGACACGGCGATGCCCTGCCCAAGCCGGACAGACCTCCACCGTATGCTCCCCCGTGTCCTCCGGGACAACATTTGCATTGGAGTCAAAAGGCGTCATTTGGTTGTAAATGACCTCTCCTACATCCCCTTAATGTATTGCCGGCGTATAACCAATAACCCTAAAAAGATAAAAAAACTTTTTACAAAAAAAAAAACAACCGACTTCAAAAAAAACACTACAAAGTGAAAAATAACTTTAATTTCGGAAGTCGGTGTCTTTGGTTTTGAATTTTCGTTCTTTGTCACCGACTTCCGAAATTAAAGTTATTTTTCACTTTGTAGTGTTTTTTTTGAAGTCGGTTGTTTTTTTTTGTAAAAAGTTTTTATTTTTAACCGACTTCCAAAAGGAGGAGGTTCTCAATTCGACTGTATGTTGCTTTTTTTTTTTTTGTATGTTTGTTACGCGATTACTCCGTCAATTATGAATTGATTTTGATGGTTCTTTTTTTGTTTGGTAGATCATACTTCAGAGGTGGTCCCATATAAATTTTATTAACTTTGCGTGAGCTTGCGTAGTTTTTGAGTGAGCTTCAATAATACGTATTTTTGCCTCACTTAGTATGTGGATGATATTATGATAACTTCCTGTCACTGTTATTTACATAACAGGTAGTGGTATTCGAATTTGTGTGGGGTAGGTATCACAACTAAAAATTGAAAAATAAAAACTTTTTACATAAAAAAAACAACCGACTTCAAAAAAAAACACTACAAAGTGAAAAATAACTTTAATTTCGGAAGTCGGTGACAAAGAACGAAAATTAAAAACCAAAGACACCGACTTCCAAAATTAAAGTTATTTTTCACTTTGTAGTGTTTTTTTGAAGTCGGTTGTTTTTTTTTTTTTCACTTTTTAGTTGTGATACCTACCCCACACAAATTCGAATACCACTACCTGCTATGTAAATAACAGTGACAAGAAGTTATCATAATATCATCCACATACTAAGCGAGGTAAAAATACGTATTATTGAAGCTAACTCAAAAACTTCCCAAGTAAAGTTATTAAAATTTATATGGGACCACCTCTGAAGTATGATCTACCAAACAAAAAAAGAATCATCAAAATCAATTCATAATTGACGGAGTAATCGTGTAACAAACATACAAAAAAAAAAAAACAACATACAGTCGAATTGATAACCTCCTCCTTTTGGAAGTCGGTTAAAAAGTTAGTTTTGCGTTACAATTTGTTTTAATGCCTTTTCTAATAGTACTGCACGGGGAAAGTCAGTAGTAACAAAACGAGTATAAGCTGGCCTCGCATTCTATTGAAACTCCTGAGCCGACATTCGCACGGACGTAATAAAATCGCGGTGGGATTTTGTCGTGCATTAGATTTTCAACGCTCTACTTAGCACTGAGAGTTGAAAATCCAACAGTGTGTTTTTTCAACACGCTGGGATGCACTCTGTTGAATTCTCAACGTTCGGCTTAACACCGAGAGTTGAAAATCCAGTGCTCGATAAAATCCCGCCGCGATTTTATTACGTCCGTGCTAACGTCGGCTTACTG
Source organism: Agrochola lychnidis (assembly GCA_963680765.1). Lineage (NCBI taxonomy): Eukaryota > Metazoa > Arthropoda > Insecta > Lepidoptera > Noctuidae > Agrochola > Agrochola lychnidis. The sequence goes on from OY796872.1 coordinate 17,663,352, forward strand.
TGCTCGGCCAGCTCGACGTCAAAATGTTACCACCGACACGACGTGTAGTCTACTGTCTTAGTCATTCTGAAATCAACATAATTTACACCGCTGTAAAGTTGATATTTCAGTGGAAAAAATATCAATTGAAAACAAGAATTGTTTTTTTAACCAAGTTCAAAAAAAGGAGGAGGTTCTCAATTCGCTGGTGCTTCCCGTGTGGTCCCATTTCAATTTGGTCCAGTTCTGACAATGGCATCCATGAGAAAACCATATGTCTTAAATTTGCAATAAGTATGAGCGTGACAAATGGACGAATAACTCAATATCACGCCAACCGATTTTTTTATTGGAAAGGATGTACTTCAATGGTACTGACCCACTAAAAAGCGAGAAATCAAAACTTTTTGACAAAAAAAAAACAACCGACTTCCAAAAAAACACACTACAAAGTGAAAAATAACTTATATTTCGGAAGTCGGTGGCAAATAACGAATATACAAAACCAAAGACACCGACTTCCGAAATATAAGTTATTTTTCACTTTGTAGTGTTTTTTTAGAAGTCGGTTGATTTTTATTTGTCAAAAAGTTTCTTTTTCTAGTTGCTTTTACTCTGGAATCTTTTAACGAGTTCGTGTTTTTACATCGTGCTCAGTTATCTATGTAATATAAAACTCTCGTATCACAGTGTTAGTTGCCATACTTCTCCGAAACGGCTTTACTGATTTTTACCAAATTTTATATGCATATTCAATAGGTCTGAGAATCGGCTACTATCTATTTTTCATACCCCTAAGTGATAAGGGTTGTCCACCCCAAACAAATAATTGGCAAAACAACGTTTGCCGGGGTCAGCTAGTCTATAATATAAAATTCTCGTATCACAGTGTTAGTAGCCATACTTCTCCGAAACGGCTTGATCGATTTTTATGAAATTTTATATGTATATTCGGTAGGTCTGAGAATCGGTCGTAATCTATTTTTCATACCCATAAGTGGTAAGGGTGGTCCACCCAAACATTTATATGACAACGTTTGCCGGGTCATCTATACTCCGTTTGAAATAAGATTAGACATTTAAACAAACCTTTTTTACAGTCCGATCCACCGATTTTGATTTCTATTTCGTAGGCATAAGGATGGCATTAAAAGCAAAAAAAGTGGTTACAAACCAACTGTTTACTGCAGCTGCCATTTGTCATGCGACCAACGCAATAGAAGTCAAAATCAGTTGAACGGACTGTAAAAAAGGTTTAGTTAAATGTCTAATCTTATTTCAAATGGAGTATAGTATTATTAGAAATTCAAACGATGATGTAACTAATATTTGGTAACAAGACTTTTTTTTTTCATGTTCTATCCGAATATCAAAAAATATTTAGCCTAGGTCAGGGGAGGCGAGAAAATTGATTCGCTGTTACAATGTACAATAGATAATTTTAAAAAGGTGTCCATGGAGTTCCTTGCCCGTTTTTCTCCATAGGAACCAACTGCGCTTTGGATTGGGCAACTAGCTTCATATTTTTGACTGACCGACTCCTTGGACAATTCGAAAGTTCCTGTAAATGGTTTAATTTAAATAAATGCTTTGAGTTTAAACATGGAATAGATTTAAAATAAACTCTATCCTCAACAGGTGCCACCGAAGGGGAGGCAGGAGAACCTAAGATAATAAAAGCAGATAACTTGAAAACACTTGGTCAGCAATGGAAGCAGTATGTTGAAAATGGCATTTTTCTCGTTATGGTATGTACAGTTCTTCAAAAAAACTTTTTACAAAAAAAAAAAAACAACCGACTTCCAAAAAAACACTACAAAGTGAAAAATAACTTTAATTTCGGAAATCGGTGTCTTTGGTTTTGAGTTTTCGTTCTTTGCCACCGACTTCCGAAATTAAAGTTATTTTTCACTTTGTAGTGTTTTTTGGAAGTCGGTTGTTTTTTTTTTTGGAAGAAGTTTTTATTTTTCACTTTTAAGTTGTGATACCTACCCCACATAAATTCGAATACCACTACCTGCTATGTAAATAACAGTGACAGGAAGTTATCATATCATCCACATACTAAGTGAGAAAAAATACGTATTATTGAAGCTAACTCAAAAACTACCCAAGCTAAGTTAATAAAATTTATATGGGACCACCTCTGAAGTGTGATCTACCAAACAAAAAAAGAATCATCAAAATCAATTCATAATTGACGGAGTAATCGCGTAACAAACATGCAAAAAAAAACATACAGTCGAATTGAGAACCTCCTCCTTTTGGAAGTCGGTTAAAAAAAGTATGCCTTTCGGGAATCGTCGTCTATTTTCGGAAATACGAACGCGCGCTGATGAGATATAATTATGAGCTGTTACAACCATTGAGGTACTTGCCTATTTTGTGTTACAATCATTACTAAATTATAGGTTAACATCTCTATCCACGCCCGGGCTCTTGCCCGGGTGTTTGAGTCAGAACTTTGAACGCCCGCGAAGTTCCTGTGATCGTTTCCAACTTAAATTATTATTATTTAGTAAACTTCTACAGCTATGCCTTAAGACGCAGATATATGACAGTGACCTTGAGTGGTTAGCTTGCGTGTTCTGTACTGAGCTCACGCAACGCGTCGTACGTCCAGCCAGTAATAGGACTCGCCCATCAAGGAGCGCTGTCCCAAATTAGACGCATTTTTAATTTATTATACGTAAAAAAAAAGGTTTTTTAATAAAACACGTATACTAAAAGATTAATAATTGAATTATCTTTAAAATGGTGAAAGTTTTAGAAAAATACGCTTGATAGATTTTGCGTCATTCTCAGTTTTTTATCCGCGTTAGACATAACTTTACAAATTTATTTCACTATGTAATATAAACATAGTCCAAAATATGGCTATATTAAAATATTAAGAAAATGATCTAACTTAACATATATTTTTTCTAAATCATTAACACTACTCGTTTAGACGTCATCTTCAGTATAAAATCATTAAAAGTCAATTATCGTCCCTTTAATAAAAAAATACATGTGTATAGCTGAAACTATTCCGAATCAATTTATGTCAAACCTAAATTACAACAACTAAAGTACCCGTCACGAGAAGCTATAATTTTTGTAAATAAAGAACTTCTACCAAGTTACGTAGCGACAATTTAATCAACAACGAATAATCCCAAATTCAATGAAGTCAAAGTAACGTACGTGTTATACGAAACTAATGAGCAATTTCACTTGATCGGGTTATATTTTAGCGATATAAAGCGCTGTCGTCTAAGGTTTTGTGGTACTGGAACGCATCTGATTCATGGAACGTAAACATTTGAGCCACGATTTTGAAGTAAGTTCACGCTGACGTTGTCTCTGCTGTCTTTCGAGTTTCGAATGCGTCTGTTTGTTTGTGGTGTTTTCGCGGATTAGGTTATATTGTTTGTTTGTAATTAGATGTGTGTGTTAATACGTAGGTCACGGCATAAGTCTTGTCGTATGAAAAAAGTATTTACTGTTTCTCGAAATATTTTCCACCACACTCAATACACTTTCTCATACGCAAGAACCAGTCATTAAACCAATGCTCCCATTTTTCTTTTTCAATGGAATCACGTATTGTTTCCCAGGCCTCGATTAACTGCTCCTCCGAAGTAAACTTACGTCCTTTTAGTTGTAATTTTGCAAACGGAAATAGACCAAAGTCGCATGGTGCCAAGTCAGGACTGTAAGGTGGATGGTCCAATGCTCGGATTCCAGTTTCTTGAAAAGTCTGTTGAGTTAGCTGGGCACGATGCGCTGGAGCGTTGTCGATATGAAGATACCACGAGCGCATAGGGGACTTTGGTCTGAGATTTTTCAAAGCTCTAAATAACTGTGGCAAACTACCTTCAGTATACCAACGAGCTGTGACTGTCTTCTGCTTATCTAGCACAACATTGGCCACTAAACCCGTTTTACGAAAAAAAGACACAATCATTCTTCTTCCGACCGAACGCGATTTTTTCACTTGTATAGGTTGATTTTCATCTTCGAAGACCCATACCTTGTTTTGTGATTTAGATGGTACATCAAAAAAATACAGCCAGCTTTCGTCACTTGTGATGATTGAATTTACAGCACCGTGTTCTCCCGATTCGAAGTCTTTCAACATTTTTTTGCACCAAATTACGCGTGCCTCTCGTTGACCGTCGGTTAGCTCGTGGGGTATCCACAGGGTACAAAGTTTTCTAACATTTAAATGGTTTGATTTAATTCTTCCAATACTTCGTTCAGAGATCTTCAGGGTTTCAGCTAATTGTTTATAAGTTATTCGTCTATCTTTGGTTATAGCTTCTCTCACAAGTTCAATGTTTTTTTCGGTCATGATTTCTATCGGCCGGCCTGAACGAGGATCGTCTTCTAAATTAAACAGCCCATCTCTCAATGGTTCTTAAGGACGGGCAATCCTTATCAAACACTTTCTTCATTTCTTCTTCACACTATTTAGTAGATAATCCGCGGCGAAAGTTGTAGAAAATAATAGCGCGATATCCGACAGCTGGGAACGACTCCATAGCGACGTATTCAAAAAATCACTGAATAAATTGAATCAATAGTTAACAGTCTATGTTTTGTAGTTAGACTAAACAAAGAGGGCACTTTGTAATAACGTAAACAAATCAACGCTGGGGTATGTTTAAGTGCTTAACGACAAGACTTATGCCGTGACCTACGTATAATTATATCCCTGTAAAAAATAGTACAAAACTGTTTTTATTTTATTTTAAGTACCCAAAGATTGCAAACCCCTGAATGTGTGTTTACAAAATTTATAGCTTCTCGTGACGGGGACTTTAGTCCAAAGTACTTTTAAAAAAAGCTAAACATGACATAAAATATGGGTTGAATTTGAGTAGAATATTACCAAACATTTTGTAGTTTGTGTCAATAAAACCTATTCATAATTAAACTAGACTAAATAAATTTGACTGCCTCGTTGGTCTAGTGGTCGCAAGCGCTACTGCTGAGCATGAGGTCCTGGGTTCGATTCCCGGGTCGGGCAAAGTGTTATTGGGTTTTTCTGTCTGGAATTTCTAAGTAGCAGCCCGGAGTCTGGATTTGTGCCCGGTTGATGGCAATAGGCTCGCCTCCTATTACATGGGACTTAAACGTAACTGGCGAAATGTGGGTGTACCTGCTACAGGGTCACCTCTGCTCAACCCTTCGGGGAAACAAGGCGTGATGTTATGTAAAAAAGTTTTTTTATGCCCTGATGTCATTATTTGGAATATTCAGTGTAGCAAATTATTCTAAAACAAATTACCTATTTCCACATTCAATGTGGTTTTATAACGGCGAGGCAAGGCGTGGATGGGATGGGCGAGAATTGAAATCACGCTTACCCTTTTACACCAAAAGCTGTCCAGCGCCAGACCGCGTCGTCTCGCGATGGCCAGCGCTGCCTCGCGATGTCACGCGCCGGCCATCGCTACCTAGCGCCGGCTCACGCTATTCCGCGCCAGCCGGCCAGCCGTGTCTGGCGCGCCGGCCAGCCGAGAATATAGTATGCAAAGACGTCTCGCGATGGTCGGAGCGAGCCGGCGCATGCCAGCGCGTGCCAGCGCGAGATATTGCGAGTTAGCGCTTGACGGAGAGAGACCGTGCGGGTCCTGGATGGCCGGTGCGAGATTTGTAAATCCGTTTTACAAAGTAAATAAATACTCTGTCAATACAGAAATAAAGTTCACTATTGTACTAACAAATATTTTTATTCTCGCTTCGCACATCGTCGTGCATCTAGACCTTTTACATCAAAGATGGGCAGGGCGTGGATAGAAATTTTGCCATACAAATTTCAATTCTCGCCCATCCCATCCACGCCTCGCCTCGCTGGTGTAAAACCACCTTTAGAGGCTTACAACAGCTAAAGGGCAGTCACTGTCGGACTGCATAATAAAGAAAGAGAAGTGCGATGACGGATGACACAACGCAGGTCATTTATTGCAAAATATGAAGCAAATATCTATTTACAAAAAATCTATTGATTGGACAAAAAAAATAAAAAACAGTAATATGTTACTTGTAGAATAATCTGACAAAAAATCAGAATGATTGCATGTACATTAATATGATTTTTAATCGTTATAAGAAATTTTTAGTTATCTTCGTGATTTTATCTACTCTACTACTAGGGCGCCTTGATAAGCCCTGCGACTTCCATGAAGCACGAACTAAGATGGCTGTTAGGCGTCCTTTTTGGTTTTCTTTTAAACTCGTATATCTGTGCGACGTGTGTGTGTGAGGTGGAGGAAAATGAACAACGACTACAAACTGCAATTATAAAAAAACTGTATTGAACCTCCACAATGACTTTTACAAAAAGTTTTTATGAGACAATAATTTTAAACCTAGTTTCACTGTTCCGTCCACCACCATGACAATTCAAAAATTGTTCGCACGCACTTCAATTCACTGAATGTTTGCCGGCGGTACCGTCCGCCGAGGAGGGCGCCACCATCAGCGCTGCATTCCGACCGGTTAGATGATTACGCTGCCTTCGCTAGACGGCGTTGGCAGATCAATAAACAACTCTCATAGCGTAATATTCGAATTATAAACTTCAAAACGAGTTTATATTGACATACTTTATAAACACAATACAGATTTAAAATAAAATAGAATCATAATTATTATAAACACTTTTTCTTTAACAAAATAATGCTGTTGCGATTGTTGTTTATATTTTTGGCAATAGAACACTGACTATGCCATTTTTCAATTCCTATAGCGTTACTAATGCGAACCTCCGAAGGGAAGCCGGTAGGAATCGTGTTATAAACTAACCTTTCGGGGAAAATACGTGGTTTTATGTTATCCTATCTTTTACAGGCTGAAGATTATTGGACCTACCCCCACTGCTATAAGGACATGAAGACAATCGAGTATAATCTGTACAGAAAGCTTCAACCCTCAGTCGGCATCCTGTTTAAAGGCGATCTGAACTATCGCAAGCTTATGGGCGATATCATGTGTAACCCTACGAATAAGTTTCTAGCTGCTCTGCAAGGTACGTAATCAAAATTTATTCATTTTACATGGTATGATGTCAATGATTTTATTAGTTCTGTACATTCTAATATAATAATAGCTCGTGGCTAAATAATATCAGCCGTACGGGTCGATCCAACAGGTTAAGCTACGCTTGCCGGGGTTGGTCCGTGGATGGGTGACCATCTTTCCATACCGAGACTCCTCCGTGCCTCGGAAAGCACGTTAAGCCGTTGGTCCCGGCTGTCATTTGTAGATCTTTGACAGTCGTTACAGGTAGTTAGAAGCACAAAAAGTCTGACAACCAGTCTTACCAAGGGGTATCGTGTTGCCTAGTCACTTGGTTGTGGAGGTCAGATAGGCAGTCGCTCCATGTAAAATACTGGTATTCAGCTGCATCCGGTTAGACTGGAAGCCGACCCCAACATAGTTGGGAAAAGGCTAGGCAGATGATGATGTACATTCTAATACAACATAATGGTGTACAAATATTATTCAAATTTAACAAAGTAAAATCAATTACCGAAAAAAAAAAAACTTCCGAAACGCATATGTTTTCTGGGTTAACCCTTTTTTGTTGTTGGGAAATTATCAAATAACTTCTCCCGCTCTGGGTGGAGCGGGAGGGCGTGTCACTCTTACTAACTAAAACCCACCCGTGTTCCTTCAGTTGCCATGTTGCCGGGGGCCACGATTTCCCTTTCGGTATTCTTCGCAACCCCAGCAGGTATCGGCCCTAGCGGACCCCATCAATTCTGCTGACATCTCTTTGAGGCGCGCGTGGAACACAACGCGCCGTCGACCCGGGCTTGGTCCTTATCGGACGGCGAGCTACCCATTGCTCATCGTCCGCAAGCCCGCGCCTACGGTGGCTGGAAATCGGCTCGCGATTCCCGACGCCCTGGGCGTCTCCTTCTGCGGTGGATAGGGGCGTGAGGGCGCGAATTTTGCCGATTAAGTAGCCCGCGAAATTCAAATTTTATTACGTATTTTGCAATTTACAGGTATATGGTGTATGTTGATCAAGATATCGTATTTATAGAATTGTACTCATTAGTCACTTTACTCCAACTATACCTCTATACTAATATTATGGAGAATTATTATATCAGAGGAAAGATTCGTCACTGGAAAGGCAAAAATGCTTAAGCGCCATTTGCCCAAATGGCGCTTTAGCATTTTCTCCTTTCCAGTGACGATTTGTATTTTTATATGTAACGAATAAACTTAAAAACTACTGGACCGATTTGAAAAATTCTTTCAGCAATGGATAACTACATTATCAGCGAGCAACATAGGCTATATTTTATCCCCGTACTCTCACGGGAACGGGAACTACGCGGGTGAAACCGCGTGATGTCCGCTAGTTTGAAATAAGATTAGACATTTAAACAAACCTTTTTTACAGTCCGTTCAACCGATTCTGACTTCTGTACCGTAGGCATAAGGATGGCATTAAAAGCAAAAAGTGGTTACAATACAAACTTTACTGCAGCAGCCATTTGTCATGCCACCAACGCAATAGAAGTCAAAATCGGTTGAATGGAATGTAAAAAAACTTTTTACAAAAAAAAAAAAAAACAACCGACTTCCAAAAATAAAAAAACACTACAAAGTGAAAAATAACTTTAATTTCGGAAGTCGGTGTCTTTGATTTTCAATTTTCGTTTGCCACCGACTTCCGAAATTAAAGTTATTTTTCACTTTGTAGTGTTTTTTTTTTTTGTAAAAAGTTTTTATTTTTCCCTTTTTAGTACCCCATACAAATTTGATAACCACTACGTGCTATGTAAATAACAGTGGCAGGAACTTATCATATCATCCACATACTAAGTGGGAAAAAATACGTATTATTAAAGCTAACTCAAAAACTACCCAAGCAAAGTTAATAAAATCTTTATGGGACCACTTCTGAAGTATGACCTACCAAACAAAAAAGAATCATCAAAATCAATTCATAATTGGCAACCAGTCTTACCAAGGGGTATCGTATTACCCAGTTACTGGGATGTGGAGGTCAGATAGGCAGTCGCTCCTTGTAAAATACTGGTATTCAGCTGCATCCGGTTAGACTGGAAGCCGACCCCAATATAGTTGGGAAAAGGCTAGGTAGATTGATTGAATTGGCAAAAAAAAAAAGACTTAGTCGAATTGAGAACCTCCTCCTTTTGGAAGTCGGTTAAAAAGGTTTATTTAAATGTCTAGTCTTATTTCAAATGGAGCATAGTTTATTCTTATAAATTGGTTTCTGTCCAGGTTTCGTCCCGGCGCCTGTCATTGCGGTCCGCACGGTGAAGTCGGAGACGATCTGTGGTCTAAAGCAAGGTGTTTGGGACAGACTTACGCAATTCGACCCTAAGTGGATGCAGTCCGGGGACTATGGGTATGTTCAACACATTTAAGAAATAAATAAAATACATTTATTTGTCCCAGACGTAAGAGTTGATAATACCTCAGCTCAAATTCACTCTTTATCTCGTTCTTACGGACTGAGTGAGAGCGAGACAGTGGTGGGGAGAAGGCTCCAAGGCGCCGATAGTTTAGGTAATTTCTTTTTACAGTGAAAATAACGGTTATTAAAAAAAACAGAATCTGCTTTATATTTGATCTAATTTGAAGTATTTTTTTTAATACTAGCGATTTTTTCGGTTTGGAGGTAACTTAACAAAAAAAAAATTAAATAAAAAACCACGGTAAAAGTGAAACTTTTAAGCGAACTATAGGCGCCGCCATATTCGCCTTGGCTGCTCTGACGAGCGCCTTTCACTTTATCCCTACTCCGCGGCCGACCGTCACGCGACATGCAAAACACAGACGAAAAAGTTTGAGACGATGTAATAAAAGTTTCACTTTAAAAGCGATTCTTGCTACGACACAATAAAGTGCAATTCAGGTTGCACAGCGCTAATTACCTACAGTTATATTCACCTAGAAGCAGAGCCGGCTCTAGCCCATGTAGCGCCCGTGTGCAATCAATACCATGGCACCCTCTAATCAGTGTCGGATTAAATCTGTCGGGTGCCCGGGGCGGAAAAACTGAATGGGGTCATCGGGGGGGGAACGTCGAAATTTACATATATTAAGGTTTAGGTTTTGTTTTGACCATTGATACAGAAATAGGAAATACTTTGTCAACCTGTACAGAATAGTTAGAAAATGAAGGATGCAAGAGCGATTGAAGCGAGCTCGAAAAATTTTAGCACCACACCCTGGATAGGTAAAGTTTTCTGCATACTAGTGATGTAACGAATGTCATATTTTTGACATTCGCGAATGCGAATGCGAATATCTGCTGTCAACATTCGCGAATATTCAGTTTTTGTTTAAATTTAGCGCCATTTGTCTATGGCTTGGTGACTTTAGCGGCAGTCCCGTTCGAACGAAGTGCGTTCCGTCTGTTTTTCGTTCCGAGAATAGCCGAGTTAATACGAACGCATCCGATTGAAGTGTCATTCCGCTCGCGCCGGAGTTTTCGTAAACAAAACAAGTTAATTTTGAGGTTACAGTGTGAATAGTAAATAAATATATGATACCAAATGATAAAGAGAAGACTGATAATGTGATTACGAGGTTAGGTTACTTTTTATTGCATTAAAAACATAAGAAATTAATGGAATTGGATTTTCTTATATTAACCAACTATTATTACCTACTTAAAAAAATTATACACGCAAAAACATTCGCAATAATTTCGCGAATGCGAATGCGAATATTCGTTACATCACTACCGCATACATAAATAGCAATGTCGACTTACGCAGAGAAGTCGGAGAAAAACGAGAATGTAAAATGGAAGAGTGAGCGGAGCGAGCTCGAAAATTTTAGCACCCTACTTATATTTAGCATGCGGGAGCCAGTAAAAAGTATTAGAGTAAAGGAGCCGCTCGTGGCACACCGGCGTCAGCCATAACACGGGCGCAGGGTCTTGACGCATGCTCTTTGTAGATGTTGCGAGCAGCGCTCGGCGCCCCCTAAGACCCTGCGCCCGTGTGCGCTCCACACCCTGCACTATAGGTAAAGCCGCCTCTGTTTAGAAGTTCCCTCTCTTTCTATCGCGTCACTCTTTTATCTTCTGACTACGTCACACTCACTGAATTGACCCGACAAGACGAGCTCACCGCGTATTTGTAGCTGCATAAATCTAAAATGCGGAGTGCGCCTTCCATACTATTCTGTGCTGCTACTGAGAAATTCCAGATGGAAACCAGGACCTCACGCTCAGCAGAAGCGATTGCGAAAACGAGACAGGCTTAACTAACATACTTTTTATTTAATTTCCAGCGTAATACAGTTAAGTGTTAAGGCTGAGGCGCTCAAAGTATCCCTATATCCGTGCTACGACTACTGTACCACTTGCTTCGGCATTATATGTCCCGAGCACATTGATATGTGATGACCCGGTAAGTTTGAATGACCCTTTTGAATCAGGCTTTAAGGGGAGCCCGCGAAATTCAAATTTTCTTTAGTTTAGCATTTTGTAGGTCAGTGGTGCCGATTCCCTTGTTCACAAACTGAACTAAATTTAAGTTCAGTGCATCTTTTTCTTTCTATTTCATTAAGAAAAGGACAGAAGATAAATTTTGGTTTAGTCCTGTCAAATTAATCAGCGCCTGTCACTCCTTATAAGTTTAGACGTGATTAAAAACTTGACTACTAAATTTACGTCAAGCGCTAATTGTTGTGATTTAATCGGTCTGAGCTGCAGCTGTCCCTATCGCACTCTACAGGGGCAGACTTGAGGTAAAACGACGGCAATAGTTTCTTCAAAAAACTATTTTTCAAATTCCTCGCTGGCCCTGTTACCAATTTTTTTTTTTAATATTCGTATAGCTCATGACCTAAAGAGATGCCATAAAGAATATGAATAAAAAAATTAAATTAAAATAATTTCGCGGGTATTCTGGTGATTAGATTGTACAAACATTTGAGATATTATTATATTGGTATTGTTTGTCGAATCGTTGAGCTCCTTAAATTCTGAGTTGAGCTACACGATAACTGACAAATGCGTGCACTGACTGGACAGACCCTCTCAATCTGTGTGATGCTTTCCTCTAAAGACCACTTCAGACACCAATCCACATGGCCTTCACATGATCTGACCAAGATTATGTCTGGACTTTAAAAGAGACTGTGACCTCTGAGTTTGTTTCGGCCTTTCTTCTCAGAGTACTCAGATAGGAAACGCCGACCTCATCTAGTTTTTAAAATATGATTGACGTGTAAAAGTGTTTGTACAAACCTACTTACAGAAATAAAATCATTTATCATTTATTTATTAATAATCTCTTCCTCTTTTTCAGATTTGGATGGATCGAACTCATTTTTTGTTGTTTCTCTAAATCAAATGTTTTTCGATGTTCTGGCACAGTCATGTTCCACACCGCTTTTCATAAATCGATATTAATATATTCCTTAAAAAAAAATGAAAAAAAAAAGTCAAAAAAAAAAAACAATTAGCATCAATTATCTAAACCAGCATCATCATCATTGATTAGTAGCTGTTTCAGTAATAAATCTATTTTTCTTTATTTCTGTTTCCTTGTTAACTTTACTTATAATAGATAAATCTGTTTTGACTCGAATACTGTGTTTTATTTTTCCGAGAATACTCCAGAGTGAATTTATCTATAAGTACTAATATTGCAAAGAGGTAAAATTTGTTTGTAAGTTTGTATGTAGTTGGTAATCTCCGGAACTCAATTTTTTTTTTATATATTTCATTTCACATAAACCTACAAGCACTTATGAAACGTCAGAAGCTAGGTGCACGGTTCCAATTAGTCGCTTCCTATGGAGAAGAGCCGGCAAGAAACTCCACGGTTACTCTTTTCAAAATAAATGGTTTCTACAATGTTTTCAAATTACAGTGTTAATAGGTATGGGAGGACAGTGAAGGCCTATCAACAAGTACCAGGTACTTAGTAAAATAGAAAATGGTCCACAAGTCTACAGCCTACGACGTTCTCACATTCACAAAATCTAAAAGAAAAGAATCTATATAAAAGATAAACAAAATAATAAAAATAAGGACCTATGAACTAATGATCCAATTCTAATATTTTTTCACTGGTAGAAAGCTAATTATATAGCTAATTTATATAGCCACATAATAAATTATTAGAATTTGAAGCTTTTTGTACATAATTAGACATTATATTTGATTAAAACTTCCAAATAAGTTAATATGAGACTTTTTTTTTTGGTGGGAAATTATCAAATAACTTCTCCCACTCTGGGCGGAGCGGGAGGGCGTGTCAGACTCTTACTGACTAAAACCCACCCGTGTTCCTTCAGTTGCCATGTTGCAGGGGGCCACGATTTCCCTTTCGGTCTTATTCGCAACCCCGGCAGGCATCGGCCCTAGCGGACCCCGTCAATTTTGCTGACAACGCGCCGTCAACCCGGGCCTGGTCCTTATCGGACGGCGAGCTACCCATTGCTCACCGTTCGCAAGTTGCCAGGGGGCCACGATGTCCCTATCGGTTCTCTTCGAACCCCCGGCAGGCATTGGCCCTAGCGGACGCCGTCAATTCTGCTGACATCTCTTTGAGGCGCGCGTGGAACACAACGCGCCGTCGACTCGGGCTTGGTCCTTATCGGACGGCGAGCTACCCATTGCTTACTGTCCGCAAGCCCGCGCCTACGGTGGCCGGAAATCGGCTCGCGATTCCCGCCCCGGGTATCTCCTTCTATTGCGGCTGTTAGGGGCGTGAGGGCGCGAAATTTGCCTCTCCCTCACGCGTTCCACCTCCTTCGCGAGCATTACCGCTTCGCAGAAGGAGGTGACGGCCTGCCATTTCCTCTCGCTCCGTACCATGGCCTGAACCAGGGCCGGACGCGAGAGATCACCGCCGCCGATCGCCTCTACGAGGACACGGCGTTGTTCCGCCCAAGCCGGGCAGACCTCCACCGTATGCTCCACCGTGTCCTCAGGCCGATCCACACAATGGTGACACCCGGGTGTTAATATGAGACCTCAGCTCTATATTATTTCTTCATTTTCTGTTTTCCTTTGCCTGGAAGTTGAAAATACTAACGTGTATTTGTTAGATATAAGAACATGGCGACTAAGTTCATTTTCAGAACGATAAGAGCTAAATAGTAGATTGTTATACGAGGGGCTAAAATAACCCATTGTAACGAGGTAGCTTTACTCCCGAGCTTTAGCGAGGGAGTAAATAGAAACCGAGTTATAATGGGTTCTAGCGCCGTGCGTTACACTCTACTTTTAACTACGATTGCGAGAAAATAAAATAATTAAATTAAAAAAAAAACTACATAAAAATTCCAAATACAAATAATTCACTCATGTCAAAAATCATGACAAAATAATAATCATGTCATTCATTAATTAATCAATCATGTCAAAAAAAAAGACATCATCTCGTCACGTGAAGCTGAATGAGCCTACCCAGCAATGCAGACTCTGGCCTCTCAGAGATCAATAATCCAATACAATATTGGTTTATTTTATTTATAAATGTACAATTTGTACAATTCTGGATATTTAACGAGATGTTTTTTCCGGCAACTTAATTTCTGTCCTCTGTGAAGATGTTCTCACTAGATTATGACATTTTCACTGTTGTAAATTATATTATGGTCACCAATTCAATTCGTAATTAGAGAAAAATTCTAAAGATTTCGCGCCAATGCCTTTTTTATTTCTTCTGTAGCCGCAACGCAATGCACGCATTCTACCGAAGAGATAGCCGCATTTAGTTCCATTTTCAAAAATAAAATGTTCTTTTTTTGTGAACCAGTAATAAGTCGAGTTCATAATCATGATTATTCTACATAAGAATAAAGACTTTTTCGTTTTTCAAGGCTCGTTGGAACAGATAAAAATTAAAAAGAAATTACTTTTTCCCCTAGAGCAAGAAATGCTATTTTTTCCCCTCTCTGGTACTCTACAATGAAGGCCTTTTTGAGCAAGAGGAGTGAAAAAAATATTAGGTACTTAAGTATAATTTTTTTGTGACAAGGGAAACTGAACTTTAAGTCAATTCCGCAAAGGTTTATACTTACTTGTTTTTGGTGAGGCGGAATAAGTGAGACAAGGTATATTTTTTATTAAATCATTTATTTACAAAATAATGAGTTACGCGGTCTAAGTGTACTAGTAAATAATAACAGGAATACATAAATACAATACATAGCAAGGGTTTTTAACACAATAGTTATTATTATGTCGTTTTCTATTATTCGTCCTTTAGATACTATTTCTAAACATTATAAGGAAGAAAATGATTAGATGTAGCATTTTTAAAATGCATTTAAAATTTTCATGTTTTGAATAACTGGCCTTTTTAGTCGTAAAATATACAAAACTGCACATAAAAACAATTATATCCGTCAATTCGAATAAAAAACATTGAATACAATCATTTTTCTGATCAGTTTACAAATAAAAAGTATAGAAAAACAGTTACTGACAAAATATATTTTTATAAAAAAATAGAAATAAGTAAGAATATATTTAGCCATTTTGTTTTTCTAATAACTACTACTAAATAAGCGTTTTGTACAATAGTCTTTTATTGATTCGTGTCCTTTAAATACAGCGTATGTCGTCGTCTAAAGGCTAAAATCAAAATCCTTGCCAAAAACGAAAATATTACTCTTCCATTTCCACACTATTTTAAATAATAGCATAGATTCCTTTAAAATATACCTTACTAACGAGAAATAGATTTTTCCTAAAAAAATACGGCACAACAATGACAAATAAAATTTTCGTTTTTCACATAACCTCAAAAAGATTCCCGCCAAAATGCAATCATAGATAAAATATATCAGCTGTCAAATATATCAAAAGTTCACATATTTTATCAGGTCCAAGACATCAAATTATCAATTATTTTCTCATGCTAGATTTTTCTTACTTCTCACTTGGGATACCATCATATAAAAATAATTGATAAAAATACTGCCAGCCTAAAAAATACTAAAAACTTTTTAAACAAAGTCAATTATACTTTTTAGACCTGGACCTCATCCCCGAGGTATACGTTGATGTTAGTATCCCTGCCCCTGGCCCTGGTAGCCGCTGTTGTAGGCAGATTGTTGGCTATTCCTGTCATAGCCTCCCTGGCCGAGACCGGTGTCTTCGTATGAGATCTTGGGCTTGTAGCCGTCTTGATCAGCTTCGTACTGTACAGTCTGTGAAGGATTTAGAAGATGTGAAATTGGGCGTTTGTTGCGGCTTTTTTGAAGATTTAAGGGACCGCTTTTCGGGGTTTAGGAACACACGCTATGAAAACTGCCCTAACTGCAACGACATAATAGGTGCTGTCAAAGTCAAATTTCAGTCAGTTACCTATGATGTGAAAAAATCCGTCGCATAAAAAATCCTCGTGTGAATATTCTAGCTTAGTTGTCTCCACTTACCTGTCTCCTGCCATCGGGGAGCAGCACGTAGTACAGTCCCTCGGCCCTGTCTCCCTGCCTCGACTCGCGGTGACCGAAGTCGTTGCCAGACTGCTCATCTTTTACCATGTACTCGAAGTTGTAGTTAGCGGGCTCCTGAAAAGGAACATACATGTTTTGTTAGCAGCACCTAAAAGCACATGGCTTTCTGATGCTGTGCGAGGAAGCTAGGAGTCGTCAATCATCATCATTTTCTTCCCCTTATCCCAATTTATTTGGTCGGCGTAACATGTCTTTTTCTTCCATAGCTACTTCTCTATCAATGTGGCCACACACTTACTGCAAGCATGACAAGCCTGCATGAACAATCATTTTGTGCAAGCGTGCACAACTTCCGTATAGGCTACACAATGTACAAGCAAGCTGGAGCAGCATCAGTTTTTGCTTGAGCGATGGATGAGACAACATGTTTTTTTTTTTTTTTTGGGTTGGAAATTATCAAATAACTTCTCCCGCTCTGGGTGGAGCGGGAGGGCGTGTCAGACTCTTACTGACTAAAACCCACCCGTGTTCCTTCGGTTGCCCTGTTGCCGGGGGCCACGATTTCCCGATCGGTTTTCTTCGAACCCCCGGCAGGCATTGGCCCTAGCGGACCCCGTCAATTCTGCTGACATCTCTTTGAGGCGCGCGTGGAACACAACGCGCCGTCGACACGGGCTTGGTCCTTATCGGACGGCGAGCTACCCATTGCTCACCGTCCGCAAGCCCGCGCCTACGGTGGCCGGAAATCGGCTCGCTATTCCCGCCCCGGGCGTCTCCTCCTGCGGCGGTTAGGGGCATGAGGGCGCGAAATTTGCCTCTCGCTCACGTGTTCCGCCTCCTCCTTCGCGAGCATTACCGCTTCGCAGAAGGAGGTGACGGCCTGCCATTTCCTCTCGCTCCGTACCATGGCCTGAACCAGGGCCGGACGCGAGAGATCACCGCCGCCGATCGCCTCTACGAGATCACGGCGTTGCTCCGCCCAAGCCGGGCAGACCTCCACCGTATGCTCCACCGTATGCTCCACCGTGTCCTCAGGCCGATCCACACAATGGTGACACCCGGGTGTTTCCTCCTGCCTTATCCTGAACAGGAACCTCCCGAAGCAGCCGTGTCCGGTGAGGACCTGCGTCAGGCGGAAGGTGAGAACGCCGTGGCGTCTCTCCAGCCACTCCTCCTTCCGTATAGGCTACACAATGTACAAGCAAGCTGGAGCAGCATCAGTTTTTGCTTGAGCGATGGATGAGACGACACGATTGCTTTGCCTGCATTAAATGCGTGCAATTGGCGTGCGTATGATTCTGCAAGCTTAACCTGCATACACGCGTTCAATCATGCTTGCGCAAGCGTGGCTTGTTCAAGCCGCATAATGAAAATTCTATTAATCTTCCTTCATGCCGCTTGCACGATCAAGATACTTGCACAAATTGATCATACAGACGCTCAAGCACGCTTGCACAAAATGTTTGTTCATGCAGGCTTGTCATGCAATAATTTTTCATGAATCTTTAGAAAAATGCGGGCGGGCACATGCCCATGGGCGACATTGTATATCTAAGAGAAATCGACCTATAAGTTATTCTTTCCATTGAGGGGTACCTACAACCGTATTGAGTTGGGAGCTAGCGTATTTAAATCACACTTATTCACATGGTCCTTGGTCTGACCTCTGAGTTTGTTTCGATGTTTCTTCTCAGAGTAGTCGACTTGGAAAAATCAACCTCATCTAGTTTTTAAAATATGAGAAGCCTTTGCCCTGCAGTGGGTCAAAAATAGACTAGTATTATTATTATGGTTGAAAACTCACCCCGTTGCTGCCATCATCACCACCGTATCCTCCGGAACCAGGGGGTAAGTATTGACGGCTCTGCTCCTGACCTCTGGAAGATTGACCTCCGAAAGAACCACCCTGGGAGTGACCTGTAAAATATAGTCGTTGCAGATAATATATTAATTTGTTGCGGATCACACATAAAGGTACATACAATCCATATAGTATTAGTAACAAAGACTTAGAAACTATGTTAGTAAAACTTACAAACTAAACAAACAACAACTAAGAACTACGTGGCTCAACACCATGTTGGCACGTGCCTCCGCATCCAGTGCCTAATAAAGGGGCTGTCCACCTTGTCGCCCAATGTTTTTAGGATGCTGTTGGAGCCTCCGCGCAACCTACCCATTATTGACGCCGCTCGCTTTCTCAAAAATCGTCATCAAGGGCTTCCGCAAACATCTGCGAAGCGCTGCAGAAGCGCGGAAGCCCCATCAACATCCTAAACCCATTATTATATTGAACGCGTAGGACGTTGTAGGCCCTTTGCATATACTTCACCCACAAGCTGCACGTGTAGGTATCAGTTTGGGTATCAAGATCAGCACCCTAATTGCGTATTACACGATCATCCACAATCTGAATAATTTTGAAACAGATTCCTAATCCACTGCTTCATAAGTCCGAAAAAAAAACATCTGCTCAACAACGTAAATAATGCAATCAATGAATGTTGTTGAACTGTCAAAATGAAACATTTATAGATAGATCTACATGTCTATTTTAATTCAGCTTTAGACTAATTGTGATAAGCATCTTTATGTATTTCTTTCTATTTAGAGGAACGGTTGCTGGCTTCAGACAAATAAGTATAAATAGTGCAAACTGATGCTCAAATTCTCCAGTCTGAAGACGAGTGGAAAATAAAAATTTATGTGAAAAGATTTGGCCCTTGGACAACGCTTTTTTTCTAGTATCGGCACGAAAAGCATGCTGAGATTAGCACATGAGGTTAAAATGTTATTCAGCAAGGTAGTAACTGACTCAATCCAGTGAGGGCCAGACGTACCTACGTATATTTGCTTTTTTATATATTTTTTTTTATAAATAAATAGCTATACCTATTCTTACTACGACTCCGAGCGATGAAAAGTTTGTGAGAATAGACCGACTGTGAAAATACTTAAATGGATACAAAACTAGGATAATCTCTACATAGATTCCTTCCTGACATTTTTAGGGTTCCGTACTCGAAGAGTGCCAAACGGAATCCTATTACTAAGCCTCTGCTGTCCGTCTGTCTATCAGCGGGCTGTATCTCACCAACTGTAATAGGTAGACAGTTCAAATTTTCACAGATTATGTATTTTTATTGCCGCTATAACAACAAAATAATAAAAAGTTAAAATTTAAAGGGGTTCCCCACACAAGAACCATTGTATACGGTGATACGGAACCCTTTGTGTGCGAGTCCGACTCGCACTTGGCCGGTTTTTTTTACAGTCTTGATACAGGTTCATGTTTGTTTTGTACCATTAAACCAGAAATGGTTTGTATTGGTAATGATTACATAGGTATCACCGCTCGTGATACACAAACTCGTGGTAAACATGTCGTGATAACGCAGTGGTTAAGGCCTCGCCTCTCATTCACAAGGTCTTCAAATCCCGGCAAGTAGGTGCCAATATAACTTTTTCAATTCATATGTAGGTACTTTCTAAATTTATCTTGGACATCACTGACAAGGATGAAGGAAAACATCTTGAGCAAACCTGGACTTAAAGTTCACTAGCTGCGCCCTACGGTTTCACCCGCATAAGTCTCGATCCCGTGGGAATATCGAGATAAAAAGTATTCTTTGTCCTAACCTAGGTCATGGTCTACCCATGTGCCAAATTTCACCCAAATCTGTCCAGCCGTTTTAGCGTGAAAGCGTAACAAAACAAACTCACTTTCGAATCCTTAATATCATTAATGCGAAAGTAAGTTTGTTTGTTACGCCTTCACGCTAAAACGGCTGAACGGATTTGGATGAAATTTGGCACATATATAGGTGATGCCCTGGAAAAGAACATAGGATATTTTTTTTTTCCCACGGGATCGAGACTTATGCGGGTGAAACCGCGGGTCGCAGCTAGTAATATTATAAATGCGAAAGTAAGTTTGTTTGTTACACCTTCACGCTAAAACGGCTGAACGGATTTGGATGAAATTTGGCACATATATAGATGATGCCCTGGAAAAGAACATAGGATACTTTTTTTTTCCCACGGTATCGAGACTTATGCGGGTGAAACCGCGGGGCGCACCTAGTTTATAATAAAGTTAGGATAGTTAGGTTATAAGTCTGAAATCGCCAACCCTACTTGAGCGCGCGTGGTGATCAATGTTCGTGCCTTCTCTGTATGAGAAGAGGCCTTTGCCCAGCAGTGGGACAGTAATAGGCTGGTGTTATTAACACCAGTCATGGTGGCAGTTCATCTAAAACCGTAATCATGAAAAAAAGCACTTACCACCAACACCTCCGAATCCAGGCGCACCATATTGCTGAGAAGGAGCATTAGCCGATGGGGCGCCATACTGCGATGAGGGTGTCCCATACTGGGAGGATGGGGCGCCAAACTGGGCCGAAGGTGCACCGTACTGCGACGAGGGAGCTCCAAATTGGGATGAGGGGGCTCCATACTGCGAAGAAGGCTGGCTGCCTTGTCCAGGGGCTCCGTATTGCGAAGAAGGCTGGCTGCCTTGTCCAGGGGCACCGTATTGGGTTGAAGGACGACGTGCACCACCACGGGATGGTCCTCGGCTTCTAAACAGTTTAGTAATAAAAACAGTACTTCAAAACAGGTTAGTAATAAAAATTGTAGATTGGTGCCGATTCCCTTGTTCACAAACTAAACTAAATTTAAGTTCAGTGCATCTTTTTCTTGCTATTTCATTAAGAACAGGACAGAAGATTAATTTTAGTTTAGTCCTGTCAAATTAATCAGCGCTTGTCACTACTCCATACAAGTTTAGACGTGATTAAAAACTTGCCTACTAAAATTACGTCAATTTACGTCAAGCGCTGATTAATTTGACAGGACTAAACTAAAATGTATCTACTGTCCTTTTCTTAATGAAGTAGAAAGAAAAAGATGCACTGAACTTAAATTTAGTTTAGTATGTGAACAAGGGAATCGGCACCAAGGGTATAAAAGGGAGAGGAATCCTAAGTGCAACAAGGGATTCTAGCTCGCCTAAGCGCCCCCGAGGAGAATACTCTACTTTTTACACCTACGAAGTAATAATAAGCAATTCGATTTTCGAACATCTTTTTTCTAAAAGTTTTCATGTGAATTTTTGTTGAAATTCCAAATTCAAACAGCGGGTTATAATCAAAATCAGTACAAATTATCGCCGGCTAGACCCCAGGGCTATAATGACTTACTTTAGGTTCGGTTTGCATGACAAATAATGACAAAAATGTAGAGCTGGTGGTGTGAAAAAATGTTTTACAAATTACCCGAACAAGGCAGCAGTCTGCCTCTGAGGGCCTGCTCCTCCTGCTCCGGGGGTACCATACAGCTGTGAGGGTGCTCCGCCACCCGCCTGGGGCGGGAGGTACCTGTTGTCCACTGGTGGCTCCGCCAAGCAAACCACTGCTAGCGCGCTGATTAAGAGGATCTGAAAATTATGATAAAAGTGTATTATCTGATGATGACGTATTATATGAATGTAAAACATCTACTTAATGTTTAGGTACCCATAACTTGTTTACTCACAAATAAATGATTTTTAATTTGAATAATTAAGTTTTTTTTAAGTGAAAACTTCTTTAGGCGCGTTGGGCATTTTTGAGATAGGAAAAAACAATTGAACTCGCGACACCGTTACCGACACTTCATTTTTGTAAACGCGATTGTGCTCTTTATTAATATTACGTTACGGACCAATGTTCTATACAAGTATTTTTGCTTTAAAGGTTTTGGAAGTTTTTTTTTTTTTGTAAACGTGATTGTGCTCTTTATTTAGATAAGGTTTACGATACGACCAATATTCTATACATGTATTTTTCTTCCACCAAGGCGATCTTGTTTAAGTTTTCACTTCCGGGAGCCTACCACAAGGTCATAAAGCAGTATTATTTTTATTATTTCATGAAATCATGACATTTGACACCTTTGCTAACTTATGGAGTTGTATTACTGATTGTAATGATTATAATTGAGTAAAGCCATATTTGTTACGACCGCGAATCATATTTTAATCAACATAAAACCTGACACTCACCCGCAAAATGCAAAAAATAATCAACATAAAACCTGACACTCACCCGCAAAATGCAAAAAACTTAAGATAATTTGTATTTCGCGGGCTTCCCTGACGCTTTCCCCTTAATTTAGCAATATTACTGTATCGCAATATGAAATGCGGTTAACTAGCGAACTAAAATATTAATTATGAAATGCAATAATTAATATCGTAACACCGAATATTTAGTTTTAATTGTAAAAAGAAGCATTTGGAAACGGTAACAACATCAAATTCAGTGTTATAATTGCAATTCATTGTTAATATTCTAGTTCGCTAGTTAGCCACATTTCATATTTCCATACAGTAATATTGCGAAATTAATCAATACAGCGAAATATTTGACATCTATTTGCGACGTTGCCAACTTTCGGAATAAACGCTCTCTTAATTCGGCTATCAATGCATCTCTGTCTTCTATCAACAAGTGATGCACATCCTCCACAGTCACCCACTGTTCACAATTTGTGCTACTTACTTTTTTCATTAGAAAGTCAAACTTGTTGAGTGGCATATGTCCTGTCCTTAACCTATGTGTTATAACTATATTTTCGAATTCAAACTCAAACTCAAAGCATTTATTTCAATTAAACCATTTATAGGCACTTTTGAACTGTCAAAGAATCGGTCAGTTAGTCAGAAAGTTGAAGCTAGTTGCCCATTCCAAAACGTAGATCAATTAAGACTTGAAAATTTAAACTTTCAGTGAAAGCACAAAATAAACGAAAATTAAATAATTTAATATTATTTCCTTACCTTCATGATTTGAGGTATTTCTGAGTTTTCTTACACGAACAAAAATTACTGAAACAAAAAATAAAACATAGTGACCTACATTGAAAGAAAAACCTCGCTTCGGCTCATCTCATTTTAGATGAGTGTGTCTATCTGTTTGCTAAACCTATACTCCGTTTGAAATAAGATTAGACATTTAAACAAACCTTTTTTACAGTCCGTTCAACCGATTTTGACTTCTATTGCGTAGGCATAAGGATGGCATTAAAAGCAAAAAAAGTGGTTACAAACCAACTGTTTACTGCAGCTGCCATTTGACATGCCATCAACGCAATAGAAGTCAAAATCGGTTGAACGGACTGTAAAAAAGGTTTAGTTAAATGTCTAATCTTATTTCAAATGGAGTATAAGTAATTGCTAAGCAAATTGACACCCTTCCTCAATTTGCCGTGATAAAAATTCAAAATATTTTATTTCACATAAACCTACAAGGGCACTTATGAAACGTCAGAAGCTAGGTGCACGGTTCCAATTGGTCGTTTCCTATGGAGAAGAGCCGGCAAGAAACTCCACGGTTACTCTTTTAAAAATAATTGGCTTTTACAATACTTTCAAATAACAGTGTTACTAGGTATGGGAGGACAGTAAGCCATTTCACACAACTGCTGTCAAAGAATGACGGTTGTGATTTGAATATACGGACAATTTAAGTTGGTAGACAATTTGCTTGACAGTGAATTTCCCTGACTTAATATTTTCAGAGCAGTGGTGGCCCAGTGGTAACGACTGCGACTTAAAGTTTTAGGTCATAGGTTCAAACACTGACAGGCGTTTTACATTACACTGCTGGGACACAGGCCTCCTCTCGGTGAAAGGGAGTGGGCCGTAATCCACCACGCGGGCCCAGTGCGGGTTGGTAGATGTGACAAGTCTTCGAATTTTTAGTTCTAAGACATGCCGGTTTCCTCACGATGTTTTCCTTCACCGCTTTGAGAGCAGTGGTGATGAAATAATTTACACAAAGTAAAGCGCCTTTTTGGGTTCGAACCTACGACCGCGACTCGTAAGTCGCGGCCGTAACCACTGGGCCACCACTGCTCCTTCATGCCCGGTAGATGGCAATAGGCTCGCCCCCTATTATATGGGACTTGAACATAAACTGGGGAATTGTGGGTGTAGATAGGTATTTACACCTCTGCATATCCTTTCGGGGAATGCTAGCCTGATGTTATGTCAATCCAAATAGATGGCTATACCCAAAAAAAACAAACAAAATCAAACCTTCACAAAACACTTCACTCAACGGTAATTTCCGATATTCGAAAATTCAAAATTTTGGAACACCGCACGAGAACGGCCGATGTTGCCCGAATGATGATCCGTATTGATTCCCATCCGCTTATATACCATAATGCAAGTCATTACTTATTACATGTAGGTAATATATGTACATCCTTACTTACGTACATAGATGTGTCTATGTGCGTGTAGTGATTGGCGCATCTGCTCAGTGAGATGGTTAGAATGTTGCTCTACTTTGTTGTGAATAAGTTTAGGGTCAATGTCAATAAACGAGTGATTTGTAGGTTTGCTGTTTGTTTACTTTTGTTTCTGATTCATTTCAAAGTCAAAAGTCATGTATTCAAACTAGGCTGAGAATCAGCACTTTTCGAACGTCAAAATTACATAAGACAGTCCCCCAAAAACGCACTTCCTAGTGCTTTAGCTGGGAAGAAGAAGTGGCGCAACAAACTCCCCAGCAGCACAGCTATCTGTTCAATTAGAATAATTTAATTCTATACAATAGTAGATACTTATGCAAAATAATTTACATTATGCAACACAAAACATTAAATTAAATTATTTGCTACAAATAAGTCAGCTAGCACACGCCAATATACCAACAAAGGACATGGTTTGGACATGTGATTGATAATAGAGATTTTGGATCGTAGTCCTGATGTTTACCGCCGCAGGAGGAGACGCCCTGGGTGTCGGGAATCACAGGCGGATTTCCGGCCACCGTAGGCGCGGGCTTGCGGACGGTGAGCAATGGGTAGCTCGCCGTCCGATAAGGACCAAGCCCGGGTCGACGGCGCGTTGTGTTCCACGTGCGCGTCAAAGAGATGTCAGCAGAATTGACAGCGTCCGCTAGGGCTAATGCCTGCCGGGGGTTCGAAGAAAACCGATTGGGAAATCGTGGCCCCCGGCAACATGCCAACTGAAGGAACACGGATGGGTTTCAGTCAGTAAGAGTCTGATACGCCCTCCCGCTCCACCCAGAGCGGGAGAAGTTATTTGATAATTTCCCACCCAAAAAAAAAAGTCCTGATGTCTGCCATCTTCATTTCGAAAGAGAGTTAGTTGCTTTAATACAATGGGAGGGATTGAACTCTTCATTGCTGGTCATGTGATATGGAAAGCGATAACACATAACATCATGCCTTGTTTCCCCGAAGGGTTGGGCAGAGGTGTCCCTGTAGCAGGTACACCCACATTTCACCGGTTATGTTTAAGTCCCATGTAATAGGGGGCGAGTCTATTGCCATCAACCGGGCACAAATCCAGACTCCGGGCTGTTACTGAGAAATTTCAGATAGAGAAACCCAATAACACTTTGCCCGACCCGGGAATCGAACCCAGGACCTCATGCTCAGCAGCGAAAGCGAACGCGAGCGCGCGCGGAAGCGAGCATGGAAAGCGATCTATAATTAAAAAGAATATAAGCCGTTTCCGGCTCAACTGCAGAGCAAAGCAGAAGGTCGCATGTAGCAATGATAGCCTAGTGGCGTGATCGTCGGACTGCCAAGTCATAAGTCTCGAGTTCGAACCCAAGGCACGCTCCTCTCAAAGAGCGAGAGAGAGTTTCCTTCCGCCTGACGCAGGTCCTCACCGGACACGGCTGCTTCGGGAGGTTCCTGTTCAGGATAAGGCGGGAGGAAACACCCGGGTGTCACCATTGTGTGTATCGGCCTGAGGACACGGTGGAGCATACGGTGGAGGTCTGCCCAGCTTGGGCAGAGCAACGCCGTGTCCTCGTAGAGGCGATCGGCGGCGGTGATCTCTCGCGTCCGGCCCTGGTTCAGGCCATGGTACGGAGCGAGAGGAAATGGCAGGCCGTCACCTCCTTCTGCGAAGCGGTAATGCTCGCGAAGGAGGAGGCGGAACGCGTGAGGGAGAGGCTAACTTCGCGCCCTCACGCCCCAAACCGCCGCAATAGGAGGAGACGCCCGGGTCGGGAATCGCGAGCCGATTTCCGGCCACCGTAGGCGCGGGCTTGCGGACGGTGAGCAATGGGTAGCTCGCCGTCCGATAAGGACCAAGCCCGGGTCGACGGCGCGTTGTGTCCCACGCGCGCCTCAAAGAGATGTCAGCAGAATTGACGGGGTCCGCTAGGGCCAGTGCCTGCCGGGGGTTCGAAGAAAACCGATAGGGAAATCGTGGCCCCCGGCAACAGGGCAACCGAAGGAACACGGGTGGGTTTTAGTCAGTAGGAGTCTGACACGCCCTCCCGCTCCACCCAGAGCGGGAGAAGTTATATGATAATTTCCCACCCAGAAAAAAAAAAAAAAAAAAAAAAAAAAAGGCACGCTCCTCTGACTTTTCGGATTCATATGCGATGCGTATTGTATAATTATCACCGGCTTCAAAAACGGTGAAGGAAAACGTCGTGAGGAAACCGGAATGCCTGAGAGATGTTTCTCGACAGCATGTGTAGTCAAGTCAGAGTATCCTTGGGAGGCAAAGAAACTCAGACACCAGGTTAGTCACTATACACACGAACAAGAAAGAAAAAGGTAGATTACAGGCCTGCCTTCCCTTCTTCCACTCCTTTATTACTTAGTCGACGTTCACACGGACGTAATAAAATCGCGGCGGGATTTTATCGCGTACTGGATTTTCAACTCTCGGTGTTAAGCCGAGCGTTGAGAATCACACTGTTGGATTTTTAATTCTCGGCGTTGCAAAAATCAATCTACCTAGCCTTTTCCCAACTATATTGGGTAACCGAAT
This sequence comes from Agrochola lychnidis, assembly GCA_963680765.1. NCBI lineage: Eukaryota > Metazoa > Arthropoda > Insecta > Lepidoptera > Noctuidae > Agrochola > Agrochola lychnidis. The sequence goes on from OY796872.1 coordinate 17,690,557, forward strand.
GCAGCTAAATACCAGTATTTTACATGGAGCGACTGCCTATCTGACCTCCACAACCCAGTAACTGGGTACTACGATACCCCTTGGTAAGACTGGTTGTAAGACTCTCGGGCTTCTGACGACCCGTAACGACTGTCAAAGATCCACGAATGACAGCCGGGACCAACGGCTTAACGTGCTTTCCGAAGCGCGGAGGAGTCTCGGTATGTAAAGATGGTCACCCATCCACAGACCAACCCCGGCAAGCGTAGCTTAACCGGTTGAATCGACCCGTGCAACTGTTATTACTTAGCCACGAGCTCCTCTAATTCTCGGCGTAGCAAAAAAAAATCGCCGGGATCTAATTACGTCCGTGCAAACGTAGGCTTAGTCAACACAATAAATCGTGAAAACTGTATAAACAATTTCAAAGTGTTCTCGATTTTCTTTCTACATGAGTCGCGTGCGTTTTTGTACAAGAACAAGACAATGACCATTCACAGATTGGTCAGTCACTGTTTAATAATGCTGTTAATTCTGTAACCTCAACCCAACATAATCATCATGATTTTGTTCATGTAGAATGTTTCTTTCTTTAACAGTCTTACTAAGTGAATACAGTGTGATTCTTCATAATGTGCAGATATCGAAATGAGGGAATCTATGCTTCATTTTATCGATGGAAAAATACAAAAACATTTTTTTTGTTTTTTTATTTTTTTAATGTACGAAAAAAAATATATAAAAAAGATTCTTCTCTTTGGCATCTTATTTATAAATTTTACAAATATTGCAAAAATTAAAAAAAAAACAGATTTTTGCAAAAAAAAAGTTTTCTTTTCAATTGAGAAAGTTTTTTCTCAATTTTAATTTTATATGAACGCCTAATTATTTCTAATAATAATGGAGTTTTTTTCATCGCGATAGATGATTTAGTTTAAAAGATACGCAGTATCGTTACAATTTTTTTTTAAATTCCATAAGAAGTATAAGAAAATATTTAGATTTTTAAAATATTTTTCTGTCGTTAAAATTAAGCACATTATGAAGAATCACACTGTATAAGCAACGCTTGCCAAGGTCGGTCCGTGGATGGGTGGCCATCCATAACATACCTAGACCTCTCCGTGCCTCGGAAAGCACGTTATAAGCAGTTGGTCCCGGCTGCATTACATAGATCTTTGGCACACGTTACGGGTAGGCAGAAGCCCGAAAGTCTGACAACCAGTCTTGCAAGGGGGTATCGTGGTACCTAGTAACTGGGTTGTGGAGGTCAGATAGGTATTCGCTCCATGTAAATAGGTACTGGTATTAAGCTGTATCCGGTTAGATTCCTAGACAGATTAATTTGTTTATTTCTAAATCAAAGTAGAGCATCCTACTCACCGTTTTAGCTACATTCGCCTAAAAGCTATAACGAAGGTGTGCTCCACTTCAAGTCGAGCTGGAACTAAATCACTCATGTTTTACTAGCTAAGAATATCAAATATACACAAAACAAATACCTACACAAAGATATAAGTATGTCAAAGCTATGAACTCGTCGAAAAAAATAGCGTCCAACCGTTGGCCGCTAAATGCATGCACACTAAAAAAGCACAATGACAGCACAATGACGTGGCGCGAGTGTAAGACGTAGCTGTTATGCACACCAGCATAAAGAAGTTGGTCTGTTTGTTTTAGTTCTTTTGCAGCGCAAAGCTTTATCTAGACATATAAATAATCCAGGTACTTACCTACATAAGCTTTGGTTTCCTACGTAAGCGGTGAAAGGTTACTTAGGCGCGGCGCCCACTATCGGTGGGCATCGGTGCAGCTCGGGCGCCTTACGGCGGCTTCGGGCGCCTGAGGCCTGCTTCGGGTGGCTTCGGGCGCCTGAAAGCTGCCTCGGCAGTCGTAAGCATACCTAAGGACGCCGAGGCTGGTTTCGGGTATCTTCGGCAAAACTAAGAATAGTTCGGGAGGCAGACACGTCGCAGAGCAGTCGTAACATTACGTGAAAACAGTTGTGCGTGCGTGTGTATTTATAATAGTGCATTGGGACTTAGTTCTCATTGTTCATCTTGCTGAAGAAGAAGAGAAACTTGGAACCTTAAGGCAAAAAAGAATATTTTATAGAATAATCAACTTTTCTTCTGTCATCGTCTAATAAAACGAACCTATACGTGTAATTAATGAGGCTGTTGCCTTTTATTTTCCTCTGGGTGTTGTCAAGCTGATGGAGGCGCGCGTGGTGAACGTTATGACTGTTCTGCGACGTGTCTGCCACGAAAATGCCACCCGAGCTACCGAAACCAGCCTCGGCGTCCTTAAGTATGCTTACGACTGCCAAGGCAGCTCTCAGGCGTCCGAAGCCGCTCGAAGCAACACTGGCGCCCGAAGCCACCGTAAGGCGCCCGAGCTGTACCGAGCCGCAGCGATGTCCACCGATAGTGGGCGCCGCGCTAACGGCTGTCCAAATAAACAGAGCGGTTTTTGACACCCTAATGTCAAATACTGAGTAAAATGTCAGATTTTCATGACGGAACCGCTTTCCTAGGAAATCCAAGCTTAAGGCCCGGACTCCAACTAAGCGGAGATGTGCGGAGATGTCCAAAGTGGAGACGAGAAGAGATCTGTTTATCCACCGAAGCTGTGCAGAGATTTGTACTGGCTAGACTGGACCGGAGATATGTGCTGGGTAGAGCGGAGATGTGTGCTGGCTAGAGCTGACCTGAGCTGCGAGGCACAGCTCACATTTCCGCTTTGTAGGTACCGCCACCCAGCTCAATCTCGGCGAGGCACACCACACATCTCCGCTTCGATCGCGCCATACAAATATGATACATATCTGCTCAGTGGTCTCCACTGAAGCTGAGTGGAAACGAGATGTGTGAATAACGAAATTCTATTGGTTGTTTAAAACACATCTCTCCTCTCGTGTCGTCTCCACTTTGATGGACTCTGGATGACCCACTTGCACCACACATTACTAAATGCGATTAACGCTAAACATAATATTTAAATTATCTGTCTGTGTCTGTCATTTTAAAAAGATTGACAGAATCAGAACGATGTTTTCAATTGCGAAATTCAAGTTTTGTTACGTTTTTTTGCAATTTGCAAGTCAGTGCAGGGTTGTATCTTGTTCAAAATATTATTCGCGACATCATAAATATGTATTTAAACAATGAGAATCAATAATCTGACTGCCTCATTGGTCTAGTGGTCGCAAGCGCAACTGCTGAGCATGAGGTCCTGGGGTCTATCTCCTAGGTCGGGCAAAGTGTTTTTGGGTTTTTCTATCTGGAATTCCTCAGTAGCAGCCCGGAACCTGGATTTGTGCCCGGTTCATAGCAAAAATCGCCCCCTATTACATGGGACATAAACATAACTAGCGAAATGTGGGTGTACCTACTGTGGGTACACCTCTGCCTGCCCAACCCGTCGGGGAAACAAGGCATGATGTTATGTATGTATATATGTAGAATCATTAATACGTCTCTCTAAATTAGATTATTTTGTTCTATTGAATGATTTTTTCATCAAATCATGACTGAGAACAAATCTAATTTCGCCACAGATGAATACAGATGAGACACTCCGCAGTTTAGATATAATGCTGCCTGTCCACTGGAGCGGAGTGAGGCAGCGGAGCGGAGAAATGTACCAATAATCTAAACTCAGGTTCAGAGCTCAGGGGTTGCGGGAAATTCCGAAAGGGAGACCGTGGCCCCTGGCAACATGGCAACTGAAGGAACACGGGTGGGTTTTAGTTAGTAAGAGTCTGAAACACCCTCTTGCTCCGCCCGAGCGGGAGAAGTTATTTGATAATTTACCACCCAAAAAAAGGTTCAGAGCTCCGCTCCTGTTGGTTAATATTGGCACATTTCTCCGCTCCGCTGCAGTGAACAGGCAGCCTAGAGGTACAAGTACGTGGCGGGCCCGTCTTCTAATGCAGTGAGTGTAACGTAGAAACTAGAAGATCTAAGAGTTACGCGATAGAAAGAGAGGCATCTTCTAAGTGAATATAACTGTACGTAATTAGCGCTGTGGGACCTGAATTGCACTTTATTGTGTCGTGCCAAGAATTGATTTTTATTTAAATGATTTTGAGGAGTAAACCATCTGTATTAATTTGTGATTTCTGACTCTTTCTTTTTCTCTTTCACTGACTGAAGTAAGTGCTAATCTAAGTATTAATTAATCGATTGACAATATCAGTCTAGAACTGTCCAAATGCAGGGCAAAGGTTTCTTCTCATACAGAAGTTAAATAAATTGGCAACAGATTTTAGACACAATATATACATACAAAACATTTCTCTCCTTCCTGCTGGGGAGTTTGTTGCGCCACTTCTTCTTCCCAGCACTAGGAAGTAGTGAAGAGCGGGCGTTTTCGGGAACTGTCTCAAGGCTCTAGCAAACATGCGCGATGGGACTCAAATAAAACAATTTATTATAGGAAAACTTAAGACTAGGCACTCTAAACACAATTTCCACGCAGACTCCGCCCCTATGCACCCCACCACTCCGCTATGCGCTAAACGCTAACACATTAGTAATAAAGTTGAATATCGCGTGCGCTCTTTGGTCGTGTTCAAGCACGGAACTAAATTTCGTAAGTCTCAATTTTTATTTCGTTTATAACTAAAGTAATAATTGATCTAGAGAAAAAATATCTTATACTTGGATAATAATTTTTTTTTTACTGTCAATAATTATTTTAGACATAAAAGCTGAGTATTTTGTTTTTGTTTCAAATAATCTTTAAAAAAGACATGATTTTCGAATAAAAAATGAATCGAGCGAAAATATTCCAATTACGTAACTGTCTGATATAGGTACGGAAAGAAAAAGATCCAATAAATCGTACCTATAGGTACTAAAGTTCCATTTTGATTGTATGCGTGACTTTTTCAGAATTTTAATGCAAATTAACATGCAATTTAGGGAGCCTCCTCTTAAACGGTAGAACAATTACCGGTGTCGCGTCGCGCTACAATTCGCGCCAGTCTGTACGAGCTTTTATGTTATTTTGACGTTCAAAAATGTGCTGATTTTTTTCATTTGAATAAATGTGATTTATTATTTTACAGTTTTAACACAGCTAACTATTTACATTAGGTACTAAATTAAAAGACTAACTAACTATCTGTATAAATAAAAATAATAAAAACAAAACGACACTTAGGCGTCGAAGTATTCGTCCGCATCGCTGTCATCCGGAAACGTGCCCAGAAGACTGGCAGCATTGCCACGTTGAATGGCAATGCTAATTCTTTGGCCAAAGAACGAGCCAGCCCTCTGGTCACGTGAAGTGTCGACCAGTCGACGAGAAATATCCTTAAAAAGGAGACGCGCACTCGGGCCCCATGATCCGAGCGTTTCGACCCCAAACGGCTCAAAACTGTAGTTACCAATAAGGTTACAGTATTTGCGCCGCTTGAGGGTCTCAGCAGCCGCAGCAGCGGCGCCAGCACAGGCCGCCGTGCTAGGAACATGAGATGGCGCAAGGGTGTCGACACAGGTCGCATCCCACACCAGAGGCCTACCCATCTTCCAAGGCAACAACGTCATCCCGTCTGGTCTCTTCCCATCGTCACGTACCAAGCCGTTTGGTTCTAATACCGCTGGTACGCCGGCGGTGACAAAGGCTCGACGAATAATGTCGTTGATGCTGGCGTGTCGTGCTATGTGACCTGCGCTCCTGCAGCAGGACAGGCCATGGTGCCCGAGACTGTCGACAGCTTCACCGCAATGACACCGAATAAATGACTTTTGATTTTGATGCAACTTAGCAAAACGGGGGATTGAAGATCCCTCTGACACCCAGTGCGTAGCACCACACTCGCACTGGGTGTCCTTACCAAACCATGAACAATCTATTGGGATTTCCAACGTGACACCTGCACTATGAGGTTCTAAAAAACGCCTCTGATGCTACGATTAACGTGGCCACCTACTGTTCTCAACTCATTTAAGACTACCGAGATGACAATTAATGCAGAGGTCAATTAATCTGTCTAGCCTTTTCCTAACTACATTTTATGTTGGGGTTGGCTTCCAGTCTAACCGGATGTAGCTGAATATTGAGTATTTACATGGAGCGACTGCCTATCTGACCTCCACAACATCCTATGATACCCCTTGCCCCTTGGTAAGACTGGTTCTATGTTATGTTATGGGGTTTGGTTTCCGCACTTAGTCCGTCAGGTGGACCATTGTGCGTGGGCCATGGCGGCCGTTTGGTGGTTATTCCAACCAGCCCACCTCCCTCCAGAAGTTAATTAAAACTCCTGGTCTGTTCAGAACATCAGTGAAAGATCTGGGTGATGCGAGGGTTTCTGTTGTAATCTGGGTGACGCCTGTGCATTCAAAAAGCACGTGCGCGACGGTTTCCTCAGCCTCCATGCACGCCCTGCACAGAGGACTGTCCGTCATCCCTATTGTGTGGAAATGTAAGACTGGTTGTCAGACTTTCGGGCTTCTGACGACCCGTAACGACTATCAAAGCTCCACGAATGACAGCCGGGACTGGGCTTGACGTGCTTTCCGAGGCACGGAGGAGTCTCGGTATGTAAAGATGATCACCCATCCACGGACCAACCCCGGTAAGAGTAGCTCATCCTGATGGATCAACCCGTGCGGCTGTTATTACTTAGCCACGAGCTCCTCACGACTAATACAGAAGTAAATATGGAAGGAAAAAAACAAAATAAATAAATTGGGGTCGAAAAATAATGATCAAAGATTTTTTTTTTTTAAATTCTTTATTAATAAGGGGTTTTTATCCACACGGATACGTCAACCCCATTGTACCTTATACTTTATTAAACACAACTATACACTATTTTACTACATTACTATCCACCACCACTATATATAAGTACTATAAGAAAATAAAATATAAAAAAGAATCACTGCCCAGACTTCTGCATTAAGCCACAAATTATGCGTTTAGTTTTTTCTGATTTAGGGTATGCCAAAATATTTTGAATAAGTCCAACATCCCACATGTTCAGTTTAAACTCCCTAGCCAAAGATTCCCTTTCATTCCTGTTCTTAGCACATTCCATCAGCAAATGTTGCACATCTTCAATTTTACCACATGTCTCACAATCAGGCGATGTAGCCTTTCGCATTAAGATGATCATAGATAAAGTACCGTGAATGACAAAAGCTCGTGAAAATATGTAACACTCAGTTGCTTGGATGTCTTGATAAATACATGTCCAATTGAGCGACATCGTGAAGAGATTTACAATACGATAAAACGCTACGTCCGTTTATTTGTCTGTCCTCGGTAATATTTCTGAACTGATATTAAGTTGATAGACTACTTGGTATGCAAGTTGTCAAAATGCTGAATAAAAATAATTTAAAATCTGGGCTTTTTTTGGGTCGGAAATTATCAAATAACTTCTCCCGCTCTGGGTGGAGCAGGAGGGCGTATCAGACTCTTACTGACTAAAACCTACCCGTGTTCCTTCAGTTGCCATGTTGCAGGGGGCCACGATTTCCCTTTCGGTCTTATTCGCAACCCCGGCAGGCATCGGCCCTAGCGGACCCCGTCAATTTTGCTGACAACGCGCCGTCAACCCGGGCCTGGTCCTTATCGGACGGCGAGCTACCCATTGCTCACCGTTCGCAAGCCCGAGCTTACGGTGGCCGGAAATCGGCTCGCGATTCGCGACGCCCAGGGCATCTTCTCCTGCGGCGGTTAGGGTCGTGATGGCGCGAATTTTGCCTCTTCCTCACGCGTTCCGCCTCCTCCTTCGCGAGCATTACTGCTTCGCAGAAGGAGGTGACGGCCTCCCATTTCCTCTCGTTCTGTACCATGGCCCGAATCAGCGCCAGACGCGAGAGATCACCGTCGCCGATCGCCTCCACGAGGACACGGCGATGCTCCGCCCAAGCCGGGCAGACCTCCACCGTATGGTCCACCGTCTTTGAAATCCGGCCTGGATTAATTGAAATATAATTACATGTAATCGGCGGTTTCCGTGGCTTAATTCAAGTAATTAGTAATCTTACCTACTGATTATTGAATTCTTTGAAATATACTTCTATCATCATTTGCCTAGCCTTTTCCCAACTATGTTGGGGTCGGCTTCCAGTCTAACCGGATGCAGCTGAATACCAGTATTTTACATGGAGCGACTGCCTATCTGACCTCCACAACCTAGTGACTAGGTAACACGATACCCATTGGTAAGACTGGTTGTCAGACTTTTTGGGCTTCTAACTACCCGTAACGACTGTCAAAGATCTACAAATGACAGCCGGGACCAACGGCTTAACGTGATTTCCGAGGCACGGTGGGGACTTGGTATGTAAAGATGGTCACCCATCCACGGACCAACCGCGGCAAGCGTAGCTTAACCTGATCGATCGACCCGTGCAGCTGTTATTACTTAGCCACAAGCCCCCAAGTATGTTGAAATATACTTCTAATAACCTTAAAATTATCTTTATAATTTTTCACTGACTGCCTCGTTGGTCTAGTGGTTGCAAGTGCTACTACTGACCATGATGTCTTGGGTTCTATTCCCGGGTCGGGCAAAGGGTTTATTGGGTTTTCCATCTGGAATTTCTCAGTAGCAGCCCGGAGTCTGGATTTGTGCCCGGTTGATGGCAATAGGCTCGCCCCGTTACATGGGACTTAAACATAACTGGCGAAATGTGGGTGTAGGTACTATAAGAAGACCTCTGCAAATATTTAGGGAATGGACGCGTTATGATGTTATGTTATTCTCTCATAGTTCAGGCAAGTAAAGTCCCAGTAAATAGCTTGTATGTTATTTTAGAATTTGTAGAGACAGGTTGTGTTTGTCACGAACTCACGACTGTCATGGAATAGACAGCACATATTAAACCCAAATAGAGACATACAAATGTCAACTTTAACGCAGTCAAAATTTAAGTTGATTTTAGAATAACCCTATCTATTCAATAGTTCGTAAAAGATTTTTAAGACAATGGAAACAGAACCCTATTTTAATGGTGGTAAATTACAGAATCCCTTATCTGATGCTAATTTAAGGTGACTGATGTCTGCGTAGGAGTGTATTGATTCATGGTGTGAAGTTGTGAACAATTAATTTCAAAATAGTTGAAAGTAGTCCAGTGCTTGAAAGCTCAATAGCTCGATTTTCGATTGAAATGCTCTAAAACATACTTAAAAGTCTGTAAAACTTGACTAAAGTAAAAAATCTATCAATCTGCCCAGCCTTTTCCCAACTATGTTGGGATCAGCTTCCAGTCTTACCGGATCCAGCTGGATAACAGTATAACACCAACACAATAACAGAGTATCACGCCTGTTTTACTTGAAGGGTTGGGCAGAGGAGTAGGCCTATAGTACACCCACATTTCACCAGTTATGTTTAAGTCCCATGTAATAGGGGGCAAGTCTGTTGCCTTCTAAGAGAGATTATGCGTAAAAAATTATGCGTAAGCTGTTTATGTGTTTATGTGAAAATATTATTAGGACAAACAAAAGTATGGTCTTAAAATTTTATGCAAATGGATAGGGAACCTGAAAAAAATCACCGCATTAGTATATATAACGAAATTAAAAGGAAAACTATCACAGCTAAGTAGGCTCTACAAGTTAACGAGTAATAATCGACCAACTTAACTTTGCAGTTGCAAAAACATGTTTTCCCATACATTCCGTATGGGAGAACATGTTTATCAATTATAAAGTTAAGTTTGTTTTTGGGATAAATTCATCCCAACTACGGTACCCTTCATTGTGCGTGGTCCGATATGCACTTGGCCGGTTTTGCTAAATATTTTACGGTGGTTCGGGACCCTTCGTGTGCGAGTGTGACTCGCACTCGGTCGGGTTTTAGTTGCTGACTCTATTCGCTTCTCGTTACTTGCCAGCGGTGGGACATATTCCTGACGTGGACGTGAAAGCAACATATTATCAATAGACGTGACCTCCGAGTTTCTTTCAGTGTTTCTTCTCAGAATAATCGGCTAGGAAACACCGACGTCTACTAGTTTGAATTAGTGATGTGCTGGATATCCGCGATTCGCGGATATCCGCGGATATCCGAGGGAGAAAAATCTGTATCAGGAAAAAAACCTGTATCTGTATCCGTTCAAGATCCGCCAAAAAGTAACGGATACAGATCTTTTTCTCCCTCGGATATCCGCGGATATCCGCGGGTAGGGATATCCGGCAGTTTGAATACAAAAAAAACCGGTCAAGTGCAAGTCGGACTCGTATACGAAGAATAGTTTATAGTCACAAGAAAAATACATTAGTATACACTGATTAACAAGATGCTAACTACGCTGCAGAAGTCTGTATACAGATATTGTGAGCCCTGCCTCTCAAACTAGGATAACCTGTATCTTTAGAGACAGTGTTCAGCTGTGGTGTAATTAGGGATTATACAACTGCGGACTGTGCCAACCTATAGTTAGTGTTAACAGTCAAGATTTACCTTATACATATATATTCTAAGAAAAAGGAAAATAATAAAGAAGGGTTCCGTACCGTATTAAGATCGAGTAAAAAACTATTAAAAACACGTTTATTTTATGGGGCCTTTAATTATTAACTTTATTTAATTTGTTATTATAGCGATAATAGAAATACATAATCTGTGAAAATTTTAACTGTTTACCTTTTGCGGTTCATGAGATATAGCCCGCTGTCAGAACGACGGATGGACAGACAGACGGACAGCGGAGGCTTGAGTAATAGGGTTCCATTTGGCACCCTTTGGATACGGAACCCTAATAATTTACGTGAAAATTTGATATTTTTTACCAATTTACAAGATTTTTATTTGCGTAATTTGGCTGCAGAGGTCTAAGCGTGGTAGGCAGAATAAAAGATCAAAGTTAAAGATCAAGAATGAATTTGAAAAATCCCATGAAATTCAGTACAACAAAACAAATGAATGTCGTCTGCACCAGCACATCACCGCACATGCGCTACAGCGGGTGCTGCTGTCCCCCGTTTAAACGTTCCAATGCATAAGTTGATGGAAACTCCTTGGTGATATTAACTTCTTGGAATAGCCCTGTATCGTAATAGAAAAAAAAATTGTTTTATAGTATTATTTTGTTAGAGAATTTTTTTTATAATAATGATTCTATTTTTAAATTTCGGTATTCGGTTTATAAAGTATGCCAATATAAACTCGTTTTGAATTTTATAATTCGAATATTACGCTATGAGAGTAGATAAAATTTATTTAGATATACTATAGATTCATAGATTAACATACATAACATAACATCACGCCTTGTTTCTCCGAAGGGTTGGCCAGAGGTGTCCCTGTAGCAGGTACACCCAGATTTCGCCAGTTACGTTTAAGTCTCATGTAATAGGGGGCGAGCCTATTGCCATCAACCGGGCACAAATCCAGACTCCGGGCTGCTGCTGAGAAATTTCAGATAGAAAAACCCAATAACACTTTACCAGACCCGGGAATCAAACCCAGGACCTCAGTAGTAGCAATTGCGATTACAGTTAACTGAAAGAAAATTTAAAACTCAAATTAAAAGTACTCTTTGTAAACAAGCATATTACAAATTAGAGGATTATGTCCTAAATAAGAATGCTTGGAAGCATGCTGGTCTAGCTCCATAGGACAATTTAGAGTCTAGACAAAATCAAACTGGTTGCTAATTTAATTGTGTAATTAAATATTATAACATTCTTTTTTACATTCTGTGATTACTTGACCTCGCACACTGACTAATTAGTATCACTTGTATTTTTTTTAGGAATATCGTATAGGTACCTACTTTTACAATGCTTGTACATGTTGTGAACACCATGTATTTATAAACAAAAAAAAAAAAGATACAAAGGCGGACTTAATGCCTTAGGCATTCTCTACCAGTCAACCAAGGGTGTGAAGAGATTGATCCATTACATAATTATTTTTTCTGTCATTGTTTCATTTTTAATTATTTTTACCTATCTTTATATATATAATTCTTCTGTGAGTTTGTATGTCACTGAACTTCTCTCAAACGACTGGACCGATTTTGATGAAATTTTTTGTGTGTGTTCAAGGGGATCTGGGAATGGTTTAGATTCACAATTTTGTCCGCTGGACAATGTTTTGACAGGACAACGTCTGTCGGGTCCGCTAGTTGTGATATAGTAATCTTATTCCAGGTGCATCGTCTTCACATATAATTATATAATTAATGTATACAAAATATTGTAAAACATTTTAAAAGAGTAACGGTGGAGTTTCTTGCCCATTTTTCTCCATACGAAAACTACCTTTTGGAAGGGGCGACTAGAATCAATTCTATTTTTTGTTTTTGACGTTCAAAAGTGCCTTTTTGTGCCTAATTGAAATAAATTATTTGACTTTGACTTTGACTTTGCGACCAACGAGGCAGTTGATTCATAGATTCTCTTTTTATATTTATTTATGTCTAAACGGGGGTGTTATTTAAGTACTCTTTCTTTATTCTTGACTAGGTGCGTCCCGCGGTTTCATCCGCACAAGTCTTGATCCTGTGAGAATATCGGGATAAAAAGTATCCTATGTCCTAATCCAGGTCATGGTCTACCCATGTGCTTAATTTCATCCAAATCTGTTCAGCTGTTTTAGCGTGAACGCGTAACAAACAGACAATCTTTTATAATATTATAAACTAGCTGCGCCCCTCGGTTTCACTCGCATAAGTCTCGATCCCGTGGGAAAAAAAAGTATCCTATATTCTTTTCCAGAGCATCATCTGTATATGTGCCAAATTTCATCCAAATCCGTTCAGCCGTTTTAGCGTGAAGGCGTAACAAACAAACTTACTTTCGCATTTATAATATTAAGGATTAAATTAAATGTAGGATACAATAGGATTTATTGTTATATTAAATATATAAAATATAGTTGGGATTAGGATTAAGGTTTTTATATTTTATAATGATTACAATAATAAATGTGGTTCTGTACAGTTTTAGATTCAAATTATGTAATTTTTGGTTCATCATCAGCCTATAATGTTTCCACTGCTGGGACACAGGCCTCCTCTCTGTGAGAGGGAGTGGGCCGTCATCCACCACGCGGGCCCAGTGCGGGTTGGTAGATGTCGCATGTCTTCGAATTTTCGGTTCTAGGACATGCCGGTTTCCTCACGATGTTTTCATTCACCGTTTTGAGAGCAGTGGTGATGAAATAATTTACACAAAGTAAAGCGCCTGTCTGGGTTCGAACCACTGCTCTGATTTTTGCTTGCCTATTGGTAAAATACGTCTCTGAACTTTACTAACTCTACTTTATCATCTTTTATTTTTGTATTTACCTATCCATATTTGCAAATTAAAATTACTTTAGCTTATCTTACTGCCTTTTAACCCAGGAGAGATAGGATCTCGCAAATTCTCGGCCGCTATTGCTCAACTTACATCTTCGCATCATAATATATGATTTATCGAACATGCGCGTACGCAACGGATCGTGCTGATCTAAATCGTGACTGCTACCGCGATCTATAGCGGTTTAATTGAATTTTTTTACTTGTTTTATTAATACTAGTTGACCTAGTGTGAGGTTGTGTTGCGATAGCGAGTCGTAGGTCGTGCGGTTAGCAGAAAACTGGAATGAAGATAGAAAGATGGGTCACTATATTTTTGAGCCAAAACGACTGGTTGACATTTCCCGTGACCCAAAGGCTTTTACCTTGGCCAGGGGCTAAGCATTGCCATACAACGTGGCAATGAATGAAAAAATGAAATGGCTGTTTATTAATATGTTCTATACAATAAGTGAGTTCTTAAATTATAAGCAAAGTTAAATATGATCTCACTAGTAATGTAATTAAATAACATAATTTTAAGGATTTTTAGTTTTTACGTCATCAAATAGTATATAAGATATTTTTTTGCATGCTGAAAATGCAAGTAAGCAAAATATGTGGAACTTCTTATACTTAAGACCTTTTTTGTACCATATTTTATGCAAAATAAAGAAATTCAATTCAATTCAATTCAATGCCGCCAGTCTCTTGGGTACATTACCAGTCGACAGTGATGCGGAGGAAATTTTCGACGCTATATTTTAGTTTACTAATAGTTTTAGTAAGGTTAGGATATTATACTTAGTTTTGTTAAATGGAAAACACAATAAAAACTATATAAATAAATGAAACGAAATAAATAAATAACTGTACTAAATAGCTTGCATATTAGCCATGACTTCGAGCCGTCGACTAATGGAATCTTAATGTAATAATATAAAAATTCTAATTATAAAGAAAAAGATATAATATAATATATGATATAATGCTTGATATGACCAAAGCTTATGACAAAGTACAGTATGATATTTTACTAAACAAGCTATACAGAATAGGGATCCGCGGTAAATCACATGAATGGTTTAAATCATATCTAAAAAATAGAGCACAGTTAGTAGAAATAGAATACTTCAATGACAAAATGAACGAACTTCAAAAGTTCCACTCTGACAGGAAGGCGATAAACGCATCCATACCACAGGGAAGTGTTATTGGATGTCTTATATTTCTCGTCTACATAAACGATCTCCCAAAATTCATAGCAGAATCCGGACCATGCGTTTTGTTTGCGGACGACATCTCCATTCTCTCCTCGTGTCATGATAACCTAAACCTAAACAGTACCCTTAACGATATACTTAGCAAAATAATAACTTGGATGAACGAACACAACCTCGAAATTAACTTTGCAAAGACTAAACTCATAACTTTCCATCCCCACCAAAAAAATCCTCTCAATGTAGCTTTTACTTATAATAATCACAAAATAGAAACAGTCAATGAATTCACATTACTAGGCATAACCATAGACAAGAATATAAATTGGAAATCACACGTACAAAAAATTAAATCGAAACTTTCGAAATTCCTATATGCTTTTCGAGAATTAAAAAAATCCACAAATTTACAGACAGCTCTAGTAACATACTCCGCCTATGCTTATGCATGGCTTAGTTACGGCATAATAATGTGGGGAAATAGTACAGATGCACCTACACTGTTTACAATTCAAAAGAAATTCGTCCGTATCCTAGTTAATATACAACAAATAGATAGCTGCAAACCCCATTTTATAAACCTGAACATTTTAACTCTGCCTTGTATATATATACTTGAAATATGTAAATTCGCTCATAAATACCCACACTTTTACACTAAACGAGAAGACATACAAACAAGATACACACTCCGATACAAAACACGACTAAACTTACCAAAATCCCGCCTAAAAATACATTCAACAAGTCCTCTAGTTATGTCAATAAAAATATATAACAAATTACCTGAATCAATCAGAAAAGAAAAAAAACTCCATCTATTCACAAATAAATTAAAAAATCTATTATTAAGTAAATGTTACTACAGTGTACAAGAATATTTAAATGATAAATCTCTAAAACTCAAATAAAATACACAATAAATGTTTTTTTTAGAATAAATTAGATTATAAGATAAACAATAAGTCCTCATCTCTACTATATTTCTTTTGCTGTGCCCAACAGGGTCCACGATTGTTTCTTTTCAAATGTTTACCACCTAAGCACATACATTGTGGAATGCAATAAAGTATTGAGTATTGAGATTAATGCTGCACAAACAAAACGCAAATTACAAAATAAAAAATACATAAAATACACACAGACAAAGTATCCAAAAGTCTCGTGAAAGTAATAAAAGTTTGTAAATTTTGTCCTTGCTTGATGTCAGGGCCAGGAACCAAAGATTACGTTGCTTTATAACAAGCGCCCGAGGTACGCGCAGTACGCTGCGTTTCGGGCGCGCACTCGGCACTCGTCAAACGCAACAAGATTTCCACAATTTGTTGTAACTTTGAACCCTCAAAATGTTCAGTATAACTGTATTTCTTTTAAGTTAATTACTGTTGCAGAGAAAACGATAAGGAAAATAAAAAACTTTTTATAAAAAAAAACAACCGACTTCAAAAAAAAAAAACACTACAAAGTGAAAAATAACTTTAATTTCGGAAGTCGGTGTCTTTGGTTTTGAATTTTCGTTCTTTGTCACCGACTTCCGAAATTAAAGTTATTTTTCACTTTAGGTATGGTGTTTTTTTTTGAAGTCGGTTGTTTTTTTTTTTAAAGTTTTTATTTTTCACTTTTTAGTTGTGGTAGCTAGCCCACACAAATTCGAAAACCACTACCTGCTATGTAAATAACAGTGACAGGAACTTATCATATCATCCACATACTATGTAAGTGGGAAAAAATACGTATTATTGAAGCTAACTCAAAAACTGCCCAAGCAAAGTTAATAAAATTTATATGGGACCACCTCTGAAGTATGATCCACCAAACAAAAAAGAATCATCAAAATCAATTCATAATTGGCGGAGTAATCGCGTAACAAACATACAAAAAAAAAAAACATACAGTCGAATTGAGAACCTCCTCCTTTTGGAAGTCGATTAATTAAAACGAGAACTTACGACCACGCGTCGAAGGCTCGCGTCATACGTGCGTTTGACGCGCGCCCTTTGACAGCAGCGCTTGTTATAATTCGTTACATAGAAATCTGGAGGCTTTGAGTATAGTAGCTAATGGCAGCCACTGGAAAGGCCGGTTAATAGGTAATAGGTAATACGGGCTGGTATCCGCAACTCCACGTCAAAGCGCGTATTTTGCGTACGGGTGGGAAAATCTGTTATTCGATCCACCCCAGCTCCTCAAAGAAGGCCAGCAACGCCTTGGTGTCACTGACAATCTCACGTAGGGTAGCTGGGTTACCGAAGTACTTGGCCCTGTATGTGGCGACCACGGGGCAGTTTAACAGCACATGGGCTGCTGTCTCGTCGTCCTCCATGCAAGCTCTGCACAGCGGACTGTCTGTGACTCCTATGATAAAGAGGTGTTTATTAAATGACCCATGGCCAGTTAGGGCAGCTGTAACTGTGCGCAGCTGCTGTTTTGTTAATCGGAGAACCTGTTTCGTGAGGCGGCCGTCGATTGTAGGGAGAGCCTCCTTGGCCTGCCTGCACTCACCGTGGTCCACCCATATTTTGAAAGCCCGGTTAAGTAGTCATGATCTTAGAGATCAACTACGAGATGCCAACTTTAAAAAAAAAAACAATTTTATTGAGCGCCCAAAACGCAGCGTACAAGACGCGCGCCTCGGGCGCTTGTTATGACTAGGGCCTAATTAAGCACTCTGTGTTTTAACACTGGCAAATGTTAAAAACAAAAAAAAAATGAACAAAATGCGACGATACGATAGCGGAGTGGAGATAGAGGTCACTTCTTCGTTTTATTTTTAGAGTACTTATGTATACTTTGATAAAAAAAAAATGTTTAATAACTCTTGTCTCTACTCTATGATACATTAAAGATATCCCACAACATAACATCACCCTGTAATCCCGAAGGAGAAGGCAGAGGTGTACTTATAATTGACGGGGTTCGCCAGGGCCAATGCCTGCCGGGGGTTCGAAGAAAACCGTTAGGGAAATCGTGGCCCCCGGCAACAGGGCAACCGAAGGAACACGGGTGGATTTTAGCTAGTAAGAGTCTGACACGCCCTCCCGCTCCGCCCAGAGCGGGAGAAGTTATTTGATAATTTCCCACCCAAAAAAAAAGAGGTGTACTTATAGTAGGTACACCCACATTTCGCCAGTTAGAAATATTATTGTAAACAAAGAGCAGTGGTGGCCCAGTGGTAACGGCCCCGACTTACGAGTTGTATAGGTCGTGGGTTTGAACCCAGAGGCTTTACTTTGTGTAAATAATTTCATCACCACGGCTCCCAAAACGGTGAAGGACAACATCGTGAGGAAACTGGCATGTCCTAGAACCAAACATATTCGAAGACATGTGACATCTACCAACCCGCACTGGGCCAGCGTGGTGGATTACGGCCTCACTGAGAGCAGGCTTTTTTTTTTTTGTTATTTTTTTTTTTTGGACTTTTATACTACATGTATATGTCAGTCCGATTAATCTTATTCAATACATCACTAACTTAACTTAAGATGATAATAGTTTAAACAAAAGATAAGCTCCTTCACTGTTAGGGTTTGAAAGTATAGAATTCATAATTCCGACCTGCAATTTGTTCAGATCTAATTTATCCAATAATTCCACTCACTCTGCTTGAAATTGAACACATTCCATCAACAAATGGTATACAAAACAATCACAATCTATTTCGATTTGAAACAGATTGCTAATCCATTGCTTCATAAGTTGGAAAAAAAATCTGCTCAATAACGTAAATAACGCAATGAATGATGTTGAACTGTCAAAATGAAACAAATTAGGCATAATTATTTACGAAAATAAGTTACACAATTAGGGTACAGGGATGTAACGGATACCCGTATCCGCATTCGCAACTGCGGAGCATCGGCTTAAATTTTGATATCCGCAAAACATCCGCTTACTCAGCTTTTGATTTTAAAAGCTCCGCATCCTCATAATTTCTATGGGGATGTGACCTCACATTGTTCGCTCAAATAGTGAATTTTGTTAAACTCGCTCCGAGCCAAATGTGCGGACCGGAGTGTGAGTGACGCGTTCCTATTGCCGGAATTCGCAGTGTCCCTGTCCTATCACAGACGATCGGCCGCACGTGGCAGTGGTGGCATGATTGTGGTGTCTGGCGTCAAAATCGCGAGCCGATTTCCGGCCACCGTAGGCGCGGGCTTGCGGGCGGTGAGCAATGGGTAGCTCGCCGTCCGATAAGGACCAAGCCCGGGTCGACGGCGCGTTGTGTTCCACATGCGCCTCAAAGAGATGTCAGCTGAATTGACGGGGTCCGCTAGGCCTGCCGGGGGTTCGAAGAAAACCGATAGGGACATCGTGGCCCCCGGCAACAGGGCAACCGAAGGAACACGGGTGGGTTTTAGTTAGTAAGAGTCTGACACGCCCTCCCGCTCCGCCCAGAGCGGGAGAAGTTATTTGATAATTTCCCACCCAAAAAAAAGGGCGTCAAAAACAAGGGCTAATTTTCATATGACATTTGCATCCGCATCCTCAATAAGGAATTATCCAATATCCGTATCCTCATCCGCATCCTCAATAAGGAATTATCCAATATCCGTATCCTCATCCGCATCCTCAATAAGGAATTATCCAATATCCGTATCCCCATCCGCATCCTCAATAAGGAATTATCCAATATCCGTATCCTCATCCGCATCCTCAAACCCGATTACCTCGACAACCTCATCCGCATCCTCATCCGTTATATGACATTCGTTACAACCCTGCCATAGACGATAGATTAGACTACATGACGAGTAAATAACTCGTCTGTGTAAATTCCCTCTTCGACTGAAGTGCTTGGAATAAAAAAAATTGTAAGCTCCAGATCTACGATCTAAGGGTGAAAACCCTTTTGATCCGGTCAAAATACTGAGGAGCTCGTGGCTAAGGAGGAGCTCGTGGCTAAGGAGAAGCTCGTGGCTAAGGAGGAGCTCGTGGCTAAGGAGGAGCTCGTGGCTAAGGAGGAGCTCGTGGCTAAGTACTAACAGCCGCTCGGGTCGAGCTGTCAGGTTAAGCTACGCCGGCCGAGGTTGGTCCGTGGATGGGTGACCATTTCTACATACCGAGACTCCTCCGTGCCTCGGAAAGCACATTAAGCCGTTGGTCCCGGCTGTCATTCGTGGATCTTTGACAGTCGTTTCGGGTCGTCAGAAGCCCGAAAGTCTGACAACCAGTCTTACCAAGGGGTATCGTATTACCCAGTTACTGGGTTGTGAAGGTCAGATAGGCAGTCGCTCCATGTAAAATACTGGTATTCAGCTGCATCCGGTTAGACTGGAAGCCGAACCCAATATAGTTGGGAAAAGGCTACGCAGATTGATTGATCCGGTCAAAATACTGAAATATATAAATATATCCCCAGCCTATCTGAAATTTCTCAGTAGCAGCTCGGAGTCTGGATTTGTGCCCGGTTGATGGCAATAGGCTCGCCCCCTATTACATGGGACTTGAACATAACTGGCGAAATGTGGGTGTACCTGCTACAAGTACACCTCTGCCCAACCCTTCGGGGAAACAAGGCGTGATGTTATGTTATGTTATCCCCAGCTTTTTAGACTTAATGCACAGTTCCCTAGCAAAAGGCTAGACAGGTAAATAAGATGAATCTAAACTGTCTAAACAGGTTAATTTAATACATGAAATAGGAAATAAATGGTTCTGCAGTAAGACCATCTATTACAACCTTCTTGTCAGTTAGAGCACGAACTAGAATGAATACGCAACAGCCGAATTGCGCTTCAATAAAATCTAGATTATATTTCACAATAATAACGTGACGGAGTCGTTGCTCTAAATGAATTACTATGCACTAATTAAGTATCTAATCAAGTTGTTCTTGATTAAACAGGTAATATTTATCTCCCATGATCAAAATTCAAAAGTCATTTATTCAAACTAGGCTGAGAATCAGCACTTTTCGAACGTCAAAATTACATAAGACAGTCTCCCAAAAACGCCCACCCTTCACCACTTCCTAGTGCCTTTAGCTGGGAAGAAGAAGTGGCGCAACAAACTCCCCAGCAGCACAGCTGTCTGTTCAAGATAGAGAAAAAAATGATTCTATACAATAGTATGCAAAATAACTTACATTATGCAACACAAAACATAATTCAAATGATAAATTATTGGCCATATGTCAGCTAGCACACGCCAATATACCAACCAAAAACATCGAGAACTATACTCAAGCAGAATAAAAAAAATAAACGGAAGCAGAAACAGATCAAAGAAGTAGCAGGTTCTGGTAAGTGGATTGTGGAGGTCAGATAGACTGTCACTCCGTGTAAAATACTGGTATTCAGCTGCATCTGGTTAGACTGGAAGCCGACCCCATCATAGTCAGGAAAAGGCTAGGCAGATTGTTTTTCCCGACTGCCCCAGAAGGAGGGTAATGTTTTTCGAGAGTATGTATGTATGTCTATTTCTTTGGCACGCTCTGTAGCCTAAACGGCTTGATGGATTTTAACATATGAGGTGTCGTTAGGTTCGTCTTAAATAGTGGGAGTGACATGTAATGAATCTATTCCAAATATTCATTGTAATGAATTAATAAAACTAAAAAGTTGGATTAAAACAAAATGTTAAAAAAAACAAAAACCCGACTGCAAAAACAAGCATTAAAATCTATAGGATGGTATTGCAGGCGGGGACCAATAACCTGAAATTTTGTTGTGACTTTTGTTTGTACCCGCGTGCAATACCAAAATCCTACAGATTTTAATGCTTGATTTTCTCATTTCAGTTATGAGTTTTTGCAGTAGGGTTTTTGTTTTTTTTTTAAATAATTTGTTTTTGATCATGTTTTAAGAAAATTGATAAAAACAGCAAGCAGCAGCAGCAAGGATGTTTGTTGAAAGCATTCCTGCTTTGACATAGCTTCCACGTGTGGCGATTAACCGACCAACTGCGAGTCGGACTACCACATGAAGGGTTCCGTACCACCGTACAATATTTAGTAAAAAAATGCCGAAAAAAAGACTTTTCTTAAAACCCCCTTTTATTTGTTGTTATAGCGGCAATAGAAATACACAATCTGTGAAAATTTCAACTATCTACCTATTGCGGTTTATGAGATACAGCCCGCTGATAGAGAGACGGACGCATGGACAGCGAACGCTTAGTAATAGGGTTCCGTTTGGTACCCTTCGGGTACAGAACCCTAAAAAAAAGGGCTAAGAACTAAAACCCAACTACGACGAAAACGCCAACTAAACAAGACATAGTAATCCTTACATTATTATAAAACAAAGTTCCCCGCCGCGTCTGTCTGTCTGAATGCGATAAACTCAAAAACTAACGGATTTTCAAACGGTTTTAGTATAATTTATTAAAGTTTTGTGTAAATTGTCTGAAATATGACGATTATTGCTGAAGAAGTCGAAAAATCATGCCGACTGGGAGCTGTACTGGCGTGTGCTGCGTTAACCGAAAAAGATACATTAAATTTATGTTGTACGGTATTGTTCATCTTAAAAAGTTCAACAAAAAAGTCCGCGATGGCATATGTCTTTGTCTATCTTCTAAGGATGACCCACAATAACCATTTTTATCTTTCAGAATTTGATAAAAATTTAATTGTTATTTCCGACCGGTATAGTATTAATCCTTATCCAAAAAATATGTTATTTAAATTGGGCATTTAATTTAGATTAAAATATGCCTTGAAATCATATCATTTAAATGAATAGTTTAAAAGATATCACAGTTTCGAAATTACGCGGAGCAACGCGGGCGCAGCGGTAGGAGTCAATGACCTTTTCCTATGTTATTAGGTATGAAATCTCGGTAGTGCGTTCCCGTGAGATATTTTCCGACATCCACGCGGACGAAGCCGCGGGCAAAAGCTAGTAACAAAATATAATCGGTTTCAGTTTTCTTTTTTCAGGAGTCACACGTAGGTAATCTGTAAGAATATGCTTTAATTGCATGTAATTTTTAGTAATTACGTGTGTAATTAACAAATTATGTCCATCCGTTCAAATAGTGTCGCCCTTTGAAAACTACCGCAAGTCTCGCGCCACCGAACAACAAAGGAAACCGCCTCGAGAACGACAAACCATACTGCCACTTAGAAATCTCTGTTGAATCTTTGATTGTAAACACGAGCACACTTTCGATATACGTTTAATACACGGTGTAAAGGACATCGACAAACAAGCTGTTACCATGAGTTCAGCACATGATTCGAGATACCCACCAGGGTCGAAAATTTGCCTCGGTTGTTAATACAAAAGTACACACAGTTAAATAGTACTTATAATATACTATAGCTGCTTTATTTCGGAAGTTTGTGTCTTTGGATCAGTATTTAAGTTTTTTGACACCGACTTCCGAAATTAAAGCTATTTTTCACTTTGTAGTTTGTCGGTTGTATTTTTTGTAAAAAAGTTTTTTTTTCACTTTTTAGTGGGTCGTGGCTAAGTACTAACAGCCGCTCGGGTCGATCTGTCAGGTTAAGCTACGCTTGCCGGGGTTGGTCTGTGGATGGGTGACCATTTCTACATACCGAGACTCCTCCGTGCCTCGGAAAGCACGTTAAGCTGTTGGTCCTGGCTGTCATTCGTGGATCTTTGACAGTCGTTACGGGTCGTCAGAAGCCCGAAAGTCTGACAACCAGTTTTACCAAGGGGTATCGTATTACCCAGTTACTGGATTGTGGAGGTCAGATAGGCAGTCGCTCCATGTAAAATACTGGTATTCAGCTGCATCCGGTTAGACTGGAAGCCGACCCCAATATAGTTGGGAAAAGGCTAGGCAGAACACAGTGGGTTGATTTGTAATTTATATAAGTTACAATAGCCTTATGTCAACTGCTCATCAAAAATACCAAAATCGCTATAGATGTGCCTTTAATGTATGAAGAGTTCCCTCGATTTCTCCAAGATTCCACCATCAGATCGTGACCAAATGACAATGGGACCAACTTGAAAGTATACCCTTTCAAACAAAAAAAAATTTTCAAATCGGTTTAGCCGTCTTCGAGTAATCGGGGAACACACATAAATATAAAAAATTCCCGACGAATTGAGAACCTCTTCCTTTTTTTTGAAGTCGTTTAAAAAGTACACACTGTTATATACTACTACACGCTGCTTTATTTTTTTAGCTGTTTTCATTACCAGAGTTTGAGTCAAAACGAAAGAACTTCACACACAAAATTATGTCACATAAAATTATGATTTAATAGTCTAGACCACACAAATCTACAACTACAATTAAAGCCAATCCAGAATATCGAAATCGTTCTAAATTAAACATAAATTCGTGTAAAAGTAATAATGAATCGGTAAAACGCATAGCGATTGCGATAATCGAATAATTTCGCATAATGTGGGAGATGCGCCGGCGCATCGTGATGTCCATTAAATCGTTGCATATTAGCACGCTTAAGCTATTACGGGATAGACAGAGTGATCGGTGGTTCGATGTGTAACTGTATCAACCACGGTTTTCGATCGTAATGTAATTTTATTCAAGGATTTTGACTATCACCACGGAGCACGGAGGAGCCGTTGCTACTGAAGGCGGCATTGTTTAATACTTTCCATACAAATCTCACCGTTTACTCGTTGACACTTATGACGTGTAGAAAATGACAGCTTTGAATGATGGCCCGTGACAGATGTCAACGCAATTTCAACGCCACGAATTTGATTAGTACTGTCACCTCTATACGCTGTCGGCGCGCCGATTCTTTATTTTTTAACCGACTTCCAAAAAGGAGGAGGTTATATGTTCGTCGCGTATGTTTGTTTTTTTTTTATGTATGTCCACCGATTTCTCCGTCAATTGTGGACCGATTTTGAAAATTCTTTTTTTGTTTGAAAGGGTGTGCTCTCGAATTGGTCCCACATAAATTTTATTAACTTTTCTTGGGTAGTTTTTGAGTTAGCTACAAAATACGTAATTTATTTCCCACTTAGTATGTAGATGATATGATAAGTTTCTGTCACTGGTAGCAGGTAGTGGTATTCGAATGTGTGTGGGGTAACTAAAAAGTGAAAAATAAAAACTTTTTACAAAAAACAAAACAACCGACCACCAAAAAAACACTACAAAGTGAAAAATAACTTTAATTTCGGAAGTCGGTGGCAAAAAACGAAAATACAAAACCCAAGACACCGACTTCGTTGCGGCACAGCGGACAGAGCTCTGGCGTGATCTCATGGCGGAATGGAGAGTGCGATTGTCGCAACCCAGCGCTGGGCACGCCGCAATTGCGGCGATAAGACCCCTCTTTGAGGAGTGGCTAGAGAGGCGCCACGGCGTCCTCACCTTCCGCCTGACACAGGTGCTCACCGGACACGGCTGTTTCGGGAGGTACCTGTTCAGGATAAAGCGGGAGGAAACGCCCGGGTGTCATCACTGTGTGGATCGCCCGGAGGACACGGTGGAGCATACGGTGGAGGTCTGCCCGGCTTGGGCAGAGCATCGCCGTGTCCTCGTGGAAGCGATCGGCGGCGGTGATCTCTCGCGTCCGGCCCTGATTCGGGCCATGCTACGGAGCGAGAGGAAATGGCAGGCCGTCACCTCGTTCTGCGAAGCAGTAATGCTCGCGAAGGAGGAGACGGAGCGCGTGAGGGAGAGGCAAATTTCGCGCCCTCGCGCCCCTAACCGCCGCAGCAGGAGACGCCCTGGGCGTCGGGAGTCACGAGAGGATTTCCGGCCACCGTAGGCGCGGGCTTGCGGACGGTGAGCAATGGGTAGCTCGCCGTCCGATAAGGACCAAGCCCGGGTCGACGGCGCGTTGTGTTCCACGCGCGCCTCAAAGAGATGTCAGCAGAATTGACGGGGTCCGCTAGGGCCAATGCCTGCCGGGGGTTCGAAGAAAACCGATAGGGAAATCGTGGCCCCCTGGCAACACGGCAACTGAAGGAACACGGGTGGGTTTTAGTCAGTAAGAGTCTGACACGCCCTCCCGCTCCGCCCAGAGCGGGAGAAGTTATTTGATGATTTCCCACCCAAAAAAAAAAAAAAAAAAGACACCGACTTCCGAAATTAAAGTAATTTTTCACTTTGTAGTGTTTTTTTGGAGGTCGGTTGTTTTTATTTTTGTAAAAAGTTTTTTTCCTCTATTTCTCCGTGTGTTTTCTTGTCTCTTTCATCATCTGCCTAGCCTTTTTCCCTACAATTTATTTACTTAATAAGGCACCAAGTCCCAATACACTAATCACAAATACATACAATTCATTAAATTCACTACACCAATACAAAATAAGTACATTACAATTAATTAAATTATTAAAATAACATACTTATGTACATTAAAATTAAAATTCAGAATTCCATACAATCATAAAATTTCATTACATTAAAACTGAGTAAAAAAAAAAATCATTAGTCTATAACAATAACGTTAAGATAACACTGTTCAGGGCATACTGCCAGGCTTTTTATACCTGCAGTCTGTGGACCAGATACACCCAAAAAACGTTTAATGCCCTGCGTGTGCAATACAACAATGCTTTTAGGATACTGCTGTCGCTGCCACGTTTCTGTAGCGCGTCAGGGATGTTCGCAGCAGCGCGTACAGATGACTTCTTTGCGATCATCCGTAAAAGATCCGCGTCACTGCTGCGTCGGATGCGACACAGCGACAGCAGTCTCCTGAGCATTGTTGCTAGTAAGACTGAAGGCCACCTGATGGGGCACCTGTGCGCAGTACATGTACTGTTGCCAGGTGTCTCCAGAAGGTGGCTTAATAGATATAGTGTTCTGTAAGTGTGTTGTATTATTGTTATTGTTTGTAGTTGTAAAAGTTTGTCTTAATTAATTATACTAACATAATTGTAAGTAATACTAACAAATTATGGGTAATGTGCCTGATTTAAAGATAAATAAATAAATAAATATAACATTATCACTAACTAACAAAAAAAAAAAAACACAATCTCTATCGTCTGTTGGCACTCCGATGGACTTCGAGCCAATACCTGTGGATCGGACTGCTCCAATCCTCACTAATGACCCTCAACAGTTGATTAATGGATTTTTGCAAACTGCTGGAAAACGATGCTAGGGTCGGCTGCCTAACCGAATGCAGCTGAATACCAGAATTTTATATAGAGCGATAGCATATCAGCAATGATGTGACCGTCGGACTCCCAAGTCATAGGTCTCGAGTTGAAACCCAAGGCACGCACTTCTGACATATCAGATTCATGTGCGTATTGTATAATTATCACTTGCTTCAGAAACGGTAATGGAAAACATCGTGAGGAAATCATGCCTTAATTGTTTTAATTTTTTTTTGGATTGGAATTTATCAAATAACTTCTCCCGCTCTGGGCGGAGCGGGAGGGCGTGCCAGACTCTTACTGACTAAAATCTACCCGTGTTCCTTCAGTTGCCATGTTGCCGGGGGCCACGATATCCCTTTCGGACTTCCTCGCAACCCCGGCAGGCATCGGCCCTAGCGGACCCCGTCAGTTCTGCTGACATCTCTTTTAGGCGCACGTGGAATAAAACGTGCCGTCGACCCGGGAGGAAATCATGCCTGAGAGATATTTCTCGACGGCATGAGCCAAGTTAGAGGTCCATGGACGGCATAAAAACTATGACACCAGGTTAGTTACTTACCACACGAAAAAGAAGAGACAGTACAGTACAGTACAGATACTTTTGGTATTATGATACCCCTTGGTAAGATTCGTAATCAGACTTTCGGGCTTCAGACGACCCGTAATGACTTTCGACGATCCCAGAATAACAGCCGGGTTCAACGGTTTCCGAGGCACGGAGGAGTTTCGATATGTAAAAATGGTCACCCATCCACGAACCCAACGCAGCAAGTGTAACTTAATCTCATCCATTGAACCCCTTTACCCTGCAATGGGAAGAAATACATGCTGAAATTATTTCACAGCTGACCAAGGAGCGCTTTTTTTAATGAAATACGGGTTTAAAAACGGCAATTTAAAACAGTTGGGTTGCCGCAGCTATTTACAGTGCTTTACGAGGAAAATCTAAAATTCTAATCGAAGCAATTTTCTAAGCTACAATTACAGAAGCTGATGTACTAAATTATTTATTACACTCAAATGACGAAATTCGACATTTTCTGGCTGGAGTAACGCACACATTTTCGCAACTGAATTAAAAGTCCAATTAAGTAGTTACAACCTTTACAAGTGTTCTAGAGAGGAGACCGCGAATTGGCAAACGTAAGGTAGGACGCCCTCAGGCTAGGTGGAGTGACGATCTTCGAAGGGTGGCTGGTAGCAGCTGGATGAGAGTTGCCGAGAATCGAGCTGAATGGCGTGCAATTGGAGAGGCCTATGTCCAGCAGTGGATTGCTATAGGCTGATGATGTTGATGAACCTTTATTTGCTTTTCAATCATTATATTATTCTGCTCTCAATACGGCGAAGGAAAACATTTTTAAGGAAACTGGCATGACATAGAACAGAAACCCGCTGGGCTCGCGAAGAGGATTACGATCCACTCCCTCTCAAAAGGAGGAGGTCTGTGCCCCACCAGTGTCCACACCAGGAGCTCGTGGCTAAGTAATAACTGCCACACGGGTCGATCCATCAGGCTAGCCTTACCGGGGTTGGTCCGTGGATAGGTGACCATCTTTACATACCGACACTCCTCCGTGCCTCGGAAAGCACGTTAAGTCAATGGTCCGGGCTATAATTCGTGTATCTTTAAGAGTTGTTAGGTACGTGTCGTCAGAAGCCCGAAAGTCTGACAACCAGTCTTATCAAGGGGTATCGTATTACCCAGTTACTGGGTTGTGGAGGTCAGATAAGCAGTCGCTCCATGTAAAATACTGCTGGTATTCAGCTGCATCCGGTTAGACTGGAAACCGACCCCAACATAGTTGGGAAAAGGCTTGGCAGATTTTTTTATCATTTTTAATCTTCCTATGCTTCCTATATCTACTGGGTTTATTTGTAAACGTTGCTTAAAGACGTTTAAACGTCAAAAATGTATGTTTAAGCAGTTGTTAATAATTCCATATCTTTAATAGCAATGATTATAAAACCCTTTATTGGCTACGTTAATCGTGGCATTCGATGGCGTTTTTTTTTTATTATGTCAAAGGTGCAGGCTGCACTCACATTGGGTGTACGAAGGATCTATAATCCTCTATTTTGCCAAATGCTGTGGCTTACCTTTTTTTTTGGGTGGAAAATTATCAAATAACTTCACCCGCTCTGGGTGGAGCGGGAAGGCGTTTCAGACTCTTACTGACTAAAACCCACCCGTGTTCCTTCAGTTGCCATGTTGCTGGGGGGCCACGATGTCCCTTTCGGCCTTATTTGCAACCCCGGCAGGCATCGGCCCTAGCGGACCCCATCAATTCTGCTGACATCTCATTGAGGCGCGCGTGGAACACAACGCGCCGTCGACCCGGGCCTGGTCCTTATCGGACGGCGAGCTACCTGTGGCTTACCTGGGTACCCAATCTTTTGCGTGCTTTCTTAAAAGAGTATCCATGGAGTTACTTGCACGTTCTTCGCCATAGGAACCGCTACGCTTTGAAATGGGCAACTAGCTTCATCTTTGTGACTGATCGATTCCTTGACAAAAGTCTGTAAATGGTTTAATTGAAAAAAAAAATGATCTGCATTGCTTTTTGTGTTTCCCCGGCTTGCCCCCCTAGATCCGGGGCTGGTCGTTGGCCCCCGTACCCCGGGTGCCAACTTCAGGGGGCGACAAATTCAAGCGTAGCAGACAAGTGCACCACCCAGCACACAGCAACTTTGCAATAAATGAGACGCGCACGCATGGCGCCCCTGTTGAATTGGCGCATTATCGATCGATAAAATTTGATTAATATGTTGCTGCCAAAATTTTCATTTTGAGAAAATTTAAATTTCGCGGGGGCTAACTTAGCGCATCCCCATAAAAGATTGGCGGGGGCCAGACGGCAGTTTTTGCCCCGCCTCAAAAAAAATCTAGATCCGGGGCTGTCTGTGACAAATGAGTAAACCTATTTTTTTTTCTTTCTTTGAATTTCAGTTTTCGATAAAGATCACCGCAGTTCACGTCCTCTGGAGCATCCGTTTAACAATAATGATTGTAACGTCATTTTGCCATAAAATTTGTAGAATTTTAACAAGCTGCTCCCATTAGTTGTTTTGCTAACAGCTTTAATGACCGTTCCTAGTTAAACTTATAACCATAAAGTTAAGCTCAGTTAAAATTAACTGCTGTAATAAAACACGGATTGCCGAAGGAAAGGATGTGCAATTTCAATGAATAAACTCATTGAATAAAGACCTTGCTCTCAATTAGTTGGATACCGATGTATCGATTACGGTTTGCTATCGAATCGATTGTCATAATAACGACTCGTGCGCCGGTTGTGAAATCTGATGGAGGGATAGTGTTGTGGAATGTGTCGATAGGAATTTAGAATAAATGATTGTTTTCTTCTTGTAGAAACTTACATCATCTGCCTAGCCTTTTCCCAACTATGTTGGGGTCGGCTTCCAGTCTAACCGGATGCAGCTGAATACCAGTATTTTACATGGAGCGACTGCCTATCTGACCTCCACAACCTAATGACTAGGTAACACGATACCCCTTGGTAAGACTGGTTGTTAGACTTTTGGGCTTCTAACTACCCGTAACGACTGTCAAAGATCTACAAATGACAGCCGGGACCAACGGCTTAACGTGCTTTCCGAAGCACGGAGGGGTCTTGGTATGTACAGATGGTCACCCATCCACGGACCAACCGCGGCAAGCGTAGCTTAACCTGATCGATCGACCCGTGCAGCTGTTATTACTTAGCCACAAGAAACTTACAATATGTTTTATTTACAGCGTATTTATTTTTTAGCATAAAATATTTATTATGTCTTGAAAAAAATACAACTTGGCAGGGACATCGACGTGAAAACTGTTACCTGCATGGATTCAGTACATGATTATGAACCCCTTTGCGTTGAAATTTTTCGTTGGTTATAAAAAAAAAATATTTTATTTCTGCTTTTTTTCTGCTATTCTATACATTTTGACCGCGTAGGTATTGCACTTTTCTATGAAACAGCAGATTTTTAAGCTATTCCATAGCTTTTATCGCGGGCTTTGAGCGCGGCGACCGAATCAAGAAATTCCGTAACGTAACGAAAATAAAACCTAACACCCCCCACTCTGCCTACCATGTAATGACGGTTCCCATGACAACGTGATGTTGTCATGGAGGTTACAAATGCTATGCAATAGCTTTACCGCGGCAGTCCCCGAGTGCCATACGTTTTTTTTATAGCCGACGAAAAAATTCAACGCAGGTTGTTCAGAATCGTGTAGGTACTGAATCCATGGTAAAAGGTTTTGCGTTTTTGCCCTGCCACCCTGTAGAATTGTACATGTTAAAAAATAGGATGGAAAAAATCATAGGGCACCTAAAAATTCGTCTGCATCGCTGTCAATTGGAAAAGTGTCCAACAGGCTGCCTAACATTAGCATAGCACCCACCTGGAATGGCAATGCAGATTTTTTTAACCAAAAAATTGGCGTAGATTGAAATTATTTCCTTTTTGAAGTGGTTTTGTTAAGAATCCAAATGATTCCTAATATTTATATGTAAAAGACAAGAGTGAAGCTTAACACATGCGTTTGGATTAGAGTGCCGTGAATTCGTTACTTGAAAGTGAGTAAAAGATGTTGATACTGGTCATTGAAGGAGGTCACGAAAGCAACAGATATAAGTATTGAATTAAAACGGAAGGTCTTCAACACATAGGAGAAGACGCCCGGGGCGGGAATCGCGAGCCGATTTCCGGCCACCGTAGGCGCGGGCTTGCGGACGGTGAGCAATGGGTAGCTCGCCGTCCGATAAGAACCAAGCCCGGGTCGACGGCGCGTTGTGTTCCACGCGCGCCTCAAGGAGATGTCAGCAGAATTGACGGGGTCCGCTAGGGCCAATGCCTACCGGGGCTGCGAATATGGGCCGATAGGGAAATCGTGGCCCCCCGGCAACATGGCAACTGAAAGAACACGGGTGGGTTTTAGTCAGTAAGAGTCTGACACGTCTTCCCGCTCCGCTCAGAGCGGGAGAAGTTATTCGATAATTTCCCATCCAAAAAAAAGGTCTTCAACACTTATATACTGCCTTGCATTACTTATTGCAGCGAAAATTTGTCTCTCACAAAACACCATCGAGAAATGCTGGCGAAATACCCTGATTAGAGAAAGGACAAAAGTTACTGATGTTCATAACAAAATAGAACAACAAAAGTGGATTATATTTTTTATCATGTATGTTCCCCGATTGCTTGGAAGACGGCTGGACTAATTTGAAAAATATTTTTTTTGTTTGAAAGGGTACACTTTCAAGTTGGTCCCATTGTCATTTGGTCACGATCTGGTGGTGGGATCTTGGAGAAATCGAGATCTTGGAGAAAAATCATCAAATATTATTGGCACATCTATAGCGATTTGGGTATTTTTGATGAGCAGTTGACATAAGGCTATTGTGACTTAGATAAATTACAAACCAACCCACTAAAAAGTGAAAAAAAAAAAAAACTTTTTTACAAAAAATACAACCATCTTCCAAACTAAAAAGTGAAAAATAACTTTAATTTCGGAAGTCGGTGTTAAAAACTAAAATACTGATCTAAAGACACCGACTTCCGAAATTTAAGTTATTTTTCACTTTGTAGTTTGGAAGTCGGTTGTATTTTTTGTAAAAAGTTTTTTGGTTTTTCGGATTATTGATCTCTGGTTTCTGAAGTCTTGAACCAAGCCTTTAATCAATAAATAATATATATTGTAATTGGTTGACGAGTATCATAACAGGCAATAAAATCACTTGTTAAGAAATGTGATAACAGATTTATTAACATCCAAAAACCGCGGTAACAATAATAGAATGGTAGGTTTATGCCACGTTGGTCTAGTGGTCGCAAGCGCTACTGCTGAGCATGAGGTCCTGAGTTCGAGCACCAGGTCGAGCAAAGTATTATTGGAGTTATCTATCAGGAATTTCTCAGTAGCAGCCCAGAGTACGGATTTGTGTCCGGTTGATGGCAATAGGCTCGCTCCCTATTACATGGGACTTAAACATAACTGGCGAAATGTGAGTTACACGACTGCCTAGCCCTTCGGACAATATGGGCATGATGTTATGTTATCTTATGTTTTCTTACACTTTCTATCGATATCCGTTTCAATCGATAACAAACAGCAAACCACACGTTATAGTTCTGATTTTGATAGCACGAAACAACCTTGTCGTAATTAGATGATATTCGATGTGTAATAAATAATACCATTTGTATTAGGTTTGGTATCAATTTATATTACCCTCCACTGGCGATACGATTAAATAAGAAATGTATTCAATCGAGCCTCTATACACCGTGAAATTTGAATCCCAGTTTTGCTAGAACAAATGTTATTCAGACCATGGTCTTCTACCATTTTACAGCATCTAATTTTAAAAAAACATAATTGGTTTTTGAAAAAACACAAAAAGACAAAGTTTAAAATGTCAAGATTATCTACTACTTACTAAATTTCGTTTATGGAGGTACATTTCTCTGTAAACAATGCTGTGTCCCGTGCATGGTGTCTGTGTTGTAGGGAGTAACGATAATCTAGACATTTTAATTTTTTTGTGTTTTTTCAAAAACCAATTATGTTATTTTTTTTTTATTGGATGCTGTAGAATGGTAGTAGACCATGGTCTGAACAACGTTTGTTCTGGAAAAACTGTGATTCAAATTTCACCGTGTATAATATACACCGTGACATTTTACTCGTCTTATAAAAGCAGCCCACTTCATGTATCCAATGACCACTAAACATTCATTAAAAAAAAAACCGATCAAGAGCGAGTCGGACTCGTGCACCGAGAGTTCCGTATCATTTTAAATTTTCATCGGCGAGGCCTATATTCGTCAGATAATTTTAACATAGCATACTGCGGTGTAGAATATTACAGTTTTAGGGCAGCACCATCTCTTAACCGACAGTGGAAAAAATTTAATTTTAAATGATGATTTCTGAATAAGTGTGCTATTTAGAGACATCGTTTTATTTTTCCTGTAATTATTACATTAACTTCTATCACACAGAATAATTTCATATTTTTCTCTATGCAAACTTGTGCAACTTGGATGTAGCACTCGACGGCCGAGGCCGCGGTACCGCCCGCCCGAATTGAGAACTTCCTCCGTTTCGAAGTCAGTTAAAAATTAATCTCATCTTTAAGGTATTTTAAACTTTTGAAAAAAACCACAGGATCTATATCTAAACTCCATCCGTTTTTTCATTTATTTTGTTCAGACTGTAATTTTTCGGATGCAGAACGCAAGCAGTGCCACTCTGCCGATTCATAAAAATGTCACGATAACAAAAAGAAGGGTGCTGGGTTTATTTGCGTAAAGTATGTCAGTAAGTCAACCAGTGACGTCAGACGGTTTGATGCTTCCTTCACTATAATTGCCATGTTCGGTATATTTAGCGTCAAGCGTGTGTTGTGTAAGGTACGATCGTGCGCGGGCGCCGCCGGTTTGAATATCGATCAGTTAGGTGTGGCGGCGGTGCAGGTCACAGGCGTTGGCGGTTTTATTTAATTTAATGTGACTTATCAAGTTTTTATTAGAAGTCTTTTAGGCACCTGCACCTATCTATAGTACGTGCTTGTGTTGGACCGTTTGATTGTTAAAATGGATCAAATAGTGTCAAAGTCAAAAGTCAAATCATTTATTTCAAATAGGCACATGTATGGCACTTTTGAACGTCAAAAATTACAAAATAATAAAATTGATTCTAGTCGCCCCTTCCAAAAGGTAGTTTTCGTATGGAGAAGAATGGGCAAGAAACTCCACCGTTACTCTTTTAAAATGTTTTACAATATTGTTTGTATATGTACGTACATTTGTTAAATAATTATTATATGTGAAGACGATGCACCTAGAATAAAATTACTATACCACAATAGGTAAAAAAATTAAAAATGAAGCAACGATAGATAATTTAATTTGTGACAGATACATGGTTCTCACATATTTACAAACATTGTAAAAGTAGACGATTTTCCTAAAATGTTACAATTAATAAGTCAGTGTGTAAGGAAGTAATCACAGAATGTAAAATCAATGTCATACTTAAAACACAAAGTAATAAATTTTACAATTAAATTAGCAACCAGTTTGATTTTGTCTTGATTCTAAATTGTCCTATGGAGCAGGACCAGCATGTTTCCAAGCACTCTTATCTTGGATATAATCCTCTAATTTGTAATATGCTTGTTTACAAAGTGTACTTTTTATATGAGTTTTAAATTTTCTTTCATTTAATTGCAATATGTCACAAGGTATTTTGTTGTAACATTTAACACAGTACCCCATAAAAGATGTATGTACTTTAGATAACCTGAAAAATGGTTGATCTAGTTTATCTTTATTTCTAGTATTAAAATTATGTCTATCACTTATTTTATTAAAGAGATGTGGATTTTTCCTTACATACATAATATTTTCATAAATGAATTGGCAAGGTACCGTCATAATATTAATCCTTTTAAAAAGTTCCCTGAGAGATTCGCGGCGACGTAGATTATAAATGGCTAAGTGACTATATGCAGTGGAAAATCAAGCAATCTTTTGCTTCACAACTGTGCATTACATTAAGATGTAAATGATATGTGCGACTGCATAATTCTTTTGTATAGAACAGGGAACTTTCAAAAACAGGATGAAAGATTAATTTTTGTCCTAATCAGTCAGTAAATGCACTGCTGAATGTAGGTTAGGCAGTGCCAGCTGAAAGTATGGGCGATGGCACTGAGTGGTTTTGAAATACTGGAAGCCGCAGCGTTGGAAAGCCTTTTTTTTAAGTGAAAATTTCTTTAGGCGCGTTGGGCATTTTTGAGATGGGACTAAACCATTGATTTCGTGACACTGTGACGCAATTTATCGACACCGTGGAGTAAAAGACATCAACGCGTTGATTACCGCGGTGTCGATTTTTTTTCATGTTTTCACTTCTGTTGGCACTCCTGGAGTGCCACTGTTTTTTATTTTTTTGTTCCGGGGTGGAAAATCCTCATGGATGTCCTCCGCCCTGGGGCGGGAGAAGGGGTCTGTCAGACTCCTATTGACTAAAAACCACCCCGGTGTTCCCTTCCCACACTTGGCCGGGGATCATGAGATCTTGTGCGAGCGTTGGAAGGCCTGCCATAAGGTGGACCGACGACCTTGTGAAGGTCGCCGGAATCCGCTGGGTAAGAGAAGCACAGGACCAGTCGATATGGCGATGCTTGGGGAGGCCTATGTCCAACAGCTGACGGCTTTCTGCTGAAACCATGATGATATTATGTGTTACTCATTCCATCCACTCAGTGATCATAACTTGGACCACACAAAACAAATACTTGTAATTTTCTTCTGTCACGACATTACTATCATCTTTCCTTAAGCTAATAACTTGCTTATTTATAATACTCATATTTGCATAACCAGCTTGTAACTTTTATTAACTGGTTGCGTGAAAGCATCTCGTTGGAACTTAGTTTGCACATTATAAGTACCTGGTCGACCGAGCTCTGCTCGGATGAAAATATTTTTATTTTTAGTTATAAGGGCATCTCGTATTTGACCTCTGAGATCATGACTACTTAACCGGGCTTTCCTGTGGGTGCCTTAAGCTACTACACTTAAAACCTCCACCCAGGAGTTATTCAACTATGCTAATTAAAACTAGGTGAACGCTCGCTAAGGGCACCCCCTGTGGGGTACGAACCTCGGCTTAGGGCGTCAACCGAAGGGAGGACATAAAGGATGGGTCGGGCTGGGGTGAAAATAGAGAATGCTCATTTAATAGTATAGGATAGTTCATACTAATTCCATGGTGCCATGGCTGCCATGATAGTAGGTACTTACTAATTCCATGCTGCCATGATAGTAGGTACTTACTAATTCCACGCTGCCATGATAGTAGGTACTTACTAATTCCATGTTGCCATGTCATTATTCTAAGGTAGCTATCTTGTTCTAAACTTTGGGTGATCGAGCTCTGCTCGGGTGAAAATACGGATAAAATGAATTTTCCCAGACCTAGCTAGATCGATTTTTCGCCCCCGTAAACTCCTATATTGCAACTTTCATCGAAATCGTTACAGTCGTTTTCGAGAACTTGATTACAAATACATGATACACAAATATTGCTAATTTAATAGATAGTTACGACATTTGTCTAACCGTGGGGTAAGTGGATTGTGGAAGCACTTGCTCTATTTAAAATATACTGGTATTCAGCTGCATCTGGTTAGACTGGATGTCACCCCAACATAGTTTGGAAACGGTTAGTCAGATGGTGTTTATCTAACCTTATAGGTGGAGCAAGCTATGCTCAGAGTTCCTTTGTCAAAGTCAAAGTCATTTATTTGCTTTAAATAAAGGAACAAAGGTGTTATTTAAGTATACTTGTGCGATGACACATTTCGCCATATTTTGGTATGCAAATATTAATGGTGAGGCTAAAAAGCAATTATCTCTAACTAAAGTTGAAAATATTGATTAGACATGAAATTAAAGTAAATTAATCCTCAATTTACACAACTAATTTAAAAAAAATATATATATGATACATTTGGCACAACACAAAATAACAGGACAAAATTACATCTACAATCATAGATTTTAATATATTCTAGTCTATTCTACAATGCATTCCTGTGATGATAGGACCGACAAGAAGTTTTTTTTAGAAATTCACCTATTGAGTAATAACTATGTGAAATGAGCCATTTTTTTAGTACTACGCAATTTTTTTTTAAAGGCACGGAATGAAATTGAATTGGAAAAGAGCTGAAGTGGCAATAGAGTCGCTGTGTGCATCGAAGAATCGATTGACGAGTCCTGGAGTGGAGACCGCGTATCGCGGACCAGCGTAGCGTAGGTCACCCCTCAGCTTGATGGACGACAAAAATGTGGCTGGGAAAAACTTGAAGCGGATGATGAAGAGGGCTCAGTTTTGGATATGTCTAGTTAATCTTGCAATGGACTGTTACAGGCTGTGTAGTTGGTGGTTGAATTATTTATTTTGTTTTTAGGCGCCATTGGCTCATGGGACAAACTCAAACTCAAACCATTTATTTCAATTAAACCATTTGCAGGCACTTTTGAATTGTCAAGAAATCGGTCAGTCAGAAATAGGCATGAAGCTAGTTGCCAATTCCAAAGCGTAGTAGGTACCTATGGAGAAGAACGGGCAAGAAACTCCGCGGACACTCTTTTAAATGAAAAATTGTTACAAAATATTGGTTACATCATTCATGTTGAAATTATACATGTGAGAACAATGTAGAAAGACGTGCACGTTAGAAGCGTCCGTAATAAAAAGATAAAATAAAGAACAAATCAAAAAATTAAAATAAATTAAAAATAAGCCCTGGCAGCTAAGAGATAACCAGTCCCAACTGACGGCACCCGTTCACGAACATGACGCATGGACACATTTCAACATTCCCGCAAAATTTGGCAACGTATTTATCGAGGGCCCAGACAAGTAGCAGTCGCTTTTAAAACGTTTCGTATTTCGGGTTAGCGTCCAGTCTAACAGGATGCAGCTGAATACCAGTATTTTCTTCTTTTTTTTTTTTGTGTGGGAAATTATCAAATAACTTCTCCCGCTCTGGGTGGAGCGGGAGGGCGTGTCAGACTCTTATTGACTAAAACCCACCCGTGTTCCTTCAGTTGCCCTGTTGCCGGGGGCCACGATTTCCCTTTCGGCCCATATTCGCAGCCCCGGCAGGCATTGGCCCTAGCGGACCCCGTCAATTCTGTTGACATCTCTTTGAGGCGCGCGTGGAACACAACGCGCCGTCGACCCGGGCTTGGTCCTTATCGGACGGCGAACTACCCATTGCTCACCGTCCACAAGCCTGCGCCTACGGTGGCCGGAAATCGGCTCGCGATTCCCGCCCCGGGCGTCTCCTCCTGCGGCGATTAGGGTAAGACTGGTTGTCACTTTTGGGCTTCTAACTACCCGTAACGACTGTCAAAGATCTACAAATGACAGCCGGGACCAACGGCTTAACGTGCTTTCCGAGGCACGGAGGGGTCTTGGTATGTACAGATGGTCACCCATCCATGGACCAACCGCGGCAAGCGTAACTTAACCTGATCGATCGACCCGTGTGGCTGTTATTACTTTAGCCACAAGCCCTTAAAGAGTATGAATTAGAAATCTCGACTAAGTTTTGCAACAACGCGTTTCGCGGGTATTCTGATTGTAAAAACTTAACACGGAAGAGTTTCTTGACGACTATCGTTAGACCCAATAATGTCTGCTTCATGTTGTAATGTTGATGGATTGATTAATTATTCAATGGAAAGATAATGATGTCGTGGTACCGAAGTTGGCCGTTTTTTACGCTGTTGCAATTTTGCTTAAAGTTTGTCATCTTTTCAGCCGAAAGACGTCCTCTGCTGGAGATAGGCCTCCCCAATCGTCGCCATATAGACCGGTCCTATACTTGTCGCATTCAGTGGATTCCTAATGTAATATTTGTAATTTGTGTGTAATGTAAAGCCCGCTCTACACTTGCGGCGCGAATGCCTGCGAAAGCCGTGAAACACGAGTGTAGATGGTTTCGCGCCTTCGCGTTGGCGCTTCGCGCTTTTCCCCGATCGGTGTCGGTTTTTGGTCCCGCGACAAAGGGTTCGCGCTTGGTTCATAGCGTGCGGACGCGAACGCATCTACACTCGTAGCTTTTCGCAGTAGCGCACGAGTCGCTGTCAGGAGTGATCAAGCGTGATTTTTTAATAAGCATAGATTTTTTTATAAGGATTTTCGTCATCCACCATCTTCTTTTTCTCCATCTCTTTTTTATTTATTTGTTATTTTTAAAACAAATATAATTGTAGTATGCTTACAGCACATAGCGTCACAGCAGCAGCAACAGACACATCGGCGTCCATTTTCTATGAGATCGCGAACGACACTGCGAAACTTTGCGAGTTTGGAGGGACACGTTTTCACGTGGAGTTCACGCCGCGCTTCGCGCCGTGAATTCGCAGCAAGATTCGCGCGCGAGTGTAGAGCGGGCTTTATGTACAACGCTACAAGGTTATTTTGGAGCATAACCAAAATCGGAACTCGCCGCCATCTTGTTTTTAACCGACTTCCAAAAAGGAGGAGGTTATATGTTCGTCGCGTATGTTTGTTTTTTTTTTATGTATGTCCACCGATTTCTCCGTCAATTGTGGACCGATTTTGAAAATTA
The DNA here is from genome assembly GCA_963680765.1 of Agrochola lychnidis. NCBI lineage: Eukaryota > Metazoa > Arthropoda > Insecta > Lepidoptera > Noctuidae > Agrochola > Agrochola lychnidis. Next base: position 17,730,216 of record OY796872.1, read on the forward strand.
TTTTTTTGTTTGAAAGGGTGTGCTCTTGAATTGGTCCCATATAAATTTTATTAACTTTGCTTGGATAGTTTTTGAGTTAGCTACAAAATACGTATTTTTTTTCCCACTTAGTATGTAGATGATATGTTAAGTTTCTGTCATCGGTAGCAGGTAGTGGTATTCGAATGTGTGTGGGGTAGGCACCACAACTAAAAAGTGAAAAATAAAAACTTTTTACAAAAAAAAAACAACCGACCTCCAAAAAAACACTACAAAGTGAAAAATAACTTTAATTTCGGAAGTCGTTGGCAAAAAACGAAAATACAAAACCCAAGACACCGACTTCCGAAATTAAAGTGTTTTTTTTTGGAGGTCGGTTGTTTTTTTTTGTAAAAAGTTTTTTTTCAACACAATTTCTGTGACAATTTTTCAAATGTACCAACAATGTCCCCGTGTCAATGTCATTCACGCGCCAGAATAATCCTAGTAGAACTCTTGTGTTAGTGTTGCCAAACAAACAGTTGACTCAATTGATTACTAAAAGTGGTTACTGATAAAATATACTCTGCTGAACATCTGCCACTGGTATCACTGACTTAGCAGGTGTGTGAAGTATGAGTAGGCTGATCTTTGCGATTTGCTCGTGAACGGGTGCTGCTTGTGGTGACTGGTCGTCTTGCTGATCATGGTTTTGTTATTGTAACTAGTAACTAACTGTTTATTTATTTTACCTCGATGGTCCTAGTTTATCATTTATAATAACTTCCAATTATACCTTTAAATAGCCTTATGTAAGCGGGCACGCCCTTTATGCCTGGAGGCTTTTATTTAGATACGAGTATTTAGTTCTGTTTACGTTTAGTTTTTATTTTTTATTTCTGCTTGAGTATAGTTCTCAATGTTTTTGGTTGGTATATTGGCGTGGGCTAGCTGACATATGGCGAATAATTTATCATTTAAATTATGTTTTGTGTTGCATAATGAACTTACATTATGCATTTTGCATACTATTGTATAGAATCATTTTTTCTAACTTGAACAGACAGCTGTGCTGCTGGGGAGTTTGTTGCGCCACTTCTTCTTCCCAGCTAAAGGCACTAGGAAGTGGTGAAGGGTGGGCGTTTTGGGGGACTGTCTTATGTAATTTTGACGTTCGAAAAGTGCTGATTCTCAGCCTAGTTTGAATAAATGACTTTTGAATTTGAATTTTGAATTTGTATGACCGTCAGATTGCCAAGTCATAGGTCTCGAGTTCGAAACCAAGGCACGCACCTCTGACTTTTTGGATTCATGTGCGTATTATATAATTATCACTTACTTTAAAAACGGTGAAGGGAAACATCGTGAGCAAACCGGCATCATCAGCCTATAATGTTCCCACTGCTGGGACACAAGCTTCCTCTCTGTGGGAGGGAGTGGGCCGTAATCCACCACGCGGGTCCAGTGCGGGTTGTTAGATGTCAAATGTCTTCGAATTTTCTGTTCTAGGACATGCCGGTTTCCTCACGATGTTTTCCTTCACCGTTTTGAGAGCAGTGGTGATGAAATAATTTACACAAAGTAAAGCGCCTGTCTGGGTTCGAACCTACGACATACAACTCGTAAGTCGCGGCCGTTACCACTGGGCCACCACTGCTCTACCAGAAACCGGCATGCCTGAGAGATAATTCTCGACGGCATGTGAAGCCAAGTTAAAGGCCTATGGGCGGCTTTAAAACTCTGACACCAGGTTAGTCACTAACCACACGAAAAAAAAAAGAACCAAATGGTTACTGCAATCAAGTTTTAAATTTTGATCCCTATGAAAGGCGCAAGATAGCCTTTACCAGAAGTAGTCATCGTGTTAGTGGTCAGCAGCTTCAATATCATCAGGATTGTGCCGGAATATAGCAGTTCGTTGTGGACGTGGTACGACAGCGGCTCCTCTGACATCATCTGTTATCAGAAGACAGCCGCCACGCAACCATCGATGCGACGCACTGCCAGTGTCACTCTCATCCTCTTCTGTAGTTCCTAGTAACTTCGTAACAAAACTAGCCAGCGCTACTTGCTGCTCCGTCATATTTATGAGTACCTACAGTAAAAATTAAACAAAAAATGATAAAAAAATCTAGCTAAGACTAAATTTGTTATCATTTTAACTGTATCGAGACAAACAACAAAATTGACATAAATTACGAAGTTTGAACTCTAATTGTGTGGATTAAAGTTTAATTTTAACTGTAATTCAGATAAACGTATTTTGCTTCTGATAATAATGATGATGTCTCCGGGTGTTCTCGTCTAGCTAACGAAGAGTACTTGCATAAACACAACCTTGTAGCCAGGATTATCCATCAGCAACTTGCTCTGAAATACAGCCTTGTGGAATCGGAAGTGCCGTACTACAGGTATGTGCCCGACCCAGTTCTCGAAAATGGAAATATCACATTGTCCTGGGATCGATCCATCATCACTGACGGGACTATTCGTCGACGTCACGGTCAATTCTCCTACTGCAAATGTAGGTAGCAGTGGTGGCCCAGTGGTAACGGCCGCGACTTACGAGTTGTAGGTCGTAGGTTCGAACCCAGACAGGCGCTTTACTTTGTGTAAATTATTTCATCACCATTGCTCTTAAAACGGTGAAGGAAAACATCGTGAGGAAACTGGCATGTCCTAGAACCGAAAATTCGAAGACATGTGACATCTATCAACTTGCACAGGGACCGCGTGGTAGATTACGGCCCACTCCCTCTCACAGAGAGGAGGCCTGTGTCCCAGCAGTGGGAACATTTATAGGCTGATGATGATGATGATGATGAAATTAAAAAAAATTGATTAAACTACAAATTATCAAATTTCAGACTTTTTCCGTTACTTGTGTTGTCAGACCTTGCTTCTTGCCAAATTTCATGATTCTAGGTGAACGGGTATCAAAATATGTCGCATACATGGGCCGTATTTTTTATCACGTTCACTTAAGCTTGATTTTTTTGAGCTCCAAGAGACCGTAGACCTACGTATTTGGTATTAATTTTAACTTGATACCTCTACTCGTTCCTGAGAAAAAGGGTCTTGACAGACTGACAGATAGACGGACAACGAAGTGATCCTATAAAGGTTCCGTTTTTTTCCTTTTGAGGTGCGGAACCTTAGAGTTCCTTAGGCTATATTAGTATAGCACCGAAATCTGGATGATTTGACATGTCAGTAGATTGTACCCGTGCGGAGCAGGGGCGGGCCGCCAGTTTTACATAATATTTAAAAAAAAACATGCAATGTTATCAATTGTTTATACTAGGTACTGAAACGGTGGCATATACAGGCAGATATTTTTTAGTGTGCGTGGATGGCTAAATTCTAAACCATAAGAAATTGTCTAATCATGTGTCTGCGCACCAATTGCTTTTAAAATGGTTACCCATACGTCAGTGCAGAGAGTTGAGGGCTCTGTCTATGTTGTATTCTATACTCGACAAATCCACGTCTCCTTTTTACTTGACTTCCCATGTTCAATACCTATGCTCTGCCCATAGTAAAAATATTCGTTCTACCAACAATCGTCTTATACGTTGTCCTCCTCACCGCTCTGGTTTTATTCACTCTTCTTTCTTTGTCCAGGCGGTATTTTTTGGAATGCGCTCCCTCTGAACATCAGGATGGCAACCAGTCGGTTATCTTTCAAAGTGAAAACACGTGAACATATTCGTAAGAAGTTGGCAGAATCATTGCAGCGCTGATTTGCTGGATTTGTTTTCTCCTCTACCTATCGTTATTTCTCCGGATAAAGTTTATTCGGTTATTGGTATGTATCTATATTTTTCGAGTTATCTATTCCTTTTGTTGCACCTACCATGTTTTTTCTCTGCATCCCTAAGGTTGATTGGTAGAAAATGCTTCAGGCATTAAGTTCACTTTGTGCAGTATTTTTTACTTGTGCATAAAAGTTTAATAAATAAAATAAATTGAGAAAAAAACTCCAACGAGTCTCAGTGCCAATTTTAATGAAAACTAAAACTTGAAAAAAATAATAGTGGATTGTTATACGAGGGGCTAAAATAACACACTGTGACGAGGTAGTTTTACTCCCGAGCTTCTGCGAGGGAGCAAATAGAAACCGAGTTATAATGGGTTTTAGCGCCGTGTGTTACACTCTACTTTTCACTACGATTGCGAGAAAATAAAATAATCCAATACAATATTAAATAGTTTATTTAATTTAAATGTACAATTTGTACAATTCTGGATATTTAACGAGATGTTTTTCCGGCAACTTAATTTCAGTCCTCTGTGAAGATGTTCTCACATGATGACATTTTCACTGTTGTAAATTATATTACAGTCACCAATTCAATTCGTGATTAGAGAAAAATTCTAAAGATTTCGCGCCAATGCCTTTTTTATTTCTTCTGTAGCCGCAACGCAATGTACGCATTCTACTGAAGAGATAGCTGCATTTAGTTCCATTTTCAAAAATCAAATGTTGTTCTTTTTTTGTGAACCAGTAATAAGTCGAGTCCATAATCATGATTATTCTAAATAAGAATAAAGACTTTTTCGTTTTTCAAGGCTCGTTGGAGCAGACGAAAATTAAAAAGTAATTAGTTTTACCCCTAGAGCAAGAAATGCAATTTTTTCCCCGCTCTGGTACTCTACAATGACGGCCTTTTTGAGCAAGAGGAGTGAAAACACTGTTATTGCACCATCCGATAGCGTCGCTAATAAGGATCAAATTCTGGGAAGTAATGACATACTCTCCCTTATTTTTTCGCTTGGAGTTACTTTAAAAGGCACACCCCCACCGGAGTGTTCGCCTGTAATGTAACAATCTCAGACCACTGTTACGGCTACATAGGGCTTTGCAAGTAGACTGCGCAGGCCGTGACCTGCTAGGCAGTGTAGGTAAAAGTAACACGGCTAGGTCGCAGGTAAAGGTTACATTACAGGTGAATGCTCCCGGTGTGGGAGAGCCTTTACAGAATTTGTTTCATAAAACAAAACCATTGGCTGGTGGAATAAATAGTGGTATTCTTTTTTTAAATCCAGATATCCGATTCACGGCTTTATTTTTGACGTATAAAATAAGTTCTACTAATAATTCTACTAAGTAATAATTGAACTAACTATATACAGAGGAAAAAATAAAATAAAATATAGTAACAGATCATTGGGCATCAAAAAATTCATCCGAATCGCTGTCGGTGGGAAAGGTGCCCAAAAGGCAGGCAGCATTGCCACGTTGTATGGCAATGCTAATTCTTTGGCCTAAAAATTGGCCAACCCTTTGGTCACGTGAAGAGTCGACCAACCGCTTGGCGATGTCCCGGAATAATCGATGAGCACTCGGACCCCATGGCCCTAGTGTTTCAACCCCAAACGGTACAAAAATATAGCTACCGGTAAGGTTGTTATATTTGCGCCGTTTGAGGTTTTCTGCACCTGCAGCAGCCGCCCCAGCACAACTCGCCGTGCTAGGAAGATGGGATGGCGCGAGGGTGTCGACACAGGTTGCCTCCCACACCAAAGGCCTACCCAACTTCCAAGGCATTATGGTCATTCCGTCTGGCCTCTTCCCATCGTCGCGTGCCAAGCCATTGGGTTCTAAAACAGCTGGCACCCCGGCGGTGACGGCTAGAAAAGAATCGTTTTGGTTTTTAACAAAATCGGTTCCGAGACTCCTTTTAGTACTTTTCATTATGCCTTATAGTTTCAGATTACGCCATTCACGCACACTTAAAAATGCAGCCTGTATAACTGCACGATATCTACTTGGAGCCTCTCTTATCAGAGGACCCCTCAGGTTATCTGTATATATTCTATATGCCTGATGCCTAATATTGCTATAATTATAACTTTGCGTTTGAAGAAAACCAGTAATTTGCTTATAAATCTCACGAGCGGTGACCAGGGTGGACGCATCATCTACCTCTGTTGAAACAACGTTATCTGCGGTATAAAATGTATAGAACAAGGGGTGTGTTGGTGTTTTTAGCGCTGTGCGTCGGGTTGGTGCAATCATTCTCCTGGGGTGAGTACAAGAGTTGTTTGTCGTGTTTGAATTTCAACGATAATATTGTTGTTTTTTATTTTTATGTTTTTGAAGTGAAAACTTCTTTAGTATCGTTGTGATTTGAAAATCGATGAAACGAAAAAGCGACAGTAAAAAGAGACAGACACAAATTCATAAGATTTAACGTGGGAGAAAATGAGATAGGAAGCATTATACAGTGTTTCTTATGTTCGTGGTTCTCTGAAGCTGAAGAATTTGTTTGTTTGCTTGAACGCGCTAATCTCAGGAACTAATGGTCCGATTTAAAAAATAATGATCAAGTACTGCGCGCGCATTTATGATGTGCTAAGACCCAGTACTTTTACCTAACGTTTTAAAGTTCCACTTTTACTGATAAAAGCGTGATGTATGCTGTTGTGGTTTTTTTTTTAACTTTTAAAGTGAAACAATTCTGTTATACATGTCTTTTTTTTTCATTTTCTTGAAGCCAAAATTTTCGAAGGTTTCACTTCTACCACGTGTGAATTGCACACATGTTTTTTTTTTGCAATGTTTGTTTTTCACGAATGATTTATTTTGAGACAAACCCTGTTTTTTGCCTTTAAAAAATGGCAATCCATAAATATATTTATTTCATATACTTAGATTAAAATTCTTAATTCTATATATATAAAAAGTAAGTTCAAAACTAAAACCCGACTAGGTGAAAAATCACGCTCTAAAAAGTATGAAACAAGAAAATATTTATACAGAAATCAAGACAAAATGGTCAAAGTAAAGCCGTGGTCGCATGCCATTTTAATTTTGTAGGTGTACAGGCATGCGACCACGGCTGATAGTTTGCTACAGAATGCCCAGTATACATTTTTTAGGTAGGCTGTACCAGATTTTGTTTAGAAATGATGAAAACTAATTTTGATAGTTAATTGATTCAGGCGTGACCTTGCGGAAATCCATTATAAAATACAATAGACGTGGATATGTTTAGTAACCTGTTCCGCTTAGCTATTTCTAAAGAGCCATAAAAAACTCCTGAAATAAATCGTGTTGATGGCGTGTTGCCACACCGAGCGCTGAGTGCAGATTGCACTCAGCGATCGGTGTGGCAACACGCCGTGTTCGAGTTCGCAACAAGTCCATCGTCATCCTGAGGATGCCTCGTTGAGAGGTGAAACACGCGTCGATTTATTTCAGGAGTTTTTTATGGCTCTTTAGAAATAGCTAAGCGGAACAGGTTACTAAACATATCCACGACTATTGTATTTTTTTAAACTAATTTTGTAAATCATCCAAAAAAGTGCCCAAAAGACGCCGATGGATGCCGCTTTGATTGAGAATGCTAATTATTTGGTTTAAGAACTCTATTTTTTTAAAACCATATATACTTATTAGTAGCACTCGCGTTGTCACTCCTGTTATAATAGGAATAAATATGGGTCGTTATAGATACATATGGGATTCATACGCATATTGTTTCGTAAGTTACCTAATCTAGGAATAAAATTAATTGTAACATTTGGACAAAAAGGGAAGATGCTGAGCAATAAAATAAACTTAGTTCTCGTGTGGAAAGCAGACTGGCGAGAATGCAAGTAGTTTGGGCACCATTAATTCAATTGGTAGTGTATTTTATGGAAAGAAGAGGAAAGGCTAGGAAAGAGAAGATTTTAATCAGCTTAGAAAATTGTTTTTGCATGTTTCAGACATCGTCGTGGCCGGAGACAAGCAACTAGAGTTTTATGATGATAATGGAACACGAACACATATAGAAGACATTCCGTCAGATACGATCACATCATTAGCTTACGATCCAGTACATAACAGGGTGCTGTTTGCCGATAAAGCAACCAATAACTTTTCTATTTCTAGCTTTAACATAGCAACCAGGGAAATAATACTCTTAGTTAAAAGTGTACAACCCGCATTCTTACGGATGACCTACGATCCGGCTACACAATTACTTTTTTGGACTGAAACAGGCTGGGAAAGTAGAAACTCGATTTTATCGAAACTTGGATGTACCAACGCAGTTGACCAAAATCTTATAATCAAGTTGGATGGGGAAGAGCTGATCAACTCTATTGCCGTGGATAGCTGTGGAGGGTACGTATAGTTTTATAACTCAGCAAAATACTTATTGAACTTTATGATTCTTAGTTAGTTCTACAATATCTGACCAACAAAGAAGTAATGCCGTCAAGCTCCACTGGTGCCATGCGGTACGAGCCACCCTAAACTGTTTTAAATTCTATTTGTATAATTGTATACGGTCTAAATTCAATTGTGAAGGTTTGTCGCGGTCGAGAGCAAACGCTTTCATATATGTAAAACCAGCTAATTAGAGCGAAGTATTTTGTTGATAATGTTTGTGAAATGCTTTTTTTGTGTTTGAAATGGTGATAACTGGATGTATGCCAAATGGCAAGAGCCCTTATAATTTCGTCCTGCCTGTCTGTTTGTCCATCCGAATGTTACACAGCCATTCGACACTTATATCGAAATGTCGGCCAGATCCTAGAATTGATCATTTCATGAGGTGTTCGACCATTTCATGAAATGGTTGTATTTCATGAAATAGAACATCGACCGCTGGTCACATTATGATTGTGGTCTGGCCAGATAATTGAATACTCAACGTTTGACGATATGAACAGTTAAACGCACGACTACTTCACAATCTAAATATGGAACTACTTCATGATATGATCACTAATGTTTGACATTAGTGATCATATCGTAAAATAGATTATCCACCGGTAGAGGCTTTGATGTCGCATTCTCTGTATTTTTTTTAGAATTTTATGCTCTGTAGTTTCGGAGATAATTCCCTTATCTCCGAAACTACAGAGCATAAAATTCTGTTTTGTTCTATATTATTGGAAATTAATGAAAATTGACCATTCCCCCGGTCAATTTTCATAAATTTTCTTAAATATCTTTAAAAGTTTTTATATTAAAATTATTTCATTTGACGTTTAATTTCATCATCATCATCATCAGCCTATAAATGTTCCCACTGCTGGGACACAGGCCTCCTCTCTGTGAGAGGGAGTGGGCCGTAATCCACCACGCGGGCCCAGTGCGGGTTGGTAGATGTCACATGTCTTCGAATGTTTGGTTCTAGGACATGCCGGTTTCCTCACGATGTTTTCCTTCACCGTTTTGAGAGCAGTGGTGATGAAATAATTTACACAAAGTAAAGCGCCTGTCTGGGTTCGAACCTACGACCTACAACTCGTAAGTCGCGGCCGTTACCACTGGGCCACCACTGCTCGTTTAATTTAGAATTAGATTTTTGAATTTTGTTTTTTCCTTTTGAGGTACGCTACGCTAAAAATTAATACACCATGTGTATAAAGATGATATTTCTAAATAACTTTTTATTAAAAGTCAATCATTTTTTATAAAAATATAAAATACAAAATAATTTTTGCTGTCGTTTATTTACCAAACTTGTGTTCAGTACTTGAAGTAGATTGACGTTAATAACATTGGTTTCACGGTTTACAAATTACAGATATATTTACTGGACCACAGAAAAGAAGATAGAGAGGGCTCGATTTGATGGCTCCAAGAGGAAAGTTATAATAGACAACCATATTCGTTTCCGAGCAGGCATAGCTATTGACCATCAAACACAGACAATGTACTGGATAGATAATCTGTATTATATCAATAACTATGATATGGCAATCATGCAAATGTCTGTGGAAAGTGCAGATTTAAATGGAAAGAATAGAAGAACATTATATAAAGAACGAGACATTTTTGTAGATGGAACATTGCTCATATCAAAAGATTTTATCTACTTGAGGACGTCTAGGACCTTTTCAAAATTAACAAGGTATCCACCGTACGAAAAGGAACAATTTTTGCTTGCCCAAAGACCGTTTAGTGTATGTATGGCTTCCAACTACAAAATTGAAGATCTAACACAGGGAAAAAACTGCGAAGCTCTAAAGAACATGCTACCAATTAACTCAGAAACCAAAGACTGCGCCTCCCAAAATGTTTCTACAGATGTTAGCCTGTTGTGTGTTCATGGCACGAAAGTTATTGGGGAATCTCGTTGTGAATGTACACAGGGTTACATCGGCGAGAGATGCGAGGTTTCAGTCTGTCACAACTATTGTTTCCAAGGAAATTGTAGTGTCAGTGCTGAGGGACAACCTAAGTGCAGGTAAAATCTGTTAATTTTTATTAAGGACTAGTTATAACAAGCGCCCGAGCGTGCGCGTTGGATGCTGATCGTATGTAGGTACTTGTCAAACGCAACAAGATGTAATTTGATTTTTGCTGCCGCTTTTGAGTCGTCAACATGCTCAGTGGCTACGAGCTATAATCTCAAGTGACACGTGTTTTGCAACAGTAACTTCGGAGAAGACAAACTGATAAGTTGTTTAGAGCATGCCACAAATCATCACAACGTGCCTTCTAGAGCGACAGATCGAAACAAATGACGCATGCGCGAGTCGCTTGAGGCAAGTTGTATTGCTCGAGGTCGTGATCCGACCTCGCCGCCGAGGTCCTATGCGATCGTGACCGCATCCCCGAGTAAATAATACTCCCCCCCGACCCTTGCTCGATAACGAGGTGCCAGCAGTTGTTCCCCGACTAATAATCATGATCAAAACTTTGATCCAGCCCGTCCCATCCTTGATGTCCTCCCTCCAGTTGACGCCCTAAGCCTAGGTTCGTACCCCACAGGGGATGCCCTTAGCGAGCGTTCACCTAGTTTTAATTAGCATGGTTGAATAACCCCTGGCTGGAGGTTTTTAAGTGTAGTAGCTTAAGGCACCCACAGGAAAGACCGGTTAAGTAGTCATGATCTCAGAGGTCAACTACGAGATGCCCTATATAAAAAAAAACCAGATCGTGAACGGGATCTTAATCGCCGATCGCCGCAACTAAAAGTAGCTTGTCTGCAGACATATATTGCGCTGGGCACCATACGCACGTGCAGGAATCGCGCCCCTTGCGTGGGTCCTGCACGTGCGTATGGCGCGAGCCTTACGGATGGCAGCGCTTGATGTATTTACTTAATTCATTGCATGTTATCTATGAAAGTCTCGTTCACCTTCTAAGTCACAAATTAGTTGTTTTCTGTTATAGTGTCCCTTTTTCAAATCGTTCTTATTTCAGGTGTAAAGCCGGTTACTCTGGGGAAAGGTGTGAAGTCAACACGTGCCATGAGTATTGTTTGAACAACGGCGTCTGTTCCCTGAATCAGGAGAGTGAGCCAGTCTGTCAATGTACAGGAGATTATGAGGGTGAAAGATGCGATGTTCCCGTCTTTCTTGTCAAATGTTTGCAAACTGTATCATTGTTGAGGGACATTTTAAATACAGGTAAGAATCTTTGTAATCTGTCTCGTCTGTCTGATCTGACCGTAAACCTTCAATTCGTACTGTGTCTGACTGTTACTGTTCGCCATCAACGCACAATGGGAAAAAAAATGACTTTTTTTGTTAAAAAATCTGCCTGCACCACAATTTTTTAAAGGTATCCATACTATGTTCCTAAGATGCACGCGAACCACACTGTACGTGCGCTTGCGCAGGTGTGGACTTGCCTTTAGGTACATTAATAGTGTATGTTTACGTTTCCTTTACAGATGTAACGTCGGTTACTCTGGGCAAAGGAGTGAAGTCGACGTGTGCTTCAACTGTTGTTTAAAAAACGGCGCTTGTTCGGAACGAGCTCGAGATGAATAGCCGTTGAAGAGTTTGCTTTCACCTCTACCACCACCACTACGTACTACTCAGTAGGACAATATCTAACCTCAGCTGATTTAGTGATCAGTTGGAGACAACCTACCGCATTACGATCTGTAATTCATCATTATTCTCATGTCCCAATTATTGGTCGTTATTTCAGAATTCACTTCCTTCGTTTACAGAGATTCCTTTCTTGGCCAGCTTTATTTTCTAAAATACCATAACAATAATTACTTTCGTTATTATCAGCGATATTTTAACTACTGTGGGCGTAGTGTGGGTAGTGTTGGTTAATGCGCAATAGAAAAACAGTTTGCAGTTCAGATCACATTATAATTTACTATCAAATGAATCACACTAGTTAAATTACACACACACTGGGTGCGACGGCGTTTATTAAAATCACCAATTAACAAAATGATCACAAATTACAACTAACACAATAACTGAGCACAACGAATCGAGAACAGTTCCGCGACGTCTTGACTCCAATGCGACCAAAGGCTGAATGCCCTCCTCACCTTGGCTTTAAAACATCACGACTCTGTAGAAGCGCGCCTTTTTTGGTGTCGATAGCACTCTTGATATCGCCAGTGGCGCGCTTGCGATTCGTTTCGTGTCCGTACTAATGACCGGATCCGACATAATTATATATATTCCTTTTTTATTTTTTTATTAATGATATAAATATGTCTTTATTCTATTCTTTTAGGTTATATTAAGTTTCTCTTTTTAATATAAAATTCACGTTTGGGTAATAACTGATTTTTATTTATGCAAACTATCCTACTTAATAAAAGTCTTAAATACATTAATTAATTGACAGACAGCGCATGGCCTGAACCGCTGGTTCAATTCGAGACCAGTACCCTAATTACGTAATGCAACACAATCACAATTTGTTTCGATTTGAAACAGATTGCTAATCCATTGCTTCATAAGTTGGAAAAAAATCTGCTCAACAACGTAAATAACGCAATGAATGTTGTTGAACTGTCAAAATGAAACAAATTGGGCAAAATTGATTACGAAAATAAGTTACGCAATTAGGGTACTGGTCCAAAACTTGTCCAAGCAGGGCTGCCCCAAGTAAGAGTGAGCCTAGTGCAAAAGCGAGCCTAGCGATAAGTAGTTTTTTTTTACTTTAGGATTTTTTTCTCAAAAAACTAGGTGTCCTATCACTACTCCATACAAGTTTAGACGTGATTAAAAACTTGCCTACTAAAATTACGTCAATTTAAGTCAAACGCTGATTAATTTGACAGGACTAAACTAAAATTTATCTTCTGTCTTTTTCTTAATGAAATAGAAAGAAAAAGATGCACTGAACTTAAAGGACACGTTATTAAATGGGCTTAAAATAAAATAAAAATTGAAGCGCTATGTTGTGCGGTTTTTCTGATAGGGAAAATTATCCAGGATGACCTTTCAAAAACAAAAAAAATATTAAAAGCACCGTTAATAAATAAATTAATATTTTAAAATCCGGATATTTATTGTAACGTAATATTATTTTTGCACATTGAAACAAGGAAAAAACAGTTAAATATCATTGTTTAAAGCTAATTATACATGTTATTTAAAACATTTTAATACAATATTGGCTTTAAAATAAAACCAAAGAATTATCTCCACAATTTGGATGTATGGCATTGATTCTTTTGCCTTCTAATGTAATCTATGAAAACATTACCTGTGTCAATAAGGTTGTCACAATTGTCAGTTGTCACTGTCATGTCACTTAACTCATTGTCAAAATCGCTATTTCCGTTTGCCTTTAGATTAGGGGTGGGTCGTTACGTGATTTTTGCGAAACGTAACGTAACTAGTGACTACAAGGACGTCACCGGTTTTGAAAACTAGTGATTTTAGTAACTAGTTATTTTTCAAATTCTATTCGGTGATTCAACACGGTGATTCTATCGAAGTGTTACAGTTATTTGCGAAACGAAAATATAAATGGTTACCTACGTAATAGGTTATTTTTGGAACGAATTCTTTTGTTTCGTTTCACTCTTTTCATTCGATCACTGCATTGTAATGGAACTAGTTACAAAAATCACGTCTTTATGTGTGACTCGAAACTAGTTATTTGGTTACATGCCCCGTAGCCAGTTATTGTAACTAGTGACGTTAAATAACGCCCATACCTACTTTAGATTATAGGTTATCCTCTCGCGTGTCCGGCAGACTCATTGAGTCCGCGGTGAATTTTGCCTTATGTGTCAACGGACTCAAGGTGTGTAATCCGCCAACCCGCACCAGACCACTAAACACCACCAACACCTAACCCTTCTCATTGTGAGAAGAGGCCCGTGCCGAGCAATGGGACAGTTAGGGGCTGAATTTATTTTTTATTAGAGAAGTTGTGTTAACGCAGAAACGCTATTATTTACAATAAGAATAAATGATTTATGATAAGGATAATGAATTATATACCAAAGATCCTTATTTTCTGCTACAATTTGGGACTTTATCATCATGAAGTCGATTAACTGCAGAATGACTACTGATGGTTATAATACTTACGAATCTTCCAAGGCGAGCCAGTAAACCAGACAAACTAGATTGGACCTGCCTTTTGTAAATAGTCGCTCCAGTAGGTCGAAATAGGTGAACATTTGTATTTTAGGTAGAGAAATAAAAGTAGCTAATGTATTTGTTTGTATTTATTCTACCTCTTAATTTTCAACATCTTCCCTTACTATTATATTATCAAGAAACTGTGCAGGCGGTAATATACAGTATATGTACAGTTTTTGATGTGTAAGAATATTTTTCTTTAAAAACAATGGCACATGTTTCCTTTTGTGACTCATACAGTCCGGAACAAAACAATGAGTAGTGGTGTGACTATAACCATCTAATGTAAGGCTTACAATAGGTTCTCAGACAACATTTTCAATGTCTGTGTTGGCAGAACTGGGAGGCTCCACTACAGAGCTGGATCCACTAATGAATGGATTTGGATCTTCCGGAATATTGTCATTATCAGTGCTGACAGTACTTGTTATTAATAATCCGGATCCACTTTCTGCAGGTGGTGGTGGTTGCCGATGAGCCCTTTGCCAACAAGCATTACATGCACGGGCATTAGAAGGCATCTGCAATTGAAGGCACAATTAGTTTTAGTAATTCTAATGTAGGTGAATAATTATACAAACAGAAAAAGTAACTAGATCACTCAAGTTATGCTTGAATTGCTGCTGAATTAACTTTTGGAATAATCTATACAACAAGCAGGTACACTTACCTCAAGAGGACTGATTATATTGGCAGAATAAATCCATTCAGCATCACCATAATTTAGTGGAAGAGATCGTCTCCCAGTTCTTCTTGCAATGGATATGCCACAACATACAAAAACTGAATCATGACCAAATTAACGTTCACCTATATTGCCTTCATTCCTGTTATTTGATTCAAGAATCAATATGCTAAAACATTCTTGACATAGGTAGTCTTCATCAATAACCTTAAACAAGAAAAAATGCATATTTTGATCTATACCACAATTCAGTAATTTGTTATAAATATTTTATACTCTTTTTTAAGTTGATGATGATTATGACTATGCTAAAATGGTAACTTAACGTTGCCATGAGCCTGAGCATAACACTATCGATTTTCTATTATCACCTTGCACAAATATGGAAAGATTAATAATAAATACAGTTTATATGTACCTAGTCTAGTTGTAATTATGGATATTCAGATTTTTTGCTACATACCTGTCTGGCAATCCATTCTTCTAATACACTCAATATCCATATGTGTTGCATCGTATTAATATTGTTGTGTAATTGGAATAGCACTCCAGCAATTAATGCAGTGAGGCATGATGGTGAGGATTACCTGAAAGATAAAAACATCATTGTGGGTTCAGAGCCTGTGAGTCAGTCTACGGTAAATCAATTCATCGTGTTATAATTGTGCGTTTGCACTGGCGAAACATTCACAACAAAACATGTTGAAATCTCTATTTTCTGTCAGTGTTCCATACAATGCTTGACAGGAACTAGAGATTTCAAAATGTGTTGTGATGTTTCACCAGTGCAAACGCACAGTAAGGCAAATCTTAACGCAATACTTATAACTTATGCAAGTATTTGTTATATAGCTACAAGGCCACAAGACTATGGACTGTTCTAGGCAGTGCAAATTGACTCGATCGTTTGTTAGAATCACATCGTATAGAAAATAGGTACTAACCTTAAACAGCTACGATATATGGATGTTAAAATTGCGTGCAAAATCCAAGTTCGAGTGAGAATTAATCAGGGTCGTCAGTATCGCCGGTCGTCGGGTGTTCAAATCGTGTGCAGTATCAAAGAATCCAAATTGAATGCCAGGTCACATAAAGATAAACTTAAAACAAGAAACTTGAACAAAAATAACAAACAACAAAACACTAATTCAAAACACTCGTATCCGTTCCGTTCGCAAACGCGCATTGAATTTGACACTAAATTGACGTTCACATTTCACAATGACAATAATGACATCCAACAGAGCAGTGTTGCCAAAATTAATAATTATTGAGGGTTGCCATTTATATTTTAAATTATAATTATTAAATGAGCAGTTTACTAGGGAAGTGTGCTAGTAAAAAAAGAAAAAAAAATACACAAAGTCTCCTTAATTTATGTACTTTCATAAAAATATAACTTCTTTTCGCTTCATAGCAGCTTCGAATAAAAGCCCAGCCTCCATACAAAAACCTAACATGTCCTTTAGTTTAGTTTGTGAACAAAGAAATCGGCACCAATATCTTTATCAATAAAATGAAGCCTTTCCTTGTAAGCAAATCCTATTGTATCTACAAATACTCACTATTAAAGATACGCCTACCTACTCATAATACGAAAATATATATAAAACTAGCTGCGCCCCGTGGTTTCACCCGCATAAGTCTCGATCCCGTGGGAAAAAAAAAGTATCCTATGTTGTTTTCTAAGGCATTATCTATATATGTGCCAAATTTAATCCAAATCCGTTCAGCCGTTTTAGCGTGAAGGCGTAACAAACAAACTTAGTTTCGCATTTATAATATAGAGGATAAATATGAAGCATTCAATAATAGTAGTTTGTGAAACTGTTGCATAATAAGGGGTATTAAAACATTCGTGTGATACTATTAAAAACCTCGCCTGCGGCTCGGTTTTTAAACACACACTCATGTTTTAATACCTAGTTATGTGCAGTTTCATACACTACTTTATCTACTCTCAAACATTGGGATTGAAACAAATACTAAATAAAAGATCAAAGTTAAAGATCAAGAATAAATTTATCTATCCCACGAAATTCAGTAAGTACTACAAAACAAATGAATGTCGCCTGCACCAGTACATCACCGCACATGCGCTACAGCGGGTGCTGCTGTCCCCCGCCAACAGTTGATGGAAACTCTTTGGTGATGTTAACTTCTTGGATTAGCGCTGTATCGTAATAGAAAAAAAATTGTTTTATAGCATAATTTTGTTAGAGAAAAAGTATTATAATATGATTCTATAAGTATGTCAATATAAACTCGTTTTGAAGTTCATAATTCGAATATTACGCTATGAGAGTAGATAAATAATTTAACTTAGGGATAGTAAATATTAATTACGTGAAGTAAATAAAACAAAAATAAGTAATTTAAAAAATAAATGGTTGTGTTATATAAGAGCAGTGGTGGCCCAGTGGTAACGGCCTCGACTTACGAGTTGTAGGTCGTAAATTCGAACCCAGACAGGCGCTTTACTTTGTGTAAATTATTTCATCACCACTGCTCTCAAAACGGTGAAGGAAAACATCGTGAGGAAACCGGCATGTCCTAGAACCGAAAATTCGAAGACATGTGACATCTACCAACCCGCACTGGGCCCGCGTGGTGGATTACGGCCCACTCCCTCTCACAGATCCTCTCTGTGAGAGGGAGTGGGCCGTAATCCGTTAATATAAGTTCTGAGTTGAGTTGCACAATTACTGACAAATACGTGCACTGACTGGACAGGTCTACTCAAACCTGCATGGTTCTTTCTTCAAAATACCGTTTCAGATACAAATTTACATGCCTTCACATGATCTGACCAAGATTATGTCTGGACTTTAAAAGAGAGTGCGACCTTGTTTCGGCCTTTCTTCTCAGAGTAGTTTGTTTCGGCCTTTCTTCTCAGAGTAGTCGGATAGGAAACGCCGACCTCATCTAAATTTTTGTACAAACCTACTTACAGAAATAAAATCATTTATCATTAGCATATTTCATATACCTGGTTGGAACAAAGTTTCGCTTTTGCACACTTGGCCAAGTGTGCAGAACTTCGTTCAAAAATTAATTCAGCCGTTAGGATACTTTGAAGGTATAAATAATCTCACAGATAGGTACATGGATACACAAATACGCGTGAAAAACATAACGCTGTCTTTGCTGTTACGCAGTCGGGTGAAGAGACGGACGTAGTGCCCTAAAACGTTTCGATTACAAACCGAATCATTACAACTTCTGTACCTACTTGTATCTATCGTTAGAGAAAGGTGATGTAAGGTGATGAAATGTGTGCGTTAGTAGACCTCTACTAACATTATATAACATCATCAGCCTATAAATGTTCCCACTGCTGGGACACAGGCCTCCTCTCTGTGAGAGGGAGTGGGCCGTAGTCCACCACGCGGGCCCAGTGCGGGTGCAGAGTGCGGGTGGGGAGCAGTGGTGGCCCAGTGGTAACGGCCGCGACTTACGAGTTGTAGGTCGTAGGTTCGAACCCAGACAAGCGCTTTACTTTGTGTAAATTATTTCATCACCACTGCTCTCAAAACGGTGAAGGAAAACATCGTGAGGAAACCGGCATGTCCTAGAACCGAAAATTCGAAGAGATGTGACATCTACCATTGAAGTAATTAAATATTAACAAAATGGTTATCGCAACCAATGACTGCTGTTTTCAAGTTTGATCCCTATGTTATCAATTTATGTAGGTATAGTAAAATAATAAGAAAAGATTTTAAATTAATACATTTGTATCGAGACAAACAACAAAATTGAAATATATTAGGAAGTTTGAACTCTAATTCCGTGGAATAACGTTCAATTATCACTGGAATTAGATAAACTTATTTTTTTCCCTCTGATACGATGATTTCGGACTTCCCTGTAGACATAGGTATTCCCCGGGTGATAAGGTTACAATTTATTTAAATAAACAGTATTTTGCCTCCTGATAATTATTATACTTATTTGGGACTTCAATACATAACAATTCCATAAAATTAGGCTACTTCTCGCTTGGCAACATTATCAACTTTTTAACTTAGACAGTTCGACTTGACAAGACATCGAGATTTTGGTGGAAATTTTAAATGTCTTAGCTTCGTAAGGGACATTGTACACATTGTTGACATTGTCTGTAGTGTCTGTGTATGGGGTATGTAGGGAACTCTTCAGAGTAAACACAGCTCTCACGGTAATAATTCAGTTTATTATTTTATGAACAATAAAGGTTTAAAATAATGCGCGGAGCGAGCGAGTTTATATTCCTGCCTGCCTTGGCGGGTTGTTTAGCGCGAATTGCCGCGGGCGAGCGAGGGGCGCATCAAGAGCGCGGGGTGGAGGCGGCGAGTTTAGCCGCTAGCCACGCGTTCGGCAAACTTCGTTCTTTCTCGGAGATGTTATGTTGGCAGAGCGGCCGAACTGTAGGTATAGGCTACATGTCCTTTACATTTGAAATTTCCATCGTTGATATAAGTTTAATATTCATCATCATCATCAGCCTATAATGTTCCCACTGCTGGGACACAGGCCTCCTCTCAGTGAGAGGGAGTGGGCCGTAATCCACCACGCGGGCCCAGTGCGGGTTGGTAGATGTCACATGTCTTCGAATTTTCGGTTCTAGGACATGCCGGTTTCCTCACGATGTTTTCCTTCACCGTTTTGAGAGCAGTGGTGATGAAATAATTTACACAAAGTAAAGCGCCTGTCTGGGTTCGAACCTACGACGTACAACTCAAAAGGCGCGGCCGTTACCACTGGGCCACCACTGCTCTCACCACTGCTCTCAGTTTAATATTAATGTATACATATTATATACATAAATCTGCCGGCATAAATTCTCTAGAGTGAAAACACACGAATTCTCAAAAGTTACAAAATGAGAATGAATATTATGTGATGATCAAAATAGTTACGAATCGACACTTTTTTTGGGTTTCGTACTAAAGTTGCGAAACGGAAAATTTGCCACACGGGAAGTAACCTAAAGTGGACACAAATAATTTTGAATCATTAGTATTAACGTAAAACCTTATCTAGAACTGACTGCCTAGTACCTACAAACGATAGTTGTACGAACAAACATAGTTTCAGTGCTTTTTAGGGGTCGGTACCTCAAACGAAAAAAAAAACGTCCTAATATTAAGTCAACGAAATTATGTCACATATTTCAAGACTCGCAAAACCTGTAGGATACTTCTATGGTATCTATATTTCTGCTAACTGCGCCCCGCGGTTTCACACGCATAAGTTTCCATCCCGTGGGAACATCTGGATAAAAAGTGTCCTCTGTTCCAATCCAGATCATGGTCTACCCATGTGCCAAATTTCATCCAAACCCGTTCAGCCGTTTTTATGTGAAAGCGTAACAAACACACATACAAAAATCAAATCATTTCTTTTTATATAATATTAGCTTAGATAAATTATTGCATTATTTAATTATATATTTAAACGCTTTGATAATATAGTATTCTACTGATGTAATAATTTTTATAATCGGCTCTGTAGTTTCTGAGTTTATTCATCATCATCATCAGCCTATAATGTTCCCACTGCTGGGACACAGGCCTCCTCTCTGTGAGAGGGAGTGGGCCGTAATCCACCACGCGGGCCTAGTGCGGGTTGGTAGATGTCACATGTCTTCGAATTTTCGGTTCTAGGACATGCCGGTTTCTTCACGATGTTTTCCTTCACCGTTTTAAGAGCAGTGGTGATGAAATAATTTACACAAAGTAAAACGTCTGTCTGGGTTCCAACCTACGACCTACAACTCGTAAGTCGCGGCCGTTACCACTGGGCCACCACTGTTTTAGTTTATTCATTAATTATTAATCATTTATTTCAGAATAAAACATTCCTTCCATTCCATTCATTGTTAGTAAATAGTACTTATAACTATGTTAGTAAATTATTAATTGTTATTATTATTTACAAATCTGCTATTTCATATTATATAAGGCACCTCCAGATCCGTGAACGGTGTTCCAGTGCCTCACAACCGGACAATCCACCCTTCCCAAAATAGTATTCAGAAGGCCGTTGGTGCTGTCCCGCATGCGGCGCACCAGGGAGGCCACTCTTATTCTTACTGTTGCCTTAAAGCAGTCCATGCTGATCTTCGCAAGCATACCTGATGCACTGCAAAAGCGAGGCAATCCCAACAGCATCCTAAAACCATTATTGTACATGACCCGTAGGGCATTGAAAAATCTACATGTATAATGGACCCACAGGCTGCAGGTATAAAATGTCTGGCAGAATGCCATAAAAAGAGAAATTTTGACCTATTTTGTGCACCGTGCAAACATATTTACAGGAGGACATAAACTCAGTCTTTTAGGAGGAGCTCGTGGCTAAATACTAACAGCCGTTCGGGTCGATCAGTCAGGTTAAGCTACGCTTGCCGGGGTTGGTCCGTGGATGGGTGACCATTTCTACATACCGAGACTCCTCCATGCCTCGGAAAGCACGTTAAGCCGTTGGTCCCGGCTGTCATTCGTGGATCTTTGACAGTCGTTACGGGTCGTCAGAAGCCCGAAAGTCTGACAACCAGTCTTACCAAGGGTATCGTATTACCCAGTTACTGTGTTGTGGAGGTCAGATAGGCAGTCGCTCCATGTAAAATACTGGTATTCAGCTGCATCCGGTTAGACTGGAAGCCGACCCCAATATAGTTGGGACAAGGCTAGGCAGATTGATTGATAAACTCAGTCTTTTAGTGGAACATTGACAACAAGTTGCTTTTCAACAATAACAAAGGTAGCGTTATGTCTTTTAGTCGTGCACATAATCCTAGGCATGTACAATAAATACTTCCTGGGCAAGGAATTGATAGCCCGTGTTCTTTCTGTGAAAGATCTCGGAGTACTATTCGACCCGAGACTTACTTTTCATGATCACATGAGGACGCTCGCTACTGAATCATACCGGAGACTAGGATTTGTTATTCGAAATATGCGTGAGTTTAACAATCCACTGGCCATTAAACTAGTTTACATGGCTTAGTCAGGAGTAAGCTCGAATCAGCTGCAGTGATTTGGAACCCTTACGAATGCACTCACTTGAAAAAGTCCAGAAGGCCTTCCTTAGATTTCTATATAAAAAGCTCTTCGGATACTACCCCTTCCTTTATCCTACAAAAAAAAATCTCGGAGTACTTTTTAATTCTCTCGAAGTAAGGCGTCAGTGCTTCCTGCTCATCACTGTCTGCCGTATTATGCGGGGTGAGTCCGATTGTCAAGAACTAGTGGAACAGTTGGTAAGGGTTTTTGTCCCTGTTCTGCCCAAACATCAACTCAGGCCGCGAAGTCACCAGCTACTAGCCGTACCATCAGCACGCACGGTGTCGCGAGCTAACTCTCCCCTCCCGAACGAGGGGAGAGTTAGCTCGCGACACCCTTACTATGCTCAATGCTCTTCTGACATCAACACCGGAATGTTTGCTGTTTGCTGGGAGATGGATCGATGTGTGTCGTAAATGTTTACGTTTTTGTGAGAGGATGTATGAAAGATAATTTTTAACCGACTTCCAAAAAGGAGGAGGTTATATGTTCGTCGCGTATGTTTTTTTTTATTTTTATGTATGTCCACCGATTTCTCCGTCAATTGTGGACCGATTTTGAAAATTCTTTTTTTGTTTGAAAGGGTGTGCTCTCGAATTGGTCCCATATAAATTTTATTAACTTTGCTTGGATAGTTTCTGAGTTAGCTACAAAATACGTTTTTTTTCCCACTTAGTATGTAGATGATATGTTAAGTTTCTGTCATTGGTAGCAGGTAGTGGTATTCGAATGTGTGTGGGGTAGGTACCACAACTAAAAAGTGAAAAATAAAAACTTTTTACAAAAAAAAACAACCGACCTCCAAAAAAAAACACTACAAAGTGAAAAATAACTTTAATTTCGGAAGTCGGTGGCAAAAAACGAAAATACAAAACCCAAGACACCGACTTCCGAAATTAAAGTTATTTTTCACTTTGTAGTGTTTTTTTGGAGGTCGGTTGTTTTTTTTTTGTAAAAAGTTTTTATATATTTTTTTCCTCTTGATTGCAGTTTGTTTATTATACGAGTGTTATTTTGTTTGTTAATTTTGTTATTTCTCGTGTTTATATTTACACGTTTTTTTTTTTAAGTGAAAACTTCTTTAGAATCGTTGTGATTTGAAAGTCGATGAATCGAAAAAGAAACAGACACAAATTCATAAGATTTAACGTGGAAGAAAATGAGATAGGAAGCATTATACAGTGTTTCTTATGTTCGTGGTTCTCTGAAGCTGAAGAGTTTGTTTGTTTGCTTGAACGCGCTAATCTGAGGAACTACTGGTCCGATTTGAAAAATTATTTCAGTGTTAGATAGTCCATTTATTGAGAAAGGCTATAATAGGCTATATATCATCACGCTCAGACTAATAGGAGCGCAGCACCAATGAAGAATGTTTAAAAATCGGGGAGTTTTATTTTTCCTTTTGAGAGCTTCCGCTGCGTGCGCTGCGTAAACGGTTAAAGTTTCGCAAAAATCATGTATGGTAGAATTATTTCCCTTTAAAAGCTCTAAAAAAAAGTCCGCGACAGCATATGTCTATCTTTTGGCTCACTATATACCTTTTTTATGCTAACCAAATTTGTTCTAAAATAATGCATTATTTGCGAAGGTGTTTTTATAAACATGATATTAATCCTTATCTAAATAAATACATTATTCATCACAAGTATTTAATTTTAAACAAAATTGCCCTTGACATCATTCGATTTCAATTAATATCTTAGGAGATATCGTAGTTTTAAAATAACATCGCAGCAAAATAATGATCAAGTACTGCGCGCGATTTCCGGTGAAGGTATCATTTGCGGTAACAATTAATAAGGCCCAGGGGCAAACATTTAAGCACGTAGGAATAGGTTTACGCCAAGAGTGTTTTTCGCACGGGCAACTATATGTTGCCCTATCGAGATCTGGTTCTGGTGAAAATCAATATCTACTTCTGCCGGAAGAAAACAAAACTAAAAATGTAGTGTACGCAGAAGTACTTTAAAATAACATTAGTTTTGAGTTTTTTTGAGAATAACCTACAATCTACAGGATATAAGATTATAAGAACCAGTACTTTTACCTAATGTTTTAAAGTTCCACTCTTACTGATAAAAGCGTGATGTAGGTACCTAAAGTAGCACCATATTATTTTTTTTAAAAATCATCTTTTACGTAAACGAAGTCGCGGGTTAAAGTTAGCGTTAGCCCAAAGTAACTATTCCATGCGGACAAAGTCGCGGGCAGAAGCTAGTAAATTCATAAAATTTAACGTGGTCGAAAATAAGAGAGGAAGCATTATACAGTGTTTCTTATGTTCGTGGTTCTCTTTGTGCTCTGCTTTGCACTCCACTCATTCTCATTATCTTGAAGCCAAAATTTTTGAAGGTTTCACTTCCACCACGTGTGAATTGCACACATGTTTTTTAGGGTTCCGTAGTAAACGAGGAACCCTTACAGTTTTGTCATGTCCGTCTGTCTGTCTGTCTGTCCGCGGTCTAGCTCCGAGACCTTTAGTACTAGAAAGCTGTAATTTGGCATAGGGTATACATATTAATTAAGCCGACAAATTGGTAAAACAAAATTATGAAAAACATTTTTTTTTAGGGTACCTCTCATACACGTAAAGTGGTGATGTTTATTTTTTATTTTTTTACCCCATTGTGAGGGGTATTATTGGAAAGGTCCTTCAAAAATATTATGAGTTTGTGAAAACTATTTTTGGATTCAGGGATTCGTTGGCGAAATATTAAGCTTTAAAGTGCTAATTTTTGTTAGAGTCAAGTGTCCTCCTGCCGGCTAAATGGTTGGTTTTGGGTATGTGAAAACGAAATTAAAAGGAAAACTATCACAGCTAAGTAGGCTTTACAGGTTAACGAGTAATAATCGATCAACTTAACTTTGCAGTTGCAAAAACATGTTTTTCCATACATTCCGTATGGGAGAACATATTTTTCAACTACAAAGTTAAGTTTGTTTTTGGGATAAATTCATCCCAACTACGGAACCCTTCATTGTGCGTGGTCCAACACGCACTTGGCCGTTTTTTTTGTATTTTACATAACCTACTTACGTATGTAGGTATGTGTGTCACTTTTTAGTTTATGTATTTTTCTGTACAACGCCTTGGGGGTATATTCTGTTATGTTGTGCATGAAAACTTAAATAAATAAATATTGCATCTTACTGCCAATGCCCTACGTTCCCGCTCAGTATCCAAATCATCTGAGAGGTCCTCGGTGACCCAGTGCCCCAGGTACTTGAAATTGATGACCCTACTTAAAGGCAATCTACCAAGTCTGACCGGTGGAACAGTTTTCGGACTGCCCTTTTTTATCTGCCTTGAATATAAGTACTTCACTCTTCTTACAATTGTACCTGAGGCCATGTGACCCCGCATACCTCTCACAGATCCCTATGAGGATGTTAAGGGCTCTGACAAAATATTGTACGTACAAACACCATCGATTTAACAACCGCCCGCTGAGCTCACCTATCAATCCATTAACATCCAGGTTGAAGAGTCGTGGTGAAGTTAGGCCTCCCTGTCTCACTCCACACTCCAACCTATACTCTGATGAACATGAGCCCGCCCACTTAACATTTTTGATTTGGTTGTCGTACCAAAATTTTAATATATTAATCATATCCCTGGGTGTGCTGGTTTCCCCTGGAGCTTATCCCATAACACGATATAAGATACTAGGTCAAATGCCTTCGATAAGTCCAGAAAACAATCGTAAATAGATGTTTTTCCTTGTAACATAGTAATGGACAGTATGCTTGAGTCGTAGTACCGCAGTTTCAGTCGATTGCCCATCCCTGAAACCAAACTGAGGCTCATGCATATCTATATGCTCACTTAGGTGACTATCAAGCAAACCATCCAGCACTTTGGCGATCACCGCAGCCTATGAGATGGGTCTGTAATTGTTCCCATCAGAGGCATCACCTGTCTTATTTTTAAGTATCGGTATGACAGTGGTCTTCATAAGCTCCTTGGGTAAATATGAATGGCCTATACACAAATTGGAAAACATGACAAAAACCCTAGGTAAATAGACACCTGCAAACTGCAAGTGCTCGATGCTAAGGTCATCGTGACCTGGAGACTTCCCATTAGTCATATTTGTAATAATATGGGCGACTTCTTTCGTGTTAAATCTGAACCGCTCACAATCTACGTATACAACCTCAGCATCGAGCAACTGCCGCACACATCCTAAAGAAGACATTACCTTAAAATGATCCTTTAACAATTTGGCTATTTGAAGTGGCTCATTCCTACCCTCAACACTCACAGAAAGAAACACACGAACCAGCTTCCAGTTTCTTGGTATGCTTCCAAAAACGCTTGAAATCCCTCTCTTTGTGGTGTGTTGCTAAGATATCCATTTCGATTCTATCCTCATTGTCTTGACACCATTTCAACTTAGACTTAGCGCTTTCGGGTTTCACGCATTTTATTATAAATATCACTGGACTCAGGTTTCCCATGAAGCATCCAGGTCTGAAAGCTGCTTCATGATTGTACTTGAAACTTTCGTACATGCTTGTTCCATCCAATAACATATTTTCGCATTCTTATTTTCCCTACGCTATGACTCATTCGCGCTGCTTCCGTCAAACAACTAACAATATTATAATATAACTTATCAATAATTATATGATGACAATTATTACAACAAACATTATCAGCACACAGACTAAGTTCCACCGGAAAATCAATATCTCTTAATTTACTTGTACAAAGTTTCCTATATATTTTTATCTGTCAAGCGTCCCTCTCACCCCATCTCACTACACTGTATATATTCCCAGTATATTTCACTTTACATGGTAATATTCCTAAATTACAATACACTTCCAGTAGAAAATGGTCCGACCAGTACATATCATATAATACCTTAACATCAGTCACACATTACCAAGCTGCCTCCGTTGTCAGACAGTGATCAAGCCAACTTTTACAGTTGACATGACTTGCACTTATAAAGGTGTGAACAAGTACAAGTAAATTAACAAATATACAAAAAATCGAATCTTTTTTCTTTATAATATGAGTATAGATTACTCGGTAATAATATAGCATTCTACTGGTAAAATAAATTTTAAAATCGGTCAAGTATTTCTGAGTTTATTCATTACAAACAAACATACAAAAAATTTAATCTTTTCTCTTTATAATATTAGTAAAAAAAATTATAGCCTATGTTACTTGATAATAATATAGCATTCTACTGGTCTAAGTATTTTTATAATCGGTCTAGTAGTTTTTGAGTTTATTTATTACAAACATACAAACACAAAAAATCACATTTTTTTCTCTTCATAATATTAGTTTAGACTAGCTGACCCAACAGAAGTTGTTCTATCCAAAATAAAAATAATTCCATAGAAAAAAAGGCAGTTCAGTTTTTCCCGAATTTGAAAATATTCGGGAAACTTTTCCAATTTTTCTTTATATAAAAACTTAAGACGGAAAATTACGAGCATTGTAAAACTAAACATAGCCAAAACGGTCGAGCCGTTCTCAAGTGATGCGCTTACCAACGTACTCTATGCTCAACAACGTAAATAACGCAATGAATGATGATTGATCGTGTTTTACGCGATTATCGTGCTAGTTAGCACTTTGGGTATGGAACCCTAAACAATACCAATCAAAACACTGTTCAGATGAAACATCGTATGAACCATTATTATAATAATCATAACAAAATTATCACAGAACCTACAAACTTATCAATAAGGCCTGCATGCTTAATATTGCTATAAATATAACTTCATGTTTGAGGAAAACCAGTGTATTGCTTTTATATTTCACGAGCGGTGACCAGGGTGGACGCATCTTTTACCTTTGTTGAAACTACATTGTCTGCGGTGTAAAATGTGTAGAACGCAGGGAGTGTTGGCGTTGTTAACGCTGTACGTAGGGTTGGCGCACTCCTTCTCCTGGGGTGAGTACTAAAGAGTTTTCTTGTTTGAATTGCAAAGATAATACTGCTTTGTTTTTTATTTTATTTTCCAGTGTTTTATTTATCACGAATCATTAATTTTAAGGCAAACCCTAATTTTTGAATTAAAAAAATAGCAATCCGTAAAATACTTATTTCATATGCTTAGAGTAAAATTCTTAATGCAATATAAAACACAACTAACTATAAACACTAGGTACCAAATTAAAAGACTAACTAACTTACTATACAAAATCAAAAGGACGAGGCGTCGAAATACTCGTCCACACCACTGTCATCCGAAAAAGTGCCCAAAAGACTGGCTGCATTGCCACTTTGAATGGCAATGCTAATTCTTTGACCAAATACATGATGATCTGACGACACGCCCCTCCAACTAAATGATTAGTTTTGGATATGTGAAAAAATTCACGGCAGTAGTATACATTATCTAAATGAATAGGAAAACTATCAAAACTAAGTAAGCTTTACAAGTTAACGAGTAATAATCGACCAACTCACGTTTGCGGTTGCAAAAACATATTCTCCCATATATTCCGTATGGGAGATCATGTTTCTCAGCTACAAAGTTATGTTTGTTCTTGCGATAAATTCATCCCAACTACGGAACCCTTCATTGTGCGTGGTCCGACATGCACTTGGCCGGTTTTTTAAGAAGTGGGCATTGACTAATAAAACTTAAATTGTTTACCACGACGCAAAATCAGAAATAAGTCTCGAAAATTAGCACACCGACTGAAATCACTTAAATAAAAACACGCCTTGATAACCATTATAAATACGGCTACACTTAATGACAACATAAAGTCATGTTGGTTTTTTAAAATCCATTTCTACTTACTAGTACTTACCACTCGTGTTGTCACTCCTATTGTAATAAAAAAAATATGGGTCGGTCGTAAATACCTCTGGGATTCTTAAGCATATTCGAGAATTCACGGGCTATTTATACTAAGCATTATTTTTGAAACATTACCGGAGAGCATTTTAAAGTTACATTTCAGGTTTTTTTTTTTTTAAATAGTCTGAATAATTTTACGAAAAATTGGCCTATGTGGTTTTGCTTTACAAAATCCGCACAATTTAATCTAGTTATAAAAATCAAAATCAAAATATTATTGTATTTCACATAAACCTACATGGGCACTTCAGAAGCTAGGTGCACGGTTTCAATTGGTCGTTTCCTATGGAGAAGAGCCGGCAAGAAACTCCACGGTTACTCTTTTAAAAATAATTGGCTTTTACAATACTTTCAAAATAACAGTGTTTCTAGGTATGGGAGGACAGTGTAGGTCTTTCAATAAGTACCAAGTACTTAACAAAATAGAAAATGGTCAACAGGTCTACAATCCACTAAGCCTACAGCGTTCTCACATTCACAAAATATGTAGAAAAGAATCTATACAAAAGATAAATAAATTAATAAAAGTAAAAAAAACCTATTTTAATAAAACGCAATTATATGATTGCTACAACTGTAATCAATCTGAATAATTATCATGTCCACAAAAGTCACTAACATCATTTCTTAATGCTGTTATTACCAGAAATAAATTTCGCTTGATACAAAATTTCTTCAAATCACTTTTATTTAGAAACAGGTTAAATGACTCAAGCGCCATAAATTCTAAATTATAGTTTCAGGAAAAAGGATTTCAGCGACACTCGGTGTTGTTTTAATGTAAGGCTAAATCTATTAACAACCATCATCATCTGCCTAGCCTTTTTCCCAACTATGTTGGGGTCGGCTTCCAGTCTAACCGGATGCAGCTGAATACCAGTATTTTACATGGAGCGACTGCCTATCTGACCTCCACAACCTAGTGACTAGGTAACACGATACCCCTTGGTAAGACTGGTTGTTAGACTTTTTGGGCTTCTAACTACCCGTAACGACTGTCAAAGATCTACAAATGACAGCCGGGACCAACGGCTTAACGTGCTTTCCGAGGCACGGAGGGGACTTGGTATGTAAAGATGGTCACCCATCCACGGACCAACCGCGGCAAGCGTAGCTTAACCTGATCGATCGACCCGTGCAGCTTTTATTACTTAGCCACAAGACCCTACAAAAAAAAAAAACCTAAATCTATTAACAACCATCGTGATAATAAAATAGAATCAGGCTATTCAACTTAAGCACCTGAAGTGTCAGAAAGTAGTTGCCCATCAAAATGATTTATGTAGGTACCACTTAATTCTAAAAGTGAAAAGTTTGAAATTAGATGCTGAATACATGGTTTAAGCGCCATTAAGGTATTATTTACAGGTGCAGGCTGGTTTTAAACGACATCAATTATGGCTTTCAGATGGGGGCTTGTGGCTAAGTAATAACAGCTGCAAGGGTCGATCGATCAGGTTAAGCTACGCTTGCCGCGGTTGGTCTGTGGATGGGTGACCATCTTTACATACCAAGACCCCTCCGTGACTCGGAAAGCACGCTAAGCCGTTGGTCCCGGCTGTCATTTGTAGATCTTTGACAGTCGTTACGGGTAGTTAGAAGCCTTAAAAGTCTGACAACCAGTCTTACCAAGGGGTATCGTGTTACCCAGGTATTGGGTTGTGGAGGTCAGATAGGCAGTCGCTCCATGTAAAATACTGGTATTCAGCTGCATCCGGTTAGACTGGAAGCCGACTCCAACATAGTTGGGAAAAGGCTAGGCAGATGAGATGCAGGCAAAACAATTCAAACGCCCCATGTTACGAAATCTACTTAGGTTGTTGCTTAATACAAATAGCCCGTGAACCCTCAAAATTGTTTCAAATTCAAAATTCAAATTCAATCGTTTTATTTCGGACTAAAGGATCCATATAGTGTTAGTGTAAAAACTTAGCCTATGTTAGTAAACACAATAATTTAAAAAACAATAATCATTAATTGGCTACATGGACATGTGCACGCACATGTCTGCTAGCCCAGAGCCTGATAAATGGTCCATCAACCTTGTCCGCCAGTGTAGCTAAAATACTGTTAGGGCTACCCCTGAATCGCCGCAACATCGATGCACACCGCTTGCGCATGATGGCATGAAAGTCATCTATTCGCGCTTCCGCAAACATGCCCGATGCACTGCAAAACCGAGGCAGCCCCAACAATATCCTCAGCGCATTATTATATTGCACGCGCAGAGCGTTGTAAGCCTTCTGCGTATACCTAACCCACAAGCTACAAGAGTAAAACGACTGGCAAAAGGCTCTGAAGAGCGTCAGTTTTACCTCGTCAGTGCACCGCGCAAACCTGCGGGCAAGCATATTGCATCGGGCTGCCAACGCCCTAAGTTAAGTAAGTTACCTAATCAATAAAACTGAATAGCAGTCTGGCGAGAATGCAAGTAGTGTGGGAATCATTAGTAGGTACAATGGGTAGCATATTTTATAGAAAGAAGAGGAAAGGCTAGGAAAGAGAAGATTTTAATCAGCTTAGAAAATTGTATTTTCTTGTTTCCAGATATCGTCGTGGCTGGAGAGAAGCAACTAGAGTTTTATGATAATAATGGGACACGAACGCATATAGAAGAAATTCCGTCATATATGATTACATCAATAGCTTACGATCCAGTACACAACAGGGTGCTCTTTGTCGATCGTGCAGCCAAGAATTATTCTATTGCTAGCTTTAACATAGCAACCAAGAAACTAATATTCTTAGTTAGAAGTGATCAATTCGCACTCGTACTGATTGCCTACGACCCGGTCACACAATCTCTCTTTTGGACTGAAACAGCTTCGAAAACCATGAACTCGATTTTTTCAAAACATGGATATAGCAACGCAGTTGAGCAAAAACTTGTAATCAAGTTGGGTGAGAAAGAGAGTCCTAACTGTTTTACCGTGGATAGCAGTGGAGGGTACGTATAGTTTTTAAACTCAGATAAATACTTATTGAACTTTATGAACTATTTAGTTAGTTCTACAGTATACCAACAAAGAAGTATTGCCGTCAAGCCACACCGGTACCATGCAGTACCAGCCACCTGAAATTGTCTAAATTATATTTGCATAATTGTATACGGTCTAAATTCGCTTGTAAAGATTTGATTATCGCAGTCGTGAGCAAACATTTCTATAGATATAAAAACAACCAATTAGAGCGAAGTATTTTGTTAATGTTTGTGCAATGGTTTCTTGTGTTTGAAATGGTGATAACTGTATGTATGCCATTTGGCATAGCAAGAGCGCTTATAATTTCATCCTGCCTGTCTGTCCGTCTGTCCGAAAGTTACAGAGCCATTTGGCACTATATCGATTATTGTCCAGATTTTAGAAATTATCATTTCATGAAGTGTTCGACCATTTCATGAAATAGTTGTATTTCGTGAAATAGAACATAGATCGCTGGTCACATAATGATTGTGATCTAGCCAGATCATTGAATACTTAACATTTGACGATATGCACAGTTAAACGCACGACTACGACAATATAAAATGCAACTGCTTCATGATGATTGAGGCCAAACATTAGTGATCATATCGTAAAATTATTAGATTATCCACCGGTAGAGGCGTTGATGTCGCTTTGTTTTTGTTGTGTACCATGGCGGTGGCATGCAACAATTCAAACAACATCGGGTGAACGCGCAAAAAAATTCGATGGACTTTCATTGGATTTCCAAATATAATATTATGGAAAGCGATCAACTTGAAGTAGCGCTCGCTTGGCCCGCGCGCGGTTGGTTACAATTCTAACCTAACCAATTTGGTCAGGGTGCGGCGTGAAATGCAACGTAACATTTAAAATTAGTTTTTAAAAATAAAAAATTCGCGACCTTTGTGGCTCCGACCAAACGGGTTAAGTCAGGTTATAACTAAAAAACCGTGCGCGAGCCAAAGAAGCGTTACTTTTAAGTTGGTCGCAGCTACTTGGCAATTTTTACTACACCTTAAACCATGGATACCCTACATTAATATGTATGGCCAAACTTCAACTGACATATCATTAAACGTTGACGTTTAAACGATATGGTCAATTTTAGCTGGCCATTTTATGAAATGGTCGAACACTTTATGGAATGATATATAATGAGATCTCGCTATGACAGATATAAAATGTGTAACAAATACCCTTTCCGTTCCGAAAGTGTCACATAGGTATTGCAAGAACATTACCGAAAAATAATAAAAAATCTTTTTAATATTAAAAATAATAAAATATTGTTTTTTTTTAAATTCTCATATACATGTATGTAGGTATCAAAATTACCCCAATATGATAAAAGAATTGCAAATTTTCAACTGAGGTCATAAGTTATGACTTATGGACAACAAGATGGCCGCTCGCGGTCCATTTATTTCAAGGCAAAATACCCGATAAAAAAATATAGCGTTTTTTTTTTTCTGACTATGACTAGGTACATGATTAGACTCTTAGCACGATTCTTAACAACACCCTCACGGATCGGGCAGGGTTTTCGTTACATGTTGTAGAAGGATGGTGTGTTCTATAAACCGCTAAACAATGGAATAGAGAAATTTCGAAAAGAAATATAACGCGTTCCCCAAACATGTAACGGAGTGATGAAAAAAAAAAAATTCACGGCACATGTGTGTGAAGATGATGTTTCTTAATAACATTTTTATTAAAAGTCAATAGTTTTTGAGTTATAGGATATTTTCTTTTCCAACTTACAGCAACATCTAGGTCTATTTGAGTTTTCTTGAAAAACTATGAAAGACAAAATAATTTTTGTTTTCGATCATCAAATTCGTATTCAGTACTTGAAGTAGGTTGACGTTAACAAAATTTGTTCAAAATTACAGGTATATTTACTGGAGCACATATACTAAGATAGAGAGAGCTCGATTTGATGGCTCCGAGAGAAAAGTTGTAATAAACAAGAATGTTTTTATGCGCGGAGGCATAGCCATTGACCATCAGATGCAGAAAATGTACTGGTTAGATAATCTGTATCTTAGCAATGTGTATCAAATGTCTGTTGAAAGTGCAGATTTAAATGGAGAGAATAGAAGAACATTATATATTGAACGAGGCACTGCTTCATATGGGCCATTGCTCCTATCAAAAGATTTTATATACTGGAGAACGTATGCGACCTATTCACAACTTACAAGGAATCCACCGCAATACAAGGTCGTGGAATCTAAACAATTTTTACTAGCCCGAAGTTCACACATCGTAGGGTGTGTAGGTATGGCCTCCAATTACAAAATTGAGGATCAAACGCAAGGAATTAAAAACTTCGAAGCTCAAAAGAGTCTGCCACCAAATAACTCAGAGACCAACGACAGCGCCTCCCTCAATGTTTCTACAGATGTTAGCCTGTTGTGTGTCCATGGCACGAAAGTTAACGGGGAATCTCGTTGTGAATGTACACAGGGTTACATCGGCGAGAGATGTGACGTTTCAGTCTGTCACAACTATTGTTTTCAAGGAGATTGTAGTGTCAGTGCCGAGGGACACGTTATGTGCAGGTAAAACATCTTCATACTATTAGAGAGTAAGTAGTTATAAGATAATAAAAGGCGCCCGAGCCCGTGCGTTGGACGCTGAACTGCGGGGTAATTGTGTAACATAAAAAACTTTTTACAAAAAAAAACAACCGACCTCCAAAAAAAAAAAACACTACTAAGTGAAAAATAACTAATTTCGGAAGTCGGTGTCTTAGGTTTTGTATTTTCTTTTTTTGCCACCGACTTCCGAAATGAGTTATTTTTCACTTTGTAGTGTTTTTTTTTGGAGGTCGGTTGTTTTTTTTTTGTACTTACACGTACGTACACTTTTTAGTTGTGGTACCTACTCCACACATATTCGAATACCACTACCTGCTACCAGTGACAGAAACTTTTCATATCATCTACATACTAAGTGGGAAAAAAATACGTATTTTGTAGCTAACTCAAAAACTATCCAAGCAAAATTAATAAAATTTATATGGGACCAATTCGGGAGCACACCCTTTCAAACAAAAAAAGAATTTTCAAAATCGGTCCACAATTGACGGAGAAATCGGTGGACATACATAAAAAAAAAAAAAAAAAAACAAACATACGCGACGAACATATAACCTCCTCCTTTTTGGAAGTCGGTTAAAAATAAATAATTATTTTCATGCTTTATCATTATCACTTTATTACAATTATTTAATTAAAAGTTTACGAGGGGCTCGTGGCTAAACAGTAACAGCCGCACGGGTAAATCAAGGTTTAGTGTCGTACGATTCGTACTTACACGATAGAAAACAAATTACGGAAATAAGTAGAATTAATATAAGCACCAAAAGAGAAGAAATCTTTCTATCGGAGGAACGTAACGTTATCATAAAGTCAGCTCTGTCTGCATCCCAGTAATAGGACTGCTCTTATGCGAAAAAGTGTTTTTTTGCATGGTCCCATGATTTATAAATAGTTGGAGGGAGCTTAATAATATACAACTGAAGAAACAACTAAAGGAATATTAAGGAATATTAATATTAAGGAATTTCTGACAGAACCATTTGACATAGATTTTTTAAATTATTTTTATTTACTGTTGACATTTATAATTTATAAATATTTGCTAAATTCAAGGTAAATTAATGATATTGACTTGACTACTAAATTATTAACAATTATAATTATTGTTATTTGCAAGCCATAATATGTAGCAAACATATCTTAACCTGTATATTATTATTTTTTATGTTATCCTACATGCATATTTTTATTTCTGTATGTGTACAAATGTTTGAGCAAATAAATATAATTATTATCTTATCTGGTTACGCTTGACGAGGTTGGTTTGTGGATAAGTGATCATCCATTACGTACCGAAACCCCTCCGTGCCGCAGAAAGAACGTTAAACCTTGTGTTACAGGTAGTCAGAAGCCCGAAAGTCTGACAACCAGTCTTACCAAGGGCTATCGTGTTACCCAGTAACTGGATTGTGAAAGTCAGATAAGCAGTCGCTCCATGTAAAAATAAAATACTGGTATTCAGCTACATCCGGTTAGACTAGAAGCTGACCTTAACATACCTACTTAGTAGGAAAAAGTCTAGGCAGCTGATCAATACCATATTAGTTTACCACTACGTTTGATGTAATTTGTGGTAAAGAAATTTAAACACTTTTATTGGTAAAGCGCCAGAGGTGTAGCGCAGGTACAAGGTGCGCGCCTCGTTCGCCTGTTATATAACAAGTCGGAAATATTTTTTGTTTTCCTTGTAACCCTGTTTCATATCTTCCTTATTTCATAATTTCAGGTGTAAAGCCGGTTACTCTGGAGAAAGATGTGAAGTCAACGCGTGCCATGAGTATTGCTCGAACAACGGCGTCTGTTCCTTGAATGAGGAGAGTGAGCCAGTCTGTCAATGTACAGGAGGTTATGAGGGTGGAAGATGCGATGTTTCAGTCTGTCAGAACTACTGTTTGCAAGGAGATTGTAGTGTCAGTTCTGAGGGACAACCTAAGTGCTGGTAAAACATGTTCATTTTATTAGGGACTAGATATAAAAAGAGATCGAGCGCGCGCGTGGGATGCTGATCGTTTGTCGGTACTTGATAACGTTCTGTTTTTCTTATGATGTTTTATGGATACTTACGGAAAAAAAGCGTCATGGAAAAATGGTAAAGCTAAAGCAGAATAGCTGCAAAGATCAGTGATTTTCTCCGGCTGCTCGGCCAATCAAGCTTCCGAAATAATCCGAAGAGCGATTGCGCCGGGAAGAGGCTCAGGTTTTAATTTGTTGCATGTAATTAGTCTCTGAATTAATGCGTGTCTCGTTCGTCTGTTATTATAACAAGTAGCAAATATTTGTTGTTTTGATTGTTTCCCTGTTTCATATTATCTTCCTTATTGCAGGTGTAATACCGGTTACTCTGGGGAAAGGTGTGAAGTCAACACGTTCTCCACACCAACGGTTGTCACTGGTGCTGCGTCCTACTCCACCGCCATCGACAGCCATATAATATCACAGGAACTAAATAACACACTCAAAGGATGGCGCATTGACATGGACCACGCCATGCTCAACTTCACAGATGATATTAAAGACACATTACGCGACTGGCGTGAGGAAATCGAAATTGGCATGTCCAAATTAAACGACAGTATCAAATTTACTTTCTCTGATATGAAACAGGAAATGAACACCCTCCGCAGCGAACTCGAGAAATTAAAAGAAAGCGTTCGCACAGTGGTTCATGATGTTTCAGAATTAAAATCGTTAGCACAGTTTCAAGCAACTGGGCAAAAGGATTTTAAGGGACGTGTCGACACCAGTACCCGTCACAACTCTTACCAATCTCAACGCCTAGTCAGCAGCCTCGAGTAAAACTTTGATTCCTTAAGCAAGCAAGTGAAATCTGCAACGTCCCAGAAAGGTGCGGTGAAAAATTAGTTCACATGATGTAACTGATGGGCACTGCGATCAATTTCTCAATATCACAGAAAGAAATCATCTCTATCCATCGAGTATCTACAACACGATCAATAAACTAGTAACAGACCAAAAAATATTATTGTTAAATTCTCCACACGAGTTATATGCGATAATCTTTTGACCGCATACCGTCTGGCTAAGGAACTCAAGTCCTGTCGAATTGGTATAACAGGGTTACCAACCAGAATATACATAAATTAAATCTCACCCTGAAAACAGAACAGTTACTTCTAAAAAATAAAGAAGTAGCTAAACAACATGATTTTAAGGTTAAAAACTCAACAGTAATTGTACGCGAACGTGACTGCAGGCCGCACACTGGATGAAAATTTAAAGCCAGTTAATCCCCAAAATCCCTTAACAACTGCTATGATACATCTTACTGTTCCTTACCGATCCTGACGACCCCATTACCCTCCTCCAGGAGAGCAGTACGGAAACCAGCATAGTATACAAAAACAGACGTCTCCCGTCATTCCTACCTCGCCGCCGAGGTCCTTTGCGATCGCGATCGCGTCCCCTATTAAATGATACTCCCCCCCGATCCTTGCTCGATAACGAGGTGCCAGCAGTTGTTGCAGCTGAGCACGTAGCTTTAAATTCCCCGACTATAATCATGATCAAAACTTTGTTCCAGCCCGTCCCATCCTTGATGTCCTCTCTCCGGTTGACGCCCTAAGCCGAGGTTCGTACTCCACAGGGGGTGCCCTTTTTTTTTTTGGGTGGGAAATTATCAAATAACTTCTACCGCTCTGGGCGGAGCGGGAGGGCGTGTCAGACTCTTACTGACTAAAACCCACCCGTGTTCCTTCGGTTGCCCTGTTGCCGGGGGCCACGATGTCCCTATCGGTTTTCTTCGAACCCCCGGCAGGCATTGGCCATAGCGAGCGTTCACCTAGTTTTAATTAGCATAGTTGAATAACCCCTGGCTGGAGGTTTTAAGTGTAGTAGCTTAAGGCACCCACAGGAAAGCCCGGTTAAGTAGTCATGATCTCAGAGGTCAACTACGAGAGAACAGGGTGGCAGGAATATCGACGAGACGTTACATGACTCTGAACGACTCTGCGTTGAAATTTTTCGTCGGTAATTTAAAAAAAACAGCTGTTGTATACATTTTGACCGCGTAAGTATTGCAGTTTTCTATGAAAAATCTGTTTAATTTTTTAAATTAACCGACAAAAATTTTCAACGCGGAGTTCTGAATCATATACTGAATCCATGGTAACAGTTTTCGCGTCGATGTCCCTGCCACCCTGTATATATAATGTTTGATGTGCACAGTATCATTACCCCGCGTCCTAATAGAAAGCGACTATGCGACCATCGCAACTTAGCGCGAACATTGTTCGTACGAACTTAAATAGCGATCAAACGTTCCGGAATCGAACTGGTGTCCTAATTCACATTCACGCGAATAAAATGTTTGATTACTAATTCGCGTGAACGTCACCAGAGGCTCTTTGTTTGTGGGAAATACAATTTAAAACTCTTTTCTGTAAACTTTCTGTTGCCAACTTCTTGAAAACTTTTATTTTTATCTGCTTCGAATAACAAAAATAAACCCTATACCAGCACATTGTTGAGGGGCTCGTGGCTAAGTAATAACAGCCGCACGGGTCGATCGATAAGGTTTGCCGAGATTGGTCGTTCGTCCCGTTTGCATTCGTAGATCTTTGACAACCAGTCTTGTCTCTTAGTGAAGGTCAGATAGGCAGGCTCGGGATCCTGTTACTTACCCTGAGATGTCTGTCTGTCTGTATTTCACAAGTTTTTATATATAGCACGGTAATTTTCTTCAAAATTCTTCAAAGTGAGATAGGTTGCACATTAAGAAGTCAGCAAGTTACAATAGCAGGCACACATCGCCAAATAAAATCTGCTGTTCGATACATTTCCGCTTATATAAATTGATAAAAGTATTGAAATAGCTGCTGCTTGTCAGGTTTAAACTTAGTAAACAATTCATAAGTTAAAACCGGCCAAGTGCGTGTCGGACCACGTACAATGAAGGGTTCCGTAGTTGGGATGAATTAATCCCAAAAACAAACTTAACTTTGTAGTTGAAAAATATGTTCTCCCAAAAAAAAAAACATGTTTTTGCAACTGCAAAGTTAAGTTGGTCGATTATTACTCGTTAACCTGTAAAGCCTACTTAGCCGTGATAGTTTTTCTTTTAATTTCGTTATATAAACTACTGTTGTGCTTTTTTTCACACACCCAAAACCAACCATATAGCCGGCAGGGGGGGGACACTTGACTCTAACAAAAATTAGCACTTTAAAGCTTAATATTTCGCAAACGGATCCCTAAATCCAAAAATGGTTTTCACAAACTCACAATGTTTTTAACGGACCTTTCCAATGATACCCCTCACTATGGGTTAAAAAAAGAAAAAAAATAACATCACCACTTTACGTGTATGAGAGGTACCCTAAAAAAAATGTTTTTCATAATTTTATTTTACCACTTTGTTGGCTTAATTAAAATATATACCTATGCCAAATTACAGCTTTCTAGTACTAAGGGTCTCGGAGCTAGACCGCGGACAGACAGACAGACAGACAGACGGACATGACGAAACTATAAGGGTTCGTTGTTTACTACGGAACTCTAAAAAATCGCTGTGCTTCTATGGTCTTTGTGTTTCGCTGTTGGTTTCCCTATCTAGCTCTGACTCAGCAAGGTAAATTATATTGCCCGGTGAAAAAAACTGCGTGTTTCTAACATCCATTATGAAATGTGACTTATTGACGCAAATACGTAATGCGACCATCCTCGACGGTCGCTTGTATTAGGACACAGCATTTTGACATCGAGTGAATACCTACGTCATCTCATTCGCGCGACGATCGCTTTAAATAGGACGCAGTCTTAGAATTATGATTTTTAATCGTTTGTACTTTTTAACACTTAGCTTATGCGTTGAATTTCATAGCCCTAACTTATTTATACTTCAAATTATATTCCTTTTCATTATGTTCTATTCTTTAATATTATATTAAGTTTATCTTCTATCATCTTCATCCTTCTCTTTATATCTTAAAAAGTATTTTGTATGATCGAAAAACCTAGGACTTTACAAAATAAGAAGCGATTTCCATAATATAAATACACGTAGTAAACATGAAATTGTGATACCCAAATTTAGATTAACTAAAACTAATAAGTCATTTCTTATAAACGGTATCCGCTTTTATAACAAGTTGCCAAAGTCTGTTACAGAACTAAGCGATGGAAACAAGACGAAGCAGCAACAACAGCAACCTAAATGCTTGTTCACGCACGATGTTGACAACCTGCGTGTTGCTATCACATTAGCTGTGGGCGCTCTTTTACCTAGCCACCTACTTACGCATCGAGAATCAAAATCATCAAGTCACCTTCGGACAGCCAATGAGAGGTCCTCAAGGGATGTCATCGAAGAAATACCAATAAGAGCAATTTACGAAGACTTCCGAATGCTTCT
Organism: Agrochola lychnidis; assembly: GCA_963680765.1. NCBI lineage: Eukaryota > Metazoa > Arthropoda > Insecta > Lepidoptera > Noctuidae > Agrochola > Agrochola lychnidis. Next base: position 17,771,006 of record OY796872.1, read on the forward strand.
TCGCGGAAGGTTAAAACGCTCGGTTTTTTCTAAAACTAACACATATTGACCTTGCTCTGTATAACTGCTTTTCAAAACTCTTAAGTAAAGACGAGTTCGTATTGTACAAGTCACTAAATCTTTTGCAATAAACCATTTATATTCTGGAGAAATCAAGAAGTTATCATTTCACACTCAACCGCATCCACAAATTCGAAGAGGAAGACGCATAACGCATAAACAATGCTATTGCTGCCCGTTTCGACTGTCCTTTCCAAAATTTGTCGACAAGGACAGCTATAGGAATCCGTTAGGTATAGATATTAACAATACTAATATATATTTTTTTACAATTCTGTTACAAACACACTAACATTTTATGATTTTACCTGTTATGTTATGTTATGGTGTCGAAATTATATTTTCACTTTAACTTTTGTAACTACTAACATACTTTTTAAGCTTTTGTAACTAATACTATGGGCCTTCGTTGTCTGTGAATATTTTTTTTTTTATGGAGTATTTTCTCTGAAAAAAAAAGAAAGTCTAATACCTTTAAACGAGCAATTCTTGTATATGTCGTGGCCAGATCTTAGAATTGATCACTTCATGAAATGATCGACAATTTCATGAAATGGTTGTGTTTCATGAAATGGCCAACTAAAATTGATCATATCGTTCAAACGTTAACGTTTAATGACATGTCAGTCCACGTTTGGCCATATCATTATGTAAGGTATTGATGAAGATATTTCTGGCTTTCATATTATCTTTTAGTAATCTGAGTCAATGGATAAATAAAACATTTAAAATAGCTTTTATTCCAGAAGAAAAATAATAATTAATAAGATTTGAATAGTTATATAAGTACTAACCTGTGAAATACGTTCCAACTTCCAAACTACATGGTTTTTTAAAGTTGCGCTCATTTTTCGAGTGAATTTCATAAAATACACGTAGCTTGGTATAATAACGATACTTCACTGCACTTTTATCTTCCATTTGCATATTTGTAATTGCTTTTCCAATCGAATTATCGTCCGCCGCTATGATGCACAACAAAAACAAAGCAATATCAACGCCTCTACCGGTAGATAATGTAACTATTTTACGATATGATCACCAATGTTTGGCCACATCATGAAGTAGTCGTGCGTTTAACTGTTCATATCGTCAAACGTTGAGTATTCAATGATCTGGCCAGACCACATCATGATGTGATCAGCGGTCGATGTTCTATTTCATGAAATGCAACCATTTCATGAAATGGTAGATCATTTCATGAAATGTGCTATTCTAAGATCTGGCCACGACATATATATATGTCAAAGACGGGTATGTGACTCTCGTTTATTATCAGCGATATTTTAACTACTGTGGGCGTAGTGTGGGTAGTGTTGGTTAATGCGCAATAGAAAAACAGTTTGCAGTTTAGATCACATTATAATTTACTATCAAATGAATCACACTAGCTAAATTATACACACACTGGGTGCGACGGCGTTTATTAAAATCACCAATTAACAAAATTATCACAAATTACAACTAACACAATAACTGAGCACCACGAATCGAGAACAGTTCCGCGAAGTCTTAACTCCAATGCGACCAGAGGTTGAATGTCCTCCTCGCCTTGGCCTTAAAACATCACGACTCTGTAGAAGCGCGCCTTTTTTGGTGTCGATAGATCTCTCATGATGTCGCCAGTGGCGCGCTTGCGATTCGTTTCGTGTCCGTACTCATGACCGGATCCGACATATTAATCTGAATCTCGGAAATGGCTCCAACGATTTTAATGAAATTTAGTATGCGGGGGGTTTCGGGGGCGATAAATCGATCTAGCTAGGTTTCATTTTTAGAAAACTACCAAAAAAAACCGAGCAAAGCTCGGTCATCCAGGTATTATGTATTAAACTATGTGAATTGTTCCAAAAATCTTCTTTTTTTCTGATCTAGATAAAGAAAAAAAGAAAGAAATAAAAATATGTTTATTTGTCACAGAAACACGTGCACAAAAGACAAGAGTAATCAGAAAACAACAAAAAGTACATAATATACATACTATTACATAATACTTATTACGAGCATAAAACAGAAATTAGTCGGCAGCTGCACGACATGACTATGACAAGAAGGCTTCCACTTAGTATGATGCTGTGCTATGGGGACCCAGAGCACTATTCACGAAGTATGTAGTACGTACTCGTAGACGTGTCAAGTCCGACCCAGTGATGCAACATTGGACAATCCCAACTACTGCACAACGTACTCAGGAAGAAGACGAACTGGTCACTAAATCAGCTGAGGTTAGATGTTGTTCTACTGAGTAGTACGTAGAGGTTGTGGTAGAGGGGAAAATATAGTCTTCAACGGCTTCTTATCTTGTGCTCGTTCCGAAAAACCGTTTTCCAGACAACAGTTGAAGCACACGTCGACTTCACTCATTTGCCCAGAGCAGCCGGTGTTACATCTGTAACGGAAACATTAACAATTAACCCAGGCAATAACAACAACTACGATTTTTTAAATATGTTATTAGGTCTCCTGAGAGTAGTTTATACCCAAGTTTGCAACCCTGAAAGCCTTGTGCTACTTCCACGGTGCTCAAAAAACTGCGAAATTCTGGCACGTTTCAGATTTTTTGAAAAATATACCTTAAGGACGTCTTTTATGTACCATCGAAGAAACCCATACCTAAGCAAATCGAAAACAAAATCCCGTGCACACGACCCTTTTTTTCGTAGGTAACCGTTACTACATCGGCCGAGCGCTGCAAGCAGAAATAGTCCTTACGGTGTATAGGTATGGGTTTCTTCGATCAAATCAAAATCAAATCAAATCATTACCACCTTAGTTTTGTAATTTTGTAAAGCAAGCTAAATTTGCAACAATCTAAGTCCAATTCAAGCACTCTAGGTCTATTGGTTCCGAAGATATAGCCAGTCAAAGATGGGCATTGTTTTTCCAAAAAGTAAAAAAAAATTCGATAACTAATTATGAAATTGTGGGTATCCACTAAACATCCAAAATCTAGCTACGTTTTAACCAAAGTAGTTGAAAACATAGCTGAATTATCCCGCCACAATGGCTTTGACTGGATCTTTTCGATGCCACCATCGAGGAAACCGCACGTTCACAGTGGGCGATCGTGGCATCGAAATGTCACCATCACCCACTATGAACGTACCGTACTTCGAGCCCTGATACACACGAGCGATATTTGATCATGCACTGGATTTTTAACTCTCGGTATTGAGCCAAGCAGTGAGAATCCTTTGAAAAATCGCCGTGTTTAAAAATTGCTCATGAGTACGCGGTTTGACAGTCAGACAGCGCGCATTGAAGGTTTTTGGTCGAATCAAACTGATGCGAAGGTAGAACTGATCATGTACTGATCGGCCTTTAAACAGATCACAAAGATTCTTACCTGTATTAAGAATGTCCATCAACAGTGGCGTTTTGACAAGTAAGACGGGAACATCGCACCTTTTACCCTCATAATGTCCTGTGCATTTACAGACTGGCTCACTCTCCTCATTCAGGGAACAGACGCCGTTGTTAGAGCAATACTCATGGCACGCGTTGACTTTACACCTTTCACCAGAGTAACCGGCTTTACACCTGAAATTATGAAATGAGAAAGATATGAAACAAGGAAACTAGCAAAATATGTGTGATGAAGCTTACACCTTTCACCAGAGTAACCGGCTTTACACCTGAAATTATGAAATGAGAAAGATATGAAACAAGGAAACCAGCAAAATGTGTGTGATGAAGCTTAAGCCCAGTACGCTGCGTGTCAGGAGGTCCTGAAACGCAGCGTACTGGCTAGGTACTGGCAGGCTAAGCAGATTGATATAGTTCAGGTGAACTATATCAATCTACCTAGCCTTTACCCAACTCTAGCTGAAGTCTAGCTGAATACTAGTATTTTACAAGGAGCGACTGCCTATCTGCCCTCCACAACCCAGTAACTGAATAATACGATACTCCTTGGTAAGACTGGTGTCAGACTTTCGGGCTTCTGACGACTCGTAACGTCTGTCAAAGATCCATGAATGACAGCTGGGACCAATGGCTTAACGTGCTTTCCGAGGCACGGAGGAATCTCGGTATGTAAAGATGGTCACCTATCCTCGGACCAACACTGGCAATCGTAGCTTAACCCAGTGGATCGACCCATCCGGATATTATTACTTAGCCACGATCTCTTCAGGTCCTGAACGTTATAAACCATTTCATAATATTACAATAAGATACAAGTAAGCTAGGTTTGCCATTTCACTCGAGGCCGGATTGCAGCCCGAGCCGAAGGCGAGGTAGTGGAGCCGAGAATTATTCATTGTTATTTTGAACCTTAGAACGGTGATATTTTATTTGTTTACACAATGGTGTCGATTCTCTTGTCAGAAATGCCTCTAACTAAACTAGACAAAAATCACCAAAATTTAGTTAATCCTGTCAAACGACGATTTCCCATTCTGAAATAGACTAAAATGACACAACTATATTTAAGTTTGGCAGCACTAAGATGGTACTGAGATATTAGTTTAGTGAAAATGGCAATTTTGCTATTCTGAATTTGACGTTTTTCACCTAAAATTTAGATTTTCTAACTAATCTAACTATTTTTAATCGCGACTAAAAACGTGTGGAATAAAATTGGTTGTCATGAACTTTAAATTCACACCAACACCTCGACTTCAGATGCAAAAACAGTACTGAATATTTTTTGTCTTTTGCTTATATCTCGAAAACGGTGTGTCCAATCGCAAAAATAATGAAAATTTCGACACCCTTTATAAAATCCTTAAACCCCTCACACTACATGTAGGTAATATTTTTTTCTTATTTTCCATACAAAAGTGGAAAAATCCATATAAAACACGTCGAGGCTGCCCCCCCTGCGCGCCTCCGGCTCTAAAAAGATTCACGTGGTTAGGTATCACGTGTGGAGTTGCGATTGTCAAATTCGATTTAGATGTGTCAAAATTATTTTTAAATTTAGAGTATTTATTTTGCAGAATAGCTTTGAGATTCTCATAGTCAAAAGTAAGGAATTTTAGTGATAGTTTAGTTAGTTTAGTTCGGTGTACAAGAGAATCGGCACCATTATTCACAATATTAGGCATAAGGAGGCATAAAGGTTCTTTGCCGAGATTTTAAAAATCGCACATTTCTGACAAGTATATAGTTATCTTCAGCGTACTTTCCCGCACTAGTGCAAAATGCAAAAAGTAAAAAGTACCCGTGTTCAATACATTGAGAACCTAAAAGCGGTGCAATAAGAGCCACTTTTCGGGTTTCGTTCTTGCTTTCTTTTTCGTGTGATTAGTGACTAACCTGGTGTCGGAGTTTTTATGCCACCCATGCCTCATTCGGCTTCACATACCGTCGAGAAATATCTCTCAGGCATGCCGGTTTCGTCACGATGTTTTCCTTCACCGTTTTTGGACTTTTCAGCAATATTACATAACATAACATCATGCATTGTTTCCCAGAAGGGTAAAGCAAAGGTGTATATGGTACACCCTCATTTCGCCAGTTTTGTTTAAGTCCCATCTGACTGGGCACAAATCTAGACTCCGGACTGCTACTGAGAAATCCCTTTTCCGAGAAAAGGAGCATGCTCACTTGTAGTGCCGCGAGTACGATCAGATCAGCGTCCAACGCGCGCGCTCGTGCGCCTGTTATGTCATGAACATGTTTTACCTGCACATAGGTTGTCCCTCAGCACTGGCGCTACAATCTCCTTGAAAACAGTAGTTCTGACATACTGAGACTTCACACCTTTCCCCAGAGTAACTGGCATTACACCTGAAATAAAGAAGATTTGAATCAGGGAAACAAGAAAAATAACAAATATTTGTGACTTGTTATGACAGGCGAACGAGACACGCGTTCAGAGATTACATACAAGTACATCAAACGCTGCTCGCGCCATACGTAACGCACGTGTACGACCAGCACCTCTTCCCGGCGCTATGTTTTTTATTTATTTATTTTAAAAAAAAGGCGTTTGATGCTTTTTTACACGTCGCAGAGTGGTCTGAAAATTGAGCTCCATACTCATAGAAACTTAAACGATTAAAAAAATAAAAAACCGGCCAAGTGCGTGTTGGACCACGCACAATGAAGGGTTCCGTAGTTGGGATGAATTATTTATCCGAAGAACAAACTTAACTTTGTAGTTGAAAAACATGTTCTCCCATACAGATTACTACTCGTTAACTTGTAAAGCCTACTTAGCTGTGATAGTATAGAGGTAACATTAAAAAAAAATGTTTTTCACAATTTTGTTTTACCACTTTGTCGGCGTAATTAATATGTATACCTATGTCAAATTACAGCTTTCTAGTACTAAGGGTCTCGGAGCTAGACCGCGGACAGACAGACAGACAGACAGACGGACATGACGAAACTATAAGGGTTCCTTGTTTACTACGGAACCCTAAAAAACCGGCCTAGTGCGTGTTAGACCACGCACAATGAAGGGTTCCGTAGTTGGGATGAATTTATTCTAAGAACAAACTTAGCTTTGTAAATGAAAAACATGTTCTCCCATAAATGCTGTATGGGAGAACATGTTTTGAACACTTGATTCTAACAAAAATTTGCATTTTAAAGCTTAATATTTTTAAATCGGATCCCTAAAGATAATAGACACGTAAGTATTTAATACTTTATCATTATTAATAAAAAAAACTTAGATAAAACGCATTAAGGTTGGGGAGTGGGGGCTGTCCACGTCACAATTCAGTACAAAATCTAGCAAGGCGAGACGTCATGCCACATTTTAATTCAATGTAATCTTTTGAAGGTAAAAATAAATAAAATATACGTGTCCAATATTTTTTTAATAATCTACCTGACGGGGCACGAGGCACGGGTTTAGATTGTTTCGAAAGCTTTATTGGCCGAACCACCGTAGAAAATCACTGATCACGTAGAAAACAGTTATTATGGTAGCAAGTCTGCTTTAGCCTTAGAACCCGACCCCCACTATGTCGTGACGACAGATTATCGTGTCGTAGCTTCTGTATTTAAATGGAGGTGTTCACATATAGGACGACACGATTAACTATCGTCGACGACTTTTTTTTGCAGTGACGACAGATTGTCAAGTTAATGGGAACGGCTAGCACGACAGTCGTAAAATGATAAAAAAAACTTCACGACTTATCGTGACGGCAAATTAAGTGTTGTTATTGCGACTATCAGTTGTTTACAAGTGTTTTCTTCTCCCCTCACGCCCCCCGCGCGCATACTCGGCTTGCTTTGTCCGTATCAGTACTAGTCGGACTCTTGTTGCGAAATGTCGTCACGATCCAATGGGAACAGCTAGAGACGACAGTCGTCCAACGATAAATTAATCGTCACGACATAGTGGGAACGCGCCCTACGTTTCTTCCGTGTCGTTTTTTTCGTAAGAATCCATAAAAAATTCAAACAAAAAAACAGAAGGTTACACATGCGTTTGACAAAGTACCTACCAGCATCCAATGCGCGCGTTCAAGCGTTTTTATAACTAGTCCATAATAAAATAAACATGTTTTACCTGCACTTAGGTTGTCCCTCAGCACTGACACTACAATCTCCTTGGAAACAATAGTTGTGACAGACTGAAACCTCGCATCTGTCGCCGATGTAACCCTGTGTGCATTCACAACGAGATTCCCCGTTAACTTTCGTGCCATGGACACACAACAGGCTAACATCTGGGGAGGCGCAGTCGTTGGTCTTTGAGTTAATTGGTAGCAGTCTCTTTTGAGCTTCACAGTTTTGAATTCTCTGCGTTTCATCCTCAAGTTTGTAGTTGGATGCCATACCTAGAGCATACCAACTTTGGGCAATCAAAATTTTTTTGGGTTTCACCTCCTTGTCGTGCGGTGGATTCCTTGATAATTGCCAAAAGGTGTCTTCTGTCCTCCAGTATATAAAATCTTTTGATACGAGCAATGGTCCTAATTCTTTAGTTTTGTGTGGTTCACTATATAATGTTCTTCTGTTCTCTCCATTTAAATCTGCACTTTCAATAGTCATATATCTCGTATTGCCATACTCGTAATACCCAATATCTAACCAGTACATTTTCTGTGCCTGATGGTCAATGGTTATGCCTCCGCGTACAAAAACATTCTCGTTTATCACAACTTCTCTCTCGGAGCCATCAAATCGAATCCTCTCTATCTTATTGTCTGTGCTCCAGTAAAGATATCTGTAATTTGTAAACCGTTATAACCAATGTTGTTAACGTCAACCTACTCAAGTAATTAATACAAGTTTTACACTTCTACAACATGTAACGTCATAAACCCTGTATGATCCGTGAGGGTATTGTTATTAATTTATTGTGCTAAGAATCTATTAGTAGTTTTGTGAAATAAACACACGCAATTTTTTTAAAGGGGTATTTTATTTGAAAATAAAAAGGCGGGCGGCCATCTTGTCGCGGGTATCCATAAGTCACAATCATAACCGATGACCTCTATGACGATGAAAATTTGCGGTTTTTTCAAATTTTGCTTTTGGTAAGATTTAAAAATGTACGTGTTTCAGCGTTTGTATAAAATCCCCAAATTACCAAATTTACACGATTATTGACATTTTAAATTATCTCTTTTTAAAAGATAAATATAAGGAATTGGAATATAGTAAGAGTCGGTATCTTTTCCGCATTTTCGACATCCACTTGCTTAGCTCGTGGAAGCTGGCGGGATGGTAATTTTTTATTTATTTAATTAAAATCTGTCCACCCGTAAAAGGTGTTACAATTAAAATTAAAGTTATAAGACAACCCATGCAGCTAACATGTAGGTATTATGAGGTCAATGGCGGCGGAGTATTTCAAATTAACAGTGATATTATTAAAATTAATTATTATTATTTTATTTGTCTGATCTTTCACGCTTTAACTGCTGGATTTGGATGATAGGTTTACGGACAGGTGATGAGCTGGGACAGGATACTTTTTATAGCACGACCCCGTGGGATAATTTCCGACATCAACGCGGGCGAAGTCGCGGGCGGAAGCTAATATTTTCAATAATAATGTTAAAAAATGTTTAAAGGCTCTTTCAAACTGGCGCGACACGCGACGCGACACAAAGACACCGCTCGTCGCGCGACGAGCGGTGTCTTTGTGTCGCACAAGGCTTAAAACTGTTCATTTCGTCAAACGTTGAGTATTCAATGATCTAGCCAGACCACAATCATGATGTGACCAGCGGTCGATGTTTTATTTCATGAAACGGTCGAACACTTCATGAAATGATCATTTCTAAGATCTGGCCAACATATCGATATACTTAGTGCCAAATGGCTGTGTAACATTTGGACGGACGAACAGACGGCAGGGCGAAATTATAAAAGCCAGGCTTTTAACAGTCAGGCTCTTTTAACAGCGTACCATGGACTGGTTGCCTCTGTTTTGCGGTATGGCATTATTTTCTGGGGGCAGTCTACTGATAGGGAGCTGGTATTTAGGTTGCAGAAGCGATGCATCAGGTCAATGTGCGGTCTTAAGACAACTGATAGCTGTATTCCCTATTTTAAATCGTTAAAATTTTTAACTTTGCCCTGTTTATATATAATGGAAACGGCTTTGTTTGTGAAATGTAACCCACATCTATTTAAAAAAATATCAGAGGTCAGAAAAAATCCAATACGGACACAATACATCAATCAATTATGTCAAGTTAAATGTAAAACCGCGTTATTGCAAAAAAGCTTTTTTGGTATTGCCCCACTCATATATAATAAAGTACCTAATATTATAAAAAATATGACAACATTAAAATTTAAAAGGGCGCTAAACGAATTTTTAATTATGAAAACTTATTACACGATTGACGATTTTCTTAATGATGATTCACTAACTAATTGACATACTATTACCCTGATTGACATAATTATTGTGATCCTGGTTCGCTTACTTAGTCTTATTTTATATTTTTTATTGCTATGACCACACTGACATTTTTGTTTAATTTTTTGTAATTCCAATGATTTGCATATTTCTATTTTTTATTTGGAATTGTAAACCTTTGCATGCCCACGTGACGGTAAAATATGGAGAACTTTATTATAAAAACACCTATGTACTATACCCATTTTTGCAAAGAAATAAATGATTTGATTTGATTTGAAGAGCTCTTACCATTTAGCATAGGCACATCCAGCCACGCCTATTACATGGGACTTAAACATAACTGGCGAAATGTGGGTGTGCCTACTACAAGTATACCTCTGCCCAACCCTAAGTCAAAGTCAAATAATTTATTTCAATTAGGCACAAAAAGGCACTTTTGAACGTCAAAAACAAAAATAGAATTCATTCTAGTCGCCCCTTCCAAAAGGTAGTTTTCGTATGGAGAAGAATGGGCAAGAAACTCCACCGTTACTCTTTTAAAATGTTTTACAATATTTTGTAAAGACGATGTACCTGGAATAAGATTACTATACCACAATAGGTAAAAATAATTAAAAATGAAGCAATGACAGAAAAAAGAATTATGTAATGGATACATGGTGTTCACATATTTACAAGCATTGTGAAAGTAGGTACCTATAATACGATATTCCTAAAAAAAATAACAAGTGATACTAATTAGTCAGTGTGTGAGTAATCACAGAATGTAAAAAAAAAATTGTTATAATATTTAATTACACAATTAAATTAGCAACCAGTTTGATTTTGTCTAGACTCTAAATTGTCCTATGGAGCTAGACCAGCATGCTTCCAAGCATTTTTATCTAGAATATAATCCTCTAATTTGTAATATGCTTGTTTACAAAGAGTACTTTTAATATGAGTTTTAAATTTTCTTTCAGTTAACTGTAATACAGTGTGAGTCTTCATAATGTGCACATATCGAAATGAGGGAATCTATGCTTAATTTTATCGACGGAAAAAATGGTCAAAAATATTTTTTTTTTAAATTTTTGTATCAAATTTTTTTTTTAAAAAAAATTTATTCTCTTTAGGGGGCATCTTATTTATAAATTTTACAATTATTGTAAAACTTGTTGAAAAAAAAATACAGATTTTTGCTAAAAAAACATGTTTATTTTCAATTGAGGGTAGTTTTTTTTCTCAATTTTAATTTTATGTGGACGCCTACTTACTTCCAATCATTATGGAGTTTGTTTCATCGCGATAGCTGATTCAGTTTAAAAGTTACACAGTTTTGTTACAATTTTTTTTTTAATTCTATAAAAAGTATTTAAAAAATATTTCGATTTTTTTAAATATTTTTTCTGTCGTTAAAATTAAGCATAGATTCCCTCATTTCGATATGTGCACATTATGAAGACTCACACTGTATATCACAAGGTATTTTGTTGTAACATTTAACACAGTACCCCATAAAAGATGTTTGTACTTTGGATAATCTGAAAAATGGTTGATCTATTTTATCTTTATTTCTAGTATTAAAATTATGTCTATCACTTATTTTCTTAAAAAGATGCAGATTTTTCCTTCAGGGAAAAAAGGCGTGATGTTATGTTATTACTTTACATCCAGCTATCACCATTTAATACACAAAAAAACCATTTCACAAACATGATTAATAAAATGTCTCGCTCTAATTGGCTGTTTTTACATGTATATGAAAACGTTTGCGTGAATTTAGACCGAATACAATTATACAAATAGAATTTAAAACAGTTTCGGGTGGCTGGTATCGCGTGGTATACCGGTGTGGCTTGACGGCAATACTTCTTTGTTGGGATATTGTAGAACTAACTAATAGTTCATAAAGTTCAATAAGTATTTTGCTGAGTTATAAAACTATACCTCAAATATGGCGAGGGGGGTAATGGCTCATCTTTGAGTTATGCTCGTGAACGGGTGCTGCTTGTGGTGACTGGTCGTCTTGCTGATCATGGTTTTGTTATTGTTACTAGTAATTAACTGTTCATTTATTTTACCCCGATGGTCCTAGTTTATCATTTATAACTGCCAATTACAGCTTTATATAAGCGGGCACGGCCTTTATGTCTGGAGGATTTATTTAGATATTTAGTTCTTTTTACGTCTAGTTTTTTTTTTTTAAATATTGCTTGAGTATAGTTCTCGATGTTTTTGGTTGGTATATTGGCGTGTGCTAGCTGACATATGGCCTATAATTTATCATTTGAATTATGTTTTGTGTTGCATAATGTAAGTTATTTTGCATACTATTGTATAGAATCATTTTTCTAACTTGAACAGACAGCTGTACTGCTGGGGAGTTTGTTGCGCCACTTCTTCTTCCCAGCTAAAGGCACTAGGAAGTGGTGAAGGGTGGGCATTTTTGGGGGACTGTCTTATGTAATTTAGACGTTCGAAAAGTGCTGATTCTCAGCCTAGTTTGAATAAATGAATTTTGAATTTTTTTGAATACGTACCCACAGTTATCCACGGTAATACAATTGATAGTCTGATCCACCTCGGTAAAAAGACTTTGTTGAACTGCGTTGGTATATCCAGGTTTTGATGAAATCGAATTTATAATTTTCGACCATGGTTCGCTCCAAAAGAATAATAATTGTGTGACCGGGTCGTGGGCAATCCGTGCCTGTTTGGATTTATCACTTCTAAACAAGATTAATATTTCCCTAGTTGCCATGTTATAGCTACAAATAGAAAAGTCATCGAGTGTTTCATCGACAAACAGCACCCTGTCGTGTACTGGATCGTAAGCTAGTGATGTAATCGAATCTGCCGGAATGACTGCTATATACGTTCGTGTGCCATTATTATCATAAAACTCTAGTTGGAACCTCCCGGCCATGACGACGTCTGAAACATAAAAATACAATTTTCTAAGCTGATTAAAATCTTCTCTTTCCTAGCTTTTACTCTTCTTTCCATAAAATACGCTACCCATTGTACTAATGGTTGCCAATCTATTTGCATTCTCGCCAGTCTGCTTTTCAGTTTTATTGCTAGATTAGGTAACTAAATAAATTTTGTAACATAGGGCATTTGAATCGTTTTGAATCTAAAATCCATACTTGATGTCACTTAAAACATCTAAAAGTTAATTAAATTTAAAATTATTATCATCATCTTCCTACCCTTGTGTCATGTTACTTGGGTTCGGCGCAACACGTTTTCTTCATCCAATCTCCTCTGTCAACCGTCACGCTATCATTCACTCCCTTCTCTTTCATATCATTCCTCACACAATTCTTCCATCTTTTCTTTGGTCTTCCTCTCCCGCTTCATCCATCAACATTTACGTTCATCACTCTTTTAGTCACATGCGTTTCTTCTCTCCTCATCACATGCTCATACCCGGCCAAACGATTTCCTTTCAACTTTTCTGTCACTGGCGCCACTTTTAATTTCTTACTGTCTCCATTATCGTCACTCCACACATCCATCTCAACATTCTCATCTCCGTTACATTTAAATTACAATTAAATTAAAAATATTATCAATTTAATTAATTCATACCTTAATGTCACTCAAAATATTTATACTGCATCTAATTTCATACTATTCACTTTTACTTTCTGATACGTCAGGTGTCGAAAAAAATACCGGACTGTTACATAGCAATCCCATAAGAGGTATTATAGTGTACAAGTGTGTGCGTAGAAACAGGTGCACTCCCTCTTCCCTCACTCTCATAGTCCGATGGGACGGCAATCCGACACGACCGGAGAGAGATCAGCAGGGCCAACAGCTTCACGTGCTTTCCAAGGCACGGGGGTATCACACCGCCAACTTCCAAACTCCGGGCTGTTACTAAGAAACACCCAATAGAAAAACCAAATAACACTGCGCGACCCGGGAATCGAATCCAGGACGCTCAGCAGTCGCGCTTGCGACCACGAGACAACGAGGCAGTGGCAATTGGACTATACCGTGTGATCGGAGGGTCTTGATCCTGGTTCGTTAGTCGAATATACAGTGTAATTCGTTATAATGTGCACATATCGAAATGAGGGAATCTATGCTTAATTTTATAGACGGTTTTTTTTTTAATTTTTTTATATTAAAAAAATCCTCTTTGGTACATAATTGTAAAAATTGATGAAAGAAATACAGATTTTTGATAAAAAAACATGTTTATTTTCAACTGAGGGTGGCTTTTTATCACAGTTTTCATTTTACGAGGACGCCTAATTACTTTCAATCATTATGGAGTTTGTTTCATTGCGATAGATGATTTAGTTTAAAAGTTACACCGTTTTGTTACAATTTTTTTTTTGTAATTCCATAAAAGGTATAAAAAAATATTTAGATTTTTTTAAATATTTTTTCTGCCGTTAAAATTAAGCATAGATTCCTTCATTTCCATATGCGCACATTATAAAGAATCACATTGTATAGGGTGACAGGTAATTAGTGACCGATACTTAAACAAGTAACTTTACTCTTCATTATGAACAACTTTTACTATGGGACAAAACATGAAATCGTGAAGAAAATCAACTGTTCCATACATTTTGACAAGTTTTGCGAACATAAACGTAGGGAACAGCAGATTTTTTTTTTTTCGCGATTTCAGGTTTGGTCCCATAATATAAATTGTTGTTAATAATGATGAGTAAAGTTACGTGTTTTAGTATCGGTGACTAATTACCAGTCACTCTATATATTACACCTTGTTGAACGATTGTGTCCACGAAGAGCACCCAGGTGCTCTTCGTGGATTAAAATTTATTTTTACATTTTTGTCCACGAAGAGCACCTACGACTCAGCAACCTAGTGCTAGGATGTATTTGTTTTACAGGACGTTATTAAATGAAAGATATCGATAAAAATCACTAGTACGTTTATTAATTACACATATTTACGTACATACGAAATTTATCTAGTCGACATTTAAAAATGAAAATAATAAAAATCACTATGACAATTTCCTTTATTTCATTATTTACATATAAATTATATTTTTAAATATTAGAATAAAATAATATAAAAACATTTAAAAATATAAAAAATAGTAGCCCACCGGTATCCGGAGCAGGGTCCAAGCTACCGGCGGTCAGGGCTCCAGAGAGAGGAACCTCCTAACGATGCGAGCCGTGTCCAGGAGTACCGTTTTCTGAATCAAGCCCTTAATCCAGCTGCCCAACGAGAGCCTCCTTAGGTGTTGGTCGAGGCTCTTAGCAATTAAGCCATTGGCTGATACGACTATCGGCACAATGATTGCGGAGTCCACATCCCACATGTCGACAACCTCGCGAGCCAAGTCAAGATACTTGATTTGTTTATCTTTCTCGGCTTTCACGAGGTTCCCGTCATGCGGGACCGTTATGCTATGACAATAATTATTAACCTTAAAAAATAATAACACTTCTTATTTTTAATATATCACAGTCTCCACATATCACTTTTATTGCAAAATCAGTCTTAATTAAATCTTACCTAATAATAACACAGGTAAAACAGGAGTATAAATTAAAAACTAATTATATTATAATAAGATTGCACCAAGAGAAAGGGAAACTAGTAATCTGCTAAGTGTACGATAGATTATGTGTGCTAGATCTTAAGCTTTCTTTGTTGTTTTTTATCTGTATCTTCCGCCAAATTATGATCGATTGATCGGTAGAAGCGCTAGCTATCATGCAGACAAGGCAACTTAGTTTGGCAGTCAGGTTAACATCCTTGACAGCAGAATTGACGGGGTCCGCTAGGGCCGATGGCTGCCGGGGTTGTGAATAAGGCCGAAAGGGAAATCGTGGCCCCCGGCAACATGGCAACTGAAGGAATACGGGTGGGTTTTAGTCAGTAAGAATTTGACACGCCCTCCGACTCCACCCAGAGCGGGAGAAGTAATTTGATAAATTACCAACCAAAAAAAAAAATGGCAACATCGTTATGGGTACCTACACTTAGCAGATTACTCGTTTCCCTTTCTCTTGGTGCAATCCTGTAATAATAACTTAGTTTTTAATTTGCGCTCTTGTTTAACCTGTTTTATTATTAGGTCAGATTTAATTAAGGCTGATTTTGCAATAAATGTGATATGTGGAGACTGATTATGATGTGATATATTAAAAATAAGAAGTGTTATTACTAGGTAAGATTTAATTAAGGCTGATTTTGCAACAAAAGTGATATGTGGAGACTGATTGTGATATATTAAAAATAAGAAGTGTTATTATTTGGCAAGATTAATCAATACAACACTTCTTGTACACTTAACTTAACTTCACTTTACTTGATTGACTTGGCTAGCTGCTATTCGCGCAGGTGCTATTCGGACGGGTGCTCTAACTGGACTACTTCGATTTCCGTAATAAAACAGGCGGTAATATTATTATTATGCTAAATAGAAACCCTTGAGTACTGATCCCCAATCTAACATTTAAAATTACTATCAAGCAACCAACCTTTTTACCCGACTACGGCGAAGCAAAAATGAGGGTTATAATTTTTTTACCTACCTTTTTATACACGTTTTTCTTACCCTTGAAAGCACAATTTTTTTTGTTCGTATGTAATTTTTTATACTTAACCAAATTATACGAGTTATACAGTGAAATGTGTATAATTTCGCTACAATATGAAATAAATAGATTTACGGATTGCCATTTTTTAAAGGCAAAAAAGTAGGGTTTGGCCTAAAATAAATGATTTGAGATCAAACAAACGCTACAATAAAAACTTAAAAAATAACAAACAACAATATTATTTTTCATTGAAATTCGAACACGACAAACAACTCTTGTACTCACCCCAGGAGAATGAGTGCGCCAACCCTACGTACAGCGCTAACAACACCAACACACCCCCTGTTCTATACATTTTATACCGGAGATAACGTTGTTTCAACAGAGGTAGATGATGCGTCCGCCCTGGTCACCGCTCGTGAGGTTTCCTAAAACGTGAAGCTATATTTACAGCAATAAGTTATAAGGCATATTGATAACCCGAGGGGTCTTCTGATAAGAGGGGCTCCAAGTAGGAATATCGTGCAATCATACAGGCTGAATTTTCCATGTGTGCGTGAATAGCCAAATTTGAACAATAAAGCTACGTTCACACAGCGTTTTTTTTCCCGTATACCGTGCACGAGATTTTATCGAATAGAGCGGTGGCAGTAGAAAATGTATTAAATTATTGACACGGAGTCTATGCGGGAAAATATCGTGTTCGAGAAATATATTTCCCCGTATGGCTACGTTCACATGACAACTATACGATTCGATTTTATCACGTATACGGTTTTCCCGTATACGAGACAATTATTCACACGGCACAAGCAAGCACGCGCGTGTTAAAATTGGATTAAAACTACATTTATAGGCATTGATTTGATTGATTTTTAAAGGTTTTTATTAACAGAAAAAAGGTTAAAACAAGTTAACAAAAAGATCTTATTCTAAATGTAAACTAACACGATCCGAACAATGTTAAATAGGCTAAAACACCTCTCTTAAGACCAGGCACTCAAAAGATAATTTCCACGCAGACTCCGCCCCAATGCACCCCACTACTCTACTATGTGCTAAACGCTAACACATCAGTAATAAAGTTGAATATCGCGTGCGCTCTTTGGTCGTGTTCGAGCATGGAACTAAATGTCGTAAGTCTCAATTCTTATTTCGTTTATAACTAAAGTAATAATTGATCTAAAGAAAAAATATCTTATATTTGGATAATAAACTATATTTCCTTACTGGCTATAATTATTTTAGATATAAAAGCCGAGTAATCTTGTTTGTGTTTCAAATAATCTTTAAAAAAGACATGATTTTCGAATAAAAAATGGATCGAGCGAAAATGTTCCAATTACGTAACTGTCTTATATTTGGGAAGAAAAAGAGCCAATGAGTCATATACTGAAGTTCCATTTTGATTGTATGCGTGACTTTCTTCAGAATATTAATGCAAATTAACATACAACATGTATGATTGTTAGTGTGACTACTAATTTAATAGATACATAATATATTATAAGATTGTGCTGTTATGTAGAGTTTGCAGACCCACATTTTTTAATTAAAGTTTCCCAGGCCCCCCATATTAAATTATTTTGAAATGATTAAATAATTGTTACATGATTAAGACAAAACATTATTTAACAAAACGACAAAATAAAAGCATATAAACATAATGTAATGTAACATTGATATCCACTTAATTATCGAGCTTTGAGTGTCAGAATGGTTACTAATTAATTATTATGTATGTCGGATCCGGTCATTAGTACAGACACGAAACGAATCGCAAGCGCACTGCTGGTGACAGGACGTGATCTACCCACACCTAAAGCGCGCGCTTCTACAGTGTCGTGATGTTATAAGGCCACGGCGAGGACTGATTCAGCCTCTAATCGCATCGGTGTTAAGACGTCGCGGAACTGTTCTCGATTCGTGGTGCTCAGTTATTGTGTTAGTTGTAATTTGTGATCATTGTGTTAATTGGTGATTTAAATAAACGCCGTCGCACCCATTGTGTGTATAATTTAGCTGGTGTGATTAATTTGATAGTAAATTATAATGTGATCTGAACTGCAAACTGTTTTTCTATTGCGCATTAACCAACACTACCCACACTACGCCCACAGTAGTTAAAATATCGCTAATAATAACGAATGTCACATACCCGTCTCCGACATATATATAAGTGTCTTTGAATATTGTGTAGGGAAAGAATTTTATGAAGAACAGCACGTAAAGTCAAGACTAGGCATTTATTTCACTTAGGCTTGTCAATAAATAGGTAGGTATTGTTAATGAGAAAGCTAGTTACCTGTTACAAATCTAGGTCTTCATGGAGAAGAAGGACAAAAAACTCCATAGTAGCTTGTTTTAAAGTATTTTACCAAAACATTTTTAAATTAGCATATGATTTTGCTATCACATTAATCTCTTGGGCATTTGAGAATAGGTCTCTCAAAGATATAGCAAGAACATGAATATTCCCTGATTCGATTTACACACAAGACAATACATATTGTAACACATATAGAAAAACTATGTGATCAATTAACTTACGTGAACCATATAGGTAGTCCATCTTTCACCACAGTTAAATCAAAGAGTCCCAGAATTGGCGGGTACACATAATTTTATATTTTTGAAAACCTATTGTATGTTCACAAAAATATATAAAATTTTAAGAAAATGTCCGTTATTCATAGTTTAAATAGGGCCTCAAGTCTGCTATTACAATAGTGTCAGAATGGTCTTTCATTGATTTCATAATTGTTGATTTTGACAAGTTTGGTAATCTACTAATATAATGGCGTCATTATGACTTTCCAATGGTCAGCCACTGACACTCCATTGAAAGAAATGGCACTTATTGGTAATCTCGTACATAATGACAAATGAATGACTTAGGCGGTATCATTGGTCGTATTGTACGACAATACCATTAGGTATAACACAATTCTATTACGAGACCATTGACCGACCAATGATCGACCATTATGAATTTAGCAGATTACGATTTTTTTAGCAAAATGACAATGGGATCGTGTTGGAATGACGAATATATAGAAATAGCAGACTTGGGCCCCAGGAATAAACAGCCTTGCTGTACACACGGCTACACATCAAGCTATACATGTCCAGTCTATGCTGATCTCGCATTGTATAGGATATGTATATATCCAGTATAAGCTGACCTCACATTGTACGGACAAGAAACTCCAAGATCAAGCTATACAGCTTGATGTGTAGCCGTGTGTACATCGCACACGTCTTCACAGAGTAGGCAACTCGTTCATGGGTCAATGTATACGCTTTTACAACAAATTTCCGATTAACATTCGAAACTTACATAATTTAAAAGCTGTATTAAAACCAAACTTTATAAAAAAGAGTACTATAAAATTCCTGATTATTTATAGATTATTTGAGTAAGCTGCTCGCTCTGCTAAGCCTTGTGATAAAACCATAAAACCAGTACCAGTTTTATACACACATTGACATTGTTGAAAATTATATTCAAAATGACATAATTACTTTGTAAAGTAGTATTTTATTTTAATTATTGTGAATATGAGGACTAGAATGAGGATATTTTAATTTATCAGCTAGTTTTATTGATGATCTGGCAGTTTCAGCAGTTTATGCGGCCTACCCAAATGTCCTGTTTTTGGTATTGTTCGTCGAGTTGAGCTCCACGATTACTGACAAATGCTTGCACTGAGTGGACACCTGTCCTGTCAGTGCAAGCATTTGTCAGTAATCTAAAGTAATCAAAAGACCATTTCAGACACTAATCTACATGGTCCTCATATGGCTTGACCAAGATTATGTCTGGACTTTAAATACGACGTGTAAAATTGATTCCGATATTTACATAAAAACAATTTCATTTTGCATCCAGTGCAGTTGGTCCATAATGTTTCCGATAACTCTTTCAAACTACGTAACAACATAGATGATTACTGTATAAGCAGCCCAATTTATGTGCTCAACTTTCAATTACTTTGGCAACGCCTTGAGCATTGTCAAACGTGATTTTTAACCGACTTCAAAAAGGAGGAGGTTCTCAATTCGACTGTATGTTTTTTTTTTTTGTATGTTTGTTACGCGATTACTCCGTCAATTATGAATTGATTTTGATGATTCTTTTTTTGTTTGGTAGATCATACTTCAGAGGTGGTCCCATATAAATTTTATTAACTTTGCTTGGGTAGTTTTTGAGTTAGCTTCAATAATACGTATTTTTTCCTCACTTAGCATGTGGATGATATTATGATAACTTCCTGTCACTGTTATTTACATAGCAGGTAGTGGTATTCGAATTTGTGTGGGGTAGGTATTACAACTAAAAAGAGAAAAATAAAAATGTTTACAAAAAAAAAAACAATCGACTTCAAAAAAACACTACAAAGTGAAAAATAACTTTAATTTCGGAAGTCGGTGACAAAGAACGAAAATTAAAAACCAAAGACACCGACTTCCGAAATTAAAGTTATTTTTCACTTTGTAGTGTTTCATTTTTGGTAAAAGTTTTTTCTTAGTTGTGAAACGCAATTGGCGTGATTTTGCATAACTTAAGTATCTGTCCAGTTATATTAAAAGTTTAATTTAAAGTTGAAGAACAAACCTGAAACAAAAAAAGATTTATATAATAAGTGATCAACCTAAAATTCTCAATTAAGAAACCGTCTGTAAATATATAGATAAAGATAGATGATAATAGTACGACGTCTAGTGATGATAACCTTTGAATGATGTAATCCTGTTATTCGTTAAAACAACAACAACAACATTTTATAAAAATAAAAATAATCGGGTCTCTTAGCTCGTGGCTACAGTACTAACAGCCGCTCGGGTCGATCTGTCAGGTTAAGCTACGCTTGCCGGGGTTGGTCCGTGGATGGGTGACCATTTCTACATACCGAGACTCCTCCGTGCCTCGAAAAGCACGTTAAGCCGTTGGTCCCGGCTGTCATTCGTGGATCTTTGACAGTCGTTACGGGTCGTCAGAAGCCCGAAAGTCTGACAACCAGTCTTACCAAGGGGTATCGTATTACCCAGTTACTGGGTTGTGGAGGTCAGATAGGCAGTCGCTCCATGTAAAATACTGGTATTCAGCTGCATCCGGTTAGACTGGAAGCCGACCCCAATATAGTTGGGAAAAGGCTAGGCAGATTGATTGAATCGGGTCTCTTTCTTACCTACTAGTCCTACTTCTGCTCTGTTTTCATCTTGAATATTATTTTTTATTAAGCAGTATAAAACAAAGTTGCATTTCATGTCTCTGTGTGTGCGCCGAGTTCTTCTAAACCAAACAATGGATCAAAATCAAAATCAAAATATTTTATTTCACATAAACCTACAAGGGCACTTATGAAACGCCAGAAGCTTGGTGCACGGTTCCAATTGGTCGGTTCCTATGGAGAAGAGCCGGCAAGAAACTCCACGGTTACTCTTTTCAAAATAAATTGTTTCTACAATGTTTTCAAATTACAGTGTTAATAGGTATGGGAGGACAGTGTAGGCCTATCAACAAGTACCAGGTACTTAGTAAAATAGAAAATGGTCCACAAGTCTACAGCCTACAGCGTTTTCACATTTACAAAATTTAAAAGAAAATAATCTAAATAAAAGATAAACAAAATAATAAAAATAAGGACCTATTTAAACCAAATAAAAAAATAAGGATATTGATCCGGTTGACGCCATCATTTAGAGAAAGTATTGGAACGTTAATTATGTTTACTACATTAATATTCAACTTAAATAGAGCACAGAAAAACAAAAATCTGGATGTTTTGACATGTTAGTAAAATGTACCCGTGCGGAGCAGGTGCGGGTCGCTATACTCCATAGGTTTAGGTAGTTAAAAAAAGGTAAACAAAAAAAACCACGTGACGAGACAGCTGTCAAGTAACCAACTAAACGTAATACCAGTCACTTCAGTTGTTATGCTACGTCACAGTTGAACTCTTCAATTTAGCAACGTTATATTTCGTTGACGTTTAGAAATTGGGCTCTTTACAATAGACAGATTACAAAATCTTATAAATCAGACAAAAAAAATTGTGCACAAGCAGTTACATCTACGAAAAGTAGTGAAGAATATACGATAAAGTTTAACATACATTAATAAAAGAGGAAACTATAGATGAACACTAAAATAAATTTAATTTGGTTTTATTGTTTTTTTACAAGAAAGTGTCATCTATAAAAACCCTTTTTACGATTTGTTTACCTTTTTTTAACTACCTAAACCTATGGAGTTTAGTTTCACATAATTTTAAAAACATTTTGAAAACAAACGTTATCAATTGTTTATACTAGGTACCGAAACAATGGCATATAGGTACAGGCTAATATTTTTAAGTGTGCGCAGATAGCTAAATCCAAAACCATAGAAATTGCGATAAAAACTCCCAACGAGTCTCAGTCCCAATTTTTATGAAAACTAAAACGGTATCATTCGATTTTTTTTAAATCTATTTATAACACTTTGTTATTGCACCAACCGATAGTGTCGCTAATAAGGTTCAAATTCTGGGAAGTAATGACATACTCTCCCTTATTTTGTCGCTTGAAGTTACTTTAAGAGGCACACCCTCACCGGAGCATTCGCCTGTAATGTAACAATTCAAGACTCCACTGTAACGGCTAGAGCTTTGCAAGTTGACTGCGCAGGCCGTGACCTGCTAGGCAGTGTAGGTAGAAGTAACAACGGCTAGGTCGCAGGTAAAGGTTACATTACAAGTGAACGCTCCCAATGAGGAAACGCCTTTACAAAATTTGTTTCATAAAACGAAACCATTGGCTGGTGGAATAATCTAGATGTACGGCTAGGAAAATACATTTTTTGTTTTTAACAAAATCGTGTCCGAAACTCCTTACCAAGTCCCCTCCATGCCTCGGAAAGCACGTTAAGCCGTTGGTCCCGGCTGTCATTTGTAGATCTTTGACAGTCGTTACGGGTAGTTAGAAGCCCAAAAAGTCTGACATCAGTCTTACCAAGGGGTATCGTGTTACCTAGTCACTAGGTTGTGGAGGTCAGATAGGCAGTCACTCCATGTAAAATACTGGTATTCAGCTGCATCCGGTTAGACTGGAAGCCGACCCCAACATAGTTGGGAAAAGGCTAGGCAGATGATGATGGTGTCCGAAACTCCTTTCAGTATTTTTCACTATTGGGTCGCGGACACGAAGTCAGCGAGGAGCGGGGCGGGACGGCAGCGCGGCGCGTTCAAATGCATAGATAAGAGGAGTCTCCCTAAATTATATGTTGTTTACGCCTGCATATTAATTGAAGACGTTCAGTGTGTGTGCGCGTGTGTCGTGTTTGCTATTCTAACAGGCCAGGCGCCGTACGGATTTTATTTTGCTTATACCGTCACAAATTATTATTTTAGTCAAAATTTTCACCATCATCACGAACTTGTACGCTCCACAAATATTTATTGTAAAATACAGTTTATCCATAATTAAACAACCATACCTCGATACGGGAGTTTCATTGAAGACCACTGAAGCCCCAACATCTGGCGACCTACGACAAAACCTGCAATTTTGGCGAAAATCAAGTTCGATCATTGTGACCACGCGCTGCCGGTGCAGTCATTGCGCCGCAGCTACTTTTCTTCTAAATCAACCATCATACCTGGGTTCCCTGGAGGTGTACCAGCCATTGCAGCCACCGCCGGTTAACGATCAGCATTCAGCATCGCACCGCAGCCTCGGCCAATGCAGCTAAGTGCCCATTATTCCTTGTGAATTCCCTGTTACCTACTCACCCTTACCTTTTATACCCTTACCCTAAATAAATCTATCCAATACCTATTTAGAATAGCTTCTACTATGAGTGCATTGGTGTCTGTAGTCATTGTAGTGTCTTAAAATAATAACATCAATACCTACACCATATGCAGCTCATTAAAGTAAATTCCATTATCTATTGGTAAACGTTTTTACTGTCAAATCGAATAAAATAATAGTCTATTTTCTTATGATATTATCATCGTTTTATCCGTGTTTCCCAACAGACTTATAGCTGTTACTATAAGCATATATTTCACCCAACTCGCCGAACATTCCAGGCCGATCTCTCCGTGTAATGCAACTTCGGGCCGCCGACCGTGTCACCGTGTGATCGGAGCGGAGCCCTACCCACAGCTGCGCCGGGCCGGCCTCAGGTGACGTTAGGCGAGGAGCGTGAGCTAAGTTTTTAGTTTTATACATTATCATCACTTAGTTTGTGTCTGTATATTTCCATAATCAAACCTACTTGGAATCAAATTGTTTATTCAATCCGATTTAACATTTACAATATTGGCAAGGTTTGAGTTCACAATGGGTAAGGATTATGGAGGTGAATCTAGCACAAACAATCCTCAAGAATTACAGGATCTTTTAGTGAAACGTAGTTCCATAAAAGGTCAAATCACTAAATTTAGAAACTTTTTATCAAATGTTACCTCTAAAGAATCGCTTACTCACATTGAGTTAGCGGAGTTAACCTTAAAACTAAACAAATTTGAATCTATATACAACCGTTTTGATGACTTGCAAAATCAGATAGAAGTATTAAACTCTGACAATTTATCTAATGAGATTGATGAACGTGATACTATCGAACAACTATTTATATCCAACATTGCAATTGCGCAAAGTGTTACACAAAAACATAACTCAAACCGTCATGATGAAAGTAATTACAAGGATTTAAATTCTACTCAAATACCTACAGGTCCATGTAATCATGATCATCACGATATAGGTTTTAAATTACCTCAAATTCAAGTTGCTAAATTCGACGGATCTTGCTTTCGTTGGCTTGAGTTTCGTGACACATTCCTATCCATAGTACACAATAACGACCGCGTCGCTCCCATTCACAAATTCCATTATCTTATTTCATACTTGACTGGCGATGCAGCGCGCATTATTGCTAATTTAGAGGTATCCAGCGCAAATTATGCGTGTGCTTGGAAATTATTGTGTGACAGATATAACAATGCACGACAATTAATAACTCATCATATAAATTCATTATTATACATAAAACCAATTATAAGTGAGTCTGATAAATCATTACGATTCCTTGTGGATCATATTAATAAAAACTTACGTGCTTTAACTAGTCTTGGTCTAGGTTCACGTGACTGGGATATTTTACTCATTCACATAATGAGCCCCAAGCTTGACAGCCACACTAAAGCCAAGTGGGAAGAATACCGTGGCACGTTGGATACTAATATACCAAATTTGCAACACTTTTTCAAGTTTCTTATTGATCGCGCTGATGTACTTGAGTCAATCAATAGCAGCCATCCATACTCTAAACCTAAGACTCAGACAACGTCAAAGCCTATGGATTCTAACAATAAAATAAAATCTCATCAGTCATACATTTCTAATAGTGAAGACAATAATATTTCTGAAATATCGTGCGGCGTTTGTAATGGTAATCATCGCCTTTATGATTGTCCCACTTTTTTGGCTAAGAGTGTGGATGACCGTATCAGTGAAGTAAGCAGATTGAAGCTTTGTCACAACTGTTTAAGATCTGGCCATTCTGCACGCAATTGTCGCATGCATCCGTGTCGCATGTGCAATACAAGGCACAATAGACTCTTGCATAAACAATCTAGTAACAAAAATATTTCCAGTGTTGTCACCATTTCACCCGATCTCACTGATGACACTATCGTTAATTTTTCAAATCAAAGTAACCATCAAGTTCTATTGTCTACTGCTTATATTGAGGTAGCTAATCCTACGAATAATCAAACACAGAAGGTTCGTGCTCTTTTGGATTGCGGTAGTCAGTCATCATTTATTACTCAATCTCTTAAAACAAAACTACTTTTAGAACCGACTACCACTTTGCATGTCAATATAATTGGCATAGGAAATAAAACCACCACTCAGGCTACAGAAACTTGCGTGGTTCAGTTGAAATCTTTGATGAAGCACTTCACCGTCACTTCGTCTTTTCTGGTATTACCTGTGTTGACCGGTAATATACCTAGGATACCCGTTGACTTTAAAAAACTTAATATTCCAAGTGATTACTTTTTAGCAGACCCTCAGTTCCACCAACCAGTACCTGTTGATGTTGTCATCGGTGCCGATATTTTCTGGGACATTATTGGCCGCGATCAACTCTCTCTCGGCCTTAATTCACCTGTATTGAGAAGTTCTCAATTCGGTTGGTTAGTTTCAGGTCCTATGTATTTTAATTTACCCACAAACAATAAATTTAAGGAAATT
This sequence comes from Agrochola lychnidis, assembly GCA_963680765.1. NCBI lineage: Eukaryota > Metazoa > Arthropoda > Insecta > Lepidoptera > Noctuidae > Agrochola > Agrochola lychnidis. Next base: position 17,797,641 of record OY796872.1, read on the forward strand.
GATAATAATATAGATTCTAATCATTCAGTCGTTTCTTGTGTGTCATCTGTTGACAAAATACATCAAGAATTGACAAAATTCTGGGATTTAGAAAATGTTCCCCAAACTAAACCACATATGAGTCATAGCGAGAAGGCATGCGAAACACATTTTCTATCGCACACTCTTCGTTTGGGAACCGGTAGATTCTCAGTTAGTTTACCCTTAAAAGATACACCTGATTGTCTTGGTGAATCTTATTCACTGGCTAAAAAACGCTTGTTAAATCTAGAAAGGCGATTTCGCAAACAACCACATGTGAAATCACAATACGTAGAATTTATGCGTGAGTACGCAGACTTAGGTCACCTTTCAGAGTCCTCTGTACATATACCTTCTACATCTTACTTCCTCTGCCATCACGCTGTCTTCAAAGACAGCAGTGAATCTACGAAAATTAGAGTCGTATTCGACGGCTCGGCTCCTACTTCATCAGGCCAGTCTGTCAATGACATCCTCATGGTCGGGCCTCATATGCAGGACTCACTGTTCTCCATCTTAATAAGAGCTCGACAACATAAGTTCCTCCTCACGGGTGACGTCGAGAAAATGTACCGTCAAATTCGTGTCCATGAGGAGGATCGCAATCTTCAACTTATTTTGTGGAGAGAGGATGAGTCTTTGCCCATCAAAACTCTTCAGCTAGGTACTGTGACTTACGGAATGGCAAGTTCCAGCTACTTAAGCACTCGGTGTCTGTGGCAGATTGGTGAAGAATCTTCTGATCCTATGGTTAAGAATATAATTCAACATGATTTCTTTGTGGACGATCTCATTACTGGTTCTGAAAGTGAGGATACTCTACGTTATATTCACCAATCAGTAACTGAAGAATTGAAGAAGGGATGCTTTAATCTTCGTAAGTTTAAGACTAATTTACCATCATTGTTCGATCCAAATAATCAAACTGATGATAATCTTTTATTAAGCGAGTCAACTAGTACACTAGGCATGGGATGGAACCCATCAACCGATCAGTTACATTTCCCTATCAAATGCCCACTTTCCTCTAACAATAATTTAACCAAAAGATCTTTTCTATCGTCTCTTTTTAAGATCTTTGATCCCTTAGGACTGATTAGTCCATGTGTAATAAAAATGAAAATGTTGTTACAACAACTGTGGCTGCATAATTTAACTTGGGACTCTCCAGTCCCACATGAAGTTCAAAGAGACTGGAACAATTTTATGCAGTTTTTACCTTCTCTGTTAGCTCTAGAAGTTCCACGGCGTGTGCTCTGTAATGAACCCGCATCTGTGGAATTACATTCATTCAGTGATTCGTCCCAACATGCATACGGAGCTTGCATTTATTTACGTTCGGTTAATGCCGCGAATGAGGTAACAGTCAATTTGCTTTGTTCTAAGTCCAAAGTAGCTCCGATAAAAGGTACGACTATTCCTCGTCTAGAATTGTGCGCTGCCCTACTGGCAGCAAGGTTATGCAAGGCTGTCAGGAAGTCACTGCGATATGAAGTTCAGCATCAAGTACACTGGTGCGATTCATCAGTAGTGCTAGCCTGGCTCCACACTAGTTTTATAAATTTGAAAACGTTTGTAGCTAATAGGATTTCGGAGATCTGTGAGCTAACAGACGCCTCCTCGTGGCGCTATGTGCCCACATCTGTCAATCCTGCAGACATCATATCTAGAGGAATCGGTCCAGATAAGCTCGGCAGTACCCAGCTATGGTGGTCAGGCCCGCCATTCCTCACCGAGCCTGAAAGTGATTGGCCTATCTTAAAACCTAATAAAATTAATACTAATGACTTACCGGAAACTAAACCTAATTGTACTACCACTCATGTTGCTACTCAAAATGAACCTATAATTAACTTTAAAGATTTTTCTAGCTTAACTAAAATAAAACGATCTTTCGCTTACGTGCTAAGATGTATTAATAATTTAAAACCTAATCAAGATAAAATTCTTGGCAATCTGACTGTTGATGAATTAAATAATTCTTTTCTTTATTTGTGTCGTCTCGCACAGCAAGAATCATTCTTCTGTGAGTATAATTTACTATGCAACAATAAGACCTTAAGTTCCAAATCAAATATTTTATCATTGACTCCATTTTTAAGTGACGACAAGGTCATTCGAGTTGGTGGTCGACTAGACTCATCTGATTATAACTATAATAAAAAACACCCTGTTCTCTTGCATGCTTCGCATCATTTTACCAAATTGATCTTCGAGTACGAACATAAACGCGGATTACATGCTGGTCCACAACTATTGTTGGCCGTTGTTAGGGAATACGTTTGGCCGATTAACGGCAGAAATTTAGCTAGACGCATTTTTCATAATTGCTCCAGGTGCAGACGCTTGCAGGGCAAGACTATTGCGCCAATAATGGGACATTTGCCCTCACAACGTGTCACGCCAAACTTTCCATTTCACACCGTGGGAATTGATTTCGCTGGCCCATTCCTTATTGTAAATAGAAAGGGACGCGGTGCTTCGTTAGTCAAGTGCTATCTTTGTTTTTTCATATGCCTTCGATATAAAATTTCTCACCTCGAAGCTGTGAGCGATCTATCAAAGGACGCTTTCGTTATGACATTCCGAAGGTTTGTGTCACGTAGAGGCAGACCAGCGGAGGTATTCTGCGACAATGGACGCAACTTTGTCGCAGGAGCTAAAGAAATGAATGATTTTTTTAAGATTTACCAAACCGATCTATCTGATTTTGCATGTTCGGAAGGCATTAAGTTTTACTTTTCACCAGCTTACGCTCCTCATTTTGGCGGCATTTTTGAGGCCGGTATCCGTTCGGCAAAATTTCATATTAGGCGAGTAATGGGTAATTCTCATTTAAGTTTTGAGGAACTTCAAACTCTTTTCGCTCAGGTAGAAGCTGTGTTAAATAGTAGACCTCTCTGTCCTTTATCCGCCTCTCCTGATGATTTCCATTGCCTTACTCCTGGGCATTTTCTCATTGGCCGGGCTCTTACCGCGCTACCTGAACCTGCTTTGGAGGATTGCCACTCAACCAGCTTGCAGCGCTACGCCAGGCTGCAGCAAATATACCAACATTTTTGGCGGCGCTGGCAATGCGAATACATCGCCGAATTACAACTTCGCCGTAAATGGAAGACCAACGCCGACGCAGTAAAAATTGGGGACATGGTCCTGCTTAAAGAAGATGGCATCCCACCACTTTGTTGGAGACTTGGACGCATTACCCGGCTCTTCCCAGGACTGGATGGGGTTGCACGAGTAGCCGACATCAATACGCAAAGAGGAACTATACGGCGTGCTCTTGTTCGCTTGTTCGCATCTGCCCGTTACCGACCGAAGAGGAGCTACTTAAGGGTTGAAACCTCTGAGTTTCAACGGGGGGAGGATGTTTACGCCTGCATATTAATTGAAGACGTTCAGTGTGTGTGCGCGTGTGTCGTGTTTGCTATTCTAACAGGCCAGGCGCCGTACGGATTTTATTTTGCTTATACCGTCACAAATTATTATTTTAGTCGAAATTTTCACCATCATCACGAACTTGTACGCTCCACATATTTTTATTGTAAAATACAGTTTATCCATAATTAAACAACCATACCTCGATACGGGAGTTTCATTGAAGACCACTGAAGCCCCAACATATGTTTTTTTTTTAAATTCTATTTTGATTTGGGAGTATTATAATCGCAATGCGTATGACAGTCCCATCATACCCTAAACAAATAGTTACAAATCACACTGCTATGGATTACATTTGGGTCATAAACCTGAACAGACTCTTCGCATCATCACCATTTGGTTGAGATAGAACTTTATGAAATGTGCCTAAATCAAGTCGGTTTAACCTCAAGGCCCCAAACACATCATTTCTATCAGACTCATATCGAATTAATGTTATGTTAATTTGCATTAATATTCTGATAAAGTCACGCATACAATCAAAATTGAACTTTAGCATATGATTTATTGGATTTTTTCTTTCCATGTTACTTTTTTCGTAATTGGAACATTTAGCGCACGATATTTTTTTTTCGAAAATCATGTCTTTTTAACCGACTTCCAAAAAGGAGGAGGTTATATGTTCGTCGCGTATGTTTGTTTTTTTTTTTGTTTTTTTTTTATGTATGTTCACCGTTTCCCCGTCAATTGTGGACCGATTTTGAAAATTCTTTTTTTGTTTGAAAGGGTATACTTTCTAAGTGATCCCATATAAATTTTATTAACTTTGCTTTGATAGTTTTTGAGTTAGCTTCAGTAATACTTACTTTTTCCCACTTAGTATATGTGGATGATATGATAAGTTCCTGTCACTGTTATTTACATAGCAGGTAGTGGTTTTTGAATTTGTGTGGGGTAGGTACCACAACTAAAAAGTGAAAAATAAAAACTTTTTACAAGAAAAAAAAACAACCGACTTTCAAAAAACACTACAAAGTGAAAAATAACTTTAATTTCGGAAGTCGGTGACAAAAAACGAAAATTCAAAACCACAGACACCGACTTCCGAAATTAAAGTTATTTTTCACTTTGTAGTGTTTTTTGAAAATCGGTTGTTTTTTTTTTCTTGTAAAAAGTTTTTTTTAAAGATTATTTGAAACAAAAACAAGATTACTCGGCTTCTATGTCTTAAATAATTATTGACAGGAAGTATCCAGATATATTTTTTCTCTAGATCAATTATTACTTTAGTTATAAATAAAATAAGAATTGAGACTTACGACAGTTCCGTGCTCAAACACGACCAAAGAGTGCATGCTATATTCAACTTTATTACTGATGTGTTAGCGTTTAGCACATAGTGGAGTGGTGGGGTGCATGGGGGCGGAGTTTGCGTGAAAATTGTCTTTGGAGTACCTGGTCTTAACTGGCCTCGAAGGCAGCGGCGCGGGAAGCGAGCGGATCCATATAAAACAATGCGTTCTCGCGCCGCTGCCACCGCCGCCCCGCTGCCCGTTGACTTCGAGACCGAGGCCTTAAAGTTTTGGTTATTCACGCACACTTGGAAAATTCAGCTTGTATAACTGCTCAATATTCCTACTTGGAGCCCCTCTTATCAGAAGACCCCTCGGGTTATCAATGTGCCTGATGTCTAATATTGCTTTAATATAGCTTCACGTTTGAGGAAAACCAGTGATTTGCTTTTATATCTCACGAGCGGTGACCAGGGCGGACGCATCATCTACCTCTGTTGAAACAACGTTATCTGCGGTATAAAATGTTTAGAACAGAGGGTGTGTTGGTGTTGTTAGCGCTGTACGTCGGGTTGACGCACTCATTCTCCTGGGGTGAGTACAAGAGTTGTTTGCCGTGTTTGAATTTCAACGATAATTTTGTAATGTCTGTTACTTTTTATGCATTTTTTGCAGCGTTTGTTTTATCAAGAATCATTAAGACAAACCCGTTTTTTTAGGGTTCCGTAGTAAACAAGGAACCCTTATAGTTTCGTCATGTCCGTCTGTCTGTCTGTCTGTCCGCGGTCTAGCTCCGAGACCCTTGGTACTAGAAAGCTGTAATTTGACATAGGTATACATATTAATTACGCCGACAAAGTCGTAAAACAAAATTATGAAAAACATTTTTTTTAGGGTACCTCCCATACACGTAAAGTGGTGATGTTTTGTTTTTTATTTTTTTATCTCATAGTGTGGGGTATCATTGGAAAGGTATTACAAAGACATTATGAGTTTGTAAAACTATTTTTGGATTCAGGGATCCGTTTGCAAAATATTAAGCTTTAAAGTGCTAATTTTTCCAGCTAAATGGTTGGTTTTGGATGTGTGAAAAAAATCACAGCAGTAGTTTATATAACGAAATTAAAAGGAAAACTATCACAGCTAAGTAGGCTTTACTAGTTATCGAGTAATAATCGACCAACTTAATTTTGCAGTTGCAAAAACATGTTTTCCCATACATTCCGTATGGGAGAACATGTTTATCAACTACAAAGTTAAGTTTGTTTTTGGGATAAATTCATCCCACCTACGGAACCCTTCATTGTGCGTGCTCCGACACGCACTTGGCCGGTTTTTATCTTTAAAAATGGCAATCCGTAAATCTATTTATTCGAATTGTAGCGAAATTAAACACATTTCACTATATAACATGTATAATTTGGTTAAGTATAAAAAAATTACATTCGAACAAAAATTATGATTTCAAGGGTAAAAACAACGGGGTAATAAACGTGTATAAAAAGTAGGTAAACAAAATCATAACCCTTATTTTTGCTTCGCCGTAGTCGGGTAAAAAGGTTGGTCGCTTGATAGTAATTTTAAATATTAGATTGGGGATCAGTTCAGCGCGTTGTGTTCCACGCGCGCCTCAAATAGATGTCAGCACTATTTAATTGCAGGGGTTCGATAGGGCCAATGCCTGCCGGGGTTGCAGGTTTGTCCTAAAGGGTTACCGTGGCCCCTGGCAACACGGGTGGATTTTAGTCAGTAAGAGTCTGATACACCCTTCTACTCCGCCCAGAGCGGGAGAAGTTATTTGATAATTTCCCACCCAAAAAAAAGTTCTAAGAAACAAGCATAGACCGGTCTTTCTATCCACATATTACACATCCAATATTATGATCCATATATCTGCCTCGTTGGTCTAGTGGTCGCAAGCGCTACTCTGAGCATGAGGTCCTGGGTTCGATTCCCGGGTCGGGCAAAGTGTTATTGGGTTTTTCTATCTGAAATTTCTCAGTAGCAGCTCGGAGTCTGGATTTGTGCCCGGGTGATGGCAATAGGCTCGCCCCCTATTACATGGGACTTGAACATAACTGGCGAAATGTGGGTGTACCTGCTACAGGGACACCTCTGCCCAACCCTTCGGGGAAACAAGGCGTGATGTTATGTTATGTTATGTTATATCACCAGGGAATTTTTTTTTTTTTTTTTGGTTCACCAATAACTGTTTAAGTACATTGGTTTTATGCAAAAAATGCCAAAGTGTGATGCAACAGTGCAACAAGCACTTAAGGCCATAAGTCATATTTAAGGAATCGTCTAGTGTCTACATCAAAAAATAGTTAATGCCATACCTAAACTCAAACTCAAACTCAAAACATTTATTTCAATTAAACCATTTACAGGCACTTTTGAATTGTCAAGGAATCGGTCAGTCAGAAATAGGTATGAAGCTAGTTGCCCATTCCAAAGCGTAGTAGGTACCTATGGAGAAGAACGGGCAAGAAACTCCACGGACACTCTTTTAAATAAAAAATTGTTACAAAATATTGGTTACATCATTCATGTTGAAATTATACATGTGAGAACAATGTAGAAAGACGTGCACATGAGAAGCGTCCGTAATAAAAAGAAAAAAAAGGACAATTAAAAAAAAATTAAAAATAAGCCCTGGCAGCTAAGAGATGACCAGTCCCAACTGACGGCGCCCGTTCACGAACATGACGCATGGATTAGCACCATTCAGCTCAACCATTTTGAAGGGAGCTAAATGATCCAACACACGCGCCACCATCAGCGAAACATTTGAGTGAGCATGACATACTCACAGCCGCCAGGGCACATTCAAGTCAATGCAAGACATATTACCCGGTAAATGGTAACTCTTTAGTACATAGTGCTCACATAGTGTGCTATGCAATTATATTAATTAAGTGAAACCCAAGTACTAAAGCGTACTCTTTCTAACACACGGGAAGCTTTGGATAGAAAAAAAAATGCGTTGCATTGTTTGTCTTTTATTGCCTCCCTTTGTTAGTTAAAGGTTTGTGCAAAGCATAAATGACATGACAAATGTACGAAAATGACAGGCCAAAAAGATAAAAAACCGGCCAAGTGCGTGTCGGACCACGCACAATGAAGGGTTCCGTAGTTGGGATGAATTTATCCCAAAAACAAACTTAACTTTGTAGTTGAAAAATATGTTCCCCCATACGGAATGTATGGTAAAACATGTTTTTGCAACTGCAAAGTTAAGTTGGTCGATTATTACTCATTAACTTGTAGAGCCTACTTAGCTGTGACAGTTTTCCTTTTAATTTCGTTATATAAACTATTGTTGTGATTTTTTTTGCATACCCAAAACCAACCATTAAGCCGGTAGAGGGGGGGGGGACACTTGACTCTAACAAAAATTAGCACTTTAAAGCTTAATATTTCGCAAACGGATCCCTGAATTCAAAAATGGTTTGGACAAACTCACAATGTTTTTGAAGGACCTTTCTAATGATACCCCTCACCATGGGTAAAAAAAACATCATCACTTTACGTGTATGAGAGGTACCCAAAAATTTTTTTTTTCATAATTTTGTTTTACTACTTTGTTGGCGTAATTAATATGTATACCTATGCCAAATTACAGCTTTCTAGTACGAAGGGTCTCGGAGCTAGACCGCGGACAGACAGACAGACTGACAGACAGACAGACAGACAGACGGACATGACGAAACTATAAGGGTTCCTTGTTTACTACGGAACCCTAAAAAGGTGCTGCTATAAAATACGTTTAAGACTATGCTTATCTTTTGATTTAAAATTAAATTGATAAATTAATCAAGTATTAAATATCATATTCATTACAGTCTAGTTATTATTCAATACGTTTTAAATACAGTTTTATATTGAATATTCTAAAAATAATCTTGCGAAAAATCTGGCGATGACGAATATGTCGGAGCCGGGTATGTGACTCTCGTTATTATCAGCGATATTTTAACTACTGTGGGCGTAGTGTGGGTAGTGTTGGTTAATGCGCAATAGAAAAACAGTTTGCAGTTCAGATCACATTATAATTTACTATCAAATTAATCACACTGTCTAAATTATACACACACTGGGTGCGACGGCGTTTATTAAAATCCCCAATTAACACAATGATCACAAATTACAACTAACACAATAACTGAGCACCACGAATCGAGAACAGTTCCGCGACGTCTTCACTCCGATGCGATCAGGGGCTGAATCCCTCCTCGCCGTGGCCTTAAAACATCACGACTCTGTAGAAGCGCGCCTTTGGTGTGGGTAGATCACTTCATGTAGCCAGTGGCGCGCTTGCGATTCGTTTCGTGTCCGTACTAATGACCGGATCCGACAAATATATAACTAAACATTGGCCAGGATGTCGCTTAATATAAATACCCCGTGAACCCACAATATTATTTCGTAAGTTACCTAATCTAGTAAAACTGGAAAGCAGACTGACGAGAATGCATGTTGAAGATTTTAATCTACTTGGAAAATTGTGTTTTCACGTTTTAGATATCGTCGTGGCCAGATTTTTGCAACTAGAGTTTTATGATAATAATGGAACACGAACGTATACAGAAGACATTCCGTCATTTTCAATCACATCATTAGCTTACGATCCAGTACACAACAGTGTGCTATTTGCCGAAGGTATGGGCTACAGCTTTTCTATTTGCAGCTATAACATAGCAACCAGGAAAATAATAATGTTATTTAGACTTTATAAATCCACATTCCCACAAATCGCCTACGACCCGGCCACACAATTACTCTTTTGGACTGAATCGAGATGGAGAAATACACACTCGATCGTATCAAAACCTGCATATACCAACGCAGTTCAACAAAATCTCTTTATCAAGGTGCATGAGATTATCCTCAGTATTACCGTGGATAACTGTGGGTACGTATAGTTTTATAACTCTAATACTTATTGGACTTTATGAACTATTTGTTAGTTCTATAAAAACTTTTTACAATAAAAAAAACAACCGACTTCCAAAAAAAACACTACGAAATGAAAAATAACTTTAATTTCGGAAGTCGGTGTCTTTAGTGTTGAATTTTCGTTTTTTGCCACCGACTTCCGAAATTAAAGTTATTTTTCATTTTGTAGTGTTTTTTTGGAAGTCGGTTGTTTTTTTTTGTAAAAAGTTTTTATTTTTCACTTTTTAGTTGTGGTATTTACCCCACACAAATTCGAATACCACTACCTGCTATGTAAATAACAGTAAGAGGAACTTAACATAAGATATCATTCACATACTAAGTGGGAAAAAATTCGTATTATTGAAGCTAACTCAAAAACTTCCCAAGCAAAGTTAATAAAATTTATATGGGACCACACGGGAAGCATCAGCTTTCAAATAAAAAAGAATCATCAAATCATTTAAAAAAAATACAGTCGAATTGGCCCAGTGGTAACGCGGTTAGAGCAGTGGTGGCTCAGTGGTAACGGCCGCGACTTACGAGTTGTAGGTCATAGGTTCGAACCCAGACAAGCGCTTTACTTTGTGTAAATTATTTCATCACCACTGCTCTCAAAACGGTGAAGGAAAACATCGTGAGGAAACCGGTATGTCCTAGAACCGAAAATTCGAAGACATGTGACATCTACCAACCCGCACTGGGCCCGCGTGGTGGATTACGGCCCACTCCCTCTCACAGAGAGGAGGCCTGTGTCCCAGCAGTGGGAACATTTATAGGCTGATGATGATGATGAGTCGAATTGAGAACCTCCTTCTTTTTTTGAAGTCGGTTAACAATATACCATCGTACCGAAGGGGCTTGATGGCAATACTTCTTAATACTCTTCATGAAATGATGAATTCTAAGATACCTACACAATGTGTAACAAAAACTGTCCAATCCGAAAGAGGCACATGGGTATTGCAATAAAATTTCCAAAAAGTCATAAAAATCTTATTATCATTGAAAATAATTATGTCGGAAATTATCCCTAGGGCACGTGCTACAGGTATAAAAAGTATCAGTATGTCCCAGGTCATCGCCTATCCGACACCTATCGTCCAAATCCAGCCGTAAAAGCGTGAAAAGTAACAGACAGACAGACAGATAAAATGCAAATAACCATTTTTTTATCAATTATTTTTATGTGTCTAAATGTCTTACTTAAAAATAATAATCATTAATTTTAATATTATCACCTTTAATTTTAAATACTCTAGCGCCGCCATTGACCTCGTAATACCTACACGTTAGCTGGGTTGTCTTATAACTTTAATTGAAACATCTTTTACGGGTGGACCGATTTAAATAAAATAAATACAAAAATAAAAATGACCATCCCGCCAGCTTCCACCAGCTAAGCAAGCGGATGTCAAAAATGTGGAAAAGATTTAATGTAGATTATACATAATATTGAATATAATAATATATATTATGTTGAATATAATAGATATAGAATATATTCCAATTCCTTAAATCTTTGAAAAGAGATAGATAAATAGAATATTCTTTATTATGTACACCATAAAAAATTACAGACATTTCATAAGAGGTCATTTAAAATGTCAATAATCGTGTAAATTTTAAAATCATCCCATATTTTACCCCTTTGGGGATGATTTTATATAAACGCTGTAAATTTTTATATCTTACCAAAAGCATAAATTTGAAAAAAATTGCAAATTTTGAACGTCATCAAGATCAGTAGTTATGATTATGACTTATGGACACCCGAGACAAGATGGCCGCCCACCCCGCCGTAAAACAAAACACCGTTATAAAAATGCGTTTTTTTTTCTGAAAACTACTTAATGAATATACTCTTAGCACACCTTCACGGATCGCACAGGGTTTATGATGTTACATGTTGTAGAAGTATGGAGTATTCTATAAACAATGAAGTAGTGAAATTTCGAAAAAAAAATATAACGCGATGTAAGCCAGATGCCAATGTAGCCTAGTAATGAAAAAAGTAATTCAATGCAAACGTATGTGTAAAGATGATGTTTCTAAATAACTTTTTATTGAAAGTCAATCGTTTTTGAGTTATGGGATGATATTTTAGGTTCCAGCCGCAAGAACAAAGTACTTTATATTTCAGTTTTCTTGAAAAACTATGAAACCAAAATATGACAGGAAAAATTATTTTATTATTATTTATTTGTCATTTTCTTTATTTCATTTTTATACATATTAATTACATTTTTAAATATTCTTATAAAAAATAACTAAATAAACATTTAAAAATATAAAAAATAGTAGCCCACCGGTGTCGGGAACAGGGTCCAAGCCACCAGTGGTCAGGGCTCCTGAGAGAGGAACCTCCTAACAATACGTGCCGTGTCCAGGAGTACTGCTTTCTGGATCAAGCCCTTGATCCAGCTGCGTAACGAGAGCCTCCTCAGGTGTAGGTCGAGGCTCTTAGCTATTATGCCATTGGCCGTAACGACTATCGGCACAATTAATGCTGTATCCACATCCCATAAGTCGACAACCTCGTGAGCTAGATCAAGATACTTAATCTGTTTATCTTTTTCAGCTTTCACGAGGTTCTCGTCATGCGGGACCGCTATATCAATAATCATTGTGCGGCGCTCTAATCGATCTATCACCACTATGTCTGGCTTATTGGCTACAATAGTCCTGTCAGTGATGTTATTTATTTTATTATTATTTTAAGTTTGATTATTCAAACTTGTGTTCAGTATTTGAAGTAGGTTGACGTTAACAACATTGGTTATAGCGATTTACAAATTACAGGTATATTTACTGGAGCACACAGAGGAAGATAGAGAGGGCTCGATTCGATGGCTCCGAGAGAGAAGTTGTAATAGACGAGCATGTTTCTGTACGCGGAGGCATAGCCATTGACCATCAGACACAGAAAATGTACTGGTTAGATATTGGGTTTTACGGCCTTTTGGATGAGATGTGTGTTAAAAGTGCAGATTTAAATGGAGAGAACAAAAGAATAATATATAGAGAACAAAACAATGCTACTGTATTAGGAACATTGCTCATATCAAAAGATTTTATCTACTGGAAGACACGTAACAGCTTTTCGCAAGTAACAAGGAATATACCGCACGACAAGGAGGTGAAACCCAAACAATTTTTGATAGCCCCAGATTCGTTTACTTCAAGTATGGCCTCCAACTACAAAATTGAGGATCAAATGCAGGGAATTCTAAACTGTAAAGCCCAAAAGAAATTGCTACCAATTAACTCTGAGACCAACGATAGCGCTTCCCCAGATGTTAGCCTGTTGTGTGTCCATGGCACGAAAGTTAACGGGGAACCTCCATGTGAATGTACACAGGGTTACATCGGCGAGAGATGCGAGGTTTCAGTCTGCAACAACTATTGTTTCCAAGGAGATTGTAGTGTCAGTGCTGAGGGACAACCTAAGTGCAGGTAAAACAACATGTTTATTTTATTATGGACTAGTTATAAAAAACGCTTGAGCGCGCGCATTGGATGCTGATCGTATGTAGGTACTTGTCAAATGCAACAACATGTAATTTTATTCTTACTTTTAAATCGTCAACACGTAGGGTATCGTTCTGTTTTTCGTTTGAAATTTTTAAGTATATTTACGAAAAAAAAAAAAAAAAACGGTCAAGGACGAATTGGACTCGCATACCAAGGATTCCGTACCATTTAACATTTTCATCGGCGAGGCCTATAAATATTTGTCAGAGAATTTTAACACTGCACACTGCGGTGTAAAATATTGTAGTTTTAGGTCAGTGCCATCTCTTGACCGATAGTGGAACTACTTTAATTTTTATTGATGATTTCTGAAAAAGTGTGCTATTTAGAGACATCGTTTTATTTTTCCTGTAATCTTTACATAAACTTCTATCACATAGAATAATTTCAGATTTTTCTCTATGCAAACTTCAGAGATAAGGGGGGAACGGTATTTTTTTAAATTTTTCGTCAAAGGTCGAAATCTTTACGCCCTAAAAAAAAGAAAAATGTTTGAAAATGTGCAAATAGCGCTCTTTCATATGATACCCCACATGCCCTAGTAGCTTTTTAAGACCCCGTTCAGTAACTGTTGAAAAAAAAATCATTTTTATTTCTTCCTTATTTGCAAAATAGTTGGGCAAACGTTATCTAAAACTATTCCAAATTTCAAATTGATAGAATTAGTAGTTCTTGAGATATCCAGCTGTGACAGACAGACGGACAGACATACTGAGTGGCACCATAAGGGTTCCTTTTTACCATTTTGGTACGGCACCCTAAAAACGACACGGAAGAAATGTAAGGACGCGTTCCCACTATGTCGTGACGATTAATTTATCGTTGGACGACTGTCGTCTCTAGCTGTTCCCATTATATCGACTGTTTATCGTCACTGTGTCGTTGATATATTTTATCGTTGAACGACTGTGGTCTCTAGCTGTTCCCATTGGATCGTGACGACATTTCGCAACAAGAGTCCGACTAGTAGTGACACGTACAAAGCTAGCCGAATCAGGTAACTGCATATATGTACATGGTTTCTTCCAATTCTCCATTGAGAAATGCAGTCTTAATATTTAAATGGGCAGTGTCTAGATTTAGTTGCACAGCTAAAGCACCTTAAAATAGTATAGACTGCAGGTGAGAAAGTCTCACTATAATCAATACCACATTTCTGATTATAACGTTTTGCAACTAACCTGAAATGATGGTGTAAACTTTGTTTGTCCCGCCTGCAATACCAAAACTCTATAGATTATAATGCTTGTTTTTTCTCTTTTCAGTTATGTGTTTTTGCAGTCGGGTTTTTTGTTTTTATTTTTTTTTATTTCAAGCTTTTTAGTTTTATTAAAATAATATATATTGACTCATTACTAGGTTTTATTTGATACCAATAGTTTTTTTAAACCTACCTCTCCCTTTATTGTATTTGCAGATGCAATATATAAATCTTATATAGCCTATGACACTCCCACAATTAAGACGAATCTAACGACACCTCACATGTTAAAATTTATCAAGCCATTTAGGCTACAGAGCGTGCCAAAGAAATAGACATACATACATATACATACTCTCGAAAAACATTACTCTCCTTCTAGGGCAGTCGCAGGGCCGTCTTAACCATTTTGGGCGCCGGGGTGCGAAAATCAGCCTGCGCCCCCCTAACCAACGAAAAAAAAAAAACATATATAAAATAGTAATAACAATTTAATTATTAATATTAATAATTATTTTATGTTTCATTTTATTATTTAGTAAAATTAGGTAAGTATATTTTTAAACATCAAATTCAATTTTTCTGGCTTTTAAGTTGGCAAACTTTTTATGATTTCGTCTGTTTTGAAATCTACTTTCGATTCGATACTTATTATGGCCAAATTTGTCAATCTATTTTCGGTCATAGTTGATCGTAAGTAGTTTTTTATTAATTTTGAAAAAACTTTTTACAAAAAATACAACCGACTTCCAAACTACAAAGTGAAAAATTACTTTAATTTCGGAAGTCGATGTCTTTGGATCAGTATTTTAGTTTTTTGCCACCGACTTACCTACCTTGACAACGTTATTTTACACACTTCACTAAACAATTTTACACACTCCTTCCACAAAATTTGTATTTCACAACATGAATTAAATAACTTTTTTTCAATACAAATAAATACAAAATAAATCTTATGCCAAACGTTATGTACGGTCACTTACAATGGCCATCGGAAATTTAATGGTAATTCTAACACAATACAAATAAAATCACTACAAAACATTACATTTTTGCTGACACCATTTGTGTTGGTGACTAGATACTAGATAAGCGGGCGGCATTAGATCAAAAAGCAGGCGTCGCGTGTCAAAGGGCGTGCGCCCGCACTTGTAGCCATATAAGCTCTCTTTGAATTCGCCGTGTGTGTTTGTTGGAATATAAATTTAATTTTTGCAGTTACAAGATCTAAATTGGCTTGCATAACGCAAGTCGCAAGGCAAGTGTGCCGAAAGCTTCAGAGGCGTTTTTTTTTGTAAACAATATAGGTGCCTATATTTTTAGTATAATGATTATTAGTTTGATGTTATGAAAGATGTTATTTAAAAAAATTGTGGTTACGCATTAGTGATGGGTAACTCATCATTTTTATATGAGGTTGAGGGAGTACCTCATTTTACCTCGCGAGGTCCTCACGAGGTACCCCTCATTTGAGGCGAGGAGTCGTTCGTCGGCATATTCACCTCACGAGCCGAACTCAGCTGATAGTCCGAGACAGCGGAGCGGACGGGTGCGTCGACTCATAAGTACTCACGATTCCGATTTTTAACGTCTCCCTCATACACATAACTTTCTTTCGCTCATAAATTTTTGATCGTCAAAATAAACGGATCAATGACACTTGATTACCAATCTAATGTTGATGTTTTTAGAGTTCATAGTAATAGCTGCTGTAATGTTTACTGTGTTTTCAAAATTTCGAGACCTCACCTCACTCATTCTATAGCTTCATCAATCACTCAATACTCTACTCACTCGCGAGTACTCGCGTCAATAATATTAATGTCAACATTTTTAAGTGAGGGAACGAGTGAGGTGGTTCAATGTTGAAATTCGAGTAACTCTTTCAATTTGCGATCACGAGTACCTCAAACGAGGCACCTCATGAGTGAGGGACACATCTCTATTACGCATGGAATATGTAGGTATAAGGCGATCGGCTTGCGCCTCCTAAAACCCTGCGCCCGGGTGCCACGCACCCCTTGCACCCCCGGGTAAAGACGGCCCTGGGCAGTCGTAAGTTTCGAAATACTTATTTTACATCTAAAACTAAATATTCGGTGTTACGATAATTATTGCATTTGATAATCAATATTTTAGTTCACTAGTTATCCACATTTCATATTTCCATACAGTAAGGCTGCGTTCCGAGTTACGCTGTAATCGATTTGAGCGTGCTAACACCCGTACCGAATTAGCGTGAGCGCGATAACGATTTGCCGTGAATCGTCATAGATGACGTCATAGTTGCATCTAGTCTCTGAACGCGTGTCTCGTTCGCCTGTAAGTCGCAAATATTTGTTGATTTTCTTGTTTCCCTGATTCAAATCTTCCTTATTTCAGGTGTAATGCTAGTTACTCTGGGGAAAGGTGTGAAGTCTCAGTCTGTCAGAACTACTGTTTTCAAGGAGATTGTAGCGCCAGTGCTGAGGGACAACTTATGTGCAGGTAAAACATGTTAATCCTATTAGGGAGTAGTTATAACATAATAAAAGACGAATAAAAAAGAAAGAAAGCAGCTCAAAAAGTGGCTCTTATAGCACCGCTTTTAGGTTCTCAATGAATTGAACACGGGTGCTTTTAACTTTTTGCATTGTGCACTAGTGCGGAGAGGTGTATGATTTTTTTAAATCTCTGTAAAGAACCTTCATGCATTCTTATCCCTGAAAATATTGTGAAAATATAAAATATCACAGCTCTAATACTCAAAATCATCATCTTCCTGACCCTTGTCCCATGTTACGTGGGGTTGGCGCACTCGTTTTCTTTTTCCACTCTCCCCTGTCAGCCGTCACACTATCATTCACTCCCTTCTCTTTCATATCATTCCTCACACAATTCTTCCATCTTTTCTTTGGTCTTCCTCTCCCGCTCCATCCATCAACATTTATATTCATTGCTCTTTTAGTCACATGCGTTTCTTCTCTCTTCATCACATGCTCTAACGCTCAAAATAATAATGATTAATTCTCGGCTCCATTACTTCGCTTTCAGCTCAGGATACAATCCGGCCTCGAATGAAATGGCAAACCTAGCTCACTTGTATCATATTGTAATATTATAAAGTTCCTGACACGCAGCATTCTAGGCTCAAGTTTCGTCACACATATTTTGTTGGTTTCCTTGTTAATCTGTTTCATAATTTCAGGTGTAAAGCCGGTTACTCTGGGGAAAGGTGTGAAATCAACGCGTGCCATGAGTATTGTTCGAATAACGGTATCTGTTCCTTGAATCACGAGAGTGAACCAGTCTGTAAATGCACAGGAGATTATGAGGGTGAAAGATGCGATGTTTCAATCTGTCAGAACTACTGTTTTCAAGGAGATTGTAGCGTCAGTGCTGAGGGACACGTTATGTGCAGGTAAAACATGTTCATCCTATTAGGGAGTAGTTATCTGATAATAAAAGGCGCCCGAGCCCGTGCGTTGGACGGTGATCTGCGGGGTACTTGCGTACAGCGTAACACACGTAAAATGGCAGTCAATCACAATGCTTTTAATTTTGACATCCATTACTTCATAGGTTTGAAGAATTCGTCCGCTTAACACGTAAATAAATCAATGAACGCGTCTGAACCATCAAAATGACAAGCAATAAAGTAACCGTACTGCACGAAATTTGGGCAGGAGTTCCTCAAGGCAGCCTGATGGGCTCTTTACGTTTCTACACAGCTGATCTCCCTGTGTCCAAAGGAGTAGTCTTAGGCACATTTATTTTCGAATCGAATAGTAAAAGTAAATACCTACACCAAAAATTCAAATATTTTCTACAATCATTTATGAAAATAAATAATTATTTTCATGTATTATCATTATCACTTAATTATAATTATTTAAATAAAAGTTTACGAGGGGCTCGTGGCTAAATAATAACACCGCACGGGTAAATCAAGATTTAGCTACGCTTGACGAGGTCGGTTCGTGGATAGGTGACCATCCATTACATATAATCAGCAATGGGTAGCTCGCCGTCCGATAAGGACCAAGCCCGGATCAACGGCGCATTGTGTTCCACGCGCGCCTCGAAGAGATGTAGATAGGTATAAGGTGCGCGCCTAGTTCGCCTGTTACTCATAGCAAGTCGCAAATATTTGTTGTTTTGTTTGTAATCCTGTTTCATATCTTCCTTATTTCATAATTGCAGGTGTAAAGCCGGTTACTCTGGGGAAAGGTGTGAAGTCAACGCGTGCCATGAGTATTGCTCGAACAACGGCGTCTGTTCCCTGAATGAGGAGAGTGAGCCAGTCTGTCAATGTACAGGAGATTATGAGGGTGAAAGATGCAATGTTCCCGTCTTTCTTGTTAAATGTTTGCAAAAAGTTTCACTGTTAAGTGACATTCTAAATACAGGTAAGAATCTTTGTGATCTGTCTAAAAGCTGATCAGTACATGATTAGTTTCTAACTTTGCATCCGTCTGATCCGACCTGAAACTTTTAATGCGTGCTGTGCCTGACTGTCAGCCCTCGTACCCAAGGGCAATTTTAAACATGACGATAATGTTACAGATATAACGCCTGTTATTATGGGCAAAGGAGTGAAGTCGACGTGTGCTTCAACTGTTGTCTAAAAACAGCGCTTGTTCGGAACGAGCACAAGATGAGAAGCCGTTGAAGAGTTTACTATCACCTCTACCACAACCTCTACGCACTACTCAGTAGAACAACATCTAATGTCAGCTGATTTAGTGACCAGTTCGTCTTCTTCCTAAGTACGTTGTGCAGTAGTTGGGATTGTCCAAGGTTGCGTCACTGGGTCGGACTTCACACGTCTACAAGTACGTACCACTTACTTCAAGGTCGACTCCAGACGTCACCTAGCTGATTAATTTGGATACTAACATTAGTTTTAAGTTTTCTTTACTTACACTATTTAATAGATTCGTATTATCATCACCCTCTTATTCCTATACGATGAACATTGAGGTTCAATGTAAACTAGAGCAGATATCGCGAACAAAATTTTTTCGCAAAATTGTGTTGTCCGGGACAACAAATATCTCAGTGTACTACCTGAATACCTACGCATACACCGCGGTTGTTACATTTGTGCACGGGGACAAATCTTCAGTTTGTTATAGCTTCTCTAGTTTACATCGAAGCTCATGCAATGTCTGTGAATTAGTTTTTTTTTTTCGAAAAATCACTGTCAGTTTCAGTCGTAGACTATCGTAAGTTTTTTTTTAAATTAGCAGCGTTATTACGTACTAGCTTCTTTCCGCGACTTCGTTCACGTGGAAGTCGTAAGACACCACAATAATAATATACTAGAATTACAGCCACACTTTCATAAAACTTCCCTGTGTACTACGTACGTTTGTAGTTTTGTTCTCAGCAGCCAAAATATAGAGAGAGTCAGGACTGGTAACGCGGGAGCAAGCGACGTATAGTTGTCCGAATGAGAAGCAGCTTATCCTGAGGTCGACACGCGCAGCCTTCAGTGTCTGACCCCGCGACTTGTTGATATTCATCGCAAAGCATACGCTCACAGGGAACTGCAAGTAATTAAACTGGAAGGGGTAATTGTGGGGAATTATTGGTATACGCAGTATAAAAACTATCTCGCCAACGCCATAACCTGTTAGAATTCCC
Source organism: Agrochola lychnidis (assembly GCA_963680765.1). NCBI lineage: Eukaryota > Metazoa > Arthropoda > Insecta > Lepidoptera > Noctuidae > Agrochola > Agrochola lychnidis. The sequence continues at coordinate 17,817,639 of OY796872.1, forward strand.
AACTCGATGACGTTAGCCTGCAATGACACGACTTTAAGCTGGGTTACGATACACTGCTTCGGCGGAATTAAGTTCCAAAGGACACCGACCTTGAGCTGGATGATGTTCACCGGAAGTCCACTTGCTGTTAGCAAATTCAGAAATTTTACGGGCCAATGTGTGGCATCATCTTGATCATCAGCATCATCATCTCCACAACAGTGTTAATGGAGGTGTGTATTACTTTGCTCCCTTCAATTTGCGAGAGTGTACTGTGGTTGAACGGTGCAGCTTGATCACTTTTGGGCGTTATAATTTATTTATTTATTTATCAACTCATCATCACTATCATTACAGGATTGTCCTAATTCAATAGTGTGGTTACAATTACAGTTTTATTATTTATCAAATTCATAACATATTCTGTACATAGCGATTTTTGTGAACTCACCCAGAGAACAAGTAAAAGGATCTATGCTGTCTGCTACGTCATTAAGTATACGCAAGGTACGTGTTATAGGGGCTTTACTCAGTAGATTAGTCCTACTACTGGGAACCGCCAATAGACGTGGCCGTCGCCTTCGCAATACATAATTGTTGGGCACACACAGGTTTGTTTCTTCTAATATACCCGGGTTTGAAGTCTTGCCACGCAATAATTTAAAAATATAGGTAGCAAGAGCTATGTCCCTCCTTGTTTCCATTTTATTGTATCCCACCATGCCTATAACAAACAAGGTTGGATACATCAATGGATAAAATGGATATACACCATATAACCTTAAATACAGAAACCTAGTAAATTTATTTTGTATACGCTCCAGCATGAGACTGTATTTAGCTTCATGCGGAGCTCATATGATTGCGTTACATTCGAGCTGACTTCTTACCAATGCATTATACAAAGAAGTTAGCGCAGCGATGCTTGTAAAACCCTCAGCTCTTCTTAGGACGAACCCTAGGCTCCTGTAGGCTTTTTTACAAACATTTACGATGTGATTACGAAATGCCAGGTCCGAGTCAAGGCGTACTCCTAAGTCACGCACCGTTTCTGTTCTTTTCAATAACGTGTTGTCCACTCTATAATCATATTTCTTGGGCATTTTCATCCTACTAAAAGTTATTGCCGAACACTTTGACGTAATAAAAATAATAATGGCCCGTTAACACACCCAAGAATTCTCTTGGTACGGTATTCGACTGATGTCCCCGTACACTAGACCAATCAGATCTTCTAAAGTGGGAACTACCTCACTAAGAGTCTCTGGTAGGATCGCCTGGCCACTCTCCTCTGGTAGTGCCTTCACCAACTTTAAGAAGAACATCGGAGAATTCTTTTGCATGTGAATTCCCGCCAAGCCAAGCTTGCATGTTGATTGTCAAGCGCAGTCTATGAACTCGCGACCATAGAGCCGACTTTTTCAACGCAGTGTTCACCTCGTCAATCCTAGCTCCTTGCACTGGAAATCGCCATTAAACAGAACTGTAACCGCCCATTTTCACTGTTGCGTGACACCCCACAAACATGCGTTTCGTTGCCCTTTAAATCGATGGGAATCTTAAACATAGCGTGCGCTGTTTTGTTACCAGAAAGCAGTGTGGCAGTGATATCGGAAGACGCTACCACGATTACAATTTTGCCTTGCCTCCTGACCTCTGCAAGGTTGCCAGTGGTAATAAATGTTTTTCCTGTTCCACCAGGACAAAAAAATTACCCTAATCGAGCCCAACGCTTTGGAGAACGGTGTTAAAATGTCGCTTTGCTCTGGGGTAAACATAGATACGTGGTCAGCGTGGACGATGATACTTTTAGGGCCTGGATTGTAATTAGTTTCGGCGGCGTATTCCTGATTTCCGCCGTCTTGATGTGCCAATGATTGCGGAGCCGGTAACCCGTACTCGGTCACTGGATTGCCACCGATGGATATTACCACGTCTGAATTAAGGCAGCTGTTTGGTACGCGTTCATCATTTTGTTCAATGTCACTTTCAGTAGTACACCGCAAAGTCCTTAAAAAGTCTTCGAATAGATGATGCCGATATTTCTCCCACAACTGGGTTTGCGATTCCACAATTTCAGATACCACGGCACTGTAGCGCATCACGCGCGTGTTCGCAGAGGCTTTTTTTTAACTATGGCCTCTCGCAGTTTTGACCACTAAGGTCTTGGCTGCTTAACAGGACTTTCCTGTAGGTACCTTAAGCTTCTACACTTAGAACCTCCAGCTAGGAGCATACAAACTATTCTAAATTAAAATTAAGCGAGTGTTCGCTAAGGGCACCCCCTGTGGGGTACGAACTTCGGCTTAGGGCATCGCTGGGGGGAGGACAGCAAGAAGGGACAGGCTGGATCAAACTTAGATTTTCACCATGATTATTATGCGGGGTATTTAAAGCTACGTGCTCAGCTGCAACAACTGTTGGCACCTCGTTTTCGAGCAAGGGTCGGGGTGTTCGCAGAGCCACGTATATATGTAATCATGCGAAAGCGTGTCGCCTCCCTGATGCAGCAGGTGTGGGGCAGCGCTAACAGCCTCTTGGTCACTGTATTGCCGTAAAACTGTATCTTGGATAATGGTGCCGATTCCCTTGTTCACAAACTAAACTAAATTTAAGTTCAGTGCATCTTTTTCTTTCTATTTCATTAAGAAAAGGACAGAAGACAAATTTTAGTTTAGTCCTGTCAAATTAATCAGCGCTCGACGTAAATTGACGTAATTTTAGTTGGCAAGTTTTTAATCACGTCTAAACTTGTATGGAGACTGACAGGCGCTGATTAATTTGACAGGACTAAACTAAAATTTATCTTCTGTCCTTTCTTAATGAAATAGAAAGAAAAAGATGCACTGAACTTAAATCTAGTTTAGTTTGTGAACAAGGGAATCGGCACCATTGTTGTTTATTGTATCTACCTATTGCATATTGATAATTGATGTTGTACTGTATTTGATGATTGTAATATAAATGTTTTTTAATGCATTAGTGTTAAGTTGTGTATGTAATTACTAACAAATTGAATTTTATGATCTGTAAAATGAATGATTTCATTCTTGGTTTTACAACGTAAATAATAAAACGACTATGTAAACAAGAAAAAACAAACCAGTAGTTATAATTTGTTTAGCTAGCAAAATAATAGCCTGATTTATTGTTTAGATGAAAAGGGCAATATTAGCTGATAAAAAAAAACTTTTTACAAAAAAAAAACAACCGACTTCAAAGAAAACACTACAAAGTGAAAAAAAATTTTAATTTCGGAAGTCGGTGTCTTTGGTTTTGAATTTTCGTTCTTTGTCACCGACTTCCGAAATTAAAGTTATTTTTCACTTTGTAGTGTTTTCTTTGAAGTCGGTTGTTTTTTTTTTGTAAAACGTTTTTATTTTTCACTTTTTAGTTGTGATACCTACCCCACACAAATTCGAATACCACTACCTGCTATATAAATATGTGACAGGAAGTTATCATAATATCATCCACATACTAAGTGAGGTAAAAATACGTATTATTGAAGCTAACTCAAAAACTACCCAAGTAAAGTTAATAAAATTTATATGGGACCACCTCTGAAGTATGATCTACCAAACAGAAAAAAAAATCATCAAAATCAATTCATAATTGACGGAGTAATCGCGTAACAAACATACAAAAAAAAAAACAACATACAGTCGAATTGAGAACCTCCTCCTTTTGGAAGTCGGTTAAAAATAAAGCAAGGGGTACTGGGCTTGATTCCCAGGTCGGGCAAAGTGTTATTGGATTTTCCGTCAGGGATTTCTCCGTAGCAACTCTAAGTCTGGATTTGTGCCCGGTTGATGATATAGGCTCACCCCTTTTACATGGGACTAAGACATTACTGGCGACATGTGGGTGTAGGTTATATATTTTTAATTTTATTTATTAATAAAATTGTAAACTTCACTTCATTTATTGTAGGTTTTTAATTTGAATCACAGTCTAAAGAAACAATAAGTATATACATTTAAAGTTGAGACCCGACGGATGTTGTCCTGTAGAAATATCAATATAGTCTTGAGTTTAGACAGACATACCATAGAGAAAAGCCCTTTCAGTTTTTCCCGAATTTTTCAATTTTCTCGGCAGCTTTACGAACTTTTCATTTCATAAAAACTTAATTCTGAATATTTCAAATATTTTAATTGCCAATTCGGTAAAGCCGTTCTCAAGTGATGCGTAAACTGACGAACACCAAAGTCAAAGTCAAGTAATTTATTTCAATTAGGCACATAAAAGTCACTTTTGAACATAAAAATTTACAAAAAAAAATTGAATTGATTCTAGTAGCCCCTTCCAAAAAGTAGTTTTCGTATGGAGAAGAATGGGCAAGAAACTCCACCTTTACTCTTTAAAAATATTTTATAATGTATTGTTTACATTAAATATTTAATTATATTTGAAGACTAAGTAAGACCTGGAATAAGATTACTATATCAGAATAGATAAAAATGATTAAAAACCGGCCAAGTGCGTGTCGGACTACGCACAATGAAGGGTTCCGTAGTTGAGATGAATTTATTTATCCCAAGAATAAACTTAACATTGTAGTTGAAAAACATGTTCTCCCATACATTCCAACTACAAATCGTCGCTCGGCATCCAATACCGCGAAGGTGAGATTTTTTACGTTTTTTTTTAATTGCAAGATCACTTATTTGAACGTGTAGAAGAATTAAATAAAACTAAAATCTGATGTTCGTTAAAAATTTCACATTTGCGGTATTAATATAATAATAATATAAATCTAACACCTTTAAAAGAGCAATTCTTGTATATATGTATATATATAATCTGAATCTCGGAAACGGCTCCAAGAATTTTATGAACTTTAGTACGCAGGGGGTTTCGGGAGCGATAAATCGATCTAGCTAGGTTAAATTTTTAGAAAACGTCGTTGAAAAAGAAAAATGGTCACGATATTTTTCTTTATTCAAGTAACAAGGACTCATTGTGTTAGTAAACTTATGAACTATGTTAGCTTATTTTACCAGGTCACTCAGAAAGTTTTGCGATTAACAGTTTTTGTCTATGGGATACTGGCTGGTTTTGAAAAAAAATATGAAATCGATAAAAAATATGACTATTTATTACAAAAAAAAAAACATAACATTCTAAATTCCCTCCACATTTTTTTACGAGCAAAATCAAAAAGAAAGAAAGAAAAGAAAGAAAAAGTATTTATTGAGACTCGCACAGGAAATCACAAATTAAACTAAATACCTTCATTAAGAACATTAATAAAAAAACAAGGTAAAATTAAAATAAAAGCAGAAGGAGAAAAAAATAGAGAGAAACGTAGAGTTCTTTGAAAAGATATAATAAAAAAATATATAACCTGTAGTTTATTTTTTTCTAGTATCGCAAAACTTTCCGAGTGCCCCACGTAATCTAGTTTAAATTTATTTCACCCCATGGGAAATGGCACTGCAGTGATTGATGTACATGCAATCCAGCCTGCTAGTGATCACTTTTAGGATATTGTTGGAGCTCGCCCGCACTCTGCGCAATAGAGATGCACACCTCATTCGCATCGTTGCGTAAAAGCAATTAACATGTGCGTCCGCGAACATTCCCGATGCGCAACAAAAACGGGGCAGCCCCACCAATAGGTACCCTGAAAGCGTTGTTGTATTGGACACGAAGGGTGTTGCACGACCTTTGGGTATATCTAGCCCATAGGCTGCACGTGTAAAACGTTGTACAATAAGCTCGAAACAGAGTAATTTTGACTTTTTAAGTGCGCAGCGTGCAAACCAGCGAGCCAGCATGTTCGCCCTTACCGACCCTTCGTTCCCGCCAATATCGAGTCCGTCACTGAGGTCAGGGGTCAATATATGACCAAGATATTTAAACGTAAATACTATTACAAAGGCACAGACAAGTAACTGATGTTACGTCGGGTACAGACACGCGGACTACTTATATTTTATTTTTTTGTGTTTCACATATCTATTTTTATTTTATTATATATTTATTTTCCGTATCTATCTATCCGTGACATCACTGCGGGCCCTATCAGAATACCAGCGCTGCGGCATTTATTTATTTTTAAATGTCGCAGCTAATGCTGAGATAGGAGCCTTTTGGCCTCGTACAGGACCTTCTGCTTTTATTTTAATTTTACTTTGTTTTTTTTTTATTGTTTTGTTATTATTTTTATTAATGTTCTTATTGAAGGTGTTTAGTTAAATTTGTGATTTCCTGTGCGAGTCTCAATAAATACTTTTTCTTTCTTTCTTTCTTTTATTTGTAGTGGAGTCTCATTGAGTAATACAGGTGGTACATAACCTGGTCTACCCCAAGCCTCAAAGACCATGATCTCCGACTTATTGGAGTTATACATCAAACCATGTATTTTGGCATACTACTCACATTTGGCGACCAACTTTCTGAGACCACAGATTGACGCACTCAGAAGCACCATATCGTCTGCATAGCTAATATTATTTACACAAATACCATCTATATAGCTACCTACTCTGGTGCTGTTGAGCTCGCCAATCAGCTCGCTCGAAAAGCGAGGGTGAGCTCAACCCTCCCTGCCTCACCCCGCATTCCAACGTGTATGGCCTGGAAAAAGTTCCAGCCCATCATACACTATTGATCTTGTTACCATACCAATATTTAAAGATGTTTATAAGCTCCATTGGCAACCTATCCTTCTCCATCTTTCTCCGCAATACGTCATAAGCCACCAGATCGAAAGCCTTGAATAAGTCGAGGAAGCTAACATAAATCTGCGTCCCATGCTGTGTATAGTATGTGACAGTATACTTAAGACACAACACTGCATTTTCTGTTGACAAACCACGCCGAAACCCGAATTGGTTGTCATGAACATTTACAGTTTTATTTTTTATTAGTTGTGTATTAAGCAGACTGTCAAACACTTTTGATATTTTGTTGTTGATATTATAATAGCTAGAGAGATGGGCCTATTGGATGCCGAGTGACGAAATGTAAGTTTGCGCGCACAATATTGAGAGATTTACCATGTTATTTTAAGACCATAGACTTCTTATAGGTTTTCCTGTAATCTATGAGTAAAGAGCCATACTATGTATTTTTTTCAAAATTTTTGGTCCAGTAGTTTCGGAGATAAGGGGGGGGGAATGGTCAATTTTCATTGAATTTCTTAAATATCTTTAAAAGTGTTTATTTTAAAATGATACAAAAAATATATTTAAGATCCTCATAACAAGGCCTTTCATTTGATATGTCACACGGTACTGTTCGTAAAACTATTTTTTTTAATTTTCTTGTTTGCCCCCCAAAAGTGACCCCTATATTCAAAATTCATTTATTTACGTTACACATTCGTGTTTGGGTCACAGAAATACATATGTGTACCAAATTTCAACTTAATCGGTCTATTAGATTCGGAGTAAATTGGCTGTGACAGACGGACAGACAGACAGACAGACACACGAGTGATCCTATAAGGGTTCCTTTTTTACCTTTTGAGGTACGGAACCCTAAAAATGAAGCAATGACAAAAAAAATATTATGATACATGGTGTTCACATATTTACAAGCATTGTAAAAGTAGATACCTATACGATATTCCTAAAAAAAAAAATTACAAGTAATACTAATAAGTCAGTGTGTGAGTTCAAGTAATCAGAGAATGAAAAATCAATGTTATAATAATAATTAATTATACAGTTGAATTAGCAATCAGTTTGATTTTGTCTAGACCCTATTGTCCTATGGAGCTAGACCAGCATGCTTCCAAGCATTCTTATCTAGGATATAATCTTTTAATATGTAATATGCTTGTTTACAAAGAGTACTTTTTTATATGAGTTTTAAATTTTCTTTCAGTTAATTGTAATATATCACAAGGTATTTTGTTGTAACATTTAACACAGTACCCCATAACAGATGTATGTACTTTAGGCAATCTGAAAAATGGTAGATCTGTTTTATCTTTATTTCTAGTATTAAAATTATGTTTATCGCTTATTTTATTGAAAAGATGTCGATTTTTCCTTACATACATAGTATTTTCATAGACGAATTGGCAAGGTACCGTCATACTAAATATTAATCTTTTTAAATAGTTTCCTAAGAGATTCGCGACGACGTAGATTATAAATTGATCTGACAGCTCTCTTTTGTAAAATAAAGATGGATTCAATGTCAGCAGCCAGACCAAACAGTAAAATGCCATACGACATAATGCTGTGGAAGTAGCTAAAATATACCAAATGTGCGGTTTCTACATCAGTTAACTATCTTATCTTTCTAACAGCATAAGCGGCCGAGCTTAGCCACCCTGCTAGATATGTTATAAAGTAAAGTTTATTTATTTGCATAGATTGTAAGTACATAACATATTAAAATATATGAGGTCCCAATTGTAATTTTTCGTCTAGCGTGATTTCTAGGAAAACCGTTTGATTAATAAATTCCAGTTTTTCTCCATTCAATATGATGCAATCGCTACTTCTAACATTCGGTAATTTAAATCTAATGCATTTGTTTTTTTCTCATTAAGTACCAAATTATTTACTGTAAACCAATCTTGGACCTGAAGAATAGAGTTATACACGTCGTTAAGATTTTGTGACCGTCGGTCTATTTTAAAGATCAATGATGTGTCATCTGCAAATAACACCATCTTCGGTTGATTTTGATATAATTAGGGTAAATCATTAATGTAAACTAAAAAGAGGAATGGACCCAATATGGAACCTTGAGGAACGCCCATTACCATTTCAGACCCCAATGAGTTTACGCCGTTTACTTGAACTTTAATCGTTCTATTTTTCAGGTATGATCTTAGTAAATCAAGAGCTGTATTCCTAATCCCATAGTGTTCTAGTTTCAGCAGAAGTGTTTCATGGTTTACGCAATCGAACGCTTTCGAAAGGTCACAAAAGAATCCAATGGCATCTTGTGCTTCTTCCCAGGCTTTTAAAATGTTCTTTATTAGGGTGAAACCGGTCAGTGGTATAACGCCAGCGATTTTTGTCATCAGCTGACTTTATTTTATTACTAATGTAAAGAGCTTTAGCTATTTTGCACACACTTTTTAAAGTTTTAGAATATTTTGCAGCATACTGATGAAAGCTTGTATTATTCATATTATGTTGCTTTAGGCCATAAAGTTCAAAAAGTTTGTCCCTGCTTTTACGAATACCTGGAGTCGCCCAATCACTAAATAAGAACTTTGTGTAAATAGTTTTAGTCTTTAGTGGTAAAGTGTCAATAAATTGCTTGTTTAATAGTGAAAAGAAATTGGCGAAAAACTCATTTGGGTCAGATATATTATTAAAACTCTGAACACATAATTTACTTGCCAAAGTATTATTTAATTTCTCTAACTTTTTACATTTAATTGGCCTAAACCTTATTTGAATTTTTTGTAAAGGTTTGTAGGAGAAAAATGTTATTGTTTGTCCACTGTGATCAGATGGCACCTTATTTACAATTTGTTAATGTAAGTAATCACAATTACATAAAATGTTATCTATACAGGTGGCAAAAAAAGCTGTTACTCGGGTTGGTTCAATAAAAACATTTGACAAATCAAATAAAATGTCTACACCCGCAGCTTTCAGTGTCTGACCCTGCGACTTGTTGATATTCATCGCAAAGCATACGCTCACAGGGAACTGCAAGCAATCAAACTGGAAGGGGTAAATATGGGGAATTAGTGGTATAACATATGTTCGTGTATGTGTTTTAACATTTATGTTCGCATAACTCGTCAAAATGTAGGGAACAGCTGATATTTTTTTCGCGATTTCAGGTTAGTCTCATAGTAAAAGTTGTTCATAATGATGAGTAAAGTCACATGTTTAAGTGTCGGTCACTAATTACCAGTTACTTTATATACCAAATAACTTTATATGATATGTGACGCACGCAAATTCAACAAATCGCATAGGTAACTTATCTGTCATTTTACAACAAGTACTGCCAGTGTCCAGTAGAGCCCGAGCGAGATATTCGCGGGTGTTCTTATCATAAACTTGTCAGAAACAGTGCATGAATAGGTAGCGCAGTAGATAGGTCCTAACTTTTATTTTTATTGTTAAGATAAGTTGCAGCACGTGCAGATAGTGTGACATTTGTATTGGGTTTCTTTTTAGCTTAGTTAACATCTACAGTAACACTGCTGTCGGTTTGCGAAGTAGAAAGATTAGGCGTAGATTTCTGTGAATCACCTGCTACATGAACCATTGTGCTTATGCTTACATATTTTGCAACCAAAAGATTTGCAATGATTTGCGTAACGACCAGACCGAAAACAATTAAAACATACCTTGTATTGAGAAAGAAGCTCAAGCTGTTTTTCTTTGCTAAGACCAAGGAACTGTGGACAGTTGAGTAAATCCAATACCTTTAACGAGCTATTCTTGTATATACGTATACATATAATCAGAATCTCGGAAACGGCTCCAACGATTTTCATGTGTGTGCCTCTGCACACACATGAAAATCGGTTGAAACTACCTGGTTTTGGGGGCGATAAATCGATCTAACTAGGTTTCATTTTTAGAAAATGTCGTTCAAAAAAAAATCATCCAGATATTAATGTTAATCACTACAATGCGGGTATGACAACGATGAGCAGGAGATATCTCCCTTGAAGATTTAGTATCCAATAGAAGATATAGGAGTACTGATTGCAAGACAAATCTAATGTTTCAAGCAAAACAGTACAATTTCTTAAAAATTCCATGAAGATTTCTAATGTGATTGTTTTATGATTTTATCTTTATCTAAATTACATTTTTCTTCCTCCCACCGTCGATAAGTCCTTGAATCTTTGTAGGTTACTTTATAAATTATCAACGTATCCCAAAACTGGCTCACCTAAAGACTCTAAAGCACGTAGGTTTGTTTGAAGTACAGAATTTGCTGACTTACTTAATATGTTTGAAAAATATGACGTTAGCAAATCCTGTATTGATTTTTCGAAATTTTCGAAAAATCAATACAGATCACAAAACGATCGAATAAAATACTGAAAATTGCGAAAAATCAATACTGAATTTGCTGACGTAATATTTTTCAAACATGCAAACAAGCATACACCATGCATGCAGCATACAAGCGAGCATGCAATATGCAGCAGGCATGGTTTCTGACACGGCTTCAGCGCTGCGAGGCTCCGGCGCGGCGGTCCCATGCGAGCTTATCGTCGCAGATGGTTTTAACGCTCACCATCGCAGCTTCGGCTTGCTGCTCCTCAGCTCGCGGGCCGCCTCGCCCCTCCGCGTGTGGGGTAAGGTAGACAAGACTACGTGGAGTCGGTTTTGCAGCGATTCGTTTCTGTCACTAACTTTTGTAGCACAACATATAGACTTTTCGGAAACTTAATTTTTTTTTTCGGAAGTTTAGTATTTTTTTTTGGAAATTTAGTATTACAGTCAACCACAGGTTTTCAAAACAAAATTTTTTTTCGGAAGCTTTATTTCCTATGAGTAATGAGTTCTGAAATAAAAGTAAATAGGAAAGCTGCATTGTACTGCACTATGCTGCGCTGTAACGCTATTGACCTAAGCCAGCTACACACAAAACTCCAAACGGCAGTATTTTCCGATTTTTTAAAATATTTTCTGGATTTATTCTATTCCTGGTTCACTTATCCGGCTCGATAAGGACCAAGTTATGTAGAGATGTATGATGATTAGGCATGAAAAAATTAAAAATATAGACTGGCTGTAAAATGCGTTTATTTTCCTAAGAACAAAGAAGCAAAGTAAAATGCATGTAGGTAGACTTAAAACTAATTCACCTTCAAAAACTGATGAAGTCTTCAATGCAGTAAGTTGCACGAAGTTAGAGAAGTATAATTTAAATGTCTTAGAATGGTTTCTAAATCTAAACAAAGACTCATGTCATAAGGATACTTTATATATAAGTAAATTGTCTTTGTTGAAAAGCTGCAGTTGCATGCAGTACAGCTGGTACTTAATGTTTCCGATAACTCTTTCAAACTACTTAACAACATAGATGATCACTTTATAAACAGCCCAATTTATGTGCTCAACTTTCAACTGCTTTGACAATGCTCAAAGCGTTGTCAGACGTCAAGACGTTTTGAAACGCAATTGACGTGATTTTGCATGAGATAAGCTCACTATCTATCCAATTTGAGTAACTTAAGTTTGAATACCCTAGTATAGAGCCGTGGTGGCCCAATGGTAACGGCACCGCCTTACGATTTGTAGCCGGTCGTGGGCAGGCGCTTTACTTTGTGTATTTAATTTCATCACCACTGCTCTCAAAACGGTGAAGGAAAATATCGTGAGGAAACCGGCATGTCCTAGAATCAAAAATTCGAAGATATGTGGTAGTATAGATTGCGTGGTAGATTACAGCCCACTCTCTCACCGCGAGGAGGCATGTGTCCCAGCAGTCAGTGAGAACATTATAAGCTGACTTTGAAGTTTGAATACTCATAGTTTAATTAAAGTTGAAGGAAACTTAAATCAGAAACTAAAATAGGTTTAGGTAGAGTATAACAAAATAACAAGTGATCAACCTAAAATTCTGAATTAAGAAACTGTCTGTAAATATATAGATAAAGATAGATGATAACAGCTGCACGGGTCGATCGATCAGGTTAAGCTACGCTTGCCGCGGTTGGTCCGTGGATGGGTGACCATCTTTACATACCAAGTCCCCTCCGTGCCTCGGAAAGCACGTTAAGCCGTTGGTCCCGGCTGTCATTTGTAGATCTTTGACAGTCGTTACGGGTAGTTAGAAGCCCAAAAAGTCTGACAACCAGTCTTACCAAGGGGTATCGTGTTACCTAGTCACTAGGTTGTGGAGGTCAGATAGGCAGTCGCTCCATGTAAAATACTGGTATTCAGCTGCATCCGGTTGGACTGGAAGCCGACCCCAACATAGTTGGGAAAAAGGCTAGGCAGATGATGATGAGATGATAATAGTACGACGTCTAGTGATGATAACCTTTGAATGATGTAATCTTGTTATTCATTAAAAGGAAAATAAATTATATCAAAATAAAAAAAAATCGTGTGTATTCCTTATCTACTAGTCCTACTTCTACTCTTATTTATTATTTTTTAGTAAGCAGTATAAAAAAAAGTTGCATTTCATGTCTCTGTGTGTGCGCCGAGTTCTTCTAAACCAAGCAATGGATATTGATGTGGCTGTCGCCATCATTTAGAGAATGTAAGGGAAGGTTTATTATGTTTACTACATTATTATTTAACTTAAATATAGTACTTACAGAAAACAGAAATCTTGAATGTTTTGAAATGTCAGTAGAATGCACACGTGAAAAATTTTTACAAAATTTTAAAAATATTTCGAAAACATTCAATGTTATCAATTGTTTATAATAGCCGAAATGGTGGCATATACAGGCTGATAATTTTAAGTGTGCGTGGATGACAAAATCCAAATCCATAAGAAAATGCGGTACTGAAATGGATGAAAATTAAAACGGTATCACACAGCGATTTTTTTCCCGTATACCGTACACGAGATTTTATCGAATAGAGTGGTGGCAGTAAAAAATATGCATTGTTCATAAGGAGTCTATGCGGGAAAATATCTTGTTCGAGAAATATTTTTTCCCGTATACCGTCCAAATTTGCCACCGTGGAGGCTGCGTCTCGAAACAATTTTATCGAATACGACTCGCAGTGACACTTTATGTTCATGTTGTATCGTTGCCACTGTAACGGCTAGGGCTGCGCAGGGTAGGCTGCGCAGGCCGTTAACGGTTTAGGTAGTAGTTAGTAAAACAGCTAGACAAGTTAATACATATATTTTTTAACACTAGTATGTAGAAGGTACACGGCTAGGTCGCGGTAAGGTCACACTGATTTGATCCGAGCACTAACACAGTAAAAGGGAAAGGGTACCGTCCTTGGTAGCACGTGGTAGATTCGGGGGGCCTGCTCAGCACAGGCTCCGTAGCAGGCCGGACGGCCCTGGCACGTGGTAGTACGTAGTCAGTAGCCGTGGGGGTCGCCTGACAGCTCAGGCTCCCAGCGGTAGGATGCAGGCAGGCAGGCCGGACGTCGGACCTCAGTAGTGTGCAGTTAGCCACGCATGCGAGCAACGTGTAGAATTGGGTAAGAGGTGTCTTCAACCCGTACAAAGAGCCCCTAGGTCGGGGCACAAGTAATCCTGATAATCAAGGAATACCTTCCTTTATGTAAGCCAGCGGAAGTCGAAAATGGCAGAGCGTCCTTAGGAAATTAGTGTTGTGCCACGTTTCTAGTGATGTGTGGTTAGTAACTTACTAATTGTGATTAATTACGGTTGAGACCTCACACAACGCTACACCACGAACAAACTTTTGTCTCGTATTCGAGACTCGCGCGCGTGTTTGCTCGCACCGCACGTAGGAGTATTTGACCCAAAAACGCGAATAAAAGTCAATGTATACAAAGTAAACAAATCACGGAAACTGTTGATACATATTGGTATGGCAATGCATAGAGAACAAAAATGTACCGTCATTTTATTTTAGTAGGCTTGCGTTAGGTTGTAGGTAGCCGTTATCTTAGTACCTTGCAGGGAATACGTAATAATAAGTGAACGATTTTGGAGTCCTGCATTTAGAACTAAATGGTGAAGTTAAGAATGGATTAAAGAATCATTTTTATGATGGATACTGTTGAACCAGGTATATACTATATGTATTACTTACTTACTCAATTATTTCAAAATAATATGAGTACATTAATAGATATTGTAGTTATTATGAACCGCAAAACAAACTCACAATATTTTGGAAAAAAAAACATAGTTAAGAAATGGCTGCTTGAGAAATCATATGAAGTGACCGAAAAACTTCTCTTTTCACATGCTTAAGTCAGATCTACTCCTATTCAAGTATTTTTACACACAAACACTCATATACACCCCCACTTTCACACACCTATCAAGACACGTTCACATCTAACACACTCCGCACTCTCGCATTACTTACCCATTCACAACACACCTACTACACCTACCACGACTAACTCACTCTCACTCAATTATGTATTACAGTTTTATTACAAATTATTCTTATTTTTTCTTGTTTCAAAACACATAGAAATAATTGTATTGTTATGTTCACTGTGTTACTGGTGAAAACAGTTTTTTGTTAGTTTTAAAACATTTTGATCATCTATATATATCTTTATGGAATCACTGATCCACAAGTCACAGGCTATTAACCTAGTTTGGGAGCCAGGAGATAATACCCAATGCACTTTATGTTGTTCCATACTACTGTATTTGCAACATATGTAATCATTTTTTATTGCAATAAACTTTTTTTTTTTTTTTGGTTCAAAAATTTAACATTAGAGTTTTTGTTGTATTTTGGGAGTTTCCCGGTATAATATGTTTTGTTTTCGTAAGTTGATGTAACTATCCTACTTTTAGAATAAGTTAAGATTGGGTGCCTAAGTTTCATATTCTAATATCAACTTTTTCTCTTGTAGGTGGTTGTGGTGTCAGAATTAAGACACGAAAATGTTTATTTAATATGGCCAAAACTAGTACAGAAAGAATTTTCAGAGAAGTGAGATTTTGTGTAGCCATCACCATCATTACCATAATTTCCCGTTAAACAAATACAAGAGTTTCGCCGCAAATTTTCGTATATTAGTTTCAGTCATTGTTGATGTCCCAAAAACCGGATTCGGCAACAGTAACTTCGAAGATTCTTTGAGCACCTGCAAGTATCTTCAGAAATTCTTGAGATTGATCTAAGGTTGATAGAAAGATTTGCTGCAATATTGGAAGTGATTTCCAGTGGACATCAAATTAATATTGAAAATTTTTCAACATTTTGCCACGATACAGCATTGTATATATGTTACGGCTAAAACCCGAAGTGCGGCTACACCTAGATTTAGCCGGCTATAACTAGGTGCGGTCGGTAGCAGTTAGTTAAACTTGCCTAAATGGACCCTGGCACTCGCCGGCCGCTGCCGCGGCACCGCTCGCTTCGCTCGCTCGGCTCGTGCGGTGTGTTATGTGGTCACAGTTCTAACCTAACCTAACCTACTCTTCAACCATTTCCATTTGCTACAACTAAATTTAACCTACTGCTACCGGCCGCACCTAGTTGTAGCCGGATAAAACTAGGTGTAGCCGCACTTCGGGTTTTAGCCGTGACATATATGTATAGAGTTTTACTCCTGGCATCCCGTGACGCATATGGTACACAAGGTACTGAATCACGGTCCCCTTGTGGTTCAACATGCCCTGTTACCTATCGGAACCTTGTTGGAAGAAGCAGCTGAGGCGAGAAATAAACACTTCCGGGAATTTCGCCAAAACTTCTCAAGAAATATTTCTCCAGAGCAATGCAACCAAGACGTTCTGAACAGGTTTGACGTTTGCTCCTAACATTAGATCCCTTCATGAGTAGCATGAGGCTGAAACTACCGAAAAGATGGAAATATTATTGCCGAGTGAAGGTTCCTCAACTTGCCATGCCTCCATCAAATAAAGAAGTTGAAATTACTGAAGATGTGGATAAAACAAATAATTCTACCGATGAAGACGAGTGGAACTCATACTCTGAGTAATTATAGCCTAGAAATATTTAAAAAAAATATTTAATTACACTTTTTCCTGAAAAAGTAGCTTGAATACGTTTAATTCTTTCACATTTTCCAAACCCTGTAAGTAAAAAATAAATTTTACTATACATATTACGAGAGCAGTGGTGGCCCAGTGGTAACGGCCGCGACTTACGAGTTGTAGGTCGTAGGTTCGAACCCAGACAGGCGCTTTACTTTGTGTAAATTATTTCATCACCACTGCTCTCAAAACGGTGAAGGAAAACATCGTGAGGAAACCGGCATGTCCTTAGAACCGAAAATTCGAAGACATGTGCCAACCACATCTACCAACCCGCACTGGGCCCGCGTGGTGGATTACGGCCCGCTCCCTCTCACAGAGAGGAGGCCTGTGTCCCAGCAGTGGGAACATTTATAGGCTGATGATGATGATGATGATGATACATATTACTGTTTTGAACTCATTTATCATTTAAGACCGCAAAATAATTTTGTCCGTATTTTGGAGTCAAATACCCGCCGTGCGCCGTGTGAACAACTGTCTCGTATACGGGAAAACCGTATACGTGATTATATCGAATTGTATAGTTGTCATGTGAACTTAGCCATACGGGGAAATATATTTCTCGAACACAATATTTTCCCGCATAGACTCCGTGTGAATAATTTAATATATTTTCTACTGTCACCACTCTATTCGATAAAATCTCGTGTACGGTATACGGAAAAAATCACTGTGTGAACGTAGCTTTATAGTTCAAATTTGGCTATTCACGCACACATGGAAAATTCAGCCTGTATGATTGCACGATATTCCTACTTGGAGCCCCTCTTATCAGAAGACCCCTCGGGTTATCAATATGTCTGATGCCTAATTGTTATAAATATAGCTTCACGTTTGAGGAAAACTGATGATTTCACGAGCGGTGACCAGGGCGGACGCATCATCTACCTCTGTTGAAACAACGTTATTTGCGCTATAAAATGTATAGAACAGAGGGTGTGTTGGTGTTGTTAGCGCTGTACGTAGGGTTGACGCACTCATTCTCCTGGGGTGAGTACAAGAGTTGTTTGCCGTGTTTGAATTTCAACGATAATTTTGTTATGTCTGTTACTTTTTATGCATTTTTTGCAGCGTTTGTTTTATCAAGAATCATTAAGACAAACCCGTTTTTTTAGGGTTCCGTAGTAAACAAGGAACCCTTATAGTTTCACTCCTTCTCTTGGGGTGAGTACAAGAGCTGTTTGTCGTGTTTGAATTTCAACAATAATATTGTTGTTTGATATTTTTTAAGTTTTTTTTTTTGTAGCGTTTCTTTGACCTCGAATCCTTTATTTTAGGCCAGACCCTATTTTTTGCCTTTAAAAAATGGCAATCCGTAAATCTATTTATTTCGTATTATGGCGAAATTAAACACATTTCACTGCATAACACGTATAATTTGGTTATGTACAAAAAATTACATACGAAAAAAAAAATATGATTTCAAGGGTAAGAAAAACGTGTATAAAAAAGGTAGGTAAACAAAATCATAACCCTCATTTTTGTTTCGCTGTAGTCGGGTAAAAAGGTTAGTTGCTTGATAGTAATTATAAATATTAGATTGGGGATCAGTAGAGTAGTCAAGGGTTTCTATTTAACGTAATATTACCGCGTGTTTTATTACGAAAATTGATAGCTGGTTGCACAACCGATCACATTTATTTTAGCGTTCGTCAACAAGGTATAATAATAGGGTGAATGGTAATTAATCGCCAATACTAAAACACGTGACTTTACTCATCATAATGAACAACAACTTTTACTATGGGACCAAACCTGAAATCGAGAAAAAAAGAAATCTGCTGTTCCCTACGTTTATGTTCACAAAACTCGTCAAAATGTGTGGAACAGTTGATTTTCTTCACGATTTCATGTTTTGTCCCATAGTAAAAGTTGTTCATAATGATGATTAAAGTTACGTGTTTAAGACCGGCCGGCGACACGGCTCGCAACTACAAATCGAGATGTTTGCAAAATTCAATTCCAAGCACGTTGCACTAGTGTGAGTGCCTGTCGGAGCGATATACACCTACAGTGAGTAATACTACCACGCACACATTGACAATTATTGTTTGACGCGATAGTACTACTAGCTTTCGAAAATTTATGATAAATTTGGATGTGTTCCGTAATACAAAAAATTATGAATGAAAACTTATTGTATTTCCATTTTTTTTTTTTTCGATAATTTGTAACTTGATAACATAAACTATGCTTCTGTGGAAATAATATTACAAATATTGTTGTTTATAATACAGAAAAAACAGCATGAAAACATGTCATTTACGCTATAAAAATGTACGAAATGCAATTCGCTTACACTTCATTTAAAGGTAAGTTTTTGGATATAAAAAGACGTAGGAGCCTAGATAAATACTGTCTCAATCCGAATATCAACACAATATGGTGGAAATATGCTCAAATTGCAAATGATTTATGAACTACGTTTGTATGGACAATTCATGCGTCGCCGAATTCTTAAGTATCGGTCACTAATTACCAGTCACCCTTTATATTCGACTAACGAACCAGGCTCAAGACCCTCCGATCACACGGTATAGTCCAATTGCCACTGCCTCGTTGGTGTCGTGTTGCTAAGCGTGGGGTCCTGGGTTCGATTCCCGGGTCGGGCAACGTGTTATTGGGTTTTTCTATTAGGAGTTTCTTAGTAACAGCCCGGAGTTTGGAAGTTGGCGGTGTGATACCCCCGTGCCTTGGAGAGCACGTTAAGCCGTTGGTCCTGCGCGTGATCTCTCTCCGGTCGTGTCGGATTGTCGTCCCATCGGACTATGAGAGTGGGGGAAGAGGGAGTGCACCTGTGTCTGCGTACACACGCCTGCACTATAATATCTCCCACGCCGAAGGCTATTCTCCATTGAGATTGGCCGCCGTGGTCAAAATACGTGGTCTGGAGGATTATATAGTCCAATTATGTAACGGGAATCACATACTATATTACTAAATAATTAACCGCAATTAATACACCATAAATACTATTAATAATGAAAAAAAAAATCTTTAATAAAAGCCCTTTCCTCACTGGTCGGTACGTATGCGGTGCGAGATCGTTTCGGTACCGCGTGACGTCACGCGTTTTACAAAACAAAACAAAACCACGTTGAAAATATGCCCCATTTCTTTAACCGACTTCCAAAAAGGAGGAGGTTATATGTTCGTCGCGTATGTTTGTTTTTTTTTAATTTTTTTTTATGTATGTCCACCGATTTCTCCGTCAATTGTGGACCGATTTTGAAAATTCTTTTTTTGTTTGAAAGGGTGTGCTCTCGAATTGGTCCCATATAAATTTTATTAACTTTGTTTGGATAGTTTTTGAGTTTATTTTTTATGTTTGTTGCCTCAGAACTTTCTACTGGGTGAACCGATTTTGATGATTCTTTTTTTTATTTGAAAGCTGGTGCTTCCCGTGTGGTCCCATATAAATTTTATTAACTTGGCTTGGGTAGTTTTTGAGTTAGCTTCAATAATACGTATTTTTTTCCCACTTAGTATGTAGATGATATGTTAAGTTTCTGTCATTGGTAGCAGATAGTGGTATTCGAATGTGTGTGGGGTAGGTACCACAACTAAAAAGTGAAAAATAAAAACTTTTTACAAAAAAAAACAACCGACCTCCAAAAAAAACACTACAAAGTGAAAAATAACTTTAATTTCGGAAGTCGGTGGCAAAAAACGAAAATACAAAACCCAAGACACCAACTTCCGAAATTAAAGTTATTTTTCACTTTTTAGTGTTTTTTTTGGAGGTCGGTTGTTTTTTTTTTGTAAAAAGTTTTTTTATTAGTGGTAATAAACAAACTCGGAACGGAAAGATCAGAAAAAAATCTAGTAAACTAGCATTGAAATCACTTTAACTAATCACCTTAAGAGAATGCGTCTCAACTTCATGACGTGGTTTTTTGGTTGGTTTAATGGTTTTTTTAGGGTTCCGTACCCAAAGGGTGTCAAACGGAACCCTATTACTAAGCCGTCTGTCTGTCCGTCAGCGAGCTATATCTCATGAACCGTAATAAACCGACAGTTGAAAACTTCACAGATTATGTATTTCTGTTGCCGCTATAACAACAAATAATAAAAATTTAATAAAGTTACAAATTAAAGCGGGTCTCCATACAATCCCTGTCATAAAGATATCTAAGAAAAATGTGTTTAATATGTATGTGTGATTTACTTTACAATAAGTTACCAAACGAATTAAAATTATTACAAGGTAATCTAGTTCAAGACAAAATTGACAGAATGGCTTCTAAAATATTTTTATAGTAATAAGGAGTTTATAGAACATGAAATTTAAAATCAGTACCTGTAATTATAAGAATATTAACAATATAAAATAAATTAAATAGTGAATAAATGCATGGTAATAGTATATAATAATAATAGTAACAAAATAAGAGTGTATGTATGTAAGCTTAATAAATTTGAACGCTTGCCTGCAATAGAATACAATTACACTTAGGTTATAAGATCTCACTTATACCAAATTAATGTATTTCTGGCAAATAAACATTTGATTTGATTTGAATACGCTGTAGATTTTGAAGAAAAAAAATCTAACCCTCGCATGTGGGGTGTGATTGTTTGGAGCTCATCGAGTAGTGAACTATTATTGTTTTCAATCTTCAAAATGACGAAACAGGCGACTGTAAAAGTTGTCAGTTTTAGACCATTTTTGTACGAGCTCTATCTCAACAACTAAACAAGTTAGGAACTTAAAACTTTTGTTTATTGAGTACAATATACTGTTTATAATAAAAAAATACTAAAATCTACGATTCCTAAGGTTTTTTATTTGATTTTCTGCAACTGCAGAAAATTACTTTGTTATTATATATTAAAGTACCGTTATAAATTA
Organism: Agrochola lychnidis; assembly: GCA_963680765.1. Lineage (NCBI taxonomy): Eukaryota > Metazoa > Arthropoda > Insecta > Lepidoptera > Noctuidae > Agrochola > Agrochola lychnidis. The sequence continues at coordinate 17,839,075 of OY796872.1, forward strand.
ATACAAATTTATCTTTGCGATTTAAAAAATTTAAGATGAAAGTTATAAAAATATTCTTCGTCTAGTATTTTAATTTATTTGCTTAATATTGTACGATGGTACGGAACCCTTCGTGTGTGAGTCCGACTCACACATTGGGCGGTTTTTAAAATCCTTATCTACTTACACCACGGAACAGAAAAAGGACACGGAACAGAAAAAGACACCACGGAACAGTTTTTTCTGTTCCGTGACTTACACTCGCTCCTTATTTTCTTAGCACTCGCGTTGTCACTCCTGTTGTAATAGGAATAAATATGGGTCGGTAGCAGATACCTCTGGGATTCATACGCGTGTAAATTACCTAATCTAGGAATAAAATTAATTGTAATGTTTGGACAAAAAAGGAAAGAAGCTAATGAGCAGTAAAAACACTCACTTATGTAGTTAATTTGTAGAAGGTAGTTCTCGTGTGGAAAGTAGACTGACAAGAAAGAAAGTAGTTTGGGAACCATTAGTACAATGGGTAGCGTATTTTATGGAAAGATGAGGAAAGGCTAGGAAAGAGATTTTATTCAGCTTAGAAAATTGTATTTTCATGTTTCAGACGTCGTCGTGGCCGGAGACGAGGAACTAGAGTTTTATGATGATAATGGAACACGAACGAATACAGAAAAAATTTCGTCAATTAAAATTAAAATCACATCATTAGCTTACGATCCAGTACACAACAGTGTGCTGTTTGTCGCACGTGACGACAATCACTATAACTTTTCTATTTCTAGCTTTAACATAACAACCAGGGAAATAATATTCTTAGTTAGAAGTGTTGAATACACATTCGAACACGTACAGATCGCCTATGACCCGGTCACACAATTACTCTTTTGGTATGAAGCAGGAATAGGAAGTCAAAGCTCGATTTTTTCAAAACCTGCATATACCAACGCAATGGAACAAAATCTTGTAATCAAGATGGATAGGTATGAGTCTACCGACAATATTGCCGTGGATAGCTGTGGAGGGTACGTATAGTTTTATAACTCAACAAAATACTTATTGAACTTTATGAGCTATTAATTAGTTCTATACCAACAAAGAAGTACCACCGTAGGCGCGGGCTTGCGGACGGTGAGCAATGGGTAGCTCGCCTTCCGACAAGGACCAAGCCCGGGTCGACGGCGCGTTGTGTTCCACGCGCGCCTCAAAGAGATGTCAGCAGAATGGGGTCCGCTAGGGCCAATGCCTGCCGGGGGTTCGAAGAAAACCGATAGGGAAATCGTGGCCCCCGGCAACAGGGCAACCGAAGGAACACGGGTGGGTTTTAGAGTCTGACACGCCCTCCCGCTCCGCCCAGAGCGGGAGAAGTTATTTGATAAGTTCCCACCCAAAAAAAAAAAAAGGCCTCACAGGTGCCATGCGATACCAGCCACCCGAAACTGTTTTAAATCATATTTGTATAATTGTATACGGTCTAAATTCGCTTGTGAAGGTTTGATTATCGCAGTCGAGAGCAAATGCTTTTATAGATGTCTTGCAAAACCAGACGATAATTAGAGAGAAGCATTTTGTTGCTTTTTTTGTAAAAAGTTTTTATTTTTCACTTTTTAGTTGTGGTATTTACCCCACACAAATTCGAATACCACTACCTGCTATGTAAATAATAGTAAGAGGAACTTAACATAAGATATCATTCACATACTAAGTGGGAAAAAATTCGTATTATTGAAGCTAACTCAAAAACTACCCAAGCAAAGTTAATAAAATTTATATGGGACCACACGGGAAGCATCAGCTTTCAAATAAAAAAGAATCATCAAATCATTTAAAAAAAAATACAGTCGAATTGGCCCAGTGGTAACGCGGTTAGAGCAGTGGTGGCCCAGTGGTAACGGCCGCGACTTACGAGTTGTAGGTCGTAGGTTCGAACCCAGACAGGCGCTTTACTTTGTGTAAATTATTTCATCACCACTGCTCTCAAAACGGTGAAGGAAAACATCGTGAGGAAACCGACATGTCCTAGAACCGAAAATTCGAAGACATGTGACATTTACCAACCCGCACTGGGCCCGCGTGGTGAATTACGGCCCACTCCCTCTTACAGAGAGGAGGCCTGTGTCCCAGCAGTGGGAACATTATAGGCTGATGATGATGATGATGATTTTGTTGCTTGTTTGTGAAATGGTTTTATGTATTTGAAATGGCGATAACTGGATGTATGCCAAATGGGAAGAACGCTTATAATTTCGTCCTGCCCGTCTGTCCGTCCGTCCGAATGTTACACAGACATTTGGAACTATATCGATATGACGTGGCCATCAGGCCTAACATGACACACGCGACATATATCCACTCTCGCGCGACAAATTTTTGTCTAAAGTCCCCGTCACGAGAAGCTATAAATTTTGTAAACACACATTCAGGGGTTTGCAATCTTTGGGTAAAATAAAATAAAAACAGTTTTGTACTATTTTTTTACAGGGATATAATTATATTAACACACACACCTAATTACAAACAAACAATATAACCTAATGCGCGAAAACACCAAAAACAAACAGACGCATTCGAAACTCGAAAGACAGCAGAGACAACGTCAGCGTGAACTTACTTCAAAATCGTGGCCCAAATGTTTACGTTCCATGAATCAGATGCGTTCCAGTACCACAAAACCTTAGACGACAGCGCTTTATATCGCTATAAAATATAACCCGATCAAGTGAAATTGCTCATTAGTTTCGTATAACACGTACGTTACTTTGACTTCATTGAATTTGGGAATATTTGTTGTTGATTAAATTGTCGCTACGTAACTTGGTAGAAGTTCTTTGTTTACAAAAATTATAGCTTCTCGTGACGGGGACTTTATTTCTGTAGTTTTATCGTTTTCTGACAGCTACGCCATACAAAATACTCGACTCGTTCTGTCAAACTTGATGTTTTGTCGACAAACCCTAACATGACACGTTATTTATCTCGATTTTTGGCAGTTCAACACGATATAATCAGTCATTTTGTCGTATTTAGTCGTCGTCGATTTTGACGACGATAAAGAGTAGACAAAAAGACAAAATTAAGATACCTACATAAAAAAAAACGAAAAAAAGGTGGCAGATTCATAGTCGTACTTATTGTAGACAATTTTTTTTTTTTAATGTTACGTGTTATGTGTACGCCGGTGTACTGTGGTGGAGGGAAGCACTATCACGTAGATGACTAATACTTTCAATAATAACCAGTCGCTTTGCCAATTACAGTGATTAAATAAATAAATTAATTAATTAATTAACGGAATCTCTGTTACAATAATAAACTTCGATTTGAATTGCGATCGTCGGCCCATTTGTCATTTGTGGTGATTATCTAATGAGTATAGATGCCACTAATTTTAACTTCTGTCATTTTGTATTTTAATTTCAGCATGCCAAAGAAATAATTTAATTTTTATCAAAAAGTCGGTTAGATAAAAAACTAATCATAAATAATTAAATAAATAAATAATAATAATTAAGAGAGAGAGACGTTTATTCAATAAAGTACATAATTCCATGCATAAAATTGAATGAATGAAACAGAACTTCAAGCCGATGTTGCTATCATAAAAATAATTTGTTTTTAATAATTTGCAACATCGGTTTATCGTCGCGCGATAAAAGAATGTCAAAGTGCCTTTTTCTAGTTTACTCGTCGTTTACGGTCATGTTAGGGATTAGAATGACGTCAGAATCGTAGACAAATTACGATAAAACGAGAAAAAGAGCGTTCTCGCGCTTGTCATGTTAGCCCTGCAGATCTTAGAAATGATAATTTCATGAAGTATTCGACCATTTCACGAAATGGTTATATTTTATCAAATATAACATCGACCGCTGGTCACATTATGATTGTGGTCTGGCCAGATTATTGAATACTCAACGTTTGACGAAATGAACAGTTAAACGCTCGACTACTTCACAATATTATTATGGATCTACTTCATGATGTGGCCAAACATTAGTGTTAATATCGTAAAATAGATTATCCACCGGTAGAGGCGTTGATGTCGCTTTGTTTTTGCTGTGCACCATGGCGGTAGCATATAACAAATCAAACAAGGTAGGCTGACCACGTAAAACAAGTCGATGGACTTTAATTGGATTTCCAAATATGATATTTTGGAAAGCGATCAACTTGGAAGTAGAGCTCGCTCGGCTCGCTCGTGGTTTGTCATACAATTCTGACCACGACGTGGGGTTCCGTGGGTTGGTTAGGTATTGGTGCCGATTGTCTTGTACACCAAACTAAACTATCACTAAAATTCCTTACTTTTGGCTATGAGAATCTTAAAGCTATTCTGCAAAAATATTTATCTTTTAAAAATAATTTTGACACAATTAAAATCGAATTTGACAATCGCGACTCCACGTGGTACTTATTTGCCCTACCCGATGATTTTTTTTAGAGCCGGAGGCGCGCACGGTAGACAGCTTCGACGTGTTTTATGGAATTTTTCATTTTTTGAATGGAAAATATGAAAAAATATTACCTACGTGTTGGTTGTTGGTAGTTTTAGGGGTTTAAGGGTCTTATAAAGGGGGTCGAAAATTTCATTATTTTTGCGATAGGACACCATTTTCAAGACATAAGCAAAAGAAAAGAAAAAAAAAAGATACTGTTTTTGCACCTGAAAATTCACACCAACACCTCGAGTGTTGGTTGTAATTTTAGTTCATGATGACTAATTCTATTCCACACCTTTTTAATTGTGATTAAAAATAGTTAGATTTAGGGATTTACAATCACAATTTATAAAAAAGTCAGAAACAACGCCAAGCAAAAACGTAGTAATAGCGCGGGCGTGCGATGGAAAGCGACGCTCTGGGTCGGGGGCCGAAATTTCACGCAGACGAAGTCGCGGGCAGAAACTAGTTTGGGATATTTTCGGTTCCTTCCAACCGCAATAACTATACTCCGTTTGAAATAAGATTAGACATTTAACTAAACCTTTTTTATTTTACAGTCCGTTCAACCGATTTTGACTTCTATTGCGTTGGTCGCATGACAAATGGCAGCTGCAGTAAACAGTTGGTTTGTAACCACTTTTTTTGCTTTAAATGCCATCCTTATGCCTACGGTATAGAAGTCAAAATCAGTTGAACGGACTGTAAAAAAAGGTTTGTTTAAATGTCTAATCTTATTTCAAACGGTGTATAGGTACTTTGTATTTCAGTTTTCTTGAAAAACTATGAAATACAAAATAATTTTTGCTGTCGATAATCAAACTTGTGTTCAGTACTTGAAGTAAATTGACGTTGACAATATTGTTTCCCTAACGATTTTCAAATTACAGGTATATTTACTGGAGCACAAACAGTAAGATAGAGAGGGTTCGATTTGATGGTTCCGACAGAGAAGTCGTAATAGACGAGGAAGTTTATTCACGCGGAGGCATAACCATTGACCATCGGACACAGAAAATGTACTGGTTAGATGTTATTCTGTATTATGGCGATACGAGTCACAATTCTATTGAAAGTGCAGATTTATATGGAAAGAAACGAAAAATATTATATTATATTAAACAAAACGACTATGTCGCACATGGATTGATCTTATCAAAAGATTTTATCTACTGGAGGAGGCGTGAGTCCTTTTGGCAATTACCAAGGAATACACCTCAGGACACGGAGGTGGAACCCAAAAAATTTTTGCTATTCCAAGGTTCGTATTCTTTAGGTATGGCCACCAACTACAAAATTGAGGATCTAAACTGTGAAGCTCAAAAGAGACTGCTACCAAATAACGCAAAGACCAACGACAACGTCTCCATCAATGTTTCTACAGATGTTAGCCTGTTGTGTGTCCATGGCACGAAAGTTAACGGGGAATCTCGTTGTGAATGCACACAGGGTTACATCGGCGAGAGATGCGAGGTTTCAGTCTGTCACAACTATTGTTTCCAAGGAGATTGTAGCGTCAGTGCTGAGGGACAACCTAAGTGCAGGTAAAACATGTTTATTTTATTATGGACTAGTTATAAAAAACGCTTGAAAGTACCTACATACGATCAGCATCCAATGCGCGCGGCATTGGATGCTGATCGTATGTAGGTACTTTGTCAAACGCAATAAGATGTAATTTTATTCTTACTTTTAAATCGGTAATATGTAGTGTCTGGACTTTAAAAGAGACTGTGACCTCTGAGTTTGTTTCGGCCTTTCTTCTCAGAGTAGTCAAATAGGAAACGCCGACCTCACCTAGTTTTTAAAATATGATTGACGTGTAAAAGTGTTTGTACAAACCTAGGAACTTACAGAAATAAAATCATTTATCATTTATCATTAGTGTAACGTTATGTTTTTCATTTGATTTTTTTTATGGATACTTAAGAAAAAAAACGACACGGAAGAAACGTAAGGCGCGTTCCCACTATGTCGTGACGATTGTCGTCTCTAGCTGTTCCCATTGGATCGTGACGACATTTCGCAATAAGAGTCCGACTAGTAGTGACACGTACAAAGTGAGCCGAGTATGGGCGCGGGGGGCGTGAGGGGAGAAGAAAACACTTGTAAACGACTGATAGTCGCAATAACGACGCATGATTTGCCGTCACGATAAGTCGTGAAGTATTTTTTATCATTTTACGACTGTCGTGCTAGCCGATCCCTTAACTTGACAATCTGTCGACATTGCAAAAAAAAAGTCGTGGACGATAGTTAATCGTGTCGTTCTATATGTAAATACCTCCATTTAAATACACATGCCACGACACGATAATCTGTCGTCACGACATAGTGGGCACGGGTACTAAGGCTAAAGCAGACTTGCTACCATAATAACTGTTATATATAGATAGATAGAATATTCTTTATTATGTACACCATAAAAACTACAGACATTAATTTAGAAATTTTACATTGGGTGACACAATGGGCGGTCTTATCGCTAAAAGCGATCTTTTGCAGACAACTTTTGGATGGATTTAAATGGAAAAGGAGAGACAATACTGCAGGTAGTCAGTGGTGTACCATTTACATATACAACAGATACACAGATACATAAAGCATATAATTACCTACATAAATATTTATATATATATTAGATAGATTAGTTTTCTGCGTGATCAGTGATTTTCTCCGGTGGCTCGGCCAATAAAGCTTCCGAAACAATTCGAGAGCGACCAACCCCGTGCCCCGTGCCCCGTCAGGTAGATTATTAAAAAATATTGGACACATAATTTTTTATTTTTTACTTAATTCAAAGATATCATTGAATTAAAATGTGGCATGACGTCACGCCTTGCTAGATTTTATACTGAATTGTGACGTAGAGAGCCCCCACTCCCCAACCTTAATGCGTTTTATCTATACTCAGTTTGAAATAAGATTAGACATTTAAACAAACCTTTTTACAGTTCGTTCAACCGATTTTGACTTCTGTTGCGTAGGCATAAGGATGGCATTAAAAGCAAAAAAAGTGGTTACAAACCAACTGTTTACTGCAGCTGCCATTTGTCATGCCTCCAACGCAATAGAAGTCAAAATCGGTTGAACGGACTGTAAAAAAGGTTTAGTTAAATGTCTAATCTTATTTCAAATGGAGTAAAAGTAATATTAAATACTTACGTGTCTATTATCTTTAGGGTTCCGTACGTGAAAAAAAACGTAACCCTCAAAGGATTACTCGTGTTTCTATCTGTGTGCCTGTTTGGCTGGCTGTCTGTCTGTCACAGCCAATTTGCTCCGAATCTACTGGACCAGTTTAGTTGAAATTTGGTACAATATGAATTTCTGTGACCTAAACACGGACGTATAACGTAAATAAATAAAATAAAATACGGGGTCACTTTTTGGGGGCAAATTGGAAAAAAGGCGTTTTTTGAGGATCTCAATTTTTTTTTTATAATTTTTAAATAAATACTTTTGGTATTTAAGAAAATTGATGAAAATGGACCATTTCCCCCACTACTGTAAAATTTTGAATAAAATACTGAAAATAGTTCTTTACTTATAGATTAGCTCATCATCATTCATCTGCCCAGATCCGTATAATCGGATGCAGCTGAATACCAGTATTTTATATGGAGCGACTGCCTATCTGACCTCCACAATCTAGATTACAAAACCTATTTGATGGTTAAAAATAATATAGTAAATCTCTCAATACTGTGCGTATTTGCAGTTACAATGTATGGGAGAACATGTTTTTCAACTAAAATGAGTTCGTTCATGGGATGGAAAACATGGTAGATAATATCATTTTTTATTGTCTGACTAATGGACTGAATAAATAATAATAATAAATAAACCCGCAGGGCAGCATGTGGCGAGCTGATGGGCAGTAGCGACCCCACGGACCCTATCTCCCGGGAGAAGTCTTGTTCCTCACCTCTGGCTTGCCTTCATTGGCCGGCTGGAGTGAACACTGACGTGGAACAGAGCTCCCATCTCATTCTTGCCTTAATTGGCCGGCTTGAGTGGAGATTCGGAAGAGCAAACGTGCTCGGAGGAAGGAAGTATTCCAGTAAGTGCTCGTAGGGATCTTGACCATCTTCCGGGCTCTGGGATTGTTCTGAAAGCCGTGAAATACCTCTCCACTCCTCAAGCACCTCAGGACATGTTGCCCCCTTGTCGCTACGACATTTTGGCTAGCGACCGTTTTCGGGGGCCCATTATTGAGTGTGCAAGTCACCCCCTGCCATTTTATCCGTGTGCATTTAAAACATTGATTAGGCAGGGGCCATAGTCTTTCCATAGTTCCAGTTAACCAATCCATTATAGCCACCCAAATCCATAGCCCAATATGTTTTGTTTCCATGTTCTGCAATAGTCCTACACCAACCGGGGGTTGTCCTTGGGTGCACTTGTATGGTGCATACAGGGATAATCGTCGGTTGGTGCCTCAACACTTCTTAATGTCTAAGGGGCCTCTGCGAGTTGGCTTCGGCCCCTCGTACGCCTTCCAAAGGACCGGGATCCATGATCCCGAGATTTGTTAAAATATATAAAAATAAATAATAATAAATTTTATTCACAAACTTTTTTACACATATCCTATCCATATCCATAGGATTTATTTTTTGTACCCAAGCATCATCGCTATTCGTATACCACTTCTATGTAAACAAAAGTGACAGCTAGTTTTATAACATCAGCAATTAACATACACCAAGTTGATTAATACGTATTATTGAAACTAACTCAAAAACTGCCCAAGCAAAGTTAATTAAATTAATATGTAACCACCGCGCCAGCTTCCTCTACCTCTACCTCTACTACGGAACCCTTCATTGTGCGTGTCGGACCACGCACAATGAAGGGTTCCGTAGTTGGGATGAATTTATCCCAAAAACAAACATAACTTTGTAGTTGAAAAATATGTTCTCCCATACGGAATGTATGGAAAAACATGTTTTTGCAACTGCAAAGTTAAGTTGGTCGATTATTACTCGTTAACTTGTAAAGCCAACTTAGCTGTGATAGTTTTCCTTTTAATTTCGTTATATAAACTACTGTTGTGATTATTTTCACATACCCAAAACCAACCATTTATCCGGCAGGGGGGGGGACACTTGACTCTAACAAAAATTAGCACTTTAAAGCTTAATATTTCGCAAACGGATCCCTGAATCCAATAATGGTTTTCACAAACTCACAATGTTTTTGAAGGACCTTTCCAATGATACTCTTCACCATGGGTTAAAAAAATAAAAAATAAAACATCCCCACTTTACGTGTATGAGAGGTACCCTAAAAAAAAATGTTTTTCATAATTTTGTTTTACCACTTTGTCGACGTAATTAATATGTATACCTATGCCAAATTACAGCTTTCTAGTACTAAGGGTCTCGGAGCTAGACCGCGGACAGACAGACAGACAGACAGACAGACAGACGGACATGACGAAACTATAAGGGTTCCTTGTTTACTACGGAACCCTAAAAACGACGATGATGAATTATCAGTATGTAATTCTTCCGATCGGTCAATAAATATTCCAACATTTAACCAGACATTTTTATTTTTTACTTTAAGTTTCTATGAGTATGGAGCTCGATTTTCACTGAGCCACGTGTAAATTTTATGAAAAAAAAACATCAAACGCCTTAAAAGCAGCTAGTCGGAAAAAAATGTTGTTTTTTTTAAGAGGTGCGGGTCGTACACGTGCGTTGCGTATGGCGCGAGCTCTACGGATGGCAGCGCTTGATGTACTTGCATGGAATCTCTGAACGCGTGTCTCGTTCGCCTGTCATAACAAGTCACAAATATTTGTTATTTTTCTTGTTTCCCTGATTCAAATCTTCCTTATTTCAGGTGTAGTGCTAGTTACTCTGGGGAAAGGTGTGACGTCTCAGTCTGTCAGAACTACTGCTTTCAAGGAGATTGTAGCGCCAGTGCTGAGGGACAACTTATGTGCAGGTAAAACATGACATAACAGGCGCACGAGCGCGCGCGTTGGACGCTGATCTGATCGTACTCGCGGCACTACAGCTGAGCATGCTCCTGGGTTCGATTCCCAGTTCGGGTAAAGTTTTTAGGGTTTTTCTTGGAAAAGGGATTTCAGTAGCAGTCTGGAGTCTGGAGTCTGGATTTGTGCCCAGTGAATGGCAATAACCTCGCCCCCCTATTACATGGGACTTAAACAAAACTGGAGAAATGTACCCTACCTACAATGGGTACACCTCTACCTAATCCTTCTGGTAAACAATGCGTGATGTTATGTTATGTTGCTCGAAAAGCCCAAAAACAGTGAAAGAAAACATCGTGAGGAAACCAGCATGCTTGAGAGATATTTATCGACGGTATGTGAAGCCGAACCAGAGGCCCATGGGCAGCATAAAACTCTGACATCAAGCTAGTCACTGACCACCCGAGCAAAAAAGAAAGTGAAAGCTCGAAAAGTGGCTCTTATTGCACCGATTTTAGGTTCTCAATGCATTGAACACGGATACTTTTAACTTTTTGCATTATGCACTAGTGCGGGACAGTACGCTAAAGATAACTATATTAATAAATTGGTTAGAGATGTGTGATTTTTTTTTAAATCTCAGTAAAGATCCTTCATGCCTTCTTATCCCTGAAAATATAAAATATCACCGCTCTAACGCTCAAAATAATAATGAATAATTCTCGGCTCCATTACCTCGCTTTCGACTCGAGTTACAATCCGGCTTCGAGTGAAATGGCAAACCTAGCTCACTTGTATCATATTGTAATATTACAAAGTTTCTGACATGCAGCATACTAGGCTCAAGTTTCGTCCCACATATTTTGTTGGTTTTCTTGTTTCATAATCTTCCTCATTTCATAATTTCAGGTGTAAAGCCGGTTACTCTGGGGAAAGGTGTGAAGTCAACGCGTGCCATGGGTATTGTTCGAACAAAGGTGTCTGTTCCCTGAATGAGAAGAGTGAGCCAGTCTGTAAATGCATAGGAGATTATAAGGGTGAAAGATGTAATGTTTCAGTCTGTCAGAACTACTGTTTTCAAGGAGATTGTAGCGCCAGTGCTGAGGGACAACTTATGTGCAGGTAAAACATGTGCATCCTATTAGGAAGTAGTTATATGATAATAAAAGGCGCCCGAGTCTGTACGTTGGACGGTGATCCGCGGCACACATAAAATGGCAATCGTTCGCAATGCTTTTCATTTTGACATCCATTGCTTCATAGGTTTTAAGAACTCGTCTGCTTAACACGTAAATAAATCAATGAACGCGTCTGAACCGTCAAAATGACAGGCAATTGAGTAACCGTACTGCACGAAATTCGGGCAGGAGTTCCTCAAGGCAGCCTGATGGGCTCTTTACGTTTCTACACAGCTGATCTCCCTGTGTCCAAAGGAGTGGTCTTAGGCACATTTATTTTCGAATCGAATAGTAGAAGTAAATACCCTACACCAAAAATTAAAATAGTTTCTACAATCATTTATGAAAATAAATAATTATTTTCATGCCTTATCATTATCACCTTATAACAATTATTTAAATAAGTTGTATAAAGTAGATACAACTCTGCGCACCTTCCTGATGTCATGTATGGGGCAATGGAGGACGGTCCTTCGCTATCCAGGATGTCGAAATATCCAGAGGAATAGTGAGCCAATAAGGATTGAGCGAGGTGTATTCCAAGGAGACAGTTTGAGTCCGCTCTGGTTCTGCTTAGCCCTGAATCCTCTAAGCACACTGCTGGAGGATTCAGGTCTTGGCTATCGGCTGAGGAGAGGTGGTCAGGTTACACCTCACCTCCTCTACATGGATGACCTAAAACTCTTTGCCCCCAACAATTTGCAACGAATGGAGCTATTGAAAATAACTGAAACTTTCAGTAGCGCCATCAGGATGGAATTTGGTGTGGATAAATGTGCGGTCATGCATGTAAAGCGAAGGGAGATTGTGGAATCCGTGGGAACCCAAATCTCGGATTCCATAAACCTTAGAGCCCTCTCCGCATCCGAAACCTATAAGTATTTGGGTATGTTGGAAGCGTTGGGCATTAATGTTACTGACATGAAGCAATCGTTAAAGGAGCGCTTCTTTGGCCGCCTGAAGAAAGTATTTAATAGTCTTCTATCAGGCGGAAACAAGGTGCGCGCCTTCAACGGTTGGGTCATGCCGGTTTTGGTGTACTCTTTCGGCATACTCAAATGGACTCAGACCGAACTCGACGCCTTGGATAGGAGGGTCCGTACGCTGCTAACTGCATATCGAATGCATCACCCACGGTCATCGGTAATGAGACTGTATGTCCTGCGAAAATGTGGAGGTCGAGGCTTTTTAAACGCTAAGACACTCCACAATCGCGAGATATGCAGTCTCAGGGAATATTTCCGAGAAACCGACGTGGGGATGCATCGAGATGTGGTTGCGATAGACAAGGGCCTTACCCCGCTCTCCTTGGCTAAAGAGAACTGGCGCAAGCCTGTAGTGCTTGACACTAACGATCGCAGGGAGATATGGCAGAGTAAGGAGCTTCACGGGCGCTACTTCCGGGTCCTGCATGGGCCCGATATAGACTTACTAGCGTCCGTAGCCTGGCTGCGTTTTGGTGACCTCTTTGGGGAAACCGAAGGTTTTGTCTGTGCAATTATGGACGAAGTTATGATGATGAACAATTATCGGAGATTCTTTGTGAAGGACGGCACGGTTGACATCTGTCGGGCATGCCACCGTCCGGGAGAATCAATCCGACATAATTATTATCTCCGGGTGTTCTCGTCTAGCTAACGAAGAGTACTTGCATAGACATAACCTTGTAGCCAGGATTATCCATCAGCAACTTGCTCTGAAATACAGCCTTGTGGAATCGGAAGTGCCGTACTACAGGTATGTGCCCGACCCAGTTCTCGAAAATGGAAATATCACATTGTACTGGGATCGATCCATCATCACTGACAGGACAATTGTTGCCAATAAGCCTGATATAGTGGTGGTGGATCGAGGAGAGCGGCGCGCAATGATTATTGAAATAACGGTCCCACATGACGAGAACCTCGTGAAAGCCGAGAAAGATAAACAAATCAAGTATCTTGACTTGGCTCGCGAGGTTGTCGACATGTGGGATGTGGACTCAGCAATCATTGTGCCGATAGTCGTATCAGCCAATGGCTTAATTGCCAAGAGCCTCGACCAACACCTAAGGAGGCTCTCGTTGGGCAGCTGGATTAAGGGCTTGATTCAGAAAGCGGTACTCCTGGACACGGCTCGCATTGTTAGGAGGTTCCTCTCTCTGGAGCCCTGACCGCCGGTAGCTTGGACCCTGCTCCCGATACCGGTGGGCTACTATTTTTTATATTTTTAAATGTTTTTATATTATTTTATTCTAATATTTAAAAATATAATTTATATGTAAATAATGAAATAAAGGACAATTTAAATAAAAGTTTACGAGGGGCTCGTGGCTAAACAATAACACCGCACGGGTCAATCAAGGTTTAGCTAAGCTTGACGAGGTCGGTTCGTGGATAGATGATCCTGTTTCATATCTTCCTTATTTCACAATTTCAGGTGTAAAGCCGGTTACTCTGGGGAAAGGTGTGAAGTCAACGCGTGCCATGAGTATTGCTCGAACAACGGCGTCTGTTCCCTGAATGAAGAGAGTGAGCCAGTCTGTCAATGTACAGGAGATTATGAGGGTGAAAGATGCGATGTTCCCGTCTTTCTTGATAACTGTTTGCAGACAGTTTCATTGTTGAGGGATATTCTAAATAAAGGTAAGAATTTTAGTGATCTATCTAAAAGCCGATCAGTACATGATTAATGTCTAATTTCGCATCCGTCTGATCCGACCTGAAACCTTTAATGCGTGCTGTATCTGACTGTCAGCCCTCGTACCCACAGGCAATTTTTAACACGACGATTTTTCATATTGGTTTTTAACGTTACAGAAGTAAGTAACACCGGTTATTCTGGGCAAAAGAGTGAAGTCGACGTGTGCTTTAACTGTTGTCTGAAAAACGGTGCTTGTTCGGAACGAGCACAAGATGAGAAGCCGTTGAAGAGTTTATTTTCACCTCTACTACAACCACTATGCACTACTCAGTAGAACAATATCTAACTTCAGCTGATTTAGTGACCAGTTCGTCTTCTTCCCGAGTATCAACTTACTACACAACACACAACTACTGCACAACTGCAGTAGTTGGGATGTCCAATGGTGCGTCACTAGGTCAAACTCCACACGTCTACGAGTACGTACTACATACTTCGTGGATAGTGTGAAGTTCGGCTCCAGACTAAACTTCACCTAGCTGGTTAATTTGGAGACTAGCATTAGTTTTAAGTTTTCTTTACTAACACTACATATTTTTATGGATTCGTATTATCATCATCCTTTTGCTCCTATACTGTGAACATTGAGGTTCAATGTAAACTAGAGCAGACACCGCGAACAAAATTTTTGCGCAAAATTTTGTTGTCCGGGACAACAAACATCTCAGTGTACTACCTGAATACCTACACATACACCGCGGTTGTTACATTTGACATCTGCGGGGACACATCTTTAGTTTCTAATAGCTTCTCTAGTTTACATTATAACTTAAGAATGCGACGCATGAATTGTCGATACAAACGTAATACATAAATCATTTACAATTTGAGCATATTTCCACCATATTATGTTAATATTCGGATCGAGACAGTATTTATCTAGGCTCCTACGTCTTTTTATTTTCAAAAACTTACCTTTAAATGAACTGTAAACGAATTGCATTTCGTACATTTTTACAGCGTAAATGACATGTTTTCATATTGTTTTTTCTGTATTATAAACAATAATATTTGTAATATTGTTTCCGCAG
Source organism: Agrochola lychnidis (assembly GCA_963680765.1). Lineage (NCBI taxonomy): Eukaryota > Metazoa > Arthropoda > Insecta > Lepidoptera > Noctuidae > Agrochola > Agrochola lychnidis. The sequence continues at coordinate 17,854,331 of OY796872.1, forward strand.
AAGCATATTCTATGTTATCAAGTTACAAATTATCGGAAAAAATGGAAATACATTAAATTTTCATTCATAATTTTTTGTATTACGGAACACATCTAAATTTATCATAAATGTTCGAAAGCTAGTAGTGCTATCGCGTCAAGCAATAATTGTCAATGTGTGCGTGGTAGTATTGCTCACTGTAAGTGTATATCGCTCCGACAGGCACTTACACTAGCGCAACGTGCTTGGAATTGAATTTTATAAACATCTCGATTTGTAGTTGCGAGATGTGTCGCCAGCCTCTTAAAATGTTTGCATGCCTTAATTAAGATAGTTGTTAGCATAAGGATCATTTTTAAACGTAAAATCTGTAACTTGTACCTAATATTTTGTTCTAAAAATAAAAAAACTTCATACACATGGTGAATTAAATATAAATGGTCAACCCATAAAAAAAACAGACACTGAGAAATATTTGGGTCTTACTCTTGATGACAAACTTACAATGAAACCTCACATTGAGAAAGTAAGAAAAGATATCATCACTGATTGGTGCACTTAGAGGAATTTTTCGATGTCTCCCACTACAGGGCCTCAAGTCTGCTATTATAATGGTGTCAGAATGGTCTATCATTGATTTCATAATTGTTGATTTTGACAAGTTTGGTAATCTACTAACACAATGGCGTCATTAATAAAATAAAAATAAAATAAAAAGCCTTTTATTCCTTGCATTTTACAGGTTTATCTTATATCTAGTATGTAAATTGTTTGGTTAGTAAACTTAGATTAATTGTTAGTTTTATTAATTTCTATTATAATATCTATTTTTCTAATTTATGCAAGAACCCTGGTAGGGTGAAGGCCTCCTCCAAAGATGCCCATTTGTGTCTGTCCTGTGCAATTTGTCTCCAGTTTGGGCCAGCTGTTCTTCTGATCTCATCCTCCCATCGTGTCAGCGGTCTCCCTCTGCCTCTTTTACCTTGTGGGCCTCTCAATTGGGTAACTTTTACGGTCCATCTGTGGTCAGTAAGTCTGGCTACGTGACCCGCCCATTTCCATTGAGTTTTTGTGCATAGCTCAAGGCATTCGTTGCTTTTGTAATCTTATTTTATCTAATTTCTTTATCTTGAGCGAGGTGAGCTAATTCGTCATTATGACTTTGCAATGGTCAGCCACTGACACTCCATTGAAAGAAATGGCACTTATTGGTAATCTCGTACATAATGACAAATGAATGACTGACTTAGGCGGTATCATTGGTCGTATAGAACTTCAATGCCATTATAACACAATTCTATTACGAGACCATTGACCGACCAGTGATCAACCATTATGAATTTAGCAGATTACGAACTTTTAGCAAAATGACAATGGGATCGTGTTGGAATGTCGAATTTATAAAAACAGCAGTCTTGGGCCCCTGGTCAGATATAATGGTAAGGATGATGAAGGCAGGCGAATGATAATTGCAATGCTTGTAAAAGGCTGCTAAGTCATAAGTACTAACATACCATAACACCAACATTGTACACTTAGTTCGCAATAAACGTTTTTGACTTTGACTTTTTTTCTTATATTATTTTTAACTCGATAATTAAACCACATCTCGATTATTCGATCGAAATATGGGGAAGTGCTGCCAAAACTCACCTTAAAAAAACTACAAACCAAGCAAAACCGTCGCTTATCTTAATTATTATGTTTATCCTCATAGGAGTGAAATTTTTTTATTTTTTATAACCGACTTCCAAAAAGGAGGAGGTTATATGTTCGTCGCGAATGTTTGTTTTTTTTATTTTTTTTTTGATTTATGTTCACTGATTTCTCCGTCAATTGTGGTCAGGGTCAGGATGACTGGACCAAGAACGATTTTTGAAGTTTGAGCAATACCAAGTTTTAGTACCTATTTGGTACTATTTGGTACCAAACATCAAATAATTGGTACCTCGCTCTAGAGGGAAAATTATTACGAGGAAAGTGGCCAGCCATTCTGACTTCAGAATGGCTTGACCAAGTCGGCTGCACCTAGTTGTAGGTGTTATAACTAGTTCATCTTTTCATTAAAATTTAGTACCTCATTGGTACCTCAACGTATGTTTTTCTTAATTTTTTTCGATAAGCCAAAAAAAAGTTACACCTAGAAGAAATTTTGCATGTAATCTGGAGCACGTTGATTTCACGTAGTTGTAGGCGTTATAATTAGTTCATCTTTTCATTAAAATTTAGTACCTCATTGGAACCTCCACATATGTTTTTCTTAGACTTTTTCGATAAGCCAAAAATAAGTTACACCTACAAGAAGTTTTGCATATATAATAATGTTTATTTTTGTACTAAGAAAATTACCGAAAATAAATCATAACACACATAAATATTACGTATAACATATTTATTCATTGATTGACACATTAATATTTTTTTGCATATAAATAACAGTGTGCATACATTTTGTTTTTACTAATTGTGATTCTACTTGACATGTCGTCGTAACATTGCCATTTGGACCCTCTGCGGCAATGGGATTTGTAATGTCCCACGCCTTTCGGAGTCGGAGGTGGTACAAATTCTATAACGGACAAAAGGTGGTACTCTATTCCTTTTAATGTTATATTTTTAGGTAAATCATTAATGCAAATTTCGACGTCAGACATGGGCTCAAAAGCAGCAATATCTTTCAAATTATAATCTAAGCACCTGATGCCTTGACAACCAGAAAGTCTACAACTCAACATATTTCTGTCACTGTTTAGCATTGAATTTGCAGACTCACTTAAGGTGTTTTTGTTAAAATCAAGTGGCAAAAAGGCACATTTCCTACTAACTTGTTTTAAAGGACAGTCCACATTTGTACAGGATTCTTTTATCTGTGCACTGTATATTTTTTAAGGGGTATCGTGTTACCTAGTCACTAGGTTGTGGAGGTCAGATAGGCAGTCGCTCCATGTAAAATACTGGTATTCAGCTGCATCCGGTTAGACTGGAAGCCGACCCCAACATAGTTGGGAAAAGGCTAGGCAGATGATGATGATGACTGTATATTTTTTCTAACAATATTTTTTCAAATATATATGCAACATTGCATTCACAGTTCACGTAAACTTTATCACTATCATATACTATTTTAAAATATTTTTTTAATATATCTGAACGAAGTTTGTAAACGTTTTCCGTATCATTGTCTATAATCATCTTTATAAATTTATAATATTCATCATCATTGCTTCTTATGATCCTATTTAACGTGTATTCATCAACAACTCCAATTGCAATCGCTTGTGCAACTGAATCAAAAGCGCAGGTCTTTGAGATGATAGTATTTTTATCTGCAAACGGTGTAATCGAACCATTTCTCAACAAAGTTACCTTAATCATTTGTTTTCCTATCTTTGTTTTTTGCAGTTTTTTCTTTGTAGCTAAACCTCTCCAGTTTTCTATCAATGAAGGCGTATCAGAAAAAACAGATTCATCAGTTATTCCTTTTGCAGCATTATTAGTATTTGTTCTTGTTTTCTTACTGATGATATTATTTTTCTTTTCAGTTGGCTTTCTCCTTTTAACACCTTGTTTTAATGTACTGTTAGCTGTTTTTAATTGTCCCGAAATAGATTCTGAATGTGTTGCAATAAATTCTTCTACACGATATCTGTCTGTTTTCGTGCTTATCTGACATAAGTATCTTTTCATAATTTTAAAATAACTTTCGACATTTGATGAAGTAGGGACTGATATTTCCGAATCAAAAGTTTTTTTCATTATATTTGACCACAGAGGGAGCTGTCCCATTAGCCGCGTTAGCGTTGTTACAAATTCTGGAAAGTAAAATAAGTTATCGTGTGTTTTACAATCACCATCGGTAAGAGTAAGTAATAACTTTTCGCGTTCTATAGCATCCTGAAACCATTTAGGACCTTTACTTGAAACAAGATGTCGTTTATTATCATCACTGACTTTTAATTTGGTCACAGCAAATAAAGATTTGTAGTCATCTGACACTTGCGACAATTTAGTAGTATCCTCTATTTCGATTTAAGATTCGGAGGTGTCTTGAAAAGTGGTCAATCTTTTTAATCGAATCTTAGGTTCTTCACATCTTGTTAACAATGCTTGTTCATCTTGTCCATCATATTTGTTAAGACAAACTGTTATCATATCAATTACAATTCTTTTCACTACATCGTAATCTTCGCAGCGTTTGACTTCTTGTAAACATTTAATATAAAAGAATTTTACCCTCTGGTCTATGTGTTTGAAGCAAGAAAGGTTAAAAAGAATTTTAATAAAGTGGCTAGTGTCGATACGAATGAAGCACTCGCCAGGTATTTGCTGTTTCGTTTCTAATTTGTTGTAACAGTAATTAACGTACTCTGCCGTAGATTTAAATTTTGTAAATGATTTTACTACGGCCCCAATTAATGCCGAGGCATCATCAACGATGACTTCATTCGGAGTAGCATTATTTTGACTGTTACACCAAGTGTCAAGCCATTGATATATCGCGTCCAAAGTATGACTATCTGATATCATGTGTGTTATCGGCACGCTACTTTCATTGTAAATGGACATCATCACGCATGAATATAAAAACATCTGTTTAGTCAATATGAGATCTTTGTTTGCTCCAAATGGTTTGAAGATACTTCCTGTGGCGTCGATACTTAACACAGTTCTTTCACTTTTTCTATAATCCCTATAGTATTGTTCTTGAGCAAGAGACCAATAGTAAATACAAAAAGGAAATACTGATATGAATCTAATAAGTGTATCGTAGGGAGGTAATCGTGTCATAATCCATAAAGCAATTATCGGATTAGGATCGTAATATGAACTTTTTCGATGTTCATATTTAATTTGTTTTAAGCAACCTATTGTTGGTAAGTGACTCGGTTCTGGATCATTAACGTCCATTATAAGATCACTCAATCTATTTCGAACCGTTACAGCATATTCCGACTTTAATTGTTCACTAAGCTCACAGCGTTTTATGGGTGAAAGCTTAATTTTTTTTGCAAAATTGTGTTTGAATTCTTCATCAATATCGCGTATGGTACAAATGCAATGAGCGATTTTATCAGTTGGCCAATTAATTATAACTTTAATCTTTGATTTGCACTGCTTACAGGAACCAAAACACTTCACATTCACTTCATTTTTAATTGAGTAGTTTTGAAATGTCCAACTGCACGGGGAACGTATTTTTTTCCAAATTTACTCTCTTAGAAGGTCAGCCCACTGGTGCTTTGGCAGCAATGTTTTACAGCGAAAATCAGATAAGCGTTTTGTGCGCTTCACGCAACGATCAATGGGTTTAATTTTGTTCCATTGATAAACGTCAAGAAAAAAATCAAATGTTTTGCAGCCAGATGGTTTTGTTATAATTTCTTCAGCAGATTCAGATCCAGTATCTTCTTTAGATTCAGATCCAGTATCTTCTTTGTGGTCATAAAAGTATTCATAATTTCTTATAAGTGATAAGTATAGTGATTTTTCCGACATTTTGTATGACAGTTCTTGGCTAATATCTTTAAACACCGGGTCACATGGCGAAGGAATATCATCTTTACGAAAAAACTTCTCGAACTTTACAAAAATTTCCTTTTGTTTGTGTAACGGAACTGCACATTTTCGACCTCTTCTTTTCATCTTGCAAATATAGAAAATAAACACTAATCACATAATCACTTCCGAACAACGTTTTAAAACAAATTTATTGGAGCAATGTAATAACGATGACAAAGTACGAACTAAAGTTATTGTCATAATTATGAAAACAGGTATAAATATTTTACGTATACCCACATCATTTTTAGAAATAATGTCTGACTGTATTTTACTATCTACATCAAATTTAACTTACTAAAAACTTGAATGACAAATGCAATAATGCATGCTCGTATTGAGTAGTTTAATAATAAATCAATATGTTGAGTATTACTACATAAACAGTTAGATAATAGAAGTTTTGCGGAAGTAAGGATAAACTAATGAACAGTAAATACAGGACTATTTTGAAATCATTAACTATCACAAGCTGTTCTCTTCACATCACAATAAGTAAAAACAAAATGTATGCACACTGTTATTTATATGTAAAAAAATATTAATGTGTCAATCAATGAATAAATATACGTAATATTTATGTGTTATGATTTATTTTCGGTAATTTTCTTAGTACAAAAATAAACATTATTATATATGCAAAACTTCTTGTAGGTGTCACTTATTTTTGGCTTATCGAAAAAATCTAAGAAAAACATATGTGGAGGTACCAATGAGGTACTAAATTTTAACGAAACAATGAACTAGTTATAACACCTACAACTAGGTGAAGTCGACTTGGTCCAGCCATTCTGAAGTCAGAATGGCTGGCCACTTTCCTCGTAACAGTTTTCCCTCTTTAGCGAGGTACCAATTATTTGATGTTTGGTACCAAATAGTACCAAATAGGTACTAAAACTTGGTATTGCTCAAACTTCAAAAATCGCTCTTGGTCCAGTCATCCTGACCCTGACCAATTGTGGACCGATTTTGAAAATTCTTTTTTTGTTTGAAAGGGTGTGTTCTCGAATTGGTCCCATGTAAATTTTATTAACTTTGCTTGGATAGCTTTTGAGTTAGCTACAAATACGTATTTTTTTCCCACTTAGTATGTAGATGATATGATAAGTTTCTGTCACTGGTAGCAGGTAGTGGTATTCGAATGTGTGTGGGGTAGGTACCACAACTAAAAAGTGAAAAATAAAAACTTTTTACAAAGAAAAAACAACCAACCTCCAAAAAAAAACACTACAAAGTGAATAATAACTTTAATTTCGGAAGTCGGTAGCAAAAAACGAAAATACAAAACCCAAGACACCGACTTCCGAAATTAAAGTTATTTTTCACTTTGTAGTGTTTTTTTTTTTGGAGGTCGGTTGTTTCTTTTTGTAAAAAGTTTTTATAAATAAATGTTCCTAAGACGGTTTATCCTAAAAGTTTGCAACGTCGTAAATGGGTGTCAGATATCTGTGTGATTCTTTCCTCAAAAGACCATTTCAGACACAAATCTACATGGTCCTCAAATGAAATGCTCTGACCAAGATTATTTCCGGGTTTTTAGGGTTCCATAGTAAACAAGGAACCCTTATAGTTTCGTCATGTCCGTCTGTCTGTCTGTCTGTCCGCGGTCTAGCTCCGAGACCTTTAGTATTAGAAAGCTGTGATTTGACATAGGTATACATATTAATTACGCCGACAAAGTGGTAAAACAAAATGATGAAAAACATTTTTTTTAGGGTACCTCCCATACACGTAAAGTGGTGATGTTTATTTTTATTTATTTTTATCCCATAGTGTGGGGTATCATTGGAAAGGTCCTTCAAAAACATTGTGAGTTTGGAATAGTCATTTTTGGATTCAAGGATCCGTTTGCGAAATATTAAGCTTTAAAGTGCTAATATTTGTAAGAGTCAATTGCCCCCCCCCCCTGCCAGCTAAATGGTTGGTTTTGGGTGTGTGAAAAAAATCACAGCAGTAGTTTATATAACGAAATTAAAAGAAAAACTATCACAGCTAAGTAGGCTTTACAAGTTAACGAGTAATAATCGACCAACTTAACTTTGCAGTTGCAAAAACATGTTTTCCCATAAATTTCGTATGGGAGAACATGTTTATCAACTAAAAAGTTAAGTTTGTTTTTGGGATAAATTCATACCAACTACGGAACCCTTCATTGTGCGTGGTCCGACACGCACTTGGCCGGTTTTTTTATGTACACATTGACATTAATGATTTTTATATATACAATGACATGAATATTTACTTTTAAAGTATTATATTATTTTAATTATTGTGAATGTGAAGACTATATGGGTCATTCCTTTTGTTTTGTTTTTAATTTTTTCTCAGTTAGTTTTAATAATGGTCTGACAGTTTGAGTAATTTATGTGGCCTACACAAATGTCCTTTTTTTGGTATTGTTCGTCGAATCGTTGAGCTCCTTAAATTCTGAGTTGAGCTGCACAATAACTGACAAATGCGTGCACTGACAGGACAGGCCCTCTCAATCTGTGTGGTGCTTTCCTCTAAAGACCACTTCAGACACAAATCCACATGGCCTTCACATGATCTGACCAAGATTATGTCTGGACTTTAAAAGAGACTGTGACCTCTGAGTTTGTTTCGGCCTTTTTTCTCAGAGTAGTCAGATAGGAAACGCCGACCTCATCTAGTTTTTAAAATATGATTGACGTGTAAAAGTGTTTGTACAAACCTACTTACAGAAATAAAATCATTTATCATTTATTTACCGGTTTTGATTAATTTGGCAATATTACTGTATGAAAATAAAAAATGTGGCTAACTAGTTCCCTAGAATATTAATAATGAAATGCAATAATTAATATCGTAATACCGATGTTTACAGTTTTAGATGTAAAAAAAGTATTTGGAAACTTTCACCTAAAATTGTTACAACATCAAATCCCAATTCATTATTAATATTCTAGGGAACTAGTTAGCCACATTTTTTATTTCCATAAAGTAATATTGGCAAATTAATCAAAACAACGAAATATTTGACATTTATTTGCGACGTTGCCTTGGCATCCTTGCAGAGGTCAGGAGGCAAGGCAAAATTGCAATTGCGGGCAGAAGCTAGTAAAGAAAAATGTTACTTGAAGATACAGACTATGACTATATTTCCAATCCCTTAAATCTATAAAAGATGTAGGTACACAAAAAATACATTATGTTACATGTTAATTTTAAAATTAATGTTCCCTATTTCACCCCCTTTTTTTTTTTTTTTTTTTTGGGTGGGAAATTATCAAATAACTTCTCCCGCTCTGGACGGAGCGGGAGGGCGTGTCAGACTCTTACTGACTAAAACCCACCCGTGTTCCTTCGGTTGCCCTGTTGCCGGGGGCCACGATTTCCCGATCGGTTTTCTTCGAACCCCCGGCAGGCATTGGCCCTAGTGGACCCCGTCAATTCTGCTGACATCTCTTTGAGGCGCGCGTGGAACACAACGCGCCGTCGACCCGGGCTTGGTCCTTATCGGACGGCGAGCTACCCATTGCTCACCGTCCGCAAGCCCGCGCCTACGGTGGCCGGAAATCGGCTCGCGATTCCCGCCCCGGGCGTCTCCTCCTATGTGTTGAACTCATTACTCATAGGATAATAATAAAGCTTCCGAAAAAAAAAATGTAGTTTTGAAAACCTGTGGTTGACTGTAATACTAAATTTCCAAAAAAAATACTAAACTTCCGAAAAAAAACATACAAAGTTTCCGAAAAGTCAATATGTTGTGCTACAAAAGTTAGTGACAGAAACGAATCGCTGCAAAACCGACTCCACGTAGTCTTGTCTGCCTTACCCCTAGAGTGTAATTTAAGTCCGCATACACGCGGAGGGGCGAGGCGGCCCGCGAGCTGTGGAGCAGCAAGCCGAAGCTGCGATGGTGAGCGTTAAAACCATCTGCGACGATAAGCTTGCGTGGGACCGTCGGAGCCTCGCAGTGCCGGAGCCGTGACAGAAACCATGCCTGCTGCATATTACATGCTCGCTTGTATGCTGCATGCATGGTGTATTCTTGTTTGCATGTTTGAAAAATATTACGTCAGCAAATTCTGTATTGATTTTTCGGAATTTTCAGTATTTTATTCGGCCGTTTCAGTATTTTATTCGATCGTTTCAGTATTTTTTCGGTTTTTTTTTTCAACCCTGCTCATCGTTGTCATACCCGCATTGTAGTGATAAACATTAATATCTGGATGATTTTTTTTTGAACGACATTTTCTAAAAATGAAACCTAGTTAGTCGATTTATCACCCCCAAAACCAGGTGGTTTCAACCGATTTTCATGTGTGTGCAGATGCACACACATGAAAATCGTAGGAGCCGTTTCCGAGATTCTGATTATATGTATACGTATATACAAGAATAGCTCGTTTAAAGGTATTGGATTTACTCAACTGTCCACAGTTCCTTGGTCTTAGCAAAGAAAAACAGCTTGAGCTTCTTTCTCAATACAAGGTATGTTTTAATTGTTTTCGGTCTGGTCGTTACGCAAATCATTGCAAATCTTTTGGTTGCAAAATATGTAAGCATAAGCACAATGGTTCGTGTAGCAGGTGATTCACAGAAATCTACGCCTAATCTTTCTACTTCGCAAACCGACAGCAGTGTTACTGTAGATGTTAACTAAGCTGAAAAGAAACCCAATACAAAAGTGACACTATCTGCACGTGCTGCAACTTATCTTAACAATAAAAATAAAAGTTAGGACCTATCTACTGCGCTACCTATTCATGCACTGTTTCTGACAAGTTTATGATAAGAACACCCGCGAATATCTCGCTCGGGCTCTACTGGACACTGGCAGTACTTGTTGTAAAATGACAGATAAGTTACCTATGCGATTTGTTGAATTTGGGTGCGTTACATATCAGATAAAGTTATTTGGTATATAAAGTGACTGGTAATTAGTGACCGACACTTAAACACGTGACTTTACTCATCATTATGAACATCTTTTACTATGAGACTAACCTGAAATCGCGAAAAAAATATCAGCTGTTCCCTACATTTTGACGAGTTATGCGAACATAAATGTTAAAACACATACACGAACATATGTTATACCACTAATTCCCCATATTTACCCCTTCCAGTTTGATTGCTTGCAGTTCCCTGTGAGCGTATGCTTTGCGATGAATATCAACAAGTCGCAGGGTCAGACACTGAAAGCTGCGGGTGTAGACATTTTATTTGATTTGTCAAATGTTTTTATTGAACCAACCCGAGTAACAGCTTTTTTTGCCACCTGTATAGATAACATTTTTTGTAATTGTGATTACTTACATTAACAAATTGTAAATAAGGTGCCATCTGATCACAGTGGACAAACAATAACATTTTTCTCCTACAAACCTTTACAAAAAATTCAAATAAGGTTTAGGCCAATTACATGTAAAAAGTTAGAGAAATTAAATAATACTTTGGCAAGTAAATTATGTGTTCAGAGTTTTAATAATATATCTGACCCAAATGAGTTTTACGCCGATTTCTTTTCACTATTAAACAAGCAATTTATTGACACTTTACCACTAAAGACTAAAACTATTTACACAAAGTTCTTATTTAGTGATTGGGCGACTCCAGGTATTCGTAAAAGCAGGGACAAACTTTTTGAACTTTATGGCCTAAAGCAACATAATATGAATAATACAAGCTTTCATCAGTATGCTGCAAAATATTTTAAAACTTTTAAAAGTGTGTGCAAAATAGCTAAAGCTCTTTACATTAGTAATAAAATAAAGTCAGCTGATGACAAAAATCGCTGGCGTTATACCACTGACCGGTTTCACCCTAATAAAGAACATTTTAAAAGCCTGGGAAGAAGCACAAGATACCATTGGATTCTTTTGTGACCTTTCGAAAGCGTTCGATTGCGTAAACCATGAAACACTTCTGCTGAAACTAGAACACTATGGGATTAGGAATACAGCTCTTAATTTACTAAGATCATACCTGAAAAATAGAAAGATTAAAGTTCAAGTAAACGGCGTAAACTCATTGGGGTCTGAAATGGTAATGGGCGTTCCTCAAGGTTCCATATTGGGTCCATTCCTCTTTTTAGTTTACATTAATGATTTGCCCTAATTATATCAAAATCAACCGAAGATGGTGTTATTTGCAGATGACACATCATTGATCTTTAAAATAGACCGACGGTCACAAAATCTTAACGACGTGTATAACTCTATTCTTCAGGTCCAAGATTGGTTTACAGTAAATAATTTGGTACTTAATGAGAAAAAAACAAATGCATTAGATTTAAATGACCGAATGTTAGAAGTAGCGATTGCATCATATTGAATGGAGAAAAACTGGAATTTATTAATCAAACGGTTTTCCTAGAAATCACGCTAGACGAAAAATTACAATTGGGACCTCATATATTTTAATATGTTATGTACTTACAATCTATGCAAACAAATAAACTTTACTTTATAACATATCTAGCAGGGCGGCTAAGCTCGGCCGCTTATGCTGTTAGAAAGATAAGATAGTTAACTGATATAGATGATGTCATATGGCATTTTACTGTGGGGTCGGGCTGCTGACATTGAATCCGTCTTTATTTTACAAAAGAGGGCTGTCAGAGCCATTTATAACCTATGTCGTCGCGAATCTCTCAGGGAACTTTTTAAAAGGATTAATATTATGACGGTACCTTGCCAATTCATTTATGAAAATATTATGTATGTAAGGAAAAATCCACATCTCTTTAATAAAATAAGTGATAGACATAATTTTAATACTAGAAATAAAGATAAACTAGATCAACCATTTTTCAGGTTATCTAAAGTACATACATCTTTTATGGGGTACTGTGTTAAATGTTACAACAAAATACCTTGTGACATATTGCAATTAAATGAAAGAAAATTTAAAAATCATATAAAAAGTACACTTTGTAAACAAGCATATTACAAATTAGAGGATTATATCCAAGATAAGAGTGCTTGGAAACATGCTGGTCCTGCTCCATAGGACAATTTAGAATCAAGACAAAATCAAACTGGTTGCTAATGTAATTGTAAAATTTATTACTTTGTGTTTTATGACATTGATTTTACATTCTGTGATTACTTCCTTACACACTGACTTATTAATTGTAAAATTTTAGGAAAATCGTCTACTTTTACAATGTTTGTAAATATGTGAGAACCATGTATCTATCACAAATTAAATTATCTATCGTAGCTTCATTTTTAATTGTTTTTACCTATTGTGGTATAGTAATTTTATTCTAGGTGCATCGTCTTCACATATAATAATTATTTAACAAATGTACGTACATATACAAACAATATTGTAAAACATTTTTAAAGAGTAACGGTGGAGTTTCTTGCCCATTCTTCTCCATACGAAAACTACCTTTTGGAAGGGGCGACTAGAATCAATTTTATTATTTTGTAATTTTTGACGTTCAAAAGTGCCATACATGGGCCTATTTGAAATAAATGATTTGACTTTGAGTTTGACTTTGTAGAAACCGCACATTTGGTATATTTTAGCTACTTCCACAGCATTATGACGTATGGCATTTTACTGTGTGGTCGGGCTGCTGACATTGAATCCATCTTTATTTTACAAAAGAGAGCTGTCAGAGCAATTTATAATCTACGTCGTCGCGAATCTCTCAGGAAACTATTTAAAAAGATTAATATTTAGTATGACGGTACCTTGCCAATTCGTCTATGAAAATACTATGTATGTAAGGAAAAATCGACATCTTTTCAATAAAATAAGCGATAAACATAATTTTAATACTAGAAATAAAGATAAAACAGATCTACCATTTTTCAGATTGCCTAAAGTACATACATCTGTTATGGGGTACTGTGTCAAATGTTATAACAAAATACCTTGTGATATATTACAATTAACTGAAAGAAAATTTAAAACTCATATTAAAAGTACTCTTTGTAAACAAGCATATTACATATTAAAAGATTATATCCTAGATAAGAATGTGGTCTAGCTCCATAGGACAATAGGGTCTAGACAAAATCAAACTGGTTGCTAATTCAACTGTATAATTAATTATTATAACATTGATTTTTCATTCTCTGATTACTTGAACTCACACACTGACTTATTAGTATTACTTGTAATTTTTTTTTTAGGTATGTCGTATAGGTATCTACTTTTACAATGCTTGTAAATATGTGAACACCATGTATCATAATATTTTTTTTGTCATTGCTTCATTTTTAATCATTTTTATCTATTCTGATATAGTAATCTTATTCCAGGTCTTACTTAGTCTTCAAATATAATTAAATATTTAATGTTAACAATACATTGTAAAACATTTTAAAAGAGTAAAGGTGGAGTTTCTTGACTATTCTTCTCCATACGAAAACTACTTTTTGGAAGGGGCTACTAGAATCAATTCAATTTTTTTTTGTAAATTTTTATGTTCAAAAGTGACTTTTATGTGCCTAATTGAAATAAATTACTTGACTTTGACTTTGGTGTTCGTTAGTTTACGCATCACTTGAGAACGGCTTTACCGAATTGGCAATTAAAATATTTGTAATATTCAGAATTAAGTTTTTATGAAATAAAAAGTTCGTAAATCTGCCGAGAAAATTGAAAAATTCGGGAAAAACTGAAAGTGCTTTTCTCTATGGTATTAATGTCTAAACTCAAGACTATATTGATATTTCTACAGGACAGCATCTGTCGGGTCAGCTAGTTATTAAAAACACAAAAACAATTGCCCAACACGATCGACTTTAAATGTATCTACTTATTGTTTACTAGCTTCTGCCCGCGACTTCGTTCACGTGGAAGTCCTAAGATACCACAATATAATACAATAACAGCCACATTTTTATAAAACACTGCTGAGAATAAAACTACAAATGTAGTATACAGGGATATACTACATTTGTAGTTTTATTCTCAGCAGTCAAAATATACAGAGAGTCAGGAATGGTGACTCAGGAGCAAGCGACGTACAGTTGTCCGTGTGAGAAGCAGCTTGTCCTGAGGTTGACACCCGCAGCCTACAGCCTTCGGTTTCAGCCCCTGTGACTTGTTGATCGCAAAGCATACGCTCCCAGAGAACTGCATGCGCTTGAACTGGTAATTGTGGGTAATTTGTGGTATACGCGCTATAAACAAAACATTGTCTCGCCATCGCCACAACCTATTAGAATTTCCACCTCGATGACGTTTCTCTGCAAAGACATGACTTTGAGCCGGGTTCCGTTACACAGATGTACAACCGGAAGTCCACTTGCCATTTGCGAATTGAGAAATTCTACGGGGTAATATGTGGCATCATTTTACTCCACATCAGTATTAATGGAGGTGTATATCACTTCACTCCTTTCAATTTGTGAGAGAATACTGTGGTTGATCGCTGCAGCTTGATCATTTTCGGAGTTAAAATGGAAACACGCCCAAGAATTCTCTTGGTACGGTATTTGGCTGATGTCCCCGTATACCAGACGAATAAGATCTTCTAAAGTGGGATGTACTCTATCAAGAGTCTCTGGTAGAGTGCCTTAACCAACTTTTAGAAGAACATAGAAGAATTCTTGAGCATTTGAATTCCGGCCAAGCCGAGCTCGCATGATGATGGTCAAGCGCAGTCTATGAACTCTCGACCACAGAGTCGACCTTTTCAACGAAGTATTCACTTTGTCAGTCAAGAAAGTAACACCACCCATCATTTCTTGGTTCCTGCGGATGTCCTGTAGGTACAGCTTCCACTGCTTTCCTTTTTGTCATAATGCATTCATCCCATACGACGAAGCGCAATCCCTAAGAACACATCCCTTGTTACTGGTACGTGACACCCCACAAACAGGCGTTTTGTTGCTCTCTAAATCGATGGGAATCTTAAACATGGCGTGCGCTGTTTTGTCCCCAGAAAGCAGTGTGGCAACGATTCCAGAAGATCCACACACAGATTTTAAAATCGCTAGGACAAATCTGCTGCTTTCAGCAATGTAGTGACACCCACGATCTGGCTTTGAGACGGATATCTGAATTGGAACTGGAATTAAGTAGGGCCCACAACACAATAACCCGTTTGGAATCTGTCAAAGCCTGTGAAGAGTCTGCGTTCACCTGCAGTCTTTATGATGAGTTGGTTGGTAGCGGGTCTGGACCCACATGTGTTGAGCCAGTTGTAACAATAGACTTAACTGATGAAACTATCACTAAATGCAACTTATTTACTAGCCATAATAAGTTAAAAAAACCGGCCAAGTGCGTGTCGGACTACGCACAATGAAGGGTTCCGTAGTTGAGATGAATTTATTTATCCCAAGAATAAACTTAACATTGTAGTTGAAAAACATGTTCTCCCATACATTCCAACTACAAATCGTCGCTCGGCATCCAATACCGCGAAGGTGAGATGTTTTACGTTTTTTTTTTAATTGCAAGATCACTTATTTGAACGTGTAGAAGAATTAAATAAAACTAAAATCTGATGTTCGTTAAAAATTTCACATTCGCGGTATTAATATAATAATAATATAAATCTAACACCTTTAAAAGAGCAATTCTTGTATATATGTATATATATAATCTGAATCTCGGAAACGGCTCCAAGAATTTTATGAACTTTAGTACGCAGGGGGTTTCGGGAGCGATAAATCGATCTAGCTAGGTTAAATTTTTAGAAAACGTCGTTGAAAAAGAAAAATGGTCACGATATTTTTCTTTATTCAAGTAACAAGGACTCATTGTGTTAGTAAACTTATGAACTATGTTAGCTTATTTTACCAGGTCACTCAGAAAGTTTTGCGATTAACAGTTTTTGTCTATGGGATACTGGCTGGTTTTGATATCGATAAAAAATATGACTATTTATTACAAAAAAAACACGAAGGGTGTTGCACGACCTTTGGGTATATCTAGCCCATAGGCTGCACGTGTAAAACGTTGTACAATAAGCTCGAAACAGAGTAATTTTGACTTTTTAAGTGAGCAGCGTGCAAACCAGCGAGCCAGCATGTTCGCCCTTACCGACAACACCCTTCGTTCCCGCCAATATCGAGTCCGTCATTGAGGTCAGGGGTCAATATATGACCAAGATATTTAAACGTAAATACTATTACAAAGGCACAGACAAGTAACTGATGTTACGTCGGGTACAGACACGCGGACTACTTATATTTTATTTTTTTGTGTTTCACATATCTATTTTTATTTTATTATATATTTATTTTCTGTATCTATCTATCCGTGACATCACTGCGGGCCCTATCAGAATACCAGCGCTGCGGCATTTATTTATTTTTAAATGTCGCAGCTAATGCTGAGATAGGAGCCTTTTGGCCTCGTACAGGACCTTCTGCTTTTATTTTAATTTTACTTTGTTTTTTTTTATTGTTTTGTTATTATTTTTATTAATGTTCTTATTGAAGGTGTTTAGTTAAATTTGTGATTTCCTGTGCGAGTCTCAATAAATACTTTTTCTTTCTTTCTTTCTTTTATTTGTAGTGGAGTCTCATTGAGTAATACAGGTGGTACATAACCTGGTCTACCCCAAGCCTCAAAGACCATGATCTCCGACTTATTGGAGTTATACATCAAACCATGTATTTTGGCATACTACTCACATTTGGCGACCAACTTTCCGAGACCACAGATTGACGCGCTCAGAAGCACCATATCGTCTGCATAGCTAATATTATTTACACAAATACCATCTATATAGCTACCTACTCTGGTGCTGTTGAGCTCGCCAATCAGCTCGCTCGAAAAGCGAGGGTGAGCTCAACCCTCCCTGCCTCACCCCGCATTCCAACCTGTATGGCCTGGAAAAAGTTCCAGCCCATCATACACTATTGATCTTGTTACCATACCAATATTTAAAGATGTTTATAAGCTCCATTGGCAACCTATCCTTCTCCATCTTTCTCCGCAATACGTCATAAGCCACCAGATCGAAAGCCTTGAATAAGTCGAGGAAGCTAACATAAATCTGCGTCCCATGCTGTGTATAGTATGTGACAGTATACTTAAGACACAACACTGCATTTTCTGTTGACAAACACGCCGAAACCCGAATTGGTTGTCATGAACATTTACAGTTTTATTGTTATTAGTTGTGTATTAAGCAGACTGTCAAACACTTTTGATATTTTGTTGTTGATATTATAATAGCTGGAGAGATGGGCCTATTGGATGCCGAGTGACGAAATGTAAGTTTGCGCGCACAATATTGAGAGATTTACCATGTTATTTTAAGACCATGGACTTCTTATAGGTTTTCCTGTAATCTATGAGTAAAGAGCCATACTATGTATTTTTTTCAAAATTTTTGGTCCAGTAGTTTCGGAGATAAGGGGGGGGGAATGGTCAATTTTCATTGAATTTCTTAAATATCTTTAAAAGTGTTTATTTTAAAATGATACAAAAAATATATTTAAGATCCTCATAACAAGGCCTTTCATTTGATATGTCACACGGTACTGTTAGTAAAACTATTTTTTTTAATTTTCTTGTTTGCCCCCCAAAAGTGACCCCTATATTCAAAATTCATTTATTTACGTTACACATTCGTGTTTGGGTCACAGAAATACATATGTGTACCAAATTTCAACTTAATCGGTCCATTAGATTCGGAGTAAATTGGCTGTGACAGACGGACAGACAGACAGACAGACAGACAGACAGACAGACAGACAGACAGACAGACAGACACACGAGTGATCCTATAAGGGTTCCTTTTTTACCTTTTGAGGTACGGAACCCTAAAAATACATTAAAATTAATAGATTAATTAGAAAAATTCAAAAATCACTACAGCGCCAAAAAGTTAACAAATTAAATACAAAACTTAGGCAAAAAAATCTAAATTTAATTCAAAAATTAAAGAAGTGTAATAATGAATTACAATTGTGTAATACTATGTATGATAACGACACTCAGCACCTACAGGATGAATTGTTTGTTAAGGAATATGCTCTAAAGGATATCTTTAGTAAATATGAGGCTTCTCAACAAGATCTGAGTAAGCGCTTGCAGGAAGCCAATGAGTTGGCTGACCTGGTCAAGTACAATGCCGAGAGGTATGAGTCATTGACAAATAACCTCTCTTTTAGCTGTGCTTGTACCCATAAGCCCCAGCCTCAACTGGTTACACCTATACCCTCAGTGGCTCAGCCAGTAGGTAGCTGTATGGATGTCAATAAAATGAATAATTTTACTAACACAACTTATGTATTTTCTGACAAATTTGGTCAAGGTTTTGGTAGTCTATTTAATCAGTGTTCGCAACAATATGTAATTAATAATTGTTTACCCGGTGCCAGTATTAGCCAATTAATTAATTATATTAAATTGACAAAAATAAACCCCAGTTCTACTGTTATATTATTATATGGGGATAGTTTTACTGTAAGGAAAAAGGACATAATGGAATGTGTCCATTTGATGTTGCATCTCAATGAGACCAATAGTTGTAAATTTATTTTCTGTGCCTTGCCTTATTCAAAATATTTGTCTGATGAGCAAAATAGGCACATTTATAATTTAAATATGTTAATTTATAATAGGACATGTCGTCACAGTGACGCTATTTTATATTTTGATTGTAATCAATTTATTACTGATTACAAACTGACAAATAATACAATGTATTTGCCACCTAGTTGTAGGAGACATATTGCTAATCTTTTAGCATACAATATAAACAGCGACACTGGTACTTGTAGTGTACCTTTGATTACTGTTAGTAGTGGTACTAATACTACTTTTGATACCCCTTGTAGTTTAAACTATTAGGAGCGACAACAGATAAGCCGCATATGTTGAATGTTGTACATCAAAATATGCAGGGTCTGTCTGGCAAAGAGCTAGAGTTAAGTTTATTTATGGAGAACTATGATGTTCAGGTGTTATGTTTGACTGAACACTGGTTGAAAGAACATGAAGTAGTTTTTATCAATGATGATTTTTTTACTGTACAAAGCGCATTTGTAAGAAAAAGTGCTATCCGCGGTGGGTCTTTAGTTCGTTTTTATTCGTTTATTCGGGGATTTTATTCGTTTCGAATCGGTAATGGAGGATTCACTCAATAGGTTAAAATCTAGTAATAAAAGTATAATTTTATGTGGAGATTTCAATATTAATATTTTAGATGATACTCCATTAAGTATTAGACTTCTCAATTTGTTCAAATCTTATAATTTAATTAACTTGTTTTTTGAACCTACTAGGATCACGGCATCTACGTCGACTTGTCTCGATAATATATTTAGTGATTGTGATGCCAAAAATAAATTAGTTTTAAGTGACTTAACATCTGACCACTGTGGTTTACTAGCTAGCTTCCCTATGCAATTACAAAAAAAAACACATAAAATAGAATGCAGGCCTTAAACAGCTAGTCGTTGCAGCAAGTTTAAAAATAATATAGCTCATAGAATTACACCATCTATAGTAGAACACGAAAATCCCAATGAAATCTATGGAGCCCTTTTTGATGTTGTGCAAAAAGAGTACCAATCTACTTTCAAGACCAAAACTATTAACATTAATAGCACCTCTGTTGGCTTTAACCAATGGGCTACTCCAGGTATTTATAAAAGTAGAGCGACACTATACGAGTTATATGGTTTGAAAAAATATAGGTTTGATACTCCTTTCTTAGAGTATGTCAAAAATTATTCAAAATTATTTAAAAATATTTGTGTTTTTGCAAAATCAAAATTTTTAGGCGATACAATTAAAAATTCAAATAATAAAGTAAAAACCACTTGGAAAATTATTAACAATGAAACGGGTAAGTCGGTTAAACAAGAAAAACAACTCGAGATTATGGTCGACAGTAAATTAGTTAATATAGCAGCCGACGTAGCTGAGGCATTTAATGAATTTTTTGCCAACATACCTATAACTACGACTCGCTCCTTAAATTCGTCCCCGTCTAAAGCTGAAAACCTTTTGCATAGCAGTGTGCCTAAATGTAATAGCTTATTTAGCTTCGAGCATGTAACACCTCGTGATGTAGTTAATGTTTTTAACACACTTAAGTCTAAAAACACTGGTGATTACTGGGGTATCTCCATTAAACTATTAAGTAATATAATAGACATAGTAGCTCCATATTTAGCTGTAACTTTTAATAAATGTGTTGATTTAGGAACTTTTCCTGACCTCATGAAGAGTAGTAAAGTCATACCATTATTTAAATCGGGTAACAAAAATGACGTTGGCAATTTCAGGCCTATTTCTATCTTACCTGCATTCAGTAAAATATTTGAAAAGTTAATACTCAAGCAGTTGCTAAGACATTTTAATTTAAACAGACTTCTTCATGATGAACAATATGGTTTCACAAAAGGTCGTTCGACTACAGATGCAGGTGTTGCTCTGATGAAACACATATTTAACGCATGGGAGAACTCGCAAAATGCTATTGGAGTTTTCTGTGATCTCTCCAAAGCCTTTGATTGCGTGCACCATGACACACTTTTGCGTAAACTACGTCATTACGGTGTCCAAAACGAAGCTCTTAAAGTAATAAATTCTTATTTGCATAATAGGGTCCAATGTGTAGATGTTAATGGTGTGAAATCTT
Organism: Agrochola lychnidis; assembly: GCA_963680765.1. Classification (NCBI taxonomy): domain Eukaryota; kingdom Metazoa; phylum Arthropoda; class Insecta; order Lepidoptera; family Noctuidae; genus Agrochola; species Agrochola lychnidis. Next base: position 17,875,416 of record OY796872.1, read on the forward strand.
CCGGGCTACCAGTTCAGTTAGGTGTACCTCAAGGCTCAATACTGGGTCCATTCTTATTCTTAGTGTATATAAATGACTTACCTTTTTATTTAAAGGATATCTGTAACGTTGTACTGTTTGCAGATGATACCTCTCTTATTTTTAAAGTAGACAGGAATAGACAAGATTTTGACGACGTAAACAGTGCACTCTCAATGGTTACGGATTGGTTTACGACAAATAACCTAGTTCTCAATGCCAAGAAAACGAAATGTGTAAAGTTCGCTCTACCAAATGTTAGAAATCTAGGACCCAACATCGTCTTAGATAAAGAGGTGCTTGAAACTGTGAACTCGGCAGTTTTTCTGGGCATAACAGTAGATGCCAAACTTCAGTGGGGCCCACATATATCAAGCCTAGCGGGGAGGCTCAGTTCGGCCGCCTACGCTGTCAGGAAAGTAAGACAATACACTGACATTGATACAGCTCGGTTAGTCTATTTTAGTTATTTCCATAGCGTTATGTCCTATGGTATTCTGCTGTGGGGCAAAGCCGCTGACATTCAAAATATATTTGTTCTTCAAAAACGAGCTGTTCGAGCAATTTACCAGCTACGTGCCAGAGTTTCTCTAAGAGATTTTTTTAAAGATGTTGGTATTCTCACGGTGGCATCACAATTCATTTTCGCCAACATCTTATATATTAGGCAAAATATACACTTATACACTAAAAACAGTGATATTCACAATGTTAACACTAGAAATAAGGACAAACTACGAGCTCCCTTTCACCGGCTTCATAAGGTTCATAACTCATTTGTTGGGCTTGGTATAACCTTTTATAACAAGCTACCCTCTTCTATGCTAGATTTGCCTTTTAATGCGTTTAAAAATAAAGTAAAATCCAACCTTTGTTCAAAGGCATACTATTGTATCAACGACTACTTAAATGATAAGAATAGTTGGTCGCTGTGATTAACTCAAGACAATGTTTATGTTCTTTCTCCAGATTTAACTTACCTACTGACAGTTTATATAAGTTTATATAATTTTTTTTATTTTATTTGACTTTATGAGTCAATTTTTTAATTATTTTTTTACGAGTCTATTTATTTTTATTTTATTGTTGACATAATCTACTCATTACAATGTTTTTGTTATGAGTTTGTATTGCAATTTGTGGTTGGCTAGTGACCTCGACAATTGATTATATTATTTTTTACCTGAGCAACCGGCAGCAAGTTCGTCATGCTCCCTTAGATGTCAATGCTTGCGGTAGCGTCGGGAGTCGGGTTGCCTCCTTCCCTCAAATATGGCGAGGGGGGTAATGGCTGATCTTTGCGTTATGCTCGTGAACGGGTGCTGCTTGTGGTGACTGGTCGTCTTGCTGATCATGGTTTTGTTATTGTTACTAGTAATTAACTGTACATTTATTTTACCTCGATGGTCCTAGTTTATCATTTATAACTTCCAATTTACAGCTTTATGTAAGCGGGCACGCCCTTTATGCCTGGAGGCTTTTATTTAGATATTTAGTTCTTTTTACGTTTAGTTTTTATTTTTTAATTCTGCTTGAGTATAGTTCTCGATGTTTTTGGTTGGTATATCGGCGTGTGCTAGCTAACATATGGCCAATAATTTATACTTAATTAAAATAATGTTTTGTGTTGCATAATAATTTTGCATACTATTGTATAGAGTCATTTTTATTTTTTTCTAACTTGAACAGACAGCTGTGCTGCTGGGGAGTTTGTTGCGCCACTTCTTCTTCCCAGCTAAAGGCACTAGGAAGTGGTGAAGGGTGGGCGTTTTTGGGGGACTGTCTTATGTAATTTTGACGTTCGAAAAGTGCTGGTTCTCAGCCTAATTTGAATAAATGACTTTTGAATTTTGAATTTTGAATTTTTGCTGTCAAAATCTGTAAAAAATCCTTTTATTCCTATAGTCTTCAGCTCTAAAATGATCAGAACACAACTTTGAATATTTTGTGACTGTAAAGTACTTGTAACGTAGCAGTTTCCCATAGCTTACGAAGTTTTCCTTTTAACCGACTTCAAAAAAAGGAAGTTTCTCAATTCGACCGTTATATATATATTTTTTTAATGTGTGTTCGCGGATAACTTCGTCGTTTATGAACAGATTTGATGATTCTGTTTTTGTTGGAAAGGAGATATTCCAAGGGTGGTACCATGATAAGGAAACCAGGATCTGATGATGGTATCCCAGAGAAATAGAGGGAACTCTTCAAATATTATAGGAAAACCTATAGCCCAAATCGCTATAGGTTTTCCTATAATATTTATTTTTTGTATTTTTTATAGTAACTCGTGCAGTTGCTCTTGAAAAGCACCATTTGGTTAAGTAGAACTGATGATAAAAACCACAAATAGCCACCGGAACTACTCAATGATAAGTATTTCACGGGTTGCGATTCGATTACTTTAATATGGTTGCAATGCAATTTATGCTCGTCACAATGCATATGGAGAAGTGTAGTTGATGGTGAAGTACCAGTAGAACTCCTCAACGATGAACGTCCCTGCATCAGGAAAAGCAATATTTTGTAAAAGATGATGAGCAGTTGGCATTAGGCTAATGTAACTTAGACAAATTACAAATTGACCCACTAAAAAGCGAGAAATAAAAACTTTTTCCAAAAAAAAACAACCGACTTCCAAAAAACTACTTTTTTGGAAGTCGGTTTTTATTTAAAAAAAGTTATATTACAAAAAGTAAAAAAAAGAAAAACAAAAAAAAAACCGTAGTTGGGAATCGAACTTACAACCCCATGTTGGCAAAGCAATCATCCAACCGCTGAGTTACCTGCTTCGTTTGAAATTTACCTAAAATAGCCGTTCCTATATATTTCATGATTAACTGCTTAGTTCCATAAAGGTATAAGTAGCGTGATGATAATCATTTAAAAAGTTAAATCGAAAACCATCTACAATATCCTAATCTTTTGGCGCGTTTTTTTCCAAAAATACGAACATAATATAATATTGCTCGTCCTCCATAGTAAATAGCGTGATAGTTTATGCCCTACAGTTTGATCAGACTTATAGGGAATACCTATGCAAAATTTAAACAGAATCTATCCGGTAGAATTTGCGTCATGCCAGAACATACAAATACGACATAAAGTAATATTGCTCATCCCCCATAGCAAATAGCGTGATAATTTGTACCCTATTACATGACCAGACATACAGGGAATATCTATGCAAAATTTAACAGAATCGGTCCGGTAGAATTTGCGCCATGCTGGAACATATATACAGACAAACAGACAAAAATTCTAAAAAATATATTTTCGGCATTAGAATCCCAGACCTCATAGCAATTACTTTTTTTCAAAAATATTCAATGTACAGTTTTGACATCGCTACGATTTTATTATATGTATATATATATAGATTTAGACTGTTATTCAAGTTAAAAATCTACAAGAAATGAAGTGATGAATTAGTTTACAATTTAATTTATTTATAACATAACATCACACCTGTAATCCACGAAGAGTTGGGCAGAGGTATACCTTTAGGACCTACACCCACATGTCGCCAGTTATGTCTAAGTCCCATGTAAAAGGGGGTGAGCCCATGCCATCAACCGGGCACAAATCCAGACTTAGAGCTGCTACTGAGAAATCCCTGACGGAAAATCCAATAACACTTTGACCAACCTGGGAATCAAGCCCAGTACCTCTTGCTTTATTTTTTTTTAACGGCTAATATTGCCCTTTTCATCTAAACAATAAATCAGCCTGTTATTTTGCTGGTTAAACAAATTATAACTACTGTTTTTTTTTCTTTTTGTTTACATAGTAGTTTTGTTATTTACGTTATAAAACCAAGAATGAAATCATTCATTTTACAGATCATAAAATTCAATTTGTTAGTAATTACATACACAACTTAACACTAATGCATTAAAAAACATTTATATTACAATCATCAAATACAGTACAACATCAATTATCAATATGCAATAGGTAGATACAATAAACAACAATGGTGCCGATTCCCTTGTTCACAAACTAAACTAAATTTAAGTTCAGTGCATCTTTTTCTTTCTATTTCATTAAGAAAGGACAGAAGATAAATTTTAGTTTAGTCCTGTCAAATTAATCAGCGCCTGTCAGTCTCCATACAAGTTTAGACGTGATTAAAAACTTGCCAATTAAAATTACGTCAATTTACGAGAAGCGCTGATTAATTTGACAGGACTAAACTAAAATTTGTCTTCTGTCCTTTTCTTAATGAAATAGAAAGAAAAAGATGCACTGAACTTAAATTTAGTTTAGTTTGTGAACAAGGGAATCGGCACCATTATCCAAGATACAGTTTTACGGCAATACAGTGACCAAGAGGCTGTTAGCGCTGCCCCACACCTGCTGCATCAGGGAGGCGACACGCTTTCGCATGATTACATATATACGTGGCTCTGCGAACACCCCGACCCTTGCTCGAAAACGAGGTGCCAACAGTTGTTGCAGCTGAGCACGTAGCTTTAAATACCCCGCATAATAATCATGGTGAAAATCTAAGTTTGATCCAGCCTGTCCCTTCTTGCTGTCCTCCCCCCAGCGATGCCCTAAGCCGAATTTCGTACCCCACAGGGGGTGCCCTTAGCGAGCACTCGCTTTATTTTAATTTAGAATAGTTTGTATGCTCCTGGCTGGAGGTTCTAAGTGTAGAAGCTTAAGGTACCTACAGGAAAGTCCTGTTAAGCAGCCAAGACCTTAGTGGTCAAAACTGCGAGAGGCCATAGTTAAAAAAAAGCCTCTGCGAACACGGGCGTGATGCGCTACAGTACCGTGGTAATCCAGTGACCGAGTACGGGTTACCGGCTCCACAATCATTGGCACATCAAGACGGCGGAAATCAGGAATACGCCGCCGAAACTAATTACAATCCAGGCCCTAAAAGTATCATCGTCCACGCTGACCACGTATCTATGTTCACCTCAGAGCAAAGCAACATTTTAACACCGTTTTCCAAAGCGTTAGGTTCGATCAGGGTAATTTTTTTTCTCTGGATGCTCCTGGTGGAACAGGAAAAACATTTATTACCACTGGCAACCTTGCAGAGGTCAGGAGGCAAGGCAAAATTATAATCATGGTAGCGTCTTCCGAAATCACTGCCACACTGCTTTCTGGTAGCAAAACAGCGCACGCTATGTTTAAGATTCCCATCGATTTAGAGGGCAACGAAACGCCTGTTTGTGGGGTGTCACGCAACAGTGAAAAGGGGCGGTTACAGTTCTGTTTAGTGGCGATTTCCGGTGCGAGGAGCTAGAATTGACGAGGTGAACACTTCGTTGAAAAAGTCGGCTCTATGGTCGCGAGTTCATAGACTGCGCTTGACAATCAATATGCAAGCTTGGCTTGGCAGGAATTCACATGCAAAAGAATTCTCCGATGTTCTTCTTAAAGTTGGTGAAGGCACTACTAGAGGAGAGTGGCCAGACGGCCCTACCAAAGACTCTTAGTGAGGTAGTTCCCACTTTAGAAGATCTGATTGGTCTAGTGTACGGGGACATCAGTCGAATACCGTACCAAGAGAATTATTGGGTGTGTTGACAGGCCATTATAACGCCCAAAAATGATCAAGCTGCACCGATCAACCACAGTACACTCTCGCAAATTGAAGGGAGCAAAGTAATATACACCTCCATTAACACTGTTGTGGAGATGATGATGGTGATGATCAAGATGATGCCACACATTAACCCGTAAAATTTCTGAATTTGCTAACAGCAAGTGGACTTCCGGTGAATATCATCCAGCTCAAGGTTGGTGTCCTTTGGAACTTAATTCCGCCGAAGCAGTGTATCGGAACCCAGCTCAAAGTCGTGTCATTGCAGGCTAACGTCATCGAATTGGGAATTCTAACAGGTTATGGCGTTGGCGAAATAGTTTTTATACTGCGTATACCACTAATTCCCCACAATTACCCCTTCCAGTTTAATCGCTTGCAGTTCCCTGTGAGCGTAGGTATGCTTTGCGATGAATATCAACAAGTCGCAGGGTCAGACACTGAAGGCTACGGGTGTCGACCTCAGGACAAGCTACTTCTCATTCGGACAACTATACGTCGCATGCTCCCGCGTTACCAGTCCTGACTCTCTGTATATTTTGGCTATTGAGAACAAAACTACAAACGTACGTAGTACACAGGGAAGTTTTATGAAAGTGTGGCTGTTATTGTAGTATATTATTATTGTGGTGTCTTACGACTTCCACGTGAACGAAGTCGCGGGAAGAAGCTAGTACGTAATAACGCTGCTACTTTAAAAAAAAAACTTACGATAGTTTACGACTGAAACCGACAGTGATTTAAAAAAAAAAAAACTAATTTACAGACATTGCATCAGCTTCAATGTAAACTAGAGAAGCTATAACAAACTAAAGATGTGTCCCCGTGGACAAATGTAACAACCGCGGTGTATGCGTAGGTATTCAGGTAGTACACTGAGATATTTGTTGTCCCGGATAACACAATTTTGCGAAAAAATTTTGTTCGCGATATCTGCTCTAGTTTACATTGAACCTCAATGTTCATCGTATAGGAGCAAGAAGATGATAATAATACGAATCTATTAAATAGTGTAAGTAAAGAAAACTTAAAACGAATGTTAGTATCCAAATTAATCAGCTAGGTGACGTCTGGAGTCGACCTTCACATTATCCACGAAGTAAGTAGTACGTACTCGTAGACGTGTGAAGGCCGACCCAGTGACGCAACGTTGGACAATCCCAACTACTGCACAACGTACTTAGGAAGAAGACGAACTGGTCACTAAATCAGCTGACATTAGATGTTGTTCTACTGAGTAGTGCGTAGAGGTTGTGGTAGAGGTGATAGTAAACTCTGCAACGGCTTCTCATCTTGTGCTCGTTCCGAACAAGCGCTGTTTTTAGACAACAGTTGAAGCACACGTCGACTTCACTCCTTTGCCCATAATAACAGGCGTTATATCTGTAACATTATCGTCATGTTTAAAATTGCCCTTGGGTACGAGGGCTGACAGTCAGGCACAGCACGCATTAAAAGTTTCAGGTCGGATCAGACGGATGCAAAATTAGAAACTAATCATGTACTGATCAGCTTTTAGACAGATCACAAAGATTCTTACCTGTATTTAGAATGTCACTTAACAGTGAAACTTTTTGCAAACATTTAACAAGAAAGACGGGAACATTGCATCTTTCACCCTCATAATCTCCTGTACATTGACAGACTGGCTCACTCTCCTCATTCAGGGAACAGACGCCGTTGTTCGAGCAATACTCATGGCACGCGTTGACTTCACACCTTTCCCCAGAGTAACCGGCTTTACACCTGCAATTATGAAATAAGGAAGATATGAAACAGGATTACAAACAAAACAACAAATATTTGCGACTTGCTATGAGTAACAGGCGAACTAGGCGCGCACCTTATACCTATCTACATCTCTTCGAGGCGCGCGTGGAACACAATGCGCCGTTGATCCGGGCTTGGTCCTTATCGGACGGCGAGCTACCCATTGCTGATTATATGTAATGGATGGTCACCTATCCACGAACCGACCTCGTCAAGCGTAGCTAAATCTTGATTTACCCGTGCGGTGTTATTATTTAGCCACGAGCCCCTCGTAAACTTTTATTTAAATAATTATAATTAAGTAATAATGATAATACATGAAAATAATTATTTATTTTCATAAATAATTGTAGAAAATATTTGAATTTTTGGTGTAGGTATTTACTTTTACTATTCGATTCGAAAATAAATGTGCCTAAGACTACTCCTTTGGACACAGGGAGATCAGCTGTGTAGAAACGTAAAGAGCCCATCAGGCTGCCTTGAGGAACTCCTGCCCAAATTTCGTGCAGTACGGTTACTTTATTGCTTGTCATTTTGATGGTTCAGACGCGTTCATTGATTTATTTACGTGTTAAGCGGACGAATTCTTCAAACCTATGAAGTAATGGATGTCAAAATTAAAAGCATTGTGATTGACTGCCATTTTACGTGTGTTACGCTGTACGCAAGTACCCCGCAGATCACCGTCCAACGCACGGGCTCGGGCGCCTTTTATTATCAGATAACTACTCCCTAATAGGATGAACATGTTTTACCTGCACATAACGTGTCCCTCAGCACTGACGCTACAATCTCCTTGAAAACAGTAGTTCTGACAGATTGAAACATCGCATCTTTCACCCTCATAATCTCCTGTGCATTTACAGACTGGTTCACTCTCGTGATTCAAGGAACAGATACCGTTATTCGAACAATACTCAAGGCACGCGTTGATTTCACACCTTTCCCCAGAGTAACCGGCTTTACACCTGAAATTATGAAACAGATTAACATGGAAACCAACAAAATATGTGTGACGAAACTTGAGCCTAGTATGCTGCGTGTCAGGAACTTTATAATATTACAATATGATACAAGTGAGCTAGGTTTGCCATTTCATTCGAGGCCGGATTGTAGCCTGAGCTGAAAGCGAAGTAATGGAGCCGAGAATTAATCATTATTATTTTGAGCGTTAGAGCATGTGATGAAGAGAGAAGAAACGCATGTGACTAAAAGAGCAATGAATATAAATGTTGATGGATGGAGCGGGAGAGGAAGACCAAAGAAAAGATGGAAGAATTGTGTGAGGAATGATATGAAAGAGAAGGGAGTGAATGATAGTGTGACGGCTGACAGGGGAGAGTGGAAAAAGAAAACGAGTGCGCCAACCCCACGTAACATGGGACAAGGGTCAGGAAGATGATGATTTTGAGTATTAGAGCTGTGATATTTTATATTTTCACAATATTTTCAGGGATAAGAATGCATGAAGGTTCTTTACAGAGATTTAAAAAAATCATACACCTCTCCGCACTAGTGCACAATGCAAAAAGTTAAAAGCACCCGTGTTCAATTCATTGAGAACCTAAAAGCGGTGCTATAAGAGCCACTTTTTGAGCTGCTTTCTTTCTTTTTTATTCGTCTTTTATTATGTTATAACTACTCCCTAATAGGATTAACATGTTTTACCTGCACATAAGTTGTCCCTCAGCACTGGCGCTACAATCTCCTTGAAAACAGTAGTTCTGACAGACTGAGACTTCACACCTTTCCCCAGAGTAACTAGCATTACACCTGAAATAAGGAAGATTTGAATCAGGGAAACAAGAAAATCAACAAATATTTGCGACTTACAGGCGAACGAGACACGCGTTCAGAGACTAGATGCAACTATGACGTCATCTATGACGATTCACGGCAAATCGTTATCGCGCTCACGCTAATTCGGTACGGGTGTTAGCACGCTCAAATCGATTACAGCGTAACTCGGAACGCAGCCTTACTGTATGGAAATATGAAATGTGGATAACTAGTGAACTAAAATATTGATTATCAAATGCAATAATTATCGTAACACCGAATATTTAGTTTTAGATGTAAAATAAGTATTTCGAAACTTACGACTGCCCTAGAAGGAGAGTAATGTTTTTCGAGAGTATGTATATATGTATGTATGTCTATTTCTTTGGCACGCTCTGTAGCCTAAATGGCTTGATAAATTTTAACATGTGAGGTGTCGTTAGATTCGTCTTAATTGTGGGAGTGTCATAGGCTATATAATATTTATATATTGCATCTGCAAATACAAAAAAGGGAGAGGTAGGTTTAAAAAAACTATTGGTATCAAATAAAACCTAGTAATGAGTCAATATATATTATTTTAATAAAACTAAAAAGCTTGAAATAAAAAAAATAAAAACAAAAAACCCGACTGCAAAAACACATAACTGAAAAGAGAAAAAACAAGCATTATAATCTATAGAGTTTTGGTATTGCAGGCGGGACAAACAAAGTTTACACCATCATTTCAGGTTAGTTGCAAAACGTTATAATCAGAAATGTGGTATTGATTATAGTGAGACTTTCTCACCTGCAGTCTATACTATTTTAAGGTGCTTTAGCTGTGCAACTAAATCTAGACACTGCCCATTTAAATATTAAGACTGCATTTCTCAATGGAGAATTGGAAGAAACCATATACATATATGCAGTTACCTGATTCGGCTAGCTTTGTACGTGTCACTACTAGTCGGACTCTTGTTGCGAAATGTCGTCACGATCCAATGGGAACAGCTAGAGACCACAGTCGTTCAACGATAAAATATATCAACGACACAGTGACGATAAACAGTCGATATAATGGGAACAGCTAGAGACGACAGTCGTCCAACGATAAATTAATCGTCACGACATAGTGGGAACGCGTCCTTACATTTCTTCCGTGTCGTTTTTAGGGTGCCGTACCAAAATGGTAAAAAGGAACCCTTATGGTGCCACTCAGTATGTCTGTCCGTCTGTCTGTCACAGCTGGATATCTCAAGAACTACTAATTCTATCAATTTGAAATTTGGAATAGTTTTAGATAACGTTTGCCCAACTATTTTGCAAATAAGGAAGAAATAAAAATGATTTTTTTTTTCAACAGTTACTGAACGGGGTCTTAAAAAGCTACTAGGGCATGTGGGGTATCATATGAAAGAGCGCTATTTGCACATTTTCAAACATTTTTCTTTTTTTTAGGGCGTAAAGATTTCGACCTTTGACGAAAAATTTAAAAAAATACCGTTCCCCCCTTATCTCTGAAGTTTGCATAGAGAAAAATCTGAAATTATTCTATGTGATAGAAGTTTATGTAAAGATTACAGGAAAAATAAAACGATGTCTCTAAATAGCACACTTTTTCAGAAATCATCAATAAAAATTAAAGTTGTTCCACTATCGGTCAAGAGATGGCACTGACCTAAAACTACAATATTTTACACCGCAGTGTGCAGTGTTAAAATTCTCTGACAAATATTTATAGGCCTCGCCGATGAAAATTTTAAATGCTACGGAACCCTCGGTACGCGAGTCCAATTCGACCTTGACCGTTTTTTTTTTCTCGTAAATATAATTAAAAATTTCAAACGAAAAACAGAACGATTCCCTACATGTTGACGATTTAAAAGTAAGAATAAAATTACATGTTGTTGCATTTGACAAGTATCTACATACGATCAGCATCCAATGCGCGCGCTCAAGCGTTTTTTTATAACTAGTCCATAATAAAATGAACATGTTTTACCTGCACTTAGGTTGTCCCTCAGCACTGACACTACAATCTCCTTGGAAACAATAGTTGTGACAGACTGAAATCTCGCATCTCTCGCCGGTGTAGCCTTGTGTACATTCACATGGAGGTTCCCCGTTAACTTTCGTGCCATGGACACACAACAGGCTAACATCTGGGGAGGCGCTATCGTTGGTCTCAGAGTTAATTGGTAGCAATTTCTTTTGGGCTTTACAGTTTAGAATTCCCTGCATTTGATCCTCAATTTTGTAGTTGGAGGCCATACTTGAAGTATACGAATCTGGGGCTATCAAAAATTGTTTGGGTTTCACCTCCTTGTCGTGCGGTGTATTCCTTGTTACTTGCGAAAAGCTGTCACGCGTCTTCCAGTAGATAAAATCTTTTGATACGAGCAATGCTCCTAATACAGTAGCATTGTTTTGTTCTCTATATATTATTCTTTTGTTCTCTCCATTTAAATCTGCACTTTTAACACACATCTCATCCAAAAGGCCATAAAACCCAATATCCATCCAGTACATTTTCTGTGTCTGATGGTCAATGGCTATGCCTCCGCGTACAGAAACATGCTCGTCTATTACAACTTCTCTCTCGGAGCCATCGAATCGAGCCCTCTCTATCTTCCTCTGTGTGCTCCAGTAAATATACCTGTAATTTGTAAATCGCTATAACCAATGTTGTTAACGTCAACCTACTTCAAATACTGAACACAAGTTTGAATAATCAAACTAAAAATAATAATAAAATAAATAACATCACTGACAGGACTATTGTAGCCAATAAGCCAGACATAGTGGTGATAGATCGATTAGAGCGCCGCACAATGATTATTGATATAGCGGTCCCGCTTGACGAGAACCTCGTGAAAGCTGAAAAAGATAAACAGATTAAGTATCTTGATCTAGCTCACGAGGTTGTCGACTTATGGGATGTGGATACAGCAATAATTGTGCCGATAGTCGTTACGGCCAATGGCATAATAGCTAAAAGCCTCGACCTACACCTGAGGAGGCTCTCGTTTCACCGGTACATCCGGTTTGACGTCTCCACCCAGACCTCGAGTGCGCCGGTCCGACAGGCCCCGAGTGGTCCGCGGTGGGCGCTGAAGCAGCTGGACCGGGAGCTTCTCCTGGAAGCCTCGATCGTGCAGGCCTGGGTGTCATCACCGGACAGGCCTGCCGACATCAACGACGAGGCGGAGTGGTTCCGGGAGGCCATGTCCAATGTGTGTGACATGGCAATGCCCCGGGTCCATCCTAGACATGCTTCGCGCCGGCTGTACTGGTGGTCGCAAGAGCTGGAGGCTCTGCGCAAGGCGTGTGTTGCTGCACGACGCCGGTACGCCAGGCATCGCAGGCTCCGTATCCGCCCTCCGGATACGCAAGCCATTGAGGCGGAGCTGTACGAGGGGTACAGAGCGGCGAAGACCGCCCTCCAAGCGGAGATCCTGCGGGCCAGGGCGCTGGCCTGCGAGGAGATGCTGGAGATTCTCAACCGGGACCCGTGGGGGCGCCCATACAAGATGGTGCGGGAGAAACTCCGCCCATGGGCTCCCCCGCTGACGCAGAGTCTCCGGCCCCAGCTTGTGGGGGACGTGGTGAGCGCTCTGTTCCCCTCTAGAGGGGATCATACTGCTCCGCCCATGGCTCCGCCTACTGCGATGCCCGATGCGGACCACACCGACGACGACGATTCTCCTGAGGTGACTGAGGTAGAAATGAGAGTGGCGGTACGCAAGATGAGTGCGAAGAATACCGCCCCAGGACCCGACGGCATACCCGGAAAAGCCTGGGTCCTGGCCATGGGGGCTCTCGGGCCTCGACTGAGGGGGCTCCTAAGCGCATGCATGGAGAGGGGCCAGTTCCCACTTCGTTGGAAGACGGGGAAACTGGTCCTCATCAAGAAGCCGGGGCGCCCAGCGGACTCTCCGTCCGCTTATCGGCCCATTGTGCTGCTCGACGAGGTGGGCAAGCTCTTTGAAAGAGTCATTGCAGACCGCCTCGTCGGGCAGCTGGTGCGAGTGGGGCCGGATCTGGCGGAGAGCCAGTTCGGTTTCCGCAGGGGGCGCTCTACGGTGGACGCCATCATGCGCGTGCGAGCCCTCACAACGGGGGATGCTGTGGCCCGGGGTGGGGTCATCTTGGCGGTGTCTCTAGACATCGCCAATGCCTTCAACACCCTGCCCTGGAGTTGCATAAGGGAGGCACTCCGGTATCACCGGATGCCGACCTACCTCTGTCGTGTGGTCGAGGCCTATCTGACGGACAGGGCCGTCATCTACCTCGGTCACCAAGGAGAGTGGAACCGGCAAGAGATGTCGTGCGGTGTCCCACAGGGTTCGGTCCTGGGGCCGCATCTGTGGGACATCGGACACGACTGGGTGCTGCGCGCCGACCTCCCTAGCGGCGTCAGCGTCGTTTGTTACGCTGACGACACGCTTGTCCTGGCGCAGGGGGGGTCGTACCAGGCGGCGGCCGATTTAGCGACACGCGGGGTTGCGACAATCGTCGATAGGATCCGGCAGCTGGGACTCGAGGTGGCCCTGCACAAGTCTGAGGCCATGGGTTTTCATGGTCCTCGGAATGCGCCACCGTCGGGTTCCCAGGTAATGGCGGGAGGGGTTCACATCGGTGTCGAGTCGACGATGAAGTATCTGGGACTCGTCCTCGACAGCCGGTGGAACTTCGTAGAACATTTCCGACGTTTGGATCCCAGACTTGAGCGGGCCGGGGCTGCATTGAAGCGGCTCCTGCCCAATCTAGGGGATCCAAAAGCCTCCTGCCGGAGGCTCTATGCGGGGATCGTGCGGTCCATGGCCCTTTACGGGGCACCGGTGTGGGCGCGTTCATTGAGGCTGCGGCCAGCCCGCCGGTTGAACGCGTCCCAGAGGGTCATGGCCATCCGGCTGGCCCGAGGATACCGCACGGTCTCCTGCGAGGCGGCGAGCCTCCTTGCCGGATTACCGCCATGGGATCTGGAGGCAAAGGTCTTCGCGTACGTCTGGGAGTGGCGCGAGGAGGCGAAACGCCGGGGCTTAACCCCGATGCCGCAAGAAATTGCGGCACAGCGGACAGAGCTCCGGCGGGATCTCATGGCGTCATGGAGGGTGCGATTGTCGCAACCCCGCGCTGGGCACGCCACAATCGCGGCGATAAGACCCGTCTTTGAGGAGTGGCTGGAGAGACGCCACGGCGTTCTCACCTTCCGCCTGACGCAGGTCCTCACCGGACATGGCTGCTTCGGGAGGTTCCTGTTCAGGATAAGGCGGGAGGAAACACCCGGGTGTCAACATTGTGTGGATCGGCCTGAGGACACGGTGGAGCATACGGTGGAGGTCTGCCCGGCTTGGGCGGAGCAACGCCGTGTTCTCGTAGAGGCGATCGGCGGCGGTGATCTCTCGCGTCCGGCCCTGGTTCAGGCCATGGTACGGAGCGAGAGGAAATGGCAGGCCGTCACCTCCTTCTGCGAAGCGGTAATGCTCGCGAAGGAGGAGGCGGAACGCGTGAGGGAGAGGCAAATTTCGCGCCCTCACGCCCCTAACCGCCGCAGGAGGAGACGCCCGGGGCGGGAATCGCGAGCCGATTTCCGGCCACCGTAGGCGCGGGCTTGCGGACGGTGAGCAATGGGTAGTTCGCCGTCCGATAAGGACCAAGCCCGGGTCGACGGCGCGTTGTGTTCCACGCGCGCCTCAAAGAGATGTCAGCAGAATTGACGGGGCCCACTAGGGCCAATGCCTGCCGGGGGTTCGAAGAAAACCGATCGGGAAATCGTGGCCCCCGGCAACAGGGCAACCGAAGGAACACGGGTGGGTTTTAGTCAGTAAGAGTCTGACACGCCCTCCCGCTCCGCCCAGAGCGGGAGAAGTTATTTGATAATTTCCCACCCAAAAAAAAAAAAAAAAAAAAAGGGCTCTGTCAGTCCGTGGCAATATGCTGGTCCGTAGATTCGCCCGCTGTACGCACCGAGTCAAGATCACGCTGTTAAGCGTATTGTCAGGGTCTGTACTCGGGTGGTCTATGGGCTAGTTATACCAAGAAATCCCTAGACACTCTGCGTGTCCAATACAATAACATTTTCAGGATGATGTTGGGACTTCCTCGTTTCTGCAGTGCCTCCGAGATGTTCGCGCGGGCTCGTACTGATGATTTTTATGCCGTCATTCTGAAAAAAATCGTGTCACTTATGAGAAGGGTGCGGGGGAGTCACAACAGCATCCTGAAAACTATAGCTGAAGATGTACGTGCACCTGTGTTGAGGCATTTCGTTCGTCTAATGATCTCTTAGGGAGGTACAAAATATCTCCCTATTGGTTATCTGGACGGGGCGGAATGTCTCAGCACAGGGCCATTTGTGTATAGAATGTATGTAATGAGTGTTGTCCTTTGTAGTTGTATTTAAGTACTAATAATAGATTCTAAGTTTTTTTTTTTGTATACCTTTGGATCTAGTTGTACCAAAATAAATAAATTTGAATAACGACATCTGGTTGTCTGGTAGAAAATGCCTTAGGCATTAAGTCCGCCTTTGTACAGTATTTTTTTACTTGTGCATAAAGTTTTAATAAATAAATAAATATATCTCAAAGGCGAAATAAACTATATTTTCGAGAGCGCAAAAGTGATGCAACTATTAACAGATGCTGTGACTGACACGAATGGTTTAGCACCACGAAAACTGTACTTTTATACTCACACAGACTTAATGTTTTAGTTTTTTTTAATTATTTAAATTATTGACGAAAAAGGGGTTTTTTCGTGCACGGAGCCTTAAATCAGAAAAAGTATAAAAATTCTCAATTAAAAAAATGGCTGTAAA
Source organism: Agrochola lychnidis (assembly GCA_963680765.1). Classification (NCBI taxonomy): domain Eukaryota; kingdom Metazoa; phylum Arthropoda; class Insecta; order Lepidoptera; family Noctuidae; genus Agrochola; species Agrochola lychnidis. The sequence goes on from OY796872.1 coordinate 17,891,351, forward strand.
TGTTTAGATAAAGATCTATACATAGAATAAAATCGTAGCGAAGTCAAAACTGTACATTGAATATTTTTGAAAAAAAGTAATTGCTACGAGGTCTAGGATCGATTCTAATGCCGAAAATATTTTTTTTAGAATTTTTGTCTGTTTGTCTGTTTGTCTGTATGTATGTTCCAGCATGGCGCAAATTCTACCGGACAGATTCTGTTAAAATTTTGCATAGATATTCCCTGTATGTCTGGTCAAACTATAGGGTATAAACTATCACGCTATTTACTATGGGGGACGAGCAATATTTCATTATGTTGTATTTTTATGTTCTAGCATGACGCAAATTCTACCGGATAGATTCTGTTAAAATTTTGCATAGGTGTTCCCTATAAGTCTGGTCAAACTATAAGGTATAAACTATCACGCTATTTACTATGGGGGACGAGCAATATTATATTATGTTCGTATTTTTGGAAAAAAACGCGCCAAAATTTTAGGATATTGTAGATGGTTATCGATTAACGTTTTTAAATGATTATCATCACGCTATACCTTTATGGAACTAAGCAGTCAATCATGAAATATATAGGAACGGCGAAGTTTCAACAAAGCAATTAGCTCAACGGTTTGGCGGTTGCTTTGCAAACATGGGGTTGTAAGTTCGATTCCCGCCTACGGTTTTTTTTTTCTTTTTTTTCACATTTTGTTATACGATTATTATTTTTTTTGATTATGTACCTATAATCTATAGATATAATAAAATCGTAGCGAAGTTATTTTTTTTTAAAGAAAGTTATTGCTACGAGGTCTAGGATCGATTCTTATGCGGAAAATAAAGTTTTTAGAATGTTTGTCTGTACCAACTGTAGGGCATAAACTATCACGCTATTTGCTATGGGGGATGAGCAATATTACATCATGTTCGTATTTTTCTCTGCAAATTGTAAAAGGACGCGCCAAAAGGTTGGGATATTGTAGATAGGTAGTTACCGATTTAACTTTTTAAATGATTATCATCACGCTACCTTTTATATAGGAACGGCTATTTTAGCTAACTTTCAACAAAGCGAATAAGTAAGCGGTTGGACGAATGATTTGAAGTCCTGAGGGCCTACCACCAGCTCAAAAGCAGTATTATTTTAATATTACTTTAGTTTACTTCAGTGTGGGAAAGAGATGAAGCTCTACAGGATGTATAGCTCCATCTCTTTCTCCCACTGAAGTAACATTAAAATAATACTGCTTTATGAGCTGGTGGTAGGCCACCCGGGGTAGTAAGTTCGATTTACATCTGTTTTAAACTCTTTTTGTAAAACGATTTTTTTTTTGGATTGTGTATGTAATAGTTCATAGAATGTATTAATTCACAAAAAATGGAAAACTTCGTAAGCTATGGGAAACTACTAAGTTACAAGTCCTTTACAGTCACAAAACATTCAAGGTTGTATTCTGATCATTTTAGAGCAAAAGACTGTATAAAAAAAGACTATATGTAGGAATAAAATGTTTTTTTTACAGATTTTGACAGCAGATTTGTCCCAGCGATTTTAAAATATGTATGTGTGTGGATCTCCTGGAATCGCTGCAACACTGCTTCCTGGTGGCAAAACAGCGCACGTCATGTTTAAGATTCCCATCGATTTAGAGAGCAACGAAACGCCTGTTTGTGGGGTGTCACGCAACAGTAACAAGGGATGTGTGCTTAGGGGATTGCGCTTCGTCGTATGGGATGAATGCATTATGGCAAAAAGGAAAGCTGTGGAAACTGTAAACAAAACCCTGCAGGACATCCGCAGAAACCAAGATATGATGGGTGGTGTCACAGTTTTGACAAAAAAAGTGAATACTTCGTTGAAAAGGTCGACTCTATGGTCGAGAGTTCATAAACTGCGCTTGACCATCATCATACGAGCTCGGCTTGGCGGTAATTCAAATGCTCAAGTATTGACGGGTGCGGTAAAGACTGCGTTAAAGCCATTGGAGATCGCCCAGCGTGCAATTCTTAAGGTGAGCCATTTTAAACCACTTTATTTTCCTACTGCTGCGCTGTATCAGCTTTGTGGAGTCATGACTGTTAGACAGTTATTTATAATAAGTATCACTCTGCTACAGCATAGCAAACAGGTGTATGACCCACGAATCCTTCGGAAACGAAGAGCAGACTTAGTTTGTGGCAGAGCGACTTTCTTTAAAAGTAAATTTAGCCAACGCTTCGCGAGCTTCATTGGGCCTGTTCTTTACAATAAACTAAACAGGGTGATAAACATATACCCACTAACAAAAATTCAATGCAAAAAAAAAGTGTCTGAATATTTACAAAAACTAAATTATGAAGAGACTGAACTTCTACTACATATATCACAATGATTACGTTAGCATTAACTTGTATGATTGATACTTTCAAAATTCACACAGATTACACGCATAAACTTCCAAATATTTAACTTCTCGTGGACTACACACACTCCCACACACCCTCTCTTAACTCACTCACTCACACTTCATTCCACACAATGAGAGGTCACGCATTCATACACATTCATACTCTACATATTATAATATATTGTAATAATGGTGTAAAATAACACTACTGTTGATTATCTTGGCAAAATTAATGTTAATGGCTATGATAAATGTAATTATCCGAGGGGATTGGCGCTGATAGCCGAAATACAGGTATTTTGCCTAGTTCGGCTACAGATGCTTAACTCATTTGTACTCAAAACTAGCCTAAGTTTAATTTGTAAAACATTTGTAAACAATTTAGAAAATAAACTTTATTATTATTATTATTATTCTCCGATGTTCTTCTAAAAGTTGGTGAAAGCACTCTACCAGAGACTCTTGGTAGAGTAGATCCCACATTTAGAAGATCTTATTCGTCTGATATACGAGGATATCAGTCAAATACCGTACCAAGAGAATTCTTAGGCGTGTTTCCGTTTTAACTCCGAAGATGATCAAGCTGCAGCGATCAACCACAGTATTCTCTCACAAATTGAAGGGAGTGAAGTGATATACACCTCCATTAATACTGATGTGGAGGAAGATGATGCCAAATATCACCCCGTAGAATTTCTCAATTCACAAATGGCAAGTGGACTTCCGGTTGTATATCTGTGTAACGAAAACCAGCTCAAAGTCATGTCTTTGCAGAGAAACGTCATCGAGGTGGAAATTCTAACAGGTTGTGGCGATGGTGAGACAGTGTTTATAGCGCGTATAAAGTACAAATTCCCCATAATTACCAGTTAAAGCGCGTGCAGTTCTCTGGGAGTGTATGCTTTGCGATCAACAAGTCACAGGGGCCGACACTGAAGGCTGAAGGCTGCGGGTGTCGACCTCAGGATAAGCTGCTTCTCACGCGGACAACTGTTACGTCGCTTGCTCCCGAGTCACCATTCCTGACTCTCTGTATATTTTGGCTGCTGAGAATAAAACTACAAACGTAGTATACAGGGAAGTTTTATAAAAATATGGCTATTATTGTAGTATATTGTGATGTCTTACGATTTCCATGCGAACGAAGTCGCGGGCAGAAGCTAGTAGATAATAATATTAGAACGTCTAGTGATGATAACCTTTGAATGATGTAACCTTGCTATTCGTTAAAACGAAAACAACACAATTTTATCAAAATAAAAAAATACATATTATGTCTTTGTTATCTACTAGTTCTACTTCTACGATATTTTCATGTGTCGTTTTATCCCATTTATTGTACGGGGGCGCTAGCCGAGTTCTGTTGCAGTTTGCATTAATGTATTTTAATTAATTAATTAATTTAGGGGTATGAGGAACAGGGTGTAAAGTTCACTCATCCACCATAGAAAAGGGAGGATCCTCCAACCAGACGGGTGTTGTGTCTGGCGGGCAACTGCCCCATCAGTTTGAAGTTGAAATCTTGTATGTATGTCGATCGCTCGGTAAACTCTAACTGCGCGATGCAGGATTTGTGTGACGTCATGTCTTTGATGCGTAGTTCGTATGTGGCGGTGTAACCGCTACAATATGTATGTATTTATGTATCTATGTATTAGTATGTATTCATTTTCAAGTTATCTGTCATTTATGTTGCACCTGCCATATTTTGTCTCTGCATCACCCTAAGGTTGACTGGTAGAAAATGCCTTAGGCATTAAGTCCGCCTTTGTACAGTATTTTTTTTTACTTGTGCATAAAGTTTTAATAAATAAATAAATATATTTCAAAGGCGAAATAAACTATATTTTCGAGAGCGCAAAAGTAAAGCAACTATTAACAGGTGCTGTGACTGACACGAATGGTTTAGCACCACGAAAACTGTACTTTTATACTTACACAGACTAAATGTTTTAGTTTTTTTTAATTAGATAAGTTATTGACGAAAAAGGGGTTTTTTTCGTGCACGGAGCCTTAAATCAGAAAAAGTGTAAAAATTCTCAATTAAAAAAATGTCTGTAAATGTTTAGATAAAGATAGATAATAATATTAGAACGTCTAGTGATGATAACCTTTGAATGATGTAACCTTGCTATTCGTTAAAACGAAAACAACAAAATTTTATCAAAATAAAAAAATACATAAATTATGTCTTTGTTATCTACTAGTTCTACTTCTACGATATTTTCATGTGTCGTTTTATCCCATTTATTGTACGGAGGCGCTAGCAGAGTTCTGTTGCAATTTGCATGAATGTATTGATTGCAATTTTGACCCCACAAGCTTTATAATAAAGACTTTTAAAGCCTCGGTCACACACAGCGAATCATCATCAGCCTATAATGTTCCTACTGCTGGGACACAGGTCTCCTCTAGGTAAGAGGGAGTGGGCCGTAATCCACCACGCGGGCCCAGTGCGGGTTGGTAGATGTCACATGTCTTCGAATTTTCTGTTTTAGGACATGCCGGTTTCCTCACGATGTTTTCATTTACCGTTTTGAGAGCAGTGGTGATGAATTTACACAAAGTAAAGCGCCTGTCTGGGTTCGAACCTACGACTTACAAGTCGTAAGTCGCGGCCGTTACTACTGGGCCACCACTGCTCTCATTGTAGTAATGTTCTCTAGTAATGTATTACCAGTTGTCAATGCTGTCGTTCATGATGCGAAAAAACCATTTACTAAATAAATAAATAAAAATAAAAAGCCTTTATTGTTGATCTTAGTTACAAAATTTGTAAGTATGCCTAAGAACTCATTAATACCATCTAAATCTAATATACTTTATAAACTGTTATACTATTCATGTTTAACTGATTCTAATTCGGCAAACGGTAGTTAGTCCTCAACTTGTCTTCCGACAAAGGCCTCCTCTAAAGATCGCCATTCAATTCTATCCCTTGCCGTTCGAGTCCATGTTGGACCCGCTATTTTCTTGATATCATCTTCCCATCTCTTAGTTGGTCTTCCTCTGTTCCTTTTGCAGTCTAGCGGGTACCATTCTGTTATTAGTCTTGTCCATTTTTCCTTCTTCTCTCTTGTCATATGTCCTGTCCATCTCCATTTTAGTTGTTTGTATGTTATGGGTGCATTCTTGAATTTAGTTTTACTTTTAATTTCTTTTAATTTTTCTCGGTCTTTTCTTTTAACACCTATTGTACTTTTCTCAATTCCGTTTTGGCAAACTTTTATTTTGTGTACCAGTTGTCAAACCTGTTTGCTATACGGTTGTCAAACCTGGGCATTGACCGAACAACTGGAAAAAACCATTTACTACATTTCAAATCGTTGATAGTTTTATGAAACTGCGCTCCACGAATACGCAATTCTATTCCATGTTTGATAAGTTTCGTCCTTTAACCGTTTTATGCAACCGTTTTCGTCGTCGGGAAAACGGTTTCGTCCGTCAAAAATTCGTGAACGACCCACCACTAATGTCTAGTGTCAAATTGTCAATGTCAGTCAATGCGCCACTTCTTCTTCCCAGCTAAAGGCACTAGGAAGTGGTGAAGGGTGGGCGTTTTTGGGGGACTGTCTTATGTAATTTTGACGGTCGAAAAGTGCTGATTCTCAGCCTAGTTTGAATAAATGACTTTTGAATTTGAATTTGAATACTCGCTGTGATTAGGCACTCGCAGCGAGAACTCGCCGTGTGCGACAAGCTATTCGCTGCGAATAGATTCATTCGCCACGAGTTGAATTGGCCGCGATTTGAATTGAGCATGTTCAATTTTACACTCTGTGAATGCGCAAGCGCCGCAAGAATTCGATGTATATGACGGGTACTCGCTGCGAGTAGCTATTCATAATACAAAAAAATACATAAGTATTCATATCTACATCTACACTAATATTATAAAGAGGAAAACTTTGTTTGTTTGGTTGTAATGAATAGGCTCAAAAACTACTGGACCGATTTTAAAAATTCTTTCACCATTCGAAAGCTACATTATCCACGAGTAACATAGGCTATATTTTATTTTGGAAAAAAATAGAAATCCGTAAGATATTTGGGTTTTTCGGACACAAGGTGTAAAAAATCAACCAGAAAAGTTACTTATTTTGCGTACGCTGCCTAAACTATAAAAGACAGAACCATAAAATGTTCTAATTAATTGTAGATCTTATAAATATCTACAAAAAAGTCCGCAACACACTATACCTATCTATGTCGAGTGAGGCACAACAACCGTTTTTTTATTTAAAAATCTTGAATTTTTTTTGGACTACATTTAAACGCGTTTGTTTTACTCATGCTATTAATCCTTATCAAAATAAATAAATTATTTCATCACTAAGTACAGTTTATGTAGATAATATTTGGTCTTTGAATGATTAAAATTGGACGTTTGGTTTTGAAGTTATGGCGAAATTAAAATATTACGATTTCTGCTGCACGGCCCGTTGCGAAGTGGGCGTCACCAAGGTGGGGGTGCGCGTGCGGGAGGGGAGTTTAGATCTATGAGTAAGGTACCCGCGCGGCTCAGTCGCGAGGTCGGCTCACTAGATAAAAATAAAACAAAGTCGCTTTTTCTGTCTCTATGTATGCTTAAATCTTTAAAACTACGCAACGGATTTTGATGCGGTTTTTTTAATAGATAGAGTAATTGAAGAGGAAGGTTTATATATATAATAACCAGGTTTATACCCGTGCGAAGCCGGGGCGGGTTGCTAGTTTTAAATAAAACAAGTTAAAAAAAACAAATACACCCGACTGCAAAAACACCTAACTGAAAAGAGAATAAAAACAAGCATCGCAAATAAAGTTATTTTTCACTTTGTTGTGTTTTTGGAAGTCAGTTGTTTTTTTTTTTTGTAAAAAAGATTTTATTTTTAATTTTTTCATTCCAAATTACATTTAAACATTTAATTTATTTATATTTTTGTAATCACCTCTCAAACCATTCATTTTGATACCCCACTCGATGGGATAGGGAGTTTTTTTTTTAAACATACCTTTTTAGACCAAAAATTCACCGTATTAATATATCCAGCGACATTCGTGCAATAAAGACAAATCTAACGACATATCATTCATCAAAATCGGTTCAGCCGTTTAGTAGTTCGATGAAACATAGACACACATACATACAGCTCAAATACATAACCCTCCTTTTTTGGCTTCGCCGCAATTGGGTAATTAACATAAATTGAGTCAAAACTTATTAAAACTCAATACAATAAATTTGAGGAAAAAGATCTGTCCAGATGTCGTTATTCAAATTTATTTATTTTGGTACAACTAGATCCAAAGGTATACAAAAAAAAAAACTTAGAATCTATTATTAGTACTTAAATACAACTACAAAGGACAACACTCATTACATACATTCTATACACAAATGGCCCTGTGCTGAGACATTCCGCCCCGTCCAGATAACCAATAGGGAGATATTTTGTACCTCCCTAAGAGATCATTAGACGAACGAAATGCCTCAACACAGGTGCACGTACATCTTCAGCTATAGTTTTCAGGATGCTGTTGTGACTCCCCCGCACCCTTCTCATAAGTGACACGATTTTTTTCAGAATGACGGCATAAAAATCATCAGTACGAGCCCGCGCGAACATCTCGGAGGCACTGCAGAAACGAGGAAGTCCCAACATCATCCTGAAAATGTTATTGTATTGGACACGCAGAGTGTCTAGGGATTTCTTGGTATAACTAGCCCATAGACCACCCGAGTACAGACCCTGACAATACGCTTAACAGCGTGATCTTGACTCGGTGCGTACAGCGGGCGAATCTACGGACCAGCATATTGCCACGGACTGACAGAGCCCTTTTTTTTTTTTTTTTTTTTTGGGTGGGAAATTATCAAATAACTTCTCCCGCTCTGGGCGGAGCGGGAGGGCGTGTCAGACTCTTACTGACTAAAACCCACCCGTGTTCCTTCGGTTGCCCTGTTGCCGGGGGCCATGATTTCCCTATCGGTTTTCTTCGAACCCCCGGCAGGCATTGGCCCTAGTGGACCCCTTCAATTCTGCTGACATCTCTTTGAGGCGCGCGTGGAACACAACGCGCCGTCGACCCGGGCTTGGTCCTTATCGGACAGCGAGCTACCCATTGCTCACCGTCCGTAGGCCCGCGCCTACGGTGGCCGGAAATCGGCTCGCGATTCCCGCCCCGGGCGTCTCCTCCTGCGGCGGTTAGGGGCGTGAGGGCGCGAAATTTGCCTCTCCCTCACGCGTTCTGCCTCCTCCTTCACGAGCATTACCGCTTCGCAGAAGGAGGTGACGGCCTGCCATTTCCTCTCGCTCCGTACCATGGCCTGAACCAGGGCCGGACGCGAGAGATCACCGCCGCCGATCGCCTCTACGAGAACACGGCGTTGCTCCGCCCAAGCCGGGCAGACCTCCACCGTATGCTCCACCGTGTCCTCAGGCCGATCCACACAATGGTGACACCCGGGTGTTTCCTCCCGCCTTATCCTGAACAGGAACCTCCCGAAGCAGCCGTGTCCGGTGAGGACCTGCGTCAGGCGGAAGGTGAGAACGCCGTGGCGTCTCTCCAGCCACTCCTCAAAGACGGGTCTTATCGCCGCGATTGTGGCGTGCCCAGCGCGGGGTTGCGACAATCGCACCCTCCATGACGCCATGAGATCCCGCCGGAGCTCTGTCCGCTGTGCCGCAACTGACAGAGCCCTGCGCTCCCTCTCTATGTCAACATCATCCTTAAGGTCGTCGGTAAGGTAATGTCCAAGGTACTTAAACTGCGACACCCTATCTAAGTTAACACCATTCAAAGTCATAGGTGGAACAGATTCAGGACACTTACCGGCGGCCTTAAAGACCATGATGACCTTTTAACAGTAATAAACAATATACAATAACACAGATAAAGTTTTAAGGCAGATGATTTATAAGTAGGAGAACAATCACATGTCAAGTTATTGTTAGTTATAAAATTTAATTATAGTATGTCAATGCAATATATTATAATAATTAAGGTTATTTCCCCCCCTTTTTAGGGTTCCGTAGTAAACAAGGAACTCTTATAGTTTCGTCATGTCCGTTTGTCTGTCTGTCTATCTGTCCGCGGTCTAGCTCCGAGACCCTTCGTACTAGAAAGCTGTAATTTGGCATAGGTATACATATTAATTACGCCGATAAAGTGGTAAAACAAAATTATGAAAAAAAAAATTTTTTTAGGGTACCTCTCATACACGTAAAGGTAATGTTTTTTTTTTTGTTTTTTTTTTACCCATGGTGAGGGGTATCATTGGAAAGGTCCTTCAAAAACACACTGTTTAGGGCATACTGCCAGGCTTTTTATACCTGCAGTCTGTGGACCAGATACACGCAAAAGACGTTTAATGCCCTGCGTGTGCAATAGAACAATGCTTTTAGGATACTGCTGTCGCTGCCACGTTTCTGTAGCGCGTCAGGGATGTTCGCAGCAGCGCGTACAGATGACTTTTTTGCGATCATCCGTAAAAAATCCGCGTCACTTCTGCATCGGATGCGACACAGCGACAGCAGTCTCCTGAACATTGTTGCTAGTAAGACTGAAGGCCACCTGATGGGGCACCTGTGCGCAGTACATGTACTGTTAGTTGCCAGGTGTCTCCAGAAGGTGGCTTAATAGATATAGTGTTCTGTAAGTGTGTTGTATTATTGTTATTGTTTGTAGTTGTAAAAGTTTGTCTTAATTAATTATACTAACATAGTTGTAAGTAATACTAACAAATTATGGGTAATGTGCCTGATTTAAAGATAAATAAATAAATAAAAACATTGAGAGTTTGTGTAAACCATTTTTGGATTCAGGGATCCGTTTGCGAAATATTAAGCTTTAAAGTACTAATTTTTGTTAGAGTCAAGTGTCCCCCCCCACCCCTACCGGCTTAATGGTTGGTTTTGGGTGTGTGAAAAAAATCACAACAGTAGTTTATATAACGAAATTAAAAGGAAAACTATCATAGCTAAGTAGGCTCTACAAGTTATCGAGTAATAATCGACCAACTTAACTTTGCAGTTGCAAAAACATGTTTTACCATACATTCCGTATGGGGGAACATATTTTTCAACTACAAAGATAAGTTTGTTTTTGGGATAAATTCATCCCAACTACGGAACCCTTCATTGTGCGTGGTCCGACACGCACTTGGCCGGTTTTATATTCTTGTACATATTTTTATTATTATTTAAAGTCTGTTAGTTTTTAAACTATGTAAATACGTGTCTATAAATAAATAAAAAACCACGTGAGTAAAGAAATCTTACAAATACAGAAATAGTAGTTTATGAAACTGTTGCATAATGAGGGGTATTAAAACATGAGTGTGTGTTTAAAAACCGAGCCGTAGGCGAGGTTTTTAATAGTATCACACGAATGTTTTAATACCTATACTCCGTTTGAAATAAGATTAGACATTTAACTAAACCTTTTTTACAGTCCGTTCAACCGATTTTGACTTCTATTGCGATGGCAGCATGACAAATGACAGCTGCAGTAGACAGTTGGTTTGTAACCACTTTTTTTGCTTTTAATGCCATTCTTATGCCTATGGTATAGAAGTCAAAATCGGTTGAACGGACTGTAAAAAAGGTTTGTTTAAATGTCCAATCTTATTTCAAACGGAATATAGTTATGTGCAGTTTCATACACTACCTACTTTATCAACTCTCATACATTGGGATTGAACCTAATACAAAATAAAATATCAAAGTTAAAGATCAAGAATAAATTTGAAAAATCCCACGAAATTCAGTACAACAAAACAAATGAATGTCGCCTGCACCAGCACATCACCGCACATGCGCTACAGCGGGTGCTGCTGTCCCCCGCCAAAAGTTGATGGAAACTCTTTGGTGATATTAACTTCTTCGATTAGCGCTGTATCGTAATAGAAAAAGAAATTGTGTTATAGTATTATTTTGTTAGAGAAAAAGTGTTATAATATGATTCTATTTTTAAATTTCGGTATTCTGTTAACAAAGTATGTCAATATAAACTCGTTTTGAAGTTCATAATTCGAATATTACGCTATGAGAGTAGATAAAAGTGTTTTTACCTTTATAAATGATAATAAATTACCTACATCTATAAAGTTTTATCTATCATGAATTGGTTTGTGCAATAAATAACATTTTATGAATCGGTATTTTCTTCATGTTTTACGTAATTTGGGAATTTATGGTGGATTGTCGCGATTTTATAGTTTTTATAGTATTTCTCATTATTTTTAATTTTGGTTTTGATGTAATTAACTTGTATCCGTTTCTTCGATTATAGTTTTGGTTTGCTTCTATCTTTGATCGAAAGTAATCTTTGTGTTTTTTGCACAAACGTATATTTGTAATGTGTAATACGTAAAGGGTTTTAACTTAAATTTAGAGCAGGGGCGAGTCGCTAGTTTTACTTAATATAAACATACAATGATGCCGATTCCCTTGTTCACAAACTAAATTAAATTTAAGTTCAGTGCATCTTTTTCTTTCTATTTCATTAAGAAAAGGACAGAAGATAAATTTTAGTTTACTCCTGTCAAATTAATCAGCACCTGTCACTCTCCATACAAGTTTAGACGTGATTAAAAATTACCGACTAAAATTACGTCAATTTACGTCAAGCGCTGATTAATTTGACAGGACTAAACTAAAATTTATCTTCTGTCCTTTTCTTAATGAAATAGAAAGAAAAAGATGCACTGAACTTAAATTTAGTTTAGTTTGTGAACAAGGGAATCGGCACCAATGTTATCAATTGTTTATACTCGGTACCGAAACAATGACATATACAGGCTGATATTTTTAGGTATGCGTGGATGGCTAAATCCAAACCATATGACATCGCAAAAAAAAAACTCAAACGAGTATCAGTGCCGATTTTGACGAAAACTAAAGCGGTAGGTTTCATTAGATTTTTTGTTGTTTTTTTTTAATACACTTATTGCACCATCCGATAGTGTCACTAATAAAAGAATCAAATTATGGGAAGTAATGACATACTTATATTTACTTATATCAGATGTTTAATTCACGGCTAGGATTTTTTTTTTAATCGAATGATACTGTTTTTGTTTTTAACAAAAGCGGTTCCGGGACTCCTTTCAGTATATTTCGTTATTCCTTATAATTTCAGATTTGACTATTCACACTCACTTTGAAAATGCACCCTGTATAATTGCACAATATTCCTACTTGAAGCCCCTCTTATCAGAAGACCTTTCAGGTTATCAATATGCCTGATGCCTAATATTACTTTATAATATATATTTTCACGTTTGAGGAAAATCAGTGATTTACTTTTATATCTCACGAGCGGTGACCAGGGTGGACGCATCATCTACCTCTATTGAAACAACGTTATTTGCGGTATAAAATGTATAGAACAGGGGGTGTGTTGGCGTTGTTAGCGCTGTACGTAGGGTTGGCACACTCCTTCTCCTGGGGTGAGTACAAGAGTTGTTTATCGTGTTTGAATTAAAACAGTGTTTGTTATTTTGTATGTTTTTTTGCAGTGTTTGTTTTTATCATGAATGATTTTTATTTTAAGACATACCCAAAATTGGCTGAAATATCACGATTATTGTTAAAGATATCGGAAAAAATCATGCCAACTGGGGAGCTTTACTGTCGTGCGCCGCGTAAACCGGTAGAGATAAATAAAATTTAAATTCTACAGGATTGTATATCTTCTTGTCTATCTTCTAAGGATGACCCACAATAGCCATTTTTATGTTTCAGAATTTTGTTCACACACAGATTTTAAAACCGCTAAAAATTCTCTAACTTTAAATAAATAAGAATATCCCAGTGATTTATACCTCCAAAGAATCTCTATGACTTGGGCAAGTTTTTCTAGCATGTGGTAAACTTTCGGTAGTTTTTTTCTCATGAAAATAGCTCGAAAATTTAGTAACATTAAGCCAGACCAAAACCTTTGCAGTAAATGTTTTTTTTTGTGTTGTTTACATGTTTTCTAGCTGCGTAAAAGTATTACCATAGAAATGGCCCGCCCTTCTAAAAGGTCCTGAAAAAAAAAGCCTTGATAGTTTCTTTTTTTTGAGCACTTTGCGAAGTGATTAAAACGCACAAAAATTTGTCAAAAAAAAAAAAAAATTTAATTGATGTATCAATTTGATTGATTGAATTGGTGAAATTGGTTGAACTTTTGAACCGTAAAAACTTGCATCGACATTCTCAGGGTTAAAAAGTTTGGAAATGACCTTGCCCACGCTCCTATTCGTTTTGATCCATGCTTCCATGGACACCTTGTATTGTTTCATAAGTTACCTAATCTAGGAATAAAATGAATTGTAATGTTTGGTCGAAAAAGGAAAGAAGCTGAGCAAAAAATAAAAAAACCGGTCAAGAGCGAGTCGGACTCACGCACCGAGGGTTCCGTACCATTTTAAATTTTCATCGGCGAGGCCTTTATTCGTCAGAGAATTTTAATACTGTACACTGTGGTGTAGAATATTGCAGTTTTCGGCCAGCGCCATCTCTTACCGATAGTGGAATTAATGTAATTTATGTTGATGATTTCTGAGGAGAGGAGGAGCTCATGGCTAAGTAATAACAGCCGCACTGGTCGATCCATCAGGTTAAGCTACGCTTGCCAGGGTTGGTCAGTGGGTGGGTGACCATCTTTACATACCGAGACTCCTCCGTGCCTCGGAAAGCACATTAAGCTGTTGGTCCCGGCTGTAATTCGTGGATCTTTGACAGTCGTTAAGGGTCGTCAGAAGCCCGAAAGTCTGACAACCAGTCTTACCAAGGGGTATCGTATTACCCAGTTACTGGGTTGTGGAGGTCAGATAGGCAGTCGCTCTGTATAAAATACTGGTATTCAACTGCATCCGGTTAGACTGGAAGCCGACCCCAACATAGTTGGGAAAAGGCTAGGCAGATGATTGATGTTGATGATTTCTGAAAAAGTGTGCTATTTAGAGACATTGTTTTATTTTTCCTGTCATTTTTACATACATTTCTATCACACAGAATAATATCAGATTTTTCTCTATGCAAACTTCGGAGATAAAGGGTCCCTGGGTAACAGTATTTAATTTACATTTTTCGTCACAAGTCGGAAACTATGCGGCCTAAAAAAAATGTTTGAGAATGTGCAAATAGCGCTCTTTCATATGATAACATGTCCTAGTAGCCCTACTTCGAATTTTTATTATCCCTGTTTATTGCTTGTTGCAAAAAAAAAAAACAGAAAATTTCATTTCTTTCTTATTTGTAAAATAGTTGGGCAAACGTCATCTAAAACCGTTCCATATTTCAAGTTGATAGCATTAGTAATTCTTGAGATATCCAGCTGTGACAGACAGACGGACAGACAGACTGAGTCGTACCATATACCCTGCCTTTTAACCATTTTGGTACGGAACCCTAAAAATGGACTTACTTAAGTAGTTAATTCTAGAAGGTAGTTCTCGTGTGGAAAGCAGACTGGTGAGAATGCAAGTAGTTTGGGCACCATTAGTACAATGGGTAGCGTATTTTATGGAAAGATGAGGAAAGGCTAGGAAAGAGATTTTATTCAGCTTAGAAAATTGTATTTTCATGTTTCAGACGTCGTCGTGGCCGGAGAGAAGCAACTACAGTTTTATTATAATAATGGAACACGAACACATATAGAATATATTCCGTCGTTTGAAATCACATCATTAGCTTACGATCCAGTACACAAAAGTGTGCTGTTTGTCGATTTAAACAGCAATAACTTTTCTATTTCTAGCTTTAACACAGCAACCAAGAATATACAATTATTAGTTAGAAGTGATCAATACACATTTATGGTACGGATCGCCTACGACCCGGCCACACAGTTACTCTTTTGGACTGAAACACGACCAGCAAATAAAACCTCGATTTTCTCAAAACCTACCAACGCAGTTGAACAAAATCTTTTGATCACGTTGGATGAACATGAGTATATCCACTATATTACCGTGGATAGCTGTGGAGGGTACGTATAGTTTTATAACTCAGCAAAATACTTATTGAACTGTATGAATTATTAGTTAGTTCTACAATATCCCAACAAAGAAGTATTGCCGTCAAGCCACACCGGTACCATGCGGTACCAGCCATCCGAAACTGTTTTAAATTCTATTTGTATATTTCTATACGGTCTAAATTCGCTTGTAAACGTTTGATTATCGCAGTCTAGAGTAAACGCTTTCATACATAGATGATTAGAGCGAATCATTTTGTTGATAATATTTTTAAAATGGTTTTTTGTGTTTAAAATGGTGATAACTGGATGTATGCCAAATAGCAAGAGCCCTTATAATTTCATCCTGCCTGTCTGTTCATCCGTCCAAATATTACACAGTCATTTGGCATTAAATCGATATGTCGTGGCCAGATCTTAGAATTTAATGTTTCATGAAGTGTTCGTATTCCACCATTTCATGAAATGGTTGTATTGCATGAAATACAGTGTGAGTCTTCATAATGTGCACATATCGAAATGAGGGAATCTATGCTTAATTTTATCGACGGAAAAAATGGTCAAAAATTATTTTTTTGTCCTTTTTTTTTCTTTTTTGTATCAATTTTTTTTTTTCTCTTGGGCATCTTATTTATAAATTTTAAAATTATTGTAAAAATTGATGAAAAAAATACAGATTTTTACTAAAAAAACATGTTTATTTTCAATTGAGGGTAGTTTTTTTTCTCAATTTTAATTTTATGTGGACGCCTATTTACTTCCAATCATTATGGAGTTTGTTTCATCGCGATAGCTGATTCAGTTTAAAAGTTACACAGTTTTGCTACAATTTTTTTTTAATTCCATAAAAAGTATAAAAAAATATTTAGATTTTTTTAAATATTTTTTCTGTCGTTAATATTAAGCATAGATTCCCTCATTTCGATATGTGCACATTATGAAGACTCACTCTGTATAACATCGACCGCTGGTCACATCATGACGTGGTCTGGCTAGATCATTGAATACTCAACGTTTGAAGATATGAACAATCAAACGCACGACTACTTGACTATTTAAATATGGAACTACTTCATGATGTGGCCAAAGATTAGTGATCATATCTTAAAATTATTAATTGTTAAAATGATAGATCTTCTTGGATGACTCTATCTACAATGCTGGGCCACAACGGGAAACGCCTTTGATTACCGCGATGATGTTTCTAAATAACTATTTTATTAAAAGTCAATTGTTTTTGAGTAATGGGATATTTTCGGTTCCAAGCGCAATAACTAGATACAGACGCCAGCACATCAAGCTACTACAATCTGTCAAATTTATTTAATAGATTTTCAACTTTATTGCTGACGTCAAAGGTTCAAAGTTGATTGGGAAAATTTGACAGTTTCGGGTAGTTTGATGTGCTGGCGTCTGTACTTAGTATTTCAGTTTTCTTGAAAAACTATGAAATACATAATATTTACCATCGATAATATCAAATTTGTATTCAGTACTTGGAGTAGGTTGACGTTAACAATATTGGTTTCATAATGGTTTACAAATTACAGGTATATTTACTGGACCACAAAATGTAAGATAGAGAGGGCTCGATTTGATGGCTCCGAGAGACAAGTTGTAATAGACAAGCAAGTTTATGACCGCGGAGGCATAGCCATTGACCATCAGACACAGAAAATGTACTGGTTAGATAGTCTGGATTATGATAGCAAGTACCATATTATATCTCTTAAAAGTGCAGATTTTAATGGAGAGAACAGAAGAACATTATATATTGAACGATGCACTTTGTGTTATCTAACATTGATCGTTTCAAAAGATTTTATCTATTGGAGGACGTATAACACCTTTTCGAAATTAACAAAGAATCCACCGCTAGGCACGGAGGTGGAACCCAAACAATTTTTGCTAGCTGATTATTCGTATCCTGTAGGTATGGCCTCCAACTACAAAATTGAGGATCAAAACTGTGAAGCTCAAAAGAGTCTGCTACCAATTAATTCAGAGACCAACTACTGCGCCTCCCTCAATGTTTCTACATATGTTAGCTTGTTGTGTATCCATGGCACGAAAGTTAACGGGGAATCTCGTTGTGAATGTACACAGGGTTACATCGGCGAGAGATGCGAGGTTTCAGTCTGTCACAACTATTGTTTCCAAGGAGATTGTAGTGTCAGTGCTGAAGGACAATCTAAGTGCAGGTAACATATTCATTTTATTTGGGACTAGTTATAAACGGCACTCCAGCGATGAGATAAGTTGTTTAGAGCATGCCACGAGTCACCGCAACATGACTTGAGGAGCGACAGAGGAATACAAGTGATTCGTGCACGAGTTGCTTGACCCAAGTCGTATGGCTCGAGGCCGTGAACGGGCTGCAGCTCAAAGTGGCGAATCTGCAGAAAAATACTACGCTGAGAAGGAGCACGGGTCGTATACGTGAACACGTATCGCGTTTGCCTGTTATAACAAGTCGCAAATATTTGTTGTTTTCCTTGTTTTCCTGCTTCAAATCTTCGTTATTTCAGGTGTAAAGGCGGTTACTCTGGGGAAAGGTGTGAAGTTAACACGTGCCATGAGTATTGTATGAACAACGGTGTCTGTTCCCTGAATGAGAAGAGTGAGCCAGTATGTCAATGCACAGGACATTATGAGGGTGAAAGATGCGATGTTTGCAAACATTTTCAATGTTGAAGGACATTCTAAATACAGGTAAAATTCTATCTTCACGTCTCTCTCATCCGACTGTAAACCTTCAATTCGTGCTGTGTCTGACTGTTACTTTTACAGACTTAAGACGCAGATATATGACAGTGACCTTGAATGGTTAGCTTGCGTGTTCTGTACTGAGCTCACGCAACGCGTCGTACGTACAGTCAGTAATAGGACTCGCCCATCAAGGAGCGCTGTCCCAAATTAGACGCATTATTAATTTATTACACGTAAAACAAACGGTATTTTAATAAAACACGTATACTAAAATATCAGTAATTTAATTATCTTTAAAATGGTGAAGTTTTTAGAAAAATACGCTTGATGAATTTTGCGTCATTCTCAATTTTTTATCCGCGTTAGACATAACTTTACAAATTAATTTCATTATGTAATATAAACATTATCAAAAATATGCCTATATTAAAATATTAAAAAAATGCTCTAATTTTACATATATTTTTTCCAAATCGTTAACACTACTCGTTTAGACGTCATCTTTAGTATAAAATCGTTAAAAGTCAGCTATCGTCCCCTTAAGATCAATCGCCGTCGAGCGACGCCGACGGTTGGAACGATCATTGAGATTAGCAGATCGTTGAAACTAAACAGTCATCGTTTCATACTGTATGATCTCGTAAGAGTAATCTACAAGGTTATTGTGGCGTGGGGAAAAAAATGGAAATAACGTTTTTTTTAAATACATTTCAAGTGACATTTCACAAAACATTGATCAAATTATTATCAACAACATACCTGTCAATGTCATTCTGTGTAGAGTGAGCTGTCATTAGTGTTAATTCCTAGCATCAGATGGAATGACAACTCAATTCAAACTTACTTCACCTAAGTTTTCAAACTCAAACTCAAACCGTTTATTTCAAATAAACCAATTACAGGCACTTTTGTTTGTCAACTGGTCGGTAGTCAGAAAGATAAAGCTAGTTCGCTAGATATTGAATTTTCAGGAGTAATGCATCCGGTAAGACTGAGCGACGTGTCGTATAATCGTTGGTTGAGATTGATAGTTTCACGTACGCTTGCCTTTGTTTTAGGTACATTAATAGTGATTGTTTATTTGTATTATAAAAAATATGTATATGTATGTAAAATACAAATAAACAATTTTGGAATGATAGCAAAAACTACTGTGTATTACATACATAATACTTGTAGAAAAATAATAATTTAAAAACAAAATGTTAAAATGTTAATCTGAATCTTGTCTTGTTTCTAATGCGTGAAATAAAAGGCTTTTTTATTTTATTTTATTTATTTAATAGTGATTGTTTATGTTTCCGTCACAGATGTCACGCCGGTTACTCTGGGCAAAGGAGTGAAGTCGACGTGTGCTTCAACTGTTGTCTGAAAAACGGCGCTTATTCGGAACGAGCATAATATGAGAAACCGTTGAAGAGTTTATTTTCACCTCTACCACTACCTCTACGCACTACTCAGTAGAACAACATCTAACCTCATCTGATTTAGTTGTGCAGTAGTTGGGATTGTCCAATGTTGCGTCACTGGGTCAGACTTCACACGTCTACGAGTACGTACTACATACTTCGTGGATAGTGTGAAGTTCGGCTCCAGACTTCACCTAGCTGATTTATTTGGATAATATCATTAGTTTTAAGTTTTCTTTACTAACACTATTTATGGATTTGTATTATCATCATCTTCTTGCTCCTATGCTGTGAACATTGAGGTTCAATGTAAACTAGAGCAGACACCGCGAACAAAATTTTTGCGCAATATTTTGTTGTCCGGGACAACAAACATCTCAGTATACTACCTGAATACCTACGCATACACCGCGGTTATTACATCTGACATCCGTGGGGACACATCTTTTGTTTGTAATAGCTTCTCTAGTTTACATTGAACCTCAATGTATGTGTATTACAAAAAATATTCGAAAAATCGTTAGTCGGTTTTAGTCATAAACTGTGTGTATATCATATTTTATTTTTTAACCGACTTCCAAAAGGAGGAGGTTCTCAATTCGACTGTATGTTTTTTTTTTTGTATATTTGTTACGCGATTACTCCGCCAATTATGAATTAATTTTGATGATTCTTTTTTTGTTTGGTAGATCATACTTCAGAGGTGGTCCCATATAAATTTTATTAACTTTGCTTGGGTAGTTTTTGAGTTAGCTTCAATAATACGTATTTTTTCCCACTTAGTATGTGGATGATATGATATCTTCCTGTCACTGTTATTTACATAACAGGTAGTGATATTCGAATTTGGTAGGTACCACAGCTAAAAAGTGAAAAATAAAAACTTATTAGAAAAAAAAAAACCGACTTCAAAAAAAAAACACTACAAAGTGAAAAATAACTTTAATTTCGGAAGTCGGTGACATAGAACGAAAACTGAAAATCAAAGACACCGACTTCCGAAATTAAAGTTATTTTTCACTTTGTAGTGTTTTTTTTTTTTTGAAGTCGGTTGTTTTTTTTTTTTAAAAAGTTTTTATTAAATTAACAGCTTTACTTAATAATAACTGTACAGTCCTACAGTTTACTTAATTTGTGTTTAATGTGTCTTTAACAAAAAAAAAAAGAATAGAATAGATCTACCAAGGTAATTTTATATCTGTTAATATTTTTTTATTTTGAGACAAAAAACACTTCAATGTTTCATTTTGAGCAACAAATATAAATAAACACTCACGTAAGGTTTATCATCTATGGGCAAGGTGTATTAACGTCCCAGCGGCTCGAGGCGGTGATATCGAGGCGACGGATGCGTTAACGAAAAACTTAAAATAATTCCGTATTTTTTATTTATTTTTAATGCACTCACGGTCATGCCTGCGGATAATTTTTTGTGTTATTTAATCATATTTAGTATTTAACAACTGCTATGATACATCTTACTGTTCCTTACCGATCCTGACGACCCCATTACCCTCCTCCAGGAGAGCAGTAGGGAAACCAGCATAGTATACAAAAACAAACGCCTCCCGTCATTCCGACCTCGCTGCTGAGGTCCTCTGCGATCGCGACCGCGTCCCCGAGTAAATGATACTCCCCGCCGACCCTTGCTTAATAAAGAGGCGCTAGTATTTGTTGCAGCTGAGCATGTAGCTTTAAATTCCCCGACTAATAATCATGATCAAAACTTTGTTCCACCCCGTCCCATCCTTGATGTCCTCTCTCCAGTTGACGCCCTAAGCCGAGGTTCGTACCCCACAGGGGCTGCCCTTAGCGAGCGTTCACCTAGTTTTAATTAACATAGTTGAATAACCCCTGGCTGGAGGTTTTAAGTGTAGTAGCTTAAGGCACCCACAGGAAAGCCCGGTTAAGTAGTCATGATCTCAGAAGTCAATTACGAGATGCCCTACCTAAAAAAAAATTAAAAACGATGAGTATAATCACATGTTTAAGTATCGGTCACTAATTACTGGTCAGAGTCACACTATATTCTATGGATGGCGACTTTATATCATAATATTTAGTGTCACCACTTTATTTCTATAAGTAGATATGTTTTTTTTTTCATTTTTGTAAAGTGGCCCCTTGTTTTTGATGCACAGTGTTATTGGTAATTTATGTCGGCAATCCATGGGGATGTAGAAGAGGTCATTTACAACCAAATTACTCCTTGCAACTCCTATGCAAATGTCAACCATTTTCGAGTAATTTGACATTTAATTTTTAACTTTTTTAACGGTTAAATTACGATTAAAAATGATGCAGCTTGAAATACGTACAAGATTACAATACCTACACTAACTTTAGAGTCATCATCATTCATCATTTCAGCCGAAAGACGTCCACTGCTGGACATAGGCCTACCCCAAGCACCTCCACTTCGACAGATTTTGTGCTTTCCGCATCCAGCGGATTCCTGCCTCCTTCACAAGGTCATCGGTCCATCTTGTGGGAGGCCTTCCAACACTACGTCTTCCGGTACGCGGTCGCCACAGGGTTCCGTAGTTGGGATGAATTTATCCCAAAAACAAACTTAACTTTTTAGTTGATAAACATGTTCTCCCATACGGAATGTATGGGAAAACATGTTTTTGCAACTGCAAAGTTAAGTTGGTCGATTATTACTCGATAACTAGTAAAGCCTACTTAGCTGTGATAGTTTTCCTTTTAATTTCGTTATATAAGCTACTGCTGTGATTTTTTCACCTATCCAAAACCGACCATTTAGCTTGCAGGGGGGGGGGACACTTGACTCTAACAAAAATTAGCACTTTAAAGCTTAATATTTTGCAAATGGATCCCTGAATCCAAAAATGGCTTGGACAAACTCCTAATGTTTTTGTAAGACCTTTCCAATGATACCCCACACTATGGGATAAAAAAATAAAAAATAAAACATCACCACTTTACGTGTATGGGAGGTACCCTAAAAAAAATGTTTTTCATAATTTTGTTTTACCACTTTGTCGACGTAATTAATATGTATACCTATGTCAAATTACAGCTTTCTAGTACTAAGGGTCTCGGAGCTAAACCGCGGACAGACAGACAGACAGACAGACGGACATGACGAAACTATAAGGGTTCCTTGTTTACTACGGAACCCTAAAAACGCCTTTTCTCAGCTATTAAGTATCCAGACCACGTAAATTCCAACAATCTTCAGAACGACGCAGCAGAATTGATGTGCTACATCTATACCGATGATTATACTCTATTTTTTAGATTTTTGATTAGATTCTACTCGATGATTATTTTATTTTACGTTTTTTACATACTTCATTGACATAATCTTTTCAGTATTTGACATTATATACCTAAAATTTACTATATATTTTTTTTTTAAATCAAATTAGATTTGTTACAGCTGTAGTGGCAATCATGTCATTTGGTTTAAATAGGTCCTTATTTTTATTATTTTGTTCATCTCTTTTATATAGATTCTTTGCTTTTAGATTTTGTGAATGTGAGAACGTTGTAGGCTGTAGACTTGTGGACCATTTTCTATTTTACTAAGTACCTGGTACTTGTTGATAGGCCTACACTGTCCTCCCATACCTATTAACACTGTAATTTGAAAACATTGTAGAAACAATTTATTTTGAAAAGAGTAACCGTGGAGTTTCTTGGCGGCTCTTCTCCATAGGAAGCGACCAATTGGAACCGTGCACCCCAGCTTCTGACGTTTCATAAGCGCCCTTGTAGGTTTATGTGAAATAAAATATTTTGATTTTGATTTTGACACCGGGCGTCGACTATGATTTTTGATGTCCACCAATTCTCTTCAATTCCTTTGTAACATTTCGCTGATCGGAGTAAATATTCTTCAAATCTCCAGAATCTGGCTCGAAGGACCATGTGTGGGATTGATCCAGGTATATGAATAACAGGAATAATGAAAAAATACGTTGCTTGATGTGATCGTGCAATTTTATTGCGACAGTATTATGCTGGGGCCACACCAACGGGAAACGCCGTTAATTATCACGATGATGGACCTTAACCCGTCGGAATAAAGTCTATCATCGCGATACTTTATTCCGACGGGTTAAGGTCCATCATCGTGATAATTAACGGCATTTCCCGTTGGTGTGGCCCGAGCACTTAGGCAGCCGGTCGACAGACGTTGAAAATAAAAATGATTAGCTATAATCCACGTATCCTCAACATTTAACTGCATGAGAATTTTGGTAGGCGCTTGCGGGAACAATGTGTTATGTATGTATTAAGTATTAGTGGTCAGCAGCTTCAATATCATCAGGATTGTGCCGGAATATAGCAGTTCGTCGTGGACGACAGCGGCTCGCCTGACATCATCTGTCATCAGAAGACAGCCGCCACGTAACCATCGATGCGACGACGCTCTGCTGGAGTGACTGTCACCAGCCAGTGTCACTCTCATCCTCTTCTGTAGTTCCTAGTAACTTCGTAACAAAACTAGACAGCGCTACTTGTTGCTCCGTTATATTTATGAGTACCAATAGTAAAAATGAACCAAAAAATGATAAAAAAATCTAGTTAAGTCTAGATTTGTTATCATTTTAATTGCATCGAGATAAAGAAGAATCGAGATATTAAATGGTTACCTTAAGATTAATATGTAATTTTCTCAATTTTTAAAAGTGTTTCTAAATATTACCAAAAAATACTTATTTGTCTAGAAGTTTTTAGAAAATTACGTTATTTAAAAATAAAAAAAAATTGCTATATTTTTTATGGAAGTTTGAAAAAGTGGTTCAACCACGTACAAGTAGACCATGTAATGATGTTGATGATATTTTTTCAAAAGTAGTTTCTTGTAACAAAACGATCAAACGTCAGTCTAGCGTAATTTTTCGGAAAACTTGTCGCGAATATTAGTGATTTTCCATGACCACTTAATTTATTTGAAAAATCCCTTTCAGCCACCTGGCTGAAAGGGATAAGTTGAGTTCTTTGTCTTGTACCTACAAGACAAAGAACTCAACTTATCAAATCATAAATCATTTTGTTGAAATTCTGTTTCCCTTTCTCACAACTAATGAACAAACAAATCAAAATCAGTCGATTTCGCGCACGGCCTCTTAAAGCAGTTGAAAGTTTAGCACAACAATTGGGCTGCTTATACTGTTATCATCTATTTTTATTGTTAGCGGATATAATTATTATATAAATATTATCTTGTTTAAAAATAAAAATTCACAACATGTTTATAGGTACTTGATTTTGAAAGAGTTATCAGTAACGTT
Source organism: Agrochola lychnidis (assembly GCA_963680765.1). Taxonomy (NCBI): domain Eukaryota; kingdom Metazoa; phylum Arthropoda; class Insecta; order Lepidoptera; family Noctuidae; genus Agrochola; species Agrochola lychnidis. The sequence continues at coordinate 17,916,054 of OY796872.1, forward strand.
ATCATCCAGCTGTACTGGATGCAACTTAAACAAAGACAATTTATCTATAAAGTATTCTTATGACATGGGTCTCATGCAAATGTTAATATAAGGCTCAGAACAAATGAAAACCAAGACATAGCACTGCGAAAAATACAGTGAATGTGTCAGTGACAGTGAAGCATGCAAAACTACACCTCGCTCTGTGCATAACGCTCACATGCTCACATTTAATTTAATTGTACTTAGTTAAACCTTATCGCTCCAAATAATATGCCTGGAGAGAAGTCTGAAATCATCATTATTATCAGAAGCAAAATACGTTTATCTGAATTTCAGTAGAAAATCAACTTTTATCTACAGAATTAGAGTTCAAACTTCGTAATTTATGTCAATTTTGTGGTTTATCTCGATGTGAGCGTTATGCACAGAGCGAGGTGTAGTTTTGCATGCTTCACTGTCACTGACACATTCACTGTATTTTTCGCAGTGCTATGTCTTGGTTTTCATTTGTTCTGAGCCTTATATTAACATTTGCATGAGACCCATGTCATAAGAATACTTTATAGATAAATTGTCTTTGTTTAAGTTGCATCCAGTACAGCTGGATGATAACGTTACTGATAACTCTTTCAAAATCAAGTACCTATAAACATGTTGTGAATTTTTATTTTTAAACAAGATAATATTTATATAATAATTATATCCGCTAACAATAAAAATAGATGATAACAGTATAAGCAGCCCAATTGTTGTGCTAAACTTTCAACTGCTTTAAGAGGCCGTGCGCGAAATCGACTGATTTTGATTTGTTTGTTCATTAGTTGTGAGAAAGGGAAACAGAATTTCAACAAAATGATTTATGATTTGATAAGTTGAGTTCTTTGTCTTGTAGGTACAAGACAAAGAACTCAACTTATCCCTTTCAGCCAGGTGGCTGAAAGGGATTTTTCAAATAAATTAAGTGGTCATGGAAAATCACTAATATTCGCGACAAGTTTTCCGAAAAATTACGCTAGACTGACGTTTGATCGTTTTGTTACAAGAAACTACTTTTGAAAAAATATCATCAACATCATTACATGGTCTACTTGTACGTGGTTGAACCACTTTTTCAAACTTCCATAAAAAATATAGCAATTTTTTTTTATTTTTAAATAACGTAATTTTCTAAAAACTTCTAGACAAATAAGTATTTTTTGCTAATATTTAGAAACACTTTTAAAAATTGAGAAAATTACATATTAATCTTAAGGTAACCATTTAATAGAATCTAAATTTTATTTTATAAATAATCAAGTACTTCATTTTGTAAATTAATATAAATACTATCTACTGATGGGATGTGTTTTCCGCGGTCGTTAAAGTCCGCGGAAAACCCATCCCGTCAGTCAGTAGCAACCGGGCCTTCCCAGCGTAAGGACGTATCACTTTGCGTCGCAGCACAACACACACACGCACGTGTTCGATATAAACATGTTCCAGAAATTGTACACCGATTACCATATTTTTACCCGTATTTTATTTTAAGTACTTTGCTTGTTTTTCAAGAACATTAAAATTTTGAATGCCTGGTAATAAATAAAATATCGGTGTACACACAGCGTCAGTATGTTCTAACCCTTCAAGTTTTAAAATGTTACACTGCTACAACATTGAATTCGTTACGAATAATCTAAAGAATACTTCAAAAAGAATTCATTGTTTCGAGTTGAATTCGAAGCATCGCACCCCCGAACGTCGTCATACTTATATTTTTTTCGCAGAATATCTTTAAGTTTCTCATAGTCAAAAGTAAGGAATTTTAGTGATAGTTTAGTTCGGTGTACAAGAGAATCGGTACCACTATTCGTATTTATGTAAAGCGCTTACCTCAATGTTATTGAATGTATAAATGTACCTAAATGCATCTTACACCAAATTGTGGCATTTTTATGTTGATTGTTAAAAATATACTAAACGAATATACACAAACATTCCAGACTTATTTCTTAACCGTACCTACGTACCTTAAGAAAATATTATCTATGGGATCAAAACTGTTTAATCGATATTTAGACGTGTGAGCGTGAACGGTGCACACAAAAATAGCATCGCAATAAATTTTACCTAAACTCTGTCGAGTGAACTTTGTGCTCGGACTCTTAACAACGCTTTGAGAATTGTCAGACTTGTTTTTCTTATGGTGCTCCCACACTTCTGTTAAAAATGTTAACAAACATTTTCTAACACTAATACATTTACTAACAAATGTTAGGAATTGTTACATTCTGTTAGGAATTGTTAGATGTTTTGAGCTCCTACAAGTTCAAGTTCAAGTTATTTATTTCATAACAAAAATACATTTGTGTCGAAATATCTGCACAGTAGGGACACAAAAGAAACTAAACATTTTTAATCCAAGCAACCTCGTCCCTCACCCATCATCGAAGTTAGAACGTCTATCGAATTATTTACATTAACATCATCGCATACATGACTTGCGTTCGAGTCTAAAAGTACAAAAGAATATCACGAAGAAATGGACGCAAATAAATTCACAGAGTGGTTTACTAACTTGTTAAAAAACCTCTCCGAACAGTGCATAATCATTATGGATAATGCATCTTACCATTCAGTTCAAATAGATAAAGCATCTACTCAAGCAAACAAAAAGGCTAATTTAGTGGCATGGCTACAAAGACAAGGCGTTGAAGCTGACATGAAATTGTTGAAACCTGAATTGTTGGAACTGGTAAAAGAAAATAAACCTGCGAAACTAATACTTATATAAAATTTATGAATTGGCACTTCAGCATGGACACAAAGTGATAGGAATACCGCCGTACCATTGTCAGTACAATGCTATTGAGTTGATCTGGGCTCAAATTAAAGGATACGCAGCTCGCCACAATACAAAGCCGCCATTCTCCACTAAGAAAATGATGATATTGCTGAAAGAATCTTGTGCTAAAATTACTAAAGAAGACTGGGCAAAAGTGGTAGAAAAATCTCGAAACATAATATAGGTAGGAAGATTTTGACAGACACGTCAAAATTGATAATAAAATTGAAAATGAAATAATTATATTTATCTACTCTCATAGCGTAATATTCGAATTATAAAATTCAAAACGAGTTTATATTGACATACTTTATAAACACAATACCGAAATTTAAAAATAGAATCATATTACAACATTTTTTCTCTAACAAAATAATACTATAAAACAATTTTTTTTTCTATTACGATACAGTGCTATTCCAAGAAGTTAATATCACCAAGGAGTTTCCATCAACTTTTGCATTGGAACGTTTAAACGGGGGACAGCAGCACCCGCTGTAGCGCGTGTGCGGTGATGTGCTGGTGCAGGCGACATTCATTTGTTTTGTTGTACTAAATTTCGTGGGATTTTTCAAATTTATTCTTGATCTTTAAATTTGATCTTTTATTTAGTATTAGATTCAATCCCAATTTATGAGAGTAGATAAAGTAGTGTATGAAACTGCACATAAGTATACTCCGTTTGAAATAAGATTAGACATTTAAACAAATCTTTTTTACAGTCCGTTCAACCGATTTTGACTTCTATTGCGTAGGCATAAGGATGGCATTAAAAGAAAAAAAAGTGGTTACAAACCAACTGTTTACTGCAGCTGCCATTTGTCATGCTACCAACGCAATAGAAGTTAAAACCGGTTGAACGGACTGTAAAAAAGGTTTAGTTAAATGACTAATCTTATTTCAAATGGAGTATAGGTATTAAAACATTCGTGTGATACTATTAAAAACCTCGCTCACTCATGTTTTAATACCCCTCATTATGCAACAGTTTCATAAACTACTATTACAGGTGAAGATAGCTCAACTGACGATTTTGGCTCATCATCCGGAGAAAATGACTGAATGAAGATTCAATCACTTTCGCTTTTTCTTGTGATTGAGTGAATGTTATTGTCTGTTATTGTTGTTAACTGCCTCGTTGGTCTAGTGGTCGCAACAGCTGTACTGCTGAACATGAGGTCCTGGGTTCGATTCCCGGGTCGGGCAAAGTGTTATTGGGTTTTCCTATCTGGAATTTCTCAGTAGCAGCCCGGAATCTGGATTTGTGCCCGGTTGATGGCAATAGGCTCGCCCCCTATTACATGGGAGTTAAACATAACTGGCGAAATGTGGGTGTACCTACTACAGGTACACCTCTGCCCAACCCTTCGGGGAAACAAGGCGTGATGTTATGTGTATGTTATGAATGTTATTATAAATAAAATTATTAAATTAAAGACAAATTGACCTTTCCTACCATTTTATCATTTCAAAATACCTACAATATTAAAGTTTAAGTTAAATTTTCTAATCAGAACTTTAATCCAATGCACTTTACAATACATAATCAAATCGATCATACAAACTTGGGAGGAGCTCGTGGCTAAGTACTAACAGCCGCTCGGGTCGATCTGTCAGGTTAAGCTACGCTTGCCGGGGTTGGTCCGTGGATGGGTGACCATTTCTACATACCGAGACTCTTCCGTGCCTCGGAAAGCACGTTAAGCCGTTAGTCCCGGATGTCATTCGTGGATCTTTGACAGTCGTTACGGGTCGTCAGAAGCCCGAAAGTCTGACAACCAGTCTTACCAAGGGGTATCGTATTACCCAGTTACTGGGTTGTGGAGGTCAGATAGGCCGTCGCTCCATGTAAAATACTTGTATTCAGCTGCATCCGGTTAGACTGGGAGCCGACCCCAATATAGTTGGGAAAAGGCTAGGCAGAACGGACTCATACAAACTTGAATCAATTTATCGTGAGTATCGAGTACCGAGTCGTATGGTTACTTCATTAGTTACGTCGCGATGACAAATGTCAAAACGGACCTTTTATTTTTTTAACAACTTTAAGACAGTCATTCACACGGCGCGAGCAACGCCGTGTGAACGACTGTCTCGTATACGGGAAAACCGTATACGTGATACAATCGAATCGTATAGTTTCCATGTGAACGTAGCCTTAAGGGGAGAAATATTTCTCGAACACGATATTTTCCCACATAGACTCCGTGTGAATAATCTTTCTATATATAAAACAAAGTCATGTTAGTTACACCACATATAACTCAAGAACGGCTGGACCGATTTTTATGATTTTTGTGTTTTTGGATTTGTCTTCGTCCGGAATATGATAGTAACGAATAAAATATTTGAAAAATTAGGTAGGGTAGGTAGGGCAGGTAGGGCAGGTAGGGCAGGTACGGCAGGTAGGGCAGGTAGGGCAGGTAGGATAGGAATTTTATTAATTTTAAAATCCTAAACACATTCATTGACTGTTAGGCGAAACAAAGTTCGCCGGGTCTTTTACTAAAGTCCCAAACCTGAAATCGTGAAAAAAAATCTGGTTAATGTAAGGAACAGCAGATATTTTTTCGCAATTTCAGGTTTGGTCCGATACTAAATGTTGTTCATAATGATAAGTACATTGACCCCTTAAGAGATTGTTGGTATTTTACCAATAACCCTGTTTAAGTAGATAAAACAGTAGAATTCGGTGTCTGTCTGTCTGTCTGTTTGTTTGTTTGCGCACATCTCCGGTACTATTGAACGGATTTGCATGTAGTTTCCACAGGTAGACAGAGATTAATTTAGATTAGAATATAGGCTTTGTATAATTAAAATCGGATGTTGCAAAAAAAGTTATAGTCATTCATACAAGACGGTATTTTGTTTACGACACATTGTGCACAATTTCTGAGAGTAACCTAACAAAAAGTACTAGGCTTGCATGAATTCAAGATAGTATTCCAATCATTAGTATTATCCCACTTATAGGATTTAGATGAAAGGCACACAAATAGTTTATAACTAACAAAAAGTACCTATTAGGCTTGCATGAATTCACGTTTAGTTTATTTAAAGTACATAAAAAAGCTATTTATAAATTTAAATCTATTGCCACATGTTTGAAAGATGACTCTACTTTTGGAAAATGCATCGGAAAAGTCGGAAATACGCCCGGGCGACGCCGGGCACAAACAGCTAGTTTAATATATTTTCTACTGCCATCGCTCTATTCGATAAAATCTCGTGTACGGTATAGGGAAAAAAATCGCTGTGTGAACGTAACTTTATAGTTCAAATTTGGCTATTCACGCACACATGGAAAATTCAGCCTGTATGATTGCACGATATTCATACTTGGAGCCCCTCTTATCAGAAGACCCCTCGGGTTATCAATATGCCTGATGCCTAATTGCTATAAATATAGCTTCACGTTTGAAGAAAACCAGTAATTTGCTTTTATGTCTCACGAGCGGTGACCAGGGCGGACGCATCATCTACCTCTGTTGAAACAACGTTGTCTGCTGTATAAAATGTATAGAACAGAGGCTGTGTTGGCATTCTTAGCGCTGTACGTAGGGTTGGCGCACTCATTCTCCTGGGGTGAGTACAAGAGTTGTTTGTCGTGTTTGAATTTCAACGATTATATTGTTGTTTGTTATTTTTGTAGCGTTTTTTAATCTCAAATCATTTATTTTGCCAAACCCTATTATTTTGCCAAAAAAAAAATGGCAATCCGTAAATCTATTTATTTCATATTGTAGCGAAATTAAATACATTTTACTGTATAACACGTATAATTTGGTTAAGTACAAAAAATTACATACGAACAAAAAATTATGATTTCAAGGGTAAGATAAAGGTAGGTAAACAAAATCATAACCCTCATTTTTGTTTCGCTGTAGTCGGGTAAAAAGGTTAGTCACTTGATAGTAATTTTTAATATTAGATTGGGGATCAGTACTCAAGTGTTTCTATTTAATATAATATTACCGCGTTTATTACGGAAATCGATAGTTGGTTGCACTACCGTTCACATTTATTTCCGTTGAGCCGCCGCCGTGGCCGAAATACAGCCTCGAAGACTATATAGTCCAATTATGTAACGGGAATCACATAATAAACTACTATATAACTAACCGCAATTAATATACCATAAATAATATTAATAAAAAAATGAAAAATAATATATATTAATAAAAAATAATATTAAAAGGTGAAGGAAAACATCGTGAGGAAACCGGCATGTCCTGGAACCGAAAATTCGAAGACATGTGACAGCTACCAACCCGCACTGGGCCCGCGTGGTGGATTACGGCCCACTCCCTCCCAGCAGTGGGAACATTTATAGGCTGATAATGATGAATAATAATAATGGAAAAAAAGCAATTATGATTAAGATCCTTTCCTCACTGGTACCGCGTGACGTCACGCGTTTTACAAAACAAAACCACGTTGAAAATATGCCTCATTTTTTAATTAGTGGTAATAAACAAACTTGGAATGGAAAGATCAGAAATAAATCTAGTAAACTAACACTGAAATAACTAATACGCCTTGATATCCTTAAAAAGTGCGTATCGACTTAATGACGTGGTTTTTTGGTTGGTTTAATGGTCTTTTTAGGGTTCCATTCCCGAAGGATGTCAATGGGAATACTATTACTAAGCCTCCACTGTCCGTCTGTCAGCGAACTGTATCTCATGAACCGTAATAGGTAGACAGTTGAAAGTTTCAGATTATGTATTTCTATTGCCGCTATAACAACAAATAATAAAAAAAAAGTTTCAAATTAAAGCAGGTCTCCATACAATCCCTGTCATAAAGATATCTATAAGAAAAATGTGTTTAAAATGTATGTGTGATTCAAAAAAAAACTCAAAGCATTTATTTCAATTAAACCATTTATAGGCACTTTTGAACTGTCAAAGAATCGGTCAGTTAGTCAGAAAGTTGAAGCTAGTTGCCCATTCCAAAACGTAGATCTCTATGGAGAAGAACGGGCAAGAAACTCCAAGGCCACTCTTTTAAATATAGATATTACAAAATTCTGGGTACATTATTCTGGTTGCTTCTATATGTGAGAACAATGTACAAAAAATAATTAAAACAATTGAAAAATACAAGATTTACTTTACAATAAGTTACCAAACGAATTTAAATTATTACAGGGTATTCGTGTTCAAGACAAAATTGACAGAATGGCTTCTAAAGTGTTGTTTTTACAGTATTTAAGGAATTTACAGAACATAAAATTTAAAATTATCACTTATTGGTTCTTGAATGAACAAATCAGTTTGCACGCAGTTTGGCCAGTCAATATTTGCCTGAAGCCAATTGCCAATCACTTTTGCGGTGGGATCGTAACCATCTCTTTAGAACTGCCCGTGTGAACCTTCGACAAAATTCCTCCAGGGTAACACTGTCTTCATCAGAAAGGCTAGAACCCAGTCGAATAACAACTGAATGGAACCCGACTCGATAGCCGCCATTCTCCAAACCGCAGTCGATAAACTCGGTGCCTGGTTTAGGAAATGGAGGATTGAAGTCAATCCCGCCAAAAGCCAAGCGGTTCTCTTTTCGAAACCGTATAAAAAGACCCATCGACGTCTCCCCCAACCCATCACCATGCTAGGCAAGCCTATCCCTTGGGAGAAGCGAGCCAAGTACCTAGGTGTAGTCCTTGCCCTCCATCTCTCCTTAAAAGAACACATAAGGCAAGCCCGCACGCGAGCAGCTTGGACTCTTGGAAGGCTTCACTAGATCCTAAATGCACGTAGCAAATTGTCACTATGGTGCAAATTACGTATTAACAGAACGTGCATTCGCCCAGTCATGACCTATGCGGGTGCTGTCTTTGCACAAGGAAGACCTAGTCACCGTTGCCTTCGGAAGGCCTCGGGAGCCCCCTGGTTTGTTACGAATGAGATCCTCCATCTCGACCTAAAAATTGTGTAATTAATTAGAAAGTTATTGAATGAAACGTTGCGGCATTGTTAAAGTTTCTCATAATTTTTTTATTTTGTCAAAATCATCATCTGCCTAGCCTTTTCCCAACTATATTGGGGTCGGCTTTCAGTCTAACCGGATGCAGCTGAATACCAGTATTTTACATGGAGCGACTGCCTATCTGACCTCCACAACCTAGTGACTAGGTAACACGATACCCCTTGGTAAGACTGGTTGTCAGACTTTTTGGGCTTCTAACTACCCGTAACGACTGTCAAAGATCTACAAATGACAGCCGGGACCAACAGCTTAACGTGCTTTCCGAGGCACGGAGGGGACTTGGTATGTAAAGATGGTCACCCATCCACGGACCAACCAATTTTGTCAAAGTATATGTTATTAAAATGAGTTGTGAACAATGTTATGATTCCTATACCTATAATATGTTATAAAACTTAAAGTTCCTAATAGTTTTAAATGGTAAATTATTTTTAATATTAAAAGACAGCATAATTATAAGAGACTGCGCTATCGCATTAGGTGATGAACTTGTAATAATAGTTATAAGGGAGAGAGAGATAAATAAATAAATACATTTTCTACGTTTAGTATTTCCATTTATTTGACAAATATTGTACGGTGGTACGGAACCCTTCGTGTGTCAGTCCAACTCGCACTTGGCCGGTTTTTTTAATCCTATCTCCTTACTAGTAGCACTCGCGTTGTCACTCCTGTTGTAATAGGAAAAAATATGGGTCCGTAGCAGATACCTCTGGGATTTATACGCATATTGTTTCGTAAGTTACCTAATCTAGGAATAAAATTAATTGTAATGTTTAAAAATGAAAGAAGCTAATGAGCAATAACACTGACTTATGTAGTTATAATTTGTAGAAGATATTTCTCGTGTGGAAAAGTAGACTGACAAGAAAGAAAGTAGTTTGGGAACCATTAGTACAATGGGTAGCGTATTTTATGGAAAGATGAGGAAAGGCTAGGAAAGAGATTTTATTCAGCTTAGAAAATTGTATTTTCCTGTTACAGACGTCGTCGTGGCCGGAGACAAGCAACTAGAGTTTTATGATGATAATGGAACACGAACGAATACAGAAAAAATTTCGTCAATTGAAATTAAAATCACATCATTAGCTTACGATCCAGTACACAACAGTGTGCTGTTTGTCGCACGTGACGACAATCACTATAACTTTTCTATTTCTAGCTTTAACATAACAACCAGGGAAATAATATTCTTAGTTAGAAGTGATCAATACGCATACGTAGAGATGGCCTACGACCCGGCCACACAATTACTCTTTTGGTCTGAAGCAGGAGTAAGTACAAACTCGATTTTCTCAAAACCTGGATATACCAACGCAATGGAAAAAAATGATTTAATCAAGTTGGATGATTTAATCAACATTATTACCGTGGATAGCTGTGGAAGGTACGTATAGTTTTATAACTCAACAAAATACTTATTGAACTTTATGACTATTAGTTAGTTCTGTACCAACAAAGTATTGTCGTCAGACCCCACCAGTACCATACGGTACCGCCCGCAACTGTTTTAAATTCTATTTGTATAATTTTATACGGTCTAAATTCGCTTGTTAAGGTTTGATTATACTAGAACAAACGCTTTCATAGATGTCTTGTAAGACCAGACAATAATTAGAGAGAAGCATTTTGTTGATGACTTCGAAAAAGAGGTCAATCGTCGAATCCGACTCGGCTGGGCAGCGTTCGGGAAGCTATGCAATATCTTCTCATCCCACATACCACAGTGTCTCAAGACGAAAGTCTTTGACCAGTGCGTGTTGCCAGTGATGACCTATGGTACTGAAACGTGGTCGTGGTACCATTATCAGAAGACTAAAAGTCACCCAAAGGGCAATGGAGAGGGCTATGCTTGGAGTTTCCCTACGTGATCGAATCAGAAATGAAGAGATCCTTGGGAGAACCAAGGTAACCGACATGGGCCGAAGAATTGCCAAACTTAAGTGGCAATGGACGTTGCTCGCAGAACGGATGGCCGATAGGTTCGAAAGGTTCTGGAGTAGCGACCATGTACCGGAAGACGTAGCGTTGGAAGGCCTCCCACAAGATGGACCGATGACCTTGTGAAGGCCGCAGGAATCCGCTGGATGCGGATAACACAGAATCGGTCGAAGTGGCGGTGCTTGGGGGAGGCCTATGTCCAGTAGTGGACGTCTTTTAGCTGAAATGATGATGATCTTGTTAATAATGTTTGTGAAATGGTTTTTTTTTGTATTTGAAATGGTGATAGCTGGATGTATGCCAAATGGGAAGAGCGCTTTTAATTTCATCCTACCCGCCTGTCCGTCTGTCCGAATGTTACACAGCCATTTGGCACTATATCGACATGTCATTGCTGGATCTTAGAAATGATAATTTCACAAAGTATTTGACCATTTCATGAAATGGTTCGATCACGTAGGGAAACTCCAAGCATAGCCCTCTCCATTGCCCTTTGGGTGACTTTTAGCCTTCTGATAAGGCCCATTGTGAGCGACCACGTTTCAGTACCATAGGTCATCATAAATTAAATAGATAGGTGCAGGTCGTTCCTCTGCGGATCTTAAGATATTATAGATATTGTTTTTTTTAGTTCAAGTTTTTTTGTACCAGAATGGCCCCAAAAACGTGAATTTAATAAAAAATTGCAAACTTTCAACTGAGGTTATAACTTGTGATCATGACTTATGGACTCCTGCGACAGGACGGCCACCCGCGCCCTATTAATTTCCAGGTGAAAAACCCCACTAAAAACAAAATGCGTGTTTCTGAAATCGGCTACATGAATAGATTCTTAGCACAATTCTTAATTAACAACACCCTCACGGATTGGGCAAGGCTTTAGTTACATGTTATAAGAGGATGGTGTACTTTGTAATAAAGAATGGAGTCGAGAAATTAGGAAAAAAAAAATACGCGTTCCCCAATGTTACCGAGTGATGAAAAAAAAAAAACAATGCACCTACGTGTGTGTGGTGTTGTTTCTAAATAACTTTTTTATTAAAAGTCAATCGATTTTGAGATCTATACTAATATTATAAAGGTGTAATTTTTTTTATCTGTTAGTTTGTATGTAGGGGGTCCAGTCGGATTTGAAAAATTCTTTTTGCATTGGATAGCCCAATTCTTGAGGAAAGTAATAGGCTATGTAACACTACGCAACGACCCTTAAGAGCCGAGCAAAAGGAAAAAAAACAGAAACAACGCTAAGCAAAAACGTAGTAATAGCGCGGGCGTGCGATGGAAAGCGACGCTCTGGGTCGGGGGCCGAAATTTCACGCAGACGAAGTCGCGGGCAGAAACTATACACCGTTTGAAATAAGAATAGACACTTAAACAAACCTTTTTTACAGTCCGTTCAACCGATTTTGACTTCTATACCGTAGGCATAAGGATGGCATTAAAAGCAAAAAAAGTGGTTACAAACCAACTGTTTACTGCAGCTGCCATTTGTCATGCGACCAACGCAATAGAAGTCAAAATCGGTTGAACGGACTGTAAAAAAGGTTTAGTTAAATGTCTAATCTTATTTCAAACGGAGTATAGTTTGGAATATTTTCGGTTCCTTTCAACCGCAATAACTAGGTACTTTGTGTTTCAGTTTTCTTGAAAAACTATGAAATACAAAATAATTTTTGCTGTCGATAATCAAACTTGTGTTCAGTACTTGAAGTAGGTTGACGTTGACAATATTGTTTCCCTAACGATTTTCAAATTACAGGTATATTTACTGGAGCACAAACAGTAAGATAGAGAGGGCTCGATTTGATGGCTCCGACAGAGAAGTTTTAATGCACAGTGATGCTTATTTCTACATAGGCATAGCCATTGATCAACAGACACAAAAAATATACTCTTTAATGGCTGATGGCGCTACGGATCTTATGTCTGTTAAAAGTGCAGATTTAAATGGAGAGAACAAAAGAACATTTTATACTGACAAAATTGGCAGTGGCGCATTTGGATTGATCGTATCAAAAGATTATATCTACTGGAGGAGGTATGAGGCCTTTTCGCAATTACCAAAAAATCCACCGCACGACACGAAGGTGGAACCCAAACAATTTTTGCTAGCCCAATATTCGTCTTCATTAGGTATAGCCTCCAACTACAAAATTGAGGATCAAAACTGTGAAGCTCAAAAGAGACTGCTACCAATTAACTCGGAGACCAACGACTGCGCCTCGCTCAATGTTTCTACAGATGTTAGCAAGTTGTGTGTCCATGGCACGAAAGTTAACGGAGAATCTCGTTGTGAATGTACACAGGGTTACATTGGTGAGAGATGTGAGGTTTCAGTCTGTCACAACTATTGTTTCCAAGGAGATTGTAGTGTCAGTGCTGAGGGACAACCTAAGTGCAGGTAAAACATGTTTATTTTATTATGGACTAGTTATAAAAAACGCTTGAGCGCGCGCATTGGATGCTGATCGTATGTAGGTACTTTGTCAAATGCAACAAGATGTAATTTGATTTTTGTTTTCAACTTTGAATCCTCAGTGTAATGTTCTGTGTGTCTTTTGGGTTTGTACAGCTTCGGAAAAAAAAAGAGGAAAAATATTAAGGCCAAAGCAGACTAGCAAATTTTAGCTGCGATCAGTGATTTTCTCCCGCAGCTCGGCCAATCAAGCTTCCTAAATAATAAAAAGAGCGACTAAATCCGTGGCCGAGAGCTACACGTTCAAGCGGCACTCGTCTTGCGACAGCGACTGCGTAGAAAACAAAGGAAATAAATTGTTTAGAGCATGACAGACGGAAACAGGTGACGCGCGTGCGATTCGCTTGACGCAATCGCTATCGCTGGAGGTCGTGAACGGCCTTAATCGCCGATAGTCGCAGCTAAAAGAAGCTAGTCTGCAGAAAAATATTGCGACGAGAAAGGGTGCGGGCGGGGCAGTGCTTGATGAACTTAATTCGTTGTATGTTATCTCTGCGTAAACGCGTGTCTCGTTCGCCTGTTATAACAAGTCGCAAATATTTGTTGTTTTCCTTGTATCAAATTTTCCTTATTTCAGGTGTAATGCTAGTTACTCTGGGGAAAGGTGTGAAGTCTCAGTCTGTCAGAACTACTGTTTTCAAGGAGATTGTAGCGCTAGTGCTGAGGGACAACTTATGTGCAGGTAAAACGTGTTCATCCTATTATACTAAGATAATAAAAGGCGCCCGAGCCCGCGCGTTGCACGCTGATCTACGGAGTAATTGAGTAACAGACATAAAATGGCAATCGATCGCAATACTTTTAATTTTTATATCCATTGCTTCATGGGTTTGAAGAATTCGTCAACATAACAACGTCAATAAATCAATGAATGCATCTGAACCGTTAAAATGACAGACAATGATAATTCATTGTCTGTCACCTGAAATTCGGGCAGGAGTTCCTCAAGGTAGCCTGATGGGTTCTTTACCTTTCTACACAGCTGATCTCATTGTGTCCGAAGGAGTAGTCTTAGGCACATTAATTTTCGAGTCGAAAAGTAGAAGTAAATACAACACCAAAAATTAAAATATTTTATACAATCATTTATGGAAATAAATAATTTCTTTCATGTCTTACGTCGTCACTTTATTACAATTATTTAAATATAAAAGTTTACGAAGGGCTCGTAGCTAAACAATAACAGCCGTACGGGTCAATCAAGGTTTATCTATGCTTGACGAGGTCGGTTCGTGGATAGGTGACCATCCATTACATACCGAGATCCCTCCGTGCCTCGAAAAGCTCATTAAACCTTGTGTTACGGTAGAAGCCCGAAAGTCTGACCATGGGCTATCGTGTTACCCAGTACCTGGGTTGTGAAAGTCAGATAAGCAGTCGCTTCAAGTAAAAATATAATACTGGTATTCAGCTACATCCGGCTACTTAGTAGGAAAAAGCAAAGTTGCAAAGAAATTTTAACACTTATATAGAGCGCCCGAAATGTACCGTAGATAGGTTTAAGGATTTCTTTGTAATCCTGTTTTACATCGTCTTTATTTCACAATTTCAGGTGTAAAGCCGGTTACTCTGGGGAAAGGTGTGAAGTCAATGCGTGTCATGGGTATTGCTCGAACAACGGCGTCTGTTCCCTGAATGAGAAGAGTGAACCAGTCTGTCAATGTACAGGACATTATGAGGGTGAAAGATGCGATGTTCCCGAGTTTCTTGTCAAATGTTTGCAAACTGTTTCACTGTTGAAGGAAATTCTAAATACAGGTAAGAATCTTTGTAATCTGTCTAAAGCCGATCAGTTGGTACATGATTAGTTCTATCTTCTATTCGTGTTTTTTTAACACGGCGATTTTTCACACTGGATTTTAACGCCCTGCATAGCACCGAGGTTAAAAATCCAACATTGTGTTGTTTTGACGCATTCGGTTGGATTCTAACTACTTGGCTCGATACCGAGAGTTGAAAATCCAGTGCACGCTCAAATATCGCCTGTGTGTACTTGGGCTTACGGACTCAAGATCAATTGCCCACGAAAGCGATAGGAACGATCACTAGCTAAAAAATCGTTGAAACTAAACAGTTGCATCGTTTCGTGTATATGTACAGACGCCAGCACATCAAAATCTGTCAAATTTATTTAATAGATTTTCAACTTTATCGCTGATGTCTAAGGTTCAAAGTTGATTGGGAAAAATTGACAGTTTCGGGTAGCTTGATGTGCTGGCGTCTGTACGTTAGTTTTCAAATTCTTCAAAAGGTATTATATCTGTCCTGACTTATCAAGTCATAATACCTTTTGAAGCTCGGGCACTAAACAGACTTTTGTATAGAAAACTATATCTAATACCTTGATAACGAAGATCATTAGTACCTTTACAAATCTTTAAAACCTTTATAATGGCCTGGCCATTTCATAAAAATATTACTATACATCTTATTTTTATATTGAATTGTCAGGAGTAATGCATCCGGTAAGACTGAGCGACATGGCGTATAATCGTTGGTTGAGATTGATCATTTCACGTACGCTTGCCTTTGTCTTAGGTACATTAATAGTGATTGTTTATGTTTCCGTTACAGATGTGACGCCGGTTACTCTGGGCAAAGGAGTGAAGTCGACGTGTGTTCCAACTGTTGTCTGAAAAACGGCGCTTGTTCGGAACGAGCACAAGATGAGAAACCGTTGAAGAGTTTACTGTCACCTATACCACCACCACTACGTACTACTCAGTAGAGCAACATCTAACCTCAGCTGATTTAGTGATCAGTTCATTATCTTCCTGAGCATGTAATAGTAATAGTAATAGTAATATTATTTCTCTCAAAAAGGTACAAATTCGGTACATGGTATACTAGGTTACAGGCAGATTCAAACCTTTGTGAGAGCTGGAGTCTATACTCCAGCTCTCCAGCTCTATGTTGTGCAGTAGTTGGGATTGTCTAACGTTGCGTCATTGGGTCGGACTACAAACTTCGTGGATAGTGTGAAGTTCGGCTCCAGACTTCACCTAGCTGATTTATTTGGATACTAACATTAGTTTTAAGTTTTCTTTACTAACACTATGAATTCTCTGTGGTTTGAATATAAAGCTTTATTATTCGTAGTATCCTCTTACTCCTATTGTGAACATTGAGGTTCAATGTAAACTAGAGCAGACACCGTGAACAAAAAATTTTGCGCAATATTTTGTTGTCCGGGACAACAAACGTTTCAGTGTACTACCTGAATACCTACGCATACACCGCGGTTGTTACATTTGACATCCGCGGGACACATCTGTAGTTTGAAGAAGCTTGTCTAGTTTAAACCTCGACCATGAACCGAAAAAGAAAAAAAAGTCGGTATTTTTTTTTTCTAATTATTAGCGTTATTATGACTAATTTCTATACAGACCTACAGTATTTAGTTTGTGTTTATTGTGTCTTTAAAATATATTTTTAACCGACTTCCAAAAAGGAGGAGGTTATATGTTTGTTATGTATGTCCACCGATTTCTCCATAAATTGTGAAAGGGTATGCTCTCGAAGTGGTCCCATATAAATTTTATTAACTTTGGTTCGACAGTTTTTGAGTTAGCTTCAATAATACGTACTTTTTCCCACTTCGTATGTGGATGATATGATAAGTTCCTGTCACTGTTATTTACATAGCAGGTAGTGGTTTTCGAATTTGTGTGGGGTAGGTACCACAGCTAAAAAGTGAAAAATAAAAACTTTTTACAAAAAAAAAAAACAACCAACTTCCAAAAAACACTACAAAGTGAAAAATAACTTTAATTTCGGAAGTCGGTGACAAAAAACGAAAATTCAAAACCAAAGAAAGACACCGACTTCCGAAATTAAAGTTATTTTTCACTTTGTAGTGTTTTTTGGAAGTCAGTTGTTTTTTTTTTTGTAAAACGTTTTATTGTATAGAATAACAGGTTTATAAGTATTTATATGCCTGTTAACAATATTTTTTTTTATGTGGAGACAAAATATTTACTTTAATATTTCATAATGGACGTAGTTCTGCCAAAATGTACCAATGCACGTCACCATGTGATAACGTACTCCGTTGATGTTAATGTTTTACCGTTTAAACGACTTTTGATCGACGATTGCAATCGTTTTATTTCCACCAACAAAATACCTACTGTAATTGTGAATGCAAGTTTATAAACCTTGTTTCAGAGTTTTTAACCATAGTTTTTATTTTCTGAAAGGTTTTGGCAATATTCGTCAATAAAAACAATTGGTACATTTTTCCGTAAGTCAAAATTAGTTCTGTAAAAATGAACCAACTTTTTAGTTTTTTCGAAAATCATGAATCATTGATGCTCATACTGCTACAACGAGTTGGAACAAGCTCCAAGCTATTTTCAACCGACTTCCAAAAAGGAGGAGGTTATATGTTCGTCGCGTATGTTTGTTTTTTTATTTTTTTTATTTATGTCCACCGATTTCTCCGTCAATTGCGAACCGATTTTGAAAATTATTTTTTTGTTTGAAAGGGTGTACTCTCGAATTGGTCCCATATAAATTTTATTAACTTTGCTTTGATAGTTTTTGAGCTACAAAATACGTATTTTTTTCCCACTTAGTATGTAGATGATATGATAAGTTTCTGTCACTGGTCGCAGGTAGTGGTATTCGAATGTGTGGGGTAGGTACCACAACTAAAAAGTGAAAAATAAAAACTTTTTACAAAAAAAACAACCGACCTCCAAAAAAACACTACAAAGTGAAAAATAACTTTAATTTCGGAAGTCGGTGTATTGTGTTTTGTATTTTCGTTTTTTGCCACCGACTTTTTTTTGTAAAAAGTTTTTACGATATTCTTTTGCATTGTCCACATGCTGAGCTGGACTAATTTGATGTAACCTTCAGACACACACCGCACAATATATTCGTAATTTGATTAGCAGAATGTCATAGTGTCACTTTATTTCTTAAAGTATGTTTTTCTTTTTTGTATGTTTGGCCATCTTGTTTTTTATATAATTATTATACTCATGTCAGTAATTTGTTATCATTTAATTGTGCTTTTATGTGTTGTGGTGTGCACTGAATAAATGGTTTATCTATCTGTATATCTAACTTATAATAGACTTATCACCACACACTATCACACTCGGCGGGACTGCTCTAGAGAGGATAACATTTTTAAAATATCTCGACCATTGGTCACTGCTACCCATACGGATAATATTGGCATGGAGAGGGAGCGTAGGGGCGCTGTCAGTCAGGAGCAATATGTTGATCTGTAGGTTTGCTAAGTGTTCGAGGGAAGTAAAAGTACTCTGTTTAGGGTATACTACCAATCTTTTTACACCTGCAGTCTATGGGTCGACTACTCGCAAAGGGCTTACACGCTGTTGGGGTTGCCACGGCACTGTAGCGCATCAGGGATGTTCGCAGAGGCACGTATCTACGACTTTTATGCAATCATGCGAAAGTGTGTCGCCTCCCTGATGCGGCTCTTGGTCACTGTAGCCGATAGGGCGGCAGGTCTAATACTCAGGCACTGAACAGGACACAAGTATTGTCGTGAAACCGTGCCTTGAAATAATATTGTTTATTATACCTTTTACTGCCTCGTTGGTCTAGTGGTGGCAAACGCTACTGCTCAGCATGAGGTCCTGGGTTCGATTCCCGGGTCGGGAAAAGTGTTATTGGATTTTTCTATCTGAAATTTCTCAGTAGCAGCTCGGAGTCTGAATTTTGCCCGGTTGATGGTAATAGGCTCACCCCCTATTCCAATAACTGGCTAAATGCTACAGGGTCCCCTGTCCAACCCTTCGGAGAAACAAGGCGTGATGTTATGTGTTATGTGTATACCTTTTGTATTGATTATTGATGTTCTATTGTATTTGATTATTGTAATATAAATGTTTTTGCAATGCATTGTCGGCGCATCACATATGCGCATGATTCTCTGCGGGGAAAGCGCGGGGTTTCGGGTGCCGAACCCGCTACCAACGACCGCTGCGCGCCCGCCACACCACTCAGCTCACAGACGCGCTCCACTACGGGCATTTCTTTGTACTATATTTCTATACGTTGATAATGTGAGTTACGGTATTACACCTATTTTAATACAGTCCACTAATCTTTTATTATAAAGTCCCGATTGAGCCTATTCAGCATTATTATCAATTATTACCAAAATCTGCCAAATGTATGTACTAATAGGTACTAGTGTTTAAGTTGTGTACCTAATTACTAACAAATTTAATTTTATCTGTAACTAGCTTCTGCCCGCGACTTCGTTCGCATGGAAATCGTAAGACATCACAATATACTACAATAACAGCCACATTTTTATAAAACTTCCCTGTATACTACGTTTGTAGTTTTATTCTCAGCAGTTAAAATATACAGAGAGTCAGGAATGGTGACTCGGGAGCAAGTTACGTAACAGTTGTCCGTGTGAGAAGCAGCTTATCCTGAGGTCGACACCCGCAGCCTTCAGCCTTCAGTGTCGGCCCCTGTAACTTGTTGATCGCAAAGCATACACTCCCAGAGAACTGCACGCGCTTTAACTGGTAATTATGGGGAATTTGTACTTTATACGCGCTATAAACACTGTCTCACCATCACCACAACCTGTTAGAATTTCCACCTCGATGACGTTTCTCTGCAAAGACATGACTTTGAGCTGGTTTCCGTTACACAGATATACAACCGGAAGTCCACTTGCCATTTGTGAATTGAGAAATTCTACGGGGTGATATTTGGCATCATCTTCCTCCACATCAGTATTAATGGAGGTGTATATCACTTCACTCCCTTCAATTTGTGAGAGAATACTGTGGTTGATCGCTGCAGCTTGATCATCTTCGGAGTTAAAACGGAAACACGCCTAAGAATTCTCTTGGTACGGTATTTAACTGATATCCCCGTATATCAGACGAATAAGATCTTCTAAAGTGTGATCTACTCTACCAAGAGTCTCTGTTAGAGTGCTTTCACCAACTTTTAGAAGAACATCGGAGAATTCTTGAGCATTTGAATTACCGCCAAGCCGAGCTCGTATGATGATGGTCAAGCGCAGTTTATGAACTCTCGATCATAGAGTCGACCTTTTCAACGAAGTATTCACTTTTTTTGTCAAAACTGTGACACCACCCATCATATCTTGGTTTCTGCGGATGTCCTGCAGGGTTCTGTTTACAGTTTCCACTGCTTTCCTTTTTGCCATAATGCATTCATCCCATACGACGAAGCGCAATCCCCTAAGCACACATCCCTTGTTACTGTTGCGTGACACCCCACAAACAGGCGTTTCGTTGCTCTCTAAATCGATGGGAATCTTAAACATGACATGCGCTGTTTTGCCACCAGGAAGCAGTGTGGCAGCGATTCCAGAAGATCCACACACATACATATTTTAAAATCGCTAGGACAAATCTGCTGTCAAAATCTGTAAAAAAAACATTTTATTCCTACAGTCTTTTGCTCTAAAATGATCAGAATACAACCTAGAATGTTTTGTGACTGTAAAGTACTTGTAACTTAGTAGTTTCCCATAGCTTACGAAGTTTTCCATTTTTTGTGAATTAATACATTCTATGAACTATTACATACATAATCCAAAAAAAAAAATCGTTTTACAAAAAGAGTTTAAAAAAACAGATGTAAATCGAACTTACTACCCCGGGCGGCCTACCACCAGCTCATAAAGCAGTATTATTTTAATGTTACTTCAGTGGGAGAAAGAGATGGAGCTATACATCCTGTAGAGCTTCATCTCTTTCCCACACTGAAGTAAACTAAAGTAATATTAAAATAATACTGCTTTTGAGCTGGTGGTAGGCCCTCAGGACTTCAAATCATTCGTCCAACCGCTTACTTATTCGCTTTGTTGAAAGTTAGCTAAAATAGCCGTTCCTATATCAAAGGTAGCGTGATGATAATCATTTAAAAAGTTAAATCGGTAACTACCTATCTACAATATCCCAACCTTTTGGCGCGTCCTTTTACAATTTGCAGAGAAAAATACGAACATGATGTAATATTGCTCATCCCCCATAGCAAATAGCGTGATAGTTTATGCCCTACAGTTGGTACAGACAAACATTCTAAAAAATTTATTTTCCGCATAAGAATCGATCCCAGACCTCGTAGCAATAACTTTCTTTAAAAAAAATTAACTTCGCTACGATTTTATTATATCTATAGATTATAGGTACATAATCAAAAAAAAAATAATCGTATAACAAAATGTGAAAAAAAAGAAAAAAAACCGTAGGTGGGAATCGAACTTACAACCCCATGTTTGCAAAGCAACCGCCCAACCGTTGAGCTAATTGCTTTGTTGAAACTTGTCTAAAATAGCCGTTCCTATATATTTCATGATTGACTGCTTAGTTCCATAAAGGTATAGCGTGATGATAATCATTTAAAAAGTTTAATCGATAACCATCTACAATATCCTAAAATTTTGGCGCGTTTTTTTCCAAAAATACGAACATAATATAATATTGCTCGTCCCCCATAGTAAATAGCGTGATAGTTTATACCCTATAGTTTGACCAGACTTATAGGGAACACCTATGCAAAATTTTAACAGAATGTATTCGGTAGAATTTGCGTCATGCTAGAACAGAAAAATACAACATAATGTAATATTGCTCGTCCCCCATAGTATATAGCGTGATAGTTTATACCCTATAGTTTGACCAGACACACAGGGAATATCTATGCAAAATTTTAACAGAATCTGTCCGGTAGAATTTGCGCCATGCTGGAACATACATACAGACAAACAGACAAACAGACAAAAATTCTAAAAAAAATATTTTCGGCATTAGAATCGATCCTAGACCTCGTAGCAATTACTTTTTTTCAAAAATATTCAATGTACAGTTTTGACTTCGCTACGATTTTATTATATGTATAGATATAAATTATTTGATTTATTTTTGGTTTTATAACGTAAATCACAGAACGAATAAACAAGTTATAATTTGTTTAGCCAGCAAACTTACAGGCTGATTGATTGATTAGATGAAAAGGGCAATATTAGCTGATAAATAAATAAGACAAGAAGTACTGGGTTCAATTCCCAAGTCGGGAAAAGTGTTTTTGTGACAGACTTAGAAAAGATGGTGGTAGCTAGCCAGGCGAACTTAGAACAAGCCCTACCACCAACCAAACCGAGCAGAAAATGTTGCCCTCACCGGGAAACGACCCCGGGACATCTGGGTCTGAGACAGGTGGTCTAACCACTAGACCACAGAGGCGGTTACAGTTAAGTATTTTTGTCTGTTTTTTACATGAATTTTTATTATTTATTACTACAAAACAAGGCACTAGGAGACAAGGTATACATAGGTATTTCGATAAAGTTATGGCCGAATTGTCATAAGTATTTATTTTATATATATTAATAATTAATGATAAAAATAACAAAATTAAATACTAACTTAACTAAAACTAATCATTAACTAAAATATAGCGTTGAAAAATTCATCTGCATCGCTGTCGACTGGTAATGTACCCAAAAGACTGGCGGCATTGCCACGTTGTATGGTAATGCTCAGCCTCTGGCCAAGGTAAAAACCAGCCCTTGGGTCACGGGAAGTGTCAAATAGCCGTTTTGAGATATCACGGAAGAGGACATGGGCACTCGGACCCCACGGCCCGAGGGTTTCAACCCCAAACGTCTCGAAAATATAGTTACCAATGAGGTTATTATACTTACGCCGCTTGAGGTTTTCCGCAGCCGCAGCAGCAGCACCAGCACAGCACACCGAACCAAGAAGAAGGGATGGCGCAGAGTGTCGACATAGCTTGCGTCCCATACTAAAGGCCTACCCGCCTTCCATGGAAATAAAGACATGCCGTCCGGTCTCTTGCCATCTTCGCGTGCCAAGCCATTGGGTTCTAATACAGCTGGCGGTGACAAAAGCTCGTCGGATGATGTCGTTGATGTTCGCGTGCCGTGCTAAGCGACCCGCACTTGCAGCTGCAAGACAGGCCGTGATGGCCGAGACTGTTGACAACTTCGCCACAGTGATAGCAATGAGGAGAACAACATGGAGCTCCTAGTTGTAGGGAAGCAGCGAGGCGGAAAGTGGTGTCGTCGAGCAAAGTGCCTATATTCGACGACGGTAGTGCATGAAACCACAGACCCGATTCCCACTTACTCACAGCCAGCAGGCGCGCACGCTCCGCAGTAGTAGCAGACGTGTTAAGTAAATTGTTCTGTACTACTCTGCAGAGCGGCTCATCCCACCGTCTTTGGGAATATAGATAATCGGGTAGATCTGAGTTCGGGCAAGCGATTCTCCAGGCATTCATAGCCTCGGTGAAGCACGGCACATCAAAATTAATCAGTGAGGAGGCTAGAATTTTCCTGATTAATTTCTCAGTGCCGTGGACCGAGGATATGAAAGCCGGTAGACTAATACTCGAAATTTTGCGGACGCCGAGGCCTCCCATATGAATGGGAAGAGTAGCTTGTGCTCAAGCTCGGTCGTCCATGGCCACATTTAAAATTGAAGTTTTTTAAATGCAATGATAACGTTGTTTTTCAGTAATGTTTTTGTTATTGTTGTTTGAAGTAATCTAATGGCCATGGACTTGTACTAACACTATTGAATAATGTATTTATATCGTGTAGGTATATGTATAAATGGTATTTATTCATTTAAGCCGTATGGTGTCTGTTACGAAAAGCACTAACGCCTTCTTCTCGGCGTGTCGTAAAAGTCGCCTAAGAGAGATTTTTTGTGTGAGTCACAATAAATACTTTTTGTTTCTTTTTTTTCTTTAAAAGACTTAACATTCAAATGGCGGTGATTGAGTGCGCCACTCATCACGCTGAGTCTCACAGAAAAGCAGTGAAAATTGGGCCGTGGGGTTACACGAGTAATCCTATAAGGGTTCCGTTTTTTCCTTTTGAGGTACGGAACCCTAAAAAAGAATCACCGCTGATGAAAAACAAATAGCAATATCACACATTTAGCCATCGAATCTTACAGAGAGATATTTACTTTAAATACTAGTTTTTGTAATACCTTTCCAATGATACCCCACACTATGAGATAAAAAAATAAAAAATAAAACATCACCACTTTACGTGTATGGGAGGTACCCTAAAAAAATGTTTTTCATAATTTTGTTTTACGACTTTGTCGGCGTAATTAATATGTATACCTATGTCAAATTACAGCTTTCTAGTACTAAGGGTCTCGGAGCTAGACCGCGGACAGACAGACAGACGGACATGACGAAACTATACAGGTTCCTTGTTTACTACGGAACCCTAAAAATCTACTTAAAACTAGATTTGTTATCATTTTAACTGTATCGAGACAAACAACAAAATTGAGATAAATCACGAAGTTTGAACTCTAATTCTGTAGATTAAAGTTTAATTTAAACTGTAATTCAGATAAACGTATTTTGCTTCTGATAATTATGATGATTTCAGACTTCTCTCCAGGCATATTATTTGGAGCGATAAGGTTTAACTAAGTACAATTAAATTAAATGTGTGCATGTGAGCGTTATGCACAGAGCGAGGTGTAGTTTTGCAAGCTTCACTGTCACTGACTTATAAATGTTCACTGTATTGTTCGCAGCGCTAGGTCTTGGTTTTCATTTGTTCCGAGCCTTTATATTAACACTAGCTTCTGCCCGCGACTTCGTCCACGTGGAAGTCGTAAGACACCACAATATACCACAATAACAGCCACATTTTTATAAAACATCCCCGTTTACTACATTTGTAAGTCAAAATATACAGAGTCAGGAATGGTGATTCGGGAGCAAGCGACGTACAGTTGTCCGTGTGAGAAGAAGCTTGTCCTGAGGTTGACTTCAGCCTTCGGTGTCGGCCCCTGTGACTTGTTGATCGCAAAGCATACGCTCCCAGAGAACTGCATGCGCTTGAACTGTTAATTGCGGGGAATTAGTGGTATAAGAGCTATAAACACTGTCTCACCATCGCCACAACCTGTTAGAATTTCCACCTCGATGATGTTTCTCTGCAAAGACATGACTTTGAGCCGGATTCCGTTACACAGATGTACATGCTTCTTGCGAATTGAGAAATTCTACGGGGTAATATGTGGCATCATCTTCCTCCACATCAGTATTAATGTAGGTGTATATCACTTCACTCCCTTCAATTTGTGAGAGAATACTGTGGTTGATTGCTGCAGCTTGATCATTTTCGGAGTTAATGTTAAGTTATTTGAATTCCCGCCAAGCCGAGCTCGCATGATGATGGTCAAGCGCAGTTTATGAACTCTCGACCATAGAGTCGACCTTTTCGACGAAGTATTCACTTTGTCAGTCAGGACTGTAACACCACCCATTATGTCTTGGTTCAGGGTTCTGTTTACAGCTTCCACTGCTTTCCTTTTTGCCATAATGCATTCATCCCATACGATGAAGCGCAATCCCTAAGCACACATCCCTTGTTACTGTTGCGTGACACCACAAACAGGCGTTTCGTTGCTTTCTAAATCGATGGGAATCTTAAACATGGCGTGCGCTGTTTTGTCACCAGAAAGCAGTGTGGCAACGATTCCAGAAGATCCACACACAGATTTTAAAATCGCTAGGACAAATCTGCTATTAAAATCTGTAAAAAATCCTTTTATTCCAATAGTCTTCAGCTCTAAAATGATCAGAACACAACCTTGAATGTTTTGTGACTGTAAAGTACTTGTAACGTAGCAGTTTCCCATAGCTTACGAAGTTTTCCTTTTAACCGACTTCAAAAAAAGAAGGTTTCTCGACCGTATATATATATATTTTATCTGTGTTCGCGGATAACTTCGTCGTTTATGAACCGATTTTGATGATTCTTTTTTTGTTGGAAAGGAGATATTTCAAGAGTGGTACCATGATAATAAAACCAGGATCTGATGATGGCATCCCAGATAAATAGAGGGAACTCTTCAAATATTATAAATCTAAATAAATGATAAAACAAGAAAGAAATTAATTTGATAGTTTTTTGTGGGGTCATCTACCGCAGTTAGTGTAGTCGCTTGAAATATTAAAAAAAAACTGTTTTTTTGTGTTAACTTCACAGACGTGATGGTTTTCGATACATAAACACATTAAACCAAAAGAAAACAGATTTTCTCCACTCAAACTTTAAGTGACAAATCTACCAGCCGTGGTTGACCTCCATAAAAACATCCATTTTTTTTTCTCGTGTTTATATATCTATACCATCACGTCTGCAGAGTTTCGCCAGCTAATTTAATAATAAGAATAATAATCTTTTCGGAGAAACCGAAGGTTTCGTCTGTGCAATTATGGACGAAGTTATCTTGACGAATAACTACCGGAGACATATTATGAAGGACGGTACGGTTGACGTGTGTCGGGCATGCCATCGTCCGGGTGAGTCCATCAGACATATTATCTCTGGTTGCTCGCGTCTAGCTAACGGCGAGTACTTGCACAGACATAACCAAGTGGCTAGGATTATTCACCAGCAACTTGCTTTGAAATATAAACTTGTGGACTTTGAGGTACCGTATTACAAGTATGTGCCCGACCCAGTTCTCGAAAATGACCATGTCACGTTGTACTGGGATCGGTCTATCATTACTGACAGGACTATTGTAGCAAATAAGCCTGATATAGTAGTGATAGATCGATTAGTGCGCCGCACAATGATAATCGATGTTACCATTCCACATGACGAGAACCTCGTGAAAGCTGAGAAAGAGAAACAAATAAAATATCTCGACTTAGCACACGAGGTTGTTGACATGTGGAATGTGAGCTCGGCTATCATTGTTCCGATTGTCGTTACGGCTAATGGCCTGATGGCCGAAAGCCTCGACCAACATCTCTCGAGGCTTTCGTTAGGCGGTTGGATCAAGCGCCCGATTCAGAAGGCAGTACTCCTCGATACGGCTCGCATTGTGAGGAGGTTCCTGTCTCTGCAGCCCTAACCACCGGTAGCTCGGACCCTGCTCTCGACACCGGCGGACCTCTATTTTTTTATATTTTTAAATGTTTTTTTTAATTTTTTTATTTTAAGAAATATTTAAAAATGTTATTTAATAAGAACCAAAATGAATAAACGATAATAATAACCCCACCGTATCTCTACATTGATTGACGTCGTGGTGGGGCTTGCGCGCTCCGAACTAGGTCTGTGCCGGTAGAGTTTACTTTGCCGGAACGGGTCTAGGATGAGGAGCCAGATCAAGAGAGATACAAAAACTCGCAGGGCAGCATGTGGCGAGCTGTTGGGGAGTAGCGACCCCACGGAACCTATCTTCCAAGAGAAGTCTTGTTCCTTACTTCTGGCTTGCCTTTATTGGCCGGCTGGAGTGAACACTGACGAGGAACAGAGCTCCCACCTCATTCTTGCCTTAATTGGCCGGTTTGAGTGGAGATTCGCAAGAGCAAACGTGCTCGGAGGAAGGAAGTATTCCAGCAAGATGCTGGTAGGGATCTTGGCCGTACTTCCGGGATTGTCCTGATAGCCGTGGAATACCTCTCCACTCCTCACAAGCACCTCAGGACATATTGCCCCCTTGTCGCTACGACACTTTGTGCTAGCGATCGTTTTCAGGGGCTCATTATTGAGTGTGCAAGTCACCCCCTGCCATCTTATCCGTGTACACATAAAACATTGATTAGGCTGGAGCCATAGTCCTTCCATAGTTCCAGGTCACCAGTCAACTTAAGCTAATCAAACCATAGCCCATTTATGTTTTGTTTCCATGTTCTGCAATAGCCTTGCAACTACCGGGGGTTGTCCTTGGGTGCACTTGCATAGTGCATACAGGGATAATCGTCGGTTGGTGCCTCATTCCGTTTAAAATTGTCCAAGAGGTCTCTGCGAGTTAGTTTCGGCCCCTCGTACGCCTTCCAAAAGACCGGGACCCTAAGGTCCCGAGATATTTAAATATACATAAAAATAATAATAATAATTGAATACGTTTACAAAAAGTGTAAATTTAGTCAAGAGTAAGATTTCCCTAACAATTATAATGCCTATAAAACTAAAATATGTTTATTACGTGCAAGTAATGATGGTTCAGAATTACAATTTTAGGTAGCGACCCACCCGAATTAAATTTGACCCTGTACAGATAAACATAGATAATAATATTATAACGACTTTTAATCTTTGAATGATGTAATCTTGCAATCTATTTTACCCACGACGGAACGGAGACGGTATTTATGCGTTTGGGGTGAGAGGATGTTTGTGCAAATCCATGTTGCCATTTTTCTCTAAAACTAATAATCCGATTTTGATGCAGTTTTCAGTTATGGTTTCGGGTTTGATTGATACATGTTCTTAAATAGGTTTTACGGTGACAACTCACCAGGGGGTGCTGCAGCAAACATTGTTTGTACAAATAAGTTACCGGAAATCATAAAACAAGAAAACAAAACCAATATATTTTTAAATAAATTAAAACAATTCCTAATTAATAAAAGTTACTACACAATAGACGAATATCTAACGGATAAATTCAATGACAAAAAGATATAACTGATTAACATAAGCAAAACAATAAGTGTGTTTAAAATAAATGAAGATTATAAGTATTTATTTAAATATATAACTATATCAAGTGCATTAATAACAATATAAAAATTTTCAAGCTAATAAGTAAATAATCAATAATAATATATATTTTAATATAAAAATAAATAAATAGATTGACCTACACATATTTTATTCAGAGAATAAATAAATGAGTAATAACATAAATAAATATAATAACTACTACTGTTGCTGCAAAAACAAAAAAAAAAAAACAAAATAATAATAGACAAATAGGACATAATTTAAATATTTAGTAATAAGCTTCCTCTCTCCTACTTATTTATAATTTTGCTGTGCCCGACAGGGTCCATAATTGTTTCAATTTATTTTTCCCTACCACCTGTATGTGTACATTATGGATTGCAATAAAGATAAACTAAACTAAACTAAATGCATGTTGCCATTTTTCTCCAAAACTACTAGTTCGATTTTGATGCAGTTTTCAGAGATGGGTTTGGGTTTGATTGGTGCATGTTCTTAGGTAGGTGTTACGGT
The DNA here is from genome assembly GCA_963680765.1 of Agrochola lychnidis. Lineage (NCBI taxonomy): Eukaryota > Metazoa > Arthropoda > Insecta > Lepidoptera > Noctuidae > Agrochola > Agrochola lychnidis. The sequence goes on from OY796872.1 coordinate 17,945,286, forward strand.
GACAACTTACCAGGGGGTGCTGCAGTAAACATTTGTTTGTGCAAAACCAAAACTACTAGTCCGGTTTTGATGCTGTTTGTGGTTGATTAGTGAGGGTTCTTAAATAGATGTTACAGACCGTGTTGTGGGTTTTTTCAAAAATTTTAATTTTGCTTTTCATCTTTAGTATTCTTTACATGCAGTACAAAACATAGCTGCATTTCGTGTCTCTGTGTGTCTGAGTTCTTTTAAACCAAACAATAGATATTGATGCGGTTGTTGCCATCATTTAGAGAATGTACTGGAAGGGTTATTATGTTTACTACATTATTATTTAACTTAAAACATAACACAGAAAAACAGAAATCTGGATATTTTGACATGTCAATAGAATGTACCCGTGCAGAGCAGGGGCTAGTGTTACATAATATTTTTGTTTTTTGAAAACATGCAATGTTATCAATTGTTTATAATAGCGAACCAGTGGTATATTATTATTACATTTTATTTATTCGGACAACAAAAGATCCATTATGTTAGTAATATCTTAAAGCTAGTGTTAGTAGAATATTATTATTATTGAGAACTGAGATTGAGACATTTTGCACAGAAGATGACCAAGTAAGGTACAAATTTCTCACTTGGCCATCCTCTCCACGAAATGCCTCAAAATGGGAGAATAAAAACTCTCAGACACTGTCATCATATTCAGGCTGATATTTTTAAGTGTGCGTGGATGGCTAAATTCAAAACCATCAAAAATTGCGAAAAAACTTATTTCAGATTGATCTAATTTTTTATCAAGATTTCCACATTTTGTCAACTTTTGAACCCTCAATATGCTCAGTATAATTGTGTTTCTTTTAAGTTTATAATTGATGCAGAGAAAATGACACGGAAAAATAGAGAAAATGACAAGGAAAAATAGTAAAAAAGGAATTAGGAACGAGGGCGCGCTAAGGGCGCCCGGGAGGGGCGCTCGACACAACGCGCGTTCGATGCGCGCTAGACGCATGCACGACGCGTGCCCTAGGACGGCACCACTTGATATAATTCGTGACACAGAAATTCATATAATTTTATTGAACGCCCATAACGCAGCGTACAAGACGCGCGCCTCGGGCGCTTGTTATTACTAGTCTCTTATAGTTACCGATTCTGCTATTCATGCACACTAGGAAAATGCACTCTGTAAAAGTGCACGATATTCATACTTGGAGCCCCTCTTATCAGAGGACCCCTCGGGTTATCAATATGGCTGATGCCTAATATTGCTATAAATAAGCTTCACGTTTGAGGATAACCAGTGATTTACTTTTATATCTCACGAGTGCTGACCAGGGTGGACGCATCATCTGCTTTTGTTGAAACAACGTTGTCTGCAGTACAAAATGTATAGAACAGAGGGTGTGTTGGCGTTGTTAGCGCTGTACGTAGGGTTGGCGCACTCATTCTCCTGGGGTGAGTCTTACAAGAGTTGTTTGTCGTGTTGAATTTCTACGATAATATTGTTGTTTGTTATTTTTTATTTAAAAAAAAACCCAGTTTTTTGCCGTTAAAAAAACCGCCCGGCTGCGTGCGTGTCTACGCATAATGAAGGGTTTTGTAGTTGGAATGAATCTATGCCAAGAACGAACTTAAAATTGTAATTGAAAAACATGTTCTCCTATACGAAATGTATTACAGAACATGTTTTTCAACTGAAAATGTTAGTTGGTCGATTATTACTCGTTAACTTGTAGAGCCTACTTAGCTGTGATAATTTTCCTCTCAAAAAGATCTTTCACCAGTAGAATGCTATATTATCACTGAGTGACACAGGCTATAATTTAAAAAGATATCACGCGGGTGAAACCACTGGCGGAAGCTAGTCTACCAATAATTGTACGCCTTGGTCGTAAAGCTAGCTCTAGAAACAACAAACCAAAAAACTGGCTTAAACTTGATAACACTTCAATAAAAAACCGGCCAAGTGCGTGTCGGACCACGCACAATGAAGGGTTCCGTAGTTGGGATGAATTTATCCCAAGAACAAACTAAAATTTTTGCAACTGCAAAATAATGGAAGAGTATTACTCGTTAACTTTTAGTGCCTAAGTTAGCTGAGATAATTTTCCTTTTTATTCAGTTCTGCCGTGAATTTTTTCACATATCCAGAACCAACCATTTAGTTGGCAGGAGGAGGACACTTGACTCTAACAAAATTTACCATAGATATAATAACACACCTATGGGAGGTATCCTAAAAAAAAAAGCTTGATTTTATTTTACCACTTTGTCGGTGTGATTAATATGCCCTTTATATTAATATACCCTTGCCAAAACACAGCTTTCTAGTACTAAATGCATATGAAAGTATAGGTATACTGTACAAGTACACATACAGCAAAAACACTATTTAAAAAAAAAATGTGTATCCGTCTGTCTGTCTGTTTGTTTCGGCTAATCTCCGAAACGGCTGGACCGATTTTGACGGGACTTTCACTGGCAGCTATACAAATAAATAAAATTAATGTACAGAATTCCATGCGGACGAAGTCGCGGGTAACAGCTAGTATTTAAATAAAACGCCTTGTGAATCACCGTTTTTAGTATGGTACATTCCCGACCAAAAGTCCATAGGCAATCTCACAAAGCAATAGACTGCCGCTTCGGTTTGACTTACGACCTTCTTCTATAAGTTGTTACAATACTGTAGGCACGCACATTACACACACACACTCACTTTGTCTGCAACCAATGACTAGTTCGATAATCATTCGCTTTTTGTTTCATTCGTCTTATTCACATAAATATTAAAATTTAGCAGGTAGACCACAGAAAACTAACTAAATTATTTCGATTTCTGTGGGGTAGACAGATGCAGTTCGTTACGAGTATTCACTTAATAGATCTTTGTTGGTTCATAGAAAATGTTGGTGACGAGTATTTAGCGCAGTGTTGTGGTTATTATTTTTAAAAAGCAAATATTGAAGAGATATCAATAGCGCTGCGTAAAAGTGCGTTCTAATGAAACCGGACTAAGTGTGAGTGTTATCATTTAAATATTTCATATTTTACTAAAAATAAATCTTAATCAAGGGTATTGTTGATAGAACAGAGGTATTGTTGAGACAGAAGATGCCTTTAAAGTTTTAAATTCATTATGAGGTTTAATTCGATTAGTGAATAATAAATAATTAGGTATTATGTGTAATAAATACAATGTTATTCTTTGTTCTAGAGAAATACTGTGAGGGTTAAGAGATATGAGGAAGGGGCTTATTATCTAGTAGCAGCGACGTCAAATGGTGAATGAATATGAAACAAATGGTTTCATACCAACGATATATTTTGCTGAATTATTAAAAACACGTCATTATGAATCGTTCGCTGTGCACTTTCAGAGTGCATGTAAAAAATGTAAAAGTGAATGTGAATGAAACCGGACTAAATGTGAGTGTTATCATAAAACTAACTAAATTATTTCGATTTCTGTGGGGTAGACAGATGCAGTTCGTTACGAGTATTCACTTAATAGATCTTTGTTGGTTCATAGAAAATGTTGGTGACGAGTATTTAGCGCAGTGTTGGGGTTATTATTTTTAAAAAGCAAATATTGAAGAGATATCAATAGCGCTGCGTAAAAGTGCGTTCTAATGAAACCGGACTAAGTGTGAGTGTTATCATTTAAATATTTTATATTTTACTAAACATAAATCTTAATCAAGGGTATAATAAATACAATGTTATTCTTTGTTCTAGAGAAATACTGTGAGGGTTAAGAGATATGAGGAAGGGGCTTATCATCGAGTAGCAGCGACGTCAAATGGTGAATGATTATGAAACAAATGGTTTCATACCAACGAGATATTTTGCTGAATTATTAAACACGTCATTATGAACCGTTCACCGTGCACTCTGAAGGCTTGCATCACTGAAGATCAGCTAGAAAACTGTTTTTGACTTTAAAATATTGATCATACCAACTTAATAAACAACAGATTCGTTATTGCATGAATTTATGGTAACGAATTTTTTAAGCACGTTTCAATATGGTGTTTGTCGTATTTCTTGCAGATAGACCGAAAAAGTTTAAGACTATTTTAGTAATATTATTATTTTAGGATTAAAATTTGAGGTTTAGTTTTCTCTTTTCGTAAAGAAAATGAATACTTAAGCTATAGCCTCAATACCATCCAATATAATAAAACCAAATAAAATGTAAAATAATGACTTAATGTAAACTGCCTATACTTAACCTTAAAATCACCTATTTTGTCAGTAGTTTTTTTTTTTACATTTTGAGTAGTCTAATATTCTTATTTCATCATCATCATCTGCCTAGCCTTTTCCCAACTATGTTGGGGTCGGCTTCCAGTCTAACCGGATGCAGCTGCATAAAAGTATTTTACATGGAGCGACTGCCTATCTGACCTCCACAACCTAGTGACTAGGTAACACGATACTCCTTGGTAAGACTGGTTCTTATTTATTGCTTAATTATTTCGACCATGATCAAAGCTTTATATTTATGGTGAATAAAAATCCATTTAAAATTGAAAACATTTCAAAATTTAAATATGTCAAAATAATACCAATTGCTTCTAAGTTTCTAGACATCTATTTCACATCTTATTCAGCTGAAGTAATGATAAATTGCGACTGATGGAGCTACTGAAGGTAACTGAAACATTCAGTAACGCCATCAGGATGGAATTTGGTGTGGACAAATGTGCAGTCATGCATGTAAAGCGAGGGGAGATTATGGAATCCGAGGGAATTCAACTCTCGGACTCCATACACCTTAGATCCCTCTCCTCAACCGAAAGCTATATGTATTTGGGTATGTCGGAAGCGTTAGGCATCAACGTTGCTAACATGAAGCAATCGTTGAAGGAGCGCTTCTTTGGTCGCCTGAAAAAGGTATTAAATAGTCTTCTTTCAGGCGGAAACAAGGTGCGCGCCTTCAACGGTTGGGTCATGCCGGTTTTGATGTACTCTTTTGGCATACTCAAATGGACTCAGACCGAACTCGACGCCCTGGACAGGAGGGTCCGTACACTCCTGACCGCAAACCGGATGCATCACCCACGTTCATCGGTGATGAGACTGTACATCCCGCGGAAGTGCGGGGGTCGAGGCTTTTTAAATGCGAAGACCCTCCACAACCGCGAGGTGTGTAGCCTCAGGGAATACTTTCTTAAAGCCAATGTGATGCACCGTGATGTGGTCGCAGTGGACAACGGGCTCACCCCGCTTTCCATGGCTAAAGAGAACTGGCGCAAACCTGTAGTACTTACTACAGATGACCGCAAGGAGGTATGGCAAAGCAAGGCGCTTCACGGGCGCTTCTATCGGGCTCTTCATGAGCCCGGTGTAGATTTCTTAGCGTCCGTATCCTGGCTACGTTTCGGTGACCTTTTCGGGGAAACCGAAGGTTTCGTCTGTGCAATTATGGACGAAGTTATCTTGACGAATAACTACCGGAGACATATTATGAAGGACGGTACGGTTGACGTGTGTCGGGCATGCCATCGTCCGGGTGAGTCCATCAGACATATTATCTCTGGTTGCTCGCGTCTAGCTAACGGTGAGTACTTGCACAGACATAACCAAGTGGCTAGGATTATTCACCAGCAACTTGCTTTGAAATATAAACTTGTGGACTCTGAGGTACCGTATTACAAGTATGTGCCCGACCCAGTTCTCGAAAATGACCATGTCACGTTGTACTGGGATCGGTCTATCATTACTGACAGGACTATTGTAGCAAATAAGCCTGATATAGTAGTGATAGATCGATTAGCGCGCCGCGCAATGATAGTCGATGTTACCATTCCACATGACGAGAACCTCGTGAAAGCTGAGAAAGAGAAACAAATAAAATATCTCGACTTAGCACACGAGGTTGTTGACATGTGGAATGTGAGCTCGGCTATCATTGTGCCGATTGTCGTAACGGCTAATGGCCTGATGGCCGAAAGCCTCGACCAACATCTCTCGAGGCTTTCGTTAGGCGGTTGGATCAAGCGCCTGATTCAGAAGGCAGTACTCCTCGATACGGCTCGCATTGTGAGGAGGTTCCTGTCTCTGCAGCCCTAACCACCGGTAGCTTGGACCCTGCTCCCGACACCGGCGGACCTCTATTTTTTATATTTTTAAATGTTTTTTTAATTCTTTTATTTTAAGAAATATTTAAAAATGTAACCTAATAGGAATCAAAATGAATAAACGAAATAATTGTAACAGTTTGATAATTATATAAGTAAAATAAATATAACGAATAAATATTTTTTAATTTTTTTATCACATATCATGCATTTTTATTCTAAACCCTTTATTGCAATAACAACATTAATAAAAAGGCACCAATATTTAAAAAATATTATAATTGCAAAAGAAAAATAACAATATTTGCAAAAATAGCGCTGTGATTTACGAGATTAGAACCTTAGCCATCTTGAACACAAGACCAACGCTTAACGCCTTCTGCTATCTGCACATATAATTTACTTTCGAATTTTAGCAATGCCATACACTGGCCAAGGTCACGCGTAAGATGCGTATCTAACAAAAGGCGCCCGCGAACCGTGACGATACGATAGTGTGCGTTCTCTGTGGTGTGTGTACGGCACACCCACCACACAGACGTCTGAATGTTTACACATACACATGTACGGACTACAGCGCGTGTTCACAGCAATACGACTCTTAGCATGTCTATCCACTGTTGAACTCTTACTGTACATGAAATACAGAAGTTTCAAACCCCAATTTGTTTATTTATTTAATACTTCAAGCACACAAATGTACAGAGGCGGACTTAATGCCATAGGCATTTTCTACCAGTCAACCTTGTTTAGTTGTTGAGATAGAGCTCGTATATTCTTCGTTTAGTATTTTCATTTATTTGCTAAATACGAGTATTGTATGATAGTACGGAAACCTTCGTGTGTGAGTCCGACTCGCACTAGGCCGGTTTTTTTAATCTACTTACTAGTAGCACTCGCGTTGTCACTCCTGTTGTAATAGGAAAAAATATGGGTCCGTAGTAGATACCTCTGGGATTCACACGTATTTTATTGTTTCGTAAATTACTTAATCTAGGAATAAAATTAATTGTAATGTTTGCACAAAAAATGAAAGAAGCTAATGAGCAATAAAAACACTGACTTATGTAGTTAATAATTTGTAGAAGATACTTCTCGTGTGGAAAGCAGACTGACGAGAAAGAAAGTAGTTTGAGAACCATTTGTACCTACAATGGGTAGCGTATTTTATGGAAAGAAGAGGAAAGGCTAGGAAAGAGATTTTAATCAGCTTAGAAAATTGTATTTTTATGTTTCAGATGTCGTCGTAGCCGTAGACGAGCAACTAGAGTTTTATGATAATAATGGGACACGAACGCATACAGAAGACATTCCGTCAACTGTAATCACATCGTTAGCTTACGACCCAGTACACAACAGGGTGCTGTTTGCCGATACTACAAGCAAGAACTATTCTATTTCTAGCTTTAACATAGCAACCAGGGAAATAATATGCTTATTTAGACATTTTCAATACGCATATGTAGAGATTGCATACGACCCAGCTACACAATTACTCTTTTGGTGTGAGATAGGAATGGGAAGTACAAACTCGATTTTCTCAAAACCTGGATATACCAACGCAATGGAACAAAATATTTTAATCAAGTTGGATGGGTATGAATCCATTGAGTATATTGCCGTGGATAGTTGTGGAGGGTACGTATAGTTTTATAACTCAGCAAAATACTTATTGAACTTTATGAACTATTAGTTAGTTCTATACCAACAAAGAAGTATTCCCATCAGGCCTCACAGGTACCATGCGGTACCAATCACCCCAAACTGTTTTAAATTATATTTGTATTATTGTATACGGTCTAAATTCGCTTGTGAAGGTTTGACTATCGCAGTAAAACGCTTTCACAGATGTCTTGTAAAACCAGGCAATAATTAAGTAGAGCGAAGCATTTTGTTGCTAATGTTTGTGAAATAGTTTTTTGTATTTGGAACTGGATGTATGCCAAATGGGAAGAGCGCTTATAATTTCGTCCTGCCTGTCTGTCCGTCCGTCCGAATGTTACACAGACATTTGGAACTATATCGATATGACGTGGCCAGATCTTAGAAATGATAATTTCATAAAGTATTCGACCATTTCATGAAATGGTTGTATTTCATGAAATATAACATCGACCGCTGGTCACATTATGATTGTGGTCTGGCCAGATCATTGAATACTCAATGTTTGACGAAATTAACAGTTAAACGCTCGACTACTTCACAATATTATTATGGATCTACTTGTGGCCAAACATTAGTGATCATATTATCGTAAAATAGATTATCCACCAGTAGAGGCGTTGATGTCGCTTTGTTTTTTCTGTGCACTATGGCGCCTGGCGGTAGCATACAACAAATCAAACAATGACGTCGAGAAATTAGGAAAAAAAAAATTACACGTTCCCCAATGAAACCGAACCAAAAAAAAAAAAATGCACGTACGCATGTGCATTTTTTTTTTTGGTTCGGTTTCATTGGGGAACGTGTAATTTTTTTTTGTTGTTTCTAAAAACTTTTTTATTAAAAGTCAATCGATTTTGAGATCTATACCGATATTATAAAAAGGAAAAATTTGTTTGTCTGTTAGTTTGTATGTAGAGGGTAATCTTCGGAATTACCAGTCGGATTTGAGAAATTATTTTTGCATTAGATAGCCCAATTCTTAAGGAAAGTGATAGGCTATGTAACACTACGCTACGACGAGCCGAGCAAAAGGAAAAAAATCAGAAACAACGCTAAGCAAAAACGTAGTAATAGCGTGGGCGTGCGATGGAAAGCGACGCTCTGGGTCAAGGGCTGAAATTTCACGCAGACGAAGTCGCGGGCAGAAACTAGTTTGGGATATTTTCGGTTCCTTTCAACCGCAATAACTAGTTACTTTGTATTTCAGTTTTCTTGAAAAACTATGAAATATAAAATAATTTTTGCTATCGATAATCAAACTTGAAGTAGGTTGACGTTGACAATATTGTTTCTGTAACGATTTCCAAATTACAGGTATATTTACTGGAGCACATTAAGTAAGATTGAAAGGGCTCGATTTGATGGCTCTGAGCGAGAAGTTGTAATAAACGAGGATGTTTATGTACGCAGAGGCATTGCCATTGACCATCAGACACAGAAAATGTACTGGTTAGATAATCAAAAATATTTTGGCGGTACGGATCACACGTCTATTAAAAGTGCAGATTTAAATGGAGAGAACAGAAGAACATTATATTATATTAAACAAAACAGCGATGAGGCACGTGGCTTGATCGTATCAAAAGATTTTATCTACTGGAGGACGTATATGGCCTTTTCACAATTAACAAAAAATCCACCGCACGACAAGGAGGTGGAACCCAAACAAGTTTTGCTAGCCCGAACTTCGTACCGTATAGCTATGGCTTCCAACTACAAAATTGAGGATCAAAACTGTGAAGCTCAAAAGAGTATGCTACCAATGAACGCAAAGACCAACGACTGCGCCTCCCTCAATATTTCTACAGATATTAACTTGTTGTGTGTCCATGGCACGAAAGTTAACGGGGAATCTCGTTGTGAATGCACACAGGGTTACATCGGCGAGAGATGCGAGGTTTCAGTCTGTCACAACTATTGTTTCCAAGGAGATTGTAGTGTTAGTGCTGAGGGACAACCTAAGTGCAGGTAAAACATGTTTATTTTATTATGGACTAGTTATAAAAAACGCTTGAGCGCGCGCATTGGATGCTGATCATATGTAGGTACTTTGTCAAACGCAACAAGATGTATTTAGATTTTTGTTTTCAACTTTGAATCCTCAGTGAAATTATAACACTTTTATAGAGCGCCCGAAACGTACCGTAGATAGTAGTTCTAGATACTAGTTCGCCTTTTGCTCATAACAAGTCTTAAATATTTGTTGTTTTCTTTGTAATCCTGTTTTACATCGTCCTTATTTGACAATTTCAGATGTAAAGTCGGTTACTCTGGGGAAAGGTGTGAAGTCAATGCGTGTCATGGGTATTGCTCGAACAACGGCGTCTGTTCCCTGAATGAGAAGAGTGAACCAGTCTGTCAATGTACAGGACATTATGAGGGTGAAAGATGCGATGTTCCCGAGTTTCTTGTCAAATGTTTGCAAACTGTTTCACTGTTGAAGGAAATTCTAAATACAGGTAAGAATCTTTGTAATCTGTCTAAAGCCGATCAGTTGGTACATGATTAGTTCTATCTTCTATTCGTGTTTTTTTAACACGGCGATTTTTCACACTGGATTTTAACGCCCTGCATAGCACCGAGGTTAAAAATCCAACATTGTGTTGTTTTGACGCACTCGGTTGGATTCTAACTACTTGGCTCGACACCGAGAGTTGAAAATCCAGTGCACGCTCAAATATCGCCTGTGTGTACTTGGGCTTACGGACTCAAGATCAATTGCCCACGAAAGCGATAGGAACGATCACTAGCTAAAAAATCGTTGAAACTAAACAGTTGCATCGTTTCGTGTATATGTACAGACGCCAGCACATCAAAATCTGTCAAATTTATTTAATAGATTTTCAACTTTATCGCTGATGTCTAAGGTTCAAAGTTGATTGGGAAAAATTGACAGTTTCGGGTAGCTTGATGTGCTGGCGTCTGTACGTTAGTTTTCAAATTCTTCAAAAGGTATTATATCTGTCCTGACTTATCAAGTCATAATACCTTTTGAAGCTCGGGCACTAAACAGACTTTTGTATAGAAAACTATATCTAATACCTTGATAACAAAGATCATTAGTATACAAATCTTTAAAACCTTTATAATGGCCTTTTTTTTGGGTGGGAAATCATCAAATAACTTCTCCCGCTCTGGGCGGAGCGGGAGGGCGTGTCAGACTCTTACTGACTAAAATCCACCCGTGTTCCTTCAGTTGCCGTGTTGCCAGGGGGGCCACGATTTCCCTATCGGTTTTCTTCGAACCCCCGGCAGGCATTGGCTCTAGCGGACCCCGTCACTCTAGCGGACCCCGTCATCCCTGGCCATTTCATAAAAATATTACTATACATCTTATTTTTATATTGAATTTTCAGGAGTAATGCATCCGGTAAGACTGAGCGACGTGTCGTATAATCGTTGGTTCAGATTGATAGTTTCACGTACGCTTGCCTTTGTCTTAGGTACATTAATAGTGATTGTTTATGTTTCCGTTACAGATGTGACGCCAGTTACTCTGGGCAAAGGAGTGAAGTCGACGTGTGTTCCAACTGTTGTCTGAAAAACGGCGCTTGTTCGGAACGAGCTCAAGATGAGGAGCCGTTGAAGAGTTTACTATCACCTATACCACCACCACTACGTACTACTCAGTAGAACAACATCTAACCCCAGCTGATTTAGTGATCAGTTCATTATCTTCCTGAGCATGTTGTGCAGTAGTTGGGATTGTCTAATGTTGCGTCATTGGGTCGGACTACAAACTTCGTGGATAGTGTGAAGTCTGGGTCCAGACTTCACCTAGCTGATTTATTTAGTTACTAACATTAGTTTTAAGTTTTCTTTACTAACATTACTTTGTGAATTCTCTGTGGTCTGAATATAAAGGTTTATTATTCGTAGTAGCCTCTTGCTCCTATTGTGAACATTGAGGTTCAATGTAAGCTAGAGCAGACACCGTGAACAAAAAATTTTGCGCAATATTGTGTTGTCTGGGACAACAAACATCTCGGTGTACTACCTGAATACCTACACATACACTGCGGTTGTCACATTTGACATCCGCGGGGACACATCTGTAGTTTGAAGAAGCTTGTCTAGTTTAAACCTCGACCATGAACCAAAAAAGAAAAAAGTCGTTTTTCTAATTATTAGCGTTATTATGACTAATTTCTGTACAGATCTACAGTATTTAGTTTGTGTTTATTGTGTCTTTAAAAGTAGTTTAAAAGTAGTAGCGGTTTTCGAATTTGTGTGGGGTAGGTACCACAGCTAAAAAGTGAAAAATAAAAACTTTTTACAAAAAAAAAACAACCGGCTTTCAAAAAACACTGCAAAGTGAAAAATAAAGTCGGTTGTTTTTTTTTTGTAAAAAGTTTTATTGTATAGAATAGGTTTATAAGTATTTATATGCCTGTTAACAATATTTTTTTTTATGTGGAGACAAAACATTTACTTTAATATTTCATAATGGACGTAGTTCTGCCAAAATGTACCAATGCACGTCACCACGTAACCGTAGGTTCGTCCGAAGTTGCGGCATTTCGCTGAGCAATGACCTATTCTTGCACAAATACGACGCACAGATTAATTGTTCTTGTTATTGTTGTTTGTTTTTACTATTTCACTCAGCAATCGACATTTTGTTTATGTTTTGAATGTTTGTTGTTTTTCTTTGTGATTGAAAACAAAATTGTAAATTGTTTTTGGTATCTGGCCTTGACATAAGCAATAGACAAAATTCGTCGAACTTTTTATTAGTATTCGAATATTAAATACGAGGCTTTTGGCTTTGGTGAATGTGTATTTTTATGTTATTTTTTTTGTGTAATGTGTGTTTATTTTGTGCAGAATAAACAATTTTTCTTTCTTTCTTCTTTCTTTCATGTGATAACGTACTCCGTTGATGTTGATGTTTTACCATTTAAATGACTTGATCGACGATTGCAATCGTTTTATTTCCACCAACAAAATACCTACTATAATTGTGAATGCAAGTTTATGGAAAGAAAGAAAGAAGAAGTATTTATTGAGACTCGCACAGGAAATCACAAATTAAACTAAACACCTTCATTAAGAACATTAATAAAAATAATAAAAAAAACAATAAAAAAAACAAATTAAAATAAAAGCAGAAGGTTCTGTACGAGGCCAAAAGGCTCTTATCTCAGCATATGCTGCGACATTTAAAAACAATAAATGGTATTCTGATAGGGCCCGCAGTGATGTCACGGATAGATAGATACAAAAATAAATATAAAATAAAATAAAAATAGATATGTGAAACACAAAAAAAAAAATAAGTAGTTTATAAACCTTGTTTCAGAATTTTTAACCATAGTTTTTATTTTCTGAAAGGTTTTTTTTTTTTTGTAATATTCGTCAATAAAAACAATTGGTACATTTTTCCGTAAGTCAAAATTAGTTCTGTAAAAATGTACCTACCAACTTTTTCGTTTTTTTCGAAAATCATGAATCATTGATGCTCATACTGCTACAACGAGTTGGAACAAGCTCCAAGCTATTTTTACGATATTCTTTTGCTTTGTCCACATGCTGAGCTGGACTAATTTGATGTAACCTTCAGACACACACCGCACAATATATTCGTAATTTGATTAGCAAAATGTCATAGTGTCACTTTATTTCTTAAAGTATATTTTTCTTTTTTGTATGTTGGCATCTTGTTTTTATATAATTATTATATTCATGTCAGTATTTTGTTATCATTTAATTGTGCTTTTATGTGTTATGCCATGTCTGCTGTGTGCACTGAATAAATGGTTTATCTATCTGTCTATCTGACTTATAGTAGACTTATCGCCACACACTATCACACTCGGCATGACTGCGCTAGGGAGGATAACATCTTTAAAATATCTGGACCATTGGTCACTGCTACCCATACGGATAATGTTGGCATGGAGAGGGAGCGTAGGGGCGCTGTCAGTCAGGAGTAATGTGTTGATCTGTAGGTTTGCTAAGTGTTCGAGGGGTGTAAAAGTACTCTGTTTAGGGCATACTACCAATCTTTTTACACCTGCAGTCTATGGGTCGACTACACGCAAAGGGCTTACACGTTGTTGGGGTTGCCATGACACTGTAGCGCATCAGGGATGTTCGCAGAGGCACGTATCTACGACTTTTATGCAATCATGCGAAAGTGTGTCGCCTCCCTGATGCGGCGGGTGCGGGGCAGTGCCAACAGCCTCTTGGTCACTGTAGCCGATAGGGCGGCAGGTCTAATACTCAGGCACTGAACAGGACACAAGTATTGTCGTGAAACCGTGCCTTGAAATAATATTGTTTATTATACCTTTTACTGCCTCGTTGGTCTAGTGGTCGCAAGCGCTACTGCTGAGCATGAGGTCCTGGGTTCGATTCCTGGATCTAGTAAAGTGTTATTGGATTTTTCTATCTGAAATTTCTCAGTAGCAGCTCGGAGTCTGGATTTGTGCCCGGTTGATGGCAATATGCTCGCCCCTATTACATGGGACTTAGACATAACTGGCGACATATGGGTGTAGGTCCTAAAGGTATACCTCTGCCTAACCCTTCGTGGATTACAGGCGTGATGTTATGTTATAAATAAATAAAATAATAAACTAATTCATCACTTCATTTATTGTAGGTTTTTAATTTGAATCACAGTCTAAATAAACAATATTTAGGATACATTTAAAGTAGATCGTGTTGGGCACTTGACCTTAGTAATAATTAGCTGACCCGACAGATGTTGTCCTGTCAAAATTTTAATAAAAAAATCCCATAGAAAATAGCACTTTCAGTATTACGCGAATTTTCCAATTTTCTCGGCAACTTTTCCAATTTTTCATATCATAAAAACAAAATTCGGACTATTATAGAACAAAAAATTGCCAATTCGGTCGAGTCGTTCTTAAAAGTGATGCGCTTGCCAATGAACAGCATTTCATTTTTATTTAAATAGTTTATTATTGTCTTACTGTATGAACTATTTTTCATTTGGAAAAGTAAAAAAAAAATGTATGCCATATTTGCTAATTAAAATAATAAGTAGGTATGTTGTATTTTTATTGACCAGTCACCAAGAAAGTGCTCATATTGTTTGGACTTTTATTATTTTTCTTAATTGTACTTATTTTTGTCAAACCTTAGGCGATTAACACACTGTCACGCACCACGCAGCGTAGCCCGTGAATGCGAGTTTTAACGTTGCCTGTAAGTATCTCCGTTTGTATAGAAAACACACACAGTCCAACACACTGAAAATGCATCCACGCGCGTTCATTCAGATCGTTGACACGCAACACGCAGCGTGATGCGGTTGAGTGTGGTAATCGCCTTACACGGGACACTGCTGGGTTTTATACCCATAACATTTTTATTGATTACTGTTGGTACAATTCCCTGTACAAATCTTTATTAAAACAAAATAAAAAATATATAATCTATAAGAAAATATTCAAGACCCAACGACTAACATTCATTTATTTTTAATAATTCATATTAATACATTATTCAGATTTACAAACACTTCAGTGTTTCTCTTTTATTAAACAACAATTATTAAATGAGAAATATTAAAAAAATAATAGGCAGACTCGGTTTTTAAGAGGGTTTTCACACAAGCGGAGAAACGCTGCGTTTTCACGGTCGGCGGTCCAGCCGCCGGCTAGTATCTTAAGGCTTCCTTTTTAATACTTGTTTAATATTTAGCGAAGACATAATTGTAACCTTATAGTATTTATGTAGGTACCATAATTCCATGTAGAATTGTTTTTTTTTATAAATAGGGACATTAGATAAAAACAGACTTATTTTGAAAAGATTGGAAGCTCTAATTTGGAATATTGATGATTAAAATACATTTGTAAGTAACTAAGGCATTTCATTTAATTTTTTATTATTATTAAATAACAATTACAAAACTTATTTTGACGTTTAAATGCTTGAGTTGATTATATTGACATTGACAGATTAGTAGAATACGAGAACACATTAAAGTTTTTTTTCTCAGTACTAAAAATTACAGCAAATATATAATTTTCTTTATTATTTTTACCGATTCCTAATATCAACAGTTATTGGTTGCTCACTATAAATAACATTTCAGTTTTCACTAGTATTATACAACTTTAAAGTTTATTTAAAGCCCCACTTTGGGATAAAAACCAAATATTACTAATTACATATTTGTTTATAATTTAAGAACCGGGTTAATCATTTCTACATTCGTCTGTAAGTTAGGAGAAGCGTAAAAACGGCCAACCGCAGCGTTCGACGGCGCAGTGTGGAACAGCCCTAATTAAAAACTTAATTATTATCAGGAACATCCAGTTAAGTATACTCGACGCTTTGTGGGTTTTTTTGTCCATTTATCCGGCCTGGAACAATTGGAAAATATTATGTTAGTAGTTGAAAGTATTAACTAAAACTCAAACTCGAAGTCAAAGTCAAATAATTTATTTCAAATAGGCCCATGTATGGCACTTTTGAACGTCAAAAAATCTTTGAACCTTTTTTAGGCACTTTTGAATTGTCAAGGAGCCGGTCAGTCAGAAAGATGAAGCTATTTGCCCATTCCAAAATGTAGTAGGTTCCTATGGAGAAGAATCGGCTAGAAACTCATGGACATTTTTAAATCAAACTATTGTTAGGTTTTGATACCTAATTAGTACTAAACTGAAAAATATCCAATTTTCTACCCTTATATATCAAGTGACAGGTAGGTTCAGTGAACCTGACAGTTGAATATTATTTTATATTTGCGTAGATACAGGTACTTTCTAACTTTACCTTGGACACTAATGTGCTAGGAAAGAAAAGTACGAAAAGAAGCATGGATTTAATAAAAACGGGATTAATTCCCCGAAGGGGAAGTGAAGTGTTATTGGTAATTTCGGTTTCCACAGTCACTTAATTAGGCACCAATCTTGAATTTAGGCAAAAAAATATATCTGCTTATTATGTCCCACTGCAAGGCAAAGGCCTCTTCTCATACAGAGAAGGCACGAGCATTGATCACCACGCTTGCTCAAGACGGGTTGGCGATTTCACCATAAGCCTAGGTTTCTTCACGATGTTTTTCTTCATCTATTGTCAGTAATGTGCAAGATGAACTCAGAAAGTACATAAGAAATGTCACATATAAATTGGTAGTTCCTCGTGCATGAGAAGCGAGGCCTTAAGAAATGAAGTTTAATCGAATTTTATTTCGCACATTTTTACAGCATAAATGACATGTCTTCATTATTGTTTTTTCTGTATTATAAACAACAATATTTATAATATTGTTTCTGCAGAAGCATTGCTTATATTATCAAGTTACAAATTATCGAAAAAAATGGAAAAATGTTAAGTTTTCATTCATCATTTTTGGTATTACGGAACACACCCAAATTTATCATAAATTTTCGAAAGCTAGTAGTTCTATCGCGTCAAGCAATCATTGTCAATGTGTGCGTGGTAGTATTGCTCACTGTAGGTGTATATCGCTCCGACAGGCACTCACACTAGCGCAACGTGCTTGGAATTGAATTTTGCAAACATCTCGTTTTGTAGTTTCGAGCCGTGTTCGCAGGTCTCTTAACCACTTCTAGGTTTAGGTAGGGTTGCCACCCCTTGTTAGTCAAAATCCAGGACAAAAACCGAAACTTTTTTTACTTTAGAATTTAGATTTTACATTTGAACGTACAGACTTCAAAATATCTGGTCTTGAATTAACTTTAAAAAAAACTCTTTGCAGTCCATTTTAAAATTAAAAAGTTTGGATTTCTGCCTTGACATGTTCGTCATTTCAGCGGGTTGTTTCTTTTGTCTATAATATCGAATACTAATTAAAACACGCTCGCAGGCGGCGTTTGATACAGGTACAGACAAAATGTAGTTTGCATGCATTGGCCAGTAGCGTGCTACTATGCGCGGTTGTACGATTTTCGCCGTTGTGTAAAGAAAAAGAAAGAAAAAAAGCAAATACGTTTATTTACGGTAAACATGACGCTAAGAAAGACAACAAAACAAAAAGAACAAGTTGGGGCAAAATATGCGTCACATCTACGCAAAACGGCCATCGTTCAGCATAATGCTACGACCTTATGCGAGACAGAGCCCCAGCGCTGGTTGTCAACGACAGCCAGCGTTGAAGTTATGACGTCGACCGGTGCAGCATACAATGAGATTTAAATCATACTAATATTATAAAGAGGAAAGATTTGTCGTTTTGTATGTAACGAATAAACTTAAAAATTACTGGACCGATTTGAAAAATTCTTTCAGCAATGGATAGCTACATTATCAGCGAGTAACATAGGCTATATTTTATCCCCGTACTCCCACGGGAACGGTAACTAAAACCGCGTGACATCCGCTAGTAAGATATAAAATAAAATAAATACACAATTATTCTACATGTTGTCTGTCAATGAAAACGCCAGCGCGCGTGAATTTTAAATTCCGGGAGAATTTTGTGTATTTGAAATTCC
Organism: Agrochola lychnidis; assembly: GCA_963680765.1. Taxonomy (NCBI): domain Eukaryota; kingdom Metazoa; phylum Arthropoda; class Insecta; order Lepidoptera; family Noctuidae; genus Agrochola; species Agrochola lychnidis. Next base: position 17,963,461 of record OY796872.1, read on the forward strand.
TTCCGGGAGACGGAAGATTTAAATTTTCTTATTTAAATTTCGGGAGAGGTGGGAACCCTAGATTTACGGTGTGCGTTGTCTGTCAGTTAATGAATTAATTAATTTAAATTTTTTATTCTGTAGAAGATTATACTTACTTTAGCTGGATATACGAATGTTTTGGCGAGTTGCGATCCGAACACGTTGGTTGCTTGGCAAGAGAACTCTCCCATATCGCTCCAGCGCAGAGATGATATCACTAGTTCACCTGAACGAAGCACCTGCAGAGTAACAGTGGTCATTAGTAGGAGATTAGGTTAGTGAGAAAATTGGTAGGTATTGATTAAACTCAAAATAACAACAATCAAGCTCTGTAAAGCTGATATCAGACGGTTCATTCCAGTTAATGGTTCACTCGAGTGAATGTGCATTTTATTTATTTATTTATTATTCCTCTCAGGCGAGACAAGAAAAAGAAGTTGCTCGCCGCACCAAAAACGCCTGGAAGAGCTATTGGTCGATGAAAACCCTTATGAAAGGAGATCTTCCAATTTGCCATAAACGCAAATTAATGGACATATGCATTCTCCCTATCCTTACATACGGCGCTCAAACCTGGTCTTTGACTGTTCAACAGAGGACCGGGCTCGAGGTTTGCCAGCGAGCGATGGAGCGCAGTATCCTTGGATTTCGACTTACCAACCGGATACGGAACACGATACTGCGCTCTAAGACACAAATCGCTGACGTCACCCAAAAAGCAGCCAGGCTCAAGTGGGATTGGGCCGGACACGTTTGTCGCATGTCGGATGCATTGTGGGCTAAGACCACTACAACGTGGGTTCCTGAAAACGTCCAGCGGCATCGTGGAAGACCCAGGCGTAGATGGCGGGATGAACTTGACGCTTTTAGGAGGGATTGGTCTATATTGGCTCAGGATCGGGTTGGGTGGAAAAAGGAAAGAAAGGCCTTTGCCCTGCAGTGGGACAATACAGGCTAATTATTCTTATTATTATTTATTACTAGCTGCGCCCCGCGGTTTCACCCGTATAAGTCTCGATCCCGTGGGAAAAAAAAAGTATCCTATGTTCTTTTCCAGGGTATCATCTATATATGTGCTAAATTTCATCCAAATCCGTTCAGCCGTTTTAGCGTGAAGGCGTAACAAACAAACTTACTTTCGTATTTATAATATTAAGGATTAGAGAACACCTTTTGAAGTAGTCCACTTAGAGCACCCGTCCGAATAGCACCTGCGACTCAGCAGCTTACTGCTGGGATGTATTTGTTTTACAGGACGTTATTAAATGAAATATATCGATAAAACAAATTTCGTATGTACGTAAGTATGTGTAATTAATAAATATTCTAGTGATTTTTATCGATATCTTATAATTTTATGCTATAGTTATAATAATAACTTGAACAAGTTATATATTAACCCCTCTAATGATCTTTGACAGTCGTTACGGGTCGTCAGAAGCTCGAAAGTCTGACAACCAGTCTTACCAAGGGGTTTCGTATTACCCAGTTAAGGGTTGTGGAGATCAGATATGCAGTCGCTCCATGTAAAGTATTGAGCTGCATTCGGTTAGACTGGAAACCTACCTCAACATAGTTGGGAAAAGGCTAGGCAGATTGCTTTTTTTTATATGTACACACGGCTACACATCAAGCTATACATTTCCAGTTTATGCTGATCTCGCATAGTATATGATTACCGTACAATGCGAGGTCAGCATATACTAGAAATGTATAGATTGATGTGTAGCCGTGTGTTCCATAAGATTAGATAGGTACATTATAGAAAAATAAAGTTTTTTACCTTCATCCTGCTATCCTTCCTAATAACAACGCCTTTATTATCCCTCCAGGTGACATGGGGTTTGGGGTGTCCCTTGACCCGGCACGGCAGCACGATATTGTTTCCTATCGTGTCCACGTACATCTCATACGTCACCACTATACGAGGTTCTAAGGGATAAAGCTTGGCGCGCTCCGATAGTTGTGTGCTGCCATCTGTTGGAGAGAAGGGGAGTTAAAGTTTTAGTATGCGAGTACATATGGAAAAGTTGTACCCATCCTAACAGAAAGAGAAGTTGGTTTCGATCTTTTCAGAGTATTCGGAGAAACAACGAACTCGTCTATTTTTAAAACAATTTATTTTTGACTTGTAAAAGTGTTTTTTTTTAACCAATTTACAGAAATAAATCGACGGCCACAAAGTATATACGGTTATCTACAAAATCATGATTTTACAGGGCAGCGTTTTGCACGCAAAATTGTGAAAATTAGTAGAAGAACAAAGCTATCTTTTTCCATTTTACAACATTAAAATTAATTAAATGTTGTAAAATAGAAAAAGATATAACCGTAACTACTTTGCGGCCGTCGATTAATAACATTTATCATCATTTAGTCTCAACCAAATAAAAAACCAAAACCAAGACAGCTCTGCGGACAATACAGTGAAGCATGCCAAAACTACACCACAATCAAATTACACCTCACCAAGAGCACACACGTTTACAAAACTAGCCTCACATCACTTGATATTTTATTTGGTCTGAGCATTTAATGTGCAAGGATACATGAAAAAGTCAGACTCCCGAGTCCTCACCAAAGCGACTGATGACAGCGCGATTTTTTAATTTTTTAAGTGGGGCATCTCGTAGTTGACCTCTGAGATCATGACTACTTAACTGGGCTTTCCTGTGGGTGCCTTAAGCTACTACACTTAAAACCTCCAGCCAGGGGTTAAATGACAGCGCGAGTAACCGATCATTTGTATGAACTATGACGTACGAACACGACTTGATAGACTGCGCAAGTACGTCATAGTTCATACAACCGATCGCGTCCATCGCGAACTCGCGCGAACTGTCGCGCGAACTGTCACGCGACCGTCACTTTCAGTTAGGACACGGGGTTATGACCAAACCCAAAAACACTGCCAGACCTGGGAATTGAACCCACAATGTAGCGATGAGCAGATACTTGTGACCGAGTTAGTTACTAGGTCAACGAGGTAATTTCCTTAAAAGTATGAAAAACTTGGAAGCCTCCCACAAGATGGACCGATAACCTTGTGAAGGCCGCAGGAATCCGCTGGATGCAGAAAGCATAGTTGCATTATATGTATTTATTATTTTATAAAGTAATTTTATCTATTTTAGTGATATGTATTTTAGAAGTATGTATATTCTCCTGTTGTATATTTATATTTAAATAAGTGAATAGTTAAGTTTTTTATTTTATGTATTCTGTTTTCTCTTCTACTCTTACACACGTTGTCTACATCTCTTTAACTACTTTCCTATCGCAGGTATGCTGGAAGAGATTTCTATAGAAATAAGCATCACCTTTGTACGTATTTTTCTGTTCCTTTCTTCTTATCTGTTTATATGTGTGTATATAAACTGTTAAATAAATAAATAAATAAATAAACCGGTCGAAGTGGCGGTGCTTGGGGGAGGCCTATGTCCAGCAGTGTACGTCTTTCGGCTGAAATTTTTAATGGTGATGAAAAACTAAATAATTTATTTTCTGACCTGTACTGTAAACAACAGTGGTCGCCCTGGCCGTCTTGGAGCCAGCACTGACCAGGCACGTGTACACATCGTGGCCCATCGTCCTCGTTACCAGCAGGGTCGAGATGACCCGCGCGAGAGAACTCGGGTTGCTGTCAATTAGCTCATTTGATTCTACGTCGTACTGTAAAAAATACAAGTTAAGTGTTACTCGTGCTAGTAGCGAGAAGGTACTGCTTATATCTACAGTATTATCTCACTAAGCGACGCGCGCTTTACTTGTGGTAACCAAGTGTACAAACACGCTATGAATGTGTGCGTGAAGATGAGTAGCGTCAGCACATTACACTCACATAAAATTCTGACTTCGCTCGTTGTCTCGGACGGTACCAAGAGCTCTAGCGCTTACATACATTTTCACAGCGTGTATGTATTGGGAACCACAAGTAAAGCACACGTCGCTTCGGGAGATAAATATCCTGTAGGCACTTGTACTTTTAGACTTACGTTATAAAATTATCTTGACTTCAACCTTTTCGAAAATTAACATGTCCTATCTAAAAGAGTTGGGTCATCGGGTGATCCATAACTCAGAACCATTCTACCTCACACACCTTTCTCTATTTAAGGTTGTGCATTTTATTAATCAGTGCCTGTAATATGATGTTGAGATAAAGATTTATGATTTGGATGATTATGTATGTGCTGCCATCTAGTAGCGAGTAGAAGAAGTTATATGTCTGTAGTTTAAAGCATAGTACTCTTCAATCTTCCGGAATAAATATTCTCTATAATGATGGTAACAACTGCATCAAAATCCGTTGCGTAGTTTAGAAAAACAATGCGGTCACACAGACACGAAAAGCGACTTTAACTATAGAATATTTATGTGTAGTTTATGATTTATGTTATTTAATTTTTCTCACCTCGTAAACCGGCGCATCGTTTTTAAACCAGTGTATAGATGGCGCTGGCGCGCCGACCGCGTCGCACGTTAGTTCGAGCACGTCTCCACTGTTGTGTGCGTATGTCGCTAGAGGGCGCTGTGTTATCGTGAGGAAGCGACGGGCTCCGGTCTGCAGCTGTTTTGTTGGAGCAACTGTAATTGAAAATATTAAAATAGGATCAGACATAAGTAATTATATTACCAATTACATACAATTATATTAAAAAACTAAGTAAAGTAACAAAACATAACATCACGCTTGTTTTCCCCGAAGGGTTAGGCAAAGGTATTATATTGCACACCCTCATTTCACCAGTTATGTTTAAGTCCAGATGTAAAAACTAATTTAAATATAACTTTGCCTGACTTGAGAATTGTTAGACGCTAGAGAAGGTAACAATAAAGTGAATTGAGTAACAGAAAATAATTAATAAAAAATTTAAACTTTTTCAAAAGCGTTGAAGAATCAAATTAATGACAATAATCTCAAAAGGATGGTAAAAATTTGAACAGTTGCTGCTACTCGACAACAGATGGCGTTAGCAATACCGAGTATGAAAGTGAAAAAGATTCTTGCATTTCGTTTTTTATTAGATTGAGTGAAATAATTGTCAGTGGAACATTAGCCCGCGAAAATCAAAATTAATATTTCCTACGGGATGGTTGTATTGATGATTTTAATGGTTATTATAATTCAGTAAATACATATTGTTACTGGTTGCGAATCATATTTTGATCAACATACAACTTGACGCTGACCTGCAAATTGAAAAAACCTTTTAGCCCACATCTTGCTGAGTCAATCAAATGACCCCTTTTTGACCTCGCAAAGGTTTATTTTTGTTTCCATTTTTTTAAATTATACATTTGTTCCTTTTTTATTGTTTCAATTTCCTGTGCGTGTCCCTTATAAAAAAAAATCTTTCTTTATTCAAAAAGCCTTGAAAACTGCCCCTATTTAAAAACAAGTAGGTATGTAAAAGAACTCACCGTTATGTTCAATATTATTATCTAAGTCAGACAGCAGTCTCATGTGTTTGTTGACATTCGCCGACTGCCCGCAGCCAAGCAGAGCCGTCGTTGCAAACAGAAGTACCAGATACATGTTTTTGTTAATAAATTACTATATAATACTGCAGAGATTCAAGTAATGGAGTTATCTGAAACAATAGAAAAATGTACTTTTGAAAATTATGTCGTGACAAGCAGTGTGTGTGTGTGTGCCACGGGGTATCGTATTACTCAGTTACTGGGTTGTGGAGGTCAGATAGGCAGTCGCTCATTGTAAAATACTGATATTCAGCTGGATCTGGTAAGACTGGAAGCCGACCCCAACATAGTTGGGAAAAGGCTAGGCAGATTTATTGAAGCAGTATGTCAGATGGGATTTCCAATCGGCAAAAATAACGAACTTCTATGAATACAAACTTTCATCCCCCTATTATATCCCTTTAGGAGCTGAATTTGTGCAAATTTTCATACTTCTGGAGTATAGACCACAATACTAAACACAGCACTTTACGGTATGTCTTCTGTCAGTGAATTTAATTTCATATTAAGTAGATGTCCCAGTGGTTAATGGCTCGCCTTACATGGATGAGGTTGTGGGGTCACATCCGGGCATTAATGTCATGTTTTTAATTAAAAAGTTATTTCTGAAAATCTTGGACATTACTGACATCGGTGAAGGAAAAACATCGTGAGGAAACCTGGACTTATAGTTAAAGTAAGTCTGAAATCGCCAACCTGTCTTAAGCACGCTCTGATTACTTATAATTTTTTTAGGAATATCGTATAGGTACCTACTTTTACAATGCTTGTAAATATGTGAACACCATGTATCCATTACATAATTATTTTTTCTGTCATTGCTTCATTTTTAATTATTTTTACCTATTGTGGTATAGTAATCTTATTCCAGATGCATCGTCTTCACATATAATTATATAATTAATGTATACAAATATTGTAAATCATTTTAAAAGAGTAACGGTGGAGTTTCTTTCCCATTCTTCTCCATACGAAAATTAGTTACTTTTTGGAAGGGGCAACTAGAATCAATTCTATTTTTTGTAAATTTTGACGTTCAAAAGTGCCTTTTTGTGCCTAATTGAAATAAATTATTTGACTTTGACTTGACACGCGTGGTTATCAATGCTCATGCCTTTTCTGCAAGAGATGGAGCCTTTGCCCTGCAGAGCAATAGTAGGCTAGTATTGCCCTGGGACTGACCTGACCGGGGTACCTATCGAATTTAGAACCCCACACTAATCAGTTGCGTTTGCGACCACTTGACCTACGACGTAATAAACCTACACGCGAATTAATTGTTACAGCGCTACAAGGGCCTTTTTGACGTGTGGGCAAAATCGGAACTAAGCCGACGTACGCACGGACGTAATAAAATCGCGGCGGGATTTTATTGTGCACTGGATTTTCAACTCTCAGCGATAAGCAGAGCGTTAAAAATCAAATACATGAAAAAAAAAATCACCACGATTTTATTACGTCCCTGCGAACCTGGGCCAACACCGCCATCTTGTTTTGTGAATACAATTTCTCACAAAATGTTCACCAACAACGCCCCGAAGTTAATGTCATTCAGCCGCCAGAAGCTCCTTTTATTACTCTATCATAATAAATAGCTACCTACTTGTTGCCAGGTCTTTCCCAAAAGGCAAAATTTCAAACAAAAATCTTATTTCTTCGTCTCTTTATTGTATCCTTTAAAAGCAATACCTTTTATTTTATCTTTGGACAAAATTTCACGGAAATCGGAGCAACAGTTAAGGAGATATTATTGACGCGAGATGTGGGACTTGTGGAGGCGTGTTATTTACAAAAAAAGGTCTTCGAAAAGGACAGTGATTCATACCACAAAAAAATTTACAAGTTAAAAGGTTGTAAAGTGTCCCTTGAAAATAATCTTTATGTCCTTCGGGCTAGCAACTGCTTTTGAGTATAAAATTAGGGTGGGATGCACAATTGATGTCCTTGCAAGTTTTTTGCGATAAAATCTGTATTTGTTTTGCCTTGAATGCTGTTGTTACAGTTAGGGTTACCATTTCGAAATTTTAAAAGTCTTGACAAAAAGCCTGAAATTTGCAAAAAAAGTCCGGACATTTAACTTTTTAATCTTATTTTTTTCAGTAATAATTAAAGAAAATCCACTTAAATCAAAAAGTCTGGACAAATGATAAGGCTGGACATAAGATAAGATAAGATATTTTTATTTGAATAAAACATGGTCCGGACATATTATCGTATGGACATAACATAGTCCGGACAGGGGTCCAAAAAGCCGGACATGTCCTGATAAATCCGGACGGATAGTAACCCTAGTTACGGTAAATAAGTAGGAAACTCGTCTTGTTAAATATAGACTAAACTTAAAAAGCTAATCTCATAAAAAAATTATTGAATGCTTTAAGAAATATCAGATTTATTTATTTATAATGTAGATAATTAAAAAGAAAACACTTTTACTATGTCCTTTCGGGAAGTTAGAAAGAAAAGCTTGATAATTTAAAAATATAAGCTTAACATATCAATGAAAGGCTTTTAAAATATAACATCACGTCTATAAATCCCGGAAAGTTAAGCAGAGGTGTATCTAAATACACCCACATTTAGCCAAGGACCAAGTCTCATGTAATAGGGGGCGAGCCTATTGCCATTAACCCGGCACTAGTCATTGTGACATTTTTATTTCAATTTCAATATAACTCAATTGATATAACATTCATTAATATAAAATAACATCCTAACCGTTTAAAGTCCGTTTTATTTTCCGCATAAATCCAAACCATCAGGTACCATCGAAGAAACGCATACCTAAGCAGTTTGAAAACAAAATCCCGTGCACACGACCTTTTTTTTCGTAGCTAAGCGTTACTATATCGGCCGAGCGCTGCAAGCAGAAATAGTCCTTATGGTGTATAGTTATGCGTTTCTTCGATGGTACCTAAAGTATTAGTCACAGCACTCACAAGAATACTAATGGCTACTTTGACGTAATTTAAACGATACTATTATTTACTTATCATAGTACATGATCGAATTATCAATGAAGCTAATGACGTCACACGGAGTTCCCCTGTTGACAAACTAGCGGCGCTGGCGACTTTGTTTGCATTTAAACTTTAAACTTCTGGTTTGTCACGGTCAACGCATAAGCGTAAAATAAGGAATATAAAAGTTTTAGATATATTGTTTATAAATATAATTTCAGTGTTTTTTCCGTGTTTTGCCGTCATTTATTTATGAAACTCATGACCCATAGGTAAGTTATACCCAACAATGTTTTTTTTTTACAAACTCACTTTTGCAATTTTTTTTTTACTATGTTATACAATACAGCTTCAAACCAGTACCCTAATTGCGTAATTCAACACAATCACAATTTGTTTCGATTTGAAACAGATTGCTTAATGCAGAAAACAAAATCTGCTCAACAACGTAAATAATGCAATGAATGTTGTTGAACAGTCAAAATGAAACAAATTAGGCAAAATTGTTTACCAAAATAAGTTACGCAATTAGGGTACAGGATTTTGTAATATCTTATTTTAAAGGGTATCCTTGTAGTTTCATGCCCGTTTTTCTCCATAGAGATCTACGTATTGGAATGGGCAACTAGCTCCAACTTTTTGACTAGACCGATTCATTGATATTTTACAAAAGTGCCTGTAAACGATTTACTTAACATAAATGCTTTGAGTTTGAGTTTCAAGCCGGTCGGGCGATAATTGGTGAGCTCACCCTGCTAACACTTAACTGCTTTTTTATCGCAATCTGCACGTGTTACGGCAGGAAGTAAAGATTAAAATAGTTGGAGATAACTGAGGGTTAGATTAATGATCTGCACCGAATTTTTGTTAGTAAGTTAAGTTTTAGATTTAGATTTTTTTAAACCAGTTATAATAAAATATCATAAATAGGGCTGGTTTCACGAACGAAAACTATCACAAAATTAATGTGACAAATCGTTGGTCCCGGCTGTCATTTGTAGATCTTTGACAGACATTACGTGAGTCGTCTGACATTGGTTGTCAGTCGACTAATCGTATTACCCAGTAACTGGGTTCCACAACCCAGTTACTGGATAAAGTCAGATAGGCAGTCGCTCCATGTAAAATACTGGTACTCAGTTGCATCCGGTCAGACTGGAAGCTGACCCCAATATTAATATGTAGTTGGGAAATGGCTAGGCAGATGATGAAGTGGAATATTATGAATTTATGATAACTGTGAAACTAGAACTCAGACCCTTAGACCGAACCCAGCTTACGCGTAGTCTCGTGGCAAACTTACAGAAAAAGCTCAAACTTCGTAGCGTCAAAAATAGACATTTATTCATATTAAGAATGTTCCTGGAAACGCCAAAAATGAACTGAAATAATGATAGCTCTTCGACGAAAAGAAATCATTTTCCTAAATACTTCTTTTCCCTCCATTCTGAATGGGTTTTCAATCTGTATTTGATGTGTCACAAGGTCGTAAGTCAATCTTATTTTTTGGGATCGTTACGTTGTCATTAGATTTGACAATAGGTTTAGAGTACAACGGTACAAGGTCAAAATCGGAAATAAAGCCGCCATTTTGTTTTTTGTATAATATTTTTCAGATAATTTCACAATTTTTTTTACCAAGAACACCCCTTGCCAATGTCATTCAAACCCAAAAGATCGTTGTAGTAGGTACTCTAATTATGTTCTTCTGTTCTGTTCGATCAGCTTTTTTAGCTGCTGTTTGAACTTTAAACAACTATTCAGCTAACGCCAACATACGGCTTATTCCGCTATTCCCCCCTGAGATAATCTCCCTCAGGAAGGAAAACTGAACCCTAATGTAAAAAAATCCAGAAATTCCCTTTTTAATTTTTATTTATTCCATTATTTCCCCCCTGAGAGAATAACCCTCGAGGGGGAAACTGAACACTAATGTATAAAAAAAAACAGAGTCCCCTTTTCATTTTGATTTAGTCCACTATTCACTCCTGAGAGAATCCCCCTCAGGGGGGAAAACTGAACCCTAATGTAAAAAAAAACCAGAGTCTCCTTTTCACTTTAATTTATTCCACTATTCCCCCCTGAGAGAATACCCCTCAGGGGGCAAAACTGGAATCTAATGTAAAAAAAAAACTAGAAATTCCCTTTTTCACTATGGATTATTCAAATTTGTACCCTTATTTTTAGCTTTGATTTCTAAATCAAAACATTTGCTAATACCCTCTGAAACCGGGAATAGGGATCATTATTCTCATGCTTTTATTCTAATTTATTTGTGGTTAGCTCAACATGTCTTTTTCTTCCATATCTCTCTATCAGTCGTCATCTTGATATTCCCCCCCTTTCTATCCATATCATCTTCCACACAGTCCATCCATCGTTTCTTTGGTCTTCCCCTACTCTTATTGCCACCCTCATTCATACTTTTTGAAAACTTCTTTAAACGCGTTGGGCATTTTTGAGATGGGACTAAACAATTGATTTCGCGACACTGTTACCGACACCAGCTTTTGACCATTCAAGAGACATCAACGCACGATACATTATTTCCTGCACAATAAAATTGTTCAAGTTTGCACTTCTGACGATACTCCCGGAGTGCCACTGTTTTTTTTTTTTATGGCATCTCGCAGGTCAACCTAGGAGGTTGTCGGCTGCTTAATCGGGCTACCCTGTGGATGCCTTAATAAATTAAGGCCTCCACGCAGGGCATTAAACTTATACTCTAAGCGTCTACACGCTTAGGGCACGGGGGACGGTTCTCGGCTTAGGGCGTCGCTAGGGAAGGGCAGCTAGGAATAGGCTGGATCGGATCCTCAACATTCATAGTCAAAAGTTTACTAACGATATTTTCCTCACTCCTTCGGATGATCAGATTTAATTTCGGAATTACGAATCCAAATTTACGTAAAGCTTACTGTAAAATTAAGGCAGTACTATTGTAATTTTTTTAATCATCTGTCGAATGGAATGCCTGAATTCATGGTGTTTATACGTCGATGTCTAACACCGAGTATCTAATGCAAATAGGTATCTAGTACAGCCACTTTAAATTAATTGTCTAGTTGTAAATCTGCCGACGAATCTTATGTATGACACAATTATTATGTTAACAAGGGAAAAAATGTAAGCACATTTTTCAGAAATTTGGCAATTATTGTAAGAACCAAAATAAGTTGTTTATGTCCCTGGAAACTATACATGCGGCAGGAACCGCGTACTAAGTAATTATTTACATAATTTAAATAACGAGGTTCGTAAGTTCACACTGATTTCAGCCATCACAAAGCCTTTGAGCTATTTTCGTAAGAAATAAAGCAGCTTTTCCTACACAGTACTGTTTTGGAATATTTAAATTCATCACAGAGATATTATAGTACAAATAGTGATCTCTGCTTCGTACTTACTAGTGACCCGCTCTTGCTTAACATGGGTTTAATCTACAGTATTTCTATTTTCGTAATATCCCTCGGGAATCATCGCATTACTTAGTACAAACGAATGCTAATTTCCATGTCCATCAATAATTATTAGATTTATCATGTATACAAATTTGAATTCAAAACTAAGTACTTTATTGTTGTTTTGTTTTGATTTCCATGTGAACTATATAGAGCAGTAAAACAATTTTCCTATTTGTCGTGCCTGCGACTTTAGCAGCGTTCCTCCCAATTTGAAAATAAATTACATTATGTTAAAAGGGTATCAACAACTCTTTATACTTGAAAGTCGATTGAGAGCGTCCAGTCTGCATCAAGTGCAAAGGGCAACTGATAGAAATCCTACAACAGACGAAACAACAACAACAAAACACTGACAACAACAAAACAACTAGAAAATACTGTACGGATTGTGCTATATCTCAGTTGAATATTAATGTATCAAACACATCAGAAGCATGCAGCGGAGATGAGAATGTTAAGATGGATGTGTAGAGAGACGAAAATGGATAAAGTAAGAAATAAGTATTTAAGGGGAAGTTTGAAAGTGGCGCCAGTAACAGAAAAGTTGAAAGAAAATCGTTTGGCCTGGTATGGGCATGTGATGAGGAGGGAGGAAACGCATGTGACTAAAAGAGTGATGAAAATAAAATAATGTTGATGGATGGAGAGGCTAAAGAAAAGATGGATGGACGGATATGAAATATGGAATGATATGAAAGAGAAGGGAGTGAATGATAGTGTGACGGTTGACAGGAGAGAGTGGAAAAAGAAAACGCGTGCGCCAACCCCACGTAATATGGGAAAAGGGCAGGAAGGTGATGAATGACATAATCAACCTTCGTGCTCACTTTCGTTATACAAGGAATTCTTGCGCAAACTTTTATTTCTAGACCTAGCGGTTTAGGCTACGTTATCTCACAGTGGTACCGTTCTCTTGTCACAAATGCCTCTAAACTACACAAAAAATCACCAAAACTTCGTTTATTCCTGTCAGACGACGATTTCCTATTCTGAAATAGACTAAATTGACACAACTTATCTATATTTTAGTTTGACAGCACTAAGATGGCACTGAGTTAATACTTTAATGAAAATGGTAATATTGTTATTCTGAATTTGACGTTTTTCACCTAAAATCGCGATTAAAAAGGTGTGGAATTAAATTAGTTGTCATCCAAACCAACGCCTCGACTTCAAGTGCAAAAACAGTACTGGATCTTTTTTTCTTTTTTTTTGCTTATATCTCGAAAGTAGTGTGTCCTATCGCAAAAATAATGAAAATTTCGACCCCCTGTACATGATACATAAACCCATATAAGATGTAGGTAATTATTTTTCATATTTTCCAAACAAAAAGTGAAAAAATCCATATAAAACACGTCGAGGCTGCCCAACAGCGCGCCCTCGGCTCTAAAAAAAATTCACGGGGTACGGCAAACAAGTACCACGTGGAGTCGCAAACTCGCAACTGTCAAATTCGATTTTAATTGTGCCAAAATTATTTTTAAATTTAAAGATTTTATTTTGCAGAATAGCTTTAAGAAGTATAGTAAGGAATTTTAGTGATAGTTAGTTCGGTATACAGGAGAATCGGCACCACTGACTGAATGAATTTGAGTTTTGTTGTTAAGTAGAGTGACAGTTGGATAGTTTTAACCTCTTAGAATTTACAATTTACTGGAAATTGTTGTCAAAAATGCTAAAGAAAAAAAAAGAAAAAGAAAAAAAAATGATAATGTTTTAACTTAATTAATGTACACAACTACACAGCCTTTAGAAAAGTGCGTACAAGCATATTTTTTGTCAATTATTATATTTCTTTAACACTACTTACATGACGGCTTTTCGGTTTTTACTCAAAAAGTCTTAATCTTTTACCTCAGTCACTGTTAAGATTTTTTTTTATTGAACAGTGATGTTAAATACATAGGTAATTCATTTTAATCAAATCTCTTACAAAATATTGTTGAAGAAGTTAGGTTTGTTTTGGTAAACCTATAATTTAATTGCTAAATATTTAATGAAATAAAAGATTTGAAATATTCAATTGTTATTAATTAGCAATTTATTGCTTATGTTTGTGAAATTTCGTAAGTAAGAACTTATGCCAAACTTTTACGCACAAACATAAAATGATCTCTAAAAACGTTAGATGTTTTTCTTATAATTTTTCGTAACTTTCAAACAAATCACAAAAAAACCGAACGTAATCTCAAAATAAAAAATTAAGTACCTGTTAAAACTCTTGCCACACGTATCCGTCAAAAACCTCACACTTTAGAAAAATAAAATTTAAACAAAATTAAGTAAAAAAGCCACGATCTCAGCCGAAATAAAAAACAAAAATCAGTTCTAATTTTGAATTTGAATCACAATATCGCTCTGTTCCACGAACCTAAACGTCTTTTCACATGAGACCATCGGTCCAAATGATCGGTGAATGAAAACTGTTATTAGTGAACAGAATCTTATATAGGCGTTTGCGCAACGCAGCTGAACGGCGGGCGCCATGAAAATTTTAAATCGCACTCACATTGACTTTGTAATGAACAAAGAAAGTTCGATACGATGCATGCCGTTTCAGGCCCGAGTTTTGTTTTTTTTTTTTGTAAAACTGGAATAATGCAACATCACTTTCCCAATTATTTTGTGACATGACGTGACATAAAAACAAGAAAAAAAAAGTGTTGAAAACCCTTTTGAGAAGTGCAACAAAGAAGGAAAAGTTATTTTTAGTTTCTGGTCTAACTATTGACCGATTCAGGACTGCACTGCACAAATCTAGGATTTATCCAAAACGTTAATTATAACTCGTAGGAAATGTGATTGTTTCACATAAAAACTGTAAAACATTTTAGAAACCTATCCTTAGTAATATTATATTCAGTTTCGATAAAATAAAAACTAATTAGTTTTGCATGAAAATTATCTATTTAATTATTTAAAAATCAATTGCATTGCATTGCAAAAACTCGAAAACGGGTCGACCGATTGTAATGAAACTTTGATAAGTTATTTTGTGCGCGCCAGAGAAGGTTCTTAATAAAAAAAGGCATTGCAACGCGGCATGCATTATTAGCTAATAAAACAATATTATTTTGTTACCCATAGATTTTAAGTTTTGTCAGTTGAATTTATATAAACCTTTTAAATAATGCAAAAAATACGCAGGAAAATAGGCCTGTTTCTTCGAGTCTGGAGCCCTACCTACCAGATAAACTAACACATGAAACAGATTTTACATGAAATAATCTGCCAAATAAGTTAACCAGAACCGGTGGTGTAATAGGCCCTTACTTTGTCAACTAGATCAGCGAGTTATCGTGATATTAGATACAGTGTTACAAGGATCTTTTGGTGCCTGAATGGCATTGACAGGGGGGCGTTGCTGGTCATCATCATCATCAGCCTATAAATGTTCCCACTGCTGGGACACAGGCCTCCTCTCTGTGAGAGGGAGTGGGCCGTAATCCACCACACGGGCCCAGTGCGGGTTGGTAGATGTCACATGTCTTCGAATTTTCGGTTCTAGGACATGCCGGTTTCCTCACGATGTTTTCCTTCACCGTTTTAAGAGCAGTGGTGATGAATTAATTTACACAAAGTAAAGCGCCTGTCTGTGTTCGAACCTACGACCTACAACTCGTAAGTCGCGGCCGTTACCACTGGGCCACCAATGCTTTGTATCGTTGCTGGTAATTAATTAAGTGAAATTGTCACAGAAATTGTATTAAAAAACAATATGGCGGCATTAGTTTCAATTTCGGCCACGCGTTAAAAGATCCTTGTACCGTTGTATTTTCTTCTTCTGAACGAATTTCTTTCTCTTTATTAAGATTTCTTTAAGTATCCCTAATTTAAAGAATGGAATGCATACATGCTGTGCAATTTAAAATTGATTTCTTACTCGTAACTAATGTGGTATGCAGCGATAAAATATTTTAACTAAAACATGAGGTGATATACAGATTGTTGTCAAGAGAATTTTTCGACCGATTTTTAGATTGAATTTCGGTAGTGTGTAATCAAATCACCCTAGGAGTGTATGACATATAATACCAGCCTATAATTGTCCCACTGGATGGCAAAAGCCTAAAAACCCGAAAATACAAAAACCGGACACAGATTTATATTTAGCCGGACATTTTTCCCCGAAAGCCTGACGCACTAGTTTTAAAAAGCAAAAAAAAGAAAACTTATTTGTGTATTTATTACTGTTATTCATTTGAGACTTTACTCTTAATCATGAATCACATTTTGTTCTTACTAAAGTAATTTGTAATTTCGTACTAAAACAATCATTAATCAGCCTTTCTCATTAAATTTAAAGTAATTAAAACAATCAATCATCATCATCATCAGCCTATAAATGTTCCCACTGCTGGGACACAGGCCTCCTCTCTTCGAGAGCGAGTGGGCCGTAATCCACCACGCGGGCCCAGTGCGGGTTGGTAGATGTCACGTCTTCGAATTTTCGGTTCTAGGACATGGTCAATAATCAATAATAAACAATAAATAATCAGGCATTTTTTGGCGAGGCGGGGTTGACCAAAAGCCTAAAAAAAGTCGAACAGGCCGGACACGATTGTAAAAACTCGAACATGCCCTGCTAAAGCCGGACACCTGGCAACCCTAGGCTTGAGGCATAGGTCTCTTCTTATACAGAGAAGGCACGAGGATTTACCACGCTTGCTAATGATGTATTTACGGATTAGATTAATCATTTATTTAGTGCACACAAAATAAATAGCACACACAACATACAAAAACACAATTGAATGATAACAATTTCCGTCAATATAAAGAAAAACAAAGCGCCAATCTCAGACCAAATAAAAAACCAAGACATAGCACTGCGAACAATACAGTGAAACATACCACAACTACACATCCGCTCTGTGCATACACCCTCACACGCACACATTTAAAACCAATTACAATCAAACTACACCTCACTAAGTGTACACGTGTTTATGAAACCGGCTTCACGTCACTGTTGACAGCGCTATGTCTTGGTTTTTTATTTGGTCTGAGGGTGCCAATGTACAAAAATCAACATATTTTATTGAAATAACTCATCATCTGTTACGACGCCTCATTGAGGTGGATAACAATTAAAATTCTATTGTGTCTCGTTAATGACAGCTGAAAGGATAAAGTGAAAACAGTATGACTAAATACACTTTTCATTATATTATTACCAATAGCAAATCATGATTCTAGGAGGGAGGCGCCGATATCTATCACATAGTTTTAATCGTCGATAACTCTATCTTTAAAATACTCAAAACTCTGTACATTCTGTTTTTGCTTAGGATAGATACAAAAAAATAATAAAAAAAAACATTATTATTTTAAATCATTTATCGAACATTCAAAGTACGGTGTGTGTCTCAAGGTTGCACCAAAAAGCTCAGCGTGTGTCAGGGAAATATACATGATATACATACATGTTTGATAACATAACTGGCACTAAGGGGTAGGGATGCAAGAAGTGTCAAAAAGTATCGACATATTTGTCGTTTCGATATTTATAAAAAATATCAAAATATATTTCGATTTGTCAAAAAAAAATATATCGATACCTATATCGATATTTTTTGGCACTTCTTGCATCGGACCTTAAAGTCACCTTGAAAACGGAAAATTAAAAAAAACTTTTCCTTCTTTATGAACTATTTTATAGTCAACTTTTTTTACGGTTCTTATTCCCAGCAGTTTTATTCAGTGGTGACAACGATGTTTCATTTTCGATACTTGATATTTTATATCGATATATCGAAATAATAAATATCGCCTAAAAATATCGGTATATCGAACAAAAAATATCGGTGTATCAATATTTTTTCTGCAAGCCTACTAAGGGGGTGTATTATTTTATAAATATTACGATTATTTCTAGGTTAAAAAAAAATACTTTCTGCAAATAAAACATCGTGAGGAAACCTTCTATCCTACCTTCTTCTAACTCATTTTCGCAAAGAAGACTAATTTGTTTCATTTTGACAGTTCAACAACATTCATTGCGTTAACATTTCAGCTGTCATTAACGAGACACAATAGAATTTTAATTGTTATCCACCTCAATGAGGCGTCGTAACAGATGATGAGTTATAGAGCAAACTCGCAGGTAGAAAAAAAAATCCCAGGCAAAAAAAAAGGTAGAAAAAAAAGAGCAAGATGATTCATATAAACCAGTCTTTATAAATATATCGCAATGAAGTGAATTTGGATAGCCTTATATTACGATTACATAAAAATATTAGAAAATTTAATTTGATTAGGTTTGACTAAGCTGCATATAGGAACAAAATTCAGTTGTTAGAATTCGTTCGCACATTAAATTTAATTATCCGTTCGGAATAGAAAATAAATATAAGTTAAAATAAATACCAGTGGCATTAGTTGTTGGTATTAGAACGGAATAAATCTTATATACGTTGTTGAGCAGATTTTTTTTTCCAACTTATGAAACAATGGATTAGAAATCTGTTCTTAGAAGAGACAGACGGGTGCGCCAAAGTTCACCTAAATTTTCAACTCCGATAATTGGAAATCCGAAAATGTTCTTCCTAACATTTTTCATCCTAACAATCACAATTCCTAACTACTCTGTCTCTAATGTTCATAATTCCGAAGCATTCAACTTCATAATGTCAGTAGCAATAAACATCTATTATACTTTTATTTGTTTCCCTATATTTTCTCAACATAACCATCTTTTATGCTATTATTCAAAGTCATATCTTTTTTGTTTAGATTAAAAAAAAAAATTGGTTGCCTGTAAAGTCGGTATACGGGCGAAAGTTTTACGTGACAACGACGAAGGGACGCGTGCCTTTCACTTTTTATGTCTGTCTCTCTCGCTCTTAGGCGGGCTAACCATGCCCGAGTGGAAGGGACGCGTGCCTCTCACTCGCTCTCATTG
The DNA here is from genome assembly GCA_963680765.1 of Agrochola lychnidis. NCBI lineage: Eukaryota > Metazoa > Arthropoda > Insecta > Lepidoptera > Noctuidae > Agrochola > Agrochola lychnidis. Next base: position 17,982,297 of record OY796872.1, read on the forward strand.
TGAGCGCATAACGTGAGCGGAGCGTAACGCAGTTTCTTGAAGTGTCACCCGGCAAACCAATTTATAAGACGTCACGTCAAAAAAGATAAGATTAAAGATATCCATAGGTTAGGTTAGGTTAGAACTGTGACCAACTACGCGCGAGCCGAGCGAGCGAAGCGAGCGGTGCCGCGGCAGCGGCCGGCGAGCGCTACATCGAAATTGGTCGCGAAATTTTTCTAAGTATTTTTTTCATAGTGCCCCCAAGAAACGAATCGTTGCAAACATGCACGTAATAATGATAATACACCGACATGAACTTAGCAATAGACACAACACAGTACGTTATGTAAAGCATACCCCCAAATAATAAATAATCAAACCCTCAAATTAGAACTATAAATATCATCTTCTACCCACATATATTTTTTATAACACTTGGTAAATGTTTCTTTCTGAGTATGAGTGAAAATATTATGGTAATTATGTTTAGGGATAAAAGCGTTATGATGAAAAACAGTAGGAGTTTAAATATATTTACATTAATGATATTATTAATTACAATTTTCGGAAACATGAGTGTTATGAACATCGCCGGTAGCACTACAAATAGTATGAATTAAAACTTTAGGATGAAAAATTTTAGGAACAGTGATCATTCGGATTACAAATCGTTAGGAAGAACAATTTCGGGTAAAGAACTTTAGTTGAGCCAATATGGACCCGAGACAGACAGATACAGTGGGACAATAATAGGCTGGTATTTTTATTTCTACCTGGCCCTTTTGCAAGTACAGTCGTGAACATACACAATTGATTGAACGCACACCATTGCCTGTGTAGCTCGATGCACGCTAAATTGCCCCTGATGCAAATGTGATTAAGGCAATAATCGTTCATTGAAGCCGTCAGTTGCAATGATGCAGTTGAATAAGCTATGTGTAAGTATATTCAGTAGGTAGGTATTGGTTCAGTTGCTAGGGCACTGTTGGTAAGGGCGATGCGCTAAGGATCAATTTGTATTGCTGCGGAACGGAATGCAAGCGATTTTTTTTTTCGGTCAAAGCAAAATGAACTTTATGTTAATACTGTTACACTCAAACTAGATAAGGTCAGGCGTCTTCATCTTTTTTTGACCTTTCTCTGGTCTAGATCATCATCATCAACCGCCTTTTCCCAACTATGTTGGGCTTCGCTTCCAGTATTTTATATGAAGCGACTGCCTATCTGACGTTCACAACCCAGTTACTGGGTAACACGACACCCATTGGTAAGACTGGTTGTCAGACTTTCGGGCTTTTGACCACACGTAACGACTGTCAAAGATCTACAAAAAACAGCCGGGACCAACAGCTTAACGTGCTTTCCGAGGCACGGAGGAGTTTCGGTATGTATGTAAGAGATGGTCACCCCCATCTACGGACTGACCTCGGTAAGCGTAGTTTAACCTTCGATCGACCCGTGTGGCTGTTATTACTTAGCCATGAGTTTTTAGTCTAGATAAAAGTCCAAAAAATACCTCAGGCGTGCTACGCTATACCTTGTCCGGATTGCCATGATTCGGCACAGCTGGGCTACGCAATCTAATATTATGTAGATATGTAAGTAAGTCGGGGAAAAGTCGCTTGGATTAGCTCGAATTATGCTGAGCCGACCCGAACAGGATTCAACAAGGGTAGATGCCGATGGAGTTTGCGCATCAGCATGAGCCGAATGAAACCCGAATAATTTTAGCTTCGGGTCGGCTTTGTTGTTCAACAAATACTGCCGAATCAAATGTGCCGTACCAAAACATGTGTGTAGCATCCATAAAATATAAAACAATGTCTGATTCAGGCGCGAATCTAGCACCTCACTTGCATCAGCTAACAGATCCATGACATTTCCAAAAGCCCATATTTTTATGGGTTCATGAGGCCCAAAAACCACAATGGCATCCAGAAACACATAATGTTATTAAGGGTTCGAGAGACCTATGTGTGTTCCTGCGATCCATATAGGTTTAAGAGGTTCATAAGGGTACTAAAGGCACTCAGGCTCAATTAGAGCACCTGCCATCTTATCTTTTATAGAATGTCTTTGATTAAGTCCTTCTTTGTACGTTATTGTGTGTGAGAAATTTAAATAAATTTATAAATAAAGGCTTGTGGCTAAGTAATAACAGCCGCACGGGTCGATCGATCAGGTTAAGCTACGCTTGCCGCGGTTGGTCCGTGGATGGGTGACCATCTTTACATACCAAGACTCCTCCGTGCCTCGGAAAGCACGTTAAGCCGGTGGTCCCGGCTGTCATTTGTAGATCTTTGATAGTCGTTAAGGGTAGTTAGAAGCCCAAAACTCTGACAACCAGTCTTACCAAGGGGTATCGTGTTACCTAGTCACTAGGTTGTGGAGGTCAGATAGGCAGTCGTTCCATGTAAAATACTGGTATTCAGCTGCATCCGGTTAGACTGGAAGCCGACCCCAACATAGTTGGGAAAAAGCTAGGCAGATGATGAATAAATAAAGGCTACAATGGGTTCTAAAAGATCAAATGGGTTCCAGAAGCCTAAAATGTAGGTTCCAGAGGCCTATATGGGTTCTCAAATGTTGCTAATATCCTTGAAGAGGCATCCCATCTGTGATTCAAATTAACATATTTTTTCATGATAATGCGCCATATCGAGGTCGAAACCCTTCAATGCTGGATGAGTATATTTTGTCACATGACTTTTTTTTGGAACGAAGTTAATTATCGGACGTTATACTGAGCACACTTGACGAATGATTGCTAGACCGAAAAAAGCATAACATTTTGTTGTTCGCTCAAATACGATCTAATTGTTGACTCTGTGAATGAAAATTGATAAAAAACCAAAGAAAAATTGTGCATTAACGTGTTTTGTTACTTGTGCCTGTCTCCGAGATCGACGGTCCACTCAAAAGACCATTTAGAACCCTCGTGAAGAAGTGACAGCAGAAGAGAGGTGAGTCGTAGTCAGAATTCCTCCTGAGATACAAGTATATTTTTACTTAGTTCAGGAGCCAGCTGTTCTACCTGATTGACCTCCACTTGTACAATCATGTTTAGTGTATGACTATCTCTATGTGTTTTCTCTTTGTACAATAAACTTATTTATTATTATTTTTTATATTTTAACAAATTTCAGGACCACGGATCCCGGTCCTTTGGAAGGCGTACGAGGCCGAAGCCAACTCGCAGAGGCCCCTTAGACATTTTTAAGTGTTGAGGCACCAACCGACGATTATCCCTGTTCGCACTATCCAAGTGCACCCAAGGACAACCCCCGGTTGGTGTAGGACTATTGCAGGATATGAAAACAAAGATATTGGACTGGGAAGATATGGGTTTTGGTGGCTAAAGTGGACTGGTTACCTGGAACTATGGAAGGATTGTATTATTATTATTAATTTTCTCTGTTGAATTTGTTAGATACTTGATTGGGTGAACAAGCAGAACTCCGTTCGTCCTCCACCTGTCTCCATTCTAAAACCAGCGATATACAGGGTCTCAGGGACATCGACGCGAAAACTGTTACCATGGATTCAGTACATGATTCTGAACCCCCGAGCGATGAAATTTTTCGTTGGTTATTTTTTTAAAATCTGCTGTCTCATAGAAAAGTGCAATATACCTACACGTTCAAAATGTAAGAAACAGCAGATTTTTTTAAAAATAACCAACGAGAAATTTTAACGCAGGGGGGTTCAGAATCATGTACTGAATCCATGGTAACAGTTTTCGCGTCGATGTCTTTGCCACTCTGTATATAACAGTTCACCCTGCTATCCCATATCCACAAATTTCCAATTTACTCAATTTTACAACGAAAGTTTCAAGTTGCTCTTCTACAGCAATTTTCAGGTTATTAAAAGAGCAAAGTAACTTTTAAGTGTATTACGAAATGGTTTTAAATCATGTATCAAAGGTGTCGTCTTAATTAAGGTTACAGACTATTAAACTGAAAAACTTTCTCTATGGGACCCACAACGTAATAGCGAAAAAATTATCAACTGTCCCATACAAAACTTCAATACCATTCGATCCAAAGAGAGCAGTGGTGGCCCAGTGGTAACGGCCGCGACTTACGAGTTGTAGATCGTAGGTTCGAACCCAGACAGGCGCTTTACTTTGTGTAAATTATTTCATCACCACTGCTCTCAAAACGGTGAAGGAAAACATTGTGAGGAAACCGGCATGTCCTAGAACCGAAAATTCGAAGACATGTGACATCTACCAACCCGCACTGGGCCCGCGTGGTGGATTACGGCCCACTCCCTCTCACAGAGAGGAGGCCTGTGTCCCAGCAGTGGGAACATTTATAGGCTGATGATGATGATGATGATTCGATCCAAATGGACGGCTGATAATTTTTCCTTCCTGAGACATACTGTATAAATTTGGATAGCTCCGGAATTTTCATTATAACTTATAATTAACTAAGCTTAATTGTATTATAATATTCACTGGCAAGTTTTAATGAAGTAGGACAAATTTAGATATTAACCCTTTGCTGGGGAATCTGGTGTTGCCATGTGATTTTACGCACGAACGATCGTGTTCGCATGTGCGTACCGCTAACGAATATCAAACATTGTTCGTCAAAAACGACTGTGGCGATCTGATTTCGTTGTTTTGTGCGGACGGTGTTCGGAGTTTGATGCAATATTATGAACATTGGCGAATTCATGGCTGCTAAAGAGAGCGGGTTGGTTGAGCACGAACACAAGTCGAACTGTGTTTGTATGGAACATTATGTAATATAATATAATAAGGAATATAGGGAATCAAATATAAATATGTATACATAAATAATAACATCATTTAAAAATGATGAAAATACTTCCAAGAATTGAAATATTCTTAGAAGGAGGAGGAGCTCGTGGCTAAATACTAACAGCCGCTCGGGTCGATCTGTCAGGTTAAGCTACGCTTGCCGCGGTTGGTCCGTGGATGGGTGACCATTTTTACATACTGAGACACCTCCGTGCCTCGGAAAGCACGTTAAGCCGTTGGTCCCGGCTGTCATTCGTGGATCTTTGACAGTCGTTACGGGTTGTCAGAAGCCCGAAAGTCTGACAACCAGTCTTACCAAGGGTATCGTATTACCCAGTTACTGGGTTGTGGAGGTCAGATAGGCAGTCGCTCTATGTAAAATACTGGTATTCAGCTGCATCCGGTTAGACTGGGAGCCGACCCCAATTTAGTTGGGAAAAGGCTAGGCATGTAATACATATGGAATGCAATAAAGAATTGAGTATTGAGTATTCGTGTTCACTTTGCTAATTTACGTGAACACGTACGAACCAAATGTTCCGTTAATATCTGTTTCCGATAAAAAAAGAGGGGCACTGTTCGTAAACATTTGTCCAATTGTTGAATAAATTGTGAAATAGCAAAAAAAAAAAAGAAAAAAAATGTAAAAAAAAATACGTTTATTTGCATGTATATTACGCATAGAAAATTAAGAAATAACAAGAAGAACGAAAAGACAAGAATATGAGAATTAATGTATTGAAAAAACAAGATGAAGACGTTTGTTTCGATTTTAGCTACGCGTTAGAAGATCCTTTATATCCTTTTGCCCATCATTGTAGGGTTAATACAAACCCGCAGATTACCAAGATACGTCTGGTGGGTCCCGCCGATTTCAAAATATCAATTGACTTACAAAACGGCCGCAGATGTTAATCGATTACATATTTAAATCGCCGGCTATGTGGATCGGGATTTTTTTTAATAAATTTAAAATCGCTAAAGGTACTTATAAAGATCTCTGTATCTCTATTTCCGCTATGTTTGAGTATCGTACGCGACTGCTAGTCACAAGCTAATTCAGTCTACCAATTTTGTCTATGACGCCATCCTCCGTCTCACATAGGTACCACAGACAGCTGTAATTTTACTGATACTCAGAAAAGAAGGAAAATAAAGAAAATATGGCTATTTTATTTTGCAGTGACTAAAATCTAACCTATAATGAATTTAATTTAACGACGCAGGATAGCCTTGAAATGGTCATTGTATCAGTGGTTCAGCAGCTTCAATATCATCAGGATTATAGCCGGAGCATAGCTCATCGTGGACGTGGTACGACAGCGACTCGCCTGACATCATCTGTTATCAGAAGACAGCCGCCACGCAACAATCGATGCAACGCTCTGCTAGAGTGACTGTCACCAGCCGGTATCACACTTATCCGACCTTTTCGGTGATTCCAGTAATTTCGTAACAAAACGGGTTGGCGCCACTTGCTGTGCCGTCTTTATAGAGTCTGGCCACGCCAAGTCTGCATAAGTAAAAAAAACGGTGGAATTTGAAAATCTATAAACGGCAACACCATTCTGACCTACGAAAAAGAATTTGATACTTTGTTTGTCTTTTTGTTTTTGATAGGTTATTTCGTTTATATTCTGATTTATTCCTGGTAAAGAATAGTCACTTTAGCACGATGCAGTGTAGATTTGATACAGTTTTGTCATCGTATGGAGGTAGAGCATAGGTACAACATGGTCTATGACACATAATCTATTATGCAAAAATCAAAAGGCAAAATATAAAAATCCTTAGATCTACTTACAACCCCGAAACTGACATAATTGACCGATGTGAAAGCATAACATAAATAAAATATTTTGGAGTTGCCCATTTAGTCTATTGCAGATTTAGCGTGGCTAAAGCCAGACCTTAGCATCATTTTACAAATAAAATGAGGTAAGTAGGTTGGATACCAGCCCTTAGGAATCTCACGCACTAAACGGCCACAACCAGTAGTGCTATTCTGTAACCATCTCACCGTGTTATCTTAGGTGAAGTGAGCGTGCAGTGAGCTGTCAGTTGCTAAGGATTGACACTATTGGCAGCTCACTTCACCTAAGTTATCACGGTGAGATTTTTATAGAATAGCACTACTGGTAAACTATAGAAACCGATACGATTCTTGGTCACAACGGCCAACCGGGCAACCAGCCACAGACCGGGCTACGAGCCACGAGTGGCCGAAGTCGTGGCTGTCTAGTTAGCGAGAACTGATTTGATTTGATCCCTTAAGGTCCCGTTCACGGACCCAGGCGGTACGATTTGCGACGCAACTTGTGTCACTGTCAAGCGACACACGCAAGTCACTTGTTTCCGTTTCGTCTGTCGTGTCGCGATGACACGTGGCCTGCACTAAGCAACTTAAATCTGTCATTTGTTTTCTACGTAGTCGTTGTTGCAAGACGAGTGTCGCTTGAGCGTTTAGCTCGTGGTCACGGGGTTTACAGTGCTTTTAACCACCTACTTTAAAAAGGCGTAAAAAAGCAACGTCAAGTTCTGCTGGGAGAAAAATCTACTTTAAGCTAAGCTTGCTTTCTTACGTGTTATCTGACACAATAGTAATAAAACATATACTTGGAATAATCAGAGTAAAAGCTCGATTAGCTTCTGAGCTGTTTAAATTCTCAAAAGGGATAGATTTTTCTACTATAACCTAAAAACTATTATTAAAGGATATCGACGCGCAACCAACGAAAAATTTCAACGCTTGGGTACTGAATTCATGGTACCAGTGTGCCCTTCAATGTCTCTTAAACCTTAAGCTAACAAAACTACGTAGTTTGTGTGGCATTTATTTCACAAATCATGTAATTTTATTTTCAAATTAGATGACCTAATTTAAATTTAATATGCTCCAAGAAAGATCACGAATATTAAGATTAATTATTCAAAATGTTTTTTAGACTTCATTGAATTAATTTATCAATATCGATATACTTTTGAGAGGTTCATTATGGAAGTAAGAACAAAGGTGTTATTCAATTACCAGTAAAATATGAATAATACATTTTTGCCACCATTTTGTGATTTGACAGGTCTTTGATATCCATTGTATAGTTATCATAATCATCATCAGTTAACAAATTGAAATAAGTCGGTAAGAAATCTGAAGTAGCGCGGTTGGTCACAGTTCTAACCTAACCTCTTTGGTCAGGGTAAGGCACCCCGCCTAAACGGCTTAGTCACTGCACCCAATTCGACTCGCGTGGTCACAGTTTCACCTAAGTCACCTGGTCCTGACATTGTAGGATGAAATAACCGACACCAATTTTCTTTTCATTCATGTTTTACTGTCACACTAATAGAGACGACAGCTAAAAATATATTTTTATCAGGTATATTATTAAAAAATATTAAGATGATGAATCTCTTTTTCCTTGGTCGTACCAAAAGGTCAGTTCGACCGCAAAGAAAAATTTCATACACTAATTTAAAATTCTAAACTTGAAAAACATATCTAAAAATCTTAGTAATAAGGTCGCTTTTCCCTATTTTTTTTCACAATAGAAACACCTATTTTTAAGTTCTAAATATGTTACATTTATTTACACATGTGTCTTTCTTTAAACGTGACTTCTTGACACGTGACGAGAACTGCTCTCTAAAAATGTGACAAAAAGAATTTTCTTACAACTTAACATAATTTTTACTTTCAACGAAATGTAAAGCTGATATCACACGCTTCATTCGAGTGACTGGTTCAATTTAGTGCATGTACATTTTTGTTTCAATCCACGTTGTCACCGAAAAATTGGTTAGGAATGAACGTTCGTCTGCTCCTATCATTTAATTTTTCGACCATTCGGTAGACGAGTGAAGGCTCGTGCAGTCGCGCGACGCGATACTTGTAATTGTTATACCGTGAAGGTTTCTTAGAAATTGTTTTATTAAAGTCGCGTTGCGCGAGCCTTTTTTTTTTTTTTGGGTGGGAAATTATCAAATAACTTCTCCCGCTCTGGGTGGAGCGGAGGGCGTGTCAGACTCTTACTGACCAAAACCCACCCGTGTTCCTTCAGTTGCCGTGTTGCCAGGGGGCCACGATATCCCTATCGGTTTTCTTCGAACCCCCGGCAGGCTTTGGCCCTAGCGGACCCCGTCAATTCTGCTGACATCTCTTTGAGGCGCGCGTGAAACACAACGCGCCGTCGACCCGGGCTTGGTCCTTATCGGACAGCGAGCTGCCCATTACTCACAGTCCGCAAGCTCGCGCTTACGGTGGCCGGAAATCTGCCTGTGATTCCCGACGCCCAGGGCGTCTCCTCCTGCGGCAGTTAGGGGCGCGAGGGCGCGAAATTTGCCTCTCCCTCACGCGCTCCGTCTTCTCCTTCGCGAGCATTACTGCTTCGCAGAAGGAGGTGACGGCCTCCCATTTCCTCTCGCTCCGTAGCAAGGCCCGAATTAGGGCCGGACGCGAGAGATCACCGCCACCGATCGCTTCTACGAGGACACGGCGATGCCCTGCCCAAGCCGGGCAGACCTCCACCGTATGCTCCACCGTGTCCTCCGGGCGATCCACACAGTGACGATACCCGGGCGTTTCTTCCCGCTTTATCCTGAACAGGTACCTCCCGAAACAGCCGTGTCCGGTGAGCACCTGTGTCAGGCGTCGCGCGAGCCTTGAAAGATCACCATTGCCGAAATTCAACATCGTTGAATCGGTTCACAATTGGTTTAAAACAGTTTGATAATGTTTCTAGTTAAAACAGATCTTAAATAGCGAAAAACGTTGCGTTTTTCTTTCATTTCAATTTCTCCATCGTTAATTGAAATCGATCAGTACCAAAATGGACTTATTTTTTCAGTCATCTCATGAAATATTCAGGCATTTAAAAATATCTGTAAGGTTTGAACTACTTTTCATTGTTCTATTTGAGGTCATATTATTACATAATGTCCCTCCACATGTATGGAAAACGTGTCTTTTTTACATTTTCTCACGAAATTATTCAACGAAGTGTATTGCGCAATTTCATATTATTTCAATATAGGGATGATGACTAAAATTTTTTTTTCTGTCATGTTTATTATTAAAAAATATTGGACGCGTATTTTTTATTTTTTTACGTTATCAAAAGATTACGGCGATACATTGATTTAAAATGTGCCATGACGTCACGAGTATGTAGATTTTATACTCACTTGTGACGTAGTGACCCTCTACTCCCAATTTTTATTATCTGACGGACTAAATAGAATTTCTTTTTTTTGACCCTGGTATCATACTAAACAGAAAATTTTATTTATCATGTCATATCAATTGGTAAATGTAAAATTGTAAAACTGGAAATAGAGCTTATTATTATTTCGCCAGTTATGTTTAAGTCCCATGTAATAGGGGGCGAGCCTATTACCATCAACCGGGCACAAATTCAGACTTCGGGCTGCTACTGCGAAATTTCTGATGGAAAAACTGAATAACACTTTGCCCGTCTTGGGAATCGGACCCATGCTGCCTCATGCGATCAACGAGGCAGGTCTGTTTAGAATATTTAAGGTAAAACAAAAATACGAATTAAAATAAAGGATGCATAACCTTGTTGACAGTCAGTAGGTACATACTACCTTGACCGCGTACCCCATTTGAAAGTAATATGGTTGTCTGTGGAAAAAAAAAGATATTCCGAATTACGCATCAATCCAAAGAGGTAGAAATCAATTTGAATATCGAATGATCGATCGATTCTCGAAAGCTCTGTTTATTTTTAAAGGTTGCCCCACACTGCTTATTCTGTAGGGTTGAAGAAAAGTAATAAAGAAGATAAAAAAACTTAAACAATTATAAAGAATACTTCCGAAACCTTTAAAGTAAAAATACTTGCATAGAGCATTAATCCGTAACGCTATATAAATAAAGAGCACAATCGCGTTTTCAAAAATGAGGTGTCGGTAACGGTGTAGCGAGTTCAATTGTTTTTTCTCATCTCAAAAATGCCCAACGCACCTAAAGAAGTTTTCACTTCAAAAAATTCTGTGAAGTGTGAAAAAGCTTACTACTCTTAAAGTATTGCAATTTATTAAATAGTATAATCACAATTATTATAGGAAACTAGGCACAATTGATTAATTTCTTCATAATAGTAAAAATAATTAAAAAAAAACATGACGTTCCTGCCAAAAAACTGACTAAAAAGTAATAAACAATTCGTATTAGTTAAATAAAAAGTTTAATAAAATTGTCATTGCAGTGGGGGTATCGTTCCATGGAACACTTTTTAATCTAAGAGGGATGAGGTTAGGATTCTAACATACATCCAAATATGTTCAGGCATTTAAAAGTTATTGTGGATTAAAGAAACTCACATACATACATGAACCCTGAAAACATTACACTCCTTTTTTGAGCAGTCGTGTAAAGAAGAGGACACAAAATAATTGCTTTATTTCCTCGAACGATTTATAGGAAGTACAAACAGCAAAAATGCTTGGTATGCAGGAAAAAATAGCTGGAAAGATACTGGAAAGATTAGCCAGTTTGCAATGGCTAAAGTAGTAGCCATGACGTAATACCTACAGTCAGCTTTAATAAGATGCACATGCAGAGAAGGTTTCATTTTATTGTCTACAAGCTTTGTTACTTATTGTATTAAATCAACGTGTTGTTGTATTTTCAACTTTCGTCGCTGAGACGAGCGTTGAAAATCCATCAGCTCGCTTTTGTTTTGGTATACATTTAGGTGTCGCCTAGAATTCGGGCATTAGTAGTTCAAGGTAGGCTTCGTTAAGTTAAAAGTAAATTCATTTTTTTTAAATCTATACTAATATTATAAAGAGGAAAGATTTGTATTTTTATATGTAACAAATAAACTTAGAAACTACTAAACCGATTTGAAAAAAAATTTCAGCAATGGATAGCTACATTATCAGCGAGTAACATAGGCTATATTTTATCCCCATACTCCAACGGGAACGGAAACTACGTGGCTGAAACCGCGTGACGTCAGCTAGTTTCAAATAAACCTACAAGGGCACTTATTAAACGTCAGAATCTTGGTGCACGATTCCAATTGGTCATTTCCTATGGAAAAGAGCCGGCAAGAAACTCAAAAGCTATTCTTTAAAAAATAAATGGGTATTTGCAATGTTTTAAAATTATACTATTAATACTTAATAGTAAGGGAAGCTCACCTTCTTATCAACCTGTACACTTATCTCTTATGTTGACTTTACCATAGATTAATATGGAAAGGTACAAGGAAAACGGTTGGACCTGCTATGTGCGTACGTGATGTCACACGCGTAGGACCATAGACTACGCTCTATAGCAGGGGTGGTCAACCTATGGCGCGGGCCACACAGAAGGGACGTGAGATGAGGACGAGACGTAGACGCGAAAATAGTATGCAAATGCAAAAGCACCACGAGCCGCTCAGTTTACATTACATAATATTAAAACCACATATTGTTAAAAAGACGAATTTGTCACATATTTTAATACAATCTAAGTCTAGTCTACACAACAAAAGCGGATTTTTGAAGTGAAACTTCATAGGCGGCGATTCGATGCCGGGATTGCCAAGAAGTCCGAAAGGGATATCGTGAACCCCGGCAACATGGCAACTGAAGGAACACGGGTAGGTTTTAGTCAGTAAGAGTCTGACACGCCCTCTCGCTCCACCCAGAACGGAAGAAGTTGTTTGATAATTTCCCACCCAAAAAAAAAGGCAGCGATTCGATAGTTGGACGAGAATTGAGAGTGAAATTTCAACGACGCGTCACGTTTAGGCACATTTCGTTACATGACAGACAAGAAAGATATAACTCTCTCTGTCTCTCACACAAAATCTCTTTTATTCTAAAGTTTTAAAGAAGGTTTACTTATATCACGTGTACGTCTGTGGTTTACTTTTTATTATTGCATGCACACGTGAAAAGGTTCACCTTCCCTGGTAGTCTATGACCGGCTGTTAATTTGTAGGCACGAGGCGAGCGACACGTAGTTCCAGTTAAAGTGTTGTTGTTAATTGTAGGTTGTAGACTTGTACCCAGCAGTATACTCCATAGATTTAGGTAGTTTAATAAAGTTAAACAAAAAAAAAAAAACACGTGATAAGACAGCTGTCAAGTAACCGACTAAAAGTAATACCTGTCACTTCAGTTGTCATGCTACGTCACAGTTGTACTTTTCAATTTAGCAACGTTATCATTTGTTGACGTTTAGTCTTTACAATGGACATATTACAAAATAAATCTAACTAAAAAATTGTGCTGAGCACAATTTTTTTACTTTTTAATAATATTAGTAGGATGCGATTATGGAGTATAGGTACTACATAATCAGAAAAAGTTCTATAATATACCCTAGCTTTTAGTACTAGACAGCAGTGGTGACTCAGTGGTAATGGTAGCGACTTACAAGTAGTAGATTGTAGGTTTTAACCCAGACAAGCGCTTTAATTTGTGTAAATTATTTCATCAAACTCAGGTGAAGGAAAACATCGTGAGGCATGTCCTAGGACTCTAGGATATGCCGCTCTAGGACGTGCTGGTTTCCTCAAGACGTTTTCCTTCACCACATTAAAAAATTACACAAAGTTAAGTGCTTGTCTAGGTTCGTACCTACGACATCGACTTGTAAGTCGCGGTCGTTTCTTCGGGGTCATCACTGCTCCCAAAACGGATGCTCACTAAAGCATGATTTCAAATTAAGCACAGATACTGCAGTTTTTCTTATCCCATGAAGAGTTCAGTTGATTTGCTCATGTAAAAGCAAGGTATTTCTTCGTAGAAAGTTAACTGAACATACCTGACAAAAAGTTAGGGTAATCATGATAATAAAATACTAAAAATACTATCAAAAAATTCTCCGGAAAACATCACATGAAAATTTCACCAGTCAGTGTGGGGTTAGAGTATGAATAAGCCATAGAGCGCGTTTCATTACTTATCATGGTTATTTACGTATCAGAGAGTAAACTTTATTAGGCTAATTTAAAAAATCCGTTTAAAAATGACTAATGGTTAATTGTATATTATATTTTGTGTTGCATAATGTAAGTTATTTTGTATACTATTGTATGGAATCATTTATTTTTTCTAACTTGAACAGACAGCTGTGCTGCTGGGGAGTTTATTGCGCCACTTCTTCTTCCCTGCTAAAGGCACTAGGAAGTGGTGAAGGGTGGCGTTTTTGGGGGCCTGTCTTATATAATTTTGACGTTCGAAAAGTGCTGATTCTCAGCCTAGTTTGAATAAATGACTTTTGAATTTTTAGAATTTTGACTGACGCAAAAGTCACATAAGTTTGATAAATGTAAACTTCAAAGTTCCAAAGGATTACGGACCTAATTGTTTGTACTCTTTTTGGGTCGGAAATTATCAATAAAACCCACCCGTGTTCCTTCAGTTACCTGTATGTTGAAAGTTCTAACGAATCTGTTGGTAAAATCTAAAATTTTAAAGGCCTAATTAGCGATTAAGGTCTATTTAAAACTCCGACAACAGAACCTTAAATGCTGAAGCGAGCGGAGCGAGCTCGGTGATTTTAGCTGCACACAGGCTGGAATTCATTTGAAGAGGCTGAACCGCTACTGAGCGAGCGAAGCAATTGAACCAAGCTTTGTTATTAACTATGTATACCTTCTCTGTAAAAATCTTGAAGTGACCTATCAAAAGTGTCAATCCAGCTCACTTCACCTAAGTTTTCACGGTAAGATTTTCACAGAATAAACCTCCTTGTCTTAAACATACTCTAAAGCCACAACTCACACAAATTAACGAAAATCAATCACTCCAATTTTAAAACAAAATGCCAGGTATGTTTACATGGATCTTTCAACGCCGCTTGCGCATTTACCAGAAATAAAACAATTAATTTACTAAACATTTTTAAAATAATGTTTGTTTTCCTTTCTTTAAGATAGGTGTGAAGCGTTGAAAGCTCTCTGTATCTGGCTCGTATCTTGGCGGTATTTATTTGTATTTCTCCAATCTATTCAAAGTTGTAGTGCGGTGAACCTGTCCATTAGAATGGAGTGTTCCTTGTGGCCTAGAATGAGTGAGCAGTTATTCTTATGTGTCACGTTGTCTGCCTTTTTAGGGTTCCGTAGTAAACAAGGAACCCTTATAGTTTCGTCATGTCCGTTTGTCTGTCTGTCTCTCCGCGGTCTAGCTCCGAGACCCTTAGTACTAGAAAGCTGTAATTTGGCATAGGTATACATACTTATTAATTACGCCGACAAAGTGTTTTTATTCCATGGTGTGGGATATTATTGGAAAGGTCTTTCAAAAACATTATGAGTTTGTTAAAACCATTTTTGGATTCAGAGATTCGTTTGCGAAATATTAAGCTTTAAAGTGCTAATTTTTGTTAGAGTCAAGTGTCGCCCCCCCTGCCAGCTAAATGGTTGGTTTTGAATATGTGAAAAAAATCACAGTAGTAGTTTATATAACGAAATTAAAAGAAAAACTATCACAGCTAAGTAGGCTCTACAAGTTAACGAGTAATAATCGACCAACTTAACTTTGCAGTTGCATAAACATATTTTCCCATACATTCCGTATGGGAGAACATGTTTATCAACTACAAAGTTAAGTTTGTTTTTGGGATAAATTCATCCCAACTACGGAACCCTTTATTGTGCGTGGTTCGACACGCACTTGGCCGGTTTTTTTTTTATTAGTAAGAGCGATATCACACTGATTTTTACCGTGTATCCAGCGTGAACGTGCTCTTCGCGGGTACGAGGCGAGTTAACAGCGACTACGCGACGTATACGCCGCATTTGCTCAATATTATACACTCGCTGTTCTCTCTCTTGTTCACTCACGGTAATCGCTCTCGTTACGCAAACGCGGAGAACACGTTGCGCTCACGTGGCGTGCTCGCTATGCACACGCAGCGAGCGCATTGAACAAACGCCTCGCTGATAATTCACTCGCAAATCGCCCGTGTGACAAGGCCCTAATGATTGAAATTGACTATTGTGTATCTGTGGTAATTTCGAAGTTTATTGTTAATAGTTAGTTTAGCGAGACATTTAGGTACCAGTTATAACAACATTTTAAAGTTTATTTAAAACTTTAAATTTATTATTACCGATATTTACATCAGCACACTATTTTAGCACAACATTAGCATTCTACAAAATCTACATAACATTAGATTTTCTCCTAAACTTCTGAAATATGCTAGTATTTACTAAATTATCCTTATCTATAAATAGTTTAACCTTATCTTTTAGTTAATGATAGCAGAAGGTCACTGAACTTTACATACAAGTCAATTCTAAGAAGAATCGAATCGAATCGGCTGTCGAATCGAATCGATTTTTAAAAAAAAGTTAATATAATAATATGAAGCAGAATTGATTTTGTTGTTCTATCAAAACT
Organism: Agrochola lychnidis; assembly: GCA_963680765.1. Taxonomy (NCBI): domain Eukaryota; kingdom Metazoa; phylum Arthropoda; class Insecta; order Lepidoptera; family Noctuidae; genus Agrochola; species Agrochola lychnidis. Next base: position 17,998,423 of record OY796872.1, read on the forward strand.
AAAGGAATTGTCATGCCGAATGCATTAAACGAATGTGTTCTTTATGTGTGTACTAAGTTGTGTAGTGTGTACTAATATTATAAATGCGAAAAAATGTAAGTGTCTGTCTGTCTTTTACCTACTTTGGACCATTATTTTAATTTAATTTATTTGATGTTGTATATACTATACTTATCGGACAGTACCGACAGACAACTGACACTTCCCAAATTTAACGAAATAGCTCCAGAAATCAAAATTATTGAAAAAAGCTCTCTTCGTCTCCTTGGGTCTCCAATCTTTGAAAATTCCTTTCCCGCTTTTATTGAGGAAAAAATACAAAATTTCAGCGACGTTTCGGAAAGATTGTTACAAATTAATATGCATTCGACCATCACCCTTATTCGTTACTGCTGTTTCGGCCCTAAATTAACTTATTTTCTTCGCGCTTCCCATTTATGGAAGCACACTCACCTTTTAGAAAAAATGTACCAAATTATCCGACACACATTAACTTCAATTTTAAATGTGGCCCTGGACGACCGAGCTTGGGCACAAGCTACTCTTCCCATTCGTATGGGAGGCCTCGGCGTCCGCAAAATTTCGAGTATTAGTCTACCGGCTTTCATATCCTCGGTCCATGGCACTGAGAAATTAATCAGGAAAATTCTAGCCTCCACACTGATTAATTTTGATGTGCCGTGCTTCACTGAGGCTATGAATGCCTGGAGAATCGCTTGCCCGAACTCTGATCTACCCGATTATCTATCTTCTCAAAGGCGGTGGGATGAGCCGCTCTGCAGAGTAGTACAGAACAATTTACTTAACACGCCTACTACTACTGCGGAGCGTGCGCGCCTGCTGGCTGTGAGTAAGTGGGAATCGGATCTGTGGATTCATGCACTACCGTCGTCGAATATAGGCACTTTGCTCGACGACACCACTTTCCGCCTCGCTGCTTCCCTACGACTAGGAGCTCCATGTTGTTCTCCTAATCGCTGTCACTGTGGCGAAGTTGTCAACAGTCTCGGCCATCACAGCCTGTCTTGCAGCCGAAGTGCGGGCCGCTTAGCGCGGCACGCAAACATCAACGACATCATCCGACGAGCTCTTGTCACCGCCGCGGCGTTCCAGCTGTATTAGAACCCAATGGCCTGGCACGCGACGATGGCAAGAGACCGGACGGCATGTCCTTATTTCCATGGAAGGTGGGTAGGCCTTTAGTGTGGGACGCAACCTGTGTCGACACTCTTGCGCCATCCCATCTTCCTAGCTCTGCGTGCTGTGCTGGTGCTGCTGCTGCGGCTGCAGAAAACCTCAAGCGGCGTAAGTATAATAACCTCATTGGTAACTATACTTTCGAGCCGTTTGGGGTTGAAACCCTCGGGCCGTGGGGTCCGAGTGCCCATGGCCTCTTCCGTGACATCTCAAAACGGCTATTTGACACTTCCCGTGACCCAAGGGCTGGTGTTTACCTTGGCCAGAGGCTAAGCATTGCCATACAACGTGGCAATGCGGCCAGTCTCTTGGGTACATTACCAATCGACAGCGATGCGGATGAATTTTTCGACGCTATATTTTAGTTTGTAAATAGTTCTAGTTAAGTTAGTATATAATATCTATTTTTATTTTGTAAATAATTAATAATTAGTTTTCTAAATAATTTCTATATTAAAGAGAGAAATCGTATGGCAAATTTGATGTTTAAGTCTACGACATGTATTTTAATTCATCAAACAATTTTTATTTTGATTCCTTTGACATTTGTAGCATGCTGCATTTATTTTACTTTAAATTATTATTTTGAGTGTAATAATTTTGTAATGTTATTTTAATAATTATTTAATTAGATAAACAATAATATAAAAATATTTTCACACCATAATAGGTAATATTACAGAGTACTTTATATTTATTTATAACATCTGTTTATACTTACCTATATTAAGCAAATAAATAATTTGATTTGATTTGATTTACTTCTACTACATACTGCTACTTCTCAGCCTGGATTATCATCATCATCATCTGCCTAGCCTTTTCCCAACTATTTTGGGGTCAGCTTACAGTCTAACCAGATACAGGTAATCTTAGCATGGATATCTCTTCCGCCAGGCGGTCTCGCCCGCGTGATATCTTTATAAATGAAAGCCTATGTTACTCAGTGATAATACAGTAACTGTGTGAGTCTTTATAATGTACACATATCGAAATTAGGGAATCTATGCTTAATTTTATTGACGGAAAAAATATTAAAAAAATCGAAAAAAAAAATGGAATTAATTTTTATTTTTAACACAACGGTGTAACTTTTAAATTAAATGATCCATCGTGATGAAACAAAATCCATAATGATTGGAAGTAATTAGGGCGTCCTCATAAATTGAAAATTGTGGAAATAAAACCACCCTCAATTGAGAAATATACAAATAAACATATTTTTTTTTACCCGATAACATTTTCCATCGAAAAAAAATGTGACGTTTTTTTTCCGTTTTCCTGAAAATTACCACGTAAATAAACTCTCAGTACGAAACCTAACAACACCCTTACGGAATGTTTTTTTTTACATGTTGTATAAAAACAGTACGTATCATGAGATTTTGCTCTTTTAATAGGAGTTACATACTACGGGGTCGGGTCGTCATCCTCCCACAGAATTCTCTTAATAAACCATTCGCGGAACCAAAACGATTCCGAAATAGCGGAATACCTGATCTCGCATTCTAATGTAAAATTAGCAAATGTTTTCATAATACGTCCATAAATTGAGATTCTAAATTCTAGCCGGCATTTTTAGTAGCTACTACGAATGATTTGTGCGTTACTAAACGTCTAAATATAGGGCCAATTATTGGGTAAGCTGGATAGTGGGTATGCCCATTTTTGGGAGTTGAGCTTTTTAGAATGTCTGGATTTGAATTCCGGACAAATTGAGGCAAATCCCGCGCGGGATATCCTTAACGTTTTTGGACCTTAGTATTAGGTTGTATATTTATTGAGGTAGTAGTAAAATTTAATCAGAGAGGCAACCGGATGGCGAGTGATAATTTGGGTCTTGAAGTGATACCGAACCCTGAATGGACCCCAAATGGACGGGGGTGGAGATATGGGGGGGTAAACATTTTTTTGTTGCCATTCGAAATTTAAGGTCTAATAAGTGCAAGGAATTTGTGTGTATCAATGATAAAATTCCCCCTTATTTTCTGTGACAATTCCCCCTTATTTTCTGTGGCATTTTTTTTTTTTTTCTGTAGGGCATCTCATAGCTGGTTCCGAAAACCGTGGCTGTTTAACCGGTCAATCCTGTGGTTGCCTTAAGCTACTACAATCAAAGCCTCCAGCCAGGGCATACAAAAACTAAGCTAAAAAGCTTAGGATGAACGCTCGCTAAGGGCACCCCCTGTGGGGTACGAGCCTCGGCTTAGGGCGTTATCCGGAGGGAGGACATCAAAAGATGGGACGGTCTGGATCAAAGGGTTTTGATAATTATTATTAGACGGGGAATTTAAAGCTACGTGCACAGCTGCAACAACTGCTGGCACCTCGTTTTCGAGCAAGGGTCGGGGGGAAGTATTATTTACTCAGGGGCGCGGCGGTCGAGATGGCAAAAGACCTCGGCGGCGAGGTTGGAATGACGGAAGGCGTCTGTATTTGTACACTGTACTTGTTTCCATATTGCTCTCCTGGAGGAGGGTTATGGGGTCATCGGGGTCTACGAGGATATGCCTTGGACGGCGAACATGACTGATTTTTTTCTGTGGCAAGGAGTTTCAAGAATTATATACAGCGTAAGACATTACTTCAATTATAACAATGTTGGGGGTGCCAATTTTTTTAAATTATATAAATAGTGTATAAACTTCAAAGCAACCGCATTTCCATCCGGTTGCCTCATCAAAAAAAAATATATTTTGCCTCCCCCACCCATATCTCCGCCCCGTCCATTTTGGGGTCCATTCGGACGGTACGGGGAGGTTCGGTACCACTTCAAGACCCAGATTACCACTCGCCATCCGGTTGCCTCTCCGATTAAATTTTACGTGCCATAGCTTTAACTTATAATACTGTTTACATTTTCGATTGTCGGGGGAATTTAGCAACAAGGGCCTATTTAATGTTGCAACATTTCTGTCAAAAAATTACATAATTGTCACATTTTCACTATGAAAAAAAAACGTACAAAATGATCGGATTGTCGCCTGCCACTGTCGTCTGTCGGTTTTAGTAAATAGACCCCGTAAAATCTAACTTAAATAATAATTAATTCGGCAGCCATGTTGAATTTTACAGACCAAGGTGTATCTTCAGTAAGTTTTTCTGAGATGGTTTGGTCATTTTGAGAGAATGAATGAAAGGCGACTAACAAAATGTATTTACAAGGCTGATGTGACTGGAAACGCCTGGAGGGGACGCCCTAGGAGGACATATACTGACTTTATTGCTGATGTTCTTCAGAAAGGCCAGGTGCGTAGTACTCGCAACCGGCGTGCGTGTATGACCAGATGTATGAACGTAAACGAGGCAAAAGGAGTATGTAAGGATCGTAGCAGGTGGCGTTCTGAAGTTTCTGCCTATCGCCATAGGAAGAAGACGTGAAAAACACCGTAACTTATACAGAATTGAGGAAAATACCGAAAATTTACGAAGAAAAATTGAAGGTTACATGGAAAGATATACGTAGTACATGCGTGTGACCTTACTGGATACCTAGTTAATTATACATGAGAATTCTGTGAAGGAACAGTGCAGTATCCAAAAATATGGGGAAAACGGAAAGCTATTTTTTTAAGAAGCCATTTTCTTTTTTCCTGTGGTTAATGGCTAGCCTGGTGTCAGAGTTTTTATGTCACGCATGACTTGGCTTGAGAAATACCTATCTCTCAGACATGCCGGTTTCCTCACGATGTTTTCCTTCACCATTTTGAGACCAGTGGTGATAAAATTAAATACACAAAGTAAACTGCCTGTCTTGGTTCGAACTCACAACTTAAAAGTCGTAAGTCGGAGCCAATACCACTTGGCTATCACTACTCCAGACCACTGACATGGACACTGCACCATTTACCAGATATATACAGCGAAATTATAATTTTATAAATAAATCTTATATAAAAAATTCTCGTGTCACAATGTTAGTTACCTTACTCCTCCGAAACGGCTTTACTGATTTTTACCAAATTTTATATGTATATTCAGTAGGTCTGAGAATCGCCTACTATCTATTTTTCATACCCTTAAGTGATAAGGGTTGTCCATCCCAAACAAATAATTGGCAAAACAACGTTTGCCGGGGTCAGCTAGTAAAAATATATAAATAATTTATTTTGGACCTTACACAACATTTTATAAACCTGCCAAACTGCGTGACAGTTTGTCGGCAGGATTAGCGCTCGTCTTAAAACATTTGGTAATTAATCTAATTAAACATCAGTAGGTACAAATAGTATAAGGACGGTAAGAATATTTTTGTTGAGTAGAATTTATTAATTATTTTCACATGTTCCGACTATTTCGTTAACTTATAGGCAGACAGCTTATGTCGTGGTTAAAAAAGGTAGGCAGACAGCAAAGTAGACAGTGGGTTTAGCTGCCAAGTTCAGTTTTTTACAAGGATCTCTACTGCTCCTTCCTAAAAACGCAACATGTCTTAAGCAGATATCAGACGCTTCAATTTTGTCTTTCATTCGAAGTGAATTAATTGAATCTGTACCCTAATTGCGTAACCCATCATCATCATCATCAAGCCTATAAATGTTCCCACTGCTGGGACACAGGCCTCCTCTCTGTGAGAGGGAGTGGGCCGTAATCCACCACGCGGGCCCAGTTGGTAGATGTCACATGTCTTCGAATTTTCGGTTCTAGGACATGCCGATTTCCTCACGATGTTTGATTGATTGCGTAACACAGTTTCAATCAAATCTTTCTTTCAATTGTAATTTTGAGTGAAATTTTGATTTCAATTGTAGGTAATTTTGAAAAAAAAAATGCATTGTCATGTATTTTTTTTTTTTGTTTTATTTTTATTTTGCAACCAATTTTGTTCACCATAAATGGAAAAACATGTAGCCACCTAATATTAATTATAAGACTTTCATACTGTACTATTTTTTTTTTTACTTTAGCCTACACTGTCCCACTGCTGAGCAAAGGCCTCCCCCAAATCCTTCCATGCATCCTTTTCCAAGGCCACCTCCATCCAACCCTTGCGGTACGCGTCTAGGTCGTCTCGCCACCTCTTCCTGGGCCAACCTCGGCACCACCGTCCATCCTCATGCACCCACCGTGTGGAGACTGTACTCATGTTTTACAAAATAAATATTATTTTATCTTATCTTAATTACAATCCGAGGTTTTTGAAGGATATTACTAATCCATTGCTTCGGTTAGGTAAACAACGCAACGTAGTGAACTGTCAGTATGAATCCCATTCGATCATTTAACAATTATTAGTGTCGACTCGATCATTGATCAATTCAACGATTGTGGATGAATAGACGAAATAGTACTGTTAAAATATTCGGATCATGAACCTCTGTGCTAACAGGAAAATGATAACGAAATAAAAAAACAATTGTTTCGTGCATAATACTTAGATGTATTATGTATACATTTACTTCTATTTAAGGATACACGCTCAGTGTTCGTCGACTGTAGCTTGACCACATCTTATCTATACATATTTATGTATACTATACATGTAATAAAATCGTAAACTTTCTTAGTCTGTACATTAAAAATTTTTGCAAAAAAAAGTACTGGAAAACACGAGAAATAAGTTGTAGAATTTAAAAAACATTATTTTTCAAATTTTGTCTGATTGTCGGCTTGTTTGTTCGTTTGTGTGCACATCGCCTAAAAGCCACTTATTGAATTCAGAATCGAATTACTGAAAGATACTACAAGAAGCAGCGAGAAGCTTTATTGTAAATATCATTCAGCGTTTATTTCATCAAAATCGACTTACAGAATCAAAAGTTATTAAGTTTTAAAATTGAGTTAGTAAGTATGTGTGACTGCGTTTTTCTTTTACATCACGCATCGGATTTTGATGCGGTTTAAACCATAATTTAGAGAATTTATTCCGGAAAGATTAAGTCAATAATATATTAATACTAACAGCCCGCCCGTCTTCACACGGGTAGCACTTATCTATGGTGCACCTACCTATCTACCTACCTACCCACACCCTACCTACGTAGGTACGTACCCTATCTACACCTGCCTATCTACACCTACCTACACCTACATTGTCCAGTAAAAATGTCAATTTAGATTATCCGCCTGTTCCTTTGCTTTTTTCATTTTTTTTTAAGCCACCCCTGTATTGTATTAAGGCGAACAAAACAAAAAAAAAAATCAAATCGGTCAAGCCATTTTCGAGTTTTTGCGAGACTAATGCACGGTAACTGATTTTTATAAATATAGATTAAGAGGCCGGCGAACATGGCTCGTAACTACAAATCGAGATGTTTGTAAAATTCAATTCCAAGCACGTTGCGCTAGTGTGAGTGCCAGTCGGAGCGATGTACACCTACAGTGAGCAATACTACCACGCACACATTGACAATTATTGCTTGACGCGAGAGCACTACTAGCTTTCGAAAATTTATGATAAATTTGGATGTGTTCCGTAATACAAAAAATTATGAATGAAAACCTAATGTATTTCCATTTGTTTTTCGATAATTTGTAACTTGATAACATAAACTATGCTTCTGCGGAAACAATATTACAAATATTGTTGTTTATAATACAGAAAAAACAATGTGAAAACATGTCATTTACGCTGTAAAAATGTACGAAATGCAATTCGCTTACACTTCATTTAAAGGTAATTTTTTGGAAATAAAAAGACGTAGGAGCCTAGATAAATACTGTCTTAATCCGAATATCAACATAATATGGTGAAAATATGCTCAAATTGCAAATGATTTATGTGTTGCGTTTGTATGGACAATTCATGCGTCGCCGCATTTTTAAACTTAAATATAATAAAGACATTTATATGTTTGTCAATTCGTAAAAACTATGCAAAGCACCCCGGTAAAAAGATAAGTTTAGAGTCATGCATCTGAATATTTTCATGAGCGGTCTTTTGCATTTTCAAGTGCAAAATTGAATTTCAAAGTTTGATTAGTAATTTTTAACCTAAGTTAAAATGTATGAAACCATTGACTCTCATGAATTCATCGATTTGCAATTACTATGAAACCTTTTTAGCAGAAAATTATGATAAATAACTTTTTCAATATTTTTATTTTTACAAATGATGACTTTTAGTCCACCTTTGTTAATGCAAATGTTTATAAATAAACGTTGAAAAAGTAAAAACCAAGCTCCATATGGTATGAAACATAATAATTAGGTTTAGAAGGGAGTATAATAATTTTTAGGGTTCCGTACCTCAAAAGGAAAAAACGGAAACCTTATAGGATCACTCGTGTGTCTGTCTGTCTGTCCGTCTGTCACAGCCAATTTGCTCCGAATCTAATGGACCAATTAAGTTGAAATTTGCCACACATATGTTGTATTTCTGTGATTGGGACACAGACGTGTAACGTAAATAAATGAATTTTGAATATTTCACTTTTGGGGGGCAAATAATAAAATGAAAAACAAAAGTTTTGCAAACAGTACCGTGTGACATCAAATGAAAGGGCTTCTTGCGAGGATCTCAAATATAATTTTATATAAAATTTTAAAATAAATACTTTTAAAGATATTTAAGAAAATCGATGAAAACTTAGGAAAACCTATAAGAAGTCTATGGTTTTAAATTATATGGTAAATCTCTCAATATTTTGCGTACAAACTTACATTTGCAGTTGGAATGTATGGGAAAACATGTATTTCAACTACAATGTTATTTTTGTATTTGAGATTTTATCCCAACTACGGAACCCTTCATTGTACGTAGTCTGACACGCACTTGTCCGGTTTTTTATATAATATTTGACTATTGAAGCAATGGAATTATAATTTTAGAAATATTTTTTAAATCACTTTAATGTGATTAATGTGTGTGTGTATTAGACGGTTTTTTGGTTGTTGTTAAAAGAAATCGAAAAATATGGTATAAATTTTATGTAAATAAATTAAAACGTAGGTCGGTATCAGCAAGGCAAAGGAATCAAAATATCCACATTGATGAAGGAATCAATCGTGAACCTGCGATTGTCGCCAATGAAAGTGCTAAAAAAAAAATCAACCGTCTTCCAAAAAAAATATTTTTCAGTTTTTATTTGTGGTACCTACCCCACACAAATTCGAATACCACTACCTGCTATGTAAATAACAGTGACAGGAACTTAAGATATCATCCATATACTAGTGGGAAAAAATACGTATTATTGAACCCAACTCAAAAACATATGGGACCACACGGGAAGCACCAGCTTTCAAATAAAAAAAGAATCATCAAAATCGGTTCACCCAGTCGAAAGTTCTGAGGTAACAAACATAAAAAAAAATACAGTCCAATCGAAAACCTCCTCCTTTTTTGAAGTCAGTTAGAAATTAAGTAGCTTCAAAATAGGTTTTTTTTTTCTGCTTTATGACTTATTGTATTCATGAGTAAATTGAAATTATATTAAAAGTATTACTATAAATTATTATCAAGCTATACATTTTCAGTAAAAGCTGACCACTCAATGTACGGAAAACCGAGGTTCGGTTTACTCGAAATATGTGTAAAGTGTATAGTTTGATAATATTATGTGGTATTTTGTAGTTTACTACTATGAATAGAAGCATTGTGCAAAACCTCTATAGTTTATTTGGAAATTGACGCAGGTATAACATAGGTAGTTTATAAAAGTGGTTGAGTCATTAATAATTTCCTTTGTTTTTTTTTTTGTAAAGTATATTTTACAATAAGTGCCGAATTGTAGAACTATCTTAGACCTAAGTTTTTTTCAATGTTTTGTTCTAAATATTGTACGGTGGTACAGAACCCTTCGTGTGCGAATCCGACTCGCACTTGGCCGGTTTTTTTTTTAAATTGGTTTTGTTTTATTTTGCCACTATCTTCCAAAACTGTTCTCACATGTAAAAAATAACAATCTCTTTAAATTTATTTAATTTAAAAAATATGTAATGTATAAGTAACTAGCTTTTTGCCCATGACGAAATATATCCTATGACACTCGCTTTCTATTAGTGAAAGAATTTTCGAAATCGGATCAGTAGTTCCGGAGATTAACCCCACATACAAACTCACAATTTTAAAAAATATTGTTTTTGTTAATTTTTTTTTTTTGTTTTTTTTTATTGTTAGTATAGATGAAATATTATATTAATAGTAAGTACTTTCTTTTTGTTCTTAGATATAATTCGTTGGTCGACGGCGCGTTGTGTTCCACGCGCGCCTCAAACAGATGTCAGCAGAACTGACGGGGTCCGCTAGGGCCAATGCCTGCCGGGGGTTCGAAGAAAACCGATAGGGAAATCGTGGCCCCCGGCAATAGGGCAACCGAAAGAACACGGGTGGGTTCTAGTCAGTAAGAGTCTGACATACCCTCCCGCTCCACCCAGAGCGGGAGAAGTTATTTGATAATTACCTACCCAAAAAATTTAAAATTGGTTTTATTACTGTGTGTCACTTAAATATTGCTCTATTACAGTCTACATTATTATCAATGTCTCCTATCTTTACAACTTGGCCGACATGACGTCATAGCCTATGAACAATCCGACGTGCTACTTCCTGCCGTGCCCCGAATCACGCCATTTTTATCTGCGCGGGAGTCTCCTATGACACAGATTAATTGTAACATGGATACTTAGAGGTCATCCATAAATTACATCACTTAAATTTTAATGATTTTTCGAGCCCGCTCCCCGTCCTCGTCACAGGTGGTCATATATGTGTGACCCCTCCCCTGGTGTGAAGTCACATATTTTGCCATTTTAAATTAATCTTTAAAGTTTTGTCGTTAGAGTTGAAGTTTAGAGTTTTAATACGTAATAATTATACATGTGAAATAACGAATCCCATGCCTTGCCACTTGTTTTTTTTTGTGTTTTATCATGTTTAGATAATTATCGATACCATCACGTCTGTGGAGTTTTACTACCTAATTTAATTTGGCCCTGTATATAACTAACTGTTACCCGCGACTTCATCAGCATGTATTTATTTTTTTCATCATTGTTATAAAATTTTATGAGATGAAAAGTCTCCTATGTCCTTCTCCAGGTCCCAGGTTACCTATCTGTTCGATTTCTTAACAATCGGTTCAGTGGTTTCGAGATTTACGAACGAAAAAAGTGAAAACGTGAAAAGGTAACAGACAGACATAATTAGCATGGATCATAATATCTAATAACAAATAGATAATAATCTGAAATTTTTATTTTAGATTATCGTGAGCCGAGTCCTCGTACTTCTTCGTTTAAATCCATGTTAAAGAAATTCTCTCGGATGTTCGCAGTTAAGCTTCTGTATACTACATACTCTGTGGCCACATGACGTCACGTCATAGTATACGTTACGTCGACCACGTGTGTCCGGTATTGTGTGTGTGGGTTCGCAAATATCCGGACAGTCCCGATTTAGGCCATTATGGGGAAATATTATTTTACCAACTAGGTATAATTAAGTGGCTTGACTTGTTGGTTCGGCTGTCGTAAAAAGTGGCTGTCGAGTGTGAAGTTCTAGGTTTGATTAATCTAAAATTTTTTTTGGAATTATCTATGGATAATAAGAGTTTATAGTAGCAATATATATTTTTTTTATGTCGAAAAAAAATCAAACTTACTCTGCCCGCAGTTATGTGAATCTGGTAGTTTTACGTTTTTAATTTGATTCATCTCCTACAAGAACGTAATAATAGTTTTTCATGTCGTTAAATTGTCTGTAAAACTTGCATGACCAAGTCATATATACAGGGTGTTTGGCAGAACGTTGAACACACGAAAACGGTGGATAGGTGGGGTCATCTGCTACTTACTCAACCCTAATTTATTTGGCCCTGGCTCCCTGGATATTTAAAAAAATTTTTTTTTGCTTTCTTCTAGTTTCACCACTTTCTTAACTTTAAAGTGTAATTTTTATTAAAAATGGGTAAAACATGCAATATTTTTTTTTTTTTTTTAAATCTTTAATGTTGGCAGATAACATCTGAATAAAGCAATAACTTTATGTTAGCTAGAAAAAAGTTATGAGTCCTTAAACTTACAGAAAGATGTAAAAAATACTTAAATCTTAATTTCAACTTGCATTAATTAAAAAAACCAGGGGGGCTAGGGCCAAATAAATTAGGGCTGAGTAAGTAGCAGATGACCCCACCTATCCACCATTTTCGTATGTTCAACGTTCTGCCAAACACCCTGTATATAGCCAGGGTTTTAGTGCATAGAATTCGCTGTAATTTAGTCGATTCTATATTTAGAAAATTATTACATTGACCGATACGATGTACTGTGCAAAAAAGTCGCTCAAGGTTACATTACCAACAGTGCCTTTTTTCAACGCATATTAAGATCCTAATTTGATATGATAGATAACCGCCGCTGTGGTCTGGTGGTTGGACCCACCTATCTCATACCCAGAGATCCCGGGTTCGATTCCCAGTGGAGGTTCTAAGTCCGCCTGGCTAGCTACCACCATCATATCAAGTCTGTCGCCATAACAACAATGTTAACAGCATTGTTGTGTTTCGGCAATTAGATATAAGATAGCCAGTTCCTCTGTTGTTGAGGATTCCGGGTGAAGCTCGCTTCCATCTTCGGCCTGATCATCACTTGCCATCAGGTGAGATGCAGGCCAAGAGCTTACCCATCGTGGTAATTTTTGCTGTCTGGATACCTAGGTTAAAGGAGATGTCCGCTTTTTGTAGGGACGTATTTTTTTTATTCCGAGAAAAATCTAACCAGCATCAAACTACATCTAAATAAAAACAAAAAAATATGAAACTAGGAACCACTAAAATAATATTTTTAGACCCCTCCATTTATGAGAAAAATTATAAAGTATTTAAAGTACAAATATTTTATTTGTTGATGACAACTATGACAAATAAGTTATAAATTGACACATGGTAGTGTCATTACTGTCAATCAATTGCCAGTGATGACACTAACATGTGTCAATTTTGACAAGTTTACTATTTGAATATGTCAATATGACATAAATTGATACAGTACTGTCATTACTGTCAATGAATTAACAGTAATGACAGTAACATGAGTCAATTTTGACAAGTTTACTATTTTATGGGGTGTGTTCACTAATTAACCTAGATTATTAGAAAGGTTTGTTCGTTTTAGGAGTAAATTCTTACTAAAATAAAAAAGATTTTTCTCAAAATTGGAGGTCTTTAAAAATGTATGATAAAGTTAGAACCACTAGTTTTTGGGATGTCTATTCAAATATATTTAACTTATCCTGGTTAGAATGATTGAATAATAAAAAACCATTTTAGGACATGTCCTTTTCGCTTTTATTGAAATAGGTATTACTTTGTCGACCCATTGAGAATAGTTTCAAAAGGTAGGAAGACCGAGCGATCAGCGAAGTGAGCTCAAAAATTTTAGAACCCCGTCCCGGTTAGAGGTAAGGTTTCCTAGGTTATTCATACATATATAGGAGTTACAATGTCGACTTTCACAGAAAACTCTGAGTAAAAGAAAATGTAGGATACTAGAGCAAGCGAAACTATCTGTGTGCCAGATTTCGTCCAAATCCGATAAGCAGTTTTTGCGCTAATCCACAACATACATCCAGACGAATAGACAAAGGGACAAAATAAAAAATATTTTCAACATCAGACTCGTTCAAAAATATTTAATATTCAGTTGTGACTTCGTTCGAAAAGAGAAAATTTAGGTTTTTAACCGACTTCCAAAAGGAGGAGGTTCTCAATTCGACTCTATGTTTTTTTTTGTATGTTTGTTACGCGATTACTCCGCCAATTATGAATTGATTTTGATGATTATTTTTTTTTTGGTAGGTCATACTTCAGAGGTGGTCCCATATAAATTTTATTAAATTTGCTTGGGTAGTTTTTGAGTTAGCTTCAATAATACGTATTTTTTCTCACTTAGTATGTGGATGATATTTATAATAAGTTCCTGTCACTGTTATTTACATAGCAGGTAGTGGTATTCGAATTTGTGTGGGGTAGGTACCACAACTAAAAAGTGAAAAACTTTTTACAAAAAAAACAACCGACTTCAAAAAAAACACTACAAAGTGAAAAATAACTTTAATTTCGGAAGTCGGTGTCTTTGGTTTTGAATTTTCGTTCTTTGTCACCGACTTCCGTAATACGTATTATTGAAGCTAACTCAAAAACTACCTAAGTAAAGTTAATAAAATTTATATGGGACCACCTCTGAAGTATGATCTACCAAACAAAAAAACAAAAAAAGAATCATCAAAATCAATTCATAATTAACGGAGTAATCGCGTAACAAACATACAAAAAAAAAAAACAGCATACGGTCGAATTGAGAACCTCCTCCTTTTGGAAGTCGGTTAAAAATGAAAACTTTTTACAAAAAAAAATACAACCGACTTCCAAAAAAAATACTACAATGTGAAAAATAATTTTGGAAGTCGGTGGCAAAAAACGAAAATTCTAAACCAAAGACACCGACTTCCGAAATTATTTTTCACTTTGTAGTGTTTTTTTTGGAAGTCAGTTGTATTTTTTTTTTATAAAAAGTTTTTTATAAACTTGGCATGACGTGTTAGAATCCTTTTTTCGATCTTTTACTAAAGTTCAAACGGTTCACATACAACACCTTGAGATTGTATCGGAGGAACATTGTGTGTTTTTTGCCTATTGTAATTAATTATTTGTTTAAAGGTACTCATGTTTTTTGTGAAAATACTTATGTCATTGAGTGTTGGTTGTATGACCTCATTGACAGTGCTTTGAACTTTGGACTGGACGCTGAGTTTTAAGGACTCAGTGTCGTCATCCTCATCTTATTTAATCTTGTTTAATGATTCTAGACAAACTACTTCATGTAGGTAAAACAAAATACCCGGATAGAAAATGATGGAATGTTCGATTTGCCCTTCATATTTTTAACAGAGTTCAAAAAAGAAAGAGGTTCTCAATTCGGCTGTATTTTTTTCTTTTTTTTACCTCGCACCTCTGTCATTTATAAACCAATTTGGAAAATTATTTGAAATGTTTGTTTGAGGTTTTGTTTCTAGCTGTCAATCGAATCCAAGAGATGATACTTCATACTTCATGTAGGTAAAACAAAATACTCGGATACAAAATTATGAAATGTTCGATTTGCTCTTCATATTTTTAACAGAGTTCAAATAAAGGAAGAGGTTGTCAATTCGGTTGTTCTTTCTTTTTTCCTTTTTTTTTACCTCAAAACTCTGTCAATTATAAACCAATTTGTTTTTTATTTATATTTGAATACATATACTTCCAGATTGGTCTCATTTAAATTTGGTCAAGTTCTGATGAGTAGTTTTTGAGTTAGCTTCAATAATTATGTATTTTGTCCACTTATAGTGTATGTTTATGATGTTATAATAACTTCCATTTACTGTTATTTATACGTACATTGCAAGTAGAGGTATGAATACATACGAATTTATGTGGCGTAGGTACCACATCTAAAAAGGGAAACGCAAAAAAAATTACGAGAAAAAACCGACTTCCAAAAAAACACTAAAGTGAAAAATAACTTTACTTTCGGAAGTCGGTGGCAAAAAACGAAAATACAAAACCAAAGAAACTGGCTTACGAATTAAAGTTATTTTTCACCCGGAAAAAAACTTAAGGAAACTTCGACTTAGCGTTCATCTTTTGTCATATAGAATTAAAGCCATAAAGTGGTTTAGAACCAGAAAGAGGGGCTATGCCCGGCAGTAAGATACTATTGAGTATAACATAAAAACCCATTGCCACCGACTTCCGAAATTAAAGTTATTTTTCAATTTGTAGTATTTTTTTTTGGAAGTCGTTTTTTTTTTTAAAAGGTTTTTATTTTTCACTTTTTAGCTGTGGTACTTACCCCACACACATTCGAATACCACTACCTGCTACCAGTGACAGGAACTTAATATAATAATATCATCTACATACTAAGTGGGAAAAAAATACGTATTATGTAGCTAACTCAAAAACTACCCAAGCAAAGTTAATACAATTTATAACCTCCTCCTTTTTCGAAGTCGGTTAAAAAGAAGTGTGATAGGTATCTAGGACAAGGTCTATATGTGAGCTAAATTTTATCCAAATCTGTTCAGCCTTTTAGGAGCAAGTCAGTCTAAACCTTCGCATTTATTTGAGTTATTACCAGGATTAGTCCTATGAATTACATTATTTATCTTCTTCTCCATAGAGTACCTACTACGCTTTGGAATGGGCATCTAGCTTCATATTTCTGACTGACAATTCAAAAGTGCCTGTAAATGGTTTAATTGAAATAAATGTTTTGAGTTTGAGTTTAAAACGTTTACATTTGTCCTAAATGAAACCACCAGCGTGGTTCACGTACAAATAGTGAAGCTCCACAAAAAATTGAGTTTAAAATGTGATATTTATTCATTGATAACGGAGCACGCGCGTACATATCTCTTATCAGGAGGTTCAGGGTTCCTCTGATTTATCATAGGTCAATATGAGATTGAAAAGAATTGAAATATGATGATGAAAAAAAATCTGTATTGAACTAAACTGTGATTTTTATTTGCTGGACAAAATGACAGTTTTTTTTTTTTTGGTTGGGAAATTATCAAATAACTTCTCCCGCTCTGGGCGGAGTGGGAGGGCGTGTCAGACTCTTACTGACTAAAACCCACCCGTGTACCTTCGGTTGCCCTGTTGCCGGGGGCCACGATTTCCCTATCGGTTTTCTTCGAACCCCCGGCAGGCATTGGCCCTAGCGGACCCCGTCCATTCTGCTGACATCTCTTTGAGGCGCGCGTGGAACACAACGCGCCGTCGACCCGGGCTTGGTCCTTATCGGACGGCGAGCTACCCATTGCTTACCGTCCGCAAGCCCGCGCCTACGGTGGCCGGAAATCGGCTCGCGATTCCCGCCCCGGCATGACAGCGGAAATGACAGCTGCGATCGACCTTTTTAGGGTTCCGTTGCCAAATGGCAAAAAACGGAACCCTTATAGATTCGTCATGTCTGTCTGTCTGTCTGTCTGTCTGTCTGTCTGTCCGTCCGTATGTCACAGCCACTTTTTTCCGAAACTATAAGAGCTACGCTGTTGAAACTTGGTAAGTAGATGTATTCTGTGAACCGCATTAAGATTTTCACATAAAAATAGAAAAAAAACAAATAATTTTGGAGTTCCCCATACTTATAACTGAAACTCAAAAAAATTTTTTTCATCAATCCCATACATGTGGGGTATTTATGGATAGGTCTTCAAAAATAATATTGAGGTTTCTAATATCATTTTTTTCTAAACTGAATAGTTTGCGCGAGAGACACTTCCAAAGTGGTAAAATGTGTGTCCCCCCCCCTGTAACTTCTAAAATAAGAGAATGATAAAACTAAAAAAAATATTTGATGTACATTACCATGTAAACTTCCACCGAAAATTGGTTTGAACGAGATCTAACAAGTAGTTTTTTTTTAATACGTCATAAATCGTAAACCGCAATTTACCTTTCATTCAATGTTACTTGCTGCTACGGAACCCTTCATGGGCGAGTACGACTCGCACTTGGCCGGTTTTTTTTTTAAATTAACACGATAAATAATTAATATTACAGAGAGAACACGATAGCAGTGAAGGTCCTCCTGCAGAGAATGATTCAGTGGTCCTTGGTGAGAGTCACTCGGTAACTAGATTATCTACTAGGTTATTTTTAAGTCGACACCAAATATAATTTTAGTCTAGCAAATTATAATTCAGAGTATACAAAAATTGTCAATACAATTATTTTTGTTTTGTCGAGTTAAATTAGCACGCCCGGATAATAATACATACATACATACATAAACTCACGCTTTCTTCCCATGGGGATAATAAATGCTTTGTAATTACTATTTGTCTAAATTTATTATTTAATTTTAGAGTGAGAGGGCGATTATTTTATATCGCCAATTTAGTTACAGGAACTTTATTAGATGTTAGCTGTTTCATACGACGTATAATTACGGAGCTTTCAACACGATTATAATTAATTCAGAATTGAATTTTCTCGCAACAAACCTTAGACTTGCTCAGAATACTATCTCTTTTTGTACCCTAGCCCATTGTATTTGTCGCGTCACTTATTGTCTGCAGGAGCCTTAAGAATTTTCTCGAAATTCCTATGCGATAGGAAACATAGGACGGACCAAGTCGCTGATAAATTGCTTATATAAAATATACAGTACCCTGGGCGACCGAGCTCTGCTCTGGTGAAAATAGAGATTGTTCATTTAATAAGTACCTATAGAAAAGTTCAAACGAATCTGTGTATAGTACCTATTTATTCCATGCTGCCTTGATAGCAGGTACTTACTAATTCCATGCTTTTTTTAAGCTATTGCATAGCTTTTATCCCGGGCTTTGAGCGCGGCGACCGAATCAAGAAATTCCGTAACGTAACGAAAATAAAACCTAACACCCCCCACTCCGCCTACCATGTAATGACGGTTCCCATAACAACGTGACGTTGTCGTGTAATTTTTGTTTTATGTCATCACGTCATCATCCCAAGTGTAGCGTTGACAAATAGGAAGTATGGAGGTTACAAATGCTATGCAATAGCTTTACCGTGGCAGTCCCCGAGTGCCACACGTTTTTTTTTTTTTTTTTGGGTGGGAAATTATCAAATAACTTCTCCCGCTCTGGGTGGAGGGCGTGTCAGACTCTTACTGACTAAAACCCACCCGTGTTCCTTCGGTTGCCCTGTTGCCGGGGGCCACGATGTCCCTTTCGGCCCGTATTCGCAGCCACTAATTCCATGCTGCCATGATCGTTTTTTTAATGTCATAATTCATTATCTTGTTCTAAACTTTGGGCGACCGAGCTCTTTTACCTGACCAAGATTATGTCTGGACTTTAAAAGAGACTGTGACCTCTGAGTTTGTTTCGGCCTTTCTTCTCAGAGTAATCAGATAGGAAATGCCAAACCTCATCTAGTTTTTAAAATATGATTGACGTGTAAAAGTGTACTTACAGAAATGAAATTATTTGTCATTTATCTGCTCGGGTGAAAATACGGAGAAAACAAATTTTCCCAGATATGAGACCTAGCTAGATCGATTTTTCGCCCCGGTAAACCCCTATATTGCAACTTTCATCGAAATCGTTTTGGGCCGATTTCGAGAACGTGAGTACAAATCTACATTAAAATATTACTCGTTTAATAGTATAGAATAAAACTGAGTATGTATAGATAAAATCTGACCACGTGGCAGAAAAATAGCTGTTGAATGACAGTCAGAATGTCAGAAAAGTGTAGTGTGAATGAATTGTACAATCTTATTTATTTAGTTTATCTGCTCCGGAGCTAAAATGATTAATAGTAGTAATTAGATAAGAATACGTATATACCTACTCATGTCGGGACTGGTTCGTTTTATTGTTAATTGTATTAACTGTCAGTGAACTTATGTGACGAAGTAATAATTATGAATTAACTGAATTAAAATTGAAAGTTCTGTAAATAGATAAATCAGGATATTAAAAACCAACTTTTACAACACATAATAAAGTAATAGTAGTTTATGAAACTGTTGCATAATGAGGGGTATTAAAACATGAGTGTGTGTTTAAAAACCGAGCCGTAGGCGAGGTTTTTAATAGTATCACACGAATGTTTTAATACCTAGTTATGTGCAGTTTCATACACTACTTTATCTACTCTCATACATTGGGATTGAACCTAATACTAAATAAAAGATCAAAATTAAAGATCAAGAATAAATTTGAAAAATCCCACGAAATTCAGTACAACAAAACAAATGAATGTCGTCTGCACCAGCACATCACCGCACACGCGCTACAACGGGTGCTGCTGTCCCCCGTTTTAACGTTCCAATGCAAAAGTTGATGGAACCTCCTTGGTGATATAAACTTCTTGGAATAGCCCTGTATCGTAATAGAAAAAAAAAAATGTTTTATAGTATTATTTTGTTAAAGATTTTTTTTTATAATATGATTCTATTTTTAAATTTCGGTATTGTGTTTATAAAGTATGTCAATATAAACTCGTTTTGAATTTTATAATTCGAATATTACGCTATGAGAGTAGATAAAATCATTTATTTCAAATACGCCCATGTATGGCACTTTTGAACGTCAAAATTTACAAAATAATAAAATTGATTCTAGTCGCCCCTTTCAAAAATAGTTTTCGTATGGAGAAGAATGGGCAAAAAACTCCACTGTTACTCTTTTAAAATGTTTTACAATTTACAAAATAATAATAGTCATCCAGACCGAATTCCAACCACGGCGACCAATCTCAGCGGAGACCAGCCTCACCCGCGGGAAATACAACACAACACACAACACAACACACAACACAATACACTATAGAATACAACATACATAGTACATGTACCTACATATTACACCTACATTGCTTGCCTATTGCCATCAACCGGACCGCAAATCCGAATTGCTGTCAATCGTTTGAAAATTACAAAGACAAAATGGTGTTTCACCCGCATAAGTTTCAAATCTCGTGGGAATATCGGGATAAAAAGTATTCTATGTCCTAACCCAGCTCATGATCTACCCATGTGCTAAAGTTGCTATCATTGACAAATAGGATGTAGCTGCCTTGCAACCTACATGAGTTTACATGACTCAATAGGATGTTGATAAAAAATTTGTCCATCAGATAGATTATTAAAAAAATTTAGACATGTATTTTTTTTTTACGTATTCAAAAGATTACGGCAATACAATGAGTTAAAATGTGGCATGACGTCACTCTCCGGTTGATTTTATACTGGGTTGTGACGTAGCGAGCCCCCGCTCTCCAACTTGAATGCGTTTTATCTAAATTATTTTTTATTAACGCCTGAAACTGCGTTAAGCGGGCGCCCGCGACGGGCACCCGTCGCGTGTCTACGCGCGTGGACACACGGATGGGCTCCATGGGAACGCGACAGCCCCCGTCGCGGGTACCCGTCGCGGAGACCGGATTATTTTATTTACGCAATGTTGCTAGTTCAATTTCAACGGTCTTGTCGATGGAAAACTTAATATATTAGTACCTAGGCGACCGAGCTCTACTCTGGTGAAAATTGATAAGGCTCATTTAATAGTATAGGATAGTTCATACCAATCCCATGCATCATAGTACATACTAATTCCATGCTGCCATGATAGTAGATACTTACTAATTCCATATCATTATTCTAATGTCATTATTTATTATCTTGTTCTTGGGCGACGAGCTCTGCTCGGGTGAAAATACGGAGAAAACGAATTTTCCCAGATATGAGACATTGAGACCTAGCTAGATCGATTTTTCACTCCCGTAAACCCCTATATTGCAACTTTTATCGAAATCGTTAGAGCCGTTTTCAAGAACGTGACAAATATATATACAGGGTGGCAGGGACATTGACGCGAAAACTGAAACCATGGATTCAGTACATGATTCTGAACCCCCCTGCCTTGAAATTTTTCGTAGCTTATTTTTAAAAAAATCTGCTGTTTCATAGAAAAATGCAATACCTATGCGGTCAAAATGTATGGAACAGCTGATTTTTTTTTTAAATAACCGACGAAAAATTTCAACGCAGGGGGTTTCAGAATCATGTACTAAATCCATGGTTTCAGTTTTCGCGTCGATGTCCCTGCCACCCCGCATATGTATAAAAATATTGCTTGTTTAATAAAATATAGGATTACATTGCAAAACCGCTGGCCACACCGCTGGCGAGCAACGCGCGTGCCCACGCGCGGGCGTCCGTCGCACGGAGGCGGGACACGTGGCGCGAGCGCGGGGCCCGCTTCCCCGCGACGGACGCCCGCGCGTGTCTCCGCAACGGAGCACTTTTGTAAGGAACCGCGCGGACGTCCGCTTAACGCAGTTTCAGGCCTAAAATGAAAAAGCACAACGGACAAAACGGTTTTTTTTTTTACCCTGTCAACATCCCTGTAATTTTAGCACAAATTTGCTTAGTTTGATGAACAAAATGAGCCCCGTATAAATATAATCTTAATCACAACACTTCTAATATTAGCCCTATTGTTATTGAGCACTCACAGTACATTCAATAAGATAGATAACACGTCTAATACTATGCGTGGGCGGGTGATATGGATATCACGTGTAATTAGATTAGACTATCCAACTAATATAGGTACTTACACGAAAAAAAATCTCCAACTTTCAATTTGTTTAAAAAGATGTACAGCTTACAGCAAACTTACCTGAAAGTCAAAGTCAAAATTCAAATAATTTATTTCAATTAGGCACAAAAAGGCACTTTTGAACGTCAAAAGGACATGTCCTAAAATGGTTTTTTATTATTCAATAATTCTAACCAGGATAAGTTAAATATATTTGGATAGACATTCCAAAAACTAGTGGTTCTAACTATATCATACATTTTTAAAGACCTCCAATTTTGAGAAAAATCGTTTTTTATTTTAATAAGAATTTACTCCTTAAACGAACAAACCTTTCTAATTATCTAGGATAATATAGTGAACACACCCCATAAAATAGTAAACTTGTCAAAATTGACACATTTTACTGTCATTACTGTCAATTCATTGACAGTACTGTGTCAATTTATGTCTGGAACGGATTGGTGTTCGGGGAACGGCACTTAAACTCTTTAAAGACTTTCTCTGTGATCGTACACAGAGAGTGAAAATACGAGAACACGTAAGCTCAGATACCCAGGTCACATACGGCGTACCACAGGGTAGTATTCTTGGACCCAGTCTCTTCCTCATCTACATAAACGATCTGTGTCAACTAGCTCTTGCAAATGGTAAGATTTTTACATATGCTGATGACACAGCACTCGTATTCCATGGGGAGACCTGGGATGAAGTACGACAAAAAGCCGAGTCAGGCCTGCTTAACGTGAGCCACTGGCTAAGAGCTAACCTACTAACCATAAACCTTGCAAAATCGACCCTAATCCAATTTAGTTTCTCTAAAATTAAGCCTTCCAATATATGCGTTAAGTTACACGTATGTAATGCCCCCCAGAACTACACGTCCTGCTCATGTCTACCTATTCCTCGATCAAATGCAGTTAAATACTTAGGAGTACTACTTAACGATAAGTTAACTTGGCGCCAGCACATTGAGGTAACCACTGCACGAATTAGAAAACTCATATGGGTATTTAAGACACTTCGACACGTCGCCGACTATGAGCTACTACGCACGGTATATTACGCACTGGTTCAATCAGTGATCGGGTATTGCATTGGTGTATGGGGTGGGGCATGCAAAACGTACATGATTCGACTTGAAAGGGCCCAAAGATCTGTGCTTAAAGTAATGACGTTTAGGCCTTTTAGATTCCCCACCACAACCTTATATGACAAGTGTCAAGTTCTCACAGTACGGAAAATGTATGTTTTACATATAGTTGCCAAGCAGCATCTTGTCACACCGATAAATGAGCAAGTTTTAAGTAAGCGTACTATAAGGAATGTTTGCCTATCTGTTAAATTAGACACCGCAGCTGCTAGAAGACAACGCATGTATTTATCGAGTCACATTTATAATAAAACAAACAGTGCTCTCAATATTAATCCTCTTACATTAAGGGAAGCTAAAACTAAAACTAAGTCATGGCTACTGACTCAAAAGTACAGTGAAACAGAATCCATTTTAATATAAGTATGAATATAATTAAGTTCAACAAGATCAGTCATCACACATCACACATCATCACAACCTCTCATTGACCTTCATCCACACACCACACATCAATACATTAAACACACACACACACACACACACAATCTATATACTTCACACTCACACAAATGTATAACGACAATCAATTGTTTTCATAATTTTTACTTTTCCTTTTTTAAATCATGTATTTAATAACTGTTTTAATAATAAATTTAATAATTATTTTAGTAATAAATTCAATAGCTATTTTAATAATAAATTTAATATGTAAAAAAAATGAATAAATGAGAATTTAATAACTATTTTAATAGTGAATGTAACTAAATAACTAATTTAATTTAATAACTATTTTAATACTTTTTGTTTGTCTAGTAAATTCAAATGATGTTATTGCATAAATCCAGAACTTACTGATTGGGAGAAGACACTGGCCCCTGTAACACAGGTGTTCTTACCTAGCGCAGGAGTCAGGGCTTCACTTTCCTTGTACACATTTTTTATGCCAATAAAGAATTTATTAATTTATTTATTATATTTATATTGACATTTTCAAATAGTAAACTTGTCAAAATTGACACATGTTACTGTCATCACTGTGAATTGATTGACAGTAATGACAGTACCGTGTGTCAATTTATTTCATATTTGTAATAGTTGCTATCAACAAATAAAATAATTGTAGTTAAAATAGTTTATAATTTTTCTCTTAAATGGAGGGGTCTAAAAATATTATTTCAGTGGTTCCTAGTTCCATATTTTGTCGTTTTTATTTAGATGTAGTTTGATGCTGGTTAGATTTTTCTCGGAATAAAAAACCAACGTCCCTACAAAAAGCGGACATCTCCTTTACAAAAAATAGAATTGATTCTAGTCGCCCCTTCCAAAAGGTAGTTTTCGTATGGAGAAGAATGGGAAAGAAACTCCACCGTTACTCTTTTAAAATGTTTTACAATATTTTGTATACATTAATTATATAATTATATATGAAGACGATGCACCTGGAATAAGATTGCTAATGCCACAATAGGTAAAAATAATTAAAAACAAAGCAATGACAGAAAAAAATTAAATGGATACATTGTAAAAGTAGGTACCTATACGATATTCCAAAAAAAAATACAAGTAATACTAATAAAACAGTGTGTGAGTTCAAGTAATCACAGAATGTAAAATAAAAATGTTATAATAATTAATTATACAATTAAATTAGCAACCAGTTTGATTTTGTCTAGACTCTACATTGTCCTATGGAGCTAGACCAGCATGCTTCCAAACATTCTTATCTAGGATATAATCCTATAATTTGTAATATGCTTGTTTATAAAGAATACTTTTAATTAGAGTTTTTTAAATTTTAAAGATAATTGTAATATATCACAAGGTATTTTATTGTAACATTTAACACAGTACCCCATAAAAGATATATGTACTTTAGATAATCTGAAAAATGTTTGATCTATTTTATCTTTATTTCTAGTATTAAAATTATGTCGATCACTTATTTTATTAAAAGATGTAGATTTATTTTATTAAAAGATATAGTATTTTCATAAATGAATTGGCAAGGTACCGCTGAAGTGAGCTGTCGTTCCATTTAATGCTAATGATTGACACTGTTGACAGCTCACTTCATTTAAGTTTACATTGTGAGATTTTGACAAAATAGGTCGATTATAAAAAAAAAAAAAAAAAAAAAAAAAAAAAAAAAAAAAAAAAAAAAAACTGTGTGGTATGCGTATATTTTATGTTCTAACAATATATTTATTTATTTTTTGTTTGTTTCAGTCCCGTACTAACCCAACAAGATCTACATTGTGTTCAACTGTATCAATCGAAGAATTTTACTTGTGTCTGCAGTTGTTTTCCTTTTTTTTAATTTATGATATACAATTTTTTTTTTTCAACCATACACACTTGTTCTTCCAATGCACTTTAGACATTGGCAGAATAGTCGACATCGGCTTTGCTTGCCATTTAATAAAAATAGAATAGAATAGGTCGGTAGATTTAGGTAAGATCATCAATTAAATCATACACGGTCCCAGACAAGTCTTACACGAAGAAATGGGAAACACGATACCCATAAATCGTGTATCTCAGTAACTGGGCTTTGGAGCTCAGATCCTAGTCAGACTGGAAGCCGACCCCAACATTGCTGAGAAAAAGCTAGGCTCGCCCCCTATTACATGGGACTTAAACATAACTGGCGAAATGTGGGTGTACTGTTTAGGTCATCACGCCTGTATTCTCCAAAGGGTTAGACAGAAGTGTACCTATAATATACCCTGCAAGTCCGACTTTCACTAGCAGGTAACTGATGTAATAAGGAGCTAACTAACAAACAACTAACTCACTAACTAACAACAACTAATTAACTAACAAACAAACAACTAACTAACTAACAACAACTAACTAACTACATGACTAATTTTTGTTCTGTTCTGTTTTATGCTCGTGATTTATTATGTACTTTTTGTTGTTTTCGTTTACTCTTGTCTTTTATGTATGCACGTATTTCTGTGACAAATAAACCAATTTTTCTTTCTTTCTAACTAACTAACAAACAACTAACTAACAACTAGTAACTCTAGAACTTTAGTAACTTTATTTTATTTGAAGTTGGGAAATTATCTAATAACTTCTCCCGCTCTGGACGAAGCAGAAGAGCGTGTCAGACTCTTTATTGACTAAAACTCACTCGTATTCCTTCAGTTGCCTGTATATTGCCAGAGGCCACGGTATCCCTTTCAGACTTTTCAACGACCCCGGGAGATAAGGAGTAACTTAGCCATTTATTTTAGAAAAATAATTAGGATTTACGCGGGCGAAGCCACGAGAAGCAGCTAGTTATATAATATAAATAGACAATTCTATTAGTAGATAATTCAGGCTCATGTATCAATAGAATGATACTATTATCCTTAGTGATAACGGGCGCCGGCGGCGACACTTCATTACTTATTAGCACAAGATTATTATAATTAAACACACTTTATCGCTATCATATTACAGTCATTTAGTTCAATAATGACATGATGTTATTTCATACTTCGTATCTATCTATACCAATATAATAAAGCTGGAGAGTTTGTTTGTTTGAACGCACTAATCTCTGGAACTGCCGGTTGGATTTCAAAAAATCTTTTTGCGTTTGATAGCCCATATTTTGAGGAAGGTTAAAGAAAGAAAGAAAAATAGGTTTATTTGTCACAGAAATACGTGCATACATAAAAGACAAGAGTAATCAGAGAACAACACAAAGTACATAACAAATCACGAGCATAGAACAGAAATTACTTAGGCGGCAGCTGCACGACATGACTGTGACAAGAAGGCTTCCACTCAGCATGATGCAGTGCTATGGGGACCCACAGCACAGCGCTGATTTTCAGTGGTCACCCGAAAAAAGAAAAGATGTACGGAAATCAAGTCAGGTTCAGTGATTTTTCTATTAAACATGTAACAAAACAAAATAAATAGTGCTCAGAATATAAGACAACTATACAATAAATAACTAAACTATAAAAATAAGAAACATAAAAAAAAAACTTTCCGCAGGCATCACCCTACGTGCACAAACAATACAGATACCTAACTAAAACATATAGTTATTTAACATCATGCTAACACCCTTAAGAGCGGGGTGAAATAAAAAAAAAACTCAGCATGAATGCGCTAAGCGACAACGAAGTAATAGCGCTTGCGGGCGATGCGATGCGACACGGTGCGTTTTATAAAAATGCTGCTGTTATTTTAGTATAGTACCTGGTAGACCGAGCTCTGCTTGGGTGAAAATAAATTAACATATCGTCCAGGTTTATGAACGTTGTATCACATTGGCTGTGAAAATAGAGAAAATGACTTTTCCCAGATATGAGACCTAGCTAGATCAATTTTTTGCCCCCGTGAACCCCAATTGCAACTTTCACCGAAATCGTTAGAACCTTTTTCGAGAACATGATTTACAATTAATGCTCATTTAATATTAAAGGATTGTGTATCTTAAGACTTTCGACATATGGGTATGTATGCGACCCACACTTCTGCTCAACTAACCCTGTCGGAATAGAAGCGTGATGCTATGTTGATATTTTATATCTGTGTGTGTACTGTGCATTTGAAAAGGTTACTGTTTACATATCTACGCAATTTGTACATACATCAAACTAAGTACTAAGTGCAAAAATATTTTCTGGGATACAAATTTTATTTTTGGTGTGAAAATTCGCTATTTACAGTGTGCAATGTCATCATCTGCCTAGCCTTTTCCCAACTGTGTTGGGATCGGCTTCCAGTCTAACCAGATGCAGCTGAATACCAGTATTTTACATGGAGCGACAACCTAGTTACTATACTAGGTAACACGATACCCTTTTCAAAATAAGAAGCGATTTCCATAATATAAATACACGTAGTCGACATGAAATTGTGATACCCAAATTTAGATTAACTAAAACAAGCAAGTCATTTCCTATAAACAGTATCCGCTTTTATAACAAGTTGCCAAAGTCTGTGACAGAACTTAGCGATGGGAAGTTCAAAACCCACATCAAACGCGTCCTTATCAAGAAAGCATATTATAAAATTAAAGACTATGTTGAAGATAAGGAAGTTTGGCAATAATTCCTTCTGCACATGTGGCTTCCCTGGTACCTCATTAATGGCATAAATAAGTAAGAGTCTATTAACTGCTCCCAAATTACCATGTTTATTTAAATCTTTATTTTTTTTTTTTTGGTTTTACATTCGTCCTTGACATATTTATTATTCTATTATTTGACATTATATACCTACGATTTAATTTGAACTTTTTTTTTTTTTTTGTGACTTTTGTGGACATGATAATTACTCAGATTGATTACAGTTGTAACAGCAATCATATAATTTCGTTTTATTAAAATAGGTTTTTTACTTTTATTAATCTATTTATTTTTTGTATAGATTCTTTTCTACATATTTTGTGAATGTGAGAACGCTGTAGGCTTAGTGGATTGTAGACCTGTTGACCATTTTCTATTTTGTTAAGTACTTGGTACTTATTGAAAGACCTACTCTGTCCTCCCATACCTAGAAACACTGTTATATGAAAGTATTGTAAAAGCCAATTATTTTTAAAAGAGTAACCGTGGAGTTTCTTGCCGGCTCTTCTCCATAGGAAACGACCAATTGGAACCGTGCACCTAGCTTCTGACGTTTCATAAGTGCCCATGTAGGTTTATGTGAAATAAAATATTTTGATTTTGATTTTTTGATTTCTTGGTAGGTCTGGTTGTCAGACTTTTGGGCTTCTAACTACCCGTAACGACAGTGCGCAATGTAATGCACGTAAAACATTGTACTTATAGGTGCATGCAACGGTACAGGGATTATAGAAGTATTTGATGTTAAGTTATGACATTTCAAACATTGTTTTCGTAAAAAAACGTCAGTTTGCAAAACTTTTTTTAAAATTTCCAATTTGCCCTCGAAAAGTGACCCCCATATTCAAAATTAATTAATTTACTTTACACGTCCGTGTTTGGGTCACAGAAATTCATATGTGTACCAAATTTGAACTAAATTGGTCCAGTAGATTCGGAGCAAATTGGCTGTGACAGACGGACAGCCAGCCAGCCAGACACGAGTGATTCTATAATGGTTCCGTTTTTTTCCTTTTGAGGTACGAAATCCCTAAAAATTATCATTATAACGGGAAAAGTAAGTTACTCTCGGCTTCGTTAAGAGTATTTTTACACTCATTGTACTTTTTCCCGTAAAATATTTCTCGACTGCCCCGTTGGTCCCGGCTGTCATTCGTAGATCTTTGACAGTCGTTAGGTAGTCAGAAGCCCGAAAATCTGACAACTAGTCTTACTAAGGGGTACCGTGTTACCCAGTAACTGGTTTGTGGAGGCCTGATAGGCAGCCACTTCGTCTAAAATTCTTGTATTCAGCTGAATCCGGTAAGACTGGTCCCCAACATAGTTGGGAAAAGGCTAGGCAGATGATAAATCTCGATGTGGTTCGAGTTCCGGGTCAGGTGAATTGATATTGAGTTTTAACCTGACTACATCAGGTGTAACGGGGTCTACGAGAGGCCTACGAGGGGTCTACGAGGGACCGAAAATATATTAAGATTAGGCCAGGAAGGTGATGATCATAAATGATACAACATACAATTTAATTTTCCATTAATCTTTCTTTTATTTCCATATGCTAATCGAAAATGCTAACTATAAAAAACTTTTTCACTTTGTAGTAGGAAGTCGGTTGTGTTTTTTGTAAAAAAGTTTTTTTTTCACTTTTTAGTGGGTTGGTTTGTAATGTATGAAAGTTACAATAGCCTTATGTCAACTGCTCATCAAAAATACCCAAATCGCTATAGATGTGGCTTTAATATTTGAAGAGTTCCCTCGATTTCTCCAAGATCCCATCATCAGATCGTAACCAAATGACAATGGGACCAACTTGAAAGTATACCCTTTCGAACAAAAAAAGAGTTTTCAAATCGGTCCAGCCGTCTTCGAGTAATCGGGGAAAATACATTTAAAAAAAAAATATCCCGACGAATTGAGAACCTCCTCCTTTTTTTTGAAGTCGGTTAAAAATAGAATACCTTTATAAATTACGGTACAGGTATCGAAGAATTTTGGTTACTTTTATGACTAAGGTTACCGCTATCTGGGTAACCATGAAGAAGAAACATGTTATCTCTATTTAGGTTACCGTTTTAATACATGTTCAAAAGAAAAGAAAAATGGGTTTCGTGCTTGGAGCCTCCTTTTAAGCAAACAATGCCTGTGTGAAGAGCGGAGTCTCCTACTCCGCTCTTCCATAGTACAGCATAATTTTAATCTATTAAAACAAATCCGTAGGTACTTCAAATATCAAATAAAAACAAGTATGTTAGTGAGTGTGTGATACCAGTGCGTAGTGTATCTGTATGTGAGAGTGACTGTGAGAGTGAATGAGAGAGTGTATGCGAGAGTGTATGAGAGAGTGTATGTTAGAGTGTATGTGTGAGTATATCTGCTACTTTATATGCTCTAAAAGTGCCTCCGTTTCATCATATGTAAATGTTTTTATTCAACTGGTTATTGTTTTTTTTACATTCATAACTTTTTTTAGTGTATAAGTTAATATTTCTGTTTATTTATCTAAAAATGATCGTGATTAGGAGAAAGAAACAGAACATCGCAATCCCGACAGTTTGTTGGCATTAGAAAATGCTTTAAAAACATTACGACGTGATTGGTCGGCGCCGCGGCGGTCGCCTGCGCCTAGGTAGACTCGACTCTTTGACACACACAGGCTATGCGCGTCTTTTGACTAATACCAATGGCAGGTGTAAGATACATGTAATATTTATTTCGGTAACTGGTATGATTACCTTTAAAATACCGGTAAAAATATATTAAGATTAGGCCAAGAAGATGATGATCATAAATGGTGTATAAGTTGACGCGGCTTTCGAAGGACCATACGCGGGAAAATAATTTACGTGGGGTGGAATATTAGCCGACACAGAATTGAGCTACACACAGGTATGGATGGATGGACTTACTTGGGAATCTTCTGGACGAAACACGCTGACTCAAAGACAACTCAGGCTATCCTGGTGTTCACTGATTCAACTCACTGTGGTGTACTTTTATTGGGTATTTAAATGTCACAATTGTATCGGCTATTTTGCGGCGCGGGCGGGCGGTGCGGATCGCGCGCGGCGCGTGGCGGGAGCGGTGAGCGGTCACTGACAAGTGTCCAAAATTTGAGAAGTTCTCTCAAATCACAGGAGTGCGATTGGCTCTCGCTACAGCGGAGCCTCTGATTGGTGCGTGCGATGAGCGTCCATCTCGTTCCGTTGTACGGGAATTGGGAAGGAAGGAATATAGCTCAAAACTGCGTTCGGAAATTATAATAAAAAAACTTATTACTAAAACTTGCGCGAGCAATAAATGATACAACACAGACCACCTGCAGTATTGTCTCCTACCTTCCTTCCTTAGCCATTGGTTTGTACTGCTTAACAACAGGTGGCCAATTTGATCACTTTCCTACTTTAAAATTACCTTCAGCCCTTAGAAACAACTTTGTTAAACGACGCTAATTTTTTAAGTGTCCTTTTTATAAGGAAGTGACCTTTCCCTGTAGTTAACTCGGGTAGAAGAATTGTTATACTTAAAACCTCAATTTGTCATAGAATATTTTAAGAACAAAAGAGTAATTAGGTTAATTAATTTCAGAGTAAATTGATGAAAAGTGTCCTAAAAGGTTTAGGAAATTATTTTAATTAATTAAAGTCGTTGTGAATGAGATTGTCTTACTAAGTGAACAATGGAAATTCTGGGAAGTTTATTTTTAGCTTTGTAGAAGTGAGTAAGTTATTAAGATTTTAGTATTCTGTGGCGATAGTTAGAAGTCTTTAATTATTACTGCTTAAGTTTTATTTTGGTCTTTATATTCTGTTGTAATTGAGTTTAAAATAGATTAATTCTTAATAGCTTCGTCCTGCGGTTTCACCCGCAGTGATATATTTTTATAAATTATAGCCTATGTTACTCAGTGATAATATAGCATACGACTGAGGAAATAATTTTTGAAGTGAAAAATTCTTTAGGCGCGTTGGGCATTTTTGAGATTGGACTAAACCATTGATTTCGCGACACTGTTACGACACCAGCTTTTAACCATTAAAAAGACATCAACGCGTTGATTACCGCGGTGCCAACTTTTTTCAAGGTTTCTCTTTTCTCGGCACTCCCGGAGTGCCACTGTTTTTAGGGTTTCGTAGTAAACAAGGAACCCTTATAGTTTCGTCATGTCCGTCTGTCTGTCTGTCTGTCTGTCTGTCTGTCTGTCCGCGGTCTAGCTCCGAGACCCTTAGTACTAGAAAGCTATAATTTGACATAGGTATACATATTAATTACGTCGACAAAGTGGTAAAACAAAATTATGAAAAACATTTTTTTTAGGGTACCTCGTACTCGTATACACGTAAAGTGGTGATGTTTTTTTTTTTTTATCCCATAGTGTGGGGTATCATTGGAAACGTCTTATAAAAACATTATGAGTTTGTGAAAACCATTTTTGGATTCAGGGATCCGTTTGCAAAATATTAAGCTTTAAAGTGCTAATTTTTGTTAGAGTCAAGTGTCCCCCCCTGCCAGCTAAATGGTTAGTTTTGGATGTGTGAAAAAAATCAGAGCAGTAGTTTATATAACGAAATTAAAAGGAAAACTATCACAGCTAAGTAGGCTTTACTAGTTATCGAGTAATAATTGACCAACTTAACTTTGCAGTTGCAAAAACATGTTTTCCCATACATTCCGTATGGGAGAACATGTTTATCAACTACAAAGTTAAGTTTGTTTTTGGGAGAAATTCATCCCAACTACGGAACCTTTCATTGTGCGTGGTCCAACACGCACTTGGCCGGTTTTTTCTTTAATCGGTCCAGTAGTTTTTGAGTATATTCATTACAAGCAAAAATACAAATCTTTTCTAAACTAATATTTTTTAAAAAGATTTGATTTTTGTATAACATAACATCACGCCTTGTTTCCCCGAAGGGTTGGGCAGAGGTGTACCTGTAGTAGATACACCCACATTTCGCCAGTTATGTTTAAGTCCCATGTAATAGGGGGCGAGCCTATTGCCATCAACCGGGCACAAATCCAGACTCCGAGCTGCTACTGAGAAATTCCAGACAGAAAAACCCAATAAACACTTTGCCCGACCCGGGAATTGAACCCAGGACCTCATGCTCAGCAGTAGCGCTTGCGAACACTAGATTAACGAGGCAGTCCATTGATTTTTGTATGTTTGTTTACAATGAATAAAACTTAAAAAATACTTACCAGATTTAAAAAATTCTTTCACTAAGGCGATTAACACACGGCACCGCGTACCGCCGCGGTAGGCGGTGAAGCGGATCTCATGTCGCATTGACCTCTAGTAAATCCGTTGATGCCTAACACACGAACACCGCCCGACCGCGCGGTCGAGGGTGCTCTCATCTCCGCGGCGGTGCGCGGTGCCGTGTGTTAATCGCCTTATAGAAGGCTTCATTATCAGCAAGTAACACAGGCCGTATTTTATCGACTTCCACGCAATTGAAATCGCGGGCAGAACTTAATCTTTTTATAATATTAGTGTGGATACGCAAAATATACTGTTTTTTTTTTCGTCTTAACTTTGACATGTCAAAGATTCTAAAGCTTTTAGCTCTACCAACCAGCCATGCATTGGAATAGCTTTCTCAGGATATTTAAAGTAGGTACAATCAAGGAGTGAGTAATAAATATTAATTTTAAGATTAATTTGACAGGACTAAACTAAAATTTATCTTCTGTCCTTTTCTTAATGAAATAGAAAGAAAAAGATGCACTGAACTTAAATTTAGTTTAGTTTGTGAACAAGGGAATCGGCACCATTGCCAACATTTTGAATGATAAAAATGACTGAATGTAATTTTTATTAACCGACTTCCAAAAAGGAGGAGGTTATATGTTCGTCGCGTATGTTTCTTTTTTTTTTTTTTTCTTTTTTTTATGTATGTCCACCGATTTCTCCGTCAATTGTGGACCGATTTTGAAAATTCTTTTTTGTTTGAAAGGGTGTGCTCTGGAATTGGTCCCATATAAATTTTATTAACTTTGCTTGGATAGTTTTTGAGTTAGCTACAAAATACGTTTTTTTTCCCACTTAGTATGTAGATGATATGATAAGTTTCTGTCACTAGTAGGTAGCAGGTAGTGGTATTCGAATGTGTGTGGGGTAGGTACCACAACTAAAAAGTGAAAAATAAAAACTTTTTACAAAAAAAAACAACCGACCTCCAAAAAAACAAACACTACAAAGTGAAAAATAACTTTGATTTCGGAAGTCGATGGCAAAAAACGAAAATACAAAACCCAAGACACCGACTTCCGAAATTTAAGTTATTTTTCACTTTGTAGTGTTTGTTTTTTTGGAGGTCGGTTGTTTTTTTTTTTGTAAAAAGTTTTCATGCCAAATTTTGGCGATACGTAGTCCGAAAAATTATAATGTGCATTTAAAAATGAACTTTAAGGTGCTCAACATAATTATTTATGACTTGACTGCACTTACTGAAAAAATGTGGTCAACACAAAGATTGCCTATTAAATATACCTAATTTAATAAGCAACATAATATGTGAAGTACACTTGAAATCGAAATCACTTATTGTACAAGTAGGTAAATATACATATATCACAAAAAAATCTTTGTAAAGTGCACTTAACCAAATCTGAAGGTTGACATCACTTGAATGAAGTACCTTTTAGAGTGTTGGAGGACTTCCTAGGTTCCTAGAAGTATGATGACGTCATATTATTCTGATAAGATAAGATGGAGTTCCTGCATCATACGTGGTAAGCAGTGGTCGTAGGTAGATGAATGGAATGCTTACTGGTATCTGTGGGGCTAGCACGAACGCGTGGAGTGAACATAACATGAATTTCGACGTTTCTTTTAAAAAATATTGTCGAGAGCGAGTCGGACTCGCGGACCGAGGGTTCCATACCTACAAATTATACCGCCATGATAAAATTGGTATCATTTTTATCGGTAAAAGATATGGGTAAATTTTGATTTTCGCGAAAACTTGTAAATACCAAAATTTTCCTTAATTTTCAACTGTTTTTATTTTTCGGAATTTTCCCTTTATTTGTGCTGTAAGACCTTGCTTTTTGCCAAATTTTGTGATTCTAAGTCAACGGTAACTATTATATAGGTTTTCGACCCAAAACCTTTAGGGTACTTCCGGTTGACCTAGAATTGTCAATTTTCTTACGGCACAAGTAAAGGGAAAATTAAGAGGTAAATTTTGGTACTTGCAAGTTTTCGCGAAAATCTTAATTTGCCCATATCTTTTTATCGTTTTGACTAATAGGGACTATAGACTTCAGTACCTGTTATAAATTCCAACTTGCTAGGTCCACCCGTTCCTGAGAAAATCGGTGGTGACACACGGACAGACGGACAAGAGAGTGATCTTTTAAGGGTTACGTTTTTACCTTTTGAGGTACGGAACCCTAACAATAGTCGTTTTGCGTAAAAATATTTACTTAACTTAAAATAAAATCTGCTGTATTATAGAAAAGTGCAATACCTACGCGGTTAAAATTTATGGAACAGTTGATTTTATTTTTAATAACCGACGAGAAATTTCAACGCAGGGGGTTCAGAATCATGTACTAAATCCATGGTAACAGTTTTCCCGTCGATGTCCCTACCACCCCGTATAGCAATAGGCTCACCCCTTATTACAGTTTTACTATTTTAAAGTATTATATTATTTTAATTATTGTGAATAACGAACAAAGAGGAAAGACCCATATAGTCTTCACGACTATATGGGTCATTCCTCTTTGTTTTGTTTTAATTTTTTCTCAGTTAGTTCTAATCATGGTCTGACAGTTTGAGTAATTTATGTGGCCTACACAAATGACCTTTTTTTGGCATTGTTCCTCGAATCGATGAGCTCCTTAAATTCTGAGTTGAGCTGCACGATAACTGACAAATGCGTGCACTGACTGGACAGGCCCTCTCAATCTGTGTGGTGCTTTCCTCAAAAGACCACTTCAGACACCAATCCGCATGGCCTTCACATGATCTGACCAAGATTATGTCTGGACTTCAAAAGAGACTGTGACCTCTGAGTTTGTTTCGGCCTTTCTTCTCAGAGTAGTCAGATATGAAACGCCTACCTCATCTAGTTTTTAAAATATGATTGACGTGTAAAAGTGTTTGTACAAACCTACTTACAGAAATAAAATTATTTATCATTTACATGGGATTTAAACATAGCTAGCAAAATGTGCATGTAGCTCTGCCCAACCTTTCATGGAATACAGTCGTGATGTTGTTGTAATTATCTCCTTTTCACTTTCTACATACCGATACATAGGTAGGTCGTTTGTATTTTTTCTACTGCACTGTGACCCTGAGTTAAATTAATTAACATTAGGAGTTACTTATTATGCCTTATAAAATTAAATACTACCTTGACCTTTCTCCAAAAATTCTAAATAGTTTTATTAATTTTAGTGTGAATGATTTATTTTATAGGTATGTTGCAGCTCAGTCACTTAATTTAGACATTTCATTTAAATCTTCACTCGTTAGCAAACGATCATCTAAAAGGTAAATATAAAAAAAGCAAATGAAAAAATAGTTGCAGAATCAGAACTGACATCGTTTAAATTATTTTCTTAATTAGCTAAAAAATAATGCTTAAAAGCATGAATGAATTTCTTATATTTCAAACTAGCTGATCAATTTTATTTATTCAGTTAGAATATACCAGCTTACATTAATATACAGTATATTAACTAACGAAGGGCGTTCCCGTTAACCCACAAAAGTAATGCGTCCTATAAGCAAAAAAAATATTATCATTAAAAAAAAAAACAATCTGCCTAGCCTTTTCCCAACTATGTTGGGATCGGCTTCCCGTCTAATCGGATGCAGCTGAATATCAATATTTTACATGGAGCGACTGCCTATCTGACTTCCACAACCCAATAACTGGGTAATACGATAAGACCCCTTGGTAAGACTGGTTATCAGACTTCTGACGACCCGTAACGATGTCAAAGATCCACAAATGACAGCCGGGACTAATGGCTTAACGTGCTTTCCGAGGCACGGAGGAGTCTCGGCATATAGAAATGGTCACCCATCCACGGACCAACCCCGGCAAGCGTAGCTTAACCTGATGGATCGACCCGTGCAGCCGTTAGTACTTAGCCACGTGCTCACACACACTCAACACACTCTGTAACACTCTGTACATGCGCACTTGTCTTTCAACGTGGAAAAGTGCGACAAGTGCGCACTAATACGTGCACAGTGTTTTTTTTTAATCTTTTTTTTTGCATGTATAGACTCCATACTATTGAGGGTTAACGGGAACGTCCTTCGTTGCATACTTTATATATAATCTGTACTAACTGGTTCGTTAGGAACGAGGCACTCCACCTCGACCTAAAGATTGCCACAATCCACCAATTTCTAAAACGCCTTTTCAAGCGTTTCTTTGAGTCCGCGGCCAAACATCGCAACCCTCTGGTTGTCGAGGCCGCCAGTTATGTCCCGAGTAGAATCAGTCATGTCCGCCGTCCAAGGCATATCCTCGTAGACCCCGATGACCCCATAACCCTCCTCCAGGAGAGCAATAGGGAAACAAGTACAGTGTACAAACACAGACGCTTCCCGTCATTCCGACCTCGCCGCCGAGGTCCTTTGCGATCTCGACCGCCGCGCCCCCGAGTAAATAATACTCCCCCCCGACCCTTGCTCGAAAACGAGGTGCCAGCTGTTGTTGCAGCTGTGCACGTAGCTTTAAATTCCCCGTCTAATAATAATGATCAAAACCCTTTGATCCAGCCCGTCCCATCTTTTGATGTCCTCCCTCCGGATAACGCCCTAAGCCGAGGCTCGTACCCCACAGGGGGTGCCCTTAGCGAGCGTTCATCCTAAGCTTTTTAGCTTAGTTTATGTGTGCCCTGGCTAGAGGCTTTGAGTGTAGTAGCTTTAAGGCAACCACAGGATTGACCGGTAAAACAGCCACGGTTTTCGGAACCAGCTGTGAGATGAACTACAGAAAAAAAAAAAGGTTCTTTCATACGTGGTCACTTGCGCTTTTATGACGTTTCATAAAAATACTTTTTTTTGTGACGGTCTTTGTATTTTTAACCGACTTCCAAAAGGAAGATATTCTCAATTCGACTGTATGTTGTTTTTTTTGTGTGTTTGTTACGCGATTACTCCGTCAATTATGAATTGATTTTGATGATTCTTTTTTTGTTTGGTAGATCATACTTCAGAGGTGGTCCCATATAAATTTTATTAACTTTACTTGGGTAGT
This sequence comes from Agrochola lychnidis, assembly GCA_963680765.1. NCBI lineage: Eukaryota > Metazoa > Arthropoda > Insecta > Lepidoptera > Noctuidae > Agrochola > Agrochola lychnidis. The sequence goes on from OY796872.1 coordinate 18,037,057, forward strand.
TTTTGAGTTAGCTTCAATAATACGTATTTTTACCTCACTTAGTATGTGGATGATATTATGATAACTTCCTGTCACTGTTATTTACATAGCAGGTAGTGGTATTCGAATTTGTGTGGGGTAGGTATCACAAATAAAAAGTGAAAAATAAAAACTTTTTACAAAAAAAAAAAACAACCGACTTCAAAGAAAACACTACAAAGTGAAAAATAACTTTAATTTCGGAAGTCGGTGAAAAAGAACGAAAATTCAAAACCAAAGACACCGACTTTCGAAATTAAAGTTATTTTTCACTTTGTGGTGTTTTCTTTGAAGTCGGTTGTTTTATTTTTGTAAAAAGTTTTTGTATAATCTAGTCGATACATAACACATCTAGCCGCGACACAAAACGCTGATCACATGCACCTTTTGTATTACATCAGATATGAATGAAGGATGTTACGATAGACAGGCGAGGAATGTGTTTGTATGTGGGGAGACTCTCGTACGATGTCATGTGACTTACGGATAACGGGACATTAGTTTTGTAGGGCAAGTGCTCTATGGGTACTTATAATATGTAGTAGGAAGTATGTCGCCTGATTTTCTAATCTAAACTAATTTGAACTAGGTAATATTATATTATTATTTATAAAATATGTTTATTTGTTACGCTTTCACGATAAAATGGCAGAACGGATTTGGATGAAATTTAGCAAATGGCTAGACCATGACCTAGATCAGAGCATATAATAATTTTTATTCCAATATTCTTACGGGATCGAGACTTATGTGGGTAAAACCGCGGGGTGCAGCTAGTAATACAATATTTCTTAGTTTTACGCTGACCAATGCACTTCGTCTATTGCATCAGCTATGAATGGGGACATTACGACAGACAGTAGCTGCTAAGGTAAGTTTGTGTGTGAGTAGACTCGTACCATATCGTATGACTGACGAATTAATAATATGAAGCATTTTGATTGGCGGTGAGTTTGGCCTATTTTACTGAAATTGTAGCGTGATAATATCGCATGTTTTTGATGACGTGAGAGTATTGTAGACAATATAGATACGACAGGAATAATCAGTAACAATACGGTAGTTGCCTAAGTAAACAAAAAGAAATTCTATTTAGTCCGTCTTTCAGATAATAAAAAAATATTAGACACGTATTTTTTGCTTTATCATATTAATCAAAAATGACTTAGAAAACACGCATTAAAGTTGGGCAGTGGGGGCTCGCTACGTCACAACGCAGTATTAAATCTAGCAAGGCGTGACGTCATGCCACATTTTAACTCAATGTATCGCCGTAATCTTTTGATTACGTCAAAAAAGAAAAAATACGTGTTCAATTTTTTTTAATAATCTACAAGGCGGACAAAAAAAATTTGTACACAGGCCTATTTAATTAAGGAGTGATTTTTCAAATAGGCTTATTTCCATAATAAACAATTTTACAGTAATGGAGAAAAACCAGTTTAACCATTTTAAAATTATACTGGAAATGTGTCCTTCTGTACGAAAATGAGATTTTTGCCTGTAGGTTTCCTTAGAAAATATGTACTTTTTGTATTGGATTTTGGACTAAAGGCTAGTTTTTAAGATGACAGTGACGCATTCATAAATTCAAAGATAGCATTGAAAAATCACTCCTCAATTATCTTATGAACTGCCTCATTGGTCTTGTGGTCTCAGTTTTATTGGGTGTTTTTATCAGGAATTTCTCAGTAGCAGCCCGGAGTCTCGATTTGTGCCCGGTTGATGGCAATAGGCTCGCCCCCTAAGGCGATTGGCACACTGCACCGCATCACGCAGCGTGGTGCGGGGCGGCCATAGAAAACAATCTGCGTGCGGGGAGCGCGTCGCGCGCGCAGGTTATGTTTTCTATACAAACTGGTACTATGTTAAATCTGCTGCCCCGCGCTACGCTGCGTGATGCGGTGCAGTGTGCCAATCGCCTTATACATGGGAATTAAGGGCCTATATTGAAAATAAATAGTAGTTTGGTGGGCGTGGCTTATTGCCCCCGCACGCGGGGAGTGGCGGTTCTATATTCGATGGTTGGCCGCCACATCGTCGCGCTGCCACAAACGTATCTGAACCAGTAGCAAAAAGTGGAACTAACAAAATAACTGACCGGAATTTGAAAACGTTAGTTACTTAGCATGGGCTTTGGCTAAGCATTATTCTTGTCACTGTCGCACAACTGTCATACTAAAAGTGCATGATAAAGACAGAAACATATCTAAGAAAAAAGCGCGTGCTAAGTAACAATCATTTATCTCGGTCTATGAAATTTTGCGAACTATGGAGTAGACAAATAATACAAAATATTTAATTATCAGCAAAAATATTTATTGTTTACAGAGTGACATTCCCACACACAAAACATATGGGAAAAGTTTTTTTGCGATTTCTGACTTGGTTCTGAGTTGGCCACTTAAGTTTTTTGTTCCATAAAAGAAACAGGTTCGATTGGCATCAAAAAAAGTTTTTGTGAAAACTGCCCATTTTCTTGCTGACTAATATTTTTTTCGAAATCTGTGAATGCAGATCAAAATGCTGCCCTTATTGCCCCATCTCAAAAATCCAACCTGTATACAGGTTGTCTCAAACGTAATGATCCAAAGGCAAATGGGGTAAAGTGGAGGTGGCCACATATTGTTTAAAAATTTAAAAGTTAGGATATTCTCAACAGTTCAGAAAATTAACCATTTTCAAGAAACTTTTTACTTTCATTTGGATTTTTCGACCCTGTGAACAAAATTTTTGACGTAGCGAGTTCAATGGCTGGAAGATGTCTTGATAGTGTAGATACAAGCCCATGCCCAATGCCTATAGGCAGATTATGGGCTATGATGGCTTTTGATAATGACAACACAAGTTGTGAAGGCCTACGAAGGTCAACAGCGAAAGTAAAAAAAAAAGAATTAATAACTAAACACATGTACCGAAGCAACATGAACACGTTTAAATATGTTAAATTTTAATACTAAACGCTTTTCTGAGATGTTTCGGTAAAATTAGAGCATAAAGTTTTGCGGGTAGTTCGACCATGTTATGAAACCCATTTTTTTTAAAGGTTTTCATTAAGCTATCTTTGTAATATTTTCCCAGTCTAACTATTAATAATTAAGGTACTTTTAAAGCTATGTGCTATGTGCACTTTTTTAAATCTGGGCTTAGAAAGTTTCGATAAAGTTTAATGAAAAATTAGAAAAGATAAGTAAAAATAAAATCTGAAGCGCTGCAGAGCCACACTAAACGTAAACAGGAACGTAATCTTCCAGCCTACACTATCAAGGCATCTTTAAGCCAGATTTATTTATTTATTTATTTAAGGAAAAACAAACAGTAGCACAATAAAAAATAGTCACAATATCTTAAATATAACATTTAAACAATTTTGCCACTATGTTTTCGTACTTACAATTTAAACTCGCTACGTCGAAAATGTTGTCCACAGGGCCGAAAAATCCAAATGAAAATGTAAAGTTTCTTGAAAATGGTTAAATTAGTGAAATCTTCTGAACTATTGAGAATATCGAAACTTTAATTTTTTTAAATGATGGGTGGCAACCTCTACTTTACCCCATTTGCCTTTGGACCACTACGTTTGAGACATCCTGTATAATACTTGCTGTATGCCGCGATTTCACCCGCGTAAGTCTCGACCCATTGGGAATATCGGGATAAAAAGTATCTTATGTAGGACATACCCAGGTAATGGTCTACCCATGTGCGAAATTTTATCCAAATCCGCTCAGCCGTTTTTGCATGAAAGCGTAACAAACAAACATACAAAAAAAACTGGCCACGTGCGTGTCAGACCACGCACAATGAAGGGTTCCGTAGTTGGGATGAATTTATCCCAAAAAAAACTTAACTTAGTAGTTGAGAAACATGTTCTCCCATACATCGATAGGTACGTCACGGTCAATTCTCCAATTTCAAATGCAAGTTTGAAATCGCAAAAAAAAAATTTTATGTGATAAATCTACAAATTATTATCAATGTTCGGACTTTTTCCTTTACTTGTGCTGTGAGACCTTGCTTCCTGCCAAAATTTCATAATTCTAGGTCAACTGGAAGTACCCTGTAGTTTTTGATTTACTTGCGATTATGAAAATATGCCACATAAAGGGCCGTATTTTTTTATTGCGTTGACTTAGAAGCTTGATTTTTTTAGAGTTCTGAGGGAATAATATTTGAAATTTGGCAAAGGGTAGACCATGACCTGGTTAAGTCATAATCATAAGTAATTTATTTCATAACAAAATACATTGTGTTGAAAATATTACAGTGATGATAGATTGGTTTAGACTTTAGGACATAGGATACTTTTTATCCCGATATTCCACGGGATTGGGACTTATGCGGGTGAAATCGTGGAGTGCAGCTAGTCCTAATAATAAAGCTGAAGAGTTTGTTTTCTTGTTTGTTTGAACGCGTTAATCTCTGGAACTACTAGTCTGACTTGAATTTTATTTTGCATTTGATAGCCTGTTACATACATACATACATACATGTTAAAATCATAACCCTCCTTTGATTTTGCCGTAGTCGGGTAAAAACTCTCCTTTTTTACAATTAAAATGCGACTCCATTTCTTTTTTGTGATCTATGATTCGTAGTGACAGTACTTGACATATTGATGTACTGTTGACGTATTTCAAAACCTAAAAACGAATTTTATTTAGCCTATTTCTTTAGATAAAAGATTATTAAAAGTTGTAGGTATAAAAATAGATGTTCTTAGAAAATAAAATGCTTACACAATAATACATTAAAAAGCGGGAATAGATTGTGTTGGTTGTGCTTTAGTGAAGGTGGAGAATTCGACTCACTATTATCATCATATTGCTATCGAATTCCTGTAAAATGAGTTCATTGATAGCCCTGTGCACTGCAAACGTTGCAGGTACTGTTCAGTTTTGATTTTATATTTCTTTCTATATTTATAAATAATTTAAATGTCACCACGAAATCATAATAGAAAAATAATGTTATATTGTTCGCAAGACTCACAAGAATACACACACACACAGTCTGAATACCTATTCAACACTAATTGCATTCAATAATTACTTTAACTTGCTGAAGTACTAACTTTTTCTGTAAACAAAATTCTTTAAATCACGTAAATTTGATCGCACCGATTTGCAAAAAAGTGACATAGATTCTTCGCCGATGAGCCCCATCGGGCGACTGATCTATGAATGAACGAGAGTGATGACAATACTTTTGATAGGCGAAAGAAGAGATGACGATAATGTGTGTCCGCTCGGAATAAAACAACGTATGTGCCAAAACGAAATGCCTTCTTTTGTAAATGAAAAGTATTATTTAAAAAAAAACTGCTTTTCTTAAAACTCGAAACGCTTACTCTCTATGTTTTAAAGTAAATTCCATTGAATAACTTATAAGCGTTGCGCCATGATACTCAAAAAAAGATTAAAATAGATAGACCTTTGCAAATTTTTTGTATCGAGAAAATTTCATTGTATCGTGTATTCCTTTTTCCGGATACTAGATCATATAGTCAAAAATCATACACCAAAATTTGAAATCCCTATTCCAAATACTTTGAAAGTTACACGATAAAGAAAAAGCCCATTTTTTTCAATATATCACCTTAAACATAACTGGCGAAATGTGGGTGTACTATTGGTACAGCTCTGCCTATCCCTTTGTGGATTACAGGGGTGATGTTATGATTTATGTTAGTGATGGTAAAATATGGTTATAAATTTAGATGAAGTGCAGCACAGTAATCTAGGCAATACCCGTCTAGGTACCAAAAAAAGTAGTTTCTAAGGTTAACTTGAAAGCACAGAGGCTTTTGTGTGAGTTTCTTTTAACCATCTTGACTTTACGCATCGACGAAGTGTTCCGAACCACTGTACAATATTTAACACTCAATCAATCTGCCTAGCCTTTTCCCAACTATGTTAGGGTCGGCTTCCAGTCTAATCGGATGCAGCTGGATACCAGTATTTTACATCCAACGACTGCCTATCTGACCTCCACAACCCAGTTACTGGGTAATACGATACCCCTTGGTAAGACTGGTTGTCAGACTTTCGGGCTTCTGACGACCTGCAACGACTGTCAAAGATCCACGAATTACAGCCAGAACCAATGGCTTAACGTGCTTTCCGAGGCACGGAGGAATCTTGGTACGTAAATATGGTCACCCATCTACGGACCAACCCCGGCAACACCGGGTACGGGGAGCCCCTTTAACTAAATTAAATTTAAATTAGTTTTTTTTATAGTGGCCATAGAAGTACACACTCTGTAAGGCCCAGCGCATACCGCTGGAGGCACGGCGGAGAGCAATTAAAGACAACAATTTAATATAAACCTTAACTACCTTGACATACGGTCAATATAAGAATAAATTCGCACGCGGTGCTTGGAGCGCCCCTAAGCTACTACAAGAGCATGCGCGCGAATGCTCCAGTCGCCGCCGTACTGCTCTGCGCTCCGCCGCACTACCCCGCGCCCAGCTGGCTGGCGGTCAGATGCCTGGAGAGTTTTAACTAGTACTACGGAGTAGCTGCACGCCGCCGCGAGTCTCTCTGCTTGAGGGCTCTCAAGGGCTCTTGGCGCCGCTCGGGGCCCGCGGAATCCGCCCGCGCGTTTCAAGAAAACTTTTTACAAAAAAAAAACAACCGACTTCAAAAAAAAACACTACAAAGTGAAAAATAACTTTAATTTCGGAAGTCGGTGTCTTTGGTTTTGAATTTTCGTTCTTTGTCACCGACTTCCGAAATTAAAGTTATTTTTCACTTTGTAGTGTTTTTTTTGAAGTCGGTTGTTTTTTTTGTAAAAAGTTTTTATTTTCACTTTTTAGTTGTGATACCTACCCCACACAAATTCGAATACCACCACCTGCTATGTAAATAACAGTGACAGGAAGTTATCATAATATCATCCACATACTAAGCGAGGTAAAAATACGTATTATTGAAGCTAACTCAAAAACTAACTACCCAAGTAAAGTTAATAAAATTTAAATGGGACCACCTCTGAAGTATGATCTACCAAACAAAAAAAGAATCATCAAAATCAATTCATAATTGACGGAGTAATCGCGTAACAAACATACAAAAAAAAAAAAACAACATACAGTCGAATTGAGAACCTCCTCCTTTTGGAAATCGGTTAAAAATGTGCTCCGCCGCGCTTCCAGCGGTGTGCGCTGGAACTAAGTGTTTCAAGTGCCTACCTATTACGGTTCAAAAGATACAGTCCTGTGACAGACGGACAGACAGACAGCGAAGCTTTAGTTATAGGATATCGTTCGCACCCCTTGGGTACGTAACTCTAAAAAATCCAATTAGTACCTAATAAATTTAGAGGAGCTCGTGGCTAAGTAATAACAGCCGCACGGGTCGATCCATCAGGTTAAGCTACGCTTGCCGGGGTTGGTCCGTGGATGGGTGACCATCTTTATATACCGAGACTCCTCCGTGCCTCGGAAAGCACGTTAAGCCGTTGGTCCCGGATGTCATTCGTGGATCTTTGACAGTCGTTACGAGTCGTCAGAAGCCCGAAAGTCTGACAACCAATCTTACCAAGGGGTATCGTATTACCCAGTTACTGGGTTGTGGAGGTCAGATAGGCAGTCGCTCTACGTAAAATACTGGTATTCAACTGCATCCGGTTAGACTGGAAGCCGACCCCAACATAGTTGGGAAAAGGCTGGGCAGATTTGAATACCTACTAAGTTTTTACAAAATCCAAATGACCTACTTTTGGGGCCATAAAAACTGGATAAGACTGTCAACCATGTGACCGTGTTATTTTTACTACAAATACTACAAAATGTTGTTAGTAGGTCGCTGATCCATACACCTGGTCTATTGCATCAGTTATGAATGAAGGACGTAACGACAGACAGACGCGGGGACTGACGACGGAATATTAATACAAAAAAAATGTTTAGTAAAATTAAATGATCCATGCGTCTTAATTATTGCATCAGCAATATGGCGGACATTACCTTACGACAGACAGTCGAAAGGAACGTATTTGTTTAAGGCGAATGCGCCAGGTTAGGATAAGCATTTAATAGAATAACTATTTCATGACATTTAAGGCCAATTCTAATATAATAATAATAATGTATATTTATCCAAAATAATACATAGACACAGGTTGAGCACAGTAGTAGTTATACTAAAAATTATACATAATGGGCCTGTGTCCAAGTTTTTTATTTTTAGTCCAGCTTTCAGAAAATAAAAAAAGATTACGTACACACGTATTTTTTATTTTCTGACGTAATCAAAAGATTACGGCGATACATTGAGTTAAAATGTGGCATGATGTCACGCCTTGCTAGATTTTATACGACATTGTGACGTAACGAGCCCCCACTCCCCAACTTTAATGCGTGTTTTCTAAGTTATTTTTTATTAATATGACAAAGCAAAAAATACGTGTCTAATATTTTTTTATTATCTGAAAGACGGACTAAATAGAATTTTAATTTTTACCTAGGAAACTACCCTAATTTAAAAGGCTACAAAAATCTATATGACAAAAATATAAACCCTGTCTCTCAAAATAAGAGGCCTGTATCTAGAGAGACAGAAAAATTTAGATAATTGTGTTGATGATTTTTATGATCATAATTCAGTAAAAACATATTTGTTAGAGTTGCGAATCATACTTTGATTAACATACAACCTGCACATTTCAAAGAACGTAAGATAATTTGAATTTCGTGGGCTACCTTATCGCATTTCTCTTTTAAGACGCGACTTTATGCTAGTGACCTTGAGTGGTAAGCTTGCATGTTCTGTGCTGAGCTCACGCAATGCGTCGTATGTCCAGCCAGCAATAAGACTCGCCCATCAAGGATCACTGTTTCAAATTAGACGGATTTTTTATTTACTATACATAAAATAAAAGGTACTTTAATATAATAAATCACGTATATTAAAAGATACATAATAAAATTTCAGAAAAATACGCTTGATAGTTTTTGCGTGATTCTCAGTTTTTTATCCGCGTTTGACATAACTTTACAAATTAATTACACTATGTAATATAAACATAATCTAAAATATTCACAGATTAAGTTATTAAAAAAATGCTCTTATTTAACATGTAATTTTTTCCAAATCATTAACACTACTCGTTTAGACGTGATCTTCAGTATAATATCATTAAAAGTCGTTTATTCTCGCCTTAAGGGGCGACTCTTATACCATGTTTTTTGTGTACGGGAACGGACGCTATCTTACAATGTCCTGTGACTTATGAGAGAGGGAAGTTCACGGAAGTGACGTATGAAGAGGGTGATCCATTTTTTGTTTAAGTATGTCAGTGGAACAACTGTGTATCTTACTGTATTTATTGATAAGGAAGTGGTAGTTTGTTTTATTATTTTATTAATTATATGCTGAATAGATACTGAGATATAAATACCACGTGTCTCAGAAAGTACGTTTTAAGCAGTTAGTCTCGGCTGTCATTCGTAGATCTTTGACAGTCGTTACGGGTAGTCAGAAGCCCAAAAGTCTGACAACCAGTTTTACCAAGGGGTATCGTGTTACCCTGCAACTAGGTTGTGGTGGTTAGATAGGCAGTCGCTCCATGTAAAATACTAGTATTTGACTGCATCCGGTTAGACTGGAAGCTGACCCCAATACAATTAGGAAAGGCTATGTAGAGTGATTTTTGTGTCGTAAATAGTAAGTGAACTTTAGCCCTACTTCTCTGCCTAACCCTTTAGGGGGCGTTCATTAATTACGTGAGCTGGTTTTAGAGATTTTTCGAACTCCCTCCCCCCTTGGTGAGATGTCAGGAGATTTGGCTCGACTCGTCCCTGTCCCCCTAATCTCACGTGAGATTTTTCAAAATGGGAATCAGATAGTACTTAATACACAGTAAAAGGAGCTTCGTTCCAACCAAGTATCCTACGACCTCACGTTTCTGTATAGGATTTAGCTATTCATATTTTAGTGGAGAAACATGTTTTACTATAAGTTTTCTCCCATTTTTACACCGTCTTTTGCGGGAAAAACAATTACATGATATTTCCCGAAACCACCCCTCTTCCCCACGTGAGATTGGATGAGATTCGGCTCGACCCCCTCCATTTCTAAACGTCTCACGTAATTAATGAACGACCCCTAATATGTCATAGGAACAGCGGTCATTTTAGTGTCCTACAAAAACAAAACAGCTTTGGTAATGAGTTGAGATTTTTTTACTGATTTACTTGGGATTCCCTTATGTCTTAACGGTTGTGGTTTTTAACGAATAAAATAAGTCGTAGACACACTCATTAGCATATTAATGATTGTTAAATACGTGTGCAATTAAAGAGCGGGAAAGACCTGTCGCTAGAGATAATTAATGGCAGCTTTGGATAAGATAAGTTTATACAACTTTTTATTCCGTTATGTGACAGATTTGATTGCCGTCAACACGCTAAATACAGGAAGTTTAACTAACTGTCGTGACAAGAAGTCACGTCCGCGTAAAATTTCTTGTTTTAACATAAAATATATCCTATAAAACTTGACAATACTGTAGCTTCCCATTATTGAAACAATTTTCGGAATCAGATCAGGAGTTTCGAAGATTACCCCCAATATACAAACTCACAAATATATTATATTATAATTATCTATATTTATATAATTATTATAAAATTAATACAAAATATAAAAACGCCTTTATTCGCTGACCAAATACAATACAGTTTTAACTTATATTAATTTAATTTTTAAATCTAGTTTAATATAGATATAATATTAATAAGTATAGATTCAATTGTTATTTTTTTTATGAATAATAGAGTTTCAAAAGAGCAGTTTTACTACATTTGAAAAATATATTTTGACGTATTATGCTATTATATGTACATATATTTAAATATTTAAAAACACCTTTTACAGATATTCATATAAAAGCTAATTAATGAGGATACATTTACAAAGAAATCCTTATGTAAGGATCATAGCAGGTGGCGTACCATAGATATCCGGTATATAAATATCCGTGATATATCGATATCCGTGTGTAGTTAATGCTTACCCCCAGAAAAAAAAGCTTTTCTATATTTGTAGGTATGTAGAAAGCTATTTTATATTTTACCTAGGTATCTACAAAATAGTAAGGAACGGTTAGGTACTTAAATAACCTTATATCACGACAGTTCTCAAAACGTTTAAATACTATACATTTTAAATATATACTACCTACACGTGGTAATTAAGCCAACGAACTTTATTGACCTGTTCACGACCTGTTTAACATCAAAATTTAAAACATTTTTACTAATATTATAATTGAAAATAATTCCGTTTTAAAGACAAAATTCCTATATTTAAACAACCAAAAAAAATCATGGTTACTTAGGTATATTTTTACTTAGCTAATTATTATTTAATTTTACTTACCCGCTATCAAAAACCAAACACAGCAAACTCCACTCACAAATTATTTCTAATATTTATTATTTTATCACTAACTCTGAAACTTCTAAAGCCACGACCACACTGCACGATAAGGCTGCGTACACACTCATAGCAATCGTGTAAATCGTACTGCAATCGCGATTAGTACAAATCATTTCTTTTATATGACTGAGCGAAACGTGTGAGTCATTGGACAATGGTTGTCAAAGATTTCGTGTTTAATTTTATTTAAAAAAAAAATACTAATATTTTTATAGGTAACTTAAAACACTAAAAAGGTTTTTTTAATCATTGATAATTTATTTTTCTTACTTTTATTTGATATCGAGAACTCTTTATGTCAATTATTTATTGAATTAGTTGTTTGACTTAAATTCGAAGACATCTTTGTGACATCTACCAACCCGCACTGGGCCCGCGTGGTAGATTATAGCCCAATCCCTCTCGAAGAATCCCTCTCGCCTGTATCCCAGCAGTGGGAACATTATAGGCTGATTAAGCTATTCAAATATAATTAAAAGAATGAATAAGTACATAACTAAAAATACATTTAATGAGGGCTAAGATAACGTGTTGAGTTCAAATACCTAGTGAATAGAATATACCCGATAAAAATGTTAGTCAAGGACGTGACATGTGAACACCCCTCTATCAATAATTCTAGATAGGCAAAAAAGATAATATTAATTTCATTGTCATAAATAACAATTTATCTATTCACAGGAAATATAATATTCTAAACGTTACCAACGTTTAAAATATTATATTTCTTCCTCGTTTTTCTAGTGGTCGCAACTAAAGCGACTTTAAACGTGGGTTCAATTGGCTCGAAAACGTTATTCAAAATAACGTTTTTAAAATGTTTCGAACAGTTCTTTGTACAACATTTTGTTCGGAACGAAAACAAAATGAGAACGTTTATTCCTCAAAATAAACACCGGTTTATTCCGCAGGACGCAGCCGCGCACGGAGCGTGCACCAACAAGCATAAACTTGTTTAGTTAAATTGTACCTTATCTTCATTTCATTACATCATTGATTCCAATGCGCTTGCCGTAAAGGTTGTGTTGCGAGTTTCCTATGGATCAAACTAAAAATGGATAAAAAAATGGTTAAAAACGTTTTATTAACAGAGAACGATTTAAATTTTGTTCTTGTTCAATAACGTTTTTATATCGTTCCGTTCGAACGTAACCGAAATAAATTGTTTCTTAGGTTTATAAGAAAGAAGAAAGAAAGAAAAGTAAAATTATTTGACCCAGGTTTAAGGCACACAGTTTTCAAAAACAAAAAAAAAACGGAGAAAGCTTAAAACAATATTGTGTGCCTCACGGCTGCGACAATTAGGCCCAGTTCAGCATAAAGACGAAACAGTTTTGAAAAATATACCGTTATTCGAGCCATGGTTCGATTTCAAAGTCAGGCAAAATAGTGTGTATGAAGGTAATCCTTCATCACACTATTTTGTTGTTACTGTTTTCTTGATCATCATCATCATCATCATTCTCCTACTCTTATCCCAATTTATTTTGGGTCAGCACACGTCTTTTTGAAGAGAAAACTTCTTTAGGCACGTTGGGCATTTTTGAGATGGGAAAAAACAATTGAACTCGCGGCACCGTTACCGACACCTCATTTTTGTGAACGCGATTGTGCTCTTTATTTATATTACGTTACAGATCAATTTTATATACAAGTATTTTCCTTCTATACTTCTCTATTAGTCGTTATCTCGATCGTCACTCCCTTTCTATTCATATCATCTTTGACACAGTCCATCCATCGTTTTTTTTGGTCTTCCCCTACTCTTATAGCCATCCACGAAGAATATTACTATGTGACTTTTCAACTGACACAATGATATTAGACATGTGAAACTGTTCTAAGTGGCCCATATTCAGAAAGTGTTAATAAATTGTTAGTTTTGACATATATAAATATAGGTGCTAAAGTTAATACCTAGGTCATGTTTTAAAAATAAATATATTGAATCCTAAACTCATCATCATCTAAGACTTTACAGCCTTTTATTTCTTCAACGTGACCAATTTGCGGTTTTTTCTCTCCAACAGATGGTTGGAGAAGTCGAGGGCGACCCAAATTTATCTGAATTTGGGTCACCCTTTTATCTAGTAAACGTTTAGGTGGTCTGATCATGTTCATTCTTGCAAAATGCCCATCGATGACGTCAAATTTTAATGGTTATAATTATATTAGACTCATTCATACATCTTTTAGAGATTGTTTTAGTTAGACAATTATAAATTTTCCAGTATGTACCATATAGAAACCTTTTCACGACAAACGAACCCTTTTTTCCCTCAAACCTCACCTACAACACCAAGGTACTTAAAAATTTAAGCCCTAACAAATACATCCTACAGAAACACCAAATCATAAAAGGAACATTAAAATTAGCGTCGTTACGTAACTGACAGGATATTGCCCATATCCCTTGCCGCCATCTTGGATTGACCCAATGAGTGATGGCGCGATCTGTCAAGAGTAACCTTGACCCTCACGGGGTTCAAGATCAGCGGTGATTGGTTGATTGTTTCGTTGGAATGCAGGACTAGGGTTAATGAAACTTGGTTTCCTTTCGTCTTTTGTTAATTTGATAATGAGGATGTGGTGTTTCTTTCTTTGTGAGATGGGGAGTTGATGAGAGGTGGTTGTCTGGATGCATTTGATTGTTTCTGGTTTAATTTGGTTATGACTTATGATGGATGAATGTCGTAGCAGAATTGCGTGATTATTGGAATTCATATTTTGAATGTTTTTTTTTTTAAGTAAAACGGTTTGTGGAAGTCTTGCCCAAATATATCATAATTATTCCATCTTTTAATCAGATCTGGTAATGATGCTGTTGATGATCTTTGAGTTATCAGAATAACAAGTGAGGAAAAAACTGAATCTGATCATATTACGGGCAGGGCATAAAATAGTAATTATTTCGAGTGTTTGTGTTATTTGACCGTACACTAGAAAATATGCCATACAACTTGGCAATGCCGCCAGTCTCTTGGGTACATTACCAGTCGACAGCGACGTGGAGGAATTTTTCGACGCCATATTTTAGTTTAGTAATAGTTTTAGTCCGTGTCTGTTAAATGGAAAATTTATTAATCAATATGTGTAAATTAAGTTAAATCAAATTATTTAAATAAAATGCAACGATACGACATAAATACATATAATTGCAATATAAACAAATATCAACTTTAAATTCAAGTTGTCGAAGTTGATTTTGGAATAAGAAAAACCATCGATAAATGTCATAAAATAATTTTAGATGCAATGAAAACTGAACATTACGCAATTAAGTTAAAGTTTTTAATTTTCCCAAAATATGAAATTTATTTCGTCTCCTTGGCTTTAGTTTAGAAGGCTTTCACATCCTAGCTTATGGCAACATTTAAATGAAATGCCGAATTATAATAATGGAATTATTTTCGAAAAAATATATATTTTTTTTACTTTTGATTGTACTTGCTACAGGGACACCTCTGCCCAGCCATTTGGGAAAACAAGGCGTGATGTTATGTTATGTTTATCATTATTTTCCCCTTATCCCAATTTATTTGGCGTCGGCGACAAAGGCTTCCATACTTCTCTATGAGTCAGTAATACGATATCGTAATAATTAAATTAAAATTAAATCGCAAACTTTGACAATCGCAGTCCGAAAATTAAATTTAAGAGCACGTGTTCTTCCGATCACCTTTGGACAGATTCGGTACAAAAACCCATGTCTTAAATCACTCGAAAACTTGAGGACCCGTCATTAAAGTAATAAAATTATCTTTTATATAAAGATAATGTAATTTACGACCTCCACCCACAAGGGATCTTGAACCTTGTCGTTTGAAACTAAAGGTTTACTTTAGGGTGTCAATTTGAGTCAATAACTCATACCTCAAAGTAATGGCGATTAGAATTATATATTAAAACTGAAGTATAATGTTCTTGTAATTTCATTTTAAATTGTGGTTTAGTGTTGTCGATGTAACGGTTTTTTGTAGGTATCGTAATGTCTAGGTAGCAACAACCAGTAGAGTGCCAGTGTAGGAAGGTGGAACCTACTTTGATTTTGACATTTTAATTTCATTCTAGTTTATAAGCAGTTTTTTTTTTTTTTCTGTTGGGCATCTCATAGCTGGCCTCTGAGGCCATGACTATTTAACCGAGCAAACCTGTGGGTGCCTTAAGCTGCTACACTCAAAGCCTCCAGCCAGGGACTTACAAACTAAACTTATAAACTAGGTGAACGCTCGCTAAGGGCACCCCCTGTGGGGTACGAGCCTCGGCTTAGGGCGTTTACCGGAGGGAGGACATCAAAGATGGGACGGACTGGATCAAAGTTTTGATCATGATTATTAATCGGGGAATTTAAAGCTACGTGCTCAGCTGCAACAACTGCTGGCACCTCGTTTTCGAGCAAGGGTCGGGGGGGAGTAACATTTACTCGGGGGCGCGGCGGTCGCGATCGCAAAGGACCTCGACGGCGAGGTCGGAATGACGGGAAGCGACTGTACTTGTGTCCTAACGTACTCGTTTCCCTACTAGACTCTTATAAGCAGTTTCTGACTTTTCTCTTTAAATGTGTTTATACATTAGCAGTCATACCTTTCCTAACTACTTATTGTGAATAAATGTTGAATGTATAATTATGCTGTTGGTGTTCTTTATTAAATCTACACTAATATTATAAAGACAAGAGTTCTTTAAGCTATTGCATAGCTTTTATCGCGAGCTTTGAGCGCGGCGACCGAATCAAGAAATTCCGTAACGTAACGAAAATAAAACCTAACGCCCCCCACTCCGCCTACCATGTAATGACGGTTCCCATAACAACGTGATGTTGTCATGGAGGTTACAAATGCTATGCAATAGCTTTACCGCAGCAGTCCCCGAGTGCCACACGTTTTTTTTTTTTTTTCTATTTTATAAACTCAATCACTACTGGACCGATTTTAAAAATTCTTTCACCAGTAGTATGCTATATTATCACTGAGTAACATAGGCTATCATCTATAAATATATTATGCAAGTAGGGTTATTATTTCGAAATTTGAAAAGTCCGGACAGAAAGACCGACATTTGCAAAAAAGTCCGGATATTTAACTTATAATCTTATTTTTTCCAGTAATTAAATATATTTTTTAAAGAAAATCCTCTTAAATTGAAAAGTCTGGACAAATGAGAAGGTGGGACATAGTCCGGACGGGGAGCCAAAAAACCGGACGACACGTCTGGGAAATCCGGACGGATGGTAACCCTACATGCAAGCGAAGCCACTTGCGGTAGCTAGTAATTAATAAATAGACAGGAAAATGAAAGGTAATCTAGAATCTAGATCGTTGTGTTGTACATCTGTTACTACGCCGATAAAGAAGAAAGAAAGAAAAATAAGTATATTTGTCACAAAAACATGTGCACATAAAAAGCTAAGTAACACACTTAGACACTGCACGAACACGAGGCATGGATGGAGACCAGAAGTTAAAGTGCCTACTATACGGCTGCCAACCGCGTCCCCGACAAATGTGACCTTGGTGGTTTACAACTAGGGTTACCATCCGTCCGGATTTGTCCGGACCTGTCCGGACTTCTAGACAGGCACTTAACTGACGCATCGCTGACCTTCCATTAAAGTTGAAGAGTCTAGTGTTCTTTGAAGGAAAGAGGGATCGAGTTAAGGTAGTAATTGCCAAAAGCTTGAATAACTTCTTTGCGATGGAAAATACTTATATGCAGAAGAATCATATGATATGCAGAAGAATCAAATGTTAGAAGAGAATTTCACGATATTATTATAACTTACATTTATAGTACCTACATGTCATAAAAATTCTTTAAAATTAAGTAGATATCGATAAAATGATTAGCTGTCACGCATACATCTCTAGCGATGTATTACGTTATTCACTTGGCAATTACCAAAGTACTATTTTAATGCTTTATCATAATTTAAAGTTTGTGTTGTTTAAAGTATAAAATTATCGAGTTTTCAAATGATATAAATAATTTTATTATCTTGTGTTTAACAATTTTCGGACCACACATTAAAATAGAAAATGTAGGTCATTTATTCAACATCAGGAAAAAATTAAATTATAGATAGTAGTGATTAAAAATAGTTGAGTATCGATAAAAGTATCCGTCTAGCCAAAAAAAGTAAAGTAAACATTTCGAAAAACCAGACATTAAATGGTAAATTAAAGGACACCATGTAAATCCTTTCCATTCTTTCTTGATTCCCGTTTCCATTGGTAAAACTCTAAACTAAAAGAAAAAGCTAAATATGACATAAGTCATAGATACATAAAAAGTGCCATAAAACTTAGTATACTGCAAACACTTACAAAAATAAGAACACTCACCAATAAAAAAAGGATCGGAACAAAAAATCCTCACTTGTCAATAATTATAATTACGAATAAAAACTTTTTGGATTGCGTAACATCACTGTCAAGAAAGCTTGGCATTATACGAATGAGTCAGTGCGGCGACGTTTAAAAAAGGAGAAAAAAACATGGCCGACAAAAAAGAGCGCGAAAAAACTTGTAACTGGCAGGTGTGAAGGAAGCGACGAAGGACGTGAAAGTACGTGTTTAAAGTGTATTAGAGATCATAAATTATTTGTTTTTTTTAATATAATATTTTTTGAGGTAAACTTCCTTGTTTGGGAATATTTTGTAAGGTTACATGGCACGCAATATGGCTTAGGCGGTAATAGACTAAACGTAATCATCCATCATTAAATCCGTCGAAGCAACAATGAGGGTTGTCTGAGGGAATATTGCCAAATTTTTCAAAGGTTTAATAAGTGAATTTTAATTATTGTAGGAGCTAGATAATGCAGCTTAAATGGATCCATAAATTGGTATATTATTATGAAGGAATGGTCATCATTAACTCAAATCTAGACTCCGAGGTAACAGAGATTTCTACTGCAGTCTTTCTACGTGTGCTAGAGATCAAACTTACCACTATCCCAAGGAGGCATTCAATAAGTATTAAATGAAAACTATCTACGGAACCACAACCGACTATATTCTTAACGTTACTAAACAAAACATTTCTCCACTGCGCAGTAAAGATTTTTTTGCAAAAAAAAAGTGAAATAAAAAAGCTTTGGAGGTGTAATATGACGTAAGCTTGAAGAACTGGTTTCTTGCTGACCTTAGTACACACAAGGCTGCATGACTGTCCGTTTGTTCGTCTCTTGAACAAATTGCAATAAAAGTAATTAAATCCAACTGATTCAATGGAATTTTTACCGATGAGAGGTTCTGAGAAACGTATACATGCATTTAGTTATGTAACCCTGCATGGTTTGTAACCACTCTTGCATACGAATAACTTAGAAAAAGGGTTAACGTTTCTAAATTCAAAGCCTAACACAAACAAGGTCTATTTAAATTGCAGGGTTGGACAGAGAAATAACTAAGGTTTCAGAGCATGTATACAATAATATTTGAAACTATAATAGATATAGATACCTACGTAGTGACACAGACAATTCTTTGGAAATGTCCAGGCTATCTTGATAAATCTTACTGGTATAGAAGATATTGATAATCGAATAAAGTGTATTTAAAGACAAGACGTTGCGCTTATATCTTTTATTCTAACTTTTTTCGGAATAAAATGCATCCATAAAAAATGACGCATTTGCAAGCAAACCCAGGCACGTAAGCTAGTTCCATTACCTTGATCTTGACCTGTTTTATTTTTTGTCAGCAACATGAAACTCGTCAAAGAAAAAAATAAAGCTCAAGAAAGCCAGACACGCCTCAAGTTATTATGCAAAAACTTTCTTAAAGGTTTTTGTCTGTATGTTCTTATGTATGTATGTATCGTTTTTTTGAGCGATAACCTTGAAGGATAAGGTTTCGGAGAAATACATGGTTAATTTTGTATCGGTAAGTTCCATTCATGAGGTCATAATGTATTTTTTCCGATAGTTAAGCAAAGATTTTTTACCAATGAACAGTGGTGCTTCGGAGGAGCTTTTATCATATATTGATGTTTTATGGAATTTGACATTAAAGCTATGAATGGTATTTTTTTATAACTTCTATCTATGGAATAAACAGTTTTGGAGATTTATAAGTTCACTACTATCACTATCACGTCAAAACAATGGAAAGCATTCTCCAATTTCATGATTTTAAACTAGGCATTGGTAATGCATCTTTTTAGCTATGCACGATGTTATTAATGTAGTGGCCATACTTGCAACTACCACTCAAATTGGACAACGAAACTCTCGCTTAACAGTACACAAGAAAATCAAAATCAGCGCTTCACCAATTCCTAGTGCTTTAGCTGGGAAAAAGAAGTAGCGCAAAAAACTCCCCAGCACAGCTGTCTGTTAGGTTAGAGGCTCCGCAAATACCTAAAACACTGAAGGTCTTACTAAATACTACATTATTTTCCGTAAACTACAGTTCCACAATGTAAAATACAATCTCATAAATTCCCAAAAGGAAAGCAAAGTAAAATATGTAGATTAAAAACCGACGTACAGCAGAAATAGGTCAAAAAGTTGCATCTGATGTACTCCGCTTTGCATTTACGTCAACGAAGGAATACGCTAAAGAATTGGTTAGACTTTGAAGGCTTTGGACTTCATTTATTTAACACTAGCTTGTGCCCGCGACTTTTAATCAATTTGCCTAGCCTTTTCACAACTATATTGGGGTCGGCTTCCAGCCTAACCGGATGTAGGTGAATACCAGTATTTTACATGGAGCGACTGCCTATCTGACCTCCACAACCCAGTAACTGGGTAATACGATTCCCTTGGTAAGACTGGTTGTCAGACTTTCGGGCTTCTGACGACCCGTAACGACTGTCAAATAGCCACGAATGACAGCCGAGACCTACGGCTTATCATGCTTTCCGAGGCACTGAAGAGTCTCGGTATGTAAAGATGGTCACCCATCCACGGACCAACCGGCAAGCGTAGCTTAACCTGATGGATCGGCCCGTGCGGCTGTTATTACTTAGCCACGAGCTCCTCCGACTTTATCCATGTGAAATTTCTTATTTTAACCATAAAATATCATAATTTATGTGACACTGGTGTGTATGTAGCTTCCCATTGCTAAAAGAATTTTCGGAATCAAATTAGCAGTTCCGCAGATTACCCCCTATCTATTTTACTTCTTTATAATATTACTAGCTTCCGCCAGCGGCTTCGCCCGCGTTGATATCTTTATAAATGATAGCCTATTTTACTCAGCCATTCTACTAGTGAAAGAATTTTTAAAATAGGTCCAGAAGTTTTTGAGTTTATCATTACAAACAAACACTGACGAGGAATGAAAATCGAGAGATAACTTGACACAACTAACAGATAATTTAAGTGTGTTTATCACTGAACACTATATTTGAAATTTGATAGACTTGCTTGCGTTTAATTAAATAACTACCTAAAGGGCAAAAAGGATCTTTTTGACACTCCTGAATGACATTGACAGTGAAGCGTTGTTGGTAAATATTTGTGAAGTTATCACAGAAAATTGAAGATGGCGACATTAGCTCTGATTTTGGGCAGTCGCCAAAATGTCCCTGTAGCGTTGTATCCAAGTATAACAATCGTTGTGCCTTTATTTTCGTATGAAAACTAGAGCATTTTAAGATTCATGTATACATGTCAGTCACAACAACATCAAGTTCCCGATCAGTCACATCAATTTCAGGGACATGTGTGGACAGATAGTCAGTCAGTCGGTCATAGCAACGCAGCCAGAGCGGTTAGATCCGACTCCAAGAAATGTCGGTCCGAAGAAGCCATAGTATTATTTGTATGAGGGATTGCGCACTAGATCAGAACTCTGTCCGAATTCAGAACATTACCAATTCGGATTGAATTCGGATTCGGATCGGACGTAGTGCGTAACCGCTCTAACCATGTTTCGGTCGTAGCAATACAAGTTTTGACTTGCTGGTGACGTAACGTCGAACGAGACGCGCTGGTATAGTGACGTGACTGATGTGTAGCCAACGTTTTACAACTTCTACGTAACTATATTTTTTGCCATTGATCCCGGTGTCATTCGTACATCTTTGACAGTCGTCACTGGTACTGGTTACTAATTTTATTCTAAGTTCATCGTCTTCACATATAATTATTAAACTAATGTACATATACAAAATATTGGAAAAACTTTTAAAGAGTTGCGGTGGAGTTTCTTGCCCTTCCTTCTCCACACGAAAACTCCTTTTGGAAGAGACGACTAGAATCAATTCTATTTTTTGTAAATTTTGACGTTGAAAAGTGTCTTATAAGGGCCTATTTGAAATAAATGATTTGACTTTGGAAACGCAAAAAGTCTGACAAGCAGTCTTACCAAGAGGTATCGTGTTGAAGTGAAAACTTCTTTAGGCGCGTTCAGCATTTTTGAGATGGGAAAAAATTATTGAACTCGCGACACCGTTACCGACACCTCATTTTTGTAAACGCGATTGTGCTCGTTATTTATATTACGTTACGGATCAATGTTCTATGTAAGTATTTACTTTAAAGGTTTTGGAAGAATTTTTTAAATTGTTCAAGTTTTCACTTCTGTCGGCACTCCCGGAGTGCCACTGTTTTTTTTTACCCATTAACTGCTTTGTGGAGGTCAGATATGCATTCGCTACATGTAGAATACTTGTATTCAACTATATTCGGTTAGCCTGAAAATCGATCCTAACATACTGGGGACAAGGAAGGCAGATTGATTGATTTCTCTATTATTTTAGTAACCAGTTAGGGAAGCTTTTTCTTGACAGAATGGTCGAAGTCCGAATTCACAGTGCACATACCCTTCAACTATGATCAATGAATATATCACCATAATTATGATAAGGCAACATTATAATTCCAAACGTATTCATTTAACAGTTAGCAGGTTTTATACCTACATTATGTTTACTGTTATAATAATCTAGTATTCCTATTTATCATCCTTGCAGCAAGTATGGTGATCGGTAACCAATATTTTGTTCTTTAAAAACATTCACATTGCATCTATAAAACAGCAAGTCCTTTTTTCAATACCTGTTTTAGGGCAAATTTCATCATAGAATTTGAACGCGATCAGCACATCTAAACTGAGTTCAAGAGCTGTCACTGTCAATATTTCATAGAAAATAATGACACTGACAGCTCTTAAACGTGGTTTATGTGATGATCGTATTCAGTTTAATTGGCGAAATTCGCCTTTAGAGTTGGGGCGAATTTCAACACTGAACGCGATCAGCAGACCTAAATCACGTTCAAGAGAACGTGATTTAGGTCTGCTGATCGCGTTTAGTATTACTACTACTATTGACTTGACACTGACAGCGCTAGAAACGCGGTTTAGATATTGTGCTGATCGCGTTCAGTTTCATTGGTGAAATTCGCCCTTAGTCCCTTACTAAATGTTGTTTATATTCATGAGTACTTTCAACCCATGACAGATAACAAATAAACTTAGAGTCAACCTGTATAAGACTTCGAAATCTTAGGGCAGATTACACCAAAAACCTTTTCTGTGTCTTTGATTTAGAATTTTCGTTTTTTGTCACCGACTTCCGAAATTATTTTTCACTTTGTAGTGTTTTTTTTTTGGAAGTCAGTTGTATTTTTTTTTTTTTGTAAAAAGTTTTTATTTTTCACTTTTTAGTTGTGGTACCTACCCCACACAAATTCGAATACCACTACCCGCTATGTAAATAACAGTGACAGGAACTTATCATATCATCCACGTACTAAGTGGGAAAAAATACATATTATTGAAGCTAACTCAAAAACTACCCAAGCAAATTTAATAAAAATTTATATGGGACCACCTCTGAAGTATGACCTACCAAACAAAAAAAGAATCATCAAAATCAATTCATAATTGGCGGAGTAATCGCGTAACAAACATACAAAAAAAAACAAAAAAAAAACATACAGTCGAATTGAGAACCTCCTCCTTTTGGAAGTCGGTTTGATAAAACTGAACGTGATCAGCACATCTAAACCGCATTCAAGAGGTCTTGAACGCGGACACTGACAACGTGAGCATCAAGAAAGGTACATACTCAGACGTTACTATGCACATTTCCTTATCTTTCCATGCCATCTCCATCCACTTAGCGTTATCCCCCATAATTCATACACGTGGACTAATTTAGACCAATTGATACAACACGAGCAAAGTATTAATGAATGGCAATCATTCGCTACGTAATACGGACATATGGCCATATCTGTCACAGTCACTACGCGTGCATTGGGTACCTACCTTTATTTTATACATTAATGGACGATAAAAAATTGTGCTGTCATCTTGTATGGCACGAGTATAAGTATGTACGAGTAGGTACTAGCTTCTGCCCGCGACTTCGTCCGCGTGGAATAGTTACTTTGGGCGTATTTATTTGGATAAGGATTAATATCATGTTTATAAAAACATCTTCGCAATGAATGCATTATTTTAGAACAAATTTGGTTGGCACAAAAAAGGTTATAATGAGCCAACCTTTAAAGATAGACATATGTTGTCGCGGATTTTTTTTAAAACTTTTAAAGGGGAACAATTCTGTCATACATGATGTTTGTGAAACTTTAACCTTTAACGCAGCGCACGCATCGGAAGCTCTCAAAAGGAAAAAAAAACCCCGATTTTGAAATATTCTTCATTGGTGCTCTGCTCCTATTGGTCTTAGCGTGATGATATATAGCCTATAGCCTTCCTCTATAAATGGGCTATTTAACAACAGTAGTTTCTGAGATTAACGCGTTCAAGCAAACAAACAAACAAACTCTTCAGCTTTATATATTAAATTAAATATATTAAAAGTATAGCTTTAACTTATGAGCGTTTATCCTAAAAGTTGGCAACGTCGTAAATAGCTGTCAAATATTTAATAATATCTATGTTAATTAATTTGGCAATATTACTGTATGGAAACATGAAATATGGCTAACTAGGGAACTAAAATATTGATTATGAAATGCAATAAGTAATATCGTAACACCGAATATTTAGTTTTAGATGTAGAAAAGGCATTTGGAAACTTTCCAAATGCCTTTTTTACACCTAAAACGTTTACAACATCAAATTCAGTGTTATAATTGCAATTCATTATTAATATTCTAGTTCGTTAGTTAGCCACATTTCATATTTCCATACAGTAATATTGCCAAATTAATCAAAACGACGAAATATTTGACATCTATTTGCGACGTTGCCAACTTTCAGAATAAAAGCTGCTGTCATGTTGGAATGGCACGACTATGTATATATGTAAGTATATAAGATTTCTAGGTTTAGAGCAAGTTGAACTCGTACCTCTGATCTGACCATTACGGAAAGTTACATGCACAAATATTTTTTCAGAGGGTAAATAGAACTTACAAAACGCTACCTTTTACAATGTTTGTGACATCTGTATAAGATTAAAATTTTGAATTTAAATAGTTGTCCCAACTAAATAAATAAGGCCACAATTATTTTATTTGCGTAAGTAACAATAACTGTTATAAAATGGATGACGTCTGGAAGACACTTGTGAAATTAATAATTAAAAATCATGACGAACGAAGTTTAGTAGTGTGTATTGTTTTAATATATTAAGGATGTGTTCAAATCTTTTAACTAACGTCATCAAGCTATTGTTGTATTAAAGTTTAACCCAGGTGTCTTAACCCAGGTGGGTTAAGAGGAGGCTCCCTAAATTGTATGTTAATTTGCATTAATATTCTGAAACAGACACGAATACAATTAAAATAGCACTTTAGTTTAAATGATTTATTGGAACTTTTTCTTTCCACATACAAGACAGTTGCGCAATTGTAACATTATCGCTCAATTCTTTTTTATTCGAAAATCGTGTCTTTTTTTTTAATTATAAAAAAATTATCAAAATTACTCGACTTTTATGTATGAAATAAGTATTCACAATAAGAAAAGAAAATATAGTTTATTATCCAGCCACAATATATTTTTTCTCTAGATCAATTTTATTTTTTTAGTTATAAACGAAATAAGAATTGAGACTTACGCCATTTAGTTCCGTGCTCAAACACGATCAAAGAGCGCACGCGATATTCAACTTTATCACTGGTGTGTTAGCGTTTAGCACATCTCGGAAGGACATGTTTACATGGGGGTGGGGCTTGCGTGGAAATTGTCTTTAGGGAGCCTGCTCGTAACATCGTGACTTGATATAACGTGAGACATGTCACAGCTAGTTTCATGGCCTTTTTCATGCATAGAAAAGTTTTGAATCAAAGATACGTGTACTGACCTTGGTTTTACTTTGAAAACCGTTCTGAAAGAAGAAATAAGTAGGTCATTGTCTTGTACCTAGGTCTTGTGGTCGCAGGTTTTTAGTAACAGACCGGAATTTCGATTCGTACTCGGTTAGTGACAAGGCAATAAGCCATTAGTACTTTATATAGTCTATCGTTGTGTTTTCATTAATTTAAGTAACAATTATTTTATAAACATTTTTTTTTTATTAAGTATAAATAAATAAAAAAAAACAAGAAGACATTTAGGCGTCGAAGTACTCGTACGCATCAGCCAGCTCCTGGTCACGTGAATTGTCGACCAGAAGGCGCGAAATTTCCTTAAAAAGGAGACGCGCATTTGGGCCCTTTCTGTACTTTAGCCCTTTTGGACAAAGAAGCGTGACGTAACGTATATTAAATTAAAATAAAAAAATACTAACAGTTCCCGTTGATACTGAAGGTTTCTGTAGTTAGCGGTAATGATTTCTCTCGTGTTCCTGTAATTACCCGGAACATATCCTGAAAACAGATATGAAGCAATGCTGCTTGATGGAAGAAATAGGTTCTCTAAACAAGCCCCTTCACAAAGACATCAAGGTGCTTACTAACAGTTAAATTAGATTTGTTACAGCTGTAGTGGAAATCATGTCATTTGGTTTAAATAGGTCCATATTTTTATTTTTTCATATAGATTCTTTTCTTTTAGATTTTGTGAACGTGAGAACGTTGTAAGCTGTAGACTTGTGAACCATTTTCTATTTTGCTAAGTACCTGGTACTTGTTAATAAGCCTACACTGTCCTCTCATACCTATTAACACTGTAATTTGAAAACATTGTAGAAACGATTTATTTTTAAATGAGTAACCGTGGACTTTCTTGCCGGCTCTTCTCCATAGGAAGCGACCAATTAGAACCGTGCATCTAGCTTCTGACGTTTCATAAGTGTAGGTTTATGTGTAATAAAAATATTTTGAATTGAATTGAATTTTTCACCACGTCTTTCATTGACCAATCTTTTTTCATGTGAAAGACACTACACTTTTCCTCTTCCCTACTTCCATACCAGTCAAACGCAACATATCGAGCAGTTTCGTCAGACAACACATAGCGTCACACGACTAGCTAACTAATCAACTCTGTCGGCGGTGTCAGAAGTCAATTGTGACTGCATTTGAGACAGCTTGGCGACTGCAACTGAACCGAGTTGCGTATGCAATCAATTTGTGGACTTTGTATTGTGCGGTAGGCTGGCTATGGGAGTGCGACTTTTTTTGGTCAAGACATCGTCATCGATTTTAACTGTGAGAAGATGCGTTTTTCGGATACTTGCGATAAATTAAAAAACTTTTAACAAAAAAAAAATACAACCGACTTCCAAAAAAAAACACTACAAAGTGAAAAATAATTTCGGAAGTCGGTGTCTTTGGTTTAGCATTTTTGTTTTTTGCCACCGACTTCCGAAATTATTTTTCACTTTGTAGTGTTTTTTTTTGGAAGTCGGTTGTATTTTTTTTTGTAAAAAGTTTTTATTTTTCACTTTTTAGTTATGGTACCTACCCCACACAAATTTGAATACCACTACCTGCTATGTAAATAACAGTGACAGGAACTTATCATATCATCCACATACTAAGTAGGAAAAAATACGTATTATTGAAGCTAACTTAAAAACTACTCAAGCAAACTTAATAAAATTTATATGGGACCACCTCTGAAGTATGACCTACCAAACAAAAAAAGAATCATCTAAATCAATTCATAATTGGCGGAGTAATCGCGTAACAAACATACAAAAAAAAAAACAACATACAGTCGAATTGAGAACCTCCTCCTTTTGGAAGTCGGTTAAAAATGGGCTCTGATATACGACGCCCTTTGCACGACAACAGCCTTGTGCCACAAAGCCTGAAAAACCGTGTGGCATCTACATTGCCACATGCGACCTACGGACCCAAGACCTGACGTCACACAAAATCCTGACGTAACACAAATCCTGGATCGCGCAGTTAGGCTAAGCGTATGCTGAGACACAGGTGACGCAGCACAGCACAGTACAGATTTTGCAGGGTAGGGCAGGCGAGGCAGACATAAGCCGCGAGCGTATACTGCGACGCAGCTGTAAAGACACATTCGCGTCCTAGCTAGTAAAAACAATCAGTCATTGAAACAAAATTATGAATCAGTGGTAAAAAACAAGTGACGATCTGCACGCGTCGCGCATAATTCTGTGCCGGCTCTACAACGAGACGCAGAGCAGGTCAGACATATGTCTGCGTCGCACGTGCCTGCGCCGCAGCGTACGCAGCTGTCAGTACGTTCATGCATTACAAAATCTGCTCTGCCCTGCGCTGCATAGACCTGCGTCACCTGCGTCTCAACATCCGCTTAGCCTTAGAATTTACCGCGCGAATACCATATACAACTATACCGACATCAATCATTGAGCAGTTGCCCGCCAAACACAACACCCGTCTGGTCGGAGAATCCTCCCTTTTCTATAGAGGATGAGTGAACTTTACACCCTGTTCCTCATGGCTCTAAATTTGGTGTCGTCCCACTCACTGGCGAACGATCAAAAGAAAGACTGATGGTGACAATCCATAAGCCTGCCTATTAATATTCTGGTACACTAAAAGTGTACCCCAACAGGGTTGAAAAATAGCAATGCACAGAAGATATCTCTTCCATTTCTACACCTGTAGATTTTAAACACGTAGGTAATTAATTAATAATTAGCACTGTCACTATCCCACGTACAATATATATCCATACCGATGATACTGATAACAGAGATGATAACATTCTGACGCCTATTAAAAGTATAATTTAGATAAGTGATGATAGTTATCTATTGCCATTTAATGCGTCTTTTGTACATTGTGGGAAATAGTACATTCTGTAGAATTTCCAGAATGTTACTGTCGTGGCCTGCAACAAGGGCATTGATAGACGATGCCGAGGCACATATACGTGACTCCATCAATGCCTGGTGCATCTTTTGTATCTAGTACTTTTCTCAAATAATGCGCGGAAATTCAAACTAAGTAAATGAATTATAAATTCCAGAATCATTGACGAACAACGATAATTTTTCACGCACCAATATGTTCATTTATTTCTTCTTTATTTTAAGCAGCTCTATTTCAATCTCAATCTCAATCAATCTGCCTAGCCTTTTCCCAACTATGTTGGAGTCGGCTTCCAGTCTAACCAGATGCAGCTGAATATCAGTATTAAATATGAATACATAAATAATAAAATAATTACCCATATTATTTTTATGCTTTTTTTTTAAAATCCCTTATATACTATACCTATATACACAAACCTAATAATATACAATATATACATAAGAATACACCCAATTAAACACATCTAATAATTTATAATAATATTGAATTGCTACTTAACCCTCTTCCTCTCTCTTAATTTTGCTGTGCCCGACAGGGTCCATATTGATATTTTATTTGTTATACCATCTATGTAATACATATGGAATGCAATAAAGAATTGAGTATTGAGTACGATATCCCTTGGTAAGACTGGTTGTCAGACTCTCGGGCTTCTGATGACCCGTAACGACTGTCAAAGATCCACGAATGACAGCCGGGACTAACGGCTTAACGTGCTTTCCGAGGCACTGAGGAGTCTCGGTATGTAAAAATAGTTACCCATCCACAGACCAACCCCGGCAAGCATAGCTTAACCGGATAAATCGACCCATGCGGCTGTTATTACTTAGCCACGAGCTCCTTTAACAGCTCTGTTTGCAAATCTAGAATTTAAATAAAATTTTGTAAAGTGTAACCTCCTTGATTGCCATGTGTTGAAGTTAAAAGTTCGTTCCATTTTTAAATAACACAACAGTAGTAATTTATTTGACCGCTTAACACGACAGATATGGATTTTCATACAAACATTTCCAGCCGGGCGCTCGCATTTATTCGACCAGTACAGCAATTTCGATTTATCTCGAAGAAGGTTGTCAAAATAATGCTCGAATTTCCAAGCATGTTTGAGAAAATTTGTATTTTAACATCTGTCTTGTTTTTCCGGAAAGAGGTATCACATCGGTTAGGTACTCAGCAATTTTCTCAGAACAACTACCTGGACTAATCTCTGTTCTGTTCCTCTAAAGTAAGTAATTAACGCAAAAATCTTACATAACTTCTATCTCGAAAAGTAAATGAAAATAAACGGCCAGTCTTGAACTTGCTGCCTGTTATTCTCCATAATAATCTACTCTTTTAGATGTGGTAACGATTTTTTTCTACAATTCATGGAAAATTAACTGTTTATCTAATTGATACACTATGCCAATTTACCGACTCCGAAAACCACAGAACAGAGATATTTTATCTGTTATTGAAAATTATATGAAATTTACGTTATACTAGTAATGTTATTAGAGCAGAAGAAGGTTATATTTATTTATTTAAAGGCTTACCAACTAAACACATACACAGCATTAACCCAAAGTCTCTGTCAAATGTAGATCTCGCACGTATCTAAATTACAGGAAAGCACGACACTATCAATTAGCATACTAGAACAT
This sequence comes from Agrochola lychnidis, assembly GCA_963680765.1. NCBI lineage: Eukaryota > Metazoa > Arthropoda > Insecta > Lepidoptera > Noctuidae > Agrochola > Agrochola lychnidis. The sequence goes on from OY796872.1 coordinate 18,067,305, forward strand.
TAAAACACAAACCGCTCAACGCGCCTAAATAAGTTTAAAAACATCAAATAATATAATAGTAATAAAACAATTTCAAATAATAATATAACATTTTCAAATAATAATATAACATTTTCAAATAATAATAAAACAATTACAAAAATAATTTAAAAAACACATATTATAATTTTTTTTTTATATGACATACATTAGATCATTGAAATTAGGTTATTTGTTTTTATAGCATATGAAAATAATATTAAGTGAACGTTATTTCAAGTGATATTATACTATCTGCTATTATGCTATATATTACACACCTTGTAGTCATCATTTGCTAAAATCGCGAGTGTGTAGCTAACCTAACAAGCTCGCTTGGTAACAGAGAGGAGTCGGGCAATATTCCCGACACAAATGAGAGGACACAGTACTTATATAACTCGTCTCATCGACTGTTTTATATATTAAAATTTATATGCACTTTATTTAACACCTATCTAAGTATATAAAAATCAACCAACTTCCAAAAAAAAAACACTACAAAGTGAAAAATAACTTTAATTTCGTATGTCGGTGTCTTTGGTTTAGAATTTTCGTTTTTTGCCACCGACTTCCGAAATTAAAGTTATTTTTTTCACTTTGTAGTGTTATTTTTTGGAAGTCTGTTTTATTTTTTATTTTTGTAAAAGTTTTATTTTTCACTTTTTAGTTGTGGAGACTCCTCCGTGCCTCGGAAAGCACGTTAAGCCGTTGGTCCCGGCTGTCATTCGTGGATCTTTGACAGTCGTTACGGGTCGTCAGAAGCCCGAAAGTCTGACAACCAGTCTTACCAAGGGGTATCGTATTACCCAGTTACTGGGTTATGGAGGTCAGATAGGCAGTCGCTCCATGTAAAATACTGGTATTCAGCTGCATCCGGTTAGACTGGAAGCCGACCCCAACATAGTTGGGAAAAGGCTAGGCAGATGATGAGTTGTGGAGACACACAAATTCGAATAGCACTATCTACTATGTAAATTACAGTGAGAGGAACTTAACATGTCATCCACATACTAAGTGGGAAAAAATACCTATTATTGAAGCTAACTCAAAACCTACCCAAGCAAAGTTATAAAAAAAAATGTGGGACCACCTCTGAAGTATGACCTACCAAACAAAAAAATAATCATTAAAATCAATTCATAATTGGCGGAGTAATCGCGTAACAAACATACAAAAAAAAAAACATACAGTTGAATTGAGAACCTCCTCCTTTTGGAAGTCGGTTAAAAATAAAGGTACCTACCTAATAAGTAACAGGGACTGGTGTACGCGACTCCACGTCAAAGCGGGTATTTTGCGTACGGGTGGGAAAATCGACTATTCGATTCACCCCCGCTCCTCAAAGAAGGCCAGCAACGCCTTCGTATCACTGGCAATCTCACGTAGGATACCTGGATTATCGAAGTACTTTGCCCTGTATATGGCGACCACCGGGTAGTTCACGGCTCTAACACACTTGGGACGCCATGGCAACGTCGCTGGTTACGTAATATCTCTGGCTACCAACCGTAGTCAAAGGAGGTTGTCAAATAAGTAGCCACAAACACACGGTCGTCCGTCCTGGCGATCAGTTAGCCACTAAGTGAGGGAGGCGTAACTTGTATACAAAATACTGGCGACTTGACTAAGCGTCGCCAGGTCGCCAGAGTATCCAGTCTCCACGTAGGGGCCAGTCGGTGACACGGTGGAGCATACGGTGGAGGTCTGCCCGGCTTGGGCAGGGCATCGCCGTGTCCTCGTGGAGGCGATTGGCGGCGGTGATCTTTCGCGTCCGGCCCTGATTCGGGCCATTCTACGAAGCGAAAGGAAATGGGAGGCCGTCACCTCCTTCTGCGAAGCAATAATGCTCGCGAAGGAGGAGGCGAAGCGCGTGAGGGAGAGGCAAATTTCGCGCCCTCGCGCCCCTAACCGCCGCAGGAGGAGACGCCCTGGGCGTCGGGAATCACAGGCAGATTTCCCGCCACCGTAGGCGCGGGCTTGCGGACGGTGAGCAATGGGTAGCTCGCCGTCCGATAAGGCCCAAGCCCGGGTCGACGGCGCGTTGTGTTCCACGCGCGCCTCAAAGAGATGTCAGCAGAATTGACGGGGTCCGCTAGGGCCAATGCCTGCCGGGGCTGCGAATATGGGCCGATAGGGAAATCGTGGCCCCCCGGCAACATGGCAACTGAAGGAACACGTGTCGTAAGAATCTGACATGCCCTCCCGCTCCACCCAGAGCGGGAGAAGTTATTAGATAATTTCCCACCCAAAAAAAAAAAAGGGGGCCGGTCGGTACTGTAACGGCTAGAGCTGCGCAGGGTCGGCTGCGCAGGCCGTTGTACAGAAATCCTGTACATGCGAGATCAGCATAAACTGAAAATGTATAGCTTGATGTGTCGCCGTGTTTGGTAAAGTTTTGATCATTTATCTGCAGTTTCTCTCCAGTATTTTTTCCAAGAAATAGCATTTAAGAAGCCAGTGAAAAACAAATTCAGGGGCCAATCTCAATACTAGGAACTCAGATCCCTTAGGAACCGTTTATCGCAAGTTCTTGTCTATTTACATCCTAATTCCACGGAATTTTGTTATTTTCTCAGTTTTTAAAGGTTATGTTGTGGAAAGTTCATAAACACTACGTAGAAAGGAACAGAGCAACAGGGTTTAATGGATTATACTAGCGACTCGCCCCTGCTTTGCACGGTTTTTGACCCCCGACGGAAAAGAGGGGAGTTTAACTTGTGTATTTGTGTATGTGAAAACGCCAAACAGACGATCGAAGCTTATACCTAGCAATTATGAATGTATGCTGTTGTAGTAAGGATAGCAGCTGATTTTCATTCGCGACGACGCTTGGATCAAAATGTTACCTACAACTTATATTAAACTTAAAGAGCGAATGTGTAATTTATTTTTTCTTTTTAAATGTTTTTGTTTTTATGACTTGATAAAACATCGAGATTTCTTAATTACAAGCCGTGTGCCCGATGGGTTTTCCCATCGACAAAAAATAAAAACTTTCATCCCCTATTTTACCCCATTAGGGGGTGAATTTTCAAAAATCCTTCCTTAATGCTCACTTTTGAATAAAGAACTCTTGTGCAAAATTTTTGCTTCGTGACCGAGCGGTTAAGGCTGTGCAGTGAATTAATGATTTTTTTATTTTTATTATATAGATATGTTGGTTTAATACATGTGTTACACACATAAACTTTCTGGAATTAATACTCTAAGATGATTCCGAGTCACACAGACAGACAGAAAACGCGACTTAAATAATTCATATTTTAGATATAAGATAGCTGCATTTAGCTGGTACTCGGAAAAAACATGGTGTATTTTCTTTCCTTTTTCTGATATCGCTAAAGAAGACTTTTCTAATGAATCGTCTTTGTGCTAATCTAAAAATCTGAAAACCGCAGATATTTTTAACCGACTTCCAAAAGGAGGAGGTTCTAAATTCGATTGTATGTTTTTTTTTTTGTATGTTTGTTACGCGATTACTCCGTCAATTATGAATTGATTTTGATGATTCTTTTTTGTTTGGTAGATCATACTTCAGAGATGGTCCCATATAAATTTCATTAACTTTCCTTGGGTAGTTTTTGAGTTAGCTTCAATAATAATACGTATTTTTTCGTCACTTAGTATGTGGATGATATGATAACTTCCTGTCACTGTTATTTACATAGCAGGTATTGGTATTCGAATTTGTGTGGGGTAGGTGTATCACAACTAAAAAGTGAAAAATAAAAACTTTTTACAAAAAAAAAACAACCGACTTCAAAAAAACACTACAAAGTGAAAAATAACTTTAATTTCGGAAGTCGGTGACAAAGAACGAAACTTCAAAACCAAAGACACCGACTTCCGAAATTAAAGTTATTTTTCACTTTGTAGTGTTTTTTTGAAGTCGGTTGTTTTTTTTTGTAAAAAGTTTTTAATTTACGATATTAGATAGCAAACAAGCAAGCGGTTGATAGACATCTTCAATGTCACAGGTATCACGTGGTATTACCATTCTAAGGGTAATAGTGGAATTACTGACGTTCCTGTAATATTACACCGGCAATCAATCAATCTGCCTAGCCTTTTCTACTTAACTATTTTGGGGTCAGTTTCTAGTCTAACCGGATGCAGCTGAATACCAATATTTTACATAGCGCGACTACCTCCACAACCCACCGGAAACCATAGCATAATAAGCCTATAATGTTTCCACTGCTGGGACACAGGCCTCCTCTCTATGAGAAGGAGTGGGTCGTAATCCACCACACGGGCACAGTGCGGGTTGGTAGATGTCATATGTCTTCCAAATTTTTTTGGTTCTAAGACCGGTTCCTCACGATGTTTTCCCTCACCGTTTTTATAGCAGTGTTGATGAAACAATTTACATTAACTACTTAGTTAACCCGCCTGCCTGGTTTTAAACTCACGACCTACAACTCGTAAGTCACGGTCGTTATCACATGGCCACCACTGCTCTACCTACCTACTTACAACCACTACCACCGGCAACCATAGCCTTCTAAACAGACCACAGCAACACTGAAATCCTTCACAAGTAGTTGTTCTACTGAAATAGTAACTACATATCAATTCTTTTACTCTTTAACATCTTCATCACCTTCCTGTCCTTGACCCATGTTATTTGGGGTTGACGTAACATAATGTGTTTCTTCTATTTTCTCCTGTAAACCGTCACGCTATCATTCACTTCCTTTTCTTTTATGTCAGTCCTCACACAATTCTTCCATTCTTTCTTTGGTCTTCCTGTCCCTTTCAATTCATCAACACTTATATTCATCTTTCTTTTAGTCATGTTTATTTCATCCCTTCACATCACCTTCATATAAATCCTTTTAACGCCTACCTCACAATAACCAAATGGATTAAACAATTACAAATTCAAATCACACCGACAAAAGTCGATAAACTCTGGCGCATCTATTGAATCGACTCTCGCGCATAGATTCGATTACGATTACGCTCGCCTGCGTCACCGTGACGTATGTGCCGTCCTCGACACACATTAAAAGCGTGAGCCTGATCAAATTCTGTTCCGATCCATGTTAAATGGTTTATTGTTACTTAAAAAGGGGGTGGGCAGATGCACAAGAAAGTTATTAAACAAAACACAGAAAACGACTTTTTCCTATTAGGTAGTCAGAAACTAACGAACTGACAAGATTCTGTAGTTCCCGAACTAAAAGGAGTATGTAAGTAAAGGAGTATCCTTACATATTATTTTACCTAAATCTGGTCAACCTGATTTTTTAATGATGATTTATCCCAAACCTCATAAACGATGTGGTGATGAACATCACCACTGCTCTCAAAACGGTGAAGGAAAATATCGTGAGGAAACCGGCATGTTCTAGAACCAAAAATTTGAAGACATGTGTGACATCTACCAACCCGCACTGGGCTCGCGTGGTGGATTACCGCCCACCTCTCACAGAGAGGACGCCTGTGTCCCAGCAGTGGAAACAACATTATAAGCAGCATTATAATATGAAAAAGTGTTGCTATACTTTATGCAATTTCACGGAAAACCCATTATTCAAAGGCATTTGACTAGACAATCATTAACAGCTATCTTTCAAACGACACCGCTATTTTCACCGTATCAAAAAGATATGCAAAGATAAAGGTAAGTACAAGACATTGGTGGTGTTAATTACCATGAGTGATCAAACGATAAAGATAATGTTCTTTGTCATCGGGGTTATTATAAAGATAATTTCGTATAGCCGTGTGATTTTCACGAAGAGGCCACCACGCCTAGATAAATATAAAAGGCGATAATTGGGTTCCATAATGAATGTAGTGATAGTTAATTGATTCAGGCGTGACCTTGCGGAAATCCATTATAAAATACAATAAACGTTGATATAATTTAGTAACCTATTCCGCTTAACTATCCCTAAAGAGTCATAAAAAAACCCTGTAAGAAATTGGTGTTTCACCTCTCAACGAGGCATCCTCAGGATGACGATTGACTTGTCGCGAACCCGAACACGGCGCTCGACGTGGCAACGAGACTTTCCGGAAACACACAATAAGAGATATAATGGTGCCGATGCCCTTGTTCACAAACTAAACTAAATTTAAGTTCAGTGCATCTTTTTCTTTCTATTTCATTAAGAAAAGGACAGAGGATAAATTTTAGTTTAGTCCTGTCAAATTAATCAGCGCCTGTCACTCTCCATACAAGTTTAGACGTGATTAAAAACTTGCCGACTAAAATTACGTCAATTTACGTCAAGCGCTTATTAATTTGACAGGACTAAACTAAAATTTATCTTCTGTCCTTTTCTTAATGAAATAGAAAGAAAAAGATGCACTGAACTTAAATTTAGTTTAGTTTGTGAACAAGGGAATCGGCACCATTGTCGAATAAAATGAGAAGCATCACCTTTTCCTTACAGAAGGCAAGAAAATAATTACAGAACATTTTTCTTTAATAATAATCTATGGATTGAAATAAGAACCATCCTTACTCTAAAATTACTAATTTAATTTCGAATATAATTATTTAACCTCGAAATAGATACTAATCCCCAAATGAATCTTAAAGTGGTTACCCCAATATCATAATCTAAAACTGTTTAATAAAACTACATATTCATAATATTTCAGGGATAAGGAAAATAATATGAAACACCAAGATATTTTGTCAGTCATTTATATTTCTTTGCCAACATCAAATTCAATATTCTACACCATACCATCACATCTCCTATTCCCCACATAATATCACAATTAAATCCGTATTCTAATATTTACCATGGAACTAACAAGTTACCTTAATTTACAGTAGATCTCCAACCAATACCATGCCAATCTATCTTTTTAACGACACAGCCACCAAGCACATCTTACCGTCACGAGCGCCCAACCCAGAAGGCCGTTCCCGCGCTACGTTCTGACACATCGAATCTTTGGGTGTTGCCAGTACAATATCCAACAATTACGTATTTATAAATTGAAACCTAACAGGATAAAGGGATCTTCAGTAAACACCTTTCAAGCAACGAAAAACAACTACTCGCACGCAGCCGACACGCTGAAGCCGTCTATAGATTATCTTAGAACAAAAATAGCTAGAATGATATAGACTTATCAATTTGACATAATTTATCAGAATGTAGGTACTTCCGTGTCTGGAATTATAATCTGCTAACGATACAACACTATTGAAAATTGCGCATTATTCCGAAATTGATCATGTCTAATCGTAATCAAAACCCCAGACAGGTTATTTAATATATGTTCAGTTACTTTATTTCATCATCTGCCTAGCCTTTTCCCAACTATGTTGGGGTCGGCTTCCAATCTAACCGGATGCAGTTGAATACCAGAATACATTTTTGGCTGGTCCATTTTTTTTTTCTTTATTTAATAGTTTATGCACACGCATATAAACAGATAAGAAGAAAGGAACAGAAAAATACGTACAAAAGTGATGCTTATTTCTATAGAAATCTCTTTCAGCATACCAGCACGCGTAGCATGACCACCGTAGAAACGAGTTTTGTCGACGGAAGAGTAGACAAAATGACAGATAAACAATCACAATCTGTCATTTTGTCTATTCTTCCGTCGACAAAACTCGTTTCTACGGTGGTCATACTACGCGTGCTGCGATAGGAAAGTAGTTAAAGAAATGTAGACAACGTGTGTAAGAGTAGAAGAGATAACAGAATACATAAAATAAAACTTAACTAATACTAAAACTTAACTATACACTAATTTAAATATAAACATACAACATGAGAATATACTTAAATACATACTTCTAAAATACATATCACTAAAATAGCTAAAATTACATTATAAAATAATAAATACATATTATGCAACTATGACGAAGTGGCAAGATAGTGTGTTTATGTGTCGTGATGGTATTTTTTTTTGTACCTAAGCAATATAACACTTCTGAAGTATCATCTACCAAACAAAAAAAGAATCATCAAAATCAATTCATAATTGGTGGAGTAATCGCAGTCGAATTAGAACCTCCTCCTTTTTAAAGTCGGTTAATAATCACACCGTGAAATCTTAGGTGAAGTGACCTTGAAGTATGCTGTCAATCCACCTGCTGCACAGTAGTGATAGTGGTGTAACCGTCGGACTGTCAAGTCCAAGGTCTCAAGTTCGAACCCAAGTTACGCACCTCTGACTTTTCGGATTCATGTGCATATTGTATAACTAGCTGCACCCCGCGGTTTCACCCGCATAAGTATCGATCCCATGGGGAAATATCAGAATAAAAAGTATATAAGTAAAAGTAGTAAGTAAGTAAAGAAGTAAAAGTAGTATAAAGGAAGTAGTCCACTCAGAGCACCCGTCCGAATAGCACCCGCGCGAATAGCACCTAGCCTAGCCTAGTCCTAGTTAAAATTATTTTTACATTTTTGTCCACGAAGATCACCAACTACTCAGCAGCCTACTGCTGGGATGTATTTGTTTTACAGGATGTTAATAAATGAAAGATATCGATAAAAATCACTGGAATGTTTATTAATTACACATACTTACGTACATACGAAATTTGTCTAGGCGACATTTAAAAATGAAAAATAATAAAAATCACTATGACAATAATTATTAATCTTACCAAATAATAACACTTCTTGTTTTAAACATATCTCAATCAGTCTCCACATATCATACAAATTTCGTATGTACGTAAGTATGTATAATTAATAAACACTCTAGTGATTTTATCGATATCTTTCATTTAATAACATCCTGTAAAACAAATACATGCTGAGTAGTAGGTGCTCTTCGTGGACCTAAAATGTAAAAATAAATTTTAATCCACGAAGAGCACCTGGGTGCTCTTCGTGGACTAGGCTGGGTGCTATTCGCGCAGGTGCTATTCAGACGGGTGCTCTAAGTGGACTACTTCGTATAAAGTACTACCCATGTGCCAAATTTCATCCAAATCCGTTCAGCCATTTCAGCGTGAAAGCATAACAAACAAATAAACAAACTCACTTTTTTTAGCCTATATTGTGTCCCACTGCTGGGCAAAGGCCTTCCCTTTTCCTTTCCAAATCTCTCTGTTTGTTGCGATTTCCGGCCATGTTGGCCCCGCAAACATAACTAGATCGTCACTTTTGCATTTATAATATTACTATAGTTTGGATTATAATCCCTTGCTTCAAAAACGGTGAATGAAAACATCGTGAAGAAATCGGTATGCCTGAGAGATCTCATTTCTCGACGGCATGTGAAGCCATGTCAGAGGTCCAAGGGCAGCATAAAAACTCTGACACCAGGTTAGACGCTAACCACATGAAAAAAAAAAGAAAACAATTCCACCTGATGCCAGGTATTGACAATATTCACAGTTCATTATCATCATCATCATTTCAGCCGAAAGACGTCCACTGCTGGACATAGGCGTCCCCCAAGCACCGCCACTTCGACCGATTCTGTGCTTTCCGCATCCAGCGGATTCCTGCAGCTTTCACAAGGTCATCGGTCCATCTTGTGGGAGGCCTTCCAACGCTACGTCCCACATACCACAGTGTCTCAAGACGAAAGTCTTTGACCAGTGCGTGTTGCCAGTGATGACCTATGGTACTGAAACGTGATCGCTCACAATGGGCCTTATCAGAAGGCTAAAAGTCACCCAAAGGGCAATGGAGAGGGCTATGCTTGGAGTTTCCCTACGTGATCGAATCAGAAATGAAGAGATCCGCAGGAGAACCAAGGTAACCGACATAGCCCGAAGAATTGCCAAACTTAAGTGGCAATGGGCAGGGCACATTGCTCGCAGAACGGATGGCCGATGGGGTCGAAAGGTTCTGGAGTGGCGACCACGTACCGGAAGACGTAGCGTTGGAAGGCCTCCCACAAGATTCACAGTTCACTTCACCAAAATTTTTACGGTTAGATTTTAACAGAATAGATGATCAATTGAGTTGTCGAATCGTTGAGCTCCTTAAATTCTGAGTTGAGCTGCACGATAACTAACAAATGCGTGCACTTACTGGACAGGCCCTCTCAATCTGTGTGGTGCTTTCCTCAAAAGACCACTTCAGACACCAATCTACATGGTCTTCACATGATCTGACCAAAATTATGAGTAGTCAGGTAGGAAACGCCGACCTCATCTAGTTTTTTAAATATGATTGACGTGTAAAAGTGTTTGTACAAACCTACTTACAGAACACATACATACATAAACTCACGCCTTCTTCCCATGGGAGTAGGCAGAAACTACAGAACGCCACCTGCTACGATCCTTACATACTCCTTTTGCCTCGTTTACGTTCATACATCTAGTCATACACGCACCCCGGTTGCGAGTACTTTCTGAAGAACATCACCAATAAGGACAGATGTCCTCCTAGGGCGTCCCCGACCGGCCTTTCCCTTTACATAAGCCTTGTAAATACATTTTGTGGGTCGCCTTTCATTCATCCTCTTAACATGCCACTACGTACATGCTATTTACAGAAATAAAATCATTTATCAGTTAATACTCCTGTCTATAGACAAACTAACAAACGCATGATATAACTAGATAATAAAATGATTAAACCTCGTAATGCCGCAGTTAACGTTACCATTACTGTTGGTAATAACCGATACATACTGGTTATTATCATAAGGGGTCAAGTCGCCCGGTCGCAACCAATTGTGTAGGGTTTACAGGTTTGATGACCAGTGGGAAGTGAGATATGTGTGGCGAAAAACTGGGCAAATCAAGTTTTTGATCAGAAGCTAGATTTGCTCAGGTCTTGAGTATTTTCACCATGTTCTTAACATTCAAGTGTCTGGTTCCATTTCGCTGTTTGTGAAATTTAGGCATCCCTTTTTTTGCCAGTTAGGAGGCCCCAAAATTTACCTAACTGGCTTGTATGTGTAGTGTTTGAAAATGAAGCAGTTAATTTCCAATCATAACTTACCTACTTTTCAATTAATGCTTTAATGAAAAGATATTTTGCATTTATCATGTAACTAGTTTTAGCCCGCGGCTTTGCTCGCGTTTTTCTATCCCTCGGGAACGTTGTACTTTTTTTCTAGATGAAATGTATCCTAAGTCCTTTTCTGTACCCCTGACAACGTGTGTGCAAAATTTTATGATGATCGGTTGAGCAGTTAAAACGTGAAAGCGTAACAAACAAACTCACTTTCGCATTAAAATTTGTTAGGATTAACGTTTCGCTCTTCTTTTACCAGTGAAAATCGGGTCCTTCCCCGTAGTCAAACTATTTTGTCTAACTTATTTGGCCACAAGGAATAAAATATAATAGACGTGGATATATTTAGTAACCTGTTCCGCTTAGCTATTTCTAAAGAGTCATAAAAAACCCTGAAATAAATCGATACGTGTTTCACCTCTCAACGAAGCATCCTCCACACGGCGTGTTCGAGTTCGCGACAAGTCAATCGTCATCCTGAGGATGCCTCGTTGAGAGGTGAAACACGTGTCGATTTCTTTCAGGATTTTTTATGGCTCGTTAGAAATAGCTAAGCGGAACAGGTTACTAAATATATCAACGTCTATTGTATTTTATAGTGGATTTCCGCATGGTCACGCCTGAATCAAATAACTATCTTAAACTCACAAGGAATAATTTACTAACTTACTATAAGTTGGAGGTAAGGCGCAATTTTGCACTAGTTAAATATGTTTTTATGGTTTTTCGTAGTATGCTGAATAATCCTCAAATACTAGAATCTTTGAGATTGCTCGTTCCAAACAGTAGGCTGCGACAAGGGACGAGAGAGAGGCTGTTTAAAGTAGCCCGTACAAACCTGTTATAGTTTGCACCAGTGGGGCGGGCAATAAAGATATTCAACAGCGTCTCTCTGCAAGTGGATATTTACATGCTCATTGGCGGAATTCCAGAGGGTGACACTTAACATATTGTCCTCTGTATGACTTGTGCCACACAGTGGACATTGTGACTACATTGCTGTATTGGGTTGTACCTGTTAAAAAAATGTATGTGTGAATAGTAAATAAATAAATAAATTTTCCCCGTGGTCAAACTTTATTGATATTGCAACTTTTGAGCACGCTGTATGCATGCAGTTTAAGTATGTACAGTCAAAGATAAAATTAATGTCAAATGTCAAGTGTCGCGTCGTTCACAATTGTTTTCCTTTGTTGAATTTCAAATTATTTATAATTATAAATGGATAATTAATTATGAAATATGTAACGTAAACGTGGTATAGTTTTACTCTACGAAGAGCGAATAGGGATGAGTCCTGGGTAAAAAAAAAACTATTTAGTCCGTCTGATAATAAAAAAATATTTGAAACATATTTTTTGCTTTATCATATTAATAAAAAATGACTTAGATAAAACGCATTAAAGTTGGGGAGTGGGGCTCGCTGCGCCACAAGTATAAAATCTACAAGTGACGTCATGGCACATTTTAACTCAATGAATCGTCGTAATTTTTTATTACGTAAAAAAAGAAAAAATACGTATCCAATGTTTTTTAATAATCTACCTGAAGGACAAATAAAAAAAAATTGTCACATCACGCCTTGTTTCCCCGAAGGGTTGGGCAGAGGTGTCCTTGTAGCAGGTACACCCACATTTCACCAGTTATGTTTTTAAGTCCCATGTAATAAATAGGTGACGAACCTATTGCCATCAACCGGGCACAAATCCAGACTCCGAGCTACTACTGAGAAAATTAATTTAAAAAAATTATCATCGTCCCTATTTTCACCAATACTAATCCCTATTTCACCAATAATCCCTATTTCAGGAGGAGCAGTGGTGGCCCAGTGGTAATAGCCGCGACTTATGAGTTTTAGGTCGTAGGTTCGAACCCAGGCAGGCGCTTTACTTTATGTAAATTATTTCATCACCACTGCTCTCAAAACGGTGAAGGAAAACATCGTGAAGAAACCGGCATGTCCTAGAACCGAAAATTCGAAGACATGTGACATCTACCAACCCGCACTGGGCCCGCGTGGTGGATTACGGCCCACTCCCTCTCACCGAGAGGAGGCCTGTGTCCCAGTAGTGGGAACATTTATAGGTTGATGATGATGATGAATCCCTATTTCACCAATAATACCTATTTCACCAATAACCCCTATTTCACCAATAAAAGAAAACACGATCAGCACATCTAAGCCACGTTCAAGAGCTATTAGTGTCAACACACACAACAATGATAACACTGATATCTCTTGAACGCACTTTTCACAATATTGATATTCGTGGGATATAATTTTCGCATCGCAAATCTAGTGTGGTACGTACCTAAGATCAAATAGTACAGTGACACACTATCGTGAGTCGTAATAACACTCCAGTTACAACGTCGCGTCATAGGCTCGGTTGACAGCTCAGGTCCGGTCAGCGTAACTATGAATGAAGTCATGTTTTGCTAGCCTAAGATCTATGATCAAGGTTTTACTGGTCGTTATTGGTTATTTCTACCGGTAATAATTTTGCGAATATCGAGGAGTACTTATGACTATGGAGGTTACCATTTCGAAATTTGAAAAGTCCTGACAAAAAACATGACATTTGCAAAAAAGTCCGAATATTTAACTTTTTAATCTTATTTTTTTCAGTAATCGTCAACGAAAATCCCCTGAAATCAAAAAGTCTGGACAAATGATAAGGCCGGACATAGTCCGGACGGGGTCCAAAAAGTCGGACATGTCCGGATTAATCCGGACGAATGGTAACCGTAATTATGGGTGGTAATTATTTTCACTTTTTTATATTTTGTGTTTCACGAACTGTGTCCAAATAAATGTTTTTTCTTTCTTTCTTTCTTTACTTGTGACGTATGCACGTCTTCATTAATATTGACTGCTAAATGTGAGAAAGCAGATCACGCTATCATCTTCATCATCAGCTCCATCACTCACTACAAGGAATTAGAAATTTATTAATCTGTATTTAGAGGGTTTAAATTTTGCTTAGAACCAGTTTTTCAAATAAAAATTGTTTGAGTAACATTAACTAATAAACTGTAATTGAAAAATCTTCGACTAAAATTGAGGTTATAATATTAACCTCAATGGGGACGATACCCGGGCAAAGAAAAAATCAGAAATTGTATTTAGTCCGTCAGTCAGACAATGAAAAAATATTAGACACGTGTTTTTTGCTTCATCATATTAATAAAAAATGACTTAGATAAAACGTATTAAAGTTGGGGAGTGGGGGCTCGCTACGTCACAATTCAGTATAAAATCTACCAAGGCGTGACCTCATGATAATCCCCCCAACCCTTGCTCGAAAACGAGGAGCCAGCAGTTGTTGCAGCTGAGCACGTAGCTTTAAATACCCCGTATAATAAACAAGATGAAAATCTAAGTTTGATCCAGCCTTTCCCCCCTTGCTGTCCTCCCCCCAGAGATGCCCTAAGCCGAGCTTCGTAGCCCAAAGGGGGTGCCCTTAGCGAACGTTCGCCTAGTTTTAATTTGGAATAGTTTTTGCCCCTGGCTGGAGGCTTTGAGTGTCGAATCTTAAGGCAGCCACAGGAAAGCCTGGTTAAGCAGCCATGACCTCATAGGTCAACTGCGAGATGCCCTAGTTAAAAAAAAAAACTCATGATAAATTTTAACTCAATGTATCGGCGTAATCTTTTGATTAAGTACAAAAAAAATAATACGTGTCGAATAAGTATTTTTTTTTTTCAAATGTTTTTAATCACCATTCCTATTATAATTGTCAAATGAAGTCTATACATAATTTATGCACTTACGTATTTCTCAATATCAGAACATATTATTGTACTTCTAAAGTAAAAGTAATGGAAAATCACCAAAAAGTTCCATGTTTATAATGAGGTCTGCTTTGAAAGGTGTATACTGTATACTTGTATAGGTCACCTTGTTCAAACCTTCACTCAGTGAACTTATTCCACTTTCTCTGTACGAAGGTTACTTCCGCTGGCGTTAGTACTGACTGTTACTAGGTTAAGTATGTAGGAAACAATCGACTAGACGGTAGGAAACATTCATAAGACATAATATATACTTAATTATGACGGAAGATATAAAAGGGAAACGGATTGAAAAGATTTTATTTCTTGAGTGATGACTAAGAGTGACTACATTATGTTAATGAATGTAGGAGGACAGAAGCCAAAGGAAAATGAACCTACTTTAGGAGGGATGATAATTATAAATGAAAAACCGGCCAAGGTCGTGCAATACCTACGCGGTCAAAATGTATGGAACATCAGATTTTTTTTGAATAACCTACGTAATATTTCAACGCAGGTTCAGAATCATGTACTGAATCCATGGTAACAGTTTTCGCGTCGATGTCCCTGCCACCCTGTATATATATTAATCGCGAGGTAAACCCTGCTTACCCCGATGACCCCATAACCCTCCTCCAGGAGAGCAATAGGGAAACAAGTACAGTGTACAAATACAGACGCCTCCCGTCATTCCGACCTCGCCGCCGAGGTCCTTTGCGATCTCGACCGCCGCGCCCCTGAGTAAATAATACTCCCCCCCGACCCTTGCTCGAAAACGAGGTGCCAGCAGTTGTTGCAGCTGTGCACGTAGCTTTAAATTCCCCGTCTAATAATATTGATCAAAACCCTTTGATCCGGCCCGTCCCATCTTTTGATGTCCTCCCTCCGGATAACGCCCTAAGCCGAGGCTCGTACCCCACAGGGGGTGCCCTTAGCGAGCGTTCATCCTAAACTTTTTAGCTTAGTTTATGTGTGCCCTGGCTGGAGGCTTTGAGTGTAGCAGCTTAAGGCAACCACAGGATTGACCGGTTAAACAGCCACGGTTTTCGGAAATGAGATGAGAGATGCCCTACAGAAAAAAAAAAAAACCTGCTTACGCGATGCTGAATTTGTGTGACGTCAGGTCTTTGATGCGTACGTAGTTCACATGTGGCGTTGTAAATGCCACCACAAACCAATGGCCCATCACGAGAATGCTTACCTCCTTGTCTTTTGCGTATTGGCAAGTGTACCCAGTGTGACACCCACACATTTAAATACTTCTTCAATTACTTGCCACTAAACTAAACACCAGTCCCTACAAAACGGTTAACAAAACGCTTTAATAAAATATCAACCTGCAATACCAGTGGAACTACTATTATCAATATATTATAGGTAATAGCGGCAATTGTAAAGGTATGCAGACATTGAAATTTCTTCCCCATCCGCTGCCCAGCCTAGGGTGTGGCCACTCAGTCAGCGGTTGCTAAAGTAACGGTATTGTGAAGGAGTGGCAAGAAATCTTTGCAAGATTACCCTATAAAGAAATACTTGGAATACTTCGTATAGGGGCGCTGACTTCACCAACTAAACTGAACGCGATCAGCACATTTAAACTGCGTTCAAGAGCTGTCACTGTCATCATTATTGTGAAATATTGACACTGACAGCTGCTCTTAACGCAGTTTATATCTCAATAAATACTTTTTCTTTCTTTCTTTCTTTAGATGTGCTGATCGTGTTCAGTTTCTTTGGTGAAATTGGCACTTAAGAATGCGGCGACGCATGAATTGTCCATACAAACGTAGTACATAAATCATTTGCAATTTGAGCATATTTCCACCATATTATGTTGATATTCGGATTGAGACGGTGTTTATCTAGGCTCCTACGTCTTTTTATTTCCAAAAACTTACCTTTAAATTAAGTGTAAGCGAATTGCATTTCGTACATTTTTACAGCGTAAATGACATGTTTTCATATTGTTTTTTCTGTATTATAAACAACAATATTAGTAATATTGTTTCCGCAGAAGCATAGTTTATGTTATCAAATTACAAATTATTGAAAAAAAAAATGGAAATACATTAAGTTTTCTTTCATAATTTTTTGTACTACGGAACACATCCAAATTTATCATAAATTTTCGAAAACTAGTAGTACTATCGCGTCAAGCAATAATTGTCAATGTGTGCGTGGTTGTATTGCTCACTGTAGGTGTAATCGCTCCAACAGGCACTCACACTAGCGCAACGTGCTTGGAATTGAATTTTGCAAACATCTCGATTTGTAGTTGCGAGCCGTGTCGCCGGCCTCTTAATCAGTTGGTCATACTCTGAGTTTTCTCCGTTTTGTAATAGAGGGCGAGTCTATTGCCATCAAGTGGGCACAAATCCCAACTCTGGGCTACCTACTGAGAATTTTGTTACCTCTATTTAATCTAACATGCCTCAATCAATTGATCAAAATGATTGAAACGACCGTCTTTCATTGGTAAATTGAAACTCAGGAGAGTTAGAAAAATCCGTTCTCTTTTGACAAAAACTTAGCGCTTATACCGTGCAATGATATTCAACCTTATTGTGACTATACACACTAACTAAAACTAAATTAATTTTAATAATTGCGATCATCACGTTCTACATCAAGCTTATTTTCATTGACAATCAATCGCAAGTGTGCTAAATTACAAATGAAAGACTTTTTCGTTTCATTTATTTTTACATGTTCAGTTCACTAGAAGTTAGAGAAGAGGAGCTCGTGGCTAAGTAATAACAGCCGCACGGGGCGATCCACCAGGTTAAGCTACGCTTGCCGGGGTTGGTACGTGGATGGGTGACCATCTTTACATTTCGAGACTCCTCCGTGCCTCGGAAAGCACGTTAAGCCGTTGGTCCCGGCTGTCATTCGTGGATCTTTGACAGTCGTTACGGGTCGTCAGAAGCCCGAAAGTCTAACAACCAGTCTTACCAAGGGGTATCGTATTACCTAGGCTAGACAAATTAAGTTCATTAGAAGTTACAAAATTCTCAGTAGCAAACTATAATAGGCCAGAATCCAAAAAAAAAAATATTTGTCCCTCTGGTAGATTATTAAAAAATATTGAAAATATTTTTTTTTTGACGTAATCAAAAGATTACGGCGATATTTTGATTTAAAATGTGGCATGACGTCACGCCTTGCTAGATTTAATACGACGTTGTGGCGTAGCGAGCCCTCGCTCCCCAACTTTAATGCGTGTTTTCTAAGTTATTTTTGATTAATATGATAAAGCAAAAAATACGTGTCTAATATTTTTTAATTATCTGAAAGACGGACTAAATAGAATTTCTTTATTTTTACCTAGGCAACTAAGTTCCGTGTTTTACATCGATTTTTGGCTCAAAAACCTACTTGACGTCGATTCGTTCAATCAGTCGAAAAATCTGCCAGTAACAGCTGGCAACTAACGATTAATTTATGGACAAAATCCAGCACAAACCCGCTCGATTCATGGCTCCACTAAGTACCGGCTACATGACATTTTTATTGCAGACTCAATTGTGAATCGCTATGTGTGTCAAGCATTGCCATATTTTATCGCCTACCACGTGCTTTTAAATTTGTTTTAATAGAATATGGCTACTGATTTGTGTCTCGTGATCTTAGATGGGGGAAAGGCTGTCGTTGATTTAATATCTTCGATGTTATTTACGAATGAAGTTTCATTTATTGTAAGCAGATACTATACATTGTGATTCTTCATAATGTGCACATATAGAAATGAGGGGGGAATCTATGCTTAATTTTAACGACAGAAAAAATATTTAATAAAAAAATCTAAATATTCTTTTTATGCAATTAAAAAAAAATGTAACAAAACGGTGTAACTTTTAAAACAACTTTTAACTTTTTGAAACAAACTCCATAATGATTGGAAGTAATTAGGCGTCCACATAAAATGAAAATTTTGAAAAAAACGACCCTCAATTGATAATAAACATGTTTTTTTTTTGGGAAAAATCTGTGTTTTTCATAATTTTTTACAATAAGTGTAAAATTTATCAATAAGATGCCAGAGAGAATTTTTTGTAATTAAAAAAAAAGACAAAAAAAAACAACTTTTTTTTCCGTCGATAAAAATAAGCATAGATTCCCTCACATATTATAAAGAATCACACTGCATATTATATAAAGAGGGGTCTGGTTAAATAATTACAACGCTTACCGAGGTCGGTCCGTGGATGGGTGACAATTATTTACTTATCGAGGCTCTTCCGTGCCTCGAAAAGCACGTTAAACTAGATCTTTGACAGTCGTTAAGGGTCGTCAGAAGCCCGAAAATCTGAAAACCAGTCTTACCAAGCGGTTTCGTATTACCCAGTAACTGGGTTGTAGAGGTCAGATTGGCAGTCACTCCGTGTAAAATACTGGTATTCAGCTGCATTCGGTAAGATTAGAAGCTAAATGAGATACTTTGTGAAGACATTTTTTAATGTTAATAAATTCAAATTGAAATATATGGCCCTTTATTTCAGCCCGTCCCATCTTTGATGTCCTCCCTCCGGTAGACGCCCAAAGCCGAGGTTCGTACCTCACAGTGGGTGCCCCTAGCGAGCGTTCACCTAGTTTTAATTAGCTTAGTTGAATAACCCCTGGCTGGAGGTTTTAAGTGTAGCAGCTTAAGGCACCCACAGGATTAACCGATTAAATAGTCATGACCTCAGAGGTCAGCTATTAGAGAAACAGAAAAAGAAAACGTGTGTCACTCGGGGACTGCCGCGGTAAAGCTATTGCATAGCATTTGTAACCTCCATACTTCCTATTTGTCAACGCTACACTTGGGATGATGACGTGATGACATAAAACAAAAATTACGTTCCCATGACAACATCACGTTGTTATGGGAACCGTCATTACATGGTAGGCGGAGTGGGGGGTGTTAGGTTTTATTTTCGTTACGTTACGGAATTTCTTGATTCGGTCGCCGCGCTCAAAGCCCGCGATAAAAGCTATGCAATAGCTTAAAAACAAAAAAAATGGCCCTTTATTCAAGTGATTGAATAAAGGGCTATACATTTCAAAAAGATTTTTGCTTCTTCTTTATAGCAAGCGACAAAGCTACCTTCTGCATTTCAAAAGAAAAAAATAAAAAGGACTTTATGAGGTTAGCATGACCAGTCTATTAATATGTTCCCACTGCTGGGACACAGGCCTCCTCTCTGTGAGAGGGAGTGGGCCGTAATCCACCACGCGGACCCAGTGCGGGTTAGCGGATGTCACAAGTCTTAAATTTTTTTGGTTTTAAATCACGTCGGTTTCCCCACGATGTTTTCCTGAAGGAAAACATCGTGGGGAAACCGAAACTGCTCCACTGCTCTCAAAACGGTGAACCGTTTTGAGAGCAGTGGTGATGAAATAATTTACACAAAGTAAAGCGTCTGTCAGGGTCTGAACTTACGACCTACAATATCGTAAATCGCGGCCGTTACCACTGAGCCACCACTGTTCCTTGCTTAGATTACAAATAGACAATTATTTAGGTATATCGAAAATAGACGGAAAATTTTCCACATCTTTCCGGAGTACGGTACGAACCTACCACGGAAGGTAAACGTGCCATCCCAATAACCCCTCTTCCCACGGCCATTCTGACCCAAACGGTCCATTGTCCAGCTTCCGTATGACGCATCGCTGGCCATCGGAATGCTAGAACGTAGTAGTCTGAACTAAATTATTTAACCCGTTCACTGCTGTGATCGGATGCGGGGCAGATTGAAGGCAAACAATAAATCAAGTTTGTCAAATATCATGAGTATGGTTGTATATTTTTTGACAAACCTTTGACAAAAAATGGATGAACTGTGTGCAAGATGATATGGCTAGAAAGGAGGTGACTGCTGAGGTGACGACTGATAGAGAAATACGGAAGAAAAAGACTTGTTGCGCCGACCACTAATGAATTGGGATAAGGACAGGAGAGTTAAGAAATAAAGAAAAGACAGAAAGAAAGAAATAAAAGAAAGAAAAGAAAGAAAAGAAAGAAAAGAAAGAAAGAAAAGAAAGGAAAGAAAGAAAAGAAAGAAAAGAAAGAAAGAAAGAAAATACATTTATATAGCACAGAAACAACACAAAAGGTACACACAACATATTTTATTATTATACTACAAAAAAAAAGAATATTTTGTGTGTTTATTGACTTTTGATATTTTTTTTTATCATTTCATTCATAAATAATAAGAAAAAATTGCAATTGACATTGTATTCAAAATTAACTATTTTCATTTCAAACTAATTTATAATTATTATGTAATAAACTGTACTTTAATTTTAATATTTCAACATCGGCAACTTTTTAATATTAAGATCTTAATGTACCATGTACTTGGGAATAAATTACATCTTATCTTATCTAAAGACAACAAATAAAAAGTGTAAAAGTGCGCTGTAAGATATTAGCAGGAAAAAATAAGTAAGGGAAGGAGGGAAGGGGAAGAAGAGGGGTGAGGGGGAAGGGTAAGGGTTAAGATGATGATGATATTACGATCCCACACAACTTTCAATAACATGGGGCTTATAGCTAGGTAATAACAGCCGCACGGGTCGATAGATCAGTTTAAGCTACACTTGCCACGGTTGGTCCGTGGATAGGACCATCTTTACATAGATCCTTCCGTGCCTCGGAAAGCACGTTAAGCCGTTGGTCTCAGCTGTCATTTGTAGATCTTTGACAGTTAATACGAATCGTTAGAGGCACGAAAATCTGACAACCAGTATTACCAAGGCGTATCGTCTTACCCTTATCAGAAGGCTAAAAGTCACCCAAAGGGCAATGGAGAGGGCTATGCTTGGAGTTTCTCTACGTGATCGAATCAGAAATGAAGAGATCCGCAGGAGAACCTAGGTAACCGACATAACCCGAAGAATTGCCACTTAAGTGGCAATGTGCAGGGCACATTGCTCGCAGAACGGATGGCCGATGGGGTCGAAAGGTTCTGGAGTGGCGACCACGTACCGGAAGACGTAGCGTTGGAAGGCCTCCCACAAGATGGACCGATGACCTTGTGAAGGCCGCAGGAATCCGCTGGATGCGGAAAGCACAGAATCGGTCGAAGTGGCGGAGCTTGGGGGAGGCCTATGTCCAGCAGTGGACGTCTTTCGGCTGAAATGATGATCGTGTTACCCAGAAACTGGGTTGTGGAGGTTAGATAGGCAGTCGCTTCATGTAAAATACTGGTATGCAGCTGCATTTGGTTATACTGGAAGCTGACACGAACATAATTGGAAAAAGCCAGGCAAATGATCATGATGTGTGTCATTCATACTGCTGTGGACACTGACAGGTCTACAGGACCTTGTAACACGCGTTCAAAGTGTTAAAACCTAAGATTGGGGCTTCCTTCCGCGGACTGCGCAATACATAGGTATCGGTTGGTTGATCGTGATAACAGGATGTGGATTAGACGATAAAAATTGTACGTCGCAGTTCTATGTGCGTTTTATGTAAAGGAAAATTTGGCAAAGAGTCTAAACGGTCACTCCAACAAAGCAATCAACGGTCTTGTATACGAGAGTAATAAATCCGTGGCTGGCGTGAATACATTGACATCTCGACTTGTATGTTTTTTTTTTATTGGCGTAATACGTCCTACGCATTAGGAATTTATATGAAAAAGAATTACAGTTCAAAATGTAAATAACTTTTGGAGCAATCGATTATGGTATTATGTTGACATCTCGCATTTTTACGTGTTTTACTTGATAACAACATGTCAAATTAACGATTCACATGGTTTTGTGAACGAACATTGATATTTCGTTACATCAACTTAACCCTTAAAACAACTAAAACACATCATCATCATCAGCCTATACTATTCCCACTGCTGGGACACAGGCCTACTCTCTGTGAGAGGGAGTGGGCCGTAATCCACCACGCGGGCCCAGTGCGGGTTGGTAGATGTCACATATCTTCGAATTTTCGGTTCTAGGACATGCCGGTTTCCTCACGATGTTTTCCTTCACCGTTTTGAGAGCAGTGGTGATGAAATAATTTACACAAAGTAAAGCGCCTGTCTGGGTTCGAACCTACGACCTACAACTCGTAAGTCGCGGCCGTTACCACTGGGCCACCACTGCTCTCATACAAAACTAAAACACATATTGTAAACTAATTTATCGATTTACCAGAAGAGGTCAAACCTTTAAAATGGCCGTCCTGAAAAATTGCTATTTTAGACATGTCAACATATTCACGCCAGCCACGGAAATATTGTAAGGTATATAATATGGGAGTATACAACTTATATTTCCAAGCGTTACATGTCACTTTCTTTTTAAATTGAAATGATATTATAAGGGGACAGCACTGATTTTGAAGTTTGACATTGACAGCTTACACTCAACTCACGTGTCAACCAAGGAAATGTCATTACGTCGCACCTAGTGTGGATTTAGTGATTACTTGCCCATATTTTTAACCGACTTCCAAAAGGAGGAGGTTCTCAATTCGACGGAATGTTTTTTTTTTTTTGTATGTTTTGTTACGCGATTACTCCGCCAATTATGAATTGATTTCGATAATTCTTTTTTTTTTTGGTAGATCATACTTTAAAGGTGGTCCCATATAAATTTTATTAACTTTGCTTGGGTGGTTTTTGAGTTAGCTTCAAAAATACGTATTTTTTCCCACTTAGTATGTGGATGATTTGCTAAGTTCCTCTCACTGTCATTTACATAGCAGGTAGTGGTATTCGAATTTGTGTGGGGTAAATACCATAGCTAAAAAGTGAAAAATAAAAACTTTTTACAAAAAAAAACAATCGACTTCCAAAAAAAACACTACAATGTGAAAAATAACTTTAATTTCGGAAGTCGGTGTCTTTGGTTTTGAATTTTCGTTTTTTGCCACCGACTTCCGAATTTAAAGTTATTTTGTAATAAAGTAATTTTCCTTAAATTCTCAATGATGATTAGATCGTCTGTCGATACCGCTCGTCCCACTTCTATTGTCTAGCAACATATTACAACTTAATAACTTAAACTTTCACGCCAAATCAGCTTCCATCTGTCTGCATTCCAATTTTACATAAATCGATTTAACACTGATTACGATTCTCGGTATATCGATATAATTGCCGTTCACGATTAAAAATAATCGTTTCATCATCGCATCACTAACGGTTTTTTTCTTCTATTTTTAAAAACGATTATAAAATTCCATTGCTTGGTTTGAGGAAAAAATGGTTGAGATTTTTTACATCCGTAAACTTGATGATCATTTGATTATTAGGTGGAACATTATGGGTGATGGATGTTATTTTTTCTATACGGATGTTGGTGATTCGAGTAAGTACTCTGTATCTAGAGATGAGCAGTAGTAATGGAGGTCATTTACCCGTGAAAGCCCTGTGTGGATGAAATTTGTTGGGTAAAAATTTATTGTGACTACTAACAAGTACGTCTGTTCATTTTAGTGACCTACATAATTATATAGGATTATTTGGTTATACGTCGGCAATCCATTAAGGGGATGTAGGAGAGGTCATTTGCAACCAAATTACTCCTGATGACCCCTATGCCAATGTCAACCATTTTCGAGTAATTTGACATTTTATATTTTAAAATGTATGAAGTAAAAATATAAAATGTTAAATTACGCGAATATTGTTGACATTTGCATAGGACTCAATCGGCGTCATTTGGTTGTAAATGACGCCTCCTACATACCCTAAATATATTGCCGACGTATAACCATTAACCCTGTATATCAGGGTTATTGGTTACATTTTACATTTTTACTTAATACCTAAAAAAAAAAAAAACAAAATGGTTGACATTGGCATAGGGGTCATCAGGGGTAATTTAGTTGCAAATGACCTCTCTTACATCCCCTTAACAGATTGCCGACGTATAACCAATATCCCTGTATTTAGTAGTAATAGTCCTTCAGACCGAAGTTCGGCCACGACGACCAATCTTTGCGGAGATCAGCCTTCGACGCGAAAGATATTATAGTACAGGCGTGTGTGCGCAGACACAGGTGCACTCCCTCTTCCCTCACTCTTATAGTCCGATGGGACGGCAATCCGACACGACCGGAGAGAGATCAGCAGGGCCAACGGCTTAACGTGCTTTCCAAGGCACGGGGGTATCACACCGCCAACTTACAAACTCCGGGCTGTTACTAAGAAATTCGAAAAGGAAATCTAGTAGCACTTTGCCCGACCCGAAATTGGACCCAGGACAGGTAGTTACCACTGGGCAATCACTGCTCTGATACTCAGCAGACTAAATAATTTAAAGACAACCTTTTTTTTTTGGTTGGGAAATTATCAAATAACTTCTCCCGCTCTGTGCGGAGCGGGAGGGCGTGTCAGACTCTTACTGACTAAAACCCACCCGTGTTCCTTCGGTTGCCATGTTGCCGGGGGCCACGATCTCCCTTTCGGTTTTATTCGCAACCCCGGCAGGCATCGGCTCTAGTGAACCCCATCAAGTCTGCTGACATCTCTTTGAGGCGCGCGTGGATTACAACGCGCCGTCGACCCGGGCCTGGTCCTTATCGGACGGCGAGCTACCCATTGCTCACCGTCCGCAAGCCCGCGCCTACGGTGGCCGGAAATCGGCCCAAATTCTACTTTAAAGTTTGCTGATATTCATGTTCTAGAATCACAGAAACCCAATACATTGCAGAGTCAGCGATCAAATACTCGGTATTAATGAATGAATTATAAATTTTCTAATGAATTAACAAATACTTTGGTCGTATTTCGTAATTTTATATTGTATTGTGCGTATGTATTACTATTACTAGTACATGCGGCGACACATCAAGCTATACGCTCCTTGTGTGAGCTGATCTTATTACTATTTTCTCGCTGCACACTCATAATTACACTCACACACACTCCCCATATACACATGGGTGTGTAGTTACATACATTCACACACACTCTCCTACATTCTTGAGGGGTACTCCCTCTCCTCCTTTTTACTAATTAAATGTTTAGGAAAATACAAAAGTAATTTATTTTATAGACACATACATGGTAACTGATACCATATAGCTGATCACTGTCTCTTAAGATACAGGTCACCCTAGTTTAAGAGGCAGGGTTCACCCCATTTATGTACAGACCCTGTGGTCACAGCGTAATTATATAATACCTGTCTTTACTCTTATACCAGCCAGTTGTAATCCATCTTTTACCTAATTTTTAACCATAACAACAATAATGTATTCTCGTCTGTATCCTATTAGAAAATAAATAAATTTTATTATTTATTATTATCTCGCATTGTATAAGATTTCTTTACAATGCGAGGTAAGCTTATACTGGAAACTTATAGTTTGCTGTGTAGCCGAGTGTACAATATCGAGGTCATCGTAGATCGCGCGATGTTGCCTTTCTTTATTACATCAGCATATTGGAGACAAGTGCTGAATACTTTACCTAAATTGGTTTTGGGGTCATTATCTGTCCAGTCTTTTCCCAGCTATGATGGGGCAGCTTCTAGTTTAACCAGATACAGCTGAATACTAGTATTTCACTTAGAGCAACTGCCTATCTGACCTCTACAATCCAGTTACTGGGTAATACGACA
The DNA here is from genome assembly GCA_963680765.1 of Agrochola lychnidis. Taxonomy (NCBI): domain Eukaryota; kingdom Metazoa; phylum Arthropoda; class Insecta; order Lepidoptera; family Noctuidae; genus Agrochola; species Agrochola lychnidis. The sequence continues at coordinate 18,093,590 of OY796872.1, forward strand.
CCCTTTGGTAAGACTCGAGCTTCTGGCGACCCGTAACAACTGTCAAAGATCCACGAATGACAGCCGGGACCAACGTACTTTCCGAGGCACGGAGGAGTCTCGATATGTAAATATGGTTCACTCATCCACGGACCAACCTCGGCAAGCGTAGCTTAACCTAGCTGATCGACCCGTGCAGCTGGTATTACTTAACCATGACCTGTTCACATAATATGTATGTAGATAATTCGTGCATAGCTCGTGTCGATAAGAGAGAAAAAACTTTTTACAAAAAAAACAACCGACTTCCATAAAAAAACACTACAAAGTGTTAAATAACTTTAATTTCGGAAGTCGGTGTCTTTGGTTTTGAATTTTCGTTTTTTGCCACCGACTTCCGAAATTAAAGTTATTTTTCACTTTGTAGTGTTTTTTCTTGTAAAAAGTTTTTATTTTTCACTTTTTAGCTGTGGTATTTACCCCCACACAAATTCGAATACCACTACCTGCTATGTAAATGACAGTGAGAGGAACTTAGCATATCATCCACATACTAAGTGGGAAAAACTACGTATTATTGAAGCTAACTCAAAAACCATCCAAGCAAAGTTAATACAATTTATACGGGACCACACAGAAAGCACCAGCTTTCAAATAAAAAAAGAATCATCAAAATCGGTTCACCCAGTAGAAAGTGCTGAGGAAATAAACATTTAAAAAAATACAGTCGAATTGAGAACCTTTTTTTGAAGTCGGATAAAAATACATAACCTAACCCGTTTGAAGGGCATTTGAAGTGAAGTAATTGGCATTTGATACAGAACCATTTATCATGTTACAGTGAACTGCTAACATGTTAAGAAAAGGTGTTAAAATACAAATTAAAATAACTTCACGCTTCAAATGACGCAACCTTGAAATAATCAAGACTCGCGCAGACAGACGCGACTCGACACCGGCAGAACAATTTCCGTGAAGGTTTCACAAAAATTGTTCCACCATAGTCGCGTCGCGCCTGTCTGCTGAGCCTTCAGACTTTATCGAATGTTCCTAGAAGACGTTTTTGTAATTAAGTTAACTAGACCATGGTAATTAGTTTCATGTTTAATTTTTAAACTAATATAGCGTGAGGAGCGTTGGAAATTGTGGACGATAAAAAAAAACATAAAGTACAGTTTGTATGAAAACTAGTGAAAAGTCAATGGCTATGTCGTTACTTAGTTGTTAATTTACATTCATAATATCACGCCTTTACCTATTATCCAACTGAGTAGGCAGAGTATGCTGTGGAAAATCTCTTAAGTTACAAATCCCATGTTCGTATACCTACATGGGGCGAGCCTAAACTCATCAACTGGGAACAACCATGAACTCAAAACCAAAGCATTTATCCTACTAATCTTATAAAGGTGAAAGTTTGTGAGTGTGTGTGTATGTTTGTCTCTTCTTCACGCTCAAACGGCTGAACGGATTTGGATGAAATTTAGTACACAGATAGTTTATAACCTGGATTAACACATAGAATACTTTTTGTCCCAACATTCCCACGGGATCGAGACACGAGCGCAGCTAGTTTCAAATAAACCAATTACAGGCACTTTTGAATTGTCAAGGAGTCGGTCAGTCAGAAATATGAAGCTAGTTACCCATTCCAAAGCGTAGTAGGTACCTATGAAGAAGAACGAACAAGATTGTCCGCTTTTTAAAGGCTATGTGACGTCAAATTACATATGGCGCTCTCTAGAGGACATAAAGCCATGAAAAAAAAAAACGTGTGGCACTCGGGGACCGCCGCGGTAAAGCTATTGCATAGCATTTGTAACCTCCATACTTCCTATTTGTCAACGCTACACTTGGGATGATGACGTGATGACATAAAACAAAAATTACGTTCCCATGACAACATCACGTTTCCCATGACAACATCACGTTTCTCATGACAACATCACGTTTCCCATGACAACATCACGTTGTCATGGGAACCGTCATTACATGGTAGGCGGAGTGGGAGGTGTTAGGTTTTATTTTCGTTACGTTACGGAATTTCTTGATTCGGTCGCCGCGCTCAAAGCCCGCGATAAAACCTATGCAAGAACTTAAAAAAAAATTTGGTGCCATATTGTATATCAAATGAAATGGCTTAATTAGCACATCTCAAAAATATTTTCTTCCATACTTTTCTATTAGTCGTCAACTTTTTCTATGTTGACCCTACGTTATCAGACTTATCGCATCATTGGTCAATTATCGATCAAGTGGCCTTGCTGTACCTAGGTCCGGGTTTTCAGAAGCAGTATTTAAAATAAAGAATAGCTGCAGGCCACGACTTACGAGTTGTAGGTCGTGAGTTCGAACCCAGGCAGGCACTTTGTGTATTTAATTTCATCAGCACTGCCCTCAAAACAGTTGAAAAAAAAACATCGTGAGGAAACTACCATGAGAACCAAAAATATTGAAGACGTGAAATCCACCATTCCGCACTGGGCCCGCGTTGTTTATTATGGCTGACTCCCTCTCACAGAGAGGAGGCCAGTGTCCCAGCAGTGGGAACATTATAGGCTGATTATGTATATTATGTATTTTAAAAATGCATTTAGCAAAAAAGACGTGAACGATTGAATTTATTGTCAAATGTTAAATAAATCATCGATCTTATGATTCACCGGTGAAGATTGACCTTTTTTTTGGGTGGGAAATTATCAAACAACTTCTCCCTCTCTAGGTGGAGGGCGTGTCAGACTCTTACTGACTAAAAACCACGTGTTCCTTCGGTTGCCCTGTTGCCGGGGGCCACGATTTCCCTTTCGGCCCATATTCGCAGCCCCGGCAGGCATTGGCCCTAGCGACCCCGTCAATTCTGCTGACATCTCTTTGAGGCGCGCGTGGAACACAACGCGCCGTCGACCCGGGGTGAAGATTGACCTGAGCCAACTGGCGGCGACGTCGCAAAAAGATGCCCATCCATAGATGAATATCACCCGTCTCTGCACTAGTCCATTGCCTGCTCAAGAATGCATATCTGGTACGGCTCGCAAATTCCTCCTTATCCTAAGGGCACGTCTTCCCTACCATTACCGAGCTGCCCGGTCTACTCCTTATGCAATGGCCTCTGTAACCTCATGAAGCAGAGGCTTCAGGGGCTAGTGCAAATCTTGGGGTTCATTCGATTTATCGAGTCTGGTTTAAACCATTTCCCAAGGTCAGGACTTCAACATAACTGGCGAACTGGCGTATCATTAACCCTCTGTCTTTAACCCTTTGAGGATTAGAAGCGTAATGTTATGTAACTCAATAGAGAAGTACATATTATAGCCTTGATCTGGTTATTGTGTGGTCATTGACCCGGCCACCGAATGCAACCGACCTTGTTATCCGATCTCAATGGGGCACTCAACTGATTGCTCTGTGTGAATGGCCGAAAATGCTAACCTATATACATGTAGGTACGTAGTGCAATTTTTGTGAGTAGTGAGAGAGCGGTGGTGATGAGTCGCGAAATTGTTGAGTTTGGATGTTGGATGGGTGAACGTTATTTTTAACATTGCGTGCTTATCTTAGTTGGTATCCTGAGTCTGAAAAATGCGAAAGAATGTGATTTTTAGGGTTCCGTAGCCAAATGGCAAAAAACGGAAACCTTATGGATTCGTCATGTCTGTCTGTCCGTCCGTATGTCACAGCCACTTTTTTCCGAAACTATAAGAACTATCTATGCTGTTGAAACTTGGTAAGTAGATGTATTCTGTGAACCGCATTAAGATTTTCACACAAAAATAGAAAAAAAACAATAAATTTTGGGGGTTCCCCAATTCCCCATACTTGAACTGAAACTCATTTTTTTTTTTTCATCAAACCCATTCGTGTGGGGTATCTATGGATTGGTCTTCAAAAATGATATTAAGGTTTTTAAAATAATTTTTTTCTAAACTGAATAGTTTGCCCGAGAGACATTTCAAAGTGGCAAAATGTGTGTCCCCCCTGCAACTTCTAAAATAAGTGAATGATAAAACTAAAAAAAATAGAATGTACATTACCATGTAAACTTCCACCGAAAATTGGTTTGAACGAGATCTAGTAAGTAGTTTTTTATTTAATACGTCATAAATCGTAAACTGCAATTTACCTTTCATTCAATGAACTCAATTAAAGAACTTTTATATTATGTTACTTGCTGCTACGGAACCCTTCATGGTCGAGTCCGACTCGCACTTGGCCGTTTTTTTAATTAGTCACCTAACTTCGGACAGGCCACGGCAAGCGCATTAACCTCGTATTTCGATCGAACCTTTAATTTTTTCAATGACCCCTTCACAGTTTCTAAGTAACTGTATTTTGTACCTACTTGCTTTTAAAAATGATATCATCGGCGGCAAAATTAACACGAAACCTAATCAATGAATACAAATTGTCAAATTAACTTAAAAATAAACCGATTCAATATTATAATGTAGTAACACAACCTTTATCTTTTAATATTATCACGGAGTTTCTTTTTTGTTTTGAGACCGGTACGTTTCGACAAAGATATTGTGTTTAATTATTTTTTTAACAAGAGCATTTAAAAAACTTTCCATTTCGGTAAAGATCTTATTGTATCGTAGAAAGATTACAGAGATTGAGTTTCCAGGTTAGGTATACATTTAAATATTAACACGTGAAGCACAAAACTTTGTACTCCTTTTTACGAAAATAACGCGGACGGAGAAGTATGAAAGGCACAGTTAAAGTTTACATGGAGAAGGAGTGCAGAAAGCTAATATTTTTATATGCACTAGAAATACCGCTTAGCCGCTTTTGCAACACGCTCCTTATAATCCTTCAATCAGCCCTAGAACAGTTCACAGGAATCGTAGGTAGGTAATGATTCCCGGGTCGACGGCGCGTTGTGTTCCACGCGCGCCTCAAAGAGATGTCAGCAGAATTGACGGGGTCCGCTAGGGCCAATGCCTGCCGGGGCTGCGAATATGGGCCGATAGGGAACACGTGGCCCCCCGGCAACATGGCAACTGAAGGAACACGGGTGGGTTTTAGTCAGTAAGAGTCTGACACGCCCTCCCGCTCCGCCCAGAGCGGTAGAAGTTATTTGATAATTTCCCATCCAAAAAAAAAGGTAGGTAATGATTATGGTATTTTTAAGTTGATATTGGTAGGTCTGGAACTGGGCATAACCCTAGTAGTGCATAATTTGGATACTTCTTCCCATACCAACTTTAAAATTCTATTTTTTTCTCCTTTTTTTTTAACCACAGCGGGGAAGCTCTTGACCTGCATCTCTCCTGATAGTAAGTGATGATCAGGCGGAAGGTGGAAGCTAGTTTTACTCGGAATCCTCAACTACAGAGGAACTGGCTATCTGTTAACATTGTTATAATGGTGACAGACTTAGATAAGATGGTGGTTGATAGCCAGGCAAACTTAGAACAAGTCCTACCACCAACAAAATCGAGCCAAAGCCCCACTAGGAATCGAACCCGGAACCTCTGGATCTAAAACAGGTGGTCTAACCACTACACCACAGTGGCGGCTACATAGAAGCCATTGCAACATTAGACAGTCGAATCCTTGAATTACTCACCTGATTTTGGACGGTTAGATTTGTTTTTAGTTAGATAATAGTTATGTCTAGATTCAAACCACGAAGGTAATCTAGTCGCTGACGTCATAGCATAGACAGACGAGGAACTCCACGATGACGACGAGGAACTCTAGACACGAACAAAAACCTAGTTAGCTGGTAATTATCTAGTAAGTAATATAATTTTGTTTCTAACCAAACCTCTAGTAGGTACTGGCTGATAGTCCTGTTGTTGAGATTACGTAAAGGTTTAACAGCGTTCTGCAAGTGGGCAACGTCCCAAATAGATGTCAAATATTTCGCTGTTTCGATTAATTTGGCAATATTACTGTATGGAAATATGAAATGTGGCTATCTAGTTCCCTAGATTATTAATAATGAATTGCAATTATGACACTGAATTTGATGTTGTAACCGTTTTAGGTGTAAAAAATCTATTTGGTAAGTTCCCAAATACTTCTTGACATCTAAAACTAAATTTTGGTGTTACGATATCAATTATTACATTTCATAATAATCAATATTTTAGTTCACTAGTTAACCACATTTCTTAATTCCAAACAAAAATATTGCCAAATTAATCAAAACAGGTAAATATTTAACAGCTATTTGCGACGTTGCCAACTTTTTGGATAAGCCCTCTTAATAACAAACATTACGCCTGTATGCCTATTACGCCTGAAAGGGTAGGCAGAGTTTTGTTCAGTATTTCGCCAATAAAGCTATAAGTCCTGTAGAATGGATGACAATCCTTTTGCATTTAAAAGCCCATACTGCCTCCGGTGGAGCATACGGTGGAGGTCTGCCCGGCTTGGGCAGAGCATCGCCGTGTCCTCGTGAAAGCGATCGGCGGCGGTGATCTCTCGCGTCCGCCCCTGATTCGGGCCATGCTACGGAGCGAGAGGAAATGGGAGGCCGTCACCTCGTTCTGCGAAGCAGTAATGCTCGCGAAGGAGGAGACGGAGCGCGTGAGGGAGAGGCAAATTTCACGCCCTCGCGCCCCTAACCGCCGCAGCAGGAGACGCCCTGGGCGTCGGGAATCACGAGAAGATTTCCGGCCACCGTAGGCGCGGGCTTGCGGACGGTGAGCAATGGGTAGCTCGCCGTCCGATAAGGACCAAGCCCGGGTTGACGGCGCGTTGTGTTCCACGCGCGCCTCAAAGAGATGTCAGCAGAATTGACGGGGTCCGCTAGGGCCAATGCCTGCCGGGGGTTCGAAGAAAACCGATAGGGACATCGTGGCCCCCTGGCAACACGGCAACTGAAGGAACACGGGTGGGATTTAGTCAGTAAGAGTCTGACACGCCCTCCCGCTCCGCCCAGAGCGGGAGAAGTTATTTGATGATTTCCCACCCAAAAAAAAAAAAAAAAGCTCAAATTCACATTTTTATACCATACTGCGCGCATACTGAGTGAGAGCGAGACGGAATGCTAGTGGCTCCAAGGCGCCAATAGTTTAAGTAATTGCTTTTTACGGCGAAAAGAATAGTAAGTAATAAAAAAAATTGAAATGTTTTTTGAATACCAGCGGTTCATTGTTCGGTTTGGAGAAAACTTTGGATTTTTTTTCCATAGAGAAATATTTATGGAATCGTGTTTTTGTCAAACAAAGGACTTAACATTAATCCTCAAATTTAACATATATTTATTTCAAAATTAATGCTGCAGTATTTTCGACAAAACAGAGGATCATGTTAAGCAATTCGAGGTTACCTATATGGGCCCTTCATTGTTTCAGCCGAAAGACGTCCACTGCTGGACAAAGGCCTCCCCCAAGCACCGCCACTTCGACCGATTCTGTGCTTTCCGCATCCAGCGGATTCCTGCGGCCTTCACAAGGTCATCGGTCCATCTTGTGGGAGTTTTCTTTTCGTCCAACGCTACGTCCGGTACATGGTCGCCACTACAGAACCTTTTGGCCCCATCGGCCATCCGTTCTGCGAGCAATGTGCCCTGCCCATTGCCACTTAAGTTTAGCAAAAATTATATGCCCTTAACCGGAAAAATCCAGATTTCAGGCTACTACTGAGAATTTCGGCATGCATTTCAGCAGATGTGAATAGATTAATCTATACTAATGTTATAAAGAGAGAGAGCGAATTTCAAGAGTTTGTGTATGTGTAGAGGGGTAATCTCCGGAACTAAAGCTCCTATTTGAAAAATTCTTTCACCGTTTGAAAGGTACATTATTCCAGATGAACATAGGCTATATATTTTATTATGTAAATTTAATTAAATTAATTCAAACTATGATTTGTTCATAAATTGTTACAAAGGTCTTAAAACTATAAATAATAAAATCAATCATGTAAAAAAACACAATATGTATACCTAATAGTGTCATCTTGTCACGTAAATATACAGTGTGAGTCTTCATAATGTGCACATATCGAAATGAGGGAATCTATGCTTAATTTTAACGACAGAAAAAATATTTGAAAAAATTTAAATATTTTTTTAATACTTTTTATGGATTTAAAAAAAAATTGTAACAAAACTGTGTAACTTTTAAACTGAATCAGCTATCGCGATGAAACAAACTCCATAATGATTGGAAGTAAGTAGGCGTCCACATAAAAACTGAGAATAAAAACTACCCTCAATTGAAAATAAACATGTTTTTTTAGCAAATATCTGTATTTTTTTAATCAATTTTTACAATAATTGTTAAATTTATAAATAAGATGCCCAAGAGAATATTTTTTTTTTTATAAAAAAAATTTAAAAAAAAGAAAAATAATGTTTGACCATTTTTTCCGTCGATAAAATTAAGCATAGATTCCCTCATTTCGATATGTGCACATTATGAAGAATCACACTATACAAAAAGAAGTACTGATTAAAAGGAATGAAATACTATCTTGAATTTATGCAAGCCTAATACTTTTTGTTGGCTTATTATTAGGTTACTACTTAGTCAGAACTTGAGCACGTGTCTTGAAAATAATAACATTGTAAGTAGGTAAATAGCACCCGTGTTAAGCCGGGGCGGTCGCTGTTACGTTTCGCGAAAATCACGTAACGACCCACCCCTAGTTTTCATTTGCTAATACTGCAAACAAAACTGTAAATTGTCTTTGGTATCTGGCCTTGACATAAGCAATAGACAAAATTTGTCGAACTTTTTATTAGTTTTCGAATTTGGATACGAGGCTTTTGGCTTTTGGTGAATGTGTATTTTATGTAATGTTTTTTTTTTTATGTAATGTGCGTTTATTTTGTGCAGAATAAACAATTTTTCTTTCTTTCTTTCTTCTTTCTGTTTTTTTCACTTTGTAGTTTGGAAGTCGGTTGTAATTTTAGTAAAAAAGTTTTTTTTTTAGTGGGTTGATTTGTAATTTATCTAAGTTACAATAGCCTTATGTCAACTGCTCATCAAAAATAGCCAAATCGCTATAGATGTGCCTTTAATATTTGAAGAGTTCCCTCGATTTCTCCAAGATCTCATCATCAGATCGTGACCAAATGACAATGGGACCAATTTGAAAGTATACTCGTTCAAACAAAAAAAAGAATTTTTCAAATCGGTCCAGCCGTCGTCGAGTAATCGGGGAACATACATCAGAAAAAAAATATCCCGACGAATTGAGAACCTCCTCCTTTTTTTTGAAGCCGTTTAATAATACATTGTAAGTAGGTAAATAGCACCCGTGTTAAACCGGGGCGGTCACAAGTATGTATATAAATACACCGTGTTTACATAAACCTGTAACTGGAGATCGGTATTGTACATATTATTTATTAAAAGTTGTAAAAAAACAGTATCACTCGATCAAATTCATAAATTCTCAGTTTACAACCAACCTCAAATAATACAGGTATAATTAAACAGTTTATTTTTAGCACAAGTATAATAAATGTACTTTCCAGCACATAACGCCTTAACCGGGATTCTTATAATCTGAGCTTTACTAAAGTGAAAGTAAAATCCAAAGTGGGGCATGAAGTATGAACAAAGTGCTCAAATAAAGTCGGATTTAAGTTAATTGGAGGTTTCTAGAGCAGTGGTGTCCCAGTAGAAACAGCTACGACTTACGAGTTATAGTTCGTAGGTTCGAACCCAGACAGGCATTTTACATTGTGTTAACGCTCGGGAGTTTGTTGCGCCACTTCTTCTTCCCAGCTAAAGGCACTAGGAAGTGGTGAAGGGTGGGCGTTTTGGGGGACTGTCTTATATAATTTTGACGTTCGAAAAATGCTGATTCTCAGCCTAGTTTAAATAAATGACTTTTGAATTTTGTTTTTTTTTTTTTAAATTAATTTATCTCTCTTAAAATAGTGAAGGAAAACATTGTGAGGAAACCGGCATGTCCTAAAACCGATAATTCGAAGACGTGTGACGTCCACCAAACCATCTCACCGTGTTATCTTAGGTGAAGTGAGCGTGGAGTGAGCTGTCAGTCGCTAAGGATTGACACTATTGGCAGCTCACTTCACCTAAGATATCACGGTGAGATTTTTACAGAATAGCACTACAGGCCCTGAAGTGAATTGTTTCGCGTGTATTCATCTGGTCAAAGTTGATTGTTGAGAATAATTCTGATTGATCTCTCCATGTATACCTATTTCAGTAATATCAAGTTATTAAATGATAAGTACTGACCTTTGGTACTGACAAATGATATTTTCTTAAACAAGCTTGAAAATTCTAGCATTATTTTGACAACCTCCTTCGAGATACATCGAAATTGCTGTACTGTCCGAATACATGCGAGCCGGCCGGTAATGTTTGTATGAAAATCCATATCTGTCGTGTTTAGCGGCCGAATAAATTACTATGAAAACTCATATCTCTCGTTTTATTTAAAACCAAGGAGCCTCCAAGCAACCAAGGAGGTAACTTATCAAAGATTTTATTTAAATTTCGATTTGGCCTGCAAATAAAGCTATTTATAGTAAAGAAAAAACAAATGAACATATTGGCGCGTGAAAAATTATTGTTGTTTGTCATTGATTCTAGAATTTTGAATTTACAAGCATTTTTTATTTTAAGTTATTGCATAGCTTTTATCGCGGGCTTTGAGCGCGGCGACCGAATCAAGAAATTCCGTATCGTAACGAAAATAAAACCTAACACCCCCCACTCCGCCTACCATGTAATGACGGTTCCCATGACAACGTGACGTTGTCATGGAGGTTACAAATGCTATGCAATAGCTTTACCGCGGCAGTCCCCGAGTGCCACACGTTTTTTTATTTTTTTGTTGTTGGGTTTTTCTATTTGGAATTTCTCAGTAGCAGCCCGGAGTCTGGATTTGTACCCGGTTGACGGCAATAGGCTCGCCCCCTATTACATGGGACTTAAACATAACTGGCGAAATGTGGGTGTACCTACTACAGGTACACCTCTGCCCAACCCTTCGGGGAAACAAGGCGTGATGATATGTTGTTGTTATTTGAGAAAAGTACTATAGGTACTACAAGCCTATTCCGCAACCAGGCATTGATGGACTCACTATCGTCCATCAATGCCTTTGTTGTAGGCCGCGACAGAAAAGTACTATTTATTTCAATAATTTGGTTTTAGAAGTGGAGATGAGGTCGGAGTTACACATCAGACTACTTTGAGAAAAAACACCGAAACAGGCTCAGAGTCACAGTCTCTTTTAAAGTCAGACATTATTGTTAATATAATTGTTCAGATCATGTGAAGCCCATGCAGTAGGTTAGTGTCGGAGCTGGTCTTTTGAGAAAAGAACCACACAAAATTCAAAAGTCATTTATTCAAACTAGGCTGCAAAACAGCACTTTTCGAATGTCAATTTTTTTTAATTTATTTATTTATAAAAACATACACTATCATCACAGGTTTACCTAATATAATAGTGTAGCTATAGTTACATTTAAGATTAGTTACAATTTGTGGCCCGTGTGAATTCACTCAGAGTACAATTGAAGCAGTCAATCTGTTGTGACACCATATTGAATGTATGCAATTACATAAGACAGTCCCCCAAAAACGCCCACCCTTCACACAGATTTGAGCACACCTGTCCAGTCAGTATATGCATGTGACAGTAATCGTGTAGCTCAACTTTATTGTGTTCAGAACAATGTTTTACATGTGCCGCTTTAACACAATGATATTTCAAGATGACATCACAAAAAATTCGACCTGTTTGTAGACATGTTACATCCATATGGGCAGGACACCTTACAAACGATAATATGCTAGACATACATCCGTCTTCATTGATAATACAGCTGGTAAGTAAATACTGTTATTTGTCTAAAGTACCCACATAATGTCAATAACATGGGTCAACGTTTTAATGCAAATAAAAATATTACATTCTATTCAATTCAATCATTTATAAGCTAACAGACTGGGGAGTTCATTGCGCCACTTCTTCCCAGCTAAAGGCACTAGGAAGTGGTGAAGGATGGGCGTTTTGGGGGACTGTCTTCTGTAATTTAAATGCTGATTCTCAGCCAAGTTAATAAATTACTTTTGATTTAGAGTCTTAAAATAATAACATTGATCAGGCTTGCTCGTTCCCATGTACTCTAGGTCTGTGCCGATAGAGTTTACTTTGCCGAAACAGGTCTAGAGTTTGGAGCCAGACCAAGAGAGATACAGAAACCCGCAGGACAGCATGTGGTGAGCTGTTGGGCAGTAGCGACCCCACGAACCCTAAACACTGACGAGGAAAATAGCTCCCACCTCTTTCTTGCCTCTGGCTTGAGTGGAGATTCGCAAGAGCAAACGTGCTCGGACGATGGAAGTATTCTAGTAAGATGCTGGTAGGGATCTTAACCGTATTTCTGGGATTGTCCTGATAGCCGTGGAATACCTCTTCCGCCTTATAATCACCTCAGGACATGTTGCCCCCTAGTCGGTACGACATTATATGCTAGCGACAGTTTTCGGGGGCCGATTTTTGAGCGTGCAAGTCACCCCTTGACATTAATTTTATCCATGTTTATATAAATAAAATATTGATAAGGCAAGGCCCATAGTCCTTTCATTGTCTAGGTAACCAGTCCGCTTTAGCCACCCAAACCCATAATTCAATATTTTTGTTTCCATGTACTGCAATAGTCCTACACCAACCGGGGGTTGTCCTTGGGTGCACTTGCATGGTACATACAGGGATAATCGTCGGTTAGTACCTCATTTAATTAAAAGCGTTAGTTGACTTCAGCGCCTCGTACGCCTCCCAAAGGCTCGGGACACCAGGGTCCCGAGATATGTCAAAGACATTTTATAATAATAATATGTATTTACATACACATGTAAATACATATTCAGATGCCCTATTAATTTAGATGCCCTATGATTCCTTACGCCCTTTACACACGTAAAGGGTGTAAGGAATCATAGGGCATCTAAATTTTTGTCCGCGTTGCTGTCAACAGGAAACATGCCCAAAAGGCTGGCAGCATTACGGTGAGCAATGGGTAGCTCGCCGTCCGATAAGAACCAAGCCCGGGTCGACGGCGCGTTGTGTTCCACGCGTGCCTCAAAGAGATGTCAGCAGAATTGACGGGGTCCGCTAGGGTCAATGCCTGCCGGGGGTTCGAAGAAAACCGATAGGGAAATCGTGGCTCCCAGCAACAGGGCAACCGAAGGAACACGGGTGGGTTTAGTCAGTAAGAGTCTGACACGCCCTCCCGTTCCACCCAGAGCGGGAGAAGTTATTTGTTAATTTCCAACCCAAAAAAAAAAAAGGCTGGCAGCATTGCCATTCTACTGGGGAGTTTATTGCGCCACTTCTTCTTCCCAGCGAAAGGCACTAGGAAGTTGTGAAGGGTGGGCGTTTTGGGGGACTGTCTTATATAATTTTGACGTTCGAAAAGTGCTGATTCTCAGCCTAGTTTGAATAAATGACTTTTGAATTTGAATTCTAATTTATTCAGGAAATAAGTATGGCTTATATTACACACTGCAACTTTTTCAGTGTCATCATCTTTCTTCTGGTTGTAAATTATTTACTTTAAAGGACCTGTTTTATCGACACACGTTTAGCTCCGGTTAACTTATACAGCAGACAATTGAGTACACATTCTGTTCCATGTCTGCATTAAAATTTATTTGGACATTGATAATATAATAGATAAATAATATAGATCCTTAAAATTGCCTTCAACCTGTGCTAAAAATTGCCAGTTTTTTTTTTTTTTTGTAGGTAACTATTTCTATGTGCTCCATCATTGTCAGGGTATTGACCCCGGAAGCCGCATGATGTAATTAAAGACGTCGCATTCCTTACGTCTTCCTAATAAATCAACAGCCAAGGTCGGGTGCAATCGACGTTTACGTTACGGTTCCCATACATTTTTGAGCCATAATCGGAATTCCCAGTTTGAAAATGTACAGAACCCGGAACTAAATTGGCATCAAAGCAATTTTAAGAACTTACACTCAATCTCAAAGCATTTAATTCAATTTAACCTATTTCAGGCACTTTTGAATTTGCAAGGAGTCGGTCCGTTACAAAGATGAAGCTAGTTGCCCATTCCAAAGCGTAGTAGGTTCCTATGGAGACGAACGGGCAAGAAAGTCCATGGACTTGTAGACATTCAAATTCGAAATTCGAAGACACGATTATGACATCCACCAACCCGCACTGTTCTCACAGAAAGGAGGCCTGAGTCCCAGCACTAGGAACATGATGTATGTAAAAAAAACTAGTAATTTCTAGAAGTGCTTTGGTATAGATCAGTGGTCGGCAAACCGCGGCTCGCGAGCCGCATGCGGCTCTTTGGTCAATAGAGTACGGCTCCTGTACTGAACAATTGTCGATGAGTGCAAGCGTAAATACGCGCGGAGGTCGGGGTTTTGGTCATTAAACAAGATATCAAGTTTTATTCAAAATTCTAAATATATATTTATTTTAGCAAGAATTAACAGGACATCTTAAAATAATCATTTACCTTTGTACCATTGTACCTTTCAAAGTTTTCCAAGGTTAACTTTTTAATAAGTTAAATGCCTTCATCATATTATTATCAGCCGATATAATGATGATGATGATGATGAAGGCATCCTACTTCTTAGCAAGTTAATTTTAGAAATCGTTGTGGAGTGAATGAGGATGGGAGTTTTAAAGATTAAGAAAAGTGTATTGAGACAGTTTGGTCACACAGAAAGGATTGGCTCTTATCAGAAATCTTAGTCGTTGTAGTACTAATATTTATGGCTCAATTGACTAATGAGTTTGCCGACCACTGTATAGATTAACGGTATTTTATCTAAGTACACTTCCCCTGTTAAGTAATTATTGATGTTATATTTCAGATTATAAAATTATAATCTAAGTAGTAATAATTTGATATCAGTGTCAATATTTTAACTTTAGGTACCACAATCTTAAAGATGAATGTAAGTATTTGCTCTAAGGAGCTCCGTTGATAAGTGGATTATTATTGTAGATCCTTTTTATGATGGTGGCAGAAATAACGCTATCTAGAAGCTCAACGAAGAAACATTCACTTTTAAACGTGGCCGAATGATGGCATGATATTTTTTGACAGAGGCACTTCTAGTTGTGCACATATTTTATGAAAAATCAAGGTTAAACATCATTCATTTCATAAATGAAAATCTCACAAAATCCGGTAAAACTGCGTTCTTTTCCAGTTGAAACTAATTTCACGGATTGATGTAGATTACTCACACACTCGCATAACCATAACTAATAGAATTAAAAAATGTGTAGGTACTCACCGAATCCACGAATGATGAAACACCACGAAACAACACAGTACGATTTATAATTATTATATCAAAATCACAAAACTACTTTATGGCAAAATATAAAAAATATTGTATTCTATAACTATTTAACATCTTTGTAAAGTTTAATTTAAAAAGAAAACACGAATGTTCAAAAAAAGAACACACAAGAAACGCAACAGGTCAAGAAAAAAATACAATAAAAAAAATTGGTATGTGAGCACAGATTAAAAAAAAAATCACATGTGACGTTCCAATCACAAAATAGTGCTGTCCAACACCGAAAAGTTTTATCGATTGTATCGATAGGTACGTGTTTTTCGTTCGAGTGCGAAGTACGAAGTGAGGAACTAGTGTTGCGCCGGCGACTTATCAGTGACTTAGACTGTAATATCAACAGTGTCAGTAAAAGATTGCGCAGTTGTAAAATTATATCGATTTTCGATGATTACGCATTGCGGGAAATCGGGTGACAACGTGGGAATCGGTTGAAACAACTTTCATGATTGTTAAAGATGAATTTATTATTTTTATATTATAATTTATTTAGTTCGTTCAACTGTTTATTGATCGTATCCAAGTAAAAAGTAACTTTTTTTTGTATAGAATCTAACTGAACAGACAGCTGTGCTGCTGGGGAGTTTGTTGCGCCACTTCTTCTTCCCAGCTAAAGCACTGGGAAGTGGTAAGGGGCTGGCGTTTTGGGGGACGGTCTTATGTAATTTTGACGCTCAAATTCTCAGTCTAATTTGAATAAATTGCTTTAGATTTTAATTTTGTAGGTACGTTATAATCTTAAAGGATAAATAAAAATCATACCTAATTGAATACTTATTTGTTGATGCATCCTGTGACAGGCGAACGAGCGGGCAACTGTACTATACTGGACGCGATCAGCACATCTAAATCGCGTTCAAGAACTGTCAATGTCAAAATTGCTTTGTAAATTTGACACTGACAGCTGACGCGGTTCGTTGGTAAAATTCGCCCTTTTAATTATAAGGTCGCGTTGCCACCCTTTGGGTAGGGAATCCCAAAAAAATATTGGTGGTTTAAATACAACTTCTAGTCAAAACACAACCACTATTCGTTACATGAATTTTGGCTATAGGTATTTGACCCTACAACAAATCTTGTCATGAGTTGACCACGTAATTCCTTTACAACTTTTGACAACAATTCCCAGTGAACTAAAACTTCACTATAAAACTATACATACATAACATCATGCCAGTTATCCCCGGAGGGTTAAGCAGAGGTGTACCTATAGTACACCCACATTTCGCCAGTTATATTTAAGTCTGTAAGTAATTGGGGGCGAGCCTATTGCCATCAATCGAGCACAAATCCAGACTCCGGGCTGCTACTGAGAAATTCCAGATAAAAAACTCATTAACATCGAACCACCACCTCAACAACCACTATTCGTTACATGAATTTTGGCTATAAGCTATAAGTATTTAGATTAACCCTACAACAAATCATGTCATGAGTTGACCCCGTAATGGTTTACCAGTTTTGTCTACAATTCCCAGGAAATTCAAACTTCACTATGGTTGCAACTATCTAACTGTCACAGACAAGTAGACTTTGTCGTTTTATGACGTGCAAGTGTCATTCAACCTTATTAACGAGGATAAAAGTATATGCACTGGTTAAACTTCACTAAATTAACTAACAAACTATTAAGACAAAAATATAATAACCTAACTTAGCTAAAACTATTAAAAAAATAAAATATGGCGTCGAAAAATTCATTCGCATCGCTGTCGACAGGTCGACTGGTAATGTACCCAAGACTCTGGCCAAGGTAAAAGCCAGCCCTTAGGTCACGGGAAGTGTCAAACACCCCTTTGGAGATTTCTATAAAAAGGTTTACCACAGTCGCTAATTATAGATTAACCAGCATTCCCAAAAGTAAATGTTAATACAGAATTATCAAAACATAAAACTAGTGGCGATAGAATTCATAGAAAAAAACTAAGATATGTAGCATAATCAGCCTAAAATGTTTCCACTGCTGGGGGCATCGTCTCTTCGAGAGGGGGTGGGCTGTAATCAACCACGCGGGCCCAGTGCGGGTTGATAGATGTCACATGTCTTCGAATTTTTGGTTCTAAGACATACCGGTTTCCTCACGATGTTTTTCTTCACCGTTTCGAGAGCAGTGGTGATGAAATAATTTACACAAAGCAAAGCGCCTATCCCAACTACTCGTAAGAAAGAAAAAGATTTAACTAATAACTTGTAATAATTATGAGGGGCTTGTGGCTAAGGAATAACAGTCGCACGGGTCGATCGATCAGGTTAAGCTACGCTTGCCGCGGTTGGTCCGTGGATGGGTGACCATCTTTACATACCAAGACCCCTCCGTGCCTCGGAAAGCACATTAAGTCGTTGGTCCCGGCTGTCATTTGTAGATCTTTGACAGTCGATATGGGTAGTTAGAAACCCAAAAGTCTGACAACCAGTCTTACCAAGGGGTATCGTGTTACTTAGTAACTAGGTTGTGGAGGTCAGATAGGCAGTCGCTCCATGTAAAATACTGGTATTCAGCTGCATCCGATAAGACTGGAAACCGACCCTAACATAGTTGGGAAAAGGCTAGGCAGATGATGAATTATGAGCTTGACAAGATGGCAAAAAAATTCTATGGTAGACTATACGCGAGAATTTGCAACCTATTTCCCGACCTATCCCAATATCATTGTCATTGAAGCCTTTGCTTTCATAATCAGCAATATTACATTAATTAGGTCAACTACAATTTCTAAGTAAAACCCACACTTTCTGCTGCCAACACGATATTTAATTAATAATTGAAGGTATGCAACAAATCGATCATATATCGTTGTGACCTGATTTGAGTTCTAGGAATTTGCACCGTACCTGTATAAGCAAATAGCACATTTGAGGGTGCCCTCTAAAGTGCCGATAAATGCAGGGTTATTGGTAATATGTTGGCAATCCATTAAGGGAATGTAAGAGAGGTCATTTGCAACCAAATGACCCCTGATGACCCCCAAGCAAATGTCAACCATTTTCGAATAATTTGACATTTTATATTTTAAAATTAATGAAATAAAAATACAGGGTAACAGTCGACGCGAAAACTGTTACCATGGATTCAGTACATGATTCTGAACCCCCTTTTTTTGGGTTGGAAATTATCAAAAAACTTCCCCCGCTCTGAGCGGAGTAGGAGGGCGTGTCGTGTCAGACTCTTACTGACTAAAACCCACCCGTGTTCCTTCAGTTGCCATGTTGCCGGGGGCCACGATATCCCTTTCGGACTTCCTTTTCCTCACAACCGCGGCAGTCATCGGCCCTAGCGGACCCCGTCAGTTCTGTTGACATCTCTTTGAGGCGCACGTGGAACACAACGCGCGGTCGAAAAATATCAAATGTCAAATTACTCGAAAATTTGCATAGGAGTCTTGTGGGGTCATTTCGACGGCCACCACGTAAAGTATCGAAACTGCAAAACCTCTACTTTACAGGAGAGCGATTCTAAGTTTATATTTAGATTTTTGTCGAACATGAAATTCAAAAATTTTATAATATCGATGTATCTAAAGCGGAATATTTTACTGTTTTATACTGTCTACTATAGTTTTTGATTATTATTATACTTTTTCTAATATTACACATTCGATAGTTTACTTGGTTACTGCTGGTTACTTTTTACCGAATATGCAAATTTCGATTTTGTTCGATTGAAAAACAATTGAGGGTATAAAATTAGTACATTATTTTTATATAAAATCATACATCTTTATCTCTACCTGCTATTAGTGCAATAAAACGAAAATGGCTTTTTTGTAATTTCGATAGTATACGTGGGGGCCGTCGATTTGTTTGGAAATGACCTCTACTACATCCCCTTAATAAATTGCCGACATTATCAATAACCCTGTATATTTTATTTAAGGTGGTGACATGTCACACTTGTATTAATGGTGATAGCATGATATTACCATCATCATAGGGTTTGGCTGTACTGATTATTGCAGAATAATATACATCTACATATATAGGTATAAAATAGTAACAAAATCAAAACCGCACATTGAATATTTTTGAAAAAAGGTAATTGCTACGAGGCGTGGGAACGAGTATGATGCCGAAAATATAGTTTTTAGAATTTTTGTGCGTTTGTCTGTTTGTTTGGGTGTATGTTCCGGATTGGCGCAAAAACGGCTGAACGGATTTAAATGAATTTTGGCACACAGATAGTTTATAACTTGAATTAACACATAGAGATCCCGGTAGCACGTTCCCGTGGGATATTTTCCGACAACCACGCGGACGAAGCCGCGTGCAAAAGCGAGTACCAAGTAAGCATTACAATTTTTTTAATGAGTTGTTGAATTTTTTAATTTAATTAATACAATTTTATTTTGGGTTTTTATCTATTTAGAATTCAAAATAGTTTATCATTTAAATGTATGAGGGTAAAACTGTGTTTTTTTTTTTTTTTTTTCGGTTTCACCCGCTTAAGTCTCGATTCTGTGGGAATATCGGGATAAAAAGTATCCTATGTGTTAATCCAGATTATAAAATATATGTGTGCCAAATTTCATCCAAATAGGTCCAGCCATTTGAGCGTGAAGAAGAGACAAACATACACACAGACTCACAAACTTTGGCCTTTATAATATTAGTGTGATATAAGAAAGATACAATCTTACCACAAAAAATAAATAAAACAACGTTTAAACACATGTTTTCTTAAACAATGTCTAAGGGATAAACACTGCCTAAACAAGTGTTTAAAATTTCTTACCACAAATACATGTTTAACATGTATTTATTTATTTATTTGCTCTCATGCACATATTACATTTTATAACATTTACTGTCAGTTTTTGTAGGTACATGAACCCTGTCAGGGCACTGCAAAGAACAATGTTGGTTTGCTGTTGAGTTCCTGTTCAAAGCTAATAAAAATACAATGAAATACATTCAGAAATAAAAGTAAAATAAAAATACATGTCAAGACGTCGATATGATTTCAATTAATATTAACAGTAATAAACAATATAAAATTAAACACAATAAAACATTTAGCAAAACACTGCCTAAATTGACGTATCCTTGTTTTAACTTGGCAACTCTAAGAAACGTTTCGTTTGAAGCAGTTTTCATTTGTTGAGCCTTTCTCTTTCCTATCGAAATTTATTTGTTTCATTTGTTAATACGGAATAACTAAGTTGGAAAATTTATAATAAGTACTATTTAATTATAAAGTCCGCCACTGGTTGCCCATGCGTCTGGTGTAGGCATAAATGTAAAAATATTTTTGTGCACTAATAACGGAACGGAACGAAACCGAAAATGCAAAAGGCACATAGCTGTACAATGACAACCGGTAATGAAGACAAAAACTAAGACAATAACAAAAGGGCGCTTACCTGATGGCAAGCCCAGTTCCGTAAAGAACAGGCAACTTGATTTGAGAATCTAAGCACCTACTACGAAAATAATGTGGAATATTACTTTTACTAGATCAACATTTTTTTTTTCCAAAAGCTTTGCTGAACCTGTACCGTTTTCTAAAGATAAATTCATTTTAATGTTCGCAAAGATTCACTCGCATTCCGTACACTTGTTCACGATAGTCATCCATAAATTCTACTCGTATGTCGTTAAAATCATTAAAATCAGCATAATCGAAGATATTCATTGCAATTTATATACTGAGAGAAAGCAATATGGCGACCGGCGAGGGTTAAACGCGTGTTAAACAGGGGGTTGTTGCTGTTTAAATTTAAACAACGTCTAAAGCATGTCTAACCCTAAACAACAGCTAAACATGGTTTTGTGGTATCACTTTTGCTAAACAACTGCTAAACACGTGTCTAAGGTGTGTCTATGTTTTTTGTGGTAAGACTGATAGTGTTTATAGTGTTTATTTTTAAAAGAGTAACCGTGGAGTTTTTTGCCGGCTCTTCTCTATAGGAAACGACCAATTGGAACCGTGCACCTAGCGTTTGACGTTTCATAAGTGCCCATGTAGGTTTATGTAAAATAAAATATTTTGATTTTGAAAGGAAACTATTTTCATTATGTACCTACCTATAACGTTGTCAAAGGTTATTTTTTGTATAATAATATCGCGTTTCCAACAGAAGGCACAGCGTGGGTAGGCTACCAAGGTGTCACTAAGTAAAATCTACTGGTAGCAAGAAGCGTAGGATGAGGCTATGTTGTTGTTGTTGTATGTTGATTTCCGGATCTTGATATGTGTTTTTGAATTTTTCCATCAGGAATTTCTCCCTAGCAGCCTTTTTATTATTTTTTTGGGTTGGAAATTATCAAATAACTTCTCCCGCGATGGGTGGAGCGGGAGGGCGTGTCAGACTTTTACTGACTAAAACCCACCCGTGTTCCTTCGGTTGCCCTGTTCCCGGGGGCCACGATTTCCCTTTCGGCCCTTATTCGCAGCCCCGGCAGGCATCGGCCCTAGCGGACCCCGTCAATTCTGCTGACATCTCTTTGAGGCGCGCGTGGAACACAACGCGCCGTTGACCCGGGCTTGGTCCTTATCGGACGGCGAGCTACCCATTGCTCACCGTCCGCAAGCCCGCGCCTACGGTGGCCGGAAATCTGCCTGTGATTCCCGACGCCCAGGGCGTCTCCTCCTGCGGCGGTTAGGGGCGCGAGGGCTCGAAATTTGCCCCTCCCTCACGCGTTCCACCTCCTCCTTCGCGAGCATTACTGCTTCGCAAAAGGAGGTGGAGTATGGATTCGTGTCCGTTGGGTACCAATGTGCTCGACTGCTCGCATATCTTTATATATATAATTCTTCTGTGAGTGTGTATGTCACTGAACTTCTCTCAAACGACTGGACCGATTTTGATGAAATTTTTTGTGTGTGTTCAAGGGGATCTGGGAATGGTTTAGATTCACAATCGGACCCGATAGGTGGCGGTATTCGGTCAGGACAACGTCTGTCAGGTCCGCTAGTTGTTACATAGAAATTTAACAAAACTGGCGAAATGTATTTGTTGTACTCTTCTGTCTCAACCCTTCGGGTATAGTCTTAATGTTATAAACAGTGAGTCGTGCATTAAGTATTAGGGAAAGTGACTTTGATCAAATAAATTATTTTATTCTTGTAAGCAGGTTTGTACAAACACTTTTACAAGTCTATTTCTAGTCTAGTATATTTTTAAAAAATCCGACTGCAAAAATACATAATTAAAAAGAGTATATGTATTATATAATTATACTAGCGGACCCAACAGACGTTGTCCTGTCAAAACGTTGTCCAGCGGACAAAATTGTGAATCTAAACCATTCCCAGATCCCCTTGAACACACACAAAAAATTTCATCAAAATCGGTCCAGTCGTTTGAGAGAAGTTCAGTGACATACACACTCACAGAAGAATTATATATATAAAGATACTAGCTGACCGAACAGACGTTGTCCTGTTTCCTATAACTCGATCGCAGCGCCACCTACCGGGTCCAATTGTGAATCTAAACCACCCAGGGACTCATTCAAACACTCACAGAAGAATTATATATATAAAGATTATATATTATATAATTATACTAGCGGACCCGACAGACGTTGTCCTGTCAAAACATTGTCCAGCGGACAAAATTGTGAATCTAAACCATTCCCAGATCCCCTTGAACACACACAAAAAATTTCATCAAAATCGGTCCAGTCGTTTGAGAGAAGTTCAGTGACATACACACTCACAGAAGAATTATATATATAAAGATAATCTGTAGAATTTTGGTATTGCAGGCGGGGACAAACAAAAGTTACTCCTTATATTTTCAGGTTATAAATTGGAGCCCACAAGCCACGAGCCCCCTAGCCACGTACCCCCAACCCATGAGCTCCCCACATAGCCACGACGAGCCCCCTTAAAAAAACGTCATATTATTTACAATAATGTAATTTTAGGTACTAAATAATACTGCGATTTGGTCGGCACTACCTTATCTAGGTCTCTTTAACCGGCTATAACTGGTTATGACGCGATATGACTTAATCACAACGATTGTTTTACAAAAGGCATGACGCGACGCTTTAAAATTAATGAACGACAGTGAACCCCGGTCCTACGTGCTTAAAATGATTTTTTCTGTGAGCTATTTAAAAAACGTATGGCTGATGCTTGGTGAGGCCATGTCCTGCAGTAGACGTCTTTCAGCTTTGTTTTTTATACCAAGACGTAAAAAGAATATTGAAAAATAAGAAGGCAGGTATGAACCTGCATTAAACAATAAAAAAAACATGTGCGATCGGGGACTCCCGTCCGGGACGAAGTTCCTTATGCGATACTCGCACGCAAATGAAATGTGGAAAAATGTAGAAATGTGGCTAACTAGTGAACTAGAATAACATACCTATTTCGAAACTTTCCAAATGCTTTTTTACATCTAAAATGGTTACAGCATCAAATTTTGTGTTATAATTGCAATTCATTTTTAATATTCTAGTTTCCTAGTTAGCCACATTTCATATTTCCATACAGTAATATTGCCAAATTAATCAAAACAGCGAAATATTTGACAGCTATTTGCGACGTTGCCAACTTTCAGAATAAACGCTAATAAGTCATAACGCTTTATCCTTACATTATAATAACGATTTCTACCAGTCAAATCCTACCGCAAGCCGCGTTAAAGAACTTCCCGCCAATAATATTGGGTGTCGCCCTCCCGAAACTATTTTGGGTACCGGGATAACGTCACAAAGTCAAATCAAAATCAAAAGTTATTTTTTTAAACTTGGCTAAGAAATAGCAGAATTTTTCGTCATAAGACAGTCCCCAGAAACGCCCACTCTTCACCACTTCCTAGTGCTTTAGCTGGGAAGAAGAAGTGGCGCAACAAACTCCCCAGCAGCACAGCTGTCTGTTCAGTTAGAAAAACTTGATTCTATACAATAGTATGTAAAATAATTCACATTACGCAACACAAAACATTAAATTAAATTATTTGCCATATGTCAGCTAGCATCATCTGCCTAGCCTTTTCCCAACTATGTTGGGGTCGGCTTCCAGTTTAACCGGATGCAGCTGAATACCAGTATTTTACATGGAGCGACTGCCTATCTGACCTCCACAACCTAGTGACTAGGTAACACGATACCCCTTGGTAAGACTGGTTGTCAGACTTTTTGGGCTTCTAACTACCCGTAATGACTGTCAAAGATCTACAAATGACAGCCGGGACCAACGGCTTAACGTGCTTTCCGAGGCACAGAGGGGACTTGGTATGTAAAGATGGTCACCCATCCACGGACAAACCGCGGCAAGCGTAGCTTAACCTGATCGATCGACCCGTGCAGCTGTTATTACTTAGCCACAAGCCCCTCATATGTCAGCTAGCATACGGTGGTAATATACCAACAAGAAACTATACTCAAGCAGAAATTAAAAACTAAAAACGTAAACAAAACTTAATACCTAAATAAAAGCCTCCAGGGATATAAAAGTGCGTGCCCGCTTAAACCGTGAACCCGTATACCGGTGTACCGAAGACCTTGTGAAGGCCATATAGTTAAAGCAATGGCACGTAAAATTTAATCGGAGAGGCAACCGGATGGCGAATGGTAATCTGGATATTGAAGTGATCCCGAACCTCCCCCGTACCGTCCGAATGGACCCCAAATAGACGGGGGCAGAGATATGGGAGATGGGGGCAAAACATTTTTTTTTTTTGACATGGCGTTTAAAATTTAAGCTCTAATAAGTGCATGGAATTTGTGTGTATCAATACCATCTGGTTGCCACCCCCCAACATCGTTATAATTGAAATAATGTATACAATTCTTGAAACTCCTCACTGATGATATATCACCTAAAATGAGGGTGAATTTTATCAAAACCAGATGGCATCGATACACAAATTCCTTACACTTATTAGAGCTTAAATTTTGAAAGTCATGTCAAAAAACAAAATGTTTTGCCCCCGTCCCCCATATCACAGCCCCCGTCCATTTGGGGTCCATTTGGACAGTACGGGAGGGTTTGGCATCACTTCAAGACCCAAATTACCATTCGCCATCCGGTTGCCTCTCCGATTAAATTTTACGTGCCATTGCCTTAAATAATAAGAATCCGCTGGATGCAAGAAGCATAGGACTGGTAGTCATGTGGTGAAGCTTGAAGGAGACTATGTCCAGCAGTGGAGGAGTTTTGACTGTCTTGAAAGACGATGCATGCAAAGGGATCAGGGGGATGGGCCCAAATATAGTGATCACCAATCCGTCTACTTTTCCCTTTACAGCAAGCGCTAAACAGTCACACTGTTAACTCTGGGCTGATATACGAGTGCCACCAGCGCCTTAACCAGGTGGGTAGCCTCTATAATATAACCATTCAATGGATCAAAGGACACAGCGGTTCGCGGGGCAACGACGCAGCCGACGAACCTGCCAGAAGGGGGTCGAGCATGGCACCAGTGGGGCCTGAACCCATTGCGCCACTCCCCTTCGGGTATCTACGCACTCTGGTAAGGAAACGAACCAGGGACCAACATCACAAACTTTGGTTGGACCACTGTGAATGCAGGCAGGCCAAGGAGGCACTCCCTTTAATCGATGGCCGCCTCGCGAAACGGGTTCTTCGACTAACGAAACAGCAGCTATAACTGGCCATGGGTCATTTAATAAACACCTCTTTGTCATAGGAGTCACAGACAGTCCGCTGTGCAGAGCCTGCTTGGAGGACGACGAGACAGCAGCTCATGTGCTGTTAAACTGGCCGGTGGTCGCCACATACAGGGCCAAGTACTTCGGTAACCCAAGTACCCTACGTGAGATTGTCAGTGACACCAAGGCGTTGCTGGCCTTCTTTGAGGAGCTGGGATGGATCGAATAACCAATTTTCCCACCCGTACGCAAAATACGCGCTTTGACGTGGAGTTGCGGATACCAGCCCGTATTACCTATAACCTATTATTAAGGTCATAGAGAGGCCCATACGTTCTTCATAAATAATTTATCATTGTATATAGCCGTAATTTGTATATTATACAAAATATATAATTATAGGTACAAAAGCAGATTTTGTAAAGAATATGCATTAACAAAATGTATTCAAGCATAATCAGCGATCAGTTAGTTTAATAAGCAATAAGTTTAGTATTTCGATATCAAGCGAAAGGTTTACAGGTGGAAAAACTATTCGAATTCGAAATATATTATCTATAAACAGTTATAACTAAGGCACATTTTTTTTTCTTTATCCGGTGTGTCTCCAAAAGTGCGTCGTTTTAGTGTAGTGGTGTACTTTCATCGATACTTTTTTTTCTTTAAAATATTGTTTTGTATGGTGCAGTTAATAATAAAATTAAACTATTATTGTGTGTGTCGTTTCTGTCCTCAAGATTATCAAGGTGAGTGAATGTTAATTGTTTCTCTTGTACTAAGGCTTTTTACTAATAACTTTTGCACTATAAGGTTAAGTTTGATGACTTTGACTAACCTGCTGTCAGAATTTTAAAGCCGCCCATGGGCCTCTGACATAGCTTCACATGCCGTCAAGAAATTTTTCTCAAGCATTCGGTTTCCTTACGATGTTTTTCTTCACCGTTTTTGAAGCAAGTGATAATTATACAATACGTACATGAATTTAAAAACTCTAAGGTGCGTGACTTTTTTTTTTGGTTGCGAAATTATCGAATAACTTCTCCCACTCTGGGTGGAGCGGGAGGGCGTGTCAGACTCTTACTGACTAAAACCCACCCGTGTTCCTTCAGTTGCCATGTTGCCGGGAGCCACGATTTCCCTTTCAGTATTCTTCGCAACCCCGGCAGGCGTGAGGTGCGTGCCTTGGGTTCGAACTCGAGACCTATGACTTGGCAGTCCGACGGTCACAAAACTAGGCTTTCATTGCTACGATTAAAAGCGGATTAATCTTGATATTAGTAACTTGCTATATAATGTACCGACCTGACAAGCAAAGATTTAAGGTATCATGTGTCTTATGGAGCAGTGGTGGCCCAGTGGTAACGGCCGCGACTTACGAATTGTAGGTCGTAGGTTCGAACCTAGACAGGCGCTTTACTTTGTGTAAATTATTTCATCACCACTGCTCTCAAAACGGTGAAGGAAAACATCGTGAGGAAACCGGCATGTCCTAGAACCGAAAATTCGAAGACATGTGACATCTACCAACCCGCACTGGGCCCGCGTGGTGGTTTACGGCCCACTCCCTCTCACAGAGAGGAGGCCTGTGTCCCAGCAGTGGGAACATTTATAGGCTGATGATGATGATGATGTGTCTTATGGAATTACTACTGCACCCATACTCTGAGGGCCCGAATTTTATCAAGGTCGTAACTTTCAAACAACAAAAAGTGGTGACCTGTTCTTGCTTTCACAAATTTTCACAATTTATTTAGTAGCATATAGGATTTCAAACAGTAATTGTATGTTAATGATTTCATTTTATTTGCGTAGTAAATTTTTACATGTATAAGAATTGAGGGCCCATTTTGTAGGAGCGAATTCGAATTATTAAGATCTCATGTAAAAATGTACCAAAAATCACACGAATAAATGAATTTGAATTTGAAGATATACAAAATAGGACAGTGTTTTGCGATAATACCTTGTTTTCACAAATTTTGTTTTTCATTAGCTTAGATTTTGGCATAATGACTTTTTCTGTAGTGTCCATAGTTTATCAGGTTCAGGTGGGCCCTCAATCCTCTATGTGAGAACTGAGAGCCCAACTTTACAGTCCATAACTCGGTTATTTGATTTTCACAAAATCTGATTTCAACTTTCACAATTCTTTGGGAATGTTCACTAAATCCTAAGCACATTTTCAAAGAGTTTTAACAAAGTGGCCCTCACACCACACGCACATCTTCAAATAGCAGAAAAGGTTTGGCTGTAGAACATCATGATCATCATTCCGACCTCCACGTGGGTGAATCTGAAGGCAAAAGCTGGTAAGCCAAATAATTGCCGTTGATTTGAGAGATGAAACACCTTTAGGGCCTCCAACGCAACGCAAACCTTAGTTGCCAAGTCAATGACTCGACAACCCATCATAGTGTAAAAATAGTGACAGTCTTCAGCAGTAGACTAATCTATCACTTGTACAGTGTAACGACTTGTTTCCCTTAGTTTACTCATCCTACGTATCATTACGACAGCTGGCATAAATAGGTGGCTAGATAGATATCTAACATAGCATCATCTAAGATAGATAATTGATTCAGACGTGACCTTGCAGAAATCCATTATAAAATTCAATTGACTTTGATCGACAACCCGAACACGGCGTGTTGCCACACCGTGTTTGGGTTCGTGAAAAGTCAATCGTCATCCTGAGGATGCCTCGTTGAGAGGTGAAACACGTGTCGATTTCTTTTAGGGTTTTTTGTGGCTCTTTAGGAATAGTTAAGTGCCTGCTAAACGGTTGCCAACCGCGTCCCAACAGTGGTGAGCTTGGTGGTTTACAACCGCGTAGTCGGTGGTTTACGATCAAACAAACAGCTCTGCCTGTCGCCAACCAAGGTCACCTCTGTCGGCGACGCGGTTGGCAGCAGTGTAGCAAGCCCTTTAAGTGGAACGGGTTACTAAATACATCAACGTCTGTTGTATGAGCAGTGGTGGCCCAGTGGTAACGGCCGCGACTTACGAGTTGTAGGTCGTAGGTTTGAACCCAGACAGGCGCTTTACTTTGTGTAAATTATTTCATCACCACTGCTCTCAAAACGGTGAAGGAAAACATCGTGAGGAAACCGGCATGTCCTAGAACCGAAAATTCGAAGACATGTGACATCTACCAACCCGCACTGGGCCCGCGTGGTGGATTACGGCCCACTCCTTCTCACAGAGAGGAGGCCTGTGTCCCAGCAGTGGGAACATTTATAGGCTGATGATGATGTTGTATTTTATAGTATCATCTGCCTAGCCTTTGCCTAACTATGTTGTAGTCGGCTTTCAGTCTAATCGAATATAGCTAAATATCAGTATTTTACATTAAGCGACTGCCTATCTGATCTCCACGACCCAGTTACTGGGTAACATGAGACCCCTTGACTCACGTACAGAAATATTCCTTATACTAGTAAGTGTGAAGTAACAAATACTCATCAATGTAGGTACTATCGCGGTCATGCAAATCTCACCACTTTGAAAACAAAATCCCGTGCATACGATGACCACATCTGTTTACCACGCCTTTTTTTAGGGTTCCGTACCTCAAAAGGAAAAAACGGAACCCTTATCACTTTGTTGTCCATCTTTCTGTCAAGACCCTTTTTCTCAGGAACGCGTATATTGTAACCAAATACTCAAGTCTACTGTTCTTTGGAGCTGTAAAAAAATCAAACTTCTAAGCCAACGTAATCAAAAGATACAGCCGTTTATGCTGAAAATTTTCTACACTCGCAAGAGAATCAAAACCTACAGGGTACTTCCCGTGAACTCAGAATCGTGAAATTTGGTAAGAAGCAACGTCTTATAGCACAGATAAAGGAAAAATTGCGAAAAGCATAAATTTTTAGTTACATCATATAATATAAATATTTTTAATCATTTTAAACTTACTACCCTCACCCCTTTCCTCATGAACGCAGTTTGTACGGAACCCTCGGTGAGCGAGTCCGACTCGCATTTGGCCGGTTTTTTTGTAGTTTAGCGTTACTATAGCGGCCCGGTCGAGCGCTGCAAATAGGAATAGTTTTTACGGTGTTCAAATATGCGTGTCCGCGATAGTACAGCCATTCGAAGTGGGAAAAGCCCCGAATGACGCACCAATTATAATCAGCTTAACTTGATCATTAAGCCATGACTCCTCTAATATTTTATACACAAAAATTAGGATAAAAAACATTGTGAGAATTCTGTTTATAAAAAAACTGTCATGTGGTTGAAGTTGGGTTCAGTAGCTAACAATATTTTTGCCACTTTTAGTCACTGAATTTCATTTAAAATTAAGTTTATTCAATTGCCGCATGTTTAATTATCACCTCCCTTAGGTATTATTTAGGTATATTATTATGGCATTTTTTTTTAGGTGGGAATTTATCAAATAACTTCTCCCGCTCTGGGTGGAGTAGGAGGGCGTGTCTGAGTCTTACTGACTAAAACCCACCCGTGTTCCTTCAGTTGCTATGTTTTCCCTTTCGGCCAACCTCGGCAGGCATCGGCCCTAGCGGATTCCGTCAATTCTGCTGACATCTCATTGAGGCGCGCGTGGAACACAACGCGCCGTCCACCCGGACCCTGGTCCTTATCGGACGGCGAGCTACCCATTGCTCACCGTCCGTAAGCCCGAACCTACGGTGGCTGGAAATCGGCCAGCGATTCCCGACGCCCAGGACGTCTCCTCCTGCGGCAATTAGGGGCGTGAGGGCGCAAATTTTGCCTCGCGTTCCACCTCCTCCTTCGCGAGCATTACTGCTTCGCAGAAGGAGGTGACGGCCTCCCATTTCCTCTGGCTTCGTACCATGGCCCGAATCAAGGCCGGACGCGAGAGATCACCGCCGCCGATCGCCTCCACGAGGACACGGCGATGCTCCGCCCAAGCCGGGCAGACCTCCACCGTATGCTCCACTGTGTCCTCCGGGCGATCCACACAGTGGTGACACCCGGGCGTTTCCTCCCGCCCTATCCTGAACAGGAACCTCCCAAAACAGCCGTGTCCGGTGAGGACCTGCGTCAGGCGGAAGGTGAGGACGGCGTCGCGCCTCTCAAGCCACTCCTTAAAGAGGGGTCTTATCGCCGCAATTGTGACGTGCCCAATATTACTATGGCTAATATTTGACTGATTAAAGAGACTGATTAAAGAGACTGATTAAAGAGACTGATTAAAGAGACTGATTAAAGAGACTGATTAAAGAGACTGATTACAGAGACTGATTAAAGAGACTGATTAAAGACACTGATTAAAGAGACTGATTAAAAAGACTGACTAAAGAGACTGACTAAAGGTTCTGATTAAAGAGACTGATTAAAGAAACCTAATTATATTCAATTGTTTCAATGCCTTCCTTAAAACATATTTCTTCTACTTCCGGTTCCGACTCCGACTCCGATTTCGACTTCGATGTTCCGATAAAACGACTTCCGTAACATCCCATAGCATCATGATTAAGAAGCCCCCGTATTTGGTTGTATAAATGCTGATCCCTAAAAAATAATTATCTTTAGTTGACGTGTTTGATGACGTAAGTAGAGTTGACTAGGTGTGCTTGGTAAACGACCTATCTTCTAAACCCCGGTTTACACAAAAAATGAGCCGTCGCGGGACGCCTGGCAGATGTGAAACATCGAAATTATTATAACATAACATAACATCACGCCTTGTTTCCCCGAAGGGTTGGGCAGAGGTGTCCCTGTAGCAGGTACACCCACATTTCGCCAGTTATATTTAAGTCCCATATAATTGAGGGCGAGCCTATTGCCATCAACCGGGCACAAATCCAGACTCCGAGCTGCTACTGAGAAATTTCAGATAGAAAAACCCAATAACACTTTGCCCGACCCGGGAATCGAACCCAGGACCTCATGCTCAGCAGTAGCGCTTGCGACCACTAGACCAACAAGGCGAAATTATTATATACAGGTAATATGCATAAAAGGATAGTTTACGATAGGAAATAAATACGGCGACTGTCGGTCTGACCCGCCGCTATAGATGTTTCTCATCCAAAGTAGTAAAATTATGCCTAATCATTGAACGATTCAATTTCTGTTACAGTTAATAGTTATAGTTGTAGTAACTTTAAGTTAAATAGTTGATAAGGTACGACGGGGTTGGTAAGTTGGCATATCCGTTTGGATAAAAATTCCCGTTTTGTCAATAAATAAAAATATAAATAAAAAAGCGGCCAAGTGCGAGTCGGACTCGCCCATGAAGGGTTCCGTAGCAAAAAGTAACAAACTCAAACTCAAATCATTTATTTCAATTAAACCATTTACAGGCACTTTTGAATTGTCAAGGAATCGGTCAGTCAGAAATAGGTATGAAACTAGTTGCCCATTCCAAAGCGTAGTAGGTACCTATGGAGAAGAACGGGCAAGAAACTCCACGGACACTCTTTTAAATAAAAAATTGTTACAAAATATTGGTTACATCATTCATGTTGAAATTATACATGTGAGAACAATGTAGAAAGATGTGCACATGAGAAGCGTCCGTAATAAAAAGATAAAAAAGAACAATATTCAAAAAAAATAAAAATAAGCCCTGGCAGCTAAGAGATGACCAGTCCCAACTGACGGCGCCCGTTCACGAACATGACGCATGGATTAGCACCATTCAGCTCAACCATTTTGAAGGGAGCTAAATGATCCAACACACGCGCCACCATCAGCGAAACATTTGAGTGAGCATGACATACTCACAGCCGCCAGAGCACATTCAAGTCAATGCAAGACATATTACCCGGTAAATGGTAACTCTTTAGTACATAGTGCTCACATAGTGTGCTATGCAATTATATAATACAAAAGAGATTGAGTTTATACAATGCAAAGATGGTCTTACAATCTTCAGCAGCTCCAACAGTATTTGCAAATGTTAATAAATTAGTTGTGGTTGTGGAGCAGGACCAGCATTGAGCCAAGCATTTTTATCAGTGATGTAATCCCCCAACGTATAATATGCCTGCCTGAATAGTGTGCGTTTTATACAAGATTTGAATTTCGTCTCATTCAGTTGAAGTATGTGGGGAGGAATTTTATTGTAACATTTTAAACAGTATCCCATGAAAGATGAATCTACTTTAGCCAGTCTGAAACCTGGTTGAACTAATAGGTCCCTATTTCTAGTACTATAATTATGTCTATCACCTCTTTTGCTAAAAAGATGTAAATTCTTTCTTACGTACATTATGTTTTCATAGATATATTGACAAGGTACCGTCATGATGTTAATATCCTTGAACAGTTTCCTTAGAGAATCGCGCCTGCGGAGACAATATATGGCTCTGATCGCTCTTTTCTGGAGAATAAAAATAGACTCGATGTCTGCAGCCCGTCCCCACAGTAAAATACCGTAGGACATGATACTATGAAAGTAGCTGAAATATACTAGCCTCGCGGTATCTACATCAGTAAACTGACGGATTTTTCTGACAGCATATGCTGCTGAACTTAGCCGTCCTGCAAGAGATGTTAAATGAGGACCCCATTGCAGCCTTGAGTCGAGCGTGATCCCTAGGAAAATAGTTTTATCAACGAATTCTAGTTTCTCTTGATTCAATACTATCTCACAATCACTACTTTTGACATTTGGTAAAGAAAATTTTATGCACTTAGTTTTTTTTCCATTTAATACTAAATTATTAGCAGTGAACCAATTTTGGACCTGCTGTAGGGCGTTATTTACGTCATTAAAATTTGTAGCACGTCTATCTACCTTAAAAATTAAAGAAGTATCGTCAGCAAATAATACCATTTGTGGTTGATTTTTTAATAAATGGAGTAGATCATTAATGTATACTAAGAAGAGGAATGGACCCAATATCGAGCCTTGTGGCACACCTAATTTTACTTTTAAACCTAGTGAATTGATACCGTTTATTTGAACTTGCTGTTGTCTATCATTTAAATAAGATTTTACTAAATTGAGTGCAAGTTTTCCAAGTCCGTAATGCTCTAGTTTCAAGAGTAAGGTTTCGTGATCGACGCAATCAAATGCTTTGGAGAGGTCACAAAAGATCCCAATGGCATCTTGGGCCTCTTCTCTTAAAATGTGTCTTAATAGGGAACATGAACATAATATCGATGTTTTAATAATAGTGTATTTTTGGTTTACGATTTATGATGTATTAAAAAAAACTACTTACTAGATCTCATTCAAACCAATTTTCGGTGGAAATTTATATAGTAATGCACATCACATAGTTTTATCATTCTCTTATTTTAGAAGTTACAGGGGGGGGCCATGCTACGGAGCGAGAGGAAATGGCAGGCCGTCACCTCGTTCTGCGAAGCAGTAATGCTCGCGAAGGAGGAGACGGAGCGCGTGAGGGAAAGGCAAATTTCGCGCCCTCGCGCCCCTAACCGCCGCAGCAGGAGACGCCCTGGGCGTCGGGAGTCACGAGAGGATTTCCGGCCACCGTAGGCGCGGGCTTGCGGACGGTGAGCAATGGGTAGCTCGCCGTCCGATAAGGACCAAGCCCGGGTCGACGGCGCGTTGTGTTCCACGCGCGCCTCAAAGAGATGTCAGCAGAATTGACGGGGTCCGCTAGGGCCAATGCCTGCCGGGGGTTCGAAGAAAACCGATAGGGAAATCGTGGCCCCCTGGCAACACGGCAACTGAAGGAACACGGGTGGGTTTTAGTCAGTAAGAGTCTGACACGCCCTCCCGCTCCGCCCAGAGCGGGAGAAGTTATTTGATAATTTCCCACCCAAAAAAAAAAAAAAAAAAAAGGGGGGGGACACATTTTACCTCATTGGAAGTGTCTCTCGCGCAAACTATTCAGTTTAGAAAAAAATGATGTTAGAAACCTAAATATCATTTTTGAAGACGTATCCATAGATACCCCACACGTATGGGTTTGATGAAAAAAAAATTGAGTTTCAGTTCTAAGTATAGGGAACGCCCAAATTGTTTTGGTATTTTTTCTATTTTTTTATAAAATCTTAATGCGGTTCACAGAATACATCTACTTACCAAGTTTCAACAGCATAGTTCTTATAGTTTCGGAAAAAGTGGCTGTGACATACAGACAGACAGACAGACAGACATGACGAATCCATAAGGGTTCCGTTTTTTGCCATTTGGCTACGGAACCCTAAAAACACGCACCAACAGCAGAGGCAGCTACAACCGACGACGTGTTTTTTGTGTGAGGCATCTCGTAGCTGACCTCGGAGGTCATGACTACTTAACCGGGCTATCCTGTGGGTGCCTTAAGCTACTACACTTAAGGCCTCCAGCCAGGGGCGTAAATTAAACTTATAAACTAGGCGAGCGCTCGCTAAGAGCACCCCTGTGGGGTACAAACCTCGGCTTGGGGCGTCGCTGGGGGAAGGACAACAAGATGGGACAGGCTGGATGGATCAAACCTGGGTACTTATTATTAATCGGGAAATTTAAAGCTAAAGGCTCATCTTCGACGCGGGCTGGCGCATCGTTGTCGAGTAAGGGTCGGGGGGAGTATTATTAACTCGGGGTCGCGGTCGCGGAGGACCTCGTCGGCGAGGTTGGAATATCGGATGTTTGTGTTTATGCACCCTACTGCTCTCCTGGAGGAGGTTATGGGGTCATCTGGGTCGGTGAGAGCAGCC
The DNA here is from genome assembly GCA_963680765.1 of Agrochola lychnidis. NCBI lineage: Eukaryota > Metazoa > Arthropoda > Insecta > Lepidoptera > Noctuidae > Agrochola > Agrochola lychnidis. Next base: position 18,129,055 of record OY796872.1, read on the forward strand.
GTCGAGTGTCGAGCATGTATATGAGCAGTGTATGCATGTATTTGAGCACCGTATACGAGTGGCACAAGATTCTCTGCCGTTGACGTGTCCTGCTCATATGTATGAGCACTACGGTATGCACAGTATTTATATCTTAATGTCCCTCGAGAATCATCGCATTTCCGAATACAAACGAATGCTAATGTCCATGTTCATCAATTAGGTATTAGATTTATCTTGTATAATTATTTGAATTTAGAACTAAGTACTTTATTGTTGTTTTGTTTTGATTTCCGTGTGAACTATATACAGAGGTGTAAAACTATTTTCCTATCTGTCGTGCCTGCGACTTTAGCAGCTTTCCTCACATTTTTAAAATAAGTTACATTAAGTTAAAAGAGTTTTAACAACTCTATTATACTTCCAAGTCGATTGAAAGCGTCCGGTCTGCACCAAGTGCAAAGGGCAACTGATAGAAAACCGACGATTGACGAAATACGAGGTTTGCCGAAGGACATTAAGAACATATTTGTACTGTACATTATTATTTCAGTCATAACCTACGTAGGTGTGCTACTTACTAGCAGAAATCCAAATGAGATATTCAAAAATATCGACACTTAAATCGCTAATTTAATCAATGAATAATATTTAGCATCCTTGTTTTTGAAACGTGGGTGTGAAGCGCGTATCGACAAAAGTAGTGTGGGACGCCCAGCTAGATGGACCGTCGACCTTAAAAAGGTATCTGGGACAGACTAGATGTGGAAGGCGAAGGAAATAATTATAGAATATCTTCTATATAACAAAAAAAAAATATATATAGAATATATTTAATTTACACAAATTTAAAAGATATTGGTGCCGATTCCCTTGTTCACAAACTAAACTAAATTTAAGTTCAGTGCATCTTTTTCTTTCTATTTCATTAAGAAAAGGACAGAAGATAAATTTTAATTTAGTCCTGTCAAATTAATCAGCGCTTGACGTAAATTGACATAATTTTAGTAGGCAAGTTTTTAATCAAGTCTAAACTTGTATGGAGTAGTGACAGGCGCTGATTAATTTGACAGGACTAAACTAAAATTTATCTTCTGTCCTTTTCTTAATGAAATAGAAAGAAAAAGATACACTGAACTTAAATTTAGTTTAGTTTGTGAACAAGGGTATCAGCACCATTATCATTTTAATTAGGAAATTATAATTGTATAAAACGGTGAAGGAAAACATCGTGAGGAAACCAGCATGGCCTAGAACCTAAAATTCGAAGGCATGTGACATCTACCAACCCGCACTAGGCCAGCGTGGTAAATTACAGCCCACTTCCTTTCACAGAGAAAAGCCCTGTGTCCCAGCAGTGGGAACGTTATAGGCTGACTATGTAAATTATAATCGTTTGAATTACCTACAGTAAAAATTACAAATTAATACAAAAATGTTCGCATGTGTGTGTACTGTAGACACTCGCGAGACTGCGGTACCCGGGACAGTGTTGAAATTAAAGAACTCTTGGATGGAAACCGTAATTATATTTAATTCATTCATCATCATCATCAGCCTATAAATGTTCCCACTGCTGGGACACAGGCCTCCTCTCTGTGAGAGGGAGTGGGCCGTAATCCACCACGCGGGCCCAGCGCGGGTTGGTAGATGTCACATGTCTTCGAATTTTCGGTTCTAGGACATGCCGGTTTCCTCACGATGTTTTCCTTCACCGTTTTGAGAGCAGTGGTGATGAAATAATTTATTTAATTCATTAATACAACATAATATTAACACGAGCGCGACCGGCGCCTGGAGCAAAACTCTCTTTTTTTTCAACAAGTGAAAACTATTCCCAAATCCTATTTTAAATATATCCTGTCAGATTGTTCGGATGACGTACAGCATTCTTGCCAGCCTGTATAGCATGAGGTTGCATCTCATCACAAAACCTTACAGTACTATACCATGTTTTACACAATACGTCCATTGTTAATTTGGTATTCCTAAGAAAGGATTTAGATTAGGTCTTACCAGATAAAATAATATGATTGCAAAAAAAATGTATTTATCAGGGATTTTCCCAAAAACTGCTGTGAATCGGAATATGGAATTTCCTTTGATTCATTTTATTTTTATTCAGTGGATTGGATTGATGCGATATTTTAATTTGTTACGATTAAGAAACAAACAGGAAAAAGCAAATATACAGGGTAACTAGCAAAATCTCACAGACGTGATGGTATCGATATGTAAAAACGATAAAACAAAAGAAAACAGATTTTCTCAACTCATACTTCAAATAACAATACTGCCAATACATAATTCCTTCTACCAGCAATAATTCCTTCTGCACGTGTGGCTTCCCAGGTACATCCGGCCGTCACCTCCTTCTGCGAAGCAGTAATGCTCGCAAAGGAGGAGGCGGAACGCGTGAGGGAGAGGCAAATTTCGTGCCCTCGCGCCCCTAACCGCCGCAGGAGGAGACACCCTGGGCGGTGGGAATCACTGGCAGATTTCCGGCCACCGTAGGCGCGGGCTTGCGGATGGTGAGCAATGGGTAGCTCGCCGTCCGATAAGGACCAGGCCCGGGTCGACGGCGCGTTGTGTTCCACGCGCGCCTCAAAGAGTTATCAGCAGAATTGACGGGGTCCGCTAGGGCCAATGCCTGCCGGGGCTGCGAATAAGAGCCGAAAGGGAAATCGTAGCCACCCGGCAACATGGCAACTGAAGGAACACGGGTGGGTTTTAGTCAGTAAGAGTCTGACAGGCCCTCCCGCTCCACCTAGAGCGGGAGAAGTTATTTGATAATTTCCCACCCAAAAAAAAAAATAGAGGTACCTACATCACTAACGGCATAACTATGTAAATGCCTATTGACTGCTCCCAAATCACGATTGTTTTTTTACGTATGTCCTTGACATAATCCTTTGAAATGAAATGAAATTGCTTATTCTGTAAATAGGATATCGGAATCACTTTTCATTATTTGACATTCAATTCATTTTGACCTACAATATTATATATTTTTATCATATTAGATTTGTAACAGCTGTAGTGGCAATCATGTCGTTGGGTTTAAATAGGTCTTTATTTTTATTATTTATTTATCTTTTATATGGATTCTTTTCTTTTAGATTTTGTGAATGTGAGAACGTTGTAGGCTTAACAGACTATATATTTGTGTACAATTTTCTATGTTGCTAAGTAGCTAGTACTTATTGATAGACCTACACTGTCCTCTCATACCTATTAACACTGTAATTTGAAAACATTGTAAAAGCCATTTACTTTTAAAACAGTAACCATAGAGTTTCTTGCCGGCTCTTCTCCATAGGAAGCGACCAATTGGAACCGTGCACCTAGCTTCTGACGTTTCATAAGTGCCCTTGTAGGTTTATGTGAAGTAAAATATTTTCATTTTTTTTTAAATTGACCAGCGTTCGTTGATCGCCATAATAAAAATCAAATCTTATAATTTATAGGTATCGATATTTCGCTTGCTAATTTAATTAGATCTTGTATAGTGGTACAGTCAACCGCATCTCCATGTTGTTATTTAACAGCACTTTTAACAGTGGCTTTCATAGTTCAAGAGTTAGGTATAGTTTTCCTCGTAATTACCATTCCACTTGGGTTGGTGATATAATGAATAACCATTATTATAGAATAAATTAAATCCTACACCTTGTATGGTTACTTTCTTTCTCAAAATGTATGTACACTTTTCTTTTTAACCGCAATTACTCTACACAAAATTAAGCCCTTGATAGTAAAAGAGAAAGTTCCATTAAAATCTATTCAATAATTTCTGAGAAATGCGTACAGATCAACATACGTTAGATACATTAGACTCGCTAAGACCGCGGTTTTGGCCGCGTTCAGACGCAGTAAATTAAAATATCTATTATTTAATTTTCTGCGTTTTAAAATCAAAGTCAAATAATTTATTTCAAATAGGAACATAAAAGGCACTTTTGAACGTCAACAAAAAATAAATAATCGGTTCTAGTCGCCCCTTCCAAGAGGAAGTTTCCTATGGAGAAGAATGGGCAAGAAACTCTACCGTTACACTTTTATTTATTTTTTACAATACTTTGTTTAAGCCACCGTATAATTATGAACTTTATTAGTTTATAATCGATCGGTATTATTTCCGTTAGATTAAAAACTGTCGAAAAATTGTGAACTGTGACAAATCCTTTACAATTTATCGCATAATTTTTCGATAGTTTATAACGTATCCATAAAAAACGGACTAATTGTGAACTGGTAACCAACTTGTTTGCGACGTAATGCACCTTGCGCTAATATTAAATAGCCTGCGTGGCTGCGTGCAACTTGGAAGTAGCGCTCGCCGCCCGCTGCTGCGGCACCGCTCGCTTCACTCGCTCGGCTCGCGCGCAGTTGGTCACAGTTGTAACCTAACCTAACTCATTTCACCGAGTTCACAATTTTTTGACAGTTTATAATCTAACGAAAATAATACCGATAGAATATAAACTTACGGTTCTCACAATCTTACGGTGACATATACATTAATTATGTAAGAGCATAAATATGTGAAGACGATGCACTTAGAATAAAATTACCACAATATTAACACTTCATTTTTTTTTAAATGTTGCAATGACAGTTAAATTAATTATGTCAAAGAAACATGGTGCTCACATATTTGCAAACATTGTAAAAATAGACGACTTTCCATAAAAAATACAATGAATAAGTCAGAAGAAAGTATGTAGTGTTTTATGCACCAAGATCCTGAAAACTATACACAGCCGCAAGCGAGTTTGCATCGGATTTTTTTTTTCGTAGCCATTTTTGTCCCACTGCTGGGCAAAGGCCTCCCTACCCTCTTTTCACCTCTCTTTGTCCAGAGCTTCCCAGGACCAATCTTTGTTAAAGGAGTCCAGCTCATCCCGCCATCTCCGTCTGGGCCTGCCGCGGTGTCGTTTGCCATTAAGCGGGACCCACTTGGTCATAAATTTGGCCCATTGACCGTCTGATATGCGACAGATGTGTCCAGCCCAATTCCATTTAAGCGTGGCAGATACTAAAATAAGTGACTATTTAAACCTACTTCAAAACTCAAAACAAAGGTATGAAATGCACGGATTTACTAAAAAAAATCGATTGGATGTGGAAATACGAGCGGTTACTTTACAATTGCTCTTCCCATATAAATTTTAAGTTCAAGTACAGCACGCGAAGCACGACAACCATAGGGTCCCCTCCGACCCTTGGTCGATAACGAGGTGTCAGCAGTTGTTGCAGCTGAGCACGTAGCTTTAAATTCCCCGACTAATAATCATGATCAAAACTTTGATCCAGCCCGTCCCATCCTTAACGTCCTCCCTCCGGTTGACGCCCTAAGCCGAGGTTCGTACCCCACAGGGGGTGCCCTTAGCGAGCGTTCACCTAATTTTAATTAGCATAGTTGAATAACCCCTGGCTGGACGTTTTAAGTGTAGTAGCTTAAGGCGCACAGGAAAGCCCGGTTAAGTAGTCATGATCTCAGAGGTCAACTACGAGATGCCCTAACTAAAAAAGAAAAGACAACTATAGAAACGGGTTTTCTACGGGTTTTGTCGACGAATGAATAGACAAAATGACGGATTGTGATTATTTATCTGTCATTTTGTCTTTTCTTCCGTCGACAAAACCCGTTTCTATTGTGGTCATGCTAAGCGTGCGAAAGTGGTATTCTGTATCAGCAAAGTGATATCATTCCTTTTGTTGAGTTAAAGAAGCCTACACTACAGCCTAATAACGTTATTTTAGAATGTCATCCTATGATAGTAGAGCAGGTTATCGAGAGCAGTGGTGGCCCAGTGGTTATGGCCGCGACTTACAAATTGTAGGTCGTCGGTTCGAACTCAGAGACGAGCTTTACTTTGTGTAAATTATTTCATCACCACTGTTCTCAAAACGTTGAAGGAAAACATCGTGAGGAAACCGGCATTTCCTAGAACCAAAAAAAATCGGAGACATGTGACATCTACGTCATCAACCAACCCGCACTGGGCCCGCGTGGTGAATTACTGCCCACTCCCTCTCACCGAGAGGGCTGCGTCCCAGCAGTGGGAATCAATGTATGGAAACATTTAGGGATTCAACATGGCCGGGTGTAAAGAAAATATTTTTTTTCATATGCTACTTGGTATAACATAATAAGTTGTGATTGTGGTGGTTGAAAATGAACTAAACCAATCAGTATTTATTATTATCGACAGGCTTTTCATTCTAAAATAACGTTATTATAAAACCATTTACCATTTCTTAGAACTATATATATATAATTTGTATAGACGGATTATTGAAAACACACATTCAATAATCCGTCGTATAATAAAATAGTAACGAAGAATTTATGTCCGGTTGTCTGGATGTTTACCTAAGACAAACTGTCCAGCTAGGTAGGTCCAACTTCGAGAAAGAGGTCAATCGTCGAATCCGACTCGGCTGGGCAGCGTTCGGGAGGCTACGCAATATCTTTTCGTCCCACATACCACAGTGTCTCAAGACGAAAGTCTTTGACCAGTGCGTGTTGCCAGTGATGACCTATGGTACTGCAACGTGGTCGCTCACAATGGGCCTTATCAGAAGGCTAAAAGTAACCCAAAGGACAATGGAGAGGGCTATGCTTGGAGTTTCCCTACGTGATCGAATCAGAAATGAAGAGATCCGCAGGAGAACCAAGGTAACCGATATAGCCCGAAGAATTGCCAAACTCAAATGGCAATGGGCAAGGCACATTGCTCGCAGAACGGATGGCCGATGGAGCTGAAAGGTTCTGGAGTGGCGACCGCGTACCGGAAGACGTAGCGTTGGAAGGCCTCCCACAAGATGGACCGATGACCTTGTGAAGGCTGCAGGAATCCGCTGGATGCGGAAAGCACAGAATCGGTCGAAGTGGAGATGCTTGAGGGAGGCCCATGTCCAGCAGTGGACGTCTTTCGGCTGAAATAATGATGATGTCTAGATGTGTTCCGGATTGGCGCAAAAACGGCTGAACGGATTTCGCTGAAATTTGGCACACAGATAGTTTATAACCTGGATTAACACTTAAGGTACCTACTTTTAATTCCAGTAGTAAGTCCCCGTGGGTTATTTTGCGATATCTAAAACGAACAGGCAAAAGCTAAAATCTTCAATAAATCGTACAATTTTCACTTAGAAACGTAAAACATTTTATTTTATATCAAATTGAAGAGAGCTCGGTTAAATCAAATATAATATGATATCTCAGCCCAATGAGCACTCCTTATAGTCTAGCGCCTCCGTTTTATTAAAAATATTTCTATGTTATCATTCACGCACGTTTGAACCGATCTATGTTGCTGCCACAATAAGATGGTTATAGCGGTGTTATATTTATATCCCTAGGGATATAGCTATATACCGCAATATAGTTATATGAAATCGGTTCATTACTGCCTTACTAGGAATATAACTATGATACGAGCACGATCTAGTAATATAACTAGGCTCCGACCAAATAGGTTAGGTTAGGACAGCATCGCAATACTGCGAAAACCGCAGAGGGCGATGGCCGTCAGGACTATCAGGGGGTATCGCACGATCTCCTACGAGGCCTGTGCACTGGCCGGATCCCCGCCCTGGGACCTAGAAGCGAAAGCCCTCGCTTCACTGCACCGGTGGCGCGAGGAGGCGCGAACGCGGGGAGGTGGACCGATGCAGCGTGAGATCGAGCTTCGTCGGTCTCAGCTCCGCGAGGTTCTGGTGACGAAATGGCGGGACAGGCTTCTGCGCCCTACCGTCGCTACCATCGACGCGATCCGACCAGTGCTCGACGAATGGCTCGGGAGAAGGTACGGTTCCCTGTCGTTTCGGGCGACGCAGGTGCTCTCGGGACATGGCTGCTTCGGGAAGTACCTGTGTCGCATAAACAGGGAGCCGGACGCTCGGTGCCATCACTGCAACCACTGTCGGGAGGATTCGGCGCGGCATGCACTGACAGAGTGTACCGCATGGGAGGAGCTGCGCCGTGCCCTCGTATCTGAAGTCGGAGCCGACCTGCCGCTGTCCGCTGTCACTCGTTCGATGGTCAGGAGTGCCGGTCATGAGCCGGAGAAGAGACGAGGATGTGGTGATCTCCTTCTGTGAAGGAGGCTGCGGAAAGTAAGAGAGAGATTAAGACCACTCTCCTGATCCGTAGCAGGTGGACTGGACGTCAGCGGAGGGCGGACAATGCCCTCTTCCAGCCCCCGTAGACAGATCCGGAGGGACGGTGGACTCGGGGACGTCCGCCGCCCCCTATCCAGCAGGACCCGAAATGGCGGCGCGTAGTGTTCCACGCGCGCCCCTATTTGACGTCGCGAGGGGAGTCTCACACCTCACTCCCCCTCGGGCATGAACTGGCTCACAAAAGCGGGTCGGCACCAGTCGGGCATCATGGAAGGCGCACTAGATCTCATAATCCCCGGTCCAAGTGTGTGAAGGGAACATCGGGTCGGTATTTAGTCAGTACGAGTCTGACAGACTCCTTCGCCCGCCCCAGGGCGGAGAACATCCATGAGGATTTTCCACACCGGAACAAAAAAAAAAAGTTTAAGACCAACTACTAAACTAATTTTAGAAGCCTCTCGCCAAGGGTTTCCCGAAATACCCTCATGGATGTTAAGCGATTGTTTATAGTTTAGATATTTTTTTAATAATAAATCGTTAAATTATGGTCAACGATCGATAAAAAATACTATCTGCCAAAACATCACCCAAGTGACTAAAATTTAACTCAAAGAGAAAATTTTTGCTCTAAAAGATCGTTCTAGATCTTCAGTCTTTCAAAAAATATTAAAAATGGGTGGCAATGACCCCAAAGTAGATTTAAGAACTTCCACGAAGTTTCAGGTTTCCACAGCAATGCCAATAATAAGGACAATATGGGGTGTTTCAGGAAGCTCTTGGAGAGAGGCTTCTAAAATATATTTTTGGCCCTCGTTTCACAGGCCACCCTGTATAACAGGGGTTCTCAAAATGTGCACCTCGGCGCCCTGGTGCACCGTAGAGAGTAAAGAGGGGCGCCGCGAGGCGATCTCGTTTACCGTTCTCGAATTCTCATTCCCATTACAACATCTTATTTAAGTGAAGCCGGATTTTTTGCTGCAGCTGTAATAAAGAGTAAATATCGCTCAAAGATTGATGTGGAGCAAGAAATGAGAGGCAGCTGAATACCAGTATTTTACTTGGAGCGACTGCCTATCTGACCTCCACAATCTAGCAACTGGGTAATACGATACCCCTTGGTAAAACTGGTTGTCAGACTTTCGGGTTTCTGACGACCCGTAACCACTGTCAAAGATTAACAAGTGACAGCCGAGACCAACGGCTTAAAACGTGCTTTCCGAGGCACGAAGGAGTCTTGGTATGTAAAAATGGTCACCCATCCACAGACCAACCCCGGCAAGCGCAGCTTAACCTAATGGATAGTAAATGTATTATTGTGTCAATATAAATACAAAAACTTAGCTTCATATCGGGGATGTTTTCAATTTTGTGCCTCTGTACCCTATTTCGACTAGCTAGGTCGACAAAATAAATACGCGCCGCGAACTGAAAAGCTTTGGGAAGCCCTGCTGTATAACGAAATTGAGCACTAAGGAAAGATTTCGAATAATATCCGCTAAAGGGGGGAGATGAAAGTTTGTATGAAAGTCTGTCATTTTTGCCAATGGGAAACCCATCGGGCAAATCGGGCACTCAGCTTGTATTTCAACAATCTATTCTAAAAAACGTTGCATCTAAAATTATGTTACTGTAAAAGAAAAAACATCGGACATTTCTAAATAATGACAGGTCGGATCAGCACTTCCGCTAAATGCTTTTTTTTTTCCTACACTCTGCTAATGATCGCAGGAAGTAGACAATTTTATATGTATTATTTGTATACTAGCTTATCATTTGGTTTTGTTCAACTTGAGATTATATTAAACAATATTTGTAGGATTTTAATTGTGCAAAGTCCAGTTATATTCCAAATATAGCATAGAATAGATCATCGTCATCTTTTCAGCCGAAAGACGTCCACTGCTGGACATAGGCCTCCTTCAAGCACCATGACTTCAACCGGTTCTATGCTTCCCGTATCCAACGGATTCCTGCGGCCTTCACCAGGTCATCGGTCCATCTTGGGCCTTCCAACACTACGTGTCCCGGTACGCGAATATGGAATAGATATCTCAATCAATCTGCCTAGCCTTTTCCCAGCTATGTTGGGGTCGGCTTCCAATCTAACCGGATGCAGCTCAATCAATCTGCCTAGCCTTTTCCCAACTATGTTAGGGTCGGCTTCCAGACTAACCGGATGCAGCTGAATACCAGTATTTTACATGGAGCGACTGCCTATCTGACTTCCACAATCCAGTAACTGGGTAATACGATAAAAAACGGCCAAGTGCGTGTCAGACCACGCACAATGAAGGGTTTCGTAGTTGGGATGAATGTATCCCAAAAACAAACTTAACTTTGTAGTTGATTAACATGTTCTCCCATACAAAATGTATGGGAAAACGTGTTTTTGCAACTGCAAAGTTAAGTTGGTCGATTATTACTCGTTAACTTGTAAAGCCTACTTAGCTGTGATAGTTTTCCTTTTAATTTCGTTATATAAACTACTACTGTGATTTTTTTCACACATCCAAAACCAACCATTTAGCTGGCAGGGGGGGGGAGACACTTGACTTTAACAGAAATTAGCACTTTAAAGCTTAATATATCGCAAACGGATCCCTAAATCTAAAAATGGTTTTTTCAAACTCATCATGGGTTAAAAAAAAAACTTCAGCACTTTACGTGTAGGGGAGGTACACTAAAAAAAAATATTTTTCATAATTTTGTTTTACCACTTTGTCGGCGTAATTAATATGTATACCTATACCAAATTACAGCTTTTTAGTACTAAGAGTCTCGGAGCTAGACCGCGAACAGACAGACAGACAGACAGACAGAAGGACATGACAAAACTAAAAGGGTTCCTTGTTTACTACGGAGCCCTAAAAACTGAAATTCAATAGACAAATAGACGGACATACATATTCCTATAAGTGAAACATTTAAATATGAAGCAAAGAAACATGATTGCAACATCCACATGCATTTACAGTTTTTATAAAACTAATTGTGTAGTCACAATTTTCAAGATACTTCCCGACAGACAATAAGTACTAGGTAGACATACATGTGAGTAGGTACTTATGTAATATTTTGTGCAAAAAAGTTTTATGATCTAGGAAATAAAATAATGTCTTCTGTTGTCATAAGCTATTAGATTAGTTAGTATAGTTTGAATAGTTAATAGAAAATCTAACCTATCTAAAGGGGTGCAAACATTTTCAACCTCACTTTCGCTCGCTTTTCATTCTCATGCTTTCAAAGTCAAAGTCAAATCATTTATTTCAAATAGGCCCATATATGGCACTTTTGAACGTCAAAAATTACAAAATAATAAAATTGATTCTAGTCGCCCCTTCCAAAAGGTAGTTTTCGTATGGAGAAGAATGGGCAAGAAACTCCACCGTTACTCTTTTAAAATGTTTTACAATTGTTTGTATATGTACGTACTAGTTAAATAATTATTATATGTGAAGACGATGCACCTAGAATAAAATTATACCATAATAGGTAAAAAGAATTAAAAATTAAGCAACGACAGATAATTTAATATGTGATAAATACATGGTGCTCACATATTTACAAACATTGTAAAAGTAGACGATTTTCCTAAAATTTTGTAATTAATAAGTCAGTGTGTGAGGAAGTAATCACAGAATGTAAAATCAATGTCATAAAACACAAAATAACAAATTTTACAATTAAATTAGCAAACAGTTTGATTTTGTCTTGATTCTAAATTGTCCTATGGAGCAGGACCAGCATGTTTCCAAGCACTCTTATCTTGGATATAATCCTCTAATTTGTAATATGCTTGTTTTTTGTGTAATATGCTTCTTTTCTGCTTATGTCAACAAAGTAACTCAGGGGCGTAGTGATTTTAAAAGAAAGTTTGGAGGGCGTGTATCTTAAAAGGTTGGGAATCCTTACTGTAGACGCTGCAAGCACGGCGATTCCACTATTTCAGACCTATGTGCCTCTAACATACATGTAGATTTCCTACAAGAATAAATCTCAAGATATCTTTCAACCATACGATACGGAAATTTGTTCTAAACATACACATGTTAATTTATGGCTAATAAAGATAATTTAGGTATAGTGGTAAAAATCATTAGCAGATATATGAGAATTAATTTCGTTTATATGCGTATTGCATTAGTTTTTGAGATTGTAGCGGCACATTACGGACGAATCCTGTAAGTAGGTAACAGATTTTTTTATTTTAGTTTGGTGAACAAGATAGAAAGAAAGAAAGAAAGAAAGAAAGAAAGAAAAACATTTATTTGATGGTCCAACTGTAGGAAAGTGGTTTTAACCGCCTAAAGACCTGCGACATCAAAGGTTTCTTTTTGCGTTGCCAACCTTCGAGACTATTCATGTCTCAAGTAGTCACGCAAAACGGCCATCGCTCAGCATAATGCTGAGACCCCATGCGAGATAGAGCACCAGCGCTGGTTTTCAGTGACAGCCGTTCGTTTTATGAGCAATTTTTTTTTAAATATTAGCCTATCTTTTATTACATTATATTTTATTCTGATATCTAATTTATTAAAGCGGACACACACTTCCCTGTTTATTATTCTAGCGTATGGCACTCGTGGGTTGCAGCTGAAAATCAGCGTCAGGTGGTACACTTTGTGTTGACATCTGACAATATGCTGAGCTGAGGCCCTTTTGGCATTATAATCATTGTTTTTTGTTTTTTATAGTTATAAGGTGTATTTTCTCTGCTGCCAATAAACGCATTTTTCTTTCTTTCTTTCTTTTTTCTTTCCTATAAAAAAACGAATAAATTTACCAATGGTAACATTTTTTATTGTCATAAAAATAAATGTGATTATACCATCTCTTTCGACCGTTTGGTGATTAATCCCTTATTCAAGAATAGATGTTTACAAAAGAATATGGTGATATTCAAGGCTTTCATACAAGAATTGGACGCCATTTTCACCTTGAAATAGATGTAAACAAACATCTTATCACTTTGATCCTCTCCTGATATTACAGACTCAATTATTTATTAAGAGTCTATAATACTTCAAATTGCTCAGCAGGATCCTTCGTTATATCGAAAATACTGAAGCATTAATTTTGAAATAAATAAATGGTACAGTTGTGGATTAATGTTAAGTTCTATGTTTGACGAAAACACGATTCCATAAAATATTCTTGATTGAAAAAAAAAACCAAAGTTACCTCCAAACCGAACAATAAACCGTGGTTTTCAAATTTGATTATGAAACTGCATAATAACTGACCTAACTATAAAGCAGATATTAAGTTTTTTAATTTTTTACTACCTTTATATTCGTCGTAAAAAAAATCACCTAAACTATTAATCTTTGAGGTCCTTAAATTCTGGGTTGAGCTGCACGATAACTGACAAATGCATGCACTGACTGGACAGGCCCTCAATCAGTGTGGTGCTTTCCTCAAAAGACCACTTCAAATACCGGAATTCCGGAATGTATGCTCTAGTGTCTACAAGTCATAACTTATGATCCCTGAGGATTTGGGGTAATTTTGGTACTTACTAAAAAGAAAATTTTAAATAACAATCTTTTTTTTTTTCAATAACAATAAAAAGAAAATAAATTTTGGTAATGTTATTGCTGTACCTGTATACCCCTTTCGGATCGGACAAGGTTTTTTTTACATATTGTTTGTAAATACCTAAACCTTTTGTTTATTGTCTGTTGAGTGACGTGATAATCTAATTTCGCTAAATTAAACCTCAGACGCCGCTATGAAAATAGTCGAAAACAATATTGAATGGGACTGTCACTTGTGTTCCTAATAACAACATTCGGCTATTCTTGAAGAAGTTTCTTAATTTTTACTAAAATATATTTCGTGTGAGTGGCAATAGCACAACTGTAGTTAGGAATGGAAAGAGCCATCGCCAGTTCTAATCTTGATGCCTTTAATCTTTGCCATTTCTTGTATTCTATGCTTGGAGTTTCCCTACGTGATCGAATCAGAAATGAAGAGATCCGCAAAAGAACCAAGGTAACCGACATAGCCCGAAGAATTGCCAAACTTAAGTGGCAATGGGCAGGGCACATTGCTCGCAGAACGGATGGCCGATGGGGTCGAAAGGTTCTGGAGTGGCGACCACGTACCGGAAGACGTAGCGTTGGAAGGCCTCCCACAAGATGGACAGATGACCTTGTGAAGGCCGCAGGAATCCGCTGGATGCGGGAAGCACAGAATCGGTCGAAGTGGCGGTGCTTGGGGGAGGCCTATGTCCAGCAGTGGACGTCTTTCGACTGAAATGATGATGATGATGATGATTTCTTGTATTGACGTGAACCCACTGATTTATTTGCACAAGAGATTTCCAAAATTCATCCCTTAAAGGGTTTAGACCCTGGGGTCCCGGTCCTTTGGAAAGCGTACGAGGGCCGAAACCAACTCGCAAAGACCCGTTAGACGTTTTCAATTAAATGTGGCACCAACCAACTATTACTGTATGTACTATGCAAGTGCAGCCAATGACAACCTCCGGTTGGTGAAGGAATATTGCAGGATAAACAAAGATATTGGACTATGGGTTTGGGTGGCCAAAGTGGACTGGTTACCTGGAACTATGGAAGGACTGTGGCCCCTGTCAGTTCAATATTTATATGTTATATGTACACGGATAAAATGGCAGGAGGTGACTTGCACACTCAATGATGGGCCTCCGGAAACTGTCGCTAGCACACAGTGATGTAGTGATAAGGGGGCAACATGTCCTGAGGTGCTTGAGGAGTAGATACTCATGACTATCAGAACAATCTCAGCGCCTGGAAGATGGTCAAGATCCCTACCAGCACTTACTAGAATACTTTTTTAGAGGTATGAAGAACAGGGTGTAAAGTTCACTCAACCTCTATGGAAAAGGGAGGATCCTCCGACCAGACGGGTGTTGTGTCTGGCGGCCAACTGCCCGACGGTTGAAGTCGGGATCTTGTATTGTATATATATCGATCGCGCTGTAAACTCCATTGCGCGATGCAGGATTTATGTGACGTCATGTTGTTTGATGCGTAGTTCGTATGTGGCGGTGTAACCGCTACACTTTCTTCCTCCGAACACGTTTGCTCATGCGAATCTCCACTTAAGCTGGCCAATAACGGCAAGAATGAGGTGAGAGCTCTGTTGCTCGTCAGTGTTTACTTCAGCCGGTCAATAAAAGCAAGCCACAAATGAGGAACAAGACGTCTCCCGGGAGATAAGGTCCATGTGGTCGCTACTGCCCAAAATCTCGCCACATGCTGCCCTGCGGGTTTTTGTATCTCTCTTGATCTGGCTCCTCATCCTAGATCTGTTCCAGCAAAGTAAACTCTACCGGCACAGACCTAGAGTTCGGAGCGCGCAAACCCCACCACGACGTCAACGCAGAGATACGGCGGTGGGGTTATTATTATTATTTTAAGACTGACAGCTTTTTAAATTATGTAAATATTATCTTGAAAATTGAAATAAAAATTATTATTTATTAAATAGGTAGATTTTGTTCTCAATACCAAGGGTCTTTTGGAGATTTGAGCAATTTAAAATTTATAATTGCCCAGTCTTACAGCTGCCGGTATTTTGGGTTAAAAGGACTCCAAAGAAGGTCGAGACACTCGAGTAAGATTTAAGATTGCCATTACACCCACCTAATCTCTTCCTAATAAAATATACCTTAGCACGTGTAATTTACTAAAATAATCGAGCCATTTACATTTCTTCTAAATAAAAACAGTAATTTATTGGAATTTTTAGTTCACAGGATATTATAAGTTTTGTAAATAGCTCGGGGCACTTCGTCACAGCTCGGTAACTCACAAAAGATAATTGTAATTATTTCTCGAAGTTATAGAGAAAATGGAAGGACAATGGTGCCGATTCCCTTGTTCACAAACTAAACTAAATTTAAGTTCAGTACATCTTTTTCTTTCTGTTTCATTAAGAAAACGACAGAAGATAAATTTTAGTTTAGTCCTGTCAAATTAATTATCGCCTGTCACTCTCCATACAAGTTTAGACGTGATTAAAAATTTGCCGACTAAAATTACGTCAATTTACGTCAAGCGCTGATTAATTTGACAGGACTAAACAAAAATTTATCTTCTGTCCTTTTCTTAATGAAATAGAAAGAAAAAGATGCACTGAAATTAAATTTAGTTTATTTTGTGAACAAGGGAATCGGCACCACTATCGTAGAAGAATAATCTACACTAATAATAAAAAGAGAAAAAAATTGTATTTTTTAACCGACTTCCAAAAGGAGGAGGTTCTCAATTCGACAGTAAGTTTTTTTTCTTTTTTTTTTGTATGTTTGTTACGCAATTACTCCGCCAATTAGGAATTGGTTTTGATGATTCTTTTTTTTTTACTTGGTAGATCATACTTCAGAGGTGGTCCCATATAAATTTTATTAACTTTGCTTGGGTAGTTTTTGAATTAGCTTCAATACATACATATATAAACTCACGCCTTCTTCCCATGGGGGTAGGCAGAAACTACAGAAAGCCATCTGCTGCGATCCTTACATAGTCCTTTTGCCTCGTTTAGCTTCAATAATACGTATTTTTTCCCACTTAGTATGTGGATGATATGTTAAGTTCCTCTCGCTGTTATTTACATAGCAAGTAGTGGTATTCGAATTTGTGTGGGGTAAATACCACAACTAAAAAGTGAAAAATAAGAACTTTTTACAAAAAAAAACAACCGACTTCCAAAAAAATACTGCTAAGTGAAAAATAACTTTAATTTCGGAAATCGGTGGCAAAAAACGAAATTTCATTTTGTAGTGTTTTTTTGGAAGTCGGTTGTTTTTTTTTTTTTTTGTAAAAAGTTTTGTTTGTAATGAATAAACTCAAAAACTACAGGACCGATTTTAAAAATTCTTTCACCAGTAGAATGCTGTATTATCACTGAGTAACATAGGCTATAATTTTTAAAGATATCACGCGGGCGAAGCCGCTGGTGGAAGCTATACTTAATTTGAAATAATAATATCAGACGTTTAAACAAACCTTTTTACAGCCCTTCAAGCAATTTTGACTTCTATGTCGTAGGCTGTCGCAAATTAAAAGCAAAAAAGTGGTTACAATACCAACTGTTTACTACAGCTGCCATTTGTCATGCCACCAACGTAATAAAAGTCAAAATTGGTTGAACGGACTGTAAAAACCGTTTATTTAAATTTCTCATCTTATTTCAAATGGAGTATAGTGTCCTATAAAAAAACTTTTTTACAAAACCACAACCGACTTCCAAACTACAAAGTGAAAAATAACTTTAATTTCGGAAGTCGGTGTCTTTGGATCAGATTAGTTTTTTGACACCGACTTCCGAAATTTTTTCACTTTGTAGTTTGGAAGTCGGTTGTGTTTTTTGTAAAAAAGTTTTTTTTTTTCACTTTTTTGTGGGTTGGTTTGTAATTTATCTAAGTTACAATAGCCTTATGTCAACTGCTCATCAAAAATACCCAAATCGCTATAGATGTGCCTTTAATATTTGAAGAGTTCCCTCGATTTCTCCAAGATCCCATCATCAGATCGTGACCAAATGACAATGGGACCAACTTGAAAGTATACCCTTTCAAACAAAAAAGAATTTTTCAAATCGGTCCAGCCGTCTTCGAGTAATCGGGGAACATACATAAAAAAAAAAAAATATCCCGACGAATTGAGAACCTCCTCCTTTTTTTTTAAGTCGGTTAAAAATGAACAATAGCAGGTAGGAATTCAAACATTAAACAATTATGTTTTTAAGGCGGTTTATTTCTTGACAAATGATTCAAATCTGACAAGGGCAAATGTGACATTTCCAATTTCATATATATGGTGTGTTTCAAAAGTATCACATGAAAAAGTAAACAAACGAATTTGAAAATGTACCTGTGGATGCAATTTGTAGTCATTTACAAATTGAGTGCTTTGATTTGATTAAATTTGAATAATTTAACCCGAAATTCTAATTTCAAATCACCTTGAAGATGTTTTTCATTTGACAAGGAGGTTGATTTCATAACTTCAATTTTCGTCGATAATTTTTCAATTACAATTTAATAAAGTTATGCAAACCGTAGTTGTTGGAAAAGTGGCGAGATTAAAGTTGAAACCTTCTAAATACAGATGCCCTTTAGTGAGTGATTGCGTAAGAATTTAACCTGAACCGGGTTTGTTTATTAAAATCTCCTGAAAGAAATAAACACGTGTTTCACCTCCATCCAAGTCCATCGTCATCCTGAGGATGTCTCGTTGAGAGGTGAAACACGTGTCGATTTCTTTCAGGAGTTTTTATGGCTCTTTAGAAATAGCTAAGCGGAACAGGTTACTAAATATATCCACGTCTATTGTATTTTATAATGGATTTCCGCAAGGTCACACCTGAATTAATTACTTATTATTATTAAACATTACACCATCCAGTATCTTTATACCCATTTGTTGCCGCCCTAAATATAGGCTGTTGTTACTAAGTCAACGACCACAGTATTATCTCTTAGTTATATAATGACAGTCCTTCCGAGAAAACCACCCCCTGTGTATAGTTACTGAGTAACAACTCTCCTATAATTACTTTGTTAATTATATTTTATTCGGAGGTTCAATGGAGATTAATTTAGTTAGAAGTGCTATTAAAAATAGCTTCGAAATCTAACTTAATGAAAATGTAGTGGTGGTTTATTCTGGAAAGTAAACTCGAACTTCGAATAGACCGAATTAAATTAATTTTATTTTTAGTTGAAATTTTAAAGTAAAAAATCATGGATTCACATCTGGTAACATCATCTGCCTAGCCTTTTCGTGACTATTTTGGAGTCAGCTTCCAGTCCAACCAGATGTGTACCAGTATTTTACATGGTGTGACTGCCTATTTGACCCTCACAACCATCGATTTACATCTCTGTTCACAACCCAGTTACTGGGTAACATTAACAATTTACTTGGTAAAACTGAATACCCACAACGATTGTGAAAGATCTACGACTGATAGCTGGACCAGCTTATGTGCGTAATATGTAATAACAGACATTTATTTTTTATTTTTGACCGTCTAATAGATTATTTAAAAAAAAATGTAAACATATTTTTTCTAACTATGTACTTACTAACGCAACCAATTAAGAAGCACAACTCGGTCTCATAGACAGACTTGAAAACTTTTACAAAAAAAAAAACAACCGACATCCAAAAAAAACACTACAAAGTGAAAAATAACTTTAATTTCGGAAGTCGGTGGCAAAAAACGAAAATTCAAAAACAAAACACCGACTTCCGAAATTAAAGTTAGTTTTCACTTTGTAGTGTTTTTTTTGGAAGTCGGTTGTTTTTTTTTTTTAGTTTTTGTTATTTTTCACTTTTTAGTTGTGGTACCTACACCACGCAAATTCGAATACAACTACCAGCTATCAGTGACGAACTTATTATATCATCCATATACATACTAAGTTGGAAGAAATACCTATTATTGAAGCTAACTCAAAAACTACCCAAGCAAAGTTATTAAAATTTATATGGGACACCTCTGAAGTATGACCTACCAAAGGAAAAATAATCATTAAAATCAATTCATAATTGGCGGAGTAATCGCGTAACAAACATACAAAAAAAAACATGCAGTTGAATTGAGAACCTCCTCCTTTTGGAAGTCGGTAAAAAAGTGACTTTCATACTATGTAAATAGGTACATTTCTGTTGAACGTAAAAAAGCGGGTATATTCCACCCTTGATAAGCTACCTATAAACCCGCACGGGTCGTTTCATCGGGTTAAGCTACGCTTGCCGGGGTTGGTCTGTGGATGGGTGACCATCTTTCCATACCAAGACCCCTGCGTGCCTCGGAAAGCACGTTAAGCCATTGGTCCCGGCTATCATTTGTAGATCTCTGACAGTCGTTACGGGTAGTTGGAAGCCCAAAAAGTCTGACAACCAGTCTTATTGGGGGTATGGTATTACCCAGTTACTGGGTTGTGGAAGTCAGATAGGCAGTCGCTCCATGTAAAATACTGATATTCAGCTGCATCGGTTAGACTGGAAGCCGACCCCAACATAGTTAAGAAGGCAGATTGATTGATAAACTACCTATGAATAAAAAAAATAGATGTGAGCCCCATTTACACGATGCAAGTTTATTGCATATGGCATACCATAAAATTGAAACAACAATTGACTGGCACCGTCTAAACAACACGTACAATTGTTGCTTAATACGGGCAAGTTTACCGTTCAAAACTGGTATTGGTTTAAACAGCACGTACAATAAAATTGCATATGCAATTCTTGTATGAATAAGAGTTTAAAAGGGTGTTTTTAAATAGTAATAGTAAGTAATAGTAATAGTAATTTAATTTCTCTCAAAAAGGTACAAATTCGGTACATGGTATACTAGGTTACAGGCAGATTCAAACCTTTGTGAGAGCTGGAGTCTATACTGAGTTCGGGACCTGTTTGACAGATCTCCAGGCTCACACTCTTAAAATTACAACATTAAATTGCACTTACGTACTACATACAATATTAAAGACAATATTTTTACGTAAATAAAAATATATTTACGTAAAAAAACATATTTAATCAAGATTTTAAATATGGGCTATTGAACTAAATGACCACCTTCCAACTCCACTATCAGACCCTGAACTCCATTCAGTGCTAAAGTACTTGTCAAAACAAATCCAACGAGTCCAAACATGATGGAGCCATCATGTTTTATTAAGGAGTTCTTTTGGTCAACTGCTGACTGCATCATCAGACCAGCTCCATGGTACAAATTATTGGAATGTCACCGAAGTTACATACATAGGTATGCCCAGCTCAATCTAGATGCCAGGAAGTACTTGGAAACACAAATTAATGAATCAAGTTGAAAGAATCTTGAGAAGTCTTTCAATAAAATTAAATTAAATATTTGGCAGGGGCTTGTGGCTAAGTAATAACGCCGCGGTTGGTCCGTGGATGGGTGACCATCTTTACATACCGACACCCCTCCGTGCCTCAGAAAGCACGTTAAGCCGTTGATCCCGGCTGTCATTTGTAGATCTTTGACAGTCGTTACGGGTAGTTAGAAGCCCAAAAGTCTGACAACCAGTCTTACCAAGGGGTATCGTGTTACCTAGGAACTAGGTTGTGGAGATCAGATAGGCAGTCACTCCATGTAAAATACTGGTATTCAGCTGCATCTGGTTAGACTGGAAGCCGACCCCAACATAGTTGGGAAAAGGCTAGGCAGATGATGTTTGGCAGTGAAAATACGGGCAATACTTAAATCAACGTTTTATAAAATACTGCAAGGAAAGAACTCTGCGTTTAGACGAGACAAATCTTGCATGCAATTATTGCCTTAGATAGGCAATAGGCAATTTTAATATTGCAATTGGCAATTGGTGTAAACAGAAGCCGCATTCAATTGTTGTATGCCATTTTATGGAAATCGTACGCGTGTAAACACTTGCATGCGATTCTTGCATGGCAATAATTAAACGTGCTTAATGGCATGTGAGTAAACTCTTGAACGTTCCAGAAACTTGCACCGTGTAAATGGTACTTTAGTCTATCCCAAGGTTTTCGCGTCATAAGCTCAGTTATTCCTAATCGAGATGTTTGACCAAGTATTATCTCACGCTGGGAAACAATTGCCGATGTCCAATATAATTAATCTGCGGGGAGCAGATTATTATTGATAGGTTTTTATTTAGGGGCAGACGCCATGTTGGTTTTCGAGTTAGAAGACGGAAAACAAATTGTTAGGGATTAATTGGCCCCTGTGACTTTGTGATCCTCCATTATTAACTCTTTGATCAAAAACAATCAGTTAATAATAAGTTGGTACGTCGATAAGAAGCCAGATTTCAGGAGATAGTTAAGGCGCTTCTCCTAGCGAGCGAACTTGAGCGTTCACCCCTTCTCGTTCTCGCTCTGTCCCGCTCCCTACGCACGCCGCATTTACTCAATTTCTGGAATTGTTTTATTACAAACCAAAAGCGTTCTTTTACAAAGAATAAAACTTGAATTATTTAGAATTTTAATTAACTATCCATTAGTGTAATCCCCAAATTAATAGAACGTCACCTTTAGCAAAAGATGCATGCAATCAACAATTTTAGTAAATTTTTATACAAGGAGATTTTAAATGTATTTATAACACATGAAAACATATAATTATGAACGTGCAATGTGATATTATGACATCGAACATTAATAATGTGCTTTTTAGATGAAGTTTATTTATCTTAATAAATGAGTTACTAGCCTCTTCTTCATAGCGTGTCACGCTAAGAAGCGTGCCAGGATAGCCTCTGCATAACGAAGAAAAACGCACTATCGCAAGGTTTTGCTCGGGGTAGTGCCTTAACGGCGACCTTTCTCCGTCTCACCACCATCAAAATGTTTATTTTTCCTTGTGTTGACCTCCATAACCCAAATAAAGCATACAAAAGCCTCAATTTTCTATTTAATTACTTAACCAACCGATAGTTTGTTGCGCCACTTCTTCCCAGCTAAAGCACTAGGCAGCGGTGAAGGCATTTTAGGGGAGAGTCTTATTTATTTATTTATTTATTTATTGAACATTTTGTAGACTTAACAGGTCACCCCAAGGCGTCTACAAACAAGTTACATTTCGTAATATACGCGTACAGTTACAATTTGAGCTTAACATATTATATTATTAAATACTAATGCTTAACTACTAACTTATAATGAATACAGCTTCGATGAGCTAGCCTGCATGACATTGTGTGAGGTGGACATTTACCGCAGATATAATTTTGCACAGTTTGTCAGTGAATAGGTCCACATCTTGAGTAAGTGCGATCGAGTTGAGGAGCGTAAGAGTACGTCGCGTAGTTGCATTTCTTGTGGCACGGGTGCGGGAGCCAGCCACAGCCAGCAGGGGCCGCCGCCGACGCAAACCATGCTCCCCCGCACCCCGCATGGCTCCCATTGGAACGTTTAGGCTTATGTCTGTCAGTGCTGAGGGATTGTCGATTTTATTGGTAAGTAAATGGTAAAAGTGTATAACTGCTTGCAAGCTCCTTCTCAGCTCTAGAGTGTCGAGTCCGAGCATACCCGTTACAAAAAGCGAGGGATAGAGAAATGGGTAGTACCCATACTTCTTCTTGTATATGTAGCGGCAGAACTTTTTGTGTATTTTTTCTATCATGTTTTTGTACTTGGCCTCGTCGTTTCTTATGTAATTTTGACGTTCAAAAATAGCGATCACTCTAACTTGATGTTTTTTTAACTACATCATTGCAAAAAGCTTTCTAGTTATTACATTATAATACATGTCTACAAACACATTCTATAAAGGCACCCGCAGATAGGACGACGCGACGCGACTCCGACTAGAATCGCCTTTAAGGCGCCGTCGCATCGCCAGCTTGCGAGGCACAGCTCACATCTCCGCTTTGTACCGCCGCGCCGCCCAGCTCTCGGTGAGGCACAGCTCACATCTCCGCTTCGATCACGCTATACAAATATGATACATCTCCGCTTAGTGGTCTCCACTGAAGCTGAGAGGAGACGAGATGTGTGAATAACGAAATTTTATTGCTTGTTTAAAACACGTCTCCTTTACTCCGCTTTGATAAGGAAACCAAAAAATGAAAATTCACTGAGAAAAAATCTGACGCGTCGATACCTAATTTAAAAGTTAAATCAGCTATGGCTTCTGAAAAATAAGAAATACGAACCATCTGATATATTGAGGCACATTAACATAAGTATTACCATCCTCTACTATATTATAATTTTAAATTAACACATCTTTTGGCGATCCTTTTGTAACAAAATATTCCTTTATATCTAGACTAGCTTTCGTCAGCGGGTTCGTTGGCGTGATATCTTTATAAATTATAGCCTATATGTTACTCAGTGATAATAATATACCATTCTACTGGAAGTGAGCTGTCAATCACCTCTCTATCATCAGCAAAATACAGATGGCTCACTCCGCAAAATCATTTAAATAAAAACCGGCCAAGTGCATGTCGGACCACGCACAATGAAGAGTTCCATAGTTGGGATGAATTTATCCCAAAAACAAACTTAACTTTGTAGTTGAAAAATATGTTCTCTCATACGGAATGTATGGGAAAACATGTTTTTGCAACTGCAAAGTTAAGTTGGTCGATTATTACTCGATAACTTGTAGAGCCTAATTAGCTGTGATAGTTTTCCTTTTAATTTCGTTATATAAACTACTGCTGTGATTTTTTTCACACATCCAAAACCCACCATTTAGCTGGCAGGGGGGGGGACACTTGACTCTAACAAAAATAAGCACTTTAAAGCTTAATATTTCGTAAACGGATCCCTGAATCCAAAAATGGTTTTACAAACTCACAATGTTTTTGAAGGACCTTTCCAAAGATACCCCACAACATGGGTTAAAAAAAAACATCACTTCTTTACGTGTAGGAGAGGTACCCTAAAAAAAAATGTTTTTCATAATTTTGTTTTACCACTTTGTCGGCGTAATTAATATGTATACCTATGCCAAATTACAGCTTTCTAGTACTAAGGGTCTCGGAGCTAAACCGCGGACAGACAGACAGACGGACATGATGAAACTATAAGGGTTCCTTGTTTACTACGGAACCCTAAAAAGCGACTCTTGCTACGACATAATAAAGTGCAATTACCTACAGTTATATTCACCTAGAAGTTCCCTCTCTTTCTATCGCGTAACTCTTATATCTTCTGACTACGTTACACTCACTGAATTGGCCCGACAAGACGGGCCCGGCACGTACTTGTACTTCATACTTAAAATGCGGAGTGAACCATCTATATTCATCTGTGGTTTCAGAATAGATCGGCAGCAATGCTAATTGGCGATAGAAATAATTGAATACTTTTCTCTGAAAGACGCTCTTTACAAAGAGCAATAAAAAAAACTATCTGAAGGATTTTGCCGTGACAACGTCTTATAAATTGGTTTGCCGGGTGACACTTCAAGAAACTGCGTTACGCTTCGCTCACGTTATGCGCTCACAGTGAGAGCGAGTGAGAGGCACGCGTCCCACTCGGGCATGGTTAGCCCGCCTAAGAGCGAGAGAGACAGACATAAAAAGTAAATTGTTACTATTATTTCATCCTTCTTCCTACTATACGAATGAATATTCACATTAAAATTATTTTACCACTCAAAGTCGTTGTCACGTAAAACTTTCGCCCGTATACCGACTTTACAGGCAACCAATTTTTTTTTTCTATACATACATACTTACAATTTCGTCCTGAATTTAAACCAGAGCTATTCCTGTCCTCATTTCGTCGTACTTTGCATACACAAGGACTTAAGGACAGCGAACTGAACCAGGTTCATAGCACTTACAGAGCTTTGAACCGATGTTTGTATGAAACTGAAAATATTCAGGTCAAGAGATAGTTGAACTATTTGTTAGGGTTGTTTCCTTTTAACATATTTTGAGGTTTCGTTTTGTTTAGGTACCTATATTTTTATAAATATTTGTGGTTTTAGAATCATTTCTGTTTTGCATATGTTGAGTTATCAAAATTACTTGTGACTTGTTATAACTTTTTTTTTGGTGTGTGGAAATACTTATGGATATTTTCCATCCTGCAGCGAGCGGAGGGGGTCTGTGAGAGTCTTACTGTCTTAAATTTCTTTAATACTCAAGCCACGAATGACACTATAAAGTATTTTGGTCCTGTACGTACACCACACAGAAATAAAATTAAAAATAATTAATTAGTAAATTTTAAATACTTCTAAATTGCTGTGAACTTACTAAATTACAATTTATTTACCAATTTTGTCATGCACTACAATACAACTCACATAATAAACAAAAAACTTTATTATACCGAACCGATACAACACTAAAACCAGATTTTTTACACATTACAGTAAATCTTCCCCAGACAAAAAATGCTGTACCATTATTTTAGAGATGAACAAAATGAATGTCAGATTTACTACGACCATTTTAAAGTTTGACACTTCGATTTGTATGTCGAAGTTTGAACGACAAATGAAAAAAAAAACATACAGTGTGAGTCTTCATAATGTGCACATATCGAAATGAGGAAATCTATGCTTAATTTTAACGACAGAAAAAATATTTAAAAAATCTAAATATTGTTTTTTATACTTTTTATGAAATTAAAAAAAAATTGTAACAAAACTGTGTAACTTTTAAACTGAATCAGCTATCGCGATGAAACAAACTCCATAATGATTGAAAGTAAGTAGCCGTCCACATAAAATTAAAATTGAGAAAAAAACTACCCTCAATTGAAAATAAACACGTTTTTTTAGTAAAAATCTGTATTTTTTTCTTCAATTTTTAATTGTAAAATTTATAAATAAGATAATAATAAAAAGAGAGCAAAAAAAAATTTTTAAAAAAAAAATTTTTTTGTAAAATTTTTTTTTTTTTTTTAAACTAAAAAAAAAAAATTACCATTTTTTCCGTCGATAAAATTAAGCATAGACTCCCTCATTTCGATATGTGCACATTATGAAGACTCACACTGTATGAACATCATCTGCTTTCAAGAATTTACGTGAAAAATGGGGGTACAAATCTGTCACAATTTTGTGAACATTTGCTTGTATTTATTCATTTAACTGGTTTTTTGCTAATCAAAAATTCAATACATACATAAACTCACGCCTTCTTCCCATGGGGGTAGGCAGAGGAATTCCGCAGCCTATGAATGATAGGCTGAGGAATGATGTAATAAGATCATCATCATCTGCCTAGCCTTTTCCCAACTATGTTGGGGTCGGCTTCCAGTCTAACCGGATGCAGCTGAATACCAGTATTTTACATGGAGCGACTGCCTATCTGACCTCCACAACCTAGTGACTAGGTAACACGATACCCCTTGGTAAGACTGGTTGTCAGACTTTTTGGGCTTCTAACTACCCGTAACGACTGTCAAAGATCTACAAATGACAGCCGGGACCAACGGCTTAACGTGCTTTCCGAGGTACGGAGGGGACTTGGTATGTAAAGATGGTCACCCAACCACGGACCAACCCCGGCAAGCGTAGCTTAACCTGATCGATCGACCCGTGCAGCTGTTATTACTTAGCCACAAGCCAAATATGAATAATAATTAGAATGATGTAATAAGATAGCGGTGTGATTTAAAAGAAGATGTAGTGACAAAAATTTAAAAGGGTATGCTGAGATGGTTTGGGCATGTTGAGAGAATGAATGAAAGGCGACTAACAAAATGTATTTACAAGGCTGATGTAAAGGGAAAGGCCGGGCGGGGACGCCCTAGGAGGACATATACTGACCTTATTGGTGATGTTCTTCAGAAAGGCCAGGTGCGTAGTACTCGCAACCGGCGTGCGTGTATGAACGTAAAAATTCAATACTGATTAAAAAAACTCGATTGTCATTCGTAGATCTTTGACAGTCGTTACGTAGTCTGATAACCAGTCTTACCAAGAGGTATCGTGTTACCCAGTAATTGGGTTGTGGAGGTTTTATAGGCAGTCGCTCCATGTAAAATAGGGGTAGAGTTAGACTGGAAACCGACCCCAACATAATAGACAAAATGCTAGGCAGATGATGAGATGCCAAACACTTCCGGGCGAAAACAAGTAGTAAAGGTTGGGTCATTCATCAGTAGTGAGGAAAATTTG
This sequence comes from Agrochola lychnidis, assembly GCA_963680765.1. Lineage (NCBI taxonomy): Eukaryota > Metazoa > Arthropoda > Insecta > Lepidoptera > Noctuidae > Agrochola > Agrochola lychnidis. The sequence goes on from OY796872.1 coordinate 18,156,766, forward strand.
ACTTTTGGGGTTCCCCAGGGCAGTGTCCTAGGACCAACCCTCTTCCTCATATATGTCAATGAGCTGTGTCAGTTATCTCTCCCGAATACAAAAATTATTACATATGCGGATGACACAGCTCTAGTAATCCATGGCAAGGACTGGTCTGAGACTCGTGAGAGGGCAGAATTGGCTCTGAGAATGGTTATGATGTAGTTAGCCTCAAATCTGCTCACGCTCAATATCTCTAAGACCAGGTTCATCTCTTTTACTCCGAGTATTATTAGTCAACCACCACTGTCGTTTAAGATCAGGGCCCATGTATGCACAGTGGCCAACACCTGTAGTTGTGACCAAATAGAACGCTCTGACAACATCAAGTATCTTGGGGTTATATTGGACAGTCTCTTGTCGTGGAAAAAACAGGTTAATTCTGTTCTGGTTCGAGTCAGGAGATTGATTTATTTATTTAAAAAACTTCGAGCGGCTGCTGATTTTCAATCCCTAAAAATGGTATACTTTGCCCTCGCTCAATCAGTTCTCAGTTACTGCATAACTACATGGGGGGGAACCCGCAAGACAACCATGTTGCGGCTAGAGAGGGCTCAAAGAGCAGTTTTGAAAGTACTGGCAAAAAAACCTATTAGATTTCCAACTTCTGAACTGTACTCACTTTGGGAGGTCCTCACAGTGAGACAGTTGTTCGTCCTACAAACTATTTTTAAGAAACACCTGCTTCTCCCTTACGACCCTCAACCCCTAACAAAGAAGCGACGTGCCGACAGAGTCTGTAAGACTGAGCGCTACAGGTTAGCGTTGGTTGGTCGCCACGTCAACCATATCAGCTGTAAACTTTACAATGACATAAATACAAAATGTAATATTTATCCTATGACTAAAAGTCTATTGAAGAGAAAAGTGACTGACTGGCTTAAATCCTTGTCTTATGAAGAAACTGAGCAACTTGTGGCATCATAATCACGGTAAACATACACACACACACACACCCATACATACACATACACACTTCACCCCACCTCCACTCTACATACTTATACTACATATTAACTTCCACATAGAGTATATTCTCTTTTTATTCAATTCTTTTTTATTTATTTTTTGTAATTATTTAATTAACTTTCTTTGGGAAGTCTGGAACAATGTCTTTGTGTATATAATTTTAAGAGTTGGGCGTTGATGGCTGCGCCACAGTATTTTACTTTTGTGGCTATCTTCGTTTTCCTATGTAAATTGTAAACTTAAGTTGTTCCAAATAAAGCTTTTATTTTTATTCTTTTATTCCAATATCACCTTGAATTTTTTGCCCTGTTATAATGTCGAAAAAGCCTCGACATAAATCTATCAATCAATTCGATTTTATATCGATTATTATAGTGATATTCTTGTAACGGGGTCGATTTTGAATCACTCAACCGTCATAAACTCAAAGAAATGTCTAGAATCTATGCAAACATGTCTGTTCTTCAGCTAACTTCTGAGTTTGTTTCGGCCTTTCTTCTTAGAGTAGTCAGATAGGAAACGCTGACCTCATCTAGTTTTTAAAATATTATTGACGTGTAAAAGTGTTTGTACAAACCTACTTACAGAAATAAAATCATTTATCATTTATCCTTTCAACTGTCATTAACGAGACACAATAGAATTTTAATTGTTATCCATCTCAATGAGGCGTCGTAACAGATGATGAGTTTACAGAAACGCAACCTTCTTCTTCTTATATTCGTGTGGTTAGTGACTAACCTGGTGTCAGAGTTTTAAAGCCACCCATAGGCCTCTAACTTGGCTTCACATGCCGTCGAGAAATATCTCTCAGGCATGCCGGTTTTCTCACGATGTTTTCCTTCACCGTTTTTGAAGCAAGTGATAATTATACAATACGCACATGAATCCGAAAAGTCAAAGGTGCGTGCCTTGGGTTCGAACTCGAGACCTATAACTTGGCAGTCTAACGGCCACACCACTAGGCTATCACTACTCTGAACGCAACCTAACATTATGCTTGTAATCCCGAAGGGTCGGTAGGGTAAAGAGAGGTAAAGCAGTGGCACGCAGTTTCATGTGCGCTTTTATAGGGAGACGTGCGGGCGTGCGATCGGCTGCACTCGGTAATGGGGCCCGCTAGATATGGCGGGATGATATCAGTCGGGGGTGCGGTGAATGTACAAGTATCTCCCGGGCCCCCGACTCATGGTAGTGGTAAGAACAGTGGGGTTTTAATCCGTAGGAAATTCAAAAGTCATTTATTCAAACTAGGCTGAGAATCAGCACTTTTCGAACGTCAAATTTACATAAGACAGTCCCCCAAAATGCCCACCCTTCATCACTTCCTAGTGCTTTAGCTGGGAAGAAGAAGTGGCGCAACAAACTCCCCAGCAGCACAGCTGTCTGTTCAAGTTAGAAAAAAAATGATTCTATACAATAGTATGCAAAATAATTTACATTACGCAACACAAAACATAATTTAAATGATAAATTATTGACCGTATGTCAGCTAGCACACGCCAATATACCAACCAAAAACATCGAGAACTATACTCAAGCAGAAATAAAAATAAAACTAAACGTAAACAGAACTAAATATCTAAATAAAAGCCTCCAGGCATAAAGGGCGTGCCCGCTGACATAAAGCTATTTAAAGCTGTTAAAGCTGTAATTGGAAGTTATAAATGATAAACTAGGACCATCGAGGTAAAAATAAATACTTAAACAGTTAATTACTAGTAACAATAACAAAACCATGATCAGCAAGACGACCAGTCACCACAAGCAGCACCCGTTCACGAGCATAACGCAAAGATCAGCCATTATCCCCATTACCAGTAGGAGTCCGACATAGCCCTCCATTCTCCCAAAAGAGAGAATGTAGGAGGAACGGAGAACGTTGTGGAATCAATGAGGAAATCACAACGGAAAAAAAAGGGTAACATCAACATTTCACCAGTTATATTAAAAGTCCCATTTAATAGCTTTTTTTTTTTTTTTTTTTGGGTGGGAAATCATCAAATAACTTCTCCCGCTCTGGGCGGAGCGGGAGGGCGTGTCAGACTCTTACTGACTAAAACCCACCCGTGTTCCTTCAGTTGCCGTGTTGCCAGGGGGCCACGATTTCCCTATCGGTTTTCTTCGAACCCCCGGCAGGCATTGGCCCTAGCGGACCCCGTCAATTCTGCTGACATCTCTTTGAGGCGCGCGTGGAATACAACGCGCCGTCGACCCGGGCTTGGTCCTTATCGGACGGTGAGCTACCCATTGCTCACCGTCCGCAAGCCCGCGCCTACGGTGGCCGGAAATCTTCACGTGATTCCCGACGCCCAGGGCGTCTCCTGCTGCGGCGGTTAGGGGCGCGAGGGCGCGAAATTTGCCTCTCCCTCACGCGCTCCGTCTCCTCCTTCGCGAGCATTACTGCTTCGCAGAACGAGGTGACGGCCTGCCATTTCCTCTCGCTCCGTAGCATGGCCCGAATCAGGGCCGGACGCGAGAGATCACCGCCGCCGATCGCTTCCACGAGGACACGGCGATGCTCTGCCCAAGCCGGGCAGACCTCCACCGTATGCTCCACCGTGTCCTCCGGGCGATCCACACAGTGATGACACCCGGGCGTTTCCTCCCGCTTTATCCTGAACAGGTACCTCCCGAAACCCATTTAATAGCTGGATGCCGAGCATTTTGGCATTTTCCGAACACAAATCCAAGCTGGTTTTAACCAGCTTGGATCGCTCGAACCCAGACCCACACGTTCTGTAGTAGCGCTTATGACTAGCGACTACACACATTATGCAAAAAGTAGCTAGCTACTAGGTTTTGTCATATTTTATAATAACTATTTTGAATTCGACTGTAAGAAATCTGGTATATTGAGAATTTGGTGTTTTGAGAATCTGGTACTCTGAGATAGAGCCAAAAAAACACTACAAAGTGAAAAATTGCCTTAATTTCGGAAGTCGGTGTCTTCGTTTTGTGTTTTCGTTATTGCCACCGACTTTCGAAAATAAAGTTATTTTTTACTTTGTTAGTTTTTTGAAGTAAAAACTTCTTTAGGCGCGTTAGGCATTTTTGAGATGGGAAAAACAATTGAACACCGCAACACCGTTACCAACACCTTATTTTTGTAAACGCGATTGTGCTCTTTATTTGTATTAAGTTACGGATCAATGTTCTATGCAAGTATTTTTACTTTTTACGGTTTTGGAAGTTGTTTTTTTTTTGTAATCGCGATTTTCTCTTTATTTAGATCAGGTTACGGACCAATGTTCTTACATGTATTTCTTCCACCAAGGTGATCTTGTTCAAGTTTTCACTCCCGGAGTGACACTGGTTTTTTTTTTGGAAGTCTGTTGTTTTTTGTTATAAAAATGTTTGTTATTTTTCACTTTTTAGTTGTGGTGCCTACCCCACACAAATTCGTATAACCTCCTCCATTTTTGAACTCGGTTAAAAATCGTAATGCGAATTGAGGAAAATAATTAAAACAAAACAATAGTTTTCCTGTCAAATTAACATTCCTTGTAGAATTTGATTAGTATCTTATCAGTACCTAAATATTTGATTATCGTCAGTTGCAACTAAATAGGATGTCATTACTAACGAAACTGCCGACAAATTCCGTAAAAAATCACCCTGACCACTTATGTGAAGTGAACTTGAAGTGAGCTACCATTTCAGATGATGACTCTATTATTTCAACTAAGTTTTGGAGCAGTGACAGCGTAGTGGTGTGACCGTCGAACTGTCAACTCATAGGTCTCGAGTTCGAACCCAAGGCACGCACCTCTAACTTGTCAGATTCATGTGCGTATTGTTTAATTATAACTTGCTTCAAAAACGGTGAAAGAAAACATCGTATGCCTGAGAGATACTTCTCGACAGCATGTGAAGCCAAGTCAGAAGCCCATGGGTAAAATCTAGCTCAAGAATCTTACACTTTTGACCTTTTAACTCTTTTCTTTCAAGAGTCTTCTCCTCCATCTGTCATATCGTCATAGAATAGTTAATGCCATGGTAGTCACTTAGCCATCAGCAAGACGGTAATAGGGGTGTCTGCCTACCAAGGAGCGCTGGACCTAGGTATATAGAACCTAATTCCCAATAATCGGTTGGTTGTCATCCTGATTTCCTGGGGGAGCGTATTCCACAGAGAGATAGACTGAACGAAGAAGGAAGATTGAATGAAGTCTGTGCGGTGAGTGAAGAAGACGATTGTGTGATGAACGTAGATTTCTATTGTGGCGCAAATATACTGAAAGTGGGGGGCTAGATAACTAGGGGAAGAGGGAGAGTCAAGAAATGAAAACAAGGTGGTCAGCGCCCTTTGCTCTCTGCGCTGGGGTATGAGCAACTTAGAAGCGCCCGATGCGCAGAGACATGATCACATTTACGCAGATTGAAAACGAATCGAATGCAGTTGTGGAGAAGACGGTCAAGCCTTTAAACTTATTTTTTATGCTATCCACTCGTGTAACAACTCACATCCCTCTTAGCATTCTCATCTCAACTGCATGCAGTTGCCTTTTGAACATAAAAAATATACTTAATAAGTTTTCCATTGATAGTTTTTGAAGCGTATCCAAGACAAGCCAGAAAGTTGGAAAATACACAAAAAGAACGTTATTCCTCACCAGTTTTCATTATTGTAAGTGCAAAACTCAGAGTGTCGAAAGAGTCATATCTGGCAACCAGCCAGGTGTACTGTGTACTCCCCTGGAAGTTTTTATTCTTCGTATGTGGGGTTTGAATTTTTTAATAAAGGACAAATATTGTGTCACACTAAAAAAAGTTTATGAGAAAAAAGTTTTAGTGAAAAGTCCGTTTTTTTTATTTTTCAAAGTTAATTAGTTAGTTTATTAAGTACCTATTAGTGTGTGTCTATAGTTAGTGTATTAAGTGTACCTATTAATAAGGTAAGTAGAAGGAAGGGAGGCCTTTCCCCTGCAGTGGAAATGAAATGAAATGATATTGTTTATTCTGTAAATAGGATATCGGAATCACTTTTACACGTCATACAAAAAAAATATATAAGCTAGATGAGTTTGGCGTTTCCTATCTGACTACTCTGAGAAAAACGGCCGAAACAAACTCAGAGGTCGCAGTCTCTTTTAAAGTCCAGACATAATCTTGGTCAGGCCATATGAGGACCATGTAGATTAGTGTCTGAAAAGGTCTTTTGAGGAAATAACCACACAGATTTGAGTGGACCTGTCCAGTCAGTGCGTGGAGCTCAACTCAGAACATAAGGAGCTCAACTCGACTAACAATACCAAAGAAAGGATACTTCGGTAGGCCGCATAAACTACTCAAACTGCCAGACCATCACTAAAACTAGCAGAGAAATAAAAATAATATCCATAATATAATATGTGATAGTGGGACACAAAAGGCTGATAATAAGAACCTATTATGTTTATTAAAATTGGAGGGGCTTGTAACTAAATAATAACAGCCACACGGGTCAATCGAAGGTTAAGCTACTCTTGCCGCGGTCGGTTCGTGAATGGGTGACCATCCATTACGTTTTGAGACCTTATCGTATCTCGGAAAGCACTTTAAGCCGTTGGTCACGGCTGTCATTCGTAGATCTTTGACAGTCGTTACGGGTAGTGAGAAGCCAAAATCTGACAACTAGTCTTACCAAGAGATATCGTGTTACCCCAGTAACTAGGTTGTGAAGGTCAGACGGCAGTCACTCCATGTAAAATACTGGTATTCAGATGCATCCGGTTAGACTGGAAGTCGACCCCAACACAGTTTTAGGTTTATAAAAAAATACCTTGAACATTTTTAATTGATGACGCAAATTGATAAGCAGCACAATAAGCAAATAATCCTTTTCCTAAAATAAATTTAAAAATGTCCTCCATTTAGTTACCTACAGACACCTTATTTTAGTTAGTACAATTTTCCTTGATTTTAAAATTACCATTTGTGGTATTTAATGGTTCTTTATGATGAAATACCTCATCTATTTTACATATTATCCTTAAACGTATCTTTTCTATGTAATTTATAGTGTAATATGGGAATAATTTCCTGAAATAAATTATTAATTTAAATTAAATTAAACCGTTTTACATAGCTGAAAATGACGCAGTAAGTTTTTAAGCTATTGCATAGCTTTTATCGCGGGCTTTGAGCGCGGCGACCTTATCAAGAAATTCCATAAAGAAAAAACCTAACACCCCCCACTCCGCCTACCATGTAATGACGGTTCCCATGACAACGTGATGTTGTCATGGGAACGTAATTTTTGTTTTATGTCAACACGTCATCATCCCAAGTGTAGCGTTGACAAATAGGAAGTATGGAGGTTGCAAATGCTATGCAATAGCTTTACCGCGGCAGTCCCCGAGTGCCACACGCTTTTTTTTTTTTTCATTTTAGTGTTACGTACTTTTATAATTAATGAAGTACAGACGCCAGCAATTCAAGCTACCCGAAACTGTAAAATTTTCCCAATCAACTTTGAACCTTATACTTCCGCGATAAAGTTGAAAATCTATTCGTCGAATCGTTGAGCTCCTTAAATTCTGAGTTGAGCTGCACGATAACTGACAAATGCGTGCACTGACTGGACAGGCCCTCTCAATCTGTGTGGTGCTTTCCTCTAAAGACCACTTCAGACACCAATCCACATGGCCTTCACATGATCTGACCAAGATTATGTCTGGACTTTAAAAGAGACTGTGACATCTGAGTTTGTTTCGGCCTTTCTTCTCAGAGTAGTCAGATAGGAAACGCCGACATCATCTAGTTTTTAAAATATGATTGACGTGTAAAAGTGTTTGTACAAACCTACTTACAGAAATAAAATCATTTATCATTTATTAAATAAATTTGACAGATTATAGTAGTTTGAAGTGCTGGCGTCTGTACCAACCACCAGCCAAAAAACCTCTACAAAAAATAATGTCACCACATTACACCGCACATGTTTTTTTTTTTTGTTAATCCTTTAAAACATAATGACATAACTTCACTCGTGACTCGTGACACCAACTGTACTAGGTCACTCCCCTGCCGTCTTAGCGTTATGATACGCTTCTATAGTCACGTACGCAATACTTTAAACTTTTATCTTTTTTCACTTTTTTTGTCAACACCTTCAAATACCTCCTTTTTTGTGGCCATCTGTGAGAAAAAAGGTTTTACGATCTAATAGCATTGGTTATTTATGACGTTTGCCGGTAAGTGGATTTAAAAAAAAACTAATGTCAGTTTGACAGGTGGTTTCAAATTAGCGGGAATAATTTTTATTTCATTTCATTCATGAATCGTTTTACTAGAATTGAAAATGTTTAATTATTTGGTTGGCATGGTTTGGTAGAAAAGATGATAATGACCTGTAATTTTGACTCCTTTGTTTTGGGTCAAATTACACGTATTTCGTTTATAATTATTAATTTATTCATGATTCCATACGCAATTACGCAATCGTCAAGTAGTCTACCTAATAATTAAGGATAATTCCCTATCATCCCGGAAACATGAACACATTACTTTATCTTATTTTACGTCATACTATTATTCTCCTTATTCATAAAAACGTGGACGTGTTACGTCAGACTTTAAACCTCAAAAAATGCGTGAGATTGCATTTCTAAAATAAATTCCTAGATTACGATACCACAAAAGTTTCTTCGTAAAACTACGATCATTTCCTGGTATCATACAAACAGGTGATTTTATTGCGCGGTAGCTCAAGCATGCCGTTCATTCGGACGATCGTAATCAAATTTATTCCCTACGTGCTAACTGACACGAGTCAAACGATCAGCATATTTAGAAAACAACATGCCATGCGATTTCCAACCTTATACCCTACTAACAACACGCTATAACTTGAGACGCGGCCAAATATTGAACTAAAATAAAATGTATGGATTTTGACAGCTTGCTGTCACTTTTCCATAACAAGTGGCGCCATTATGAGCGACCATTTTTAAATTGATATTCGAAAAGTTATAAGCGCCATCTTGGATTCGTTCGTAATCTTAAAACTGTCGCGACTCGTAAAAAATGCGTTCACAGTTTTTTTTTACGCTTTTTTATGAATTACTAGGAACTACGAATGAGTCATTTAAGTCGTAATAATTATAAAATAAGTGTCATGGAATTCCTAGTTGGTTAATTAATATGACGCAATAGTACGAGAACTTTTTATATCGAAGTCAGGATTTTCGTGGTTCCAATCCAATCCAGCACGTGGTAACGTTATCGTGGACGGAAAAAAAACGTCTTCATATATTTTCTTATACATTTTACTTCTCTATGTTATCGTGATGCCATGACGTGAATATGGACGTCCACGAAAATATCGTCACGTTCTAAATGAAAAAAGCTTACAATAGATAGTTAAAATTGTTGATGGAAAGTAACTTTGGCTAAATGGCTGAACCGATATTGACGAAATTGAAGCCTGATAAAATACATAGACGTATTTTTAGGGATCCATACCTCAAAAGGAAAAATGGAACCCTTATAGGATCACTCGTTCGTCTATCATAGCCAATTTGCTCCGAATCTTATGGACCGATTAAGTTGAAATTTGTTACACAAATGTATTTCTATGACCCAAACACGGACGTGTAACTTAAATAAATGAGTTTTATTTAAGTTACACGTCCGTGTTTGGTGACCCCCATATTATGGGGGTCACTTTTGGGGGCAAATAAGAAAATAAAATAAAAAGTTTGGCAAACTGTACCGATATCAAATAAAAGGGTTTGTTGAAAGTATCTCAAATGTTTTTTTTTTAAATAAATACTTTTAAAGATATAAAAAAAGAAAATTGACCATTCCCCCTTATTCCCGAAACTACCGAGCCTAAAATTTTGAAAAAAGTACAGCGAATGATTCTTTACCCATAGATTACAGGAAAACCTATAAGAAGTCTACGGTCTTTTATAATAACATGGTAAATCTCTCAATATTGTGCGTACAAACTTACATTTCCAGTTAGAATACACATTCACATTTTTTTCAACTACAATGTTAAGTTTGTCCATGGGATAAATTCATACCGACTACGGAACCCTTCATTGTGCTTGGTCTGGCATGCTCTAGGCCGGTTTTTTTATGTATAAATTCGAATGAGGAATGTTAGCGGTGTAGTTTCTATGGAAAGATGCGAATTTCACGCGGACTAGGCCGCAGGTATAAGTTAGTACTTTTTCACTCCTCTTGCTCAAAAAGGCCGTCATTGTAAAGTACCAGAGCGGGGAATAAATAGCATTTCTTGCTCTAGGGGATTTTTTTTTTCTAATTTTTGTCTGTTCCAACGAGCCTTGAAAAACGAAAAAGGCTTTATTCTTATGGGACTCGACTTATTACTGGTTCACAAAAAAAGAAGAACATTTTATGTTTGAAAATGGAACTAAATGCGGCTATCTCTTCGGTAGAGTGCGTACATTGCGTTGTGGCTACAGAAGCAACAAAAAAGGCATTGGTGCGAAATCTTTAGATTTTTTTTTTCTAATTACGAATTGAATTTATGACCGTAATATAATTTACAACAGTGAAAATGTCATTATCTAGTGAGAACATCTTCACAGAGGACTGAAATTAAGTTCCCGGAAAAAATATCTCGTTAAATATCCAGAATTATACAAATTGTACATCATCATCATCATCATCAGCCTATAAATGTTCCCACTGCTGGAACACAGGCCTCCTCTCTGTGAGAGGGAGTGGGCCGTAATCTACCACGCAGGCCCAGTGCGGGTTGGTAGATGTCGCATGTCTTCGAATTTTCGGTTCTAGGACATGCCGGTTTCCTCACGATGTTTTTCCCCCACCGTTTTGAGACAAATTGAACATTTAAATAAAATAAACAATTTAATATTGTATTGGAATATTTTATTTTCTCGCAATCGTAGTGGAAAGTAGAGTGTGACACACGGCGCTAAAACCCATTATAACTTGGTTTCTATTTACTCCCTCGCTAAAGCTCCGAAGTAAAACTACCTCGTTACAATGGGTTATTTTAGCCCCTCGTATAACAATCTACTATTTAGTAGTTTTAGAATAATCTAATTTCCAGGTAAAAAGATAGGTAGATAAGATTATTTCTGAAAAATTCATGAAATATAAATCTGATGTTTTTCCTTGTGCGAATTCTCAGTCCCTTTGTGCTCAATTAATTGCATTAAGCTACCCTGTTACGTGGGACTTAATTTTTTTTACTGTCTAATGTGGGTGTGCCTTCATCTGCCTACAAGCTTGGAATTGTGTTACGAATAAATTTATTTTTAGCGTAGAAAAATTAGCAGGCACTTTTGCTTAATCTGCCTACAATGTTCCCACTGCTGGGACACATGCCTCTTGTCAGTGAGAGGGAATGGGCCATAATCCACCACGCGGGCCCAGTGCGGATTAATAAATATTACAAATATCTTCGAATTTTTGGTTGTAGGACATGCCGGTTTCTTCACGATGTTTTTCTTCACTGGTTTGAGAGCAGTGGTGATTAACAATTTGTGAGTGTGTGAAAACCATTTTTGGATTCATGGATCCCTTTGCGAAATATCAAGCTTTAAAGTGCTATTTTTGTTAGAGTCAAGTATCCCCCCCCCCTGCCAGCTAAATGGTTGGTTTTATACGTGTGAAAAAAATCACAGCAGTAGTTTATATAACGAAATTAAAAGGGAAACTATCACAGCTAAGTAGGCTCTACAAGTTAACGAGTAATAATCGACCAACTTATATTTGCAATGGCAAATTCTAAAGGCACTGTTGATGACAGTTATAAAATTATCAACCGGCGACACCTTGAAACCATGATTCAGAATAATCAGGATGAGGAATAAGATACAAACTAGAGATAATGTTATAATATGTGATAAGTGTCATACTCAGTTTGGATAAAAGATAATCAAAACTGCAATCAGTCATCATAGGCTGGAAGTAATATTGTACATCTTTTACAAGAAACGCATGATTCTTCAAAAACGTTATTTAGTTACTTTTAGTAACTTTCCGTACCTCAAAAGGAAAAAAACGGAACCCTTATAGGATCACTTTGTTGTTCGTCTGTCTGTCCGTCTGTCTGTCCGTCTGTCTGTCCGTCTGTCTGTCCGTCTGTCTGTCCGTCTGTCTGTCCGTCTGTCTGTCCGTCTGTCTGTCCGTCTGTCTGTCCGTCTGTCTGTCCGTCTGTCTGTCAAGACCCTTTATCACAAGAATGCGTAAAGGTATCGAGTTGAAATTAAAACTATATACTCAAATCTACAGTCCCTCGAAGCTGTGAAAAAATCAAACTTCTATGTTAACGTAAAAAAAGATACGACCATATAAGCCGTAAAAAACGTATATTTCGACACTCTCAACTCTCAAGAGAATAATAAATCATGAAATTTGGTAGTACGCAAGTTCTCACAGCACAAGTAAAGGAAAATGTCCGAAAATTGATAATTTGTAGTTTTACCACTTAAAAAAAATGCGATTACAAACATATTTTCAGTTGGAGAATTGACCGTAACGTATATCGATGTATGGGAGGACATGTTTCTCCATTACTAAATTAAGTTTGTTCTTGGAATAAAGTTATCCCAACTACGGAACCCTTCATTGTGCGTGGTCCGACACGCAGTTGGCCAGTTTTTTTACAAACATTACTACTCTTTTTCTTCAACAGAATCTATATTGTTTAAAAAAAAAAAACACATTTTTCTTGGTTTTAAAAAAGTAAGACATCGTCTTATATCCTCTCACTCAGCCCTTTTTTTGTAATTTAGTAAGCAGAAAAAAACACTGTTAGCAATATTAATTTAAACTTTATTCTGGTCACTGGCCCACTAAACTGACACCAATCCCCATTATATTAAATAAAAAAATATTTGAGTAAGATACTTACTTAACAATTAGTTTTAAGGATATCAAAATAAAATAAAGTAGGCATCAAACACCTATTCCACAGCTATACGTATAAACATAGTTTAAAAAAATGCTTTTCGTGTCTGCGCGGTTAGCATGACCACAATAGAAACGGGTTTTGTCGACGGAAGAATAGACAAAATGACAAATCTGTCATTTTTAGTGTTCCGTACCCAAAGGGTAAAAACGGGACCCTATTACTAAGACTTCGCTGTCCGTCCGTCTGTCTGTCTGTCTGAACCGTGATAGTTAGACAGTTGAAATTTTCACAGATGATGTATTTCTGTTGCCGCTATAACAACAAATACTAAAAAACAGAATAAAATAAATATTTAAGGGGGCTCCCATACAAAAGACATGATTTTGTTGCCGTTTTTATAGATAATGGTTCGGAAGCCTTCGTGTACGAGTCCGACTCGCACTTGGCCGGTATTTTTCTATTCTTCCGTCGACAAAACCCGTAGACAACCCATTTCTATGGTTGCCATTCCACGCGTGCTGGTCTTTGTAGCCGCTTAAGTTATTCAAAACTACACAATAGATTTTGGGGGTGTTCCTCGAAGCACACCAATTTTTTTTATGCGTTTTTAAAGTACATTAATATTTAACTGACATAAAGCACAGAAACTTCGATGTTTTTGCACGTCGCCTTTGTGAAGCTGATGCAGGTCGATAATGTAGTTACTAAACAAGAAAAAAAAAAGTATTTATTGAGACTCGCACAGAAAATCACAAATTAAACTAAAACACACTCATTAAAACATTAATAAAAAATAAAAAAAACGTGTGGCACTCGGGGACTGCCGCGGTAAAGCTATTACATAGCATTTGTAACCTCCATACTTCCTATTTGTCAACGCTACACTTGGGATGATGACGTGATAACATAAAACAAAAATTACGTTCCCATGACAACATCACGTTGTCATGGGAACTGTCATTACATGGAAGGCGAAGTGGGGGTGTTAGGTTTTATTTTCGTTACGTTACGGAATTTCTTGATTCGGTCGCTGCGCTCAAAGCCCGCGATAAAAGCTATGCAATAGCTTAAAAAAAAGTAAAATTATAATAAAAGCAGAAAGTCCTGTACGAGGCCAAAAGGCTCCTATCTCAGCATGATGTTCCGACATCTAAAAAATAAATGTCATAGCGCTGGTATTCTGATAGGGCCCGCTGTGATGTCCCGGATAGATAAATACAGAAATAAATACTAAATAAAACACATAATATACACATACATAAACTCACGCCTTCTTCCCATGGGGGTAGGCAGAAACTACAGAACGCCACCTGCTACGATCCTTACATACTCCTTTTGCCTCGTTTACGTTCATACATCTGGTCATACACGCACGCCGGTTGCGAGTACTACGCACCTGGCCTTTCTGAAGAACATCACCAATAAGGTCAGTATTATGTCCTCCTAGGGCCCGGCCTTTCTCTTTAAATACATTTTGTTAGTCGCCTTTCATTCATCCTCTCAACATGCCCAAACCATCTCAGCATACCCTTTTCAATTTTTGTCACAACATCTAATAAAACAAAATAAAAAAATAAATGTGTGAAATACATTAAAAAATATAATAATATGAAATCCGTGTGTCTGCACCCGCCATAACATCAGTTACTTGTCTATGCCTTTATTATCTGTGGTACTCGGCAAAGGACGAAAAAATCCAAAAATAACAGCCGAAACCGACCTTTGGAATGTAAACCAAGCAGTTTATCAATCTATTATCTTGATATACGCTGGGGGCTCGTCCCGCCGCGCCGGCATGCGCTTACGCCGGTTGTAGGTAGCCAATCATGTGACGTAAACGATTGCACAATAGTAGTCGAGGATGACTACATCGTCCGTATCTTGATTCATATACACGCGGCGCCGTACTTCCGACCGTTCGATTTGATTATCTGATTATTTTAGATTATTTGGTAGCTGGACGATATGCCGAACGTCAGTGATGAAACCAGTATAAACTAACCTCTTATTCTATTAAGACGCAGATATATGACAGTGACCTTGAATGGTTAGCTTGCGTGTTCTGTACTGAGCTCAAGCAACGCGTCGTACGTCCAGCCAGTAATAGGACTCGCCCATCAAGGAGCGCTGTCCCAAATTAGACGCATTATTAATTTATTACACGTAAAACAAAAAGTATTTTAATAAAACAAGTATACTAAAAGATCAATAATTTAATTATCTTTAAAATGGTGAAGTTTTCAGAAAAATACGCTCGATAGATTTTGCGTCTTTCTCAGTTTTTTATCCGCGTTAAACATAACTTTACAAATTAATTTCACTATATAATATAAACATAATCAAAAATATGCCTATATTAAAATATTAGGAAAATGCTCTAATTTAACATATATTTTTTCCAAATCACTAACACTGCTCGTTTAGACGTCATCTTCAGTATAAAATCATTAAAAGTCGGTTATCGTCCCCTTAAAACTCCTTAGGTCATCTCAAGGTCAAAGTGTTACAACTATCGTATGACCTACTATAGATACTGTAGTGTCTTTATTAAGTGGTAACATATGTATAATGCTCTTTGATCAGAGTTCATAATTAACAAGCTTCCGGCCGCGGCTTCACCCCCATGGTATGTCGATAAAAAGTAGCCTATGTCTTTGCCCAGGGTTCAAAGTATCTCCATACCAAATTTCATCAAAATTGGTTCAGCCGTTTAGCCGTGAAATCGTAACAAAGAAACTCACTTTCGCATTTGTCCTACTTCCTACTAATGTGAGGATGGATAGATGTTTGTTAATCTTTTACGCAAAAACTACTGAACGGATTTGGATAAAATTTGACACACAGATAGTTTATAACCTGGATTAACACATAGAATACTTTTTATCCCGATATTCCCACGAAATTGAGACTTATGCGAGTGAAACCGCGGGGCACAGCTAGTAATATTTTAAGGTTAATGATAGGATTATAGGCTTGTATAGTGGCATGTTTCAAGGCCTCGTTATAAGTTCCGATTTAGGTACTGTCAACCAAAAAAACAGCTACTGCTTAAATGTGCTATCAATGTCAAATTGATACCACATGTGCGGTTGACTGTACTTATCTGTAAAATAATTTCTTACAAATACTCCCCTAACCTGTGTAGCATTAAAAAAAAACTTTTTCGGAAGTCGGTGTCTTTGGTTTTGAATTTTCGTTCTTTGTCACCGACTTCCGAAATTAAAGTTATTTTTCACTTTGTAGTGTTTTTTTGAAGTCGGTTGTTTTTTTTTTTGTAAAAAGTTTTTATTTTTCACTTTTTAGTTGTGATACACCTACCCCACACAAATTCGAATACCAATACCTGCTATGTAAATAACAGTGACAGGAAGTTATCATATCATCCACATACTAAGTGACGTAAAAATACGTATTATTGAAGCTAACTCAAAAACTACCCAAGCAAAGTTAATAAAATTTATATGGGACCACCTCTGAAGTATGACCTACCAAACAAAAAACGAATCATCAAAATCAATTCATAATTGACGGAGTAATCGCGTAACAAACATACAAAAAAAAAAAAAACACCATCGAATTGAGAACCTCCTCCTTTTGGAAGTCGGTTAAAAAATCAGGCATAAAGCGTTAGAAAGAAACTGTGTAATTGTTTTTAACGTGTTAAAGTTTTCTACGACCTTTTTTACAGACAAATATTATTAATGAGTGACAGAGATGATAATTATAATCCTAAAAGCCGAAATTTTTCTAAAACAACATGGTTACAGTCCAAAATACCATTGTTCTTTTTAAATTTTATTCATAATTTACGAACGCACCACCATGACACGTAGACTCTCGTCGACGTGACTTAAGAGATGTTGCACTTGTTAAATTGACCGCGTAAAAGATCAGGTGGGTCAACAGCCAGATTGATCACGTCATTTACTTCCACACATAACATCACGATTCTATTCCCGAAAGGGGGTAGGCAGAACAGAAAAGTACCAACACATTACGCCAATTATAATTGATACTAGCTGCGCCCCGCGGTTTCACCCGCATAAATCTCGATCCCGTGAGAAAAAAAAAGTATCCTATGTTCTTTTCCAGGGCATCATCTATATATGTGCCAAATTTCATCCAAATCCGTTCTGCCGTTTTAGCGTGAAGGCGTAACAAACAAACTTACTTTCGCATTTATAATATTAAGGATAAGTTTCACGTAATAGGGGGCAAAAATCCGGACAACAGGTTGCTACAGAAAACCCCTAAAACTCCTAAGGAAAAACCCTATAAAACTTTCGCCAATTCAAGAGTCGAACCCAGAAATCCCACACTCAGCAGTCGTGCTATCAACCATTAAACCAGTGACACAATCGCGTCATTTAGTATAGATTTTTAAACCCATTAATTGACCTACCAAAGAATCGAACGCAGGAACCCCACGCTCAGCAGTCGAGATAGTAACCAACGAAGTACTCATGTCATTTAATTATAGAACACATAACATCATCACGCCTTGTTTCCCCGGAGGGTTGGGCAGAGATGTACTTATTTAAAGTCCCATGTAATAGGAGTCTTACTATGGAACTTTTGTAAATAAATGGCCCATTTTATAAACACCTACTTAAATACGTCATTACAGAAAAACCATAAAGTAAAATAACCATAGAGATAAAAAGATGGAGGTACAGATGTGTGGGATTCCCGTCATCCAGAGGTACAGTAATAATTCTTAGTAGTAATGAAATCAATTTGAAAAGATCCTTGTCTTAAGAATGAATTTTGTAACTATGAGGAAAATTACAGGAAAAGGACAAAAAATAAAATAAGGAAAAGACGGTAATTTCTAAAAATCCAAGTAGTTTAATTGTTTCATTATTACGGTGAAGGAAGACATCGTGATCGAAAGCTACATTAAATAACGATTCGATAAAATTAACGAAAAAAAACTGAAAACGTTTACGATTCCCCATATAAAATAATTCAAAATGCTACGAGAAACATAGAAATACAATTAACATTAATTAAAATAAATTCATTTCATTTCTCTGGCAACGCAACATAGTAGGTACCTACTCATAATTCTCACAAAAAAAGAAATCATAAATTATTCCCCCAATCAAACTTAAGCTTTCTCCACAAAACATTAAAAAAAAGAAAAAGAAATCGTCTGCCTACGTAGCAACACAACATAATAATCATTAATCTAAAAAAAAAAAATTCAATCATGAAACAATATCCCATTCTTATTAACAATCCAATTACTTAAACATTTCCAATCAACAAAAAAAAAACAACAGTAAATGAATTATAAATGAATTTTCCAATCATACTCTACATAAACATAATTTTAACAAGAAAATTCTCTCGCGAAAGTACGCTGAGGCCACAGAGTATTCAATTCGGTTAACCGATCCGAACCATATATAAGGGGTGGCAAAAAGGAATTGTCCATACTCCTATACCTACTCCCAAACGGATAAGAGCTCAAGGAATTTTGTATTTTTATATTTGATCGTGTGTTTTGTGCGAACGAGATTAATAAGGTTAGTTTTTATGATTAATTTGGTGATTTTTACGATTAATTTTGAAATTATTTTTCGATATTTTTTTTCTTTTTCGGTTTTTTTTTATTCATTTATTTTTTATAATTAACTATTGTGATTAAAAAGCGTATTCAATAAATTCTAAATAATTTTTTGGGATAAAAATATTTTAACGAAAAAAAAAAATATTTCACAATTTTTTCCACAAAAAGAATCACGAAAAATCGAAACAAAAACTCGTTCTTTTTCACTCAATTTTCCTCCATTATAAATCTAAATTTTAAAAGAAAAAAGAAAACTTTTTACCAAAAAAATCAAACGCGACAAATTATCTAATAAAAATACCATTTGATAATATACACGCGCCATCGGTAAAGTACGTAGCGTAGCGCTTACAACTGGCACGGACTTGTGGTTACTGAATTATGACTGTAGGTACATACCGTGGACACAGACTGCTGTATCTACCTAGCCTACTAACCAATTTATGCTGCGTTTCAAAACTGAAAACGTGCACGTTGTGATTGATTTTAATTTATTGACATTAAAAGAAAAATTTCGGTAGTGAGAAACGTAAATTACTTGATGTGAGAAAATACATCGACACATTTATGAAAAAAAAAAAATGCTTTTGAAAGGTGCATTTTGTTCTTCATAATCTAATTAACTACATAGTTCATTACTATATTATTAATTAAACAAATCGTTAGATAGGTAATGGTTATTTTATCAATTGCATAATTTAGTATTTTCTCATGCGGAAATTCCAGCAATTTTGTATTGTTTTATGAAACCAGAACCAACAATATGATATCATGGTATAGTTTGTATTTAATAAAAATAATATATCCGTTAATATATTTGATACCACTTGATGCCAATCAATAACTATTATTATTGCAAGATTGCAAGTTGCCGTCAGCCTTTTAATTGTAAATTAGTCCATTTAATTCAAACTAATTAGCCCCATTACCACCTTTGGAGACTATCTTTAGGCAGTTGGATCAAGGTCTCGTATTGTTAAAAGGTTCCTCTCTCTGGAGCCCTGATCACCGGTAGCTTAAACTTTATTTCTAGTTTTCTAAGACTTTTTGGAATTTATTGATATTTTTCTAAAAATAAAAAGTCAATTTTTAACAAACAATTATCAGTTTTCCTCTATTGACTCAACTTTTCTGGGAAAACCATAGGTATTTTTACAAAAATAGATTTTGTCTCATACCGCGGTGTGTCGTGAAAAGTGACTAACTGTTTTTTTTTTTTTAATATCAAGGGCCAGACAGTTTTCAATGTGCTAATAATAATACGATCACTGAACCGTCTACGTGATTACGTCATTAATGCATAGCAAAGGTAGAGTAGTGGTGGCCCAGTGGTAACGGCCCTGACTTCGACGAGTCGTAGGTCGTGGGTTCGAACCTAGGTGCACGCTTTACTTTGTGTAAATAATTTCATCACCACTGTTCTCAAAACAGTGAAGAAACCGGCATGTCCTAGAACCATAAATTCGAAGACATGTGACTTCTTCCAATCCACACACTACTTGGTAGATTACAGCCCATTCTCTCACGAGAAGAAGCCTGTATCCCAGCAGTGGGAACATAATAGGCTGATTATGCTATAGCAAAGGCCTCTTCTTATATAGAGAACTATTTTTGACGATTTCAGACCATTAAAAGTCCAGAGGGCCTAGACATAGTGACACTATCAGTGATAACGATGATGGAAACGTCAAAAATATATGGGACTGTCATAAGGTACAATTCCGTAGCCGACCGGCGACCGCAGGCGGCAATTGCAGGCGACGACACGACTGATTTCTATGAATTTCTATGAAATACCTTCCGACTTAGCTGACGACACATCGTCTTTATAGAAACAAGTCGTGTCGCGGCGACACGTCGCCTGCAGTTGCCGCCTGCGGTCGGGTACGAAATTGTATCTATAAGCTACCCAAATGCTTATTTGTAGAAATACGAGCAACTTTGAAAGTGATAGCCACAGCCATTTGCCGGGGCCCTCTGGTTTTCCTCGCAATATTTTTCTTGTCCTTAATATCCATTTAAAGACAAAAAAGTGTTAATACCTCTTTTTAAGCGCATCCTGAGTAGGTTACTGGTTAGCCTCATTATCAAACTTGCTGACTTTCTCATCTTTGACCAAAATCAAAGCATTTATTCAGGCACTCTTGAATTGTAAAGTAGTCGGTCAATCAGAAAGCTGAAGATAGTTGCCCATTCCAAATTGTACTAGGTTCCTATGGAGAAGAACGGGCAAGAAACTCCATGGACACTCTTTTAAATAAAAATATTGGTTACATCATTGAAATAGCTATGTATTTTCTCAAATCTCCTCCCGAGAGCGGTTATTTTCATAGGTACCATCGAAGAAACCCATACCTAAGCAAATCGAAAACAAAATCCCGTGCACACGACCCTTTTTTTTTCGTAGGTAACCGTTTCTACATCGGCCGAGCGCTGCAAGCAGAAATAGTCCTTACGGTGTATAGGTATGGGTTTCTTCGATGGTACGTCATTACAATGCCGTCATAGTCACTATTACAGAAGCACACCCACTTTTTTACAATGACGGTCATCGTGTTTTAGTGACGTCATCTCAATTTAAATTGGATCAATTTAGGCTTGATTCCTACGACCAGACTGACGCACGGAGACACTTTGCAAACACGAAAGAATATGGGACGCTGACCGCAATTGTACAACCTTCATTTGTTTGAGTCAGCACATTCCTCCTAACTATAGTATCTATAACAATGCATCACGCCAGCATTCCCCGAAGGAATGAGCAGAGGTATTCCCGATTCGTCACTCACAAACATCTACATTATCCCCCGTTAGTGAGTATTAGAGAGTGAACTTATTGCTACTTACCGGGCAGAAATTCAGACAGACAGAGAAATTCCTAATAACACTCTGCCCGAACTGGGAATTGAACCCGACCGGCGTCGATCTACAGTCGCGGTTACAACTAACAAGACAGTCATGCTTTAAAACATACCAAGTATTCGAATTACCTACTCGTCACTTGACCGGCACGTGGCAAGTTAACATAAATTTTATCATAATTAATCACTGTCAGGTTTATCGATTGCATATCGCAGGAATTTTGATAATACGTCTATCTATTTTTGTGACTAAAGTTTTCACCATTCGTCATTTTCGTCATTATTAAAAAGTTGCTCTTCTACAATTTCTCCTATATCGTGTACAGCCCCGTCTATTTTGTAAAAATCTCAGTGTGAAAACTTACTTGAAGTGAGCTTGGAATAAGTCTTGTCAATAGTGTCGGTGCCTAGGTGGAATGGCAGCTCACTTCACCTTCACCACAGTTTTCAAGGTATTTTTTTACAGAATAGGCGTTCTGGTGAGTTTATGGCTCCCACACACAAATACCTACTCAAAATACAAACATGCAAATCTCAAATTCAATCACTTGAAATATGTAGGCCACCCAAAATTATTATCGTTTGCGAATATCGAACCTGCGACCCGTACAGCAAAGAGACTTTAGCCACTGAGCCAGCCATTTCATTGAAATTAATTCAAGGAGATTCCACAAAATCGTTTTTCGTGAATATCCTAGTATCATATTTTCAAACAAAGCAAAGGGTTATTGGGTTTTTCTATCTGGAATTTCTCAGTAGCAGCTCGGAGTCTGGATTTGTGCCCGGTTGATGGTAATAGGCTCGCCCCCTATTACATGGGACTTAAACATAACTGGCGAAATGTGGGTGTACCTGCTACAGGTACACCTCTGCCCAACCCTTCGGGGAACAAGACGTGATTTTATGTAATATTTTCAAACATTACCTCTGTTAAAATATAGAAAAGCCATTACAAGTTTTAAATCAAATTATGTAAATTAACGATGGAAAACTTTTGAGATTGGTTGACCGCGCACATGGACAGCGTTGTGAACTATTACAGATTACTCAGTAATTACTAAACACAAGCTCAAATAAGCGTTATTTCTAATCTTCATGAGAAATCATAGAATCTCTTCATCCACGATCGGTAACACATGTTTCATATATATGAATATTAAGCGCTGATTGCAAACGCGTGTAAAATAAATAGGTATTGCATCTTATTGCATCTAGTGAGATTGGGAATACACTTCAACAGTACAGTTTGTACCCACTAGGCATATCTGTCAGAGGAATCGTGGCTAAATAATAACAGCCGCACGCAATCTTCAAGGTTAAGCAAAACTTGGCGAGGTCGGTCCGTGGATGGGTGACCATCCATAACATAATTATTGAGACCTCTCCTGGCTGTCGTTCGTAGATCTTTGACAGTCGTTACGGGTCGTCAGAAGCCCGAAAGTCTGACATCTAGTCTTGCCAAGGGACATCGTGTTACCTAGTAACTGGGTTGTGAAGGTTAGATAGGCAGTCGCTTCATGTAAAATACTGGTATCTAATTGCATCTGGTTAGACTGGAAGCCGACCCCAACATAGTTGGGAAAAAGCTGATTGGTCGAGGTATATCTTTTAGATAAGTTAACAGAAACTAATCCGGATGACAGTTTCTGGAAGCTCAATTTAATCTTCTTTTTGTTTGACAAATCAGTACCTAACATGAGCTGTTAGCAGTAGATTTACCTTCTTACCAGAGGCTCGATCAGGTTTTCAGGAACTGAGGATTATAAAAAAAACATTACTCTCCTTTTTTGGGCAGTCGTGTAAAAATGATACTGGCCCACCCATATTATATCTAAAAATACCATTTCAGACACTACATGGTCCTCATATGACTTGACCAAGATTTTGTCTGGACTTTAAAAGAGACTGCGACCTTAGTATATTTCACCATTTCTTCTTAGAGCCCAGTCAAGTAGGAAATGTCGACTCCATGTATCTTATATTACGTGTAAAAGTGATTCCGATATCCTATTTACAGAATAAACAATTTCATTTCATTTCTTAAATAACTGCAAGAACTAGTAGGTATTGTCTTGTATTGGGCAGATACAAATTGCTTTGAAACTTTAGACTTGAACCCGTTACCCGAACGTTCTGCTAGAAAGCTCTATAATTTATCACAACGTAATCATCCATCAAAGATTTTAATCAGAATATACTTCGGGAACATCTCTTCCTAAATCTAAAACTATTAAACTAATTATTATTATTTTTCTTTTGCAGGCTGTAACTAAATACTCAACAAGCGACATCTATTATCGAATAGCAACAATGATGAACTCACTTTCGCTACTCGCCGCTCTCTTAGTGTCGCTGCTGTGCACTTTCGCGAGTGCACACGTTGCGGATAGCAGAAAAGGATTAGACAACAATATACAACCTAATGGTAAGTTATTTTAATTTCATATTTATCTACTTCATTTTTGATCATTCTTCAATTAATCAGCGCTTGACGTAAATTGACGTAATTTTAGTAGGCAAGTTTTAAATCACGTCTAAACTTGTATGGAGTAGTGACAGGCGCTGATTAATTTGATAGGACTAAACTAAAATTTATCTTCTGTCCTTTTCTTAATTAAATAGAAAGAAAAAGATGCACTGAACTTAAATTTAGTTTAGTTTGTGAACAAGGGAATCGGCACCAGTGTTACTTCCGCATTTAATATACTACTATACTCCGTTTGAAATAAGATTAGACATTTAAACAAACCTTTTTTACAGTCCGTTCAACCGATTTTGACTTCTATACCGTAGGCATAAAGATGGCATTAAAAGCAAAAAAAGTGGTTACAAACCAACTGTTTACTGCAGCTGTCATTTGTCATGCTGCCATCGCAATAGAAGTCAAAATCGGTTGAACAGACTGTAAAAAAGGTTTAGTTAAATGTCTAATCTTATTTCAAACGGAGTATAGCTGTTGCCCGCTATTTCGTCTGCAATCCAGGATGAAAAGTAGCCTATATCCTTCTCCAGGTCATGGTCTATCCTTGTGCCAAATATCATCCAAATCCGTTTAGCCGTTTTAGCGTGAAAGCGTAACAAACAAACGAATTCACTTTCGCATTTATACTTCATAAGTTAGGATATACCAACATATTAGTAAAGATTTAGCGTAATGTCTGAGAGATATTTCTCGACGGCATCTGAAACCAAGTCAGAGGCCCATGGGCGGCTTTAAAACTCTGATAAGAGCGTCATTATTTTTACTAACAAGGCAGATTGTGCCAGCAACTTATGACAGATTTAACTTATCAAAACCTTCTGAATATTATTACCCTTCTTACTAATGGGAAGGTAATGATAATGACAAACGCCCAGCACAAGTAAAAAAGGGGTCAAAAAATTTAAATCGTATTCAGAAGGCGCCTATATGAAATCATCGCCATTTTCACGAGAATTTCGTATTGATTTATTCTGAATAATTTGACTTTTATGACTTCCCTGTCGCCATGTTGTGAGTTGAGCTCTTTAGGAATTGGAACCGTGACTATGGTATATAGGGGCTTGATATGAAACGGTAGCATCGTGGAGTAACCAGATTTAGGATGAGCTTTATAACTGTTATAATACAAGTTCCAAGCTTGTAGCTTGAGCTTAGTCCTCTTCCAATGACGCCTCTTAGCGTTAACTAGATTGAACTTTATTTAAATCTTCCTTCATCATCATCATGATTTCCGCCGAAAAATGTATTTAGGTAGGTATGTAAATCCAATACATCCAGTTATAGCCGTCTTGCCCCAGAAATATTGTAGATGATTTAATTTGTAAGTGAGTAAAACGAAGCGACATAAGTGAAAGTAGAAAAAATCGTAACCTACTCGTTTATTTCCTATTTTTCATTTTATACATTACCATAATTTTTAATACCAAAGTATTACAACTCAATGATTCCACATATTTATCTTTGAATCATACTGTAGTTCCTACGGTAAAACTATTCTCATATTTATATACCGAATAAGATAATATTTTAAATATTATATTATAAATCAAACGTTGTCCCCAAAAATGGCCTCACATTTAAGTGACATTTCTACATTGAAATCAAAATGGATATATCACAAATTTCAACAAAAAATGCTAAAATAAAAACTGTTTTATTCAGAACTTGGCGAGAGATACGAAAACTTTAAATATTCTCTGAAATGATTGATTATACTTTGTAATGGCTTGACTGTAGACTGACCAGGTTTGCAATTCAATCGATTTATCGGCTCCAACCGTACGATATACTTATGTGTATAATATTATACCAACATCTGGGCATTATTCTTTATATTATTTGAATGTCAAATTTTTTGTCTGCCCCAATATTATGTGACATGAATATTTTTGCGATCAGTTTTTTGTTACAGTGTCCTTTGTGAGATTTTTTTAAATCCGGTTATTAGCTTACATACAAATTAAGTATACATAAATTAATGTGTAATTGCTTAATTTGTGTGTAATTTTAAAGGTTTAGGTCGTTGAGACACATTTAAACAATTATTGGGTCAAAATCAACACTACATTAAGATTAAGACAGTGCAGCTATGAGATCGCAATACCAGAATCTATTATGCACGGGCGTATTTAAAACTAGCTTATTAAAAAAAAATTGATTTGTATGGCTCCTGTAATCTTTAGTAAATTACCTGACCAAATTAAAAACTTACCGTTACAAAAATTAAAAAAACGTTTCACAGAATTACTTGTAGATAAATGTTATTATTCTGTGCAGGATTTCTTAAATGATAATTTTTGTAATATATTATCTTCATTATCTGGGGTGTGGAGGTCAGATAGGCAGTCGCTCTATGTAAAATACTGGTATTCAGCTGCATCCGGTTAGACTGGAAGCCGACCCCAATAAACTTGGGAAAAGGCTAGGCAGAACATTATCTTCATTATCCTCTACTTTGTATTACATTTGCATGCTATAATAAGACAGAATGTACATGGATCCTATATACAGGGTGTTTGGCAGAACGTTGAACATACGAAAATGGTGGATAGGTGGGGGCTACTTACTCAGCCCTAATTTATTTGGCCCTGGCCCCCTGGATATTCTTTTTTTTTAATGCAAGTTGAAATTAAGATTCAAGTATTTTTTACATCTTTCTGTAAGTTTGAGGACTCATAACTTTTTTTCTAGCTAACATCTGAATAAAGCAATAATATTATAAGAATCTGCCAACATTAAAGATTTAAAAAAAAACACAAAAATATTGCCTATTTTACCCATTTTTAATAAAAATTACACTTTAAAGTTAAGAAAGTGGTGAAACCAGAAGAAAGAAAAAATTTTTTTTTTTAATTTCCATGGGGCCAGGGCCAAATAAATTAGGGCTGAGTAAGTAGCAGATGACCCCACCTATCCACTATTTTCGTATGTTCAACGTTCTGCCAAACAGCCTGTATATGATTTAACAACTTATTTTTATGTACCTACATTCTAAGCAAATAAAGACCTATTCGATTCTATTCTACTCCTATCGATACTTTCATTTGCAAATATTAGGGGTTTAATATCCTTGAGAAGTTTTAAGAATCACATACAGTAAATCATATATAAAAAGTGCTAAGGTCACCTTCACGATGACGATGACATCATCGTTCCCATCACTCAGCCGAAATGCATTCACAGCTGAGCAAGGATCTCCTTCAAGCTTCGCTACAACCAACTGTCATATGCTTCATGTATTAGGCTATCAAACTACTAATTATTATCTTCAGACATTCTTAAAAACCTCATCCACTTGCTGGAATGTCAAAACTCCCCATTTACCTACATTTCTGAGGATCTAATCTAAATTAACGTGACAACTGGAACTAGGAAATAAGACTTCTTCTACAACCGCAACCTTTCTTCATTCTAGTAGTGACCCCCAAAAGGCGTCACCTCCGCGACATGGTCCGCATCAGGACCGCGCCCCCAGAGACTGTCCAGTTCGAGCCAGGGACCCGACTGGTGTTAGAATGTGAGGTACTCGGCAAACCGGCGCCCTCCGTGCAGTGGCTGAAGAATGGAGAGCCTGTTGTTGATGTGAGTTTTAACTGGAAAATGTACAAAAAAAAAATTGTAAATAGTCTTGATATACCTATAAACCTCAAATAGTTTCGTCGTTTCACTGATATTTGACATTCATATCGAGGTAAAGTGCCCATGTAGGTTTTTAAAAAGGGAAATATTTTGATTATGAATCCTTGTATCGAATTTTTGGTCCATTTGAAATGCATACCAACTAAGATGAAAGAAAGAAAGAAAGAAAGAAAGAAAATAAATTTATTTGACACAGGTTAAGGCACACAGTTTTCAAAAACAAAAAAAAAAAACAGGAAAAAGCAAAGAAAGTTTAAAACAGTATTGTGTGCCTCACGGCTGCGACAAATAGGCCCAGTTCAGCATAAATGCCAGACAACTAGTGCCTGACGCTGGTTTTCAACTGAACCTTCTGAGCCTGAAACTCAAAAAGGTTGTCAGTAATTACTGTTATTATAATTTTAATCTAATTGATATTTAATGTATTTTTCAGTACGATGTGGAAAGCAACGACATCTTGCCCGCTGACCCCTCAAGCTTCGCTCAGCTGGACAGCAAACTAATCGTGACGTCATCGAACAACGGTGACGTTTTCACGTGTGTAGCCACCTCTGCGCTTAATCGGAAAACTGCTTCGACGACTGTTTTTACTGTTGAAGGTAACTATTTTTTATTTTAACAGTATTTATAAGTTTAACGCCCGATTTCTGGAACGAAAATCAAAACAAAAATTAGCTAACAATTGTCAAGTGCGTGTAAACATTGGTTAAATAAATTATCATTAGCTAATCGCATCATTTGACTTGCTTTAAATTTTGACGCATTGATAATTTTCGTTCTCTAAACCGGACATAACTGTAGTTAGCTTTGTTGTCAGCATCGAAATAATATAAAATAATAAATAACATCATTTTCCAAGCTTGAAATTACCGTTTCAATAATTGAAATCAACCCCATCTACGTACATTTGTAGCAATCAATAGTATCTGTAGTTCCACTACTCGATAACAGATGGCGCTGTCTGTAATCACTTCTAAAGTTTAATACTTTTAATTTTTTTGTATTTTATTGTGGTATTTAATATCATATTGTTTGTGTTTGAACTTTTTTTTATGGTATTTAATCTTTCTTTCCAGGAAGCGAAGAAGAAAACCTCCTAACCCTACAGAAACTATTCCGTATGCCAACGAAACCAGTGATCACTTCTTACTTCACGAACATCTTCCAAAACATTGGTTCTGATGTCATCCTGCCATGCCGAGTGGACAGCTTCAGCAAGTCCCAGGTCTTCTGGCAAGATAATAATGACGAGCTCGTGTTTGGAAACTCTAGGATACGGGTAAGGAGAAAATACAATATTTTTCACCTACTATACACAATATTATGAAAAAGCAATATCAAAGTAAATTATGACAAACCATTTTTATTTATTTTAGTTTCCAAGTTGGCTGAAACTAATAAATTATCATAGCACTGCAACCTCTTTGTTGCTCATTGTCGTTAACGAAAAATAGATGGCGCTGCTTTACTCAAATAATGGACCTTTTTCCAAATAACTATGTATTTTCAGTCAAATTGAAATCAGTGATGATTTTCATAATAATTTATTTCCAAAAATCTTTTTTAAAACGATCCCCAAGACAGAATACATATATACTGTGAATATTTTCCTAATAATTTTCTTTCCCCAACAGGTACTGCCCTCTGGCGACCTCCTCATCAACCCCCTGCTATGGACGGATATGGGCAACTTCACCTGCATAGCTAAGAACATGTACGGCAAGGACATACAGCCAACCTTCGTTTACCCTCTTAGACCATCCAAAGTATAATGGTGAGTTTTTATTAATATTTTTTCTAAATGGTGAAGGAAATAACTTGAAGATACATGCATGTCCTAGAACCAAAAATACGAAGACATTTGTGATATCTACCAACTAGCACTGGGCCTTTTTTTTTGGGTGGTAAATGATCAAATAACTTCTCCAGCTCTGGGCGGAGCGGGAGGGCGTGTCAGACTCTTACTGACTAAAACCCACCCGCGTTCCTTCAGTTGCCATGTTGCCGGGGGCCACGATTTCCCTTTCGGTTTTATTCGCACCCCCGACAGGCATCAGCCCTAGCGGACCCCGTCAATTCTGCTGACATCTCTTTGAGGCGCGCGTGGAACACAACGCGCCGTCGACCCGGGCTTGGTCCTTATCGGACGGCCATTGCTCACCATCCGCAAGCCCGCGCCTACGGTGGGGCCCACATGGAGGATTACGGCTCACTCTCTCTCTTACAGAGAGGAGGTCTGTGTCCCAGCAGTGGGATCGTTGTAGGCTCATTGAATACTTATGCTTTTTAAAAATGGCTTCTACGCCAGAACCAACCAAGCTCCTTGTACAAGATTTCATCCGAAAAAGTACCAGGTGCAATTGGCTTCCATTCTGCAAATATGCGGATGTACACCATTGCGTGTATGTTATCTGTAATAATACAGAACTTAAAAAAAAAAATGTGTGCAATTCACACGTGGTAGAAGTGAAACCTTCAAAAATTTCTATCTCATTTTCTCCCACGTTAAATCTTATGAATTTATGTGTCTGTCTCTTTTTACTGTCGCTTTTTCGTTTCATCGACTTTCAAATCACAACGATGCTAAAGAAGTTTTCACTTCAAAAATCTCTTTGGTCTAGTGATCGCAAGCGCTACTATTGAGCATGAAAGAAGGTCCTGGGTTCGACTCCCAGATCGGGCAAAGTTTTATTGGGTTTTTCCATCTGGAATTTCGCAGTAGCAGCCCGGAGTCTGGATTTGTGCCCGGTTGTTGGCAATAGGCTCGCCGCCTATTACAAGGGCTTTAAAAATAACTGGCGAAATTTGGGTACACCTCTGCCTAACCCTTCGAAAATTACAGAAGTGATATTAAGTTATGTTACATTATTAATAAGGTTATTATTTCTTTGTTACAGCGCAAAAACATCAACATTGTGACAAGAAACGTTATACCCGCCGATTTAATCTCGATGTTCCTATTATTAAGTGACGTTTAATAACTTAACTTATTGTTAGCCCCTAAGTTATAATGTATACAAAAAAGTAATATAAGTACTTAATATATTTAAAAAAACCTTATTTGTAGGCCATAAAGAATTTCAGCCGCGTCTTGAAGATGACAAAAAAAGAATTAAGAAAATTTAATAGAATATCTGAACTATACAATAGTGACAGTTTTATCGAAATTTGATGAGCAGTTTTTGAGAAAATGTATACCAAACAAAATCAAAAATTCATTTAATCAAACTAGGCAGAAAATAAACACTTTTCGAACGTCAAAATTACATAAGACAGTCCCCCGGCACGCCCGCCCTTCACCACTTCCTAGTGCTTTAGCTGGGAAGAAGAAGTGGCGCAACAAACTCCCCAGCAGCACAGCTGTCTGTTCAGTTAGAAAAACTTGATTCAACAAATCTGAATTGCTATTATTATCATTATTTCAACAATCAATGAATTTATTTATTTGATAAAAACTATTTAAAATGGTTCAGGGACTTATTAAACTTGACAGAATGAAAAAAACAACAGATATTTTTTTATTTGTATTTTGTCTGATTTTGCGACTGGATTTTAAGATGTTAAGTTATTATTTTGTGATTTTATTTTTTAAGGTTATTTTGTACATACATACAGTTATATTATATAATTATATATTGTACAGTTGGCAGCATTTGTGATCGATTTTGTTGACTTACTTAAATTACACACTTATTTATTTTTTTACTTCAATCATATTTTAAAATAATGGTATTAATATTTACTTACGGCTTCACGTCATCAACAATTTTGCCATATTTCTGCATTCCTCCTAAATTCTTGGATTAGAAATTCCATTTCTGTTCTGCTGACTGTACTTAGAATAAAAACTTGATGTGAATACATACGATCTCTGTGATTTTTGAAATAAATGTTTTATTATTACACAATTTTGTGGTACTTTTATTAAGTTCTACCTATATATATTATTATAATAGACAGGGGGAAAAGGCACCATTAGGTTACCTATTTTCATTTCATATTTTTATTTTTTTTAACCCGTACTGTCCCACTGCTGGGCAAAGGTCTCCCCATACTTCGCCATGCGTCTTTGTCTGCTGCCTTTTCTGGCCAAGCAGTCAAGAAAGAGTCTAGGTCGTCGCGCCAGCGTTTCTTAGGCCTGCCTCGGTGACGACTACCGTCTTCAGGTACCCACTGCGTGACGACCCTGGCTCATCTGTCCTGATGCATCTGTACGTATGGCCCGCCCAGTCCCATTTCAGCCTTGCGGTCTTATCTCCATCATCAGCGTCTTCGAGCGTATTACTGTGTTGCGAATTCGATCCGTTAGTTTTATGTTCAAAATGCTACGCTCCATCGCTCTTTAGCAAACCTTGAGTTTGGACTTCTGAGCCTCGGTCAAAGACCAAGTTTGAGCACCATAGGTTAGAATAGAATATTTTATAATTATATAATTACATTTCGTAATTATATGGTAAAATAAAATAGATCTCCAAAAGATCACTAGCCTTAATCAATTGGTCAGACGAAGTATCATTATCTTATGAGTCTTATTTACAGGATTGGTGAACGTCACAATTATCATAATCAGCCTATAATGTTCCCACTGCTGGGACACAGGCCTCCTCTCTGTGAGAGGGAGTGGGCCGTAATCCACCACGCGGGCCCAGTGCGGGTTGGTAGATGTCACATGTCTTCTAATTTTTGGTTTTAGGACATGCCGGTTTCCTCACGATGTTTTCCTTCACCGTTTTGAGAGCAGCGGTAATGAAATTATTTACACACAGTAAAGCGCTTTTCTGAGTTCGAACCTACGACCTACAACTCGCGTAAGTCGCAGCTGTTACCACTGGGCCACCACTATTAGCAAACAAAAAATAGGTAGGAGTTTTCTAATCCTGTTTGCTTAACATGTGGATAATTTTACTAATCTTAGGAATTTCAAACTGAAATGGTTGCAGTCTTGTGGTTTTCATGTCGCAAATTGTGGTGGTTTTGTTTCAGAATATTTGCTGTTTCTAAAACAATGATTAAGTGGTGAAGTGCAATAGCTATTCATTCTAGATTACCTTCCGTATGAAATTCAAGAAAAAGGTACCTACTAGATGCCATTAAATACTGCTACTCCGTAAAATATCCATATTTTAAGAATAAACGAGTAAAATACAATAGACGTGGATATATTTAGTAACCTGTTCCGCTTAGCTATTTCTAAAGAGCCATAAAATAAATCGACACGTGTTTCACATCTCAACGAGGCATCCTCAGGATGATGATTGACTTGTCGCGAACCAGAACACGGCGTGTTGCCACACCGAGCGCTGAACGCAGAGACGCGTTCGGTGTGGCAACACGCTAAATATATCCATGTCTATTAAAAAAAAATACAAGACAGAGCGCTGCGAACAATACAGTGAAGCATGTCACAACTACACCTCCGCTCTGTGCATACACGCTCACACGCACGAATGTACAACCATTTACAATGACGCTACAATCAAACTACACCTCACTAAGTGCACGTATGTTTCCGAAACCGGCCTCACGTCACTGTTGACAGCGCTCTGTCTTGGTTTTTTATTTGGTCTGAGGTCGTGTGGATGTTTTTCTCTTGCATCATAGTAGAAAATATGGCTAAGTAATAACAGCTGCACGGGTCGATCGATCAGGTTAAGCTACGCTTGCCGCGGTTGGTCCGTGGATGGGTGACCATCTTTACATACCAAGTCCCCTCCGTGCCTCGGAAAGCACGTTAAGCCGTTCGTCCCGGCTGTCATTTGTAGATCTTTGACAGTCGTTACGGGTAGTTAGAAGCCCAAAAAGTCTGACAACCAGTCTTACCAAGGGGTATCGTGTTACCTAGTCACTAGGTTGTGGAGGTCAGATAGGCAGTCGCTCCATGTAAAATACTGGTATTCAGCTGCATCCGGTTAGACTGGAAGCCGACCCCAACATAGTTGGGAAAAGGCTAGGCAGATGTTGATCATAGTAGAAAACACATGTGCATAAATGAGAAGTTCATATTTTTCTTTTACTTGGGTACCTCCCTCAAAATTTCTGTATAGAAAACGTTTTCGCAAACTTTATTCACTTTTTGATGCAGTCCAAATCGATCGATCCCGCTTATTATATATAAATTTAGCCACGGGTCCCTCGATAATAATCGAGATTATTAATAATAACGTCATGTCGCAACACTGCATTCGTTTACCCGAAGGTTAACGAGGTGACTGCACCAATTCTCGTCCAACCTTTCTAATAAGTGATGGTCCTTTGAGTTCAGTGAGCGGCTGTGATTATGCGGTTACTTAATAGGTGCCTCTACCTTAGCTCATTATGTTATGTGGAGTATAAAATTGTATGTGAGACGTTGTGGTTTGTGGTCTATGAAAATTGTAATGTTGACAACCCAGACCAAGCTTGGTATTCCGTAACAATATAAATTTTTTCAAAAGTAAAGAAGTAACATTAAAATAAGCTCTTTGACAGCTTTATCAATCATTCTGCATAGGCTCCAGAACCAATCAATCTCCTTGTACAAGTTTTCCCCCGAAAAAATACTAGGTAGGTACCAATCAACCCGCCAAGCCCTTTCTTAGTTATGTTGGGGTCGGCTTCCAGTCTAACCGGATGCAGCTGAATACCAGTATTTTACATGGAGCGACTACCTATCTGACCTTCACAACCCAGTTACTGGGTAATACGATACCCGTTGTTAAGACTGGTTGTCAGACTTTCGGGCTTCTGATGACCCGTAACGACTGTCAAAGATCCACGAATGACAGCCGGGACCAACGGGTTAACGTGCTTTCCGAGGCATGGAGGAGTCTCGGTATGTAAAGATGGTCATCCACGGACCAAGCATAGCTTAACCTGATGGACCGACCCGTGCGGTTGATATTACTTAGCTACAAGCTTACACACACACCACACAGCCACAGCCACAGCTTTGCTTTGACAGCTTCATGTACGCATATAAAACTTTATCAGTTAAGTACCTATCAGGGCCAACTTGACGTTTTCAGAGTGGCCAAAAAGTGTTTAGGTGGCTACACATTTTTAGGGTTCCGACTTTAAAAGGAAAAACGGAACCTTTATAAGATCACTTTCTTGTCCGTCTCGTCTAAGAGGTTTTTACCCGACTGCCCCAGAAGGAGGGTAATGTTTTTCGATAATATGTATGTAGTTATGTCTATTTCTTTGGCACGCTCTGTAGCCTAAACGGCTTGATGGATTTTAACATGTGAGGTGTCGTTAGATTCGTATTAATTATAGGAGTGTCATAGGCTATAATATAATATTATATATTGCATCTGCAAATATAAAA
This sequence comes from Agrochola lychnidis, assembly GCA_963680765.1. Classification (NCBI taxonomy): domain Eukaryota; kingdom Metazoa; phylum Arthropoda; class Insecta; order Lepidoptera; family Noctuidae; genus Agrochola; species Agrochola lychnidis. Next base: position 18,191,470 of record OY796872.1, read on the forward strand.
AAGGGGTAAGTATAAAAAAATATACATTATTAGTACCAAATAAAAGCTAATAATGAGTCAATATACCTATATTATTTTAATAAAACTAATAAGCTTAAAATAAAATTAAAAAATTAAAAAACAAAAAACCCGACTGCAAAAACACATAACTGAAAAGAGAAAAACAAGCATTATCTTATATATAAAATTCTCGTGTCACAATGATAGTTACCTTACTCCTCCGAAACGGCTTTACTGATTTTTACCAAATTTTATATGCATATTCAGTAGGTCTAAGAATCGGCTACTATCTATTTTTTATACCCCTAAGTGATAAGGGTTGTCCACCCCAACAAATAATTGGCAAAACAACGATTGCCGGGGTCAGCTAGTAATCTATAGAATTTTGGCATTGCAGGCGGGACAAAAAAAACTTACACCATCATTTCAGGTTATGGTTTGTCCCGTCTGCAATACCAAAATTCTATAGATTATAATGCTTGTTTTTCTCTTTTCAGTTGTGTTTCTGCAGTCGGGATGTTTTTTATTTATTTTTTTATTTCAAGCTTTTTGTTTTATGTTTTTCGGTTTTTTGTTTTTAATTTTTTTTTTTTTTTGTAGTTATTCTTACAAGTGTTTATTTATTTATTTTAAATAGAACGGCCGAAGCCAGTTACGCTACATAAACATATATCGTAATTTATTGAACACAGTCATGCATTCTTCTCACAAAAATTCAAACTTTCTGACAATATCATCTTCAATTCATTCACAAACATATCAAGATCTATGTTTAATCTGTGTTATGCTCAGTGACTCGGTCATAGCGAGTCGGACTTGTACATACACGAAGGGTTCCTTTTTTTTTTTAGGTAAGGCGTCTCGTTGTTGAACTCTGAGATCATGACTACTTAACCGGGCTTTCCTGTGGGTGCCTTAAGCTATTACACTTAAAACCTCCAGCCAGGGGCTATTCAACTATGCTAATTAAAATTAGGTGAACGCTCGCTAAGGGCACCCCCTGTGGGGTACGAACCTCGGCTTAGGGCGTCAACCGGAGGGAGGACATCAAGGATGGGACGAGCTGGAAAGGGTTCCGTGCCGTACCTATTAAGATCGAGCAAAAAACGCCGAAAGAAACACATTTCTTGTATGGTTACGTACGTTATTAACTTTATTTAATTTTTATTATGTGTTGTTATAGCGGTAATAGAAATACATAATCTGAAATTTCAACCATCTATTCTATTACGGTTCATGAGCAGCCCGCTGACAGACAGACGGACGGACAGCGGAGGCTTAGTAATAGGGTTCCGTTTGGCACTCTTTGGGTACGGAACACTAAAAAGTGATTTCAGCTCTCACAAAGGTTAATAATTAAACTATAGGTAGTACAGCTTAATTATTGACTGTCAATGTGCTAGAAGTATACCCTTATAATAATAATAATAAATAATTTATTTCCAAAAGTAAATTACAAAGTAGTCATGCGCAGCATTTACAGCTTAGGACTTACAAGTGCACAGAAATTTGATCAATGACCCCCATGCTAGGTGGAACCTGTGTTACAGGGGTCATCCATCCGTTCATTATACATAAATTACTGGTAAGTAAATAGTACTTATTTTTAGGGGTACAATTATGTAATTTAATTTTAGTGTAAAAAGTATATGGTACGTGCGTGTGTGAGTGTATGTGGAGGGTGTGTTTGTATGTGTATGAGTGAGTGTGTGTGAGGGTGTGTGTTTAGAGTGGTTGGTCATGTATATTGCGATTTTAATAGGTAGGATTTTATCAAGTGTACCTACTTACATAGACAAATCACTAGTATTCCAGTGATTGCACACGTTCTTATCACGAATGACAACAGCCTTGCCAACTCCCCAGATGTTCAAGTGTGAGGTATTCACAATTCAGTATGAATAGCTAACAGTCGTGCGGAAGAAAGCCGCGCCTGCGCCGGCGTCGATAGCGAGCCAAGGTAACGGCAGACGAACTTACGAGCACAGAATATTGGGAGGCGTGGAGACGGTAACTTGTGACGATGAGGATATAGCGGTATGAGAAATATGTTAGAAAGTTTCTCATCCACCAAAGAAAAGGGAGGATCCTCCGAACAGACGGGTGTTGTGACTATTGGACTACTAGGTACGGAACGATTGATGTCAGGCTATCTATATGTCGTGGCCAAATCTTAAAATTGATCATTTCATGAAATGATCGACCATTTCATGAAATAGTTGCATTTAATGAAATAGAACTTCGACCGCTGGCCACATCGTGATGTGGTCTGGCCAGATCATTGAACACTCAACGTTTGACGATATGCACTGTGTATGCACGACTACTTTATGATGTGGCCAAACGTCAACTGACGTATCATTAAACGTTGACGTTAAAACGATACGGTCAATATAAGCAAGCCATTTCATGAAACACAACCATTTGATGAAATGGTCGATCATTTCATGAAATGGTCAATCATTTCATGAAATGATCAATTCTAAGATCTGGCCACGACATATACTTATACATATACTAGGTACAATAATATTATACCTGAAGAGGTGAAATTTGTTTGTTTATTTGTTTGTTTGTGTGTAAGTTTGTATGTAGGGTGGAATTTCCGGAACTACCAGTCGGATTTGAAAAATTATTTTTGCATTGCATAGCCCAATTCTCAAGGAAGGCTATGTAATATCACGCTATGACCCTTAAGAGCCGAGCAGAAAGAAAAATAGTCAGAATGAACACTAAGTGAAAACAAAGTACCTAGAGCGAGCGGGCGATGGAATGCGATGCGGTGGGTCGGGGGCCGAAATTTAAAAAACTAGTTATACACATACTAGTCGCACATAGTGCAGGATTCATGTGACGTCAGGTTATTGATGTGTAGTTCGCAAATCGCATGTGCCGTTGTAGATGCTGCCACGAGGAATCAGGACTTAAGGAACAGGTAACCAAAAAGGTAAGTATGAAAATGGAAAGCTTTTGGAAAATGGCAGTCCTAAAAAAATAAGTAAGGAAGGCGTAACTAGCTTTAACTTTCTGACTAACTGACGGGCAACTTTACAATTCAAAAGTGCCTGTAAATTGGATAGTTGAAAGAAGAAAGAAAATTAAAAAAAACGTTTATTTGCGGTAACGCAAAAAAGAGCTTAACACAAAAATAAGAAAAGGTTGGAGGAAGCATGATTCACACCCACACAAATCGGCTATCGCTCAGCATTATGCTGCGACCCTATGATATATTTACACATAATCATTCAACACCAACCTATAAATAAATAATGTGTAAAATGGTTCAAGTCATTGGTACAAATTACACATAAAACGACTTTAATATCAACTGAATTTATTTTTAAATTATAAAAAAACTATACAAATGAATCTGTTTGTTCTTACACTAAATCGTGTTCTAAGATATTGTTTACTAATGTCAGTAATCAGTACTCATTTTAACGAAGTAGACAAAGAATCCGATTTTTTTAAAACTTTAACATTAATTTTCACAAAATCATGATTTTCCAGTTACATCACTTTTCACTGAAAGTACAGAACTATGTGTTGACAATTTCGGTTTAGTTCCATCTCAGCACCTTCCCATCTCGACACCCATGTATTTATTAATCATGTCCACGAAAAATTCCCATCTCGGCAACCTGTCTTAAATCATTGCTAATTACACATCGAAAAATGGAAACACAATATCTAGTGAGTAAATCAACTTTATTGTTTATTAAATCAGAATAAGATGGGAATTTGCCGTGGGCATGATAAATTAATTCATGGGTACCAAGATAGAACTAAACCAGCCATGTAACTAAATGCAGGCTTTGCAATAATACATGAAAGTATTACTTAGTTTATCCTAACATTATTTTATCATCAACCCACTTGACCTTTTCAACAAATCATTATTCATATTGTTATAATGTCTAAGCGAATAACGAGATAATCATTTAATTATCCAAACTTTCTTTTTCAAAACATGCAAACGAAAATTATATAAAGAACTACAAAACAATGATTACAAATTAACCGTTGCCTGCAGCACCCACTTCCTTGGGAGATCTACTTCATCAATCTCGGATTCCTTGCGTGCAAGCAGAAACTTTAATCGGGTATGTGTACAGCATGACTTCGATCCGTTTACAACAGGTGTATCTGTGGCCAGAAAGAGCTTGAGCCTTAACTTTTTCACCTGAAGTGTGATATTGCTCAGATTATGTTAGCGTCAGTAGCCTAATTTTACCACATATATTGTAGTATTGTATTAGTATTCTTATGTATAGTTTTGTATAGCTTTGGCGGTTTATTGTTTTCGTTGGTAGTACTGTGTTGTTCACAGATTTCTTTTATTATTATTCTGTTAATTATATGTGAAGACTTGTAATTGGCTGTCAGTCATATTTTCAAGCTCTTAGTCTGTTTTGTTTAGCTGTAAGTCTTTCAAAGGAAATAAATTAATAAAAGATTCGTACTCTAAATTAGTATCATCATCATCATCATCATCAGCCTATAAATGTTCCCATTGCTGGGCCACAGGCCTCCTCTCTGTGAGAGGGAGTGGGCCGTAATCCACCACGCGAGCCCAGTGCGGGTTGGTAGATATCACATGTTTTCGAATTTTCGGTTCTAGGACATGCCGGTTTCCTCACGATGTTTTCCTTCACCGTTTTGATAGCAGTGGCGATGTAATAATTTACCAAAGTAAAGCGCCTGTCTGGGTTCGAACCTACGACCTACAACTCGTAAGTCGCGGCCGGTACCACTGGGCCACCACTGTTCTTGGTCAAATATGTAGGTAAGTGTTAATTCAAAATATTTATGTGTTATATCAGGATATTCATTTTAAGTGTGATTCATTAAAATCCTTTCCGTTGTCGCCAGCGTGACAGCAGTCACGGTTAACCCCATGTTAAACCCCAAAAGCAAAGAATGGGGTTTTGGTTTCCATCCCCAGAACAGCCAAAGGTCTTTGTAGCATTTTAGGTTCTGAATTTGTGGCATTAAAGAAGGCATTAAATAGACTTTGTGGGAATGTGCTCGCCCCCTTTACATGAGACTTAAACATGACTACCTGAAAGAGGATTGTACCTACTACACCTCTTCAATTCTTCTCGAAATGAGCACGGAATAAAACCGTAATAGTATAGGTATTTTTTCTAATTATCAAATCAGTCTGCCTAGCCTTTTTCCCAACTATGTTGGGTTCGGCTTCCAGTCTAACCGGATACAGCTGAATACCCGTATTTTACATGGAGCGACTGCCTATCTGACCTCGACAACCCAGTAACTGGGTAATACGATGCCCCTTGGTAAGACTTGTCAGACTTTCGGGCTTCTGATGACCCGTAACGTAACCTGTCAAAGATCCACGAATGACAGGCGGGACCAACGGCTTAACATGCTTTCCGAGGTACGGAGGAGTCTCGCTATGTGAAGATGGTCACCCATCCACGGACCAACCCCGGCAAGCGTAACTTAACCTGATGTATTGACCCGTGCGGCTCCTGTTTTTTTATTTATACATTACTAGCTTTTGCCCGCGGCTTCGCCCGCGTGGATGTCGGAAAATATCTCACGGGAACGTACTACCGAGATTTCATAACTAATAACATAGGTAAAGGTCATTGACTCCTACCGCTGCGCCCGCGTTGCTACGCGTAATTTTGAAACTGTGATATCTTTTAAACTATTCATTTAAATGATATGATGTCGAGGCATATTTTAATCTAAATTAAATTCCTAATTTAAATAACTTATTTTTTTGGATAAGGATTAATACTGTACCGGTCAAGAAAGCTTCGGAAATAACAATTAAATTTTTATCAAATTCTGAAAGATAAAAATGGTTATTGTGGGTCATCCTTAGAAGATAGACATATGCCATTGCGGATTTTTTTGTTGAACTTTTTAAGATAAACAATATCTTAGAATATAAATTTGATGTATCTTTTCCGATTAACGCAGCGCACGCCAGTAAAGCTCCCAGTTGGCATGATTTTTCCGACTTCTTCGACAATAATCGTCATATTTCAGCCAATTTACACAAAACTTTAATGAATTGTACACTAAAACCTTCCGCATGAATCACTCCGTCTATTGGTGGAAACTTTTTGAAAATCCGTTTGATAGTTTTTGAGTTTATCGCGTTCAGACAGACAGACAGACGCGGCGGGGGACTTTGTTTTATAATATACTAGCGGACCCGACAGACGTTGTCCTGTCAAAACATTGTCCAGCGGACAAAATTGTGAATCTAAACCATTCCCAGATCCCCTTGAACACACACAAAAAATTTCATCAAAATCGGTCCAGTCGTTTGAGAGAAGTTCAGTGACATACACAGAAGAATTATATATATAAAGTATAAAGATAAGGATTATAATAATGTAATCTGTCGTCTCCATTCTCCTTCTGTGCCTCAGACACGCAGCCTGACCGGGTAACATTTGACAAAGGCTAAGTTTAACCGAACGATCACATAACTGCAGTTAACTTGACTGCAGATAACTTAACTGCATGTTTAATTTATTGACGAATTGCGTGTTATGAGGTCAACTGGTGTGCTGTAGAAATATAAACGTAAGTAATTCTTGATTTATGAAATTAATCGAGCTGGATTTAATTTTTGAATTGTAGTATTTGTTTAATTTTCTATTACGGATGCTTTTAACGTTCTGCATCGTTTTCATATGTATAAATTCAACATGAATGATGTAACCAATATTTTGTAACCATATTTTGATTTAAAAGAGTGTCCGTGGAGTTTCTTGCCTGCTCTTCTCCATAGGTACCTACTACGCTTTGGAATGGGCAACTAGCTTCAACTTTCTGACTGGGACAATTCAAAAGTGCCTGTAATTGGTTTATTTGAAATAAATGCTTTGAGTTTGAGTTTGAAGAAAACCCATTGTAAGCCGAATTCTTGTTCTTCATTTTGAAGGAACGTATTAAATTCTGACCATTACTTTTGACGCACGAGTTGATGAGCAAAGTTAGTGACGAGGCTAAAACAGATTTTCTTAGAGGAAAAAAAAAATCTAACTGTAATGTAAACCTGCCTGATCTAGGTTTATGAAACCCTATGTTTCAGACCATCAATTTACAGATGTTATATTTAGAGATGGCTTCCTTCACCGTGAGTTTGATACCCACCGTTTGCAGTTGGCCCACCGGATGGAATCTGCAAAACTTAAGGCTCCGTGCCGCCGCACCGCACGAAATCACTGATTTTGATCAATTTTGTTTATTCGTTGTGAGAAAGGGGGCGAGAATTTAAACAAAATTATTTGTGATTTGAAAAGTCCAATTCTTCGTCTTGTACATAGGGGAAAGGGATTTTTGAAATAAATTAAGGATTCGTGGGAAATCACTAAAATTCGCAACAAGTTTTCCAAAAAATGACGCGAGACTGACGTTTGATCGTTTCGTTAGAAGAAACTGCTTTTGATGTTGAAAATTAAAAAATATCATCAACATCATTATATGGTCTACTTGTACATAGGGGAACCACTTTTTTCAACTTTCATACAAAATATAGCAGAAAAAAAATGTTGAAATAACGTAACTTTCTCAAAACTTCAAGCCAAATATATATTTTTTTCTAATACTTAGAAACACTTTTAAGAAATTTAAAAAATTATATATTAATTTTAAGTTAATTGTTTAATAGAATCTAAATTTTATTTTATAAATAAACAATTACTTCATTACGTAAATAAATGGCAAAGTGAACTATATAAACGATCGCGGAAAATCTATTCCGTCAGTAGCGAACGGGCCTTCCCAGCGTGAGGACGTATCACTTTGCGTCGCAGCACGCACACACGCACGTACGTGTCTGATGTTAACATATTCCAGAAATTGTACGTCGACTACCACATTTTGATCCGCATTTTATTTTAAAGTACTTTGCTTGTTTTTGAAGAACATTAAAATTTTGCATGCCTGGCAATAAATAAAATACCGGTGTACGTGTGTTCGTAATTCTTCTTATCCTAAACGGCTTGACTGATTTAGATGTTTTTTTTTTTAAATTCTTTTTGTGTAACTTGGATGGTTCATAACTATAGTTGGACTCGCGTGGCGCTGTTGTCGCAGGACAACATCTGCCTGCTGGGTTCACTAGTTATATTTTGACTTTAGATTTCATAGTTTTGAATGATTTTTGGTAGGGGAAAAGTTATGGGTTCGCGTCACCGATATGCCCGCGCCGATATGCTGTTGTAGCAATAAGTGAAGTATTTTTGGAACGAAGTTCTTTAACGCTACTGAAGACTACTTTAAGTCAAAATAAAGATCCAAGATGACGGCTGCGAACATTTAAAAATATTTCGTCATGGGTATCGTTTTCATAGTTTTCGAGGATGCTAAAGCTGATAGTGAGGTCAAAATATAAATCCAAGATGGCGGCTGTGACAATATTCAGATTTTTCGTCATAGGTGTCTTTTTCATAGTTTTTGAGGATTCTAAAGCAGATTTTGATGTCAAAACGTAAATCTAAGATGGCGGCTGCGAAAATTTTCACATTTCTTCATAACATCACGCCATCAATTTCAAAGTGTTGGGCCCTTTGAAATTGATGGCGTGATGTTATGAAGAAATCTCATTTCCGCAACTTTTTCGCGCAAGTGGGTTCGCGCAAGTGTCTTTCGCGAAAATATCTTTCGCGCAAGTGTCTCAGATCCCTTTATGGATACTGGTGCCAATTCTCTTGTCACAAATTAATGCCTCAAAACTAGACTAAAAATCACCAAAGTTTCGTTCATTCCTGTCAAACGATGATTTCCCATCGTGAAATAATTATAGAATATATTTTATTTTGACAGCACTAAGATGGCAATATGGTGCCGATTCTCTTGTATACCGAACTAAACTTACTAAACTATCACTAAAATTCCTTACTTTTGGCTATGAAAATCTTGAAGCTATTCTGCAACAAAAATTTTCTAAATTAAATTTAAATATATTTTGACACACTAAAATTATATTTGACAATCGCGAGTCCACGTGGTACTTGTTTGCCCTACCCCGTGAATTTTTTTTAGAGCTGGAGGCGCACAGGGGGCAGCCTTGACGTTTTATATAGAATTTTTACTTTTTGTAAGGAAAATAAGAAAAAATATTACCTACATGTAGAGTGTCAGGGGTTTAAGGGTTTTATAAAGGGGATCGAAATTCTCATTATTTTTGCGATTGGACGCACCATTTTCGAGATATATGCAAAAGAAAAAAAAAAGATACAGTACTGTTTTTTGCACCTGAAGCGAGCGAGGTGTTGGTGTGAATTTTAGTTCAAGATAACTAATTTTATTCCGCACCTTTTTAATCGCGATTAAAAATAGTCAGACTTAGACATGGGTGCCGATTCTCTTGTACAGACGCCAGCACATCAAGCTACCCGAAACTGTCAAATTTTCCCAATCAACTTTGAACCTTATTTTTCAGTGATAAAGTTGAAAATCTATTAAATAAATTTGACAGATTGTAGTAGCTTAAAGTGCTGGCGTCTGTACACCGAACTAAACTAACTAAACTATCACTAAAATTCCTTATTTTTGACTATGAGAATCTCAAAGCTATTCTGCAAAATAAATTCTCTAAATTTAAAAATAATTTTGACACATCTAAATCGAATTTGACAACCGCGACTCCACACGTGATACCTAACCACGTGAATCTTTTTAGAGACGGAGGCGCGCAGGGGGGGCAGCCTCGACGTGTTTTATATGGATTTTTCACTTTTTGTGTGGAAAATAAGAAAAAATATTACCTACATGTAGAGTGTTAGGGGTTTAAGGGTTTTATAAAGGGTGTCAAAATTTTAATTATTTTTGCGATTGGACACACCGTTTTCGAGATATAAGCAAAAGAAAAAAAAAAATTCAGTACTGGTTTTTCATCTGAAGTCGAGGTGTTGGTGTGAATTTTAGTTCATGACAACCAATTTTATTCCACATGTTTTTAGTCGCGATTAAAAATAGTCATATTTAGTTAGAAAATCTAAATTTTAGTTTAAAAACGTCAAATTCAGAATAGCAAAATTGCCATTTTAACTAAACTTTTTATTCCTGTCAAACGACGATTGCCCATTCTGAAATAGATTAAAGTGACACAACTTAACTATATTTTAGTTTGACAGCACTAAGATGGCACTGAGATATTAGTTTAGTGAAAATGGCAACTTTACTATTCTGAATTTGACGTTTTTCACTTAAAATTTAGATTTTCTAACCGAATCTGACTATTTTTCGCGATTAAAAACGTGTGGAATAAAATTGATTGTCATGAACTTTAAATTCACACCAACACCTCGATTTCACATGCAAAAACAGTACTGAATCTTTTTTTTTCTTTTGCTTATATCTCGAAAATGGTGTATCCAATCGCAAAAAATAATGAAAATTTCGACTCCCTTTATAAAACCCTTAAACCCCTTATACTCTACATGTAGGTAATATTTTTACTTATTTTCCATACAAAAAGTGAAAAGTTCCATATAAAACACGTCGAGCGTGCGCGCCTCCGGCTCTAAAAAGATTCACATGGTTAGGTATCACGTGTGGAGTCGCGATTGTCAAATTTGATTTAGATGTGTCAAAAATTTTCTTAAATTTAGAGAATTTATTTTGCATAATTGTGCCGATTCCTTTGTTCACAAACTAAACTAAATTTAAGTGCATCTTTTTCTTTCTATTTCATTAAGAAAAGGACAGAAGATAAATTTTAGTTTAGTCCTGTCAAATTAATCAGCGCTTGACGTTAATTGACGTAATTTTAGTCGGCAAGTTTTTAATCACATCTAAACTTGTATGGGTGGTGATTAATTTGACAGGACTAAACTAAAATTTATCTTCTGTCCTTTTCTTAATGAAATTGTAAGAAAAAGATGCACTGAACTTAAATTTAGTTTAGTTTGTGAACAAGGGAATCGGCACCAATAGCTTTGAGATTCTCATAGTCAAAAGTAAGAAATTTTAGTGATAGTTTAGTTCGGTGTATAAGAGAATCGGCACTAATCAAAATTTTAGGTGAGAAAAGTCAAATTCAGATTGGTGCCGATTCTCTTGTCACAAATGCCTCTAAACTAAACTAAAAATCACCAAAATTTAGTTTATTCCTGTCAAAGGACGATTTCCCATTCTGAAATAGACTAAAGTGACACAACTTAACTATATTTTAGTTTGACAGCACTAAGATGGCACTGAGATATTAGTTTAGTGAAAATGGCAATTTTGCTATTCTGAATTTGACGTTTTTAACCTAAAATTTAGATTTTCTAACTAAATATGACTATTTTTTTATCGTGACTAAAAACATGTGGAATAAAATTGGTTGTCATGAACTAAAATTCACACCAACAACTCGACTTCAGATGAAAAAATAGTACCGAATATTTTTTTTTTTCTTTTGCTTATATCTCGAAAACGGTGTGTCCAATCGCAAAAATAATGAAAATTTCGACACCCTTTATGAAACCCTTAAACCTCTAACACTCTACATGTAGGTAATATTTTTTCTTATTTTCCACACAAAAAGTGAAAAATCCATATAAAACACGTCGAGGCTGCCCCCCCTGCGCGCCTCCGGCTCTAAAAAGATTCACGTGGTTAGGTATCACGTGTGGAGTCGCGGTTGTCAAATTCGATTTAGATGTGTCAAAATTATTTTTAAATTTAGAGAATTTATTTTGCAGAATAGCTTTGAGATTCTCATAGTCAAAATTAAGGAATTTTAGCGATAGTTTAGTAAGTTTAGTTCGGTATACAAGAGAATCGGCACCAATAGCGAATTTTTCATTTTCACTAAATTAATAACTCATTCAGTTGCAAAAACTGTACTTTATCTTTTTTCTGTTCTTTTGCATATATCTCGAAAATTGTGTCTTATCGCAAAAATAATGAAAATTTCGACCCCCTTTATGAAACCCATAAACCCATAAAACTCAACATGTAGGTAATAATTTTTCATGTTTTCCATATAAAAAGTATAAAATTCCATATAAAACAGAATTGTTATAAATATACTAAACGAATATACACAAACATTCCAGACTTATTTCATAAGCGTACCTACGTAACTTAACAAAATACCGTCTATAGGATCAAAACTGTTTAAGCGATCACTACGCTCGATGTTTAGGCGTGTGTGCGTGAACGGTGCACACAAACATAGCATCGCAAGAATTTACCTAAACTCTGTCGAGTGAAGTCACAGCCAGGAGCCTTAAGCATTTACCTAAAAGCCGGTGGAGTTTCTTGCCCATTCTTCTCCATACGATATCACCTTTTGGAAGGGGCGACTAGAACCAATTATATATTATCTTGTCTCTGTCCCTATTTTACTCAAAAAATTAGAACAAATTGGAATACGCGGCACAGCTCTCAAATTACTTAAGGATTTTCTATCGGACCGAACCCAGTGCGTTAAAATAGGCGAGTACGTCAGTAGTCAACAACTACTAGACTTCGGTGTGCCACAACGAAGTTTGCTCAGTCCCCTCCTCTTCCAAATCTATGTAAACGAACTTTACAAATACAAAAAAATAATACAAAATAGTTTATTGTGCCAAATAGAAAATTACATTACATTTTAACGTGTTTGGAGCCTCCTTTTAGGCAAACAATGCCTGTGTTAGAAGGCTCCGCTCTTTCACAACATTGTAAAACATTTATGGGTAACTGTATAATGTAAGTACATTTTTCTGTATTTAGCTAAAGTTTATTAATCTTAAGAAACTAAAAATAAAATTTATAAGCAAAGTTGCAATTTAAATTTATGAAGCTTATTACTAGTTAGTGCATATGATGTGGTGTATAGTGTGGTGTGATGTGGTGTGGTGTGGTGTGGTGTGGTGTGGTGTGGTGAGGTGTGGTGAGGTGTGGTGTGGTGTGGTGTGGTGTAGCGTGGTGTAGTGTAGTGTGGTGTGGTGTTTGTGGTGTGGTGAGTGTGATGAAGTGTGTGGTTTGTGCGATGAGGTGTGTGGTGTGGTATGGTGTGTGGGTGTATGGTGTTCTCAGTTATGGTATATATATTTGTGTGATATATTTCGACTACTCAACGTGTTCCAGGAGTGCCTCGGTTTCCTCATAGGTAAGTGGTTTTATCCAGTCTATTATACTTTTCTTACAGTCGTGGTAACTTTTATTATATACATAAACATGTTTATTAATTTTATTATAGAGCTGAGCAGATCGCTTATTGAATTGCTTGCATGCAAATCTAGTTTTAGTTTGGGGAACTTGGACAACTAAATCTTTTCTCCTTTTAGGTTTTTTAATAACATTATATGGTAGTGTTTTATGTCCATACGATATCACCTTTTGGAAGGGGCGACTAGAACCAATTATATATTATCTTGTCTCTGTCCCTATTTTACTCAAAAAATTAGAACAAATTGGAATACGCGGCACAGCTCTCAAATTACTTAAGGATTTTCTATCGGACCGAACCCAGTGCGTTAAAATAGGCGAGTACGTCAGTAGTCAACAACTACTAGACTTCGGTGTGCCACAAGGAAGTTTGCTCAGTCCCCTCCTCTTCCAAATCTATGTAAACGAACTTTGCCTACTTAATCTCCCTTCTACTCACATTATAGCGTACGCCGATGATACGGTCTTATTGTCCAACGGACATGACTGGGAAACGGCTAGATTGGCCGCTGAAAGGTCCTTGACCCAAGTTATGATGTGGTTGGGCAATAATAGCTTAACCTTGAACATCAGCAAAACCAATTTTATAATCTTTGGTTCCAGACCCTCTACCCTTCCATCTGACCTCTCACTACAAATCAAAGCCCATGTTTGTGACGAGCATGACAGCAATAATTCCTGTTCATGCCAGACATTGACGAGAACCTCTTCCGTTAAGTATCTCGGCCTTTATCTTGATTCCAGTCTAAGCTGGAAGACCCACATTGAATCTCTATCTGCGCGCACTAGGAAACTCATTTACGTGTTCAAAAAGTTAAGAACGTCTGCCCATAACGATATCCTAAAAATGGTATACACTGCCCTATGTGAATCAACATTAAGTTACTGTATCGTTGCGTGGGGTGGTGCAGCCAAAACAATCCTCATACCAGCTGAAAGAGCCCAACGTGCAGTAATCAAAGTTTTGTTGAGCAAACCCTTTAGGTATCCCACGCAGCAAGTTTATTCGGACTTTAAGGTACTGACAGTCCGCCAAATGTATATGCTTCGTGCGATCATGCGTACACATAAAATTACCCCTCTCAATAGATGTAAAAGCCCTACGCTCAGAAGAAGACCCAAACCCGTTTGTCCCCAAGTTTGTGCAAAGACCACCTTTGCACGTCGGCATAACCGTTATCTAAGCACATTACTATACAATAAACTCCACAACGCATTAAACATACATTGTTTGAACAAAACCCATTGCAAACAAAAAATTAAGGAATATCTGCTAACCCTAAATTATAACGACACAGAAGAATTACTAAAACCATAACTTAAACAAATCAGGCACATTCACACCTACACTCACTCATACATATCTACACTCACACTTACACACCTACACCCACTCATACAAAACACACCTGGCAATTAATTAGATACTACCTTTTCCATGTCAATTATGAATTTAAACCCCTTTACTTTCTTCCCCCTTTTTCTTATCCCCAAAATCAATTAGTCTAGTTTAGTTTATTTTTATTTATTTTTATACATAAGTGCACATTACTAAATTGTATGTAAGTTTTATAACATCCATAATGGACGAATGGATGACCCCTGTAACACAGGTTTTTCCTAGCATGGGGGTCATTGTTCAATATTTTGTATTAACCTATTTCCACGTGTAATTAAGTTTCAACCTGTATCTGTGTACTTTTATGTCAAATAAACATATTATTATTATTATATTTTTCTGTAAATTTTGACGTTCAAAAGTGTCTTTTATGTGCCTATTTGAAATAACTTAGGTGACTTTAACTTTAAATTTGTGTCGTATGATCACCGACACCCCTTCAAACCAGAACACAGTAAATTCGACGGTCCACACTTATGTAGAATCGTTTAGTCCACTCTCAATCCCTCGACACCCGATTTTTTTTTTGCACAGCTATTTTTGCCACTGTCATTTGTTTGCAAGCATTCGTTTCGCACGTAGCGAGACCATGGGTCGCAGTGCACGATCCGGCCTTCATCTTCATACAAGAAAAAAGTTCCTTCTCCCAACTGCACAGAGTGTGGGAAAGGGGAAGACATTCTTCACATCATGGTGGAGTGTGCCTGGAACGAAGATCTCAGAGCTGAGATTAGAGAGGTGGGAAGATGCAATAACATTCTAGCATTCTCCTTGTCAGAAACAGCGAGGCTATTATATAAACTTGTGCGGATTGGTATTCGTAGAAGATAATTAGTCATATAAAAGAACTGTATTCATCTACCTAGCCTTTTCCCAACTATGTTGGGGTCGGCTTCCAGTCTAACCGGATGCAGCTGAATACCAGTATTTTACATGGAGCGACTGCCTATCTGACCTCCACAACCTAGTTACTAGGTAACACGATACCCCTTGATAAGACTGGTTGTCAGACTTTTTTTTTGGGCTTCTAACTACCCGTAACGACTGTCAAAGATCTACAAATGACAGTCGGAACCAACGGCTTAACGTGCTTTCCGAGGCACGGAGGGGTCTTGGTATGTAAAGATGGTCACCCATCCACGGACCAACCGCAGCAAGCGTAGCCTAACCTGATCGATCGACCCGTGCAGCTGTTGTTACTTAGCCACAAGCCCCTCCATAAAAGAACTGTATTATATTTATAAAATGATGTTTTAAATTATAAGAAAGACTTACGGAGCAACTTAGTCTTGTTTACCAAGCTCTTTAAAGAAAGATTTTAAAAAAAACTTCGTGTAAAGCGAAACTATCACACGTGCGTAGTTTAGCTAGCTATTTTAGTGAAGCGGCACTTTTATGCTTATTGACAGAAATACAGGATCAAATTATATTTGCTAAAAAAAACTACATACGGATATCTAAACATGATAGAGCAAACAATAAAAAAACGACCATGATCAAATATTATGCTGTAATCATGTCCAGCCAATTGATATTTTAAAGTAACCTTTATAAATTCAAACTAGATTTAAGATAATAGTCTAGAGTTAATCAAAGCATTTGTAATGAGCTTTGTGCTAGAAAAAGTGAAGATTTTGCTCTTGAATTAACAAAAAAACTGCTGCTTTAAATTAAAATCCGTGAATTAATTCAAAATTTTGGTCAAATGCACCATGTGTAGCTTTTGTACATGATCGTTTGTGTAAGGGTATGCCAATATAGGCGAGTGATCATCCTCCTTTGATGATTTTTTTTGGGGTCATCAACCACAGTGTAGTTGAAATATCAGTTAAAACAAAAAAGGTTTTTTAACCGACTTCAAAAAAAAGGAGGAGGTTCTCAATTCGTCGGGATATTTTTTTTTAATGTATATTCCCCGGTTACTCGAAGACGGCTGGACCGATTTGAAAAATTCTTTTTTTTTTCTTTGAAAGGGTATACTTTCAAGTTAGTCCCATTGTCATTTGGTCACGATCTGATGATGGGATCTTGGAGAAATCGAGGGAATTCTTAAAATATTAAAGGCTCATCTATAGCGATTTGGGTATTTTTGATGAGCAGTTGACATAAGGCTATTGTAACTTAGATAAATTACAAACCAACCCACTAAAAAGTGAAAAAAAATCTTTTTTACAAAAAACACAACCGACTTCCAAACTACAAAGTGAAAAATATCTTTAAAATACTGATCTGATCCAAAGACACCGACTTCCGAAATTAAAGTTATTTTCCACTTTGTAGTTTGGAAGTCGGTTGTGTTTTTTGTAAAAAAGTTTTTTTTTTGTCTGTAAATTTCACAGACATGATGGATAGTCGATATCTAAAACACGATAAAACAAAACAAAAAACTGATTTCTCAACTTATATTACTTCAAGTAACAACACAAACAGAGGTCGTTCACCCAAAAAAAAAAACACACTGGATATTCTCGTAATATGTCACAAATAGGTACATTATTTATGCTTGCAAGGTGATGCCTGAAGATAAATTTTTATGTTATTCTTATAATTCGTTGTATAATTGTATTGTAATTCCAAGTACCTACTGTTAATTTTATTTTATTTTGTTACCCATCTATTATTTATAAATTACTGAACCTGACTTGATTTCCGTACTTCTTTTCCGGGTGACCACAGAAAATCAGCGTTATGCTATGGGTCCCCATAGCACAGCATAATGCTGAGTGGAAGCCTTCTTGTCACAGTCGTGCAGCTGTTGATTATTTCTGTTTTATGCTCGTGATTTCTTATGCACTTAATTTAGTTGTTTTCTGATTACTCTTGTCTTTTTGTATGCACGTGCTTCTGTGACAAATAAACCTATTTTTCTTTCTTTCTTTCATTCAAGGTCGTGGACCCCAAAAATAAAATCATCAAATCTTTTATTTTGTCGTGTTTATAGATATAGTTTTGCTACCTAATTTATTTTGACCCTGTATATGAGTACTGTGGTAGTAGATAGGTACATTCTCAGACGAGATCTTTTCTATTAAGAAGATATCTAATTCAGAAGGTTACTGGAACGCTGCGGGCCTTGTACCGACTGAAAAACCAACTACCAACAAGTACGAAGACAATGGTTGTGCAGTCCTTAATTTTCCCTATCATCGATTATGGTGATGTGTGCTACTATGACCTGAAGCAGATCTCCTCGACAAACTTGACCGTCTTCTCAATAACTGCATTCGATTCGTTTTCAATCTGCGTAAATATGATCATGTCTCTGCGCATCGGTCCCTTCTAAAGTGGTTGCCCATACGCCAGCGCAGAGAGCAAAGGGCGCTGACCACCTTGTTTTCATTTCTTGACTCTCCCACTTCCCCTAGTTATCTAGCCTCCCACTTTCAGTACATTTGTAACAACCACAATGAGAATCTACGGTCATCAAATAATCGCGTTCTTCTATGTCCCACTCACCGCACAGACTTCATTCACTCTTCCTTCTTCGTTCAGTCTATCTCTCTGTGGAATGCGCTCCCCCTGAAAATCAGGATGGCAACCAACCGATTATCCTTTAAAGTTAAAGTTCGTGAGCACATTCGTAAGAAGCTGGCAGTATCATCACAACGCTAATGTTTTCCCATTGTTTGTCTTATTTGATTTAGTATATTCATGTATTTATGTGTATTTATTTGTGCTTATTTTATATATGTAATTAGGCCTATATATTATATTTATAGTTTGTAATAAGTATATGTGTATCCTCATATTTGAGTTTTTTTATTTTATTCCTCCATTTTCGTAATTGCACCTACCAAAGTTTGTCTCTGCATCACCCAAAGGTTGACTGGTAGAAAATGCCTGTGGCATTAAGTCCGCCTCTGTACATTTCTGTGCTTGAAATATTAAATAAATAAATATTAAATCAACTCGTCCTATCTCCGTCCACTGGACATACACCTCTCCTATATCATAGAACCTCCTCGACATAGCAGCCGATCTTTCACAATCTCCCAATAAAGATATATATAGTTCCCACGTTCCACCAGATAGATTCAGCGGTGAATATTTTAAGTGTGACATTTACTGATACTTTAGACCTACATCCATTAAATTGTAAGGTTATTGACCATAAATATATAAACTACATAGGCTACCTATATTGTCGAAATGGCAAGTGATTTCCTAGTCTAAAGTGGTTAGTTTAAATCAATCATAAATGTTAATGATAAATGATAAATGATTTTATTTCTGTAAGTAGGTTTGTACAAACACTTTTACACGTCAATCATATTTTAAAAACTAGATGAAGTCGGCGTTTCCTATCTGACTACTCCGAGAAGAAAGGCCGAAACAAACTCAGAGGTCACAGTCTCTTTTAAAGTCCAGACATAATCTTGGTCAGATCATGTGAAGGCCATGTGGATTGGTGTCTGAAGTGGTCTTTATAGGAAAGCACCACACAGATTGAGAGGGCCTGTGCAGTCAGTGCACGCATTTGTCAGTTATCGTGTAGCTCAACTCAGAATTTAAGGAGCTCAACGATTCGACGAACAATACCAAAAAAAGGACATTTGTGTAGGCCACATAAATTACTCAAACTGTCAGACCATGATTAAAACTAACTGAGAAAAAATTAAAAACAAAACAAAAGGAATGACCCATATAGTCTTCACATTCACAATAATTAAAATAATATAATACTTTAAAAGTAAATATTCACGTCATTGTATATGTATACAAAAATCATTAATGTCAATGTGTATATAAAAAAAAAAAAAACCGGAAATGATCTTGGTCAGAGCATTTCATTTGAGGACCATGTAGATTTGTGTCTGAAATGGTCTTTTGAGGAAAGAACCATACAGATTTGAGTGGACCTGTCCAGTCAGTGCACGCATTTGTCAGTAATCGTGCAGCTCAACTCAGAACTTAAAAGGAGCTCAACGATGCGACGAACAATACCAAAGAAAGGACATTTAGGTAGGCCGCATAAAGTACTCAAAACTGCCAGATTATCATTAAAAACTAACTGAGAAAAAATAAATAAATATATATACATGAACTACATAGTCCTCACATTCACAACAATTAAAATAATAATAATGTTATACTTAACAAAGTAAATATTCATGTCATTGTGTATATAATTTTAAAGTTTGCAAAAAAAAACAAATTTCAAAAGTAAAAAATAAAAAAAATAATTGGAGCAGCTCAATCCCAAGCCTTTTTGTCCTCAATGTAATCTTTAACGGTATAAAAAGCTTTCTGGCACAACTTACGTTTAATGAATGATTTGAATTTATTAAGGCTTAGATCTTGTACGTGGCTTGGAAGTTTATTATAAAAGCGTATACATTGACATCTGAACGATCCACCTATTTTTTTGAGCCTTGTTGTGGGTACAACAAATTTGTGTTTGTTCCTAGTATTTATGTTATGGATATCACTGTATTTTTTAAACAATTTTATATTTTTATGGGCATATAAAAGATTATCAAAAATATACTGAGAAGGCACAGTCATTATATTAATCTCCTTAAATTTATCTCTGAGAGAGTGTCTCGGACTTAATTTATAAATTGATCGAACAGCTCTTTTCTGCAAAACAAAAATAGTCTGAATGTCGGCGGCATTTCCCCACAACAGAATACCGTACGACATTACACTATGAAAATAGCTAAAGTACACTAAACGGGCTGTCTCTATGTCAGACAAATAACGAATTTTTCTAACAGCATATGCTGCGGAGCTAAGCTTTTTTGACAATTTATCTATATGTGGGCCCCACTGAAGCTTAGCATCCAAAGTTAAGCCCAAGAAAACTGTGCTATCATCAGGATTCAATTCTTCGCCCTTTATCAACACACTAGTTTTCACCTGCCTAACATGAGGTAAGGTAAACTTAATGCATTTGGTTTTTTTTTTCATTAAGAAGTAAATTATTAACATTGAACCAGTGAACTACTTTTGAAATCGCGCTATTTACATCGTCAGTAACCAGCTGCTGACGTTTAAGTTTAAACAAAAGTGAAGTGTCATCCGCAAACAACACTACATCATGGTTATCCTTTATGAGGTAAGGCAAGTCATTAATATAAATAAGAAACAAGAAAGGACCAAGAATTGAGCCCTGAGGGACTCCCATTGTTACTAAAGATCCGGGAGATCTTTTCCCATTAACGTCAACGCTCTGAATCCTATTACTCAAGTATGAAATAAGAAGATTCAGAGCGCTGTTCCGGATCCCATAGTGGCGGAGTTTCCTGATTAACGTTTCATGAAGAACGCAATCAAATGCCTTGGACAAATCACAAAAGATGCCCAAAGCATCGCATTTATCTTCCCATGCATTATAAATATGACCTAAAAGTTCAACACCGGCATCAGTAGTTGAACGACCCCTTGTAAAACCGAACTGTTTGCTATGTAATAATTTATGTCTATTAAAAAATCTTTGCAATTGGTCTAAAATTAATTTCTCAAAAATTTTACAAAAAGTAGGTAGTACTGAAATAGGTCTATAATTTGTGGGGTCTGATGTACTACCTGATTTAAACAAAGGAATTATTTTACTATTTTTCATAAGGTCAGGAAACTCCCCACAGTCGATACAATTATTAAAGATAAGAGCTAAAGTAGGTGCTACAATGTCAATAATAGACTTGGCAACTTCTACAGAATTACCCCACAGATCTGCAGTCTTTTTTACATTTAAGGTGTGAAAGGTTTTAATTATGTCTCTACAGGTAATATGTTCAAAAGTAAATTCCGAATCGCAAACATTAACATTTTCCTTTAACAAAGACTCAGCAACAGAAGGTGAAGAGTTTAGGGATTTAGTAGTTGAAACGGGAATATCTGAAAAGAAATTTTCAAAGGCCGCAGCGACTTGTGAGTCTGATTTTATTATGTTGTCATTAATAGACAGGCTGTAGTCAGTATTTCGGTTATCAGACCTTCCCGTTTCACTATTAATAATATTCCAAGTCGTTTTAATTACATTACTACTATTTTTAATCTTCGAACTCAAATAACGCGACTTGGCCATACAACAAACTTTTTTAAATAATTTTGAATAATTTCTGACATATAAATTAAATTCAGCTGTGTTTACATAAGTCCTTTCATTGTACAACTCATAAAGCCGTGTTCTACTTTTATGAATACCAATGGTAGCCCAATCACTAAAAGATGCGTTACTATTAACCGAGATAGTCTTGGGAATAAAGGTGGAATTAAATTGCTTACAGTATATATTAAAGAAGTCATCATATAGGTTATTAGGATCAGCATGAATAGACAAAACTGGTAATTTATTAGTGAGTTTAACTTTAAAAGTTTCCAAGCGACTTGCAGTTTTGGGGTTAACAGTGATATCCTTTTTAGCCACTTTGTTGTTTTGGTTTGGAATAGTAATCCACTGCCCGCAATGATCAGAATCTAGTAAATTTATAATTTCTTTGTGGCTTGGTATAACATTTGTATAAATATTATCTAGGCATGTGGCACTAGTAGGGGTTATTCTTGTGGGCTCCAAAAATAGGTTTACAAGATTGTAGGACTGAAACAGACTTACTATTTTACTACAAGAACCTGAGTTTTCTAATAAGTTAACATTAAAATCACCGCTAATGATAATAGACTTATTCGAGTTACAAATCTTGTGCAACACTTCATTCATTACCTTCATCCGTTATTAGAGATGTTCAATTTCGCTAGCTCATTAACCCGCTCTCTGCGCTCGCCGAATTCACAGAATATTTGTAGTTATTTTAATAATAAAAAAGCGTTTTTTAATTAAAATCATTGATAATTAAAAGGATTTTTAATTATCTATCCATTAGTGTAATCCGCAAATAAACAGAACAACACCTATAGCGAAAGATGCATATTTAATCAATTTTAGTAAAAAAAAAAGGAGATTTTAAATGTTTTTTTACACATAAAAACAAAATGAACGTGCAATGTGATGATAGGAAATCGAACATTAATTAAGAAGAAATTTAGATGAAGTTTATTTATTACCCGACTGCGGCGAAACCAAAAAAAGGAAGGTTATGTGTTTTTTTTAATTAGTGAGTTAATAGCTCCTGAATAACGAAGAAAAACGAGGTTTTGGTTGTAGTAGCGCTAAAACCTTTAACTATTGACCCAATTCTTAAAGAAATGTAGCCTTATTATATACTTTCCAAAGCGTTATAAATAAAGAACCGTGAAGCTACTTACATAAGTTACATTTAAAATAGTTTAAAAATAAACAATTCTTTATTTGGCACACTAAAAAAAGATAAGTCATAGATAGTGCTATTAACACTTCACATTGCATTATATATATATGATTTTAAAAGTGATTGACATACATGGACTTACAAATATAGTGCTACCGACAGATTGACAGACAGCTCTATAAAGATATAATAGTTATGTCTTATATAATTATAAGAATCGTTGTGGTTTTACACAATACTTATAAAGACTCTATTCATCTGATAATGCTTATCATTGAATTCTTCGTGCATTGGCGAAATTAAGATGATTATTCAAAGGTCAGGTTATGGATTCTGTTCCCAAGGACAGATGAAATAATTAAGACGCAGATATATGACAGTGACCTTGAGCGGTTAGCTTGCATGTTTTGTACTGAGCTCAAGCAACGCGTCGTACCTCCAGCCAGTAATAGGACTCGCCCATCAAGGAGCGTTGTCCCAAAATAGACGAATTATTAATTTATGATACATAAAACAAAAGATATTTTAATAAAATATGTATACTAAAAGCTCAATAATTAAATTACCTTTAAAATGGTGAAGGTTTCAGAAAAATACGCTTGATAGATTTTGCGTGATTCTCAATTTTTTATCCGAGTTAAACTTTCAACAACGCAAACGTCTGTCTAAATGGTGCTGATCCATGCGTCATGTTCGTGAACGGGCGCCGTCAGTTGGGACTGGTCATCTCTTAGCTGCCACGGCTTATTTTAATTTTTGAATTGTATTTATCTTTTTGTTACGGACTCTTTTAACGTGCAAGTCTTTCTACATTGTTCTCACATGTATAATTTCAATATGAATGTAACCAATATTTTGTAACCATATTTTGATTTAAAAGAGTGTCCGTGGAGTTTCTTGCCCGTTCTTCTCCATAGGTACCTACCAACTACGCTTTGGAATAGGCAACTAGTTTCATCTTTCTGACTGACCGACCCCTTGACAATTCAAAAGTGCCTGTAAATGGTTTAATTGAAATAAATGCTTTGAGTTTGAGTTGGAAAAAGGCTAGGTAGATTTTTACTGTCGATTTTAAACATGGTGCAGTCACCAGAACCGTCAATTTACATAAATATTTTTATCTACTCTCATAGCGTAATATTCGAAATATGAACTTCAAAATGAGTTTATATTGACATACTTTATAAACAGAATACCGAAATTTAAAAATAGAATCATATTATAACACTTTTTCTCTAACAAAATAATACTATTAAACATTTTTTTTTTCTATTACGATACAGCGATAGTCCAAAAAGTTAATATCACCAAAGAGTTTCCATTAACTTTTGGCGGGGGACAGCAGCACCCACTGTAGCGCATGTGCGGTGATGTGCTGGTGCAGGCGACATTCATTTGTTTTGTAGTACTTACTGAATTTCGTGGGATTTTTAAATTTATTCTTGATCTTTAACTTTGATTTTTTATTTAGTATTTGTTTCAATCCCAATGTTTGAGAGTAGATAAAGTAGTGTATGAAACTGCACATAACTATACTCCGTTTGAAATAAGATTAGACATTTAAGTAAACCTTTTTTACAGTCCGTTCAACCGATTTTAACTTCTATTGCGATGGCGGCATGACAAATGACAGCTGCAGTAAACAGTTGGTTTGTAACCACTTTTTTTGCTTTTAATGCCATCCTTATGCCTTTTTCTTTTTGGTTGGGAAATTATCAAATAACTTCTCCCGCTCTGGGCGGAGCGGGAGGGCGTGTCAGACTCTTACTGACTAAAATCCACCCGTGTTCCTTCGATTGCCCTGTTGCCGGGGGCCACGATTTCCCTATCGGTTTTCTTCGAACCCCCGGCAGGCACTGGCCCTAGCGGACTCCGTCAATTCTGCTGACATCTCTTTGAGGCGCGCGTGGAACACAACGCGCCGTCGACCCGGGCTTGGTCCTTATCGGACGGCGAGCTACCCATTGCTTACCGTCCGCAAGCCCGCGCCTACGGTGGCCGGAAATTGGCTCGCGATTCCCGCCCCGGGCGTCTCCTCCTGCGGCGGTTAGGGGCGTGAGGGCGCGAACTTTGCCTCTCCCTCACGCGTTCCGCCTCCTCCTTCGCGAGCATTACCGCTTCGCAGAAGGAGGTGACGGCCTGCCATTTCCTCTCGCTCCGTACCATGGCCTGAACCAGAGCCGGACGCGAGAGATCACTGCTGCCGATCGCCTCTACGAGGACACGGCGTTGCTCTGCCCAAGCCGGGCAGACCTCCACCGTATGCTCCACCGTGTCCTCAGGCCGATCCACACAATGGTGACACCCGGGTGTTTCCTCCCGCCTTATCCTGAACAGGAACCTACCGAAGCAGCCGTGTCCGGTGAGGACCTGCGTCAGGCGGAAGGTGAGGACGCCGTGGCGTCTCTCAAGCCACTCCTCAAAGAGGGGTCTTATCGCCGCAATTGTGGCGTGCCCAGCCATCCTTATGCCTACGGTATAGAAGTCAAAATCGGTTGAACGGACTGTAAAAAAGGTTTGTTTAAATGTCTTATCTTATTTCAAACGGAGTATAGGTATTAAAACATTCGTGTGATACTATTAAAAACCTCGCCTACGGCTCGGTTTTTAAACACACACTCATGTTTTAATACCCCTTATTATGCAACAGTTTCATAAACTACTATTTTGCATAGCTGAACTAAACGTTAATAATGATGTTTTACGGATGCAATAATTTCAGATTTCACGACTAATTCACTTCGCTTATATTATAAACGTTATGTATTGTCTTCTTCCTTAGTTTCGCGTGACTATTTGACATTTCCGGATTGTCATTATTTATTTTATTTATCTATCCGTTATTTTTAAATTAAATGCTTTTCATAATGTATATTTTTAGCACGACATTTTGTCTGATGTCGCAATCATCTAGCCTAGCCTTTTCCCAACTATATTGGGGTCTGCTTCCAGTCTAACCGGATGCAGCTGAACACCAGTATTTTTACATGCAGCTACTGCGTATTTGACCTCCACAACCCAGTTACTGGGTAACACGATACCCCTAGGTAAGACATGGTTGTCAAACTTTCGGAGTTCTGACGACCCGTAACAACTGTCAAAGATGACTTTGACTACAAATGACAGCTAGGACCAACGGCTTAACGTGCTTTCCGAGGCAGGGACGGGTCTCGATATGTAATGAATGGTCACAATAATAAGCTTAAATTGTGCTTTCAAACTGTGTTTACCTACGGTGGTGATCAATTCTCATTCCTTTTGTCTGTGAGAAGGCGTTTGCCCTGCAGCTAAACAATTACTGGCTAATATGTGTGGGTGAACGATAACACATCTTCACAACGATAGGCGTAATGTAATGTTGTTTTAATTTAACTCCGACACTTATTTAATTTGACAAGCAGTAGGCAGATGTTTGGGTAGTTACAACTCCCACAATTCATCAATATTTATTAAAACTTTATCATCCTAGCGTTTTCTCAACTATAAATGGGTTGGCTTCTAGTCTAATCGGATGCAGCTGAATACCAGTATTTTACAGGGAGCGACTGCCTATCTGACCGCCACAACCAAGTTACTGGGTAATACGATACCCCTTGGTAAAACTGGTTGTCAGACTTTCGGGCTTCTGACGACCCGTAACGACTGTCAAAGATTCACGGGACCAACGGCTTAACAACGTGCTTTCCGAAGCACGGAGGGGTCTTGGTATGTAAATATGGTCACCCATCCATGGACCAACCGGGGCAAACGTAGCTTAACCTGATCAATCTACCCGTGCGGCTGTTGAGCTTAGCTACAAACTTAATTGTGTTACTTGTGCATTTATTCAAACTTTATGCATAAGTAAAAAATACTGTACAAAGGCAGATTTAATCATCATCATCATTGTCAGCCTATAGCAGTCCACTGCTGGACATAGGCCTCTCCAATTGCACGCCATTCAGCTCGATTCTCGGCAACTCTCATCCAGCTGCTACCAGCCACCCTGCGAAGATCGTCGCTCCACCTAGCCTGAGGGCGTCCTACCTTACGTTTGCCAATTCGCGGTCTCCACTCAAGAACACGTGTACCCCAACGGTCATCGGTTCTACGGCGGATTTAATGCCTGAGGCATTTTCTACCAGTCAACCTTAGGGTGATGCAGAGACAAAACATTGCAGGTGCAACATAATTGATAGATAACTCGAGAAACAATTACTAATACATATATGCATAGATCAATACATACATACATATAAACAAAATAAACTCAGTTAGGAGGTCAATATATAGGCAGTAGGAGTTTAAATCATCTTTATACCACTTGAACTGACATATAAGTGTTTACAATGTCATAGGTAATCAGCAGCATTAATACTGTGCGGCATCCACAAGGTCAAAGTAAATTACCGAGCGAAACACCGCAGACATGATAGATATCGATATACAGGCTGTTTGGCAGAACGTTGAACATACGAAAACGGTGGATAGGTGGGGTCATCTGCTACTTACTCAGCCCTAATTTATTTGGCCCTGGTATTTTTTTTACTTTCTTCTCGTTTCACCACTTTCTTAACTTTAAAGTGTAATTTTTACTAAAAATGGGTAAAACAGACAATATTTTTGTTTTTTTTTTTTAATCTTTAATGTTGGTAGATTCTTATGAAATTATTGCTTTATTCAGATGTCAGCTAGAAAAAAAGATATGAGTCTTCAAATTTACAGAAAGATGTAAAAAATACTTAAATCTTAATTTTAACTTGCATTAAAAAAAATATCCAGGGGGCCAGGGCCAAATAAATTAGGGCTGAGTAAGTAGCAGATGACCCCACCTATCCACCATTTCCGTATGTTCAACGTTCTGCCAAACACCCTGTATAAATACGATGAAACGAAAAAAAAAATATTTTTTTTTTTTTTTTTTTTTGGCGTCAACAACTGTAGTTTACTTGAATTTTTTTGTGTAAACTTCACAGACTTGGTTGTGGTTGGACTTGGTTTGTATTAACAAAAAAAAAATACATATTTTCTCAACTACTTCAAGCAACTTTACTAAGTACCAGTGTTTATTGACCCCACAAACGCTAGCAAATTAAATTTGACCCTGTATACCACCACATTTAAGCGCTATAAGGATCTTTTGGCGTTTGTCTGACATTTACAGGAGGGCGCTGTTGCGATTTTTATTTGTGACATTGTATTGAAAAATAAGATGGCGGCGATTGTTCCAATTTTGGCCACGTGCTACAAGATCCTTGTACAGACGCCAGCACATCAAGCTACCCGAAACTGTCAAATTTTCCCAATCAACTTTGAACTTTATATTTAAGCGATAAAGTTGAAAATCTATTAAATAAATTTGACAGATTGTAGTAGCTTGATGTGCTGGCGTCTGTACATTTATATGAACTACGCAATACACCTGACGTCATGCAAATCCTTCATCGCAGAAGCCAAGTTCAACCGAACTTTCCATTTTGTTCCCCATAACTCTAAAATACTTACTATGCACACTATATGTAAAAATAGGTAGAAAAGGAGTGTGTGTTGAAAAGATGGCTCATAGAGATTTATGGTAGAAGACATACTGCATCGACCACAGAAGGACTAGGGTAGGAGAATGATGCTAATGTGTGTTCAATGTGAATATAGGTGTTTATCAAAAGCAATTTATCGAAGTGTCAGGAAGGGACGCCTTTTTGTTCGCTCACGCCCGTATTTTTCGCGCTCACAAGCCCCTAATCACCGCAGGAGACGCCCTAGGCTTCGGGAATCCCAGGCCGATTCCCAGCCACCTTAGGCGGGCTTGCGGACCGTGAGCAATGGGTAGCTCGCCGTCCGATAAGAACCAGGCCCGGATCGACGGCGCGTTGTGTTCCACGCGCACCTTTTTTTTTTTGAGGTGGGATATTATCAACTAACTTTTCCCGCTCTGGGCGGGGTAGGAGGGTAAGTCAGACTCTTACTGACTAAAACCCACCCGTGTTCCTTCAGTTGCCATATTGCCGGGGCCACGATATCCTTTTCTGACTTTCTCGCGCCCCTCAAAGAAATGTGTGTGTGAGACGGGGTCCGCTAGGGTCGTGGGAAAGTCTTAAAGGGATATCGTGGCCTCTGGCAACACACAGGCAATTGAAGGAACACGGGTGGGTTTTAGTCAGTAAGAGTCTGACTCGCCCTCCCGCTCCACCCAGAGCGGGAGAAGTTATTTACCTCTTTTGGCAGTCTTGTTAAACCTCTGCTAAGTATTTATATGCTTCCTCTCTTTTCTGCCATGCTTCCCTAGTCTGTGCGACTTTCATTAGGGCTATAATCTTTTGTAGGCCACACACTCCAACCTTTCATTAGATAAAAATTTGCTTCTAAGACGCCACGGTTTTCCTATATGTAAAACAAACCCCTGTCGTTTTGCATTTTCAAGTCGACAATTGTTGGCTCAAAGTTCACGCATGTATAATAAAATAAATAAAATTATTCCGTTGTATAGATACACATTAAATGAAATTAAAAATAAATTTAAAAAATGGCTCGTATCCTTAACTTATGATGAAACAGAAAATATATTGGCTATATAATCATAACTTTATCAAACCTACCTTGTAAAAAAGCTTATCAAACACTCACACTTCACATACACACCTCCCTACACACACACTATACTCATATACACACCCCTAGATACACAACCACAATCATTCACTCCATCTGCTGTGTTAAAAATCACTTTAAACAAACAGAAAAGTCATGGTTGTATTTCATAAATTAAGGCCGTAAAATCTCCAACTCCTAAGATACAGGTCTGCGTACCTAGTTTAGGAGCCCGGAAAGCTGACTATAATTTTAAACTTGGTAGTACAACCCTCTGTTTTCATAAGCTATGTACTATGTTGTTGTATTTAATATCTACTAATAAACATAAACTTAAACCCATGCCTGTTAGTTTATTAACTCTTCTCCTACAGTCTCTTGCCTGTTCAGAAGGACATACACAGACCAAAGCCTTCCTGTCACTTTTGAAGGATCTTACATATTCTAGAAGGCGTTTCCACTGACATCCACCTTATAAATGGTCTTTGTTAATAGTTACAACACCTGTAACTAAATCATTGTCTATTAGCTCAAACTTCACGGCGACTTCAAAAGCTTTTTTATTATGCTCTGACTTTTTGTTGGCGTGGGACGATAGCATTATTTATCAAGTAATAATGGACGCGACTGCATTATTATTAATAACATCATTCATAACAGTCGTGATAGGGCACGTTTGAGCGATGATTTGCTGAATTCAGATCAGCTGAGCTAAGATTTTGTAAAGGTCGGGCAGTGGGTTAGAGTGCGTGCTTTGAAGATTACATTTTTTTTTTCTACCGTATTTATTTATG
Source organism: Agrochola lychnidis (assembly GCA_963680765.1). NCBI lineage: Eukaryota > Metazoa > Arthropoda > Insecta > Lepidoptera > Noctuidae > Agrochola > Agrochola lychnidis. The sequence goes on from OY796872.1 coordinate 18,221,580, forward strand.
TTCCCTTTCTGAAGATTTTCTCTAGTTTTCTGTTATGGCTGCTGAGACAACCAACCCCTGAGACGACTAACCTGTACCCTAATTGCGTAACTTATTTTCGTAAACAATTTTGCCTAATTTCTTTCATTTTGACAGTTCAACAACATTCATTGCGTTATTTAGGACGTTGTTAAGCAGATTTTTTTCCAACTTATGAAGCAATGGATTAGCAATCTGTTTTTAAATTGAAACAAATTGTAATTGTGTTGTATTACGCAATTAGGGTACCGGTCTTCCCAACGTACCCACTGTAAAAACGAAAATATTGTAGGCAAGCAATATTTTTATACAAAAATAAAAATTGTCGAGTTTAGTTCTTATGTGCCAATGTATTAATACCACAAGAACAATAGAAATAAGAACAGAAACCGCAGACATCATAAACTGAAGAACACGATAAAATTAAAATTTACGACTGGAGCCGAGTTTACCCGATTCAGCGTCACCGACCCGATGGTGACGGTTATTTTTCGTTCACTATATAGCAAGAGCGTAAAGTGCGACTAAAGAAGTTTTCACTGTAAAAACATGAACCCTTCAAAGTTTGCACTCTCTTCTAGCGTATGAACTATTCAATTGAGTTAATATTTTTGACGTAAGGTTAAGTATGCTTAGTTCAAGTACGTATTATAACTATGCGAGACACAGTTATTTCAACGTGGCGCCATAAACGACTGCTGCAATAGAGGAATAGTGCACTTAGTCAGATCAGTGGTGACCTGGTAGTATCGGCTCCGACTTACGAGTTGTATAGATCGTGAGTTCGAACCCAGGCAGGTATTTTACTTTGTGCACAAATTCCCTGCCAATTTTTAAAAACCAGTTACTAAATATTGAGTCACAAACCAATTCTGTGCATCATTTGTTACCTTTCCTAAGACACTTCTGACAAGTGAGCCCTATTCATAACTAACACAAAATGCCAAATATCTTATTAATAACAACAATAATAATTAATCATCCATATATTGTCCTGATAGCCGTGGAATACCTCTCCACTCCTCATAAGCACCTCAGGACGCCCCCTTGTCGCTACGACACTATGTGCTAGCGACCGTTTTCGTGGGCCCATTATTGAGTGTGCAAGTCACCCCCTGCCATTTTATCCGTGTGCATATAAAACATAGATCAGGCAGGGGCCATAGTTCTTCCATAGTTCGAGTTAACCAATCCATTATAGCCACCCAAATCCATAGCCCAATATGTTTTGTTTTCATGTTCTGCAATAGTCCTACACCAACCGGGGGTTGTCCTTGGGTGCACTTGTACGGTGCATACAGGGATAATCGTCGGTTGGTGCCTCAACACTTATTAATGTCTAAGGGACCTCTGCGAGTTGGCTTCGGCCCCTCGTACGCCTTCCAAAGGTCCGGGATCCCTGGGTCCCGAGAAATTTCAAAGACGTATAAATAATCATCCATATTATTATTATGTGACATTCTTTAGATAATTAGATCATTAGCAGTAATAATAGCTTCCGCTATGGTGGTTGTGCAGGTGTCTTTTGAATTAGAAGTAAACTAAAGTCAAAGTCAAATCATTTATTTCAAATAGGCCCATGTATGGCACTTTTGAACGTCAAAAAATACAAAATAATAAAATTGATTCTAGTCGCCCCTTCCAAAAGGTAGTTTTCGTATGGAGAAGAATGGGCAAGAAACTCCACCGTTACTCTTTTAAAATGTTTTACAATATTGTTTGTATATGTACGTACATTTGTTAAATAATTATTATATGTGAAGACGATGCACCTAGAATAAAATTCATCATCAGCCTATAGCAGTCCACTGCTGGACATAGGCCTCTCCAATTGCACGCCATTCAGCTCGATTCTCGGCAACTCTCATCCAGCTGCTACCAGCCACCCTTCGAAGATCGTCACTCCACCTAGCCTGAGGGCGTCCTACCTTACGTTTGCCAATTCGCGGTCTCCACTCAAGAACACGTGTACCCCAACGATCATCGGTTCTACGGCTGATATGGCCGGCCCACTGCCACTTCAGCTTGCTAATTCTGTGAGCTATGTCGATAACTTTGGTTCTCTGCCGGATCACTTCGTTCCGGATTCGATCCCTCAGAGAGACTCCAAGCATAGCCCGCTCCATGGCTCGCTGAGCAACCTTAAATTTATGAACCAGCCGTACAGTGAGTGTCCACGTTTCGGCTCCGTAGGTCATAACAGGCAGGACGCACTGATTGAAGACCTTCGTCTTTAGGCTCTGTGGAATACGCGACGAGAAGACTCGACGAAGTTTTCCAAATGCTGCCCAGCCCAGCTGAATTCTTCTGTTAGCCTCCCTCTCAAAGTTGTTCTTACCAAACTGCAGAGTTTGCCCGAGGTAAACGTATTCTCGAACAACCTCGAGAGTACCGCCATTGACAGCAATCGGCCCCGGAGTGACGTGTTCGTTGAACAAAACCTGGGTTTTGTCCAAGTTCATCCGGAGACCAATGCGTACAGAAGAATTAACTAGGCCGTCCAGCATCTGCTGCAAGTCATGCAGCGATTCGGCCAATATGACGATGTCATCTGCAAATCTCAAGTGGGAGATGTATTCGCCGTTGATGTTAATGCCACGCCCTTCCCAGTTCAGCGTCTTAAACACATCCTCCAATGCGTTAGAGAACAATTTCGGGGAAATGACATCCCCTTGTCTCACCCCTCGACGCAAGGGGATATGTTCAGTACGCTGATCCTGAATTTGGACGGTCATTGTCGCGTTTTCATAAAGACATCTCAGCACTTGGATGTATCGCCAGTCGACTTGGCATCGCTGCAGAGACTCCAAAACAGACCAGGTCTCGACAGAGTCAAAAGCCTTCTCATAGTCCACAAACGCAAGACACAGTGGCCGATTATACTCATCGGACTTCTGTATAATTTGCCGCACTGTGTGAATGTGGTCTATGGTGCTGTATCCTCCTCGAAACCCAGCCTGCTCCGGTGGCTGAAACTCGTCGAGTCTTCTCGCTAGACGATTCGTAACGACTCTTGAAAACAACTTATATACGTGGCTAAGGAGCGAAATGGGTCTGTAATTCTTTAAAAGAGTCTTATCACCCTTCTTAAAGAAGAGAACGACCACACTCTCTCGCCACGCTTCTGGAGTTCTCCCAGAGAACAGGACAGAGTTGAATAGCTCCCGAAGCTCTTTCAGTACAGGTCTTCCTCCAGCTTTCAGGAGCTCGGTCGTTATCCCGTCCTCACCAGGGGCTTTTCCATTTTTAAGTTGTTTAAGAGCCGCCTCGATTTCATCTTGGCTGACTTCTGGCAGGTCTTCCGTGTAATGGCGTGTTAAGGTGGCTCTGGAATCCTCATTTTCGGGATCAGGTCGAGATGCGTGCGATGCGTACAACTGGCCGTAGAAGTTTTCTACTTCCAAAAGGATCTCCGGCTTCGAAGCGACGATATCCCCACTGGGTTTGGTCAACTTCGTCAGGTGGCTCCTCCCGAGTGACTGGACGAACACCTTCGACCCCCGATTTTGCTCAATCGCTTTCTCTATAGAGCGCGTATTGGAGCGTCGGAGGTCGCGTCGTACCAGTGTTCTTATATTTTTATTGAGTGCCCGTTGTTCTGACGAAGTGATAGGTGGGTTTTCACGTCGTTCCGTCATGAGCTCCAGAGTCTCTTTCGAAAGTTTGGACTTCTTGCCCTTACGCCGCATTTTACAAAAACGCGTGCCTTCCTCCCTGAGGATATCCGCCACTTGGTCGAGTGCCTGGTCAACGTCATTTGTGGTTTCCACGGCAGCAAATCGGTTCTCCAGGTTTGATTGGAACGCTTCAGATCCCAGCATGGTTTGGAGCATGTTTGGACGGAGCCTAGACCTCATCAAACGAGTTCGCTCGAGCTTAAAGTTGATATTCAGAGAGCCTCGGACAAGTCTGTGATCACTGCCGGTGTTGAACCTGTTGATCACCGAGACGTCCCTGAATATATGCTTCTTGTCCGCTATGATGAAGTCTATCTCATTTTTCGTCATAGTATCGGGGCTTCGCCACGTCCACTTCCTTTGGAGCTGTTTCTTAAAGAAGGAGTTCATCATGAAAAGCCCCTCCTTCTCAAGGAAGTTGACAAGCATTTGCCCCCTATGATTTCTGCTGCCAAACCCATAAGATCCTACTACCGATTCGCTGCAATTCTGTACTCCCACTTTAGCATTAAAATCCCCCATGAGAACATTGTAGTGGGCCTTAGTGGTGGAATGCAAGGCCTTGGAGATATCCTCAAACATTTCCTCCACTTCGTCATCCGAGTGTGCCGAGGTCGGTGCGTAAACCTGAATAACCTTGAGGCTATACCTCTTGGTTAACTTCACTACAAGGTACGCTACCCTGTTCGAGACACTGGAGACTTCTACAACGTTGTCACAAAGGGATTTGTTTACCAGGAACCCGACTCCGCCTTGGGATAGTTGGTTTCCCTCTCGAAAATACAAAAGGTGGCCCGATTCAAGGGTTATTGTGTCCTCTCCCTCTCTTCGGACTTCACTTAAGCCAAGAATATGCCACTTTATTTTTCCGAGCTCTTCTTCTAGCTGCACTAGGTGTTCGTCGAGCCGTAACGTGCGTCCGTTGTACGTTGCCAAGGTCAGTTGGGTTTGGCGGCCATTCGTAACCCGGGGATTCTTCGCACCCCCTACCTTACCGTTACCGTGATTGCCGCCAAAATCAGGAATAGCAAGGCGGCCGGGAACTGGAGGCCGTGGTTGAATTTGACTTGCCATTTGGAGGGTTTGCCCATAATCGCCACGCTGGGCATGCGGGTTGGCGATCGCAGATCGCAGCTTCTCGCACTAGTGACGCTGCTGCCCGTCACTAGTCTGCGCCATTTAGCTGCGAAATTTTATTTAGAATGGTTATACCGCCATTTGTCGGTTGTCAGAGCCTCGTTAGTTATACAGCAGGGTGCACCACGAGCAGGTGAGGTTGACTTGGGGCACTGAGATGGTAAGTGTGCCCCCTTACACCCCAATAGGTAAAAAGAAAGAATAAAATTACTATACCACAATAGGTAAAAAGAATTAAAAATGAAGCAACGATAGATAATTTAATTTGTGATAGATACATGGTTCTCACATATTTACAAACATTGTAAAAGTAGACGATTTTCCTAAAATTTTACAATTAATAAGTCAGTGTGTAAGAAAGTAATCACAGAATGTAAAATCAATGTCATAAAAACACAAATTAATAAATTTTAAAATTAAATTAGCAACCCGTTTGATTTTGTCTTGATTCTAAATTGTCCTATGGAGCAGGACCAGCATGTTTCCAAGCACTCTTATCTTGGATATAATCCTCTAATTTGTAATATGCTTGTTTACAAAGTGTACTTTTTATATGAGTTTTAAATTTCCTTTCATTTAATTGCAATATGTCACAAGGTATTTTGTTGTAACATTTAACACAGTACCCCATAAAAGATGTATGTACTTTAGATATACTAAGTAGGTATACTCGAACTTGTTATAGATTTATAATTTTTGACAACAATTCCCGGTAATCTAAACTTCACTAAGAGCGAATTTTCTCCAACCAACCAACGAAACTGTACGCGTTTAGCACGTCTAAATAAGCAGCGCGTTATAGAGTTGTCAGTGGCATTACTGTTGTGGCATTTGTGAAATTCACTCTAAGATCTACAGTTTTGAGCCGTTTGGGGTCAAAACAATCGGGTCATGGGGCCCGAATGCGCGTCTCCTTTTTAAAGAAATTTCTCGCTGACTGATCGACACTTCACATGACCAGAGCGCATTTTTTTTTAGGTTGTAAATTATCAAATAACTTCTCCCGCTCTGGGTGGAGTGGGAGAGCGTGTCAGACTCTTACTGACTAAAACCCATCCGTATTCCTTCATTTTCATGTATTGCCAGGAGCCACGGTATCCCTTTCGGACAAAACCGCAACCCCGGCAGAACGTGACAAGAGAGCTGGCTCGTTCTTCGGCCAAAGAATTAGCATTGCCATTCAGCGTGGCAATGCTGCCATTCTTCTGAGCACGTTTCCGGATGACAGCATTGCGGACGAGTACTTCGACGACTAAGTGTCCTTTTGTTTTATATTTATTTTAATAGTTAGTGACTCATTTAATTTAGTACCTAGTGTAAATAGTTAGTAGTGTTAAATCATCATCTGCCTAGCCTTTTCCCAACTATGTTGGGGTCGGCTTCCAGTCTAACCGGATGCAGCTGAATACCAGTATTTTACATGGAGCGACTGCCTATCTGACCTCCACAACCCAGTAACTGGGTAATACGATACCCTTTGGTAAGACTGGTTGTCAGACATTCGGGCTTCTGACGACCCGTAACGACTGTCAAAGATCCACGAATGACAACCGGGACCAACGACTTAACGTGCTTTCCGAGGCACGGAGGAGTCTCGGTATGTAAAGATGGTCACCCATCCACTAATCAACCCCGGCAAACATAGCTTAACCTGATTGATCGACTATTAGTCGTATTAAATATTGTATGGAAATAAGAAATGTGGCTAACTAGTTCCCTAGAATATTAATAATGAATTGCATTTATAACACTGAATTTGTTGTTGTAACAGTTTTAGGTATAAAAAAGACATTTGGAAAGTTTGCAAATACTTTTTTACATCTAAAACTAAACATACGGTATTACGATATTAATTATTGCATTTCATACTCAATATTTTAGTTCCCTAGTTAGCCACATTTCTTAATTCCATACAAAAATATTTCTAAATTAATCAATACAGGTAAATATTTGACAGCTATTTACGAAGTTGCAAAATATTGGGTATAATAATAGATCATATTCTTCCGTAAAGTAGGATGAAATAATGCCTGTCTTCACAAATCTTTGTGACAGAATATCCTTGATAAATTCTCGGAATGATTTCACAAAAGGTACCTACTTACACGCTACCATTATTTTCATGGAAACCGAAACACGACGGACAAAAAGATCCCATTTAAAGATTACCGCGAATATTGACAAGGTTTTAATCATCACGACGTTTTAGCAATACGGATCCCTACAAAAGGATTTTCTGACAGTAAGTAAATGATTGTTCTGATTTGTAGAAATTGATCCGCAAGGTTAAGCTGTGTTTCAACTCGGAAGAAGAAGTCCACTGCTGGACAGAGGCCTCTCCCAGGATGAGCCATAATACCCTGCTCTCCGCCTGCTGCATCCAAACTGTCCCAGCCATATTTTTAAGATCGTCGGTCCATTTAGCTGCGGGGCGTCCCACACTATGCTTGCCGATACGCGGTCTCCACACGATGGATCCTTCGACAAACATAGCCATCTTGCCAGCCAGTAGTTTTTGAGCAAATAGACTAGCAGCTTTAATTATTCAGTCATTCTTGGACAATTCTATGAAATGCTTTCCTAGGCCTGCCTGGCACACGGTGGAGGTCTGCCCGGCTTGGGCATCGCCGTGTCCTCGTGGAGGCGATCGGCGGCGGTGATCTCTCGCGTCCGACCCTGGTTCAGGCCATGGTACGAAGCGAGAGAAAATGGCAGACCGTCACCTCCTTCTGCGAAGCGGTAATGCTCGCGAAGGAGGAGGCGGAACGCGTGAGGGAGAGGCAAATTTCTCGCCCTCACGCCCCTAACCACCGCAGGAGGAGACGCCCGGGGCGGGAATTGCGTGCCGATTTCCGGCCACCGTAGGCGCGAGCTTGCGGACGGTGAGCAATGGGTAGCTCGCCGTCCGATAAGGACCAAGCCCGGGTCGACGGCGCGTTGTGTTCCACGCGCGCCTCAAAGAGATGTCAGCAGAATTGACGGGGTCCGTTAGGGCCAATGCTGAAAGGGAAATCGTGGCCCCTGGCAACAGGGCAACCGAAGGAACACGGGTGGGTTTTAGTCAGTAAGAGTCTGACACGCCCTCCCGCTCCAACCAGAGCGGGAGAAGTTATTTGATAATTTCCCACCCAAAAAAAAAGGCCTGCCTGGCACATTGACATAAGTTGTCAATTTTTGTGAAAATTAATTTCCCTTACTGTACATGCCACCATCTCACCTCTACAAAACCCTATTAATTACATATCATGAACCACAGCTAGAGCTGATCGCACTATCGATAATTATAAATACCAACACGTCATGTTCACTAGAGGTGACCACTTATCGATAAACCCAATTTATCATCAGCAATTTGCATTTAATGACACATATCATCGACATAGGCCTATCGATAAGGAGGCGTACTCTATCAACTAGTAATTAATTATTGAGTTAGATTAAGATTAATTTAGTTGATGATATTAACGATTTATTGCAAGAGCAGCGTATTAAAATTTATAATGTTAATCATACATTATCGTAGTTTACAATCTAGTTGGGATTTATACTGAGCGGGGTAAATAAATAACATTATAATATTCAGAGGAAATAAATATTAAATAATATACAAGGTTTACATGTTATAAGAGTTGAGTTGGGGAGGGGCTTGTGGCTAAGTAACAGCAGCTGCACGGGTCGATCAATCAGGTTAAGCTACGCTTGCCGCGGTTGGTCTGTGGATGGGTGACCATCTTTACATACCAAGACCCCTCCGTGCCTCGGAAAGCACGCTAAGCCGTTGGTCCCGGCTGTCATTTGTAGATCTTTGACAGTCGTTACGGGTAGTTAGAAGCCCAAAAAGTCTGACAACCAGTCTTACCAAGGGTATCGTGTTACCTAGTAACTAGGTTGTGGAGGTCAGATAGGCAGTCGCTCCATGTAAAATACTGGTATTCAGCTGCATCCGGTTAGACTGGAAGCCGACCCCAACATAGTTGGGAAAAGGCTAGGCAGATGATGACATGTTACAAGAGTTGGGGATAACCAAACTATATTATTAATTGTTTGGAAGATGAGGTGGCTAGAAAAGTGGTTGAACTACTGAGATGACTAATATACAGTCCTCCAGACCGTATTTCGGTCACGGCAGCCAATCACAACGGAAACTTTTCGGCGCGGGAGATATTATAGTGCAGGCGTGTGTGCGCAGACACAGGTGCACTCTCTCTTACCTCACTCTCATAGTCCGATGGGACGGCAATCCAACACGACCGGATAGAGATCAGGCGCAGGACCAACGGCTTAACGTGCTTTCCGAGGCACGAGGGTATCACACCGTCAACTTCCAAACTCCGGGCTGTTACTAAGAAACTCCTAATGGAAAAACCCAATAACGCTTTGCCCGACCCGGGAATCGAACCCAGAACCCCACGCTCAGCAGTCGCACTTGCAACCACGAAACCCACGAGGCAGCTAAGGAGATGACTAATAGAGATGTACTGAAGAAAACATGCTCCGCCGAACACAACTTATCTATACCGATAAATAATAAATGATTTTATTTCTGTAAGTAGGTTTGTACAAACACTATTACACGTCAATCATATTTTAAAACTAGATGAGATCGGCGTTTCCTATCTGACTACTCTGAGAAGAAAGGCCGAAACAAACTCAGAGGTCTCAGTCCCGTATACAATCCAGACATAACTAATCTTGGACATAACCTAGATCACTTACCTTCCATGCTAGCTAGCTTTTATCTAAAGAAAAGAAAAAAATACTCCCTTCCTTGGCCCAGCCTTTTCCCAACTATGTTGGGGTCGACTTCTAGTCTAACCGGATGCCGCTTGAAAAAAAAGAAGAAAGAACATTAAGACAAAGACAATATCAACGCAAACTCCGCCCCCATGCACCCCACCACTCCACTATGTGCTAAACACTAACACATCAGTGATAAAGTCGAATATCGCGTGCGCTCTTTGGTCGTGTTCGAGCACGGAACTAAATGTCATAAGTCTCAATTCTTATTTCGTTTATAACTAAAATAATAAATTGATCTAGAAAAAAAAATATCTTATATCTGGATAATAAACTACATTTTCTTACTGTCAATAATTATTTTAGACATAAAAGCCGAGTAGTAATCTTGTTTTTACCCGACTACGGCAAAGCCAAAAGGAAGGGTTATGATTTTAGCAGTCTATGTATGTATGTTTGTATGTATGTATGTATGTATGTATGTTTGTTTTTACGTGTGTTCCACCGTAGCGCCTAAACTACTAAACCGATTTTGATGAATGAGGTATCAATAGATTCGTAATAATGGTCCGGGTGACATAGGCTATATAATTTCTCCCTAAATTTAATTTGGTGGACTTTACACGTAAATTTCTAACCTCGAAAAAAATTAAAATGGGATGATCATGACATGTTTGGTATCAAAAGAAAGGTCTTGACAAGCACATCACAAATATGTATATAATATTATATTTTCAAAGTAAACAAATATGTTTAAATCGTTAAAAACAAGCAAAAGTGAGACTGCGCTACGTAGTATCGCAAGATGTTACCAACGTGCAGTTAATCAAATCTTAATAAGTAGTACCGATTTGTAATTCCACTCTTATGAAGAAAAAGAAGTACAACGAAATATTTATATTTTGGATTTCTTCGAAGCTCGATATCGTTATATGGTGTTGGCGTCGAAATAAATCGCTCTATGGTTTCGTTCAAAGCACTATACACTGCTATTGGAATTTAAAATAGGTTAATTACTGAACTATTGTATTACTCTACTCTTATTTATGTTTATCAAGTGTAAAAACGGAAAAGTATAAAATAAAAAAATAAAGTTTAAAAAACTGTAACCCGACTACGGGAAAATAAAAATGATCTAAAAAGTACGAAACAAGCAAATATTTCAGACAGAAATCAAGACATAGGTACAAAAATGGTCAAGGTAAAGCCGTGGTCGCATGCCTGTATACCATGTTGGTGTCAAGAACACCTACAAAATTATAATGGCATGCGACGACGGCTTTACCTTGACCATTTTTGTACCTATGTCTTGATTTCTGTCTGAAATATTTGCTTGTTTCGTACTTTTTAGATCATTTTTATTTTCCCGTAGTCGGGTTACAGTTTTTTAAACTTTATTTTTTTATTGTTTCAAATAATCTTTAAAAAAGACATGATTTTCGAATAAAAAATGAATCGAGCGAAAATGTTCCAATTACGTAACTGTCTTACATTTGGAAAGAAAAAGATCCAATAAATCATATACTAAAGTTCCATTTTGATTGTATGCGTGAATTTTTTAGAATATTAATGCAAATTAACTAACAATTTAGGGAGACTCCTCTTAAGGAATCAATATTGCGGTTTTTCGTTCGAAAATGGCGGACTTGTTCAACGAAATCTCTAAACGGTTGACACTTCCCGTGACCCAAGGGCTGGCTTTTACCTTGGCCAGAGGCTGAGCATTGCCATACAACATGGCAATGCGGCCAGTCTCTTGGCTACATTACCAGTCGACAGCGATGCGGAGAAATTTTTCAACGGCATATTTTAGTTTGTATACAGTTTTAGTTGGTTATTTTAATAGTTAGTTAATTCAGTTTAAGAAGTTTATCCAGTGTATTTATATTTTTAAACTCTTTAATAAATACACACATTTGAAGTAGTGATGCAACGAATACGAATACGAATATTCGTATTCGCCGAATAGTAGACATTTACCGAATATTCGTATTCGGCGAATACTAATACGAATATTTAAAAGGACATCGTCGTAAATGGCCCCAGGACCAACAAACATCTGACGTACATGATAATTATTAGTACATTTTATTATATTAATTGCGAATACTCGTATGAAACGGACATTTTGCGTTCTATATTGAATAATTAAAAGACCTTTAACGATTTACGACATCACAAATCAATAATGCTGCCATCTTTGACACTTAGATTTGAGATTTGACATGACAATTAGTGATGTCCAATCTTTCATTTCACGTACATCGAGAGCGAGATTACTTGAGTTGACCACCTGCTCACGGATGTCATACGCATCCGTACGTACTTTAATTTTCAACCTTTTTCGCTCTAGAGTATGACGCTTCTGTAGTGACTTGTGCGACGTTTTTTTTGGTACCATACACCTCAGATGCGAAAAGAATTCAACAACAACACCGATTTTCATATCTTAATCCATTTACTACACATACAGGGCGTTTGTACACTATCTCGTATTCGATTTATACTCGTGTTTTTTTACGAACAGCATAAAACGGATCAGAAATTCGCGAATGGGCGCTGTGCACTCGATTCGTATTCGTGATTCATTTTGGGGAATTTTTCATGATCCGTTTTAAAAAACACAAATACGAATCGAATACGAGAGTCCATGTGCATCTATTCGAGATTCGAGTATTCACTAAAAGATTTCGTAAGCAGAGATCGCGTTCATAATATATACAGCATTTCGCGCTCACTCATATTCCATTCGTATTCCTGAAAAACACGAATTGCACAAAACGCCTTAAGCTCCAGCGCGTGATTTTTCGAAACATTGCACAAAAAACCTTACACATAAACATTTGTTTTCATACAAAACGTCGTGTTTGCATACACAAATGTGTATGGCACGCCTCTTTGTTGCGATGTTTTTGTGTAAATACGCGCAGGAGACCCAGCTTAATATTATGACGGCTACTTCGATTCGTAAAAACTGATTCGATGTGAGAAATTCACGAATATAAAAACACGAAAACGAAGCAGTGCACAAACAAGCATACATTTATTATGGAGGCTTTTTCGAATCGTATTTTCACGAATCACGTATACGAACCGAATACGACGTACGGCACACACACCCTAAATGAGATGCATTGTTATATTTCAAATAGCGCGCTAGGGCGATTCATCGCATCGATTTTGTTTAAAATATATCGATACGGATTTAATGTATGGGCATCCCTAATCCTTGTCATGTCATGTCAATCAACTAAACTGTCAAAATATTGCATTCCACTCACATCACACTCGCTCGCATTTCTTCGCTGCATTGTGTAATAATTTCAATTTGTTTTTATTTTCGGAATACATTCGACGACCTTGCTATTTTTACGGACTCTGATTGCTTTTAATAACGTGTTACCTGGCTGTGATATACAGACTTTGTGATCTGCTCAAACGACACCTGGCATTGTTAACGGACTTAGCAACGAACTTTGCATACGAAATGGAAAGTGGATATTGTATTAATTGTGGCTCTGCTGGTGGTTCCATGGTGTTGGAAGATGACCAGATTCTTCACCGTATACAACAATTGACTGCACCTCTTTTGGTAAATACAAAACTTACCTATTACACTCTTTGGCAAACGCACAGTTCCACGCTATTAACGTACCTATAAAGCCGGGTCTCCAGCGCGTTTTTTCGAAACATTACACAAAAACCTTACGCATAAACATTTGTATGACGCTTCTTTGTTGCGATGAGACCCGGCTTTAAACGTACGTAACGATTAGGTACATACTACAAATGTCGATATCGGATTTACGGGGCAAGCACACACTCGAAACTAGTTTGGGTCGTCATCGCCAATAACGGCTATGTTTTTTTTAATCATGTTTTTCAGCTTTTATTTTTCCTATGGAATAACATATTATGTCAAACAATATTTTTGATCAGTGATATACAAAAATCAATTTGGTATCAATATTTTTTCAGGTTCAAGCTCATGATCTTGTATGCACAACATGCTGGGCTATGGCCGAAGACATTATAAAAACCACATCTGCTAGCAATATTGGTAGAAACTGTGCACTATGCAATAAAACATTAGGACCTCGAACACGTTCACATCAAGTGATTGCACTGAGAAGTGATACTCAACTTCATATGAATATCAGAAATATAATCACGGAAAGACTTATACCATTGGAGGTACACTATTTTAAATATATAACTGCTGCGAAACCTGTTGCTGTTGATATAGTCAAATAAATGGTCATTTTTATTTTAGGTTCGTGCATCTCACCATATTTGCCATCCTTGCTGGCAAAGAGCAGATCGTGCTGCCAGGCATTATTCTGCACCATCTTCATCAAGAACCACTCAAACAGGAAGTAACCAGTTGCGATGTGCCAATTGTGGCATTAATTTGTTAAGACAGAGAAGACATATTCTTAGCGATGCTGCTATTCTTTTGCAAATACAACAACAAGTTACACCACAGGTGGTCAGTTTTTCTTTTATTTTAAACTAGTATCTAAAATGATGCCACATACAACCTAAGTTAATATGCATTCTGCTTTACAGGTTACTGCAAATGACTATATCTGTGATGCTTGTCACACATTGATTGTTGGTAGCAGTCAAATAATAACCTCACAAGGGTCACAGGAAACCACAACCATTGGTCATCAACATGTTTGTTTGACATGTGGTATATCATTAGCACGAACTCGAAGATACTCTTTAGGAGAAGAGAATACTCATCATATTTTAGATGTGGTTCAGAATTGGATTCAACCACGAGAGGTGAGTTATAAACTTATAAGTTATAACAGTTACTTACTCTTATACAATAATTCAATGGCCATCCATTGAATTATTGTATAAGAGTAAGTAACTGTAATTATTTAAATACACTTTATTATTTACACATAAACATGAAAAGATTTTTTTTAACCTATGCCGTCCCACTGCTGGGCAAAAGTCTCTCTCATACTTCGCCATGAAAAGAATTAACAAAATTAAAATATACATAACTTAAAATACATTTTAAAAACTACCTTGTCACCTTGAGCTCATGGATGAAATTAAAATGATAAATACGAAATGACCAGATTTAAGATTTTTTACGTACCTATTAACAATAACCTGTAAAATTATTTTTCTTTTAGGTTGAACCATCGGATTCACTTTGCCATAGATGCTATCAGAGAGCGAATACAGAAGCTGCCAATGCTATATTACCTGAACCAGAAATCGTCTCAGTTCCACAACAAGCTGAAAGAATAACCTTGCCAAATTATTCAAGAGCATCAGACACACATAGAAGATGCATATTTTCACAATGTGACAGTACTTCACATAAAGTAGTTCCATTTGTTTTAAGGGTGAGGCTTTTTAGAGATCACAATTATTATATACCTCCAAATTGTCGTATATGTGAAATCCATTTAGCAAGGCAGTCATGGACGGATTTATTTGATGTTGAAAATGTCAACCGTAGTTTTTCTGCAAATCATATAGAAGACTTTTGTGAGTTATTGAAAAATGACAACCATATTTTAGATTTTGAAAATATTGAGGAAATGGAGGAAAATCTAGTGTGGTATTGGCTGGGACGCTCAAAAGAACAGTTCAGTGAACTTTTAGCTGAACTCCCTGATTTTCATAAACGGGCTACATCACTTGCAGGTTATTTAATAAAACTCAGAACAGGAGATTCTGATGACAGAATTTCTACACTATTAAATATTGCAAGAAGTACTCTTACAAAATTAATAACCAAAGCACGAGATGTGATGGTGGAACACTTTGTGCCAGCACATTTAGGACTGCAACATATAACCAGACAAGAAGTGGCATCAAGAAACCTGTACATTCCTGAGTCCTTGTTTGGAAACCCTGGAAGCAATATAGAGCAGAGAAAAGCAATAATAATAATGGATGGAACATACATTTACGTCCAGAAGAGTAGCAACTATGCATACCAGAAAAAAACATACTCCCTCCATAAATATAGGAACCTTGTTAAACCGTTCATTATAGTATGTTGCGATGGCTACATGATTGATGTCCTGGGCCCATATCCAGCCACTAAATCAGATGCTGATATTTTAAAGGATGAATTTCATGACCCTTCAAAACCTATGAGACAATATTTTAGAAATGGTGATGTCATGATATTAGACCGGGGCTTTCGTGATAGCATTTCCTTATTACAAAGTTTAAATTACTCCGTACATTATCCATTGTCATTAGAACCGGGTGAACATCAGTTGAGTACTGTAAATGCTAATGAATCCCGCAAAGTGACTCTATGTAGATGGGTGGTAGAAGTAGTCAACGGACGGTTTAAGAGGGATTTTAAGCTGCTGCGACAAGAATATTTTAATAGAGCATCGAAACATTTGATGCAAGATTTTAGGGTTGCAGCAGCATTAATAAATAAGTTCCATCCGGTTTTAGAAGACAGAGAGGATGCAAGAGAAATAATCTCTATTGTTCAAGAAAAAATGTTTAATAATAATTCATTGGCTGATTTTGTGGAGCAAAATCATTTAAACAGGAGACGGGCCCAGTTTGAAAATATTACAGTTGATAGTGAAAATCTTCAAGAATTCCCCCAAATGGATTATAATGATTTGATTTTAATTCCTTTGGGAGTATATCAAATAAAACAAGCCCGGTCATACTATGGTGAACATGTGAGACAAGATGGATCTAATATTATTGAGGTGTGTAGGGAGGTCGACCCGGATTTGATTCACGAATTAGAATTAATTACTTCAGAAAATATATGGCTGATACGAGGCAAAATTCACAGCCGTCATATAAGTAATAAAACTTATTTTGTTTATATTTTATTAAACTCGACACAAATAGGCAGACAAGCAATAGTGCAGTATTGCTGCAATTGCATCGTTGGGCGCAGGACCATAGGTTGCTGCGCCCATATTATGACCATTATTTGGTACTTGAGTTTCGCAAGACACCAAAATAACGTCGTCCCCCCTGCACAATTTTTAGATAATATTTTAATTTCCAATGTAGAAAATGATGATCAATAATAAAATCTAAATAAGTAACGAGAAAATGTGTGTTTTTATTTTTTGAATTCAATCTTACACTGGTCTATAAAATGCTATGCGATCTATCGGTAATATGAATTCCTACCGAAGTATAAATAAACGACATCTAAAAAAAAATTAGGACAACGTCGTTAGTTAGTTAGTTAAATAAATAAGTACCTAGGTACTTAATTAGCTACCTACCTATTTTAATATAAAAACTAGAAGATTTACCAAATAAGTAAAATGCTACTTTTACTTTATTTAACAATAAACAAGATAGTTACCTAAATACATAATAAGTACTTAAATGTTTTACTGAATCTCTTATCTTAACTATTAGCCACATATAGGCAATAGAAATAACATTAGTGACAAGCATTTACTAGCATATTTGTAAGTATTGAAGGGATTGTTTCTTACTAAATATACCTAACCTAAAAATCTTTGTTTTTAAATAAATACTTTCTGCAAGTTGTCCGTCATTAAACTTTATCTTTATGGGCATATACTTGTAATTTAGAACACGCAAAGTAAATTTACTGCGCTGTTGGTTCTGGGGCGAACGATGTATGGATGCAGAACAATCTCCTTTAATATGTTTGTACGCAAATCTAATTACTAGCAGACTTGGAAAACGCGCGTTGTCGGCACGTAAAAATATGACGTGTGCAAGGGCCTTAACCGCAACGACGACGCGACGGAGGACTCCCCGGCCATAGTTTATACAGTGCCGCGGCCCGGGAGTTTTTCTATCATTACGAACCATTTCATTTGTCAGTCGAAAGCACAAGTCAAGCAAGAGAGTATTGTTTTATTTATTTTCTGAGGTTGCTGCGAAGTGAAAGAAGTTGAAGTTGAATAGAAAATGTCTTCTCGTAAACGAGATCAAAGTGGCATATGGAAACACTTCGATAAATTACCAAGTAAGTAGTTATATGGTCTGTATTTCTTTTGTATGAACAAAAGGTAGGATAGTACGTCCTAAGTAACTTAGACGAACGTTAGTAATGGCTGCGTCTATGTAGTACTAGACTATTAGTCTTTTATTACCATAGCGAGATATTCGTATTCGTATTCGCCGAATAGTAGGTTTGATATTCGTATTCGTAAAAGTAGTATTCGTTGCATCACTAATTTGAAGTTGATTAACCTTTCGTATCGAACGTGGATCCACGCGAGACACAATGTGTTTTTAATTGTTTCTGTAATTACGGCATTCAAGAGGTTAAATGTCAAAATCATCATTTCTGCCGAAAGACGTCCACTGCTGGACATAGGCCTCCCCCAAGCATCGCCACTGCGACGGGTGACCTTGTGAAAGCCGCAGAAATCCGCTGGATACGGGATGCACAGAACCGGATTAAATGGGAAACTAAATAAAAACTGTCTGAAACTCTAAAATCGCTAACCCTCATTGAGCAAGTGGTGAATGATGTTAGTTCCGTCACTGTCTCAGAGGGTTATGTAGTAGGTTATTCTGAACACATAACATCCCCCCCGTTTACCCCGAAAGGTTAGTCAAAGGTGTAACAATAGTAAACCCACATTTTAAACTAAGTAAAATGGAGTAACATTATTTTTACATACATACATAAACTCACGCCTTCTTCCCATGGCAGTAGGCAGAAATTACAGAACGCCACCTGCTACGATCCTTACATACTCCTTTTACCTCGTCTGCGTTCATACATCTGGTCATACACGCACGCCGGTTGCGAGTACTACGCACCTGGCCTTTCTGAAGAACATCACCAATAAGGTCGGTATATGTCCTCCTAGGGCGTCCCCGCCCGGCCTTTCCCTTTACATCAGCCTTGTAAATACATTTTGTTAGTTGCCTTTCATTCATCCTCTCAACATGCCCAAACCATCTCAGCATACCCTTTTCAATTTTTGTCACTACGTCTTCTTTTAAATCACACCGCTGTCTTATCACATCATTTCTCAGCCTATCATTCATAGTCAGACCACACATGCTTCGCAAGGAACGCATTTCCACAGCATTTATTCTGCTTTCATGCTTGTTTTGCCACACCCAAAATTCACTTCCATACATAAGCGTGGGCACCAGCACACCATTGTGAACAGCCAGTCGAGCCTTTTTAGATATCGACTGGTTGGTCCATTCACTTTATTTCCCGCATTTACTCTCCTTTCCACATCTCCATCAATCTTCCCATCCCTTCTACATTCTTTTTAATCATAGTCAAAACATTCATTTAATTAAATTGGACCAATAACAGTCAAAAAGTCCGTCAGTTTGGCAGAAAGCTCTTACCAATAACTGTCAAAAAGTCCGTCAGTTTGGCAGAAAGCTCTTACCAATAACTGTCAAAAAGTCCGTCAGTTTGGCAGAAAGCTCTTACCAATAACTGTCAAAAAGTCCGTCAGTTTTGCAGAAAGCTCTTACCAATAACTGTCAAAAAGTCCGTCAGTTTGGCAGAAAACTCTTACCAATAACTTTCAAAAAGTCCGTCAGTTTGGCGGAAAGCTCTTACCAATAACTATCAAAAAGTCCGTCAGTTTGGCAGAAAGCTCTTTAACTTCCAACATCATGAAACTTGACTTTATTCGCAAAACAATTTTATGTCAAAGACGAAAGATGAGTAGGCACTTTTAAACTTTTAAAAACAAGTCTCCACATGTAAAAAAACAAACATAACAATATCCGTGACCCGTTACCTAAAAAAAATAGAAAATAAATTGTTGCATGACCTCAAGTGAGCCAAATTACACGTTACTGTACATCGTTAGTTAATTGCGTTGGTTCAAGGTTCGTTTCTCAAGTTATGTAATATAAACACGATATTTTGTGTAGCAAGTTAATACCGAGTGAAGTGAATTTTCCTCATTATTTTTGAGTCGACTTTAGGCCATGTGACAATTTGTCAAGCGCCCGTAAACTGTAGTGATTGGTTGAATGATTTATCAACAGCCAATGTGCCATACTTTCTTAAAAGTACATTTATATCATTCATTACATTAAATGTATAACTAAAATATTCATTCGTGCGTATTACAATATAAACATGCATTTCAACAATAATTAGATAAACAAGAATAGATTATTAAATAAAATAAAATAAGTGCATAACCTAACCTAATTACTTTTTAACCTCAAGCCCCTCAAACGAAGGCTGGTCACGATAAAATCTTATTAATAGTTGTTAATATTAATTATTAATTCCCGTTTATCTTATTAAATACACGGGGACATGCTTCGGCAATGATTAACAAGTGATCAAGACTGCTTAGACCTCATAATTAACGACTGGATTAATTAGAAACTGCATCTATTAAGAAATAATGTATTAAGTTAGCAGCTAGTGTCCGTGGCTAGATGAACGTGTAAATACAGAATGAAAAGAAAAATATATACCAAAAAAAACTTTTTACAAAATAAAACAACCAACTACAAAAAAAAACACTACAAAGTGAAAAATAACTTTAATTTCGGAAGTCGGTGTCTTTGGTTTTGAATTTTCGTTCTTTGTCATCGACTTCCGAAATTAAAGTAATTTTTCACTTTGTAGTGTTTTTTTGAAGTCGGTTGTTTTTTTTGTAAAAAGTTTTTATTTTTCACTTTTTAGTTGTGATATCTACCCCACACAAATTCGAATACCACTACCTGCTATGTAAATAACAGTGACAGGAAGTTATCATAATATCATCCACATACTAAGTGAGGTAAAAATACGTATTATTGAAGCTAACTCAAAAACTACCCAAGTAAAGTTAATAAAATTTATATGGGACCACTTCTGAAGTATGATCTACCAAACAAAAAAAGAATCATCAAAATCAATTCATAATTGACGGAGTAATCGCGTAACAAACATCATCATCATCAACATCA
The DNA here is from genome assembly GCA_963680765.1 of Agrochola lychnidis. NCBI lineage: Eukaryota > Metazoa > Arthropoda > Insecta > Lepidoptera > Noctuidae > Agrochola > Agrochola lychnidis. The sequence continues at coordinate 18,242,060 of OY796872.1, forward strand.
TTTCAGCCGAAAGACGTCCACTGCTGGACATAGGCCTCCCCCAAGCACCGCCACTTCGACCGATTCTGTGCTTTCCGCATCCAGCGGATTCCTGCGGCCTTCACAAGGTCATCGGTCCATCTTGTGTGTAACAAACATACAAAAAAGAAAAAAGAAAACATACAGTCGAATTGAGAACCTCCTCCTTTTGGAAGTCGGTTAAAAAGAAACATTACCTACAAAACATGTAACAAAAAAACTGTGTTGTTAGGTATCGTACTGAGAGTCTATTTATACGGTAATTTTCAGGAAAAAAATAAAAGCGTCTCATTTGTTTTCAATGGGGAATTTTACCGGGTTATTTCATGGGGCGGCCGTCATTTAGCGGGTGTCTGCAAGTCATAACTTATGACCCCTGTTGAAAATTAGCTAATTTTTAATGAATTTTGCTATTAAAAAAGTGACTTTTAAATAGCAATAACTTTTTTATTTTCAATAATAATTAGATTTGTTGTTACGGATCGGACAGGTTTTTTTTATATATTGTATACATACTCCTTTAGGTTAAAGCTTAATTTTAAAGCATATCAGAAAAGAAATCTGTAGTAAATAAAGTACGGTACCTATTTCACGTTTCACACATAGTTTGAAGAATTTAATTTGACCTCACTTTCGATTTTTTTTTTCAATTTCCTGTAATAGAGGTCAGTTAGACAGTCGCTACTTGTTAAATATACTACATGTTTATCCAGCTGTTAGACTGGAAGCCGACCCCAACATAGTTGCGAAAAGTATAGGCAGATTGACTGTTAGAGAAATACAAAAAAGCCTTTATTTCTATCAAAATTATAAGTAAAAGTACATCAAAATATTCGCTTAGAAATACAATCATTTAATGGTAAAAAACATTATTACTTAAAAAATTATAATTAAGTTTTTTTTTAACTATTTTAATAATATTTGTACTTATATTATATAGTTACCCTTATATGTTTTACAATTATGTGAAAGAGTATTTTGAAAGTTCGCTACCCTTATCTAATTAATTATTCTGTCCATTTTCAAACATCCTGAAATTAAATTTAAGCTAACGCAAACATGTTTCGAATCAAAATTAAAGATAACGAAACTCAGGCCCCCAAGATACAAGCGCGGCATAGTTTGCGGACCACTATGGTAAATATTCTAGTTACATTAAACATACAATATCATTATTTTCTGAAATTTATTTTGACACAATGGACCAATAAAAAAAACAGTGGCATTCCGGGAGTGCCGACAGAAGTGAAAACTTGAACAAGATTGCCTTGGTGGAAGAAAAATACTTGTATCGAACAATGGTCCGTAACCTTATCTAAATAAAGAGCACAATCGCGTTTACCAAAAAACAAAACTTCCAAAACCTTTAAAGTAAATTACTTGCATAGAATATTGATCTATAATAAAGAGCACAAACGAGTTTACAAAAATGAGGTGTCGCTAACGGTGTCGCGAGTTCAATTGTTTTTCCCATCTCAAAAACGCCCAACGCGCCTAAAGAAGTTTTCACTTCAAAAATTATTCTTAGTCTTATTCTTGCAAGCTGCTACACTGTTAAGAATCTTTTGGCTTTCGAATGACGTTGACAGGAGGGCGCTGTTGGTAGACATTTGTGCAATAGTTTCCTGAAGTGTATTGAATAAACAAGATGGCGGCTTTAGTTCCAATTTTGGCCGCACGCCAAAAGAACCTTGTAACTCTATAACAATGGCGATACCTGTCAGAAGCTCATCACTAACCATGGGAAAAAGCTTTTAAGTACAAGTTGCACTTAACTAAGTTATGCGAGGACGATCCGACATGACTCCTATCAATCGGAATGTTCGGCAAAGTCGTTCACACTATAGGTCATAATTATAATAATGTTCAACACTTGCTTTAGTGATTTATGTAGATAAGGTCATAAAACCACACTTGAATTATACTAAGGGGTATGCAGGGGTTTATTTAAAAATATTGACATTCCCATCGCTGTATATCTATGAACTAGCATTAGACATTAGAAATAATATAACCAAATATGAGACGCTAAAAAGTACCAGACTTGCCAGTACACTTCGTGCAATACGCCATAGAACGGTTATGTTTGACAAGAATGCATTTTGTATGGGCCCTAAAATATATAATAAATTACCTAATAATATAAAGGAAGAAAATAATTTTATATCATTTAAGAATAGATTAAAGACTTACTTTATTAATAAAGCCTACTATAGCGTTAATGATTATTTAAATGATAAATGTATTTTTTTTTAAATAAGTGATAATAATAAAATTATATAATTAATGAATGTCATAAATACCCCAATAATAATATTTGCCATAGATAAATGTAGGATTAATGTAAGATTTATTATTTTTTATTGTAATAGATATTTGCACACCTGTTAAGGTAGGATATGGTTTAAAGATCTTCTGTTATATGTATCACCTCATGTACCTAACCATATTCAAGCAAATAAATGATTTGAATTTGAATTTATGGTACACCCAAATTTTTGGCAGTTATACAATATGTAAAAAAAAACCTAAACGATCCGAAAGGGGCTCATAGGTACTGCTATAACATTACCTAAAAGTAATAAAAAAATCTAATTATTATTAAAAATAAAAAATATTGCTATTTCAAAATCTCATTTTTTGTACCAAAATTAATGCAAATTTATAAAAAATTAGGAAACTTTCAACATGGGTCATAACTCTTAAGTTACGACTTGTAGACACCCGCTAAACGACGGCCGCCCGCGCCCCATGTCATAATAACCTGGTTAAATACCTAACCCATTGAAAAAAATAAGACGATTTTCTTTTTGGTTTTGCTGAAAATTTTCACATAAATAGACTCAGTGCGATACCTAACAACACCCTCACGGATCGGAGAGGTTTTTTTTTACACGTTGAATTTAGTCCCATTTGGAATTAAATACAAAACCCACTGAACTACTACCCAGGGTCCCAGCATTTGCGCTTGCGACCACTAGACCATCGACACAGTCAAATCGTAAAAATAATTTATTTTATTTGTAGATAATTTATTTTATGGCTATAATAAAGTTCAGAGTATCTAAGTGTTTAACAAGCTCTTAACCGTTAACATGGCCATAACTGGTTTCTAAGATTTAAATGTCACTATCGTATTGATTTGGGGAATATAACTATCTAGACTATTGTTAACCGACTCCAAAAGGAGAAAGTTCTCAATTAGACAGTGTTTTTTTTTGCATGTTTTTTATGCGATTACTCCGCCAATTATGAATTGATTTTGTTGATTCTTTTTTTGTTTTATTTATTAACTTTGCTTGGGTATTTTTTGAGTTAGCTTCAATAATACGTATTTTTTCCCAATTAGTATGTGGATGATATGATAACTTCCTGTCACTGTTATTTACATAGCAGGTAGTGGTATTCGAATTTGTGTGGGGTAGGTACCACAACAAAAAAGTGAAAAATAAGAACTTTTTACAAAAACAAACAACTTTGTTTTTTTGTAGTAAAAAGTTTTTTTGATGTAGGTATTAATTTTATTTATATATCTGCTACTCTATTACCAATCTTTGTAATATTTTTTCTTTTTAAAATTTAATTTAATTTAATTCTTGATTTATGTGTTATATTGCTAGATGTATGCTTTGTTTTTTATATTATTTGAAATCAGCTATTATTCTCAATTAATTGCAGTAATAAAAATGTAAAATCCAAATATATAGTGCATATATGGTGTTAGCCTTTAAAGTAATTGTTGCACTTACACACCGTGAAATTTGAATCACAGTTTTGCTAGAACAAACGTTATTCAGACCATGGTCTACTACCATTCTACAGCATCCAACAAAAAAAAAAACAAAATTGGTTTTTGAAAAAACACAAAAAGACAAAGTTTAAATTGTCAAGATTATCTACTGCTTACTAAATTTCATTTATGGAGGTACATTTCCCTGTAAACAATGCTATGTGCCGTGCGTGATATATGTCTTGTAGGGAGTAACGATAATCTTGACATTTTAAACTTTGTTTTTTTTGTGTTTTTTCAAAAACCAATTATGTTTTGTTTTATTGGATGCTGTAGAATGGTAGTAGACCATTCTGAATAAAGTTTGTTCTAGCAAAACTGTGATACAAATTTCACGGTGTATATGTATATCGTGTACTTTTAAATGAAATGAAATGTGTAAACGATTGTAGGCTAACCTATTAATAAATAAAATAAATGTATTACCTTTTTCGCGCGTCTTCGCCTGCATGGACGTCGGAAATTATCCCAAGGGATTTACTACCGAGATAAATTGTAGCCTATGTCCTAACTCAGATCATGGTCTATCCATGTGCCATTCATCCAAATACGTTCAGCCGTTTAGGTGTGAAAAAGTAACAGACAGACAGAGTAACTTTCACATTTATTATATTAGTTATGAATGTTACCATCATCTGCCTAATCTTTTCCCAACTGTTTTGGTCAGTTTCCCAACTAAACGAATGAAGATGAAGGAACTGCCTACCTAACCTCCACAACTCAGTTACTTAGAAACACGATGGGTTATTAAGACTGGTTTTCAGACTTTTAGGCTTCTAACTACCCATAACGACTGTCAAAGATCTATAAATCGACTGTAGTAATTAACATTGTCGGATCTACATTTTTGCGATTTTTAAATTTATAAAAAAAAAATATAATTTGTTTCAGGCAATTATAAAACCCATAACATACAGACACATACTCTTAAACTAATACAAAAATTCAATAACTACTAATAATATATACTAAAAGTCTTTTACCTCTCTTGCAAAATGGACGACACGGTACACAGCTTTTACAATTTCATTCTTACTCAGGGTTACCCTTTTGTAGAATGACACTCTGAGCTTACTTAGCAGCGCGGAAAAGCATTAAAGGATGATTTATTGCCATTTTTATAATAAATTATAAAAATGTTCCCGCAAAGATTTGAAGCAATTAAAAAAAAAATCGCAAAAATGTAGATCCAACAATGTTAATTGCTACGGTCGAAATGGCAGTCGCTTTCCGAGGAACAGATGCGTCTCAGTAAGAAACGGATGATCACCTATCCACGGACTCAACCTTGATCGATTGACTCACGTGGTTGTTACTTAGCCACGCGGGTCACTAACGCTAAGTATAATCTCAACTAAAGTAATGAGGCATGAGAAAACAGCTTATTATAAATTCGGTGTGAAGACACGGATCAAATCTGATGGAATGCGCTCGTCAGCCGTTCATTCACACAATAGGTCACGGATTTGAGTACACTTAGCGACCTAACTGACATTGTTGGAGTGGTTTTAATACGATTATATCACAAGGTTAAAAAGGTGTGTTTTGTTTGTGATGGCTTGAAGAATGTTGGTAGGTGTAGTGGCAGTTGAAATCAGTCTGTAAACATTTAGGATCAGTAATAATCGAATCCGCGGAATCGGCAAAAATTAAGTAGGACGCCCTTATATTAGGAGCGACGATATGCGCAGGGGGCCTACCACCAGCTCAAAAGCAGTATTATTTTAATATTACTTCAGTGGGAGAAAGAGATGGAGCTTTACGTCCTGTAGAGCTTCATCTCTTTCCCACACTGAAGTAATATTAAAATAATACTGCTTTATGAGATTGTGGTAGGCCTCAGGATGGCTGGTAGCAGCTAACCAACTTTTAAAATGAATATCATTTACTCTCACCTCACTTACCTGCCTCACTTACTGTTTTTTTGTGAACTGCCTCGTTGATCTAGTGGTCGCAAGTGTTTCTGCTGAGCATGAGGTCCTGGCTTCGATTTCCGGGTCGGGCAAAGTGTTACTGGGTTTTTCTATCTGAAATTTCTCAGTAGCAGCTCGGAGTCTGGATTTGTGCCCGGTTGATGGCGGTAGGCTCGCCGCCTATTACATGGGACTTAACCATAACTGGCGAAATGTGGGTGTACCTGCTACAAGGACACCTCTGCCCAACCCTTCGGGGAAACAAGGCGTAATGTTATGTTATATTATCATTTATTCCTTCGGATTTGCACGATATCAGTCTTGGATTACTTGTCAAATTATTTCAGTATTTCATAATATGTTCAGATATATCTAAGATTAAGTTACCACACATACTAACTAGTAAAACCGCAAAAATCTCATCATTACATCTAATGAGACCTAAAAAGTATAATGTCAAAATGTGTCTATTACAACTAGTACCCAAGTCTACCTACTATTAATTCTTACTACATATTTCCAGTAATCTATAAAGTAAATTATGGGTTTAAAAGTAATGTACTCGTCATCAATTTTAATGAAAATTGTCTGTTTATTAGCAAAACCATGAAGAAATTGTTCGTCAACGGAGATGCATTAGAAACTTCATTAAAAGTTACGGAGGCTATGGATATGTGATAATCTTAACTCATGATGAGTCTTCGTCTTCCTGCTCTTGTCCCGTGTTACGTGGGGTTGGCGCACTCGTTTTTGTTTTTCCACTCTCCCCTGTCAACCGTCACGCTATCATTCACTCCCTTCTCTTTCATATCATTCCTCACACAATCCTTCCATCTTTTCTTTGGTCTTCCTCTCCCGCTCCACCCATTAACATTTATATTCATTACTCTTTTAGTCACATGCGTTTCTTCTCTCCTCATCACATGCCCATACCAGGCTAAACGATTTCCTTTCAACTTTTCTGTCACTGTGTGTAAATTATTATAAATTTGATAATAAGTTTGTTTGTTACGCTATCACGCTAAAACGGCTAAACGAATTTGGATGAAATTTGGCACATGGGTAGACCATGACCTGGAGAAGGATATAGGCTACTTTTCATCCTGGATTGCAGGCGAAATCGCGAGCAACAGCTAGTAATAAAATAAAACCGACTTTCAAAAAGAAAACAGTACAGAGTGCGAAATGATTTTAGTTTTTGAAGTTGGTGTTTTTGCCAGTTGCCACCAACTTTCGAAACTAAAGTTATTTTGCACTTGTAGTGTTTTCTTTTTGAAAGTCGGTTGTATTTTTCATTTTTTTTTTGTTGTATTTCTCTTTGTTGTTTTTCCTCATGTTTGAGAAGCAGGCTCTTTTATCTCCGCACCATCACACACGACAACATTTCTACTTTTTAAATGCTTTTTACTCGACTGTGTGACAACAAAGACAGGACTTTTGGTTAGTTTTTTTCATGTAAGAATTCAAAAAAAAAAATAGTGGTACTCCGGGAGTGCCGACAGAAGTGAAAACTTGAAAAAAAATCGGGACCGCGGTAATCAACGCTTTGATGTCTTTTACTCCACGGTGCCCAACGCGCCTAAAGAAGTTTTCACTTCAAAAAACTTTTAGCTTTGTCAGTCTGTTGCCTTAACGGCGGTACGGATTTCTTGCGTTGATGTCTTTTTAATGGTCAAAAGCTGGTGTCGGTAACAGTGTCGAGAAATCAATGGTTTAGTCCCATCTCAAAAATGCCCAACGCGCCTAAAGAAGTTTTCACTTCAAAAACAATAATAACAATCAATACTCCGTTCACAGAGAAACATCTCTTAAATTACCACAAAATCTTCGTGTATGTGTGCCAAGGTCGGAGGAGAAAGGATCGCATTGTTTCGGGCAATCTCGGAACAATGGACGTGGACAAAACGGTTGAATTGTTACAGATTCAACTGTTTACACAACTTTTTGTATTTATTGTCTGTTTCACGGTTTACAGGGTAGGTTATATTAATTGCAAGCTATTAGGAGTGGCCTAGATTAACATAGGGAGCAGTGGTGGCCCAGTGGTAACGGCCACGACTTATGAGTTGTAGGTCGTAGATTCGAACCTGTCTGGGTTTACTTTACTTTGTGTAAATTATTTCATCGCCACTGCTCTCAAAACGGTGAAGGAAAACATCGTGAGGAAACCGGCATGTCCTAGAACTGAAAAATTTGAAGACTTGTGACATCTACCAACCCGCACTGGGCCCGCGTGGTGGATTACGGCCCACTCCCTCTCACAGAGAGGAGGCCTGTGTCCCAGCAGTGGGAACATTTATAGGCTGATGATGATGATGAGGAATAAATGAAAAATAAATGACAAACAGAGTAACCGGAAACGCATACGAACGAAGCAAGTTAAAAAAAACAACCGAATTTACAAAAACACTACAAATTGAAAAATTACTTTAATTTCGGAAGTTGGTGTCGTTGATTTTGAATTTTCGTTTTTTGCCACCGACTTCCGAAATTAAAGGACCTAGTGTTTTTTTTTGGAAATCGATTGTTTTTATTTTTTGTAAAACGTTTTAATTTTTCACTTTTTAGTTTTGGTACCTACCCCACACAAATTCGAATACCACTACCTGCTATGTAAATAACAGTGACAGGAACTTAACATATCATCCACATACTAAGTAGGAAAAAAAATACGTATTTTTAAGGCTAACTCAAAAACTATTCAAGCAAGGTTAATAACATTTATATGGTGGTCCCATATAAATTTTATTAACTCATCATCTGTTACGACGCCTCATTGAGGTGGATAACAATTAAAATTTTATTGTGTCTCTATAATGACAGTTGAAAGGTTATCCTTGCTTGAATAGTTTGAAGTTATGACCTACCAAATAAAAAGAGAATCATCAAAATCAATTCATAATTGGCGGAGTAATCGGGTAAAAGACATTTAAAAAAAAATACATACAGTTGAATTGAGAACCTCCTCCTTTTGGAACAGATTGTAAAAATGCCTACTGTTCACCATTTTACCACCTTCTAAACTTCTCACCTCACCTTACACATCTTCCTCTCTCTCTCTCTCATCTCGCATGTACTGGCACAAACTTGCTAATTTAAAGGCTAGGCAGAAATGTGTTGTGGCGAAGCTGAGTGTGATATCACATGAGTGTCTTAATACATAATTATATACAATTGCATACAAGACTTTTTCTCCATCCTCTATAAAAGGTTCCGAAACCATTGGGTGTTTGCAATTCAAGATCAAGAATAAAGAAATTCCCACGAAATTCAGTACAACTGCACGTATGAGTGTCGCCTGCAGCAACACATCACCGCACATGCATGCAGCAGGTGCTGCTGTCCGGGTGCCGCGTAAATGTTAAAATGAGTTGCATAATGAAATTTAATACAACATTATAACACTCATTTGGATGATATTATGGTTACTATGACACTGGCTGTTTTAACGATGGCAATAAGCTGTTTCTGAAACTTTTATAGAGGTTTTATAGCAGATAAAATATTAAAAAAAAACGAACCATTTTTTTATGGATTTTTTAAACAAAACGGTGTAACTTTTAAACTAAATGATCTATCGCGATGAAACAAACTCCATAATGATTGGAAGTAATTAGGCGTCCTCATAAAATGAAGATGTAGAAAAAAAAAAAGTAAACATGTTTTTTTTTTTTTCAAAAATCTTATTTTTATTTCTCAATAAGAAGCCCCATTACGTAGCTTTAAAAAAAACAGCTTTTCCTACATTTTGACGAGTTATGCGAACATAAATGTAGGGGACAGCTGACTTTTTTTTCGCGATTTCAGGTTTGGTCCCATAGTAAAAGTTGTTCATAATGATGAGTAAAGTCACGTGTTAAAGTTAGCACACTGGATAAAAACCTAGCCTGTACCTATATATGAAAATATTTAGATATAAATATTTTTAATTTTTTCCGTCGATAGAATTAAATTCCCTCATTTCGATATGTGCACATTATATAGAATAACACTGCTTACACCTACATTTCACCAAATATGTTAAAGCCCAATGAAATACAGGGCGACCTTTTTGCCATCAAACAGGCTTAAATCTAGAATCCGGCTTGCTACTGAGAAATTCCTTAACCTATCACACTTTCCTCGACCTGTGAATCGATCCCAGGAACCCCTGCTAGAGTTAAACCTATCTACTTCCTCTTGAAAGAACTCAGAGAGCAATTTTAAAGGTAGCAAACTTCCATCCCTTTTTCTTTCCCACAGATCTGCTATATAAATCCTGCAACGTGCTGACTGTTCGCCAACTTTTCAGTATGCACTTAGTATTAAAACAGCACACCATCCTTACCTACACTGCTGACAATACTAACGAGAGACGGAATGATATAGTATGCATATCTAATGCAACCTCAAAACATGTCTTTGTAGAAAGATTTTTATATTCTTAGGCCCATTTCTATACAATAGATTAAATAAAAAACTTAGTATTTATAAATTAAATTACTTTAGCTGCACAAAAATTATACTTGAATATTTACTAACCATAGATTATGGACAGACAGAAGATCTACTTGTCTGCAAATAGAACCGCTAACATGCTATTTTACTTTTGTTTGCCTAATTTTAATTTATTTTATACTTTTTACTCATAGTTAATTTATTATATTAAATATTTATGCACTTCGTAGCCTGAAACACAGGTTCAACCTAGTTCAGGCAAATAAGCAACTGTGCTCTATTTTAATTTATTAAGTTAACTTAAGTGGCAATGGGCAGGGCACATTGCTCGCAGAACGGATGGCCGATGGGGTCGAAAGGTTCTGGAGTGGCGACCGCATACCGGAAGACGTAGCGTTGGAAGGCCTCCCACAAGATGGACCGATGACCTTGTGAAGGCCGCAGCCGCTGGATGCTGAAAGCAGTCCAGCAGTGGACGTCTTTCGGCTGAAATGATGAAGTTACTTATTGTAAATGTGCACCTTTTTATAAATAAACGATTTATTATATTTACTTACGACTACAAGATTAACGAGACAGATTTTAATAGGTAAATATCTTGCCTAATTGACTCACCTACTATAGAAATTGAGCCACCACAAATAATTCAGTCAGTAATTACATTAGTCCTAAGACAGTATTGCAAACGATATGCCACTACCATCAATTTAGGGTTCCATTAATATTTATACCGCTACATCAGGTAGTCCGCGTATTAACCTACTGAACCCCGCGGCATCCAATGATGGCCGAACTTGAGTTACGATCTGCATCGAGAACTACTTTACATAACCTTATAGAAGTGGGTTTTACTTGTGGTATGTATGTTTTTATCGAATAACATCATTTTTTATTTTATTTGCTCTCATGCAATCACACATTTTACAATAAAAGATCGTTGTTTTGTGTTCATGAACCTTGTCAGGGTACTACATAACACAATGTTGGTTTGCCGTTGAGTTAGTGAACATGTATCATCATCATCATCATCAGCCTATAGCAGTCCACTGCTGGACATAGGCCTCTCCAATTGCATGCCATTCAGCTCGATTCTCGGCAACTCTCATCCAGCTGCTACCAGCCACCCTGCGAAGATCGTCACTCCACCTAGCCTGAGGGCGTCCTACCTTACGTTTGCCAATTCGCGGTCTCCACTCAAGAACACGTGTACTCCAACGGTCATCGGTTCTACGGCTGATATGGCCGGCCCACTGCCACTTCAGCTTGCTAATTCTGTGAGCTATGTCGATAACTTTGGTTCTCTGCCGGATCACTTCGTTCCGGATTCGATCCCTCAGAGAGACTCCAAGCATAGCCCGCTCCATGGCTCGCTGAGCAAACTTAAATTTATGGACCAGCCGTACCGTGAGTGTCCACGTTTCGGCTCCGTAGGTCATAACAGGCAGGACGCACTGATTGAAGACCTTCGTCTTTAGGCTCTGTGGAATACGCGACGAAAAGACTCGACGAAGTTTCCCAAACGAACGTGAACATGTACATATATTGAGTCAAAACTTATCCAAACACAAAAAATTACGTGTAATTTTTCTGAAAAAATGTATGTCAAGATGTGGTTATTTAACAGTAATAAACAATATACAATACACAGATACAGTCTTAAGTAAGATGTTAAACCCTTTCCCAGTCAGGGCCCACATGATTGGATCACAGCCATATTGTTTTAGTAGGTACTCAGGTTTGCTTCACGAATAGCGAAAGTGTATGATATTGTACTTGCGATTCTTACTGATTTACTAAAAACTTTCATGTAAAGAACGCCATTTTCCACGGTAATTGACCGTTTCTTTGCGGCGGTGGCGCCGACTGAATGTTACTTAATAGGTAGTCATCATCAACTGACTAATAAGACGTCCACAGCTGGACATAGGTCTCCCTCAAACGTCGCTCACCCCAACGACAGGGCTTGTGCTACTCGCATCCAACCGATTCTCGCGACTTCCTTCAGTTAAGCAATCCACCTTGTGAGTAACCGGCTACACATGCTGCGTCTTACGATAGGCGGTTGCCACCCAAAACGTCGCCCCAACGACAGGTTTTATGCTTCTCGTATCCAGCGGATTCCCACGTTCTTCACCAGGTCAATGGGCAAACTCGTGAGTGGCCGACCGGCTACACGCTGTGTCTTAAAGTACGCAGTCGCTACTCCAGGAACCTTAATTATAGCGGCTTGTAACTATTAATCATAATGATGATGAACACTGTGACTAGAGTGATGCATTTAATTGTAGGTGAAAGGAGGGAGAGAGGGAGACCAAAGAAAAGAAGTAAAGTTTATTTATTGTAGGTACATAACACAAGGTATTAAAAAAATAAAGTGATCCATGTAAAAACTACCTTAGATTAGGCATGCAAACATTAATGAATGAAGTAACGACCTCCAAAAAAACACTACAAAGTGAAAACTTAAAAAAAAAAACGAACATATAACCTCCTCCTTTTTGGAAGTCGGTTAAAAAAAAATTAAATTGTGTCAAAAATGTCAAACAAAAAAAAATTACGAATTACAGTTCAAAACAGGTACAATTAAATAAGTTGGAATGTCTTTAAAATGCATAAGAATATTATAATTATTTTAGATTAGAAATTTTAGGATAAAATATCTAAGTCATTGTCATTTAGAAAATCGTTAACCGAGTAGTAGCATTTTTCAATCAATAATGCTGTTAACTTCTTTTTAAAATTACGTATTGTGTCAGGTATTTTGTTATAAATTGTAGGTCCCATACTAATAGCATTTTTTTTATGTAATGCAGTATTGCAGTAGAAGGATGGATTGTTTGTTTGAAGTATCGATGCGAATGAAATGGCAGTAAATGACAACGAGAGAGCGTGATGACTGACAACGACAAGGCAAAAAAAAAACAAAAATATTTTGCGCCGATCCCAAGTACCTAACATACATTGTGGTAAATCAAAACCAAAAGTCATTTATTCAAACCAGGCTGAGGATTAGCACTTTTTGAACGTCAAAATTACTTAAGACAGTCCCCCAAAACGCTTTCCACTTCCTAGTGCTTTGCGCGTGACAGATTTTGCGTCATTCTCAGTTATTATCCGCGTTAGACATAACTTTACAAATTAATTTCACTATGTAATATAAACATAATCAAAAATATGCCTATATTAAAATATTAAAAAAATGCTTTAATTTAACATATATTTTTTCCAAATCACTAACACTACTCGTTTAGACGTCATCTTCAGTATAAAATCATTAAAAGTCGGTTATCGTCCCCTTAAGTTAGAAGAACTCGATTCTTTATAATCAGTGAGATAAACTTTGTAGACTTCGTATTACAGTCCGTGATAGTGGGACATACTAAACTCTAAGCAATATAAAACTGGAACTTCCGTCAACCCTGTTACAAAATAAAGTGTTAAGAAAACTAAATTCCCACGGGAACCAGACATCGCCGCGGGGCGAAACTGTACGTTAGATAAGACTTGTTACATTAAACTATCTTTAATTAAAAGCATAACATGGCCATTTTAACTAGACCTCTCTCACGTTAACCTTACCAATAACATACAACCATAAGATTTTCGAAATAGAGTTCAATTTCGAATATAGAGTGATAGGTTGATAGGTCTCAATGACTGGGTGTGCGTAGACGCAGTTTCTAAGAAGATTGAAGTGACCGATGTTTATCGGGTCAACGGAATTAAAGTTTTGTTGTAACGTTGTACAAGTTTTGTGCAAGCTGTGGTAGCATTATTATCGATTACCTACATGGATCGTCAGCTGATGGTTTCTAATATCAAAGGTACCATTATACATAGGTTATTTTGTGAAAGTTAAGTTTTCCTTGATCAGAAGTAGAATGTAGCTTGCTTTGGGATTTGTAATTTAAGTTTTTTTGTCGAGTGGTTAGTAACTAACCTGGTGTCAGAGTTTTTGTCATGCCGGTTTCCTCACGATGTTTTCCTTCACCGTTTTGAGAGCAGTGGTGATGAAATAATTTACACAAAGTAAAGCGCCTGTCTGGATTCGAACCCACGACCTACAACTCGTAAGTCGCGGCCGTTACCACTGGGCCACCACTGCTCTCATTAATTTATTAATATGTTAATAATTAATTATTATATTCCAATCAGAAGGCATGAGAGACGTAACTCTAGCACGAACAAAGGTCTACATAACTAATAATACCAGCCTATTATGTCCCACTGTAAGGCAAAAGCCTCTTCTCATACAGAGAAGTCATGAGCACTGATCACCACGCTTGCTCAAGACGTGTCGGCGATTTCAGACTTTTAATACCAGACTTCCTCACGATGTTTTCCTTCCCTGATGTTAGTAATGTCCAAGATAAACGACTACACATCAATATGAGTTGTTTGAAGTCCCCTAAGGCCTCCCTTGGCTCACCTTCCGCCTGACGCAGGTCCTCACCGGACACGGCTGCTTCGGGAGATTCCTGTTCAGGATAAGGCGGGAGGAAACACCCAGGTGTCACCATTATGTGGATCGGCCTGAGGACACGGTGGAGCATACGGTGGAGGTCTGCCCGGCTTGGGCGGAGCAACGCTGTGTCCTCGTAGAGGCGATCGGCGGCGGTGATCTCTCGCGACCGGCCCTGGTACAGGCCATGGTACGGAGCGAGAGGAAATGGCAGGCCGTCACCTCCTTCTGCGAAGCGGTAATGCGCGCGAAGGAGGAGGCGCAACGCGTGAGGGAGAGGCAAATTTCGCGCCCTCACGACCCTAACCGCCGCAATAGGAGAAGACGCCCGGGGCGGGAATCGCGAGCTGATTTCCGGCCACCGTAGGCGCGGGCTTGCGGACGGTGAGCAATGGGGTAGCTCGCCGTCCGATAAGGACCAAGCCCGGGTCGACGGCGCGTTGTGTTCCACGTGCGCCTCAAAGAGATGTCAGCAAAATGGACGGGGTCCGCTAGGGCCAATGCCTGCCGGAGGTTCGAAGAAAACCGATAGGGACATCGTGGCCACCGGGAACAGGGCAACCGAAGGAACACGGGTGGGTTTTAGTCAGTAAGAGTCTGACACGCCCTCCCGCTCCGCCCAGAGCGGGAGAAGTTATTTGATAATTTCCCACACAAAAAAAAAAGAAAAAAGGCCTCCCTTGGCTGTCAGTTAGTACTTCCACTGCTTACATTATGTGGCCAACAGTCCGAGTTAGTAGAACTACAGTCTAATAGCGTAACCCACTTACAATGGCAATGCTTTTCATTTTGAAAATGCAACAATATCATTGCGTTATTTATCTACGTTGTCTGGCAGACGGATTAGGTACAAAAATCCCTTCAGATTGTAATTAAAAGTGTCTTGTACATCCATGCCTAATGCCTAAGGATACCAGCAGAACGTACCTTTATGTAATGTAAGTCGCTAAAAGTTCAACATTTTTTGAGCTGTTTTTTTACAATATTCAAAAAAAGCAATATTTTTATTTAGTCATAACTATAAAATACTGTTTATTACAAACTGACACTTTTGATTTATTAGCAATATCGATTTCGATAACATTTTATTGGAAACACGAAATAATTTAATCATAAAATTCCTTAAACCTTTAAAAAAATCTGCAACATGTGTTTTAATATTTTATTTAAATAGTTTTTGAAGTGCCCCAATAAAATGGAGTTACGTATATGTTTTATGCATCCGGTTTCCTGCGTTTTGGTATGATTTTACTTTTTATTTTGTAGATATTTTTTAAATTCTTACTTTTCTCTTACCTCTGGAGAAATAGTAGATAGGTAGTAGGTCAAAGACAGACTACATAGTGATACTACATATCAAAGAACAGTACCCTAATTGCGGAACTTATTTTCATAAACGATTATGACAAATTTGTTTCATGAACCGACTTCAAAAAAAAGGAGGAGGTTCTCAATTCGTCGGAATATTATTTTTTTATATGTGTTCCCCGATTACTCGAAGACGGCTGGACCGATTTGAAAAATTCTTTTTTTGTTTGAAAGGGTATACTTTCAAGTTGGTTTCATTGTCATTTGGTCACGATCTGATGATGGGATCTTGGAGAAATCGAGGGAACTCTTCAAATATTAAAGGCACATCTATAGCGATTTGGGTATTTTTGATGAGCAGTTGACATAAGGCTATTGTAACTTAGATAAATTACAAACCAACCCACTAAAACTTATTTTAACACTAAAATTTATTTAAGGAAAAACAAACAGTAGCACAGTAAAAAACAGTCATAATATCTTAAATATAACATTTTAAACAAGTATGCTACCCACTACGTTTTCCACAGATTACAATTTGAAGTTTTTTAAAAACTATGTAGCTAGTAACACAGATACAATACCTATACAACCGGCATTATCCTGGAACTCATTTATGGATTTTTTTATTTAAAAAAAAAAAACAAAAAAAAAACATTAAAGTTAAGTTTGTGTGCGTACTATTATCAAACATTACGTCATTATACAATACTTTGCTGATCCTATAGGGTTGCTTGGATTGGTTCTTAAATGCATTTTTACTAAGAAAAAAGAATGTCGATTGAATTAAACTCATTGTTATATGTCTTAATTTTGACAGTTCAATAACATTCATTGCATTATTTACGTTGTTGAGCAGATTTTTTTCCAACTTATGAAGCAATGCAATCTGTTTCAAATCGAAACAGATTGCAATTGTGTTGTATTACGCAATTAGGGTACTGGTTATAAAAAGCCTTTTATTACTTCCAGAAAATGCTTGTTTACAAGTTAAATAGTTTGTTAGTATCATTTTTTTTTTATGGATAGTAGTTTCAGTTTTATATAATAAAATTATTCTGTAAGAACCCTTTTTCAGGTAAAGGCCTCCTCCAAGTTGAGCCAGTTACTGGTTACTCAGAGATAAATAATTTTTCAGGTGTTCGCAATTATTCCGATATGTAAAGCATACAACGATAAAAACATAGGTAAGTACCGAAGCCACTTACCTATTGAATACCTACCTCCAGCAATTGTTTTACAAGTAGGTACCTATTGAAAAAAATTGCCTGTGTTAGCGCAACTCGAGTGAATGCTCATTATTATTTCTTCACACGACGCCGACAAAATGATATAGAAATGAACGTTCATCTCTTCATTTAGTTCATTTTTCGAACATTCGGAGTACGAGTGAAAGTCAAAAAAAATGAGCAGAAAAAAATCTTTTTACAAAAAAAAAAACAATCGACTTCAAAAAAACACTACAAAGTGAAAAATAACTTTAATTTCGGAAGTCGGTGTCTTTGGTTTTGAATTTTCGTTCTTTGTCACCGACTTAAAGTTATTTTTCACTTTGTAGTGTTTTTTCGAAGTCGGTTGTTTTCTTTTTTTTGTAAAAAGTTTTTATTTTTCAATTTTTAGTTGTGATACCTACCCCACACAAATTCAAATACCACTACCTGCTATGTAAATAACAGTGACAGGAAGTTATCATAATATCATCCACATACTAGGTGAGGAAAAAATACGTATTATTGAAGCTAACTCAAAAACTACCCAAGCAAAGTTAATAAAATTTATATGGGACCACCTCTGAAGTATGATCTACCAAACAAAAAAAAAACATCAAAATCAATTCATAATTGACGGAGTAATCGAGTAACAAACATACAAAAAAAAAAACATACAGTCGAATTGAGAACCTCCTCCTTTTGGAAGTCGGTTAATGAAGCGCCTGATATCAGCTTAAAACAAAATTAATCAGGGCCCTTTAACACAAAACTTTACAAGTCTATAAAATTGTTAAATTGAAGAAAAAATTGCATAACACAGAAATTGCAAATATTCACAATTTACAATGTACAGACGCCAGCACATCAAGCTACCCGAAACTGTCAAATTTTCCCAATCAACTTTGAACCTTACCTTTCAGCGATAAAGTTGAAAATCTATTAAATAAATTTGACAGATTGTAGTAGCTTGATGTGCTGGCGTCTGTACAATTCTTTCTCATTTTTAAAAGCAGTCACTACAATTTTGTGGTACACAGTCTTGTAAAAGTTACAGTAAATTGTACTTGTTACGCGTTTTGTGGTATAAGACCCTTTACTAATCAAAAAACATTTTTCAAACTCCAGCACACCAAATGAAAAAAAGAGACATGGGTGAATATATTTTTTTTTTTACAAAATAGGTAGGTAGGTAGGTACTATATTATATTTAATTTCTCATACTTAAGACCGATTGAAATCTATAGAATATGGCGGAAGGTTGACAAGTGAGTTTTTTTATTTTATAGATTTACGTTTATCCCACGAAGACGGGTTGGTCAATTCTTACTGAGTGCTCCCAAACTTGCGCACATATCCTACGTTCAAAATTAAGTTCCCAAAGATGTAAACAAATATATTTGGACAAACGTAAAGTCAAATTTTTTGTATAAATTTTTCAATAGCTCGTGGTTATATAATAACAGCCGCACGGGTTGATCCATCAGGTTAAGCTACGCTTGCCGGGGTTGATCCGTGGATGGGTGACTATCTTTGCATACCGTGACTCCTACATGCCTCGGAAAGCACGTTAAAAGCCGTTGGTCCCGGCTGTCATTTGTGGATCTTTGACAGTCGTTACGGGTCGTCAGAAGCCCGAAAGTCTGACAATCAGTCTTACCAAGGGGTAGGTATCGTATTACCCAGTTACTGTGCAGTCGCTACATGTAAAATACTGGCATTCAGCCGCATCTGGTTAGGCTGGAAGCCGACCCCAACTTACTTGATAAAAGACTAGGCAGATTGATTTTTGTGTGATTTTTCAAAGATAATAATAAAGTTTCCGAAAAAAAAATTAACTTTTGAAAATCTGTGGTTGACTGTAATACTAAATTTCCAAAAAAATACTAAACTTCCGGAAAAAATACAAGGTTTCCGAAAAGTCAACATATTGAGCTACAAAAGCATTCACCTGCATCTGGTTAGGCTGGAAGACGACCCCAACTTAGTTGGTAAAAGGCTAGATTGATTTTTGTGATTTTTCAAAGATAATAATAAAGTTTCCGAAAAAAAAAATTAACTTCTGAAAATCTGTGGTTGACTGTAATACTAAATTTCCAAAAAATACTAAACTTCCGAAAAAAATACAAGGTTTCCGAAAAGTCAACATATTGAGCCACAAAAGTTAGTGACAGAAACGAATCGCTGCAAAACCGACTTCACGTAGTCTTGTCTGCCCTACCCCTAGAGTGAAATTTAAGCCCGCGTAGGCGCGGAGGGGCAAGCAAAAGCTGCGATGGTGAGCGTTAAAACCATCTGCAACGATAAGCTCGCGTGGGACCGCCGCGGCGCCCCGGAGCCTCGCAGCGCCGGAGCCGTGACAGAAACTATGCCTGCTGCATATTGCATGCTCGCTTGCATGCTACATACATGGTGTATGCTTGTTTGCACGTTTGAAAAATATTACGTCAGCAAATTCTGTATTGATTTTTCGGAATTCTCAGTATTTTATTCGGTCGTTTCAGTATTTTATTCAGTCGTTTCTTTATTTGTATTCGCATATAAGCTGTCGGAAAATTAGTATTTATAGCAGTAAATTTCATATTTTGAGTATGCACATATTTGAATTTTTTTCCGGGGCATTTTTCAACAGCAAGCTTCATTCTGGTATCAACTTATTTACACTAGAATAAAGTTGATTTGTACAAACCTACTTACAGAAACAAAATCATTTATAGGGGAAATAAATCAACAGAAAACAATAATTTGAACACGGAATGGAAACCATGTACTGTAGTATCAGACATACACAATGAAGACCAACCTGCCTTCGTGAAATGAAACGTTTTTTTTTCCAATATGTGGATTTTACATTTAAATTTGCGTATTTTCATTTGATTTTAGGTCTCGAAGAAGGTCAGTTGAGTCCCTTCAAGGGAAGTATGATTTTTTTTTTTTTTTTTCGAAAAGCATTAACATGGCTTGTTCCGTAGTTGGGTTAGGTTAGGTTAGGTTAGGTTAGGTTAGGTTAGTTATTTATCAAAAAAACAAACTTAACTTTGTAGTTGAAAACATGTTCTCTCATACATCGATGTATGTCACGGTCAATTTTCCAACTGCAACCGTTTATAATCGCAAAAAAAAAATGTGATAAAAACTACAAATTAACGATTTTGGTACTTATTCCTTTACTTGTGCGGTAGTACCATAAGATTTTGATTTATTTGCGAGTATCAAAATTTGTCTCATAAATAGCCGTATTTTTTTATTGCGTTGACTTAGAACCTTGATTTTTAGAGATCCAAGGGACCGTAGACCGTATTTGATATTATTTTGAACTTGATACCTCCACGCGTTCCTGGGAAAACGAGCCTAATGGCGTAATTAAACGTAGTCACTTACAAGCATTCGGATGCTATGGAATGCGGGCAAACTACCAAGTCTAAATAAACGATGTCGAGTATGATGTCTTCGGGCAGGTTCATCCACTCCGTCGTCGAATTCTATAGCATCCGACTTCGTCAAATCTGCTAGAGTAATTGACGTGTTGGGTGCCTGAATTTGGAGAAGTAAAGTCATTCGGATGCCCGCATGCGGGTAAACGGCCAAGTGTATAACTGCGTCATAACTTCTTTTTACCCGACTGCCCAAAAAAAGGAGTGTTATGTTTTTAAATAAATGACTAATATGTATATTGACCCGATATTCTTGTCTATAGTCTATCTGATGCAACATGATCGAGTTGTGAAGAAGTCGGTGACACCTTTCCTTAGCAGTAACTCGGACCCTACTAGAAGCGAATCCAGCGAGTCACTGTCACAGGAGACGCCATTGACAATTGATGGCAAGATGGAGACGCTTGGATGGATCACACTCAATGAACACGACACATTGCCGACGGTCGAGCCGCACCCTACTAGATGTACTACATCAATGCCTTTACCAAAATGTAAGTAATGAAATGGACGAAAAATTGCATTTCTTAAGATATTTGAAACGGAGACCGAGTTACCGGAATCAAATTGTTCATTCTGTAAACAGGCTTTATCAGAATCACTTTTACAGGTTAGATGGAGTCAACATTTCCTATCTGACTACCCCTGAGAAAAATTGTCGAAACAAATTCAGGGGTCTCTTTTAAAGTCTCATAGGTAATCTTGATCATTTCATGTGAGGACCATGTAGATTAGCGTCTGAAATGGTCTTTTGAGGAAAGAACCACACAGATTTGAATGGACCTGTCCAGTCAGTGCAAGCGCTTGTCAGTAATCGTGTAGCTCAACACAGAATCATTTTGTACCTCTATTTAAAAGACGTAGTTGAAATAACTCAAAACCTTTTAAAGGGTCATTGTACTCTTCATTATAAACAACCTTTACTATGAGACCAAACCTGAAATCGCAAAACTCGCATATCTCGACGAAATGTACGGAGCAGCTTCAAGATTATGTCTGTTTGAGATGTAATCTAGTTTCAGTTATAAATTTCTAGTTCTAGTAATGCATTTTTAGTTATAAACCAGTACCCTAATTGCGTAATACAACACAATCTGTTTCGATTTGAAACAGATTGCTAATCCATTGCTTCATAAGTTGAAAAAAAATCTGCTCTACAACGTAAATAACGCAATGAATGTTGTTGAACTGTCAAAATGAAACAAATTAGGCATAATTGTTTACGAAAATAAGTTACGCAATTAGGGTACAGGGCTTTTCCAGCGACTTTGTGCGCGTGAATTTTTGATTTTCCTATACAAACCTCAATACAACATTTAACTTTTTTTTTTGGACTAGGTGGTCGCTAATGTTTTAATTCTCATATATTTTTTTTTTGTTCCAGTGAGTCCATGGTTTGCACTGAGTAAGTGTTTACTTTTTTTCCAATATCACTACTAAGTATCATGTTTACACTTTTTTTTTCTAATTTGTCTTTTATTTTATAGCCAGCAGCGGTAAGTAGTCCTATTCAATCTTAACTTATTATACGTATTTAGTGTAAAATTTAAAAAAAAAAAAAAACAATTTATTGTGTGGTTTATGAAATTTATAAAATGTCGGTAAGTAGATAGTAAAGTATTATTCATTTTTTCCAGATGAATACAATGACGAAAGTAACTTTATTTCTGCGGACGAGAAAGGTACGAACTTGAAATGGTTTTTCAAAGTCAAAGTCAAAGTCAAAGATTTATTTGCAGATAAATATGGTTACAAAGTTCAATGGTAGTGTCATAGTAGCTTAACATATTTAATCATAACATAATGACATGCAAATTTTTGGTAGGTACACAATTACATTATTTTAATTTAGACTGAAGGAATTCTTTTATAGTATAAAAGGAATTCTCGATCAACCAGCTGCGTAAAGCCCTTCTGAAGCGGACTATTGGGAGTTCTTTAATTTGGTTAGGAGTCTTGTTATAAATCTGACCACACATAGGATAACAACTTTTGAAAGGTAGTCCGGGAAATTAATTGTGAAGCAAATTGACAACCTACTTAAATTGGCCGTATTTTCAAATCACAACTGCCATTCTTTAACAGTTGTAATGAAATGGCTATAACACGAAAAGCCACACAAAAAAATAATAAAAAACGCAAAATAAAAAACTGTTTAAAAAATACCCTAAATCACCAATCAAATTGGGTTATGTCAATTGGCCGTGTTATAGCTGTTAGCTAATCTTTGTCAGACTTCTGTCAACTGATGTAACAGGCTGGTTTTAATTTAGTCAATCAATTACAGCAGCTAACATAAGTTTGACAGTTTGATAACAAAATATGTATTATATTTTTTTTAATAAATAAGATTATATAATATAATAATAATAGATTTTAATACCGAAATATTTTCCCATAATTTACAGAAACCGTGTTTTAGTAATATTTCTAACGTAAGAATTTGATTAACTTGAGAGAAATTTTAAAATATGTATTTCATTCGTTTATATATTTTCAGAAGGATACAAAAAGAAACTTAATAAATACATAGCGCCTAAACCAAGAATAAGCCCGAGGCATTATATCGACGACGAAAAATAATTACATCTTTTTATTTAAATTGTCTTTTAATTCCACTAACTA
Source organism: Agrochola lychnidis (assembly GCA_963680765.1). Lineage (NCBI taxonomy): Eukaryota > Metazoa > Arthropoda > Insecta > Lepidoptera > Noctuidae > Agrochola > Agrochola lychnidis. Next base: position 18,265,255 of record OY796872.1, read on the forward strand.
AAAAATAATAACATAATGAAACATCACCCTTCAGAAATCTGGGTGTACCTACAGTACACCCAGATTTCGCCAGTCCATGTAATAGGGGGCGAGCCTATTGCCATCAACCGGGTACAAATTCGAACTCCGGGTTGCAACTGAGAAATTCCAGATGGAAAAACCCAATAACCCTTATCTTTAAAAGATCGCTTTTAGCGACAAAACCGCCCACTGTGTCAACCTTATATAAATTTTCTATAATATTTAATATTTATCATTTGTATGGAGTACAATGCTCGATGACCTTAGTAGAGCCTCCGAAAATGTGGGTCTTAAAACAAACATGGACAAGACAAAGGTCATGTCAAATGCCCATGTGACACCCACTCTCATGAAGATCGGAGACGCCACGCTCGAAGTTGTGGACGAGTATGTTTACCTAGGACAAACTGTCCAGCTAGGTAGGTCCAACTTCGAGAAAGAGGTCAATCGTCGAATCCGACTCGGCTGGGCAGCGTTCGGGAAGCTACGCAATATCTTTTCGTCCCACATACCACAGTGTCTCAAGACGAAAGTCTTTGACCAGTGCGTGTTGCCAGTGATGACCTATGGTACTAAAACGTGGTCGCTCAGAATGGGCCTTATCAGAAGGCTAAAAGTCACCCAAAGGGCAATGGAGAGGGTTATGCTTGGAGTTTCCCTACGTGATCGAATCAGAAATGAAGAGATCCGCAGGAGAACCAAGGTAACCGACATAGCCCGAAGAATTGCCAAACTTAAGTGGCAATGGGCAGGGCACATTGCTCGCAGAACGGATGGCCGATGGGGTCGAAAGGTTCTGTAGTGGCGACCACGTACCGGAAGACGTAGCGTTGGAAGGCCTCCCACAAGATGGACCGATGACCTTGTGAAGGCCGCAGGAATCCGCTGGATACGGAAAGCACAGAATCGGTCGAAGTGGCAGTGCTTGGCGGAGGCCTATGTCCAGCAGTGGACGTCTTATGGCTGAAATGATGATGATATGGTGTACATAATAGACAGTATTCTATCTATATATCTTTGCCTGACCTGGGAATCGAACCCAGGACCTCATCCTCAGCAGTAACGCTTGTAACCACTAGACCGACGAGGTAGTCACATGGGATACTCAAGTTAAACCTACAATAACAATTTAAGAACTTTTTTTTGTGTTTTTTTTTTTCTTTATGCGTCCTGTTTAGTTGTGTTTTTTTTTTTTTTTTTTTAAATACTTACTCCGAGAGTTGGAGAAAGACCAGGAGTGGGTTGTCCAGGTGGTAGGTACGGCCTCTGGTCGATGTTGCCGGTTGCTGAAATTTTATATGAGTGTCGTTACATCATTCATCATCATCATTTCAGCCGAAAGACGTCCACTGCTGGACATAGACCTCCCCCAAGCACCGCAACTTCGACCAATTTTGTGCTTTCCGTATCCAGCGGATTCCTGCGGCCTCTACAAGGTCATCGGTCCATCTTGTGGGAGGCCTTCCAACGCTACGTCTTCCGGTACGTGGTCGCCACTCCAGAACCTTTCAACCCCATCGGCCATCCGTTCTGCGAGCAGTGTGCCCTGCCCATTGCCACTTAAGTTTGGCAATTCTTCGGGCTATGTCGGTTACCTTGGTTCTCCTACGGATCTCTTCATTTCTGATTCGATCACGTAGGGAAACTCCAAGCATAGCCCTCTCCATTGCCCTTTGGGTGACTTTTAGCCTTCTGATAAGGCCCATTGTGAGCGATTACGTTTCAGTACCATAGGTCATCACTAGCAACACGCACCGGTCAAAGACTTTAATATTCGTAGCCTAAACAGCAATTTTGACAATCTGGTGGTTTTTATGAGTAGATTAACGTATTTGCCTGACATTATTATTCTCACTGAGTGCTGGTTGAGCAAATGCCCAACTACTCCCTTACTAACAGGCTACAACTCTCACACTTCGTCGTATAAAACACAGAATGAGGGCGTGGTTGTCTATGTAAGGGATTGCTTTGACGCCACTGTCGAAACACCTATATTTAATGAGGCAAACGTTCTTCTACTCAAATTCTCAAATAAAGCTGCTTTTATTGCAATTTATCGTTCTCCTTCATACAGAGATTTGACTAGTTTCCTTGGCAGCTTAGACAGTTTGCTTGGTACTTTAACTCAATTTCAAACTGTTGCCATTATTGGTGACATTAACTTGAACATTACACCTGGTAGCACCGACCCAAATGCTGATGAATACCTCAATCTGACAGCTTCGCATGCAATGCTGCCAGCCTACACTCTCCCAACTAGACTCTCGAACTGCCTTGACCATGTGATACTCCGCACCCAAAGCTCTGCTACCACACTAATCATTGATTCTCCCATCACTGACCATTCTCCTATTATTATTTTCTGCAACCTCAATATAAAAACTAAAACGCCCCACCTCACCAGATTAAAAATTGATTTGCCTCGGGTTGTAGACCAAATTAACAACACAGATTTTTCCTTAATCTATCAGTGTCACAACCCGAATGAAGCTGCGGAATCTCTTGTTGCCACCATGTCCCTAGCCATCAAATCGCACTCACATGTTTTACAAATTCCCAGTAGAAAGCGCATCATTAAACCATGGATTACTCCTGGCCTGCTGAGGTGCATACGTCACAGGGATAAGCTGCATCGAAAATTTAAAAAACACCCAGAGGATGAGACACACAAATTGATTTTCTCTCGCTATCGCACCTTCTGCAACAATCTCTTAAAAAAAGTCAAGCGTGAATATGAACGTTCTGAATTTCGGCAGGCTAGAGATAATCCAAAAGCTACATGGAAACTTGTCAAACGGGTAGCAGGCTTAGGCCAAATTGGAGACTCGGCCTCTGAGTTGCTAAACTGCAGTGCCGAACCGTCACAGTTTGTGAACAAAGTCAACAATTACTTTGCGAATATTGGTGGACTCTTGGCGGCTAAAATCGAACACTCTGTCCTCTATCAATATCTCTCGAATAGTCGTCCTAACCTTGAGATTCCGGATACTTCCATACTGTCCGCACCTCAATCAATGGCCCTTCACAGCGTGGATAGTATTGAGCTGGAAAATATCATCCTTACCCTTAAAGACAATTGTGCTGTTGGATTTGACTATATATCTGCCTCGGTCGTGAAGGCGACTCGTCAAATTCTTATTCCGATCCTTGTTTTCATCTTCAATCTGTGTTTTTCAACAGGAACTTTTCCTGATGTTTTCAAAACTGCAGTTCTCCACCCTATCTATAAGTCGGGAGACAAAGGTAATGTAGCTAATTACAGACCCATTTCAGTGTTGAGTACCCTCTCAAAGATATTCGAAAAAGTAATAAACCGTAGACTCACCAAATACCTAAACAAATTTAACCTTCTTTCTAATAACCAGTATGGCTTTAGGACTGGAAAATCCACCGAAGATGCTATACTGGAACTTACAGATACGATTGTTAGCCATTGGGAAAATAAATATAAAACGCTTGCCATATTTTTAGACTTATCCAAAGCCTTCGATACTGTCTCAATTCCCATACTTTTGTCGAAGCTAGAGCATCTAGGTATCCGCGGGACGGCCCACGATCTCTTCAAGAGTTACCTTACAGGTCGTAAACAAGTAACAAAACTTGAAAAGTACCACAGCAACCAGGAGACGGTTACCTTCGGTGTCCCCCAGGGCAGTGTCCTGGGACCCCCACTTTTTCTCATATACGTGAATGAGCTGTGTCAGTTATCCTTACCCAACTGCAAAATTATAGCTTATGCAGATGACACAGCTCTTATTGTTCATGGCCGGGACTGGACTGAAACTCGCCTCAAGTCGGAGCTTGCCTTGAACACCGTCATGCGATGGCTAACCACAAATCTTCTCACTCTAAATATCAATAAGACCAAATTCATTACATTCTCTATGATGAACTCAAGTCAGCCGCCTACACCGATTGAGATTCGTGTGCACACCTGCCCAAACTTACACGCAGACTGTGGCTGTCAAGAATTGGAAAATACCCCTACTATTAAATATCTTGGAGTCACTCTTGATAGCAATCTGAAATGGAAGCAACATATTGCTTCAACTGTAGCTCGTGTGAGAAAACTTATATATATTTTTAAAAAGCTGAGAGGTGCGGCTGATTTTAGCTGTTTAATAACTGTTTACTTTGCGCTCGCTCAGTCTGTTCTGGGGTATTGCCTAACGGTCTGGGGTGGTGCCGGTAAAACAGTGATGCTTCGGATCGAACGAGCTTAGAGAGCTGTCCTGAAGGTTCTGGCAAGGAAACCGATCCGATTTTCAACATTCTCTCTATATACCCTCTGCCAGGTCCTCACCGTCAGACAGTTATTTATCCTCCAAACTATTCTTCGCAAACACAGCCAACTTACCTTTGATCCTAAATGCTGTACACGCCGCTCGAATAGGGTTTGCAATACTGAGTCTCGTAGAACCGTAGCTGCAAGTCGCCATTACAAACACATAAGTTCAAGATTGTACAATAAATTAAACAAAAGCTTACATATCCACCCATTAACCAAGAGCAAATGCAAAATGAAACTTGCGTCCTGGTTAAAATCACAAAATTATGACGAAACAGAGAAACTCGTGGAAGTGTAAAATACTCATCACTCTCTCTCTCACACACCCCAACAAAACCACACACAACACACATGCCACAAACACTACAAACACCCCTCGCACACCTCACTAACAATCATCCACACACACCCATTCACCCTACACTCACCACATTAACTCAACGTCAAAATACATCCCAAATCAAATGTCCTATGCTGTATATTTTTATTTTTATATTTTCTTTTGTTTTTATTATTAATTAACTAAATTTATTTTAACTTAACTACCTTTTTGCATGGAACATCATTCCATTCTGTAGCTGGAGAAGGGCGTTGTTAGCTGCGCTACAGTTTATACTTTTGCAGCTATCATCGTTTTTACTTGTAATTAGTCTTGTGTTTTTGTTCCAAAATAAACTTTTTATTATTTTTTTTTTTTTTTTTTTACTTTCGTCTTGAGACACTGTGGTATGTGGGACGAAAAGATATTGCGTAGCTTCCCGAACGCTGCCCAGCCGAGTCGGATTCGACGATTGACCTCTTTCTCGAAGTTGGACCAACCTAGCTGAACAGTTTGTCCTAGGTAAACATACTCGTCCACAACTTCGAGTGTAGCGTAACGATAACTTGAGTAACGAAAACCTTTTGCTTCCTACCATAAACAACATATGGGTTTATTTCATAAACCCATTGTTTTTTTATACACAACAAAGTTCCCAACCACAAATGCCAACATGAATACACCGTACGCAATTGGTATCATCTTGAATCTAATTCTAATAGTTTACGGGATGATTTTCATCACGTAATGTTTTATATAATGTATATCGTGATAGATGCGACATTGGAAATATGTATTAAAGGATGTTTATGTTAACAATGTAAGACAACAATGTGAACTACATAGAATGAGTCAGCAAAGATGAATGAAGAAACAATCAAGCGTTATCCAAAAAGGTGAAGACGAAAACACAACATAATATCACGCCTCTATTTCTCGAAGGGTTAGGCAGAGGTGTACCTACAGTCGCCAGTGATGTTTGAAACCCATGTAATAGGAGGCGAGCCTATAGTCATCAATCGGATACAAATCCAGACTCCGGGCTGCTACTAAGCAATTCCCGATGGAAAAACCAAAGCGGTTACACCGCCACATACGAACTGAACGCTCTGACAACATCAAGTATCTTGGGGTTATATTGGACAGTCTCATGTCGTGGAAAAAACAGGTTAATTCTGTTCTGGTTCGAGTCAGGAGATTGATTTATTTATTTAAAAAACTTCGAGCGGCTGCTGATTTTCAATCCCTAAAAATGGTATACTTAGCCCTCGCTCAATCAGTTCTCAGTTACTGCATAACTACATGGGGGGGAACCCACAAGACAACCATGTTGCGGCTAGAGAGGGCTCAAAGAGCAGTTTTGAAAGTACTGGCAAAAAAACCTATTAGATTTCCAACTTCTGAACTGTACTCACTTTGGGAGGTCCTCACAGTGAGACAGTTGTTCGTCCTACAAACTGTTTTTAAGAAACACCTGCTTCTCCCTTACGACCCTCAACCCCTAACAAAGAAGCGACGTGCCGACAGAGTCTGTAAGAGTGAGCGCTACAGGTTAGCGTTGGTTGGTCGCCACTTCAACCATATCAGCTGTAAACTTTACAATGACATAAATATAAAATGTAATATTTACCCTATGACTAAAAGTCTATTGAAGAGAAAAGTGACTGACTGGCTTAAATCCTTGTCTTATGAAGAAATTGAGAAACTTGTGGCATCATAATCACGGTACACACACACATACACACTTCACCCCACCTCCACTCTACATACTTATACTACATATTAACTTCCACATAGAGTATATTCTCTTTTTATTCAATTCTTTTTCTTTTTTAATAATTTTTTTGTAATTATTTAATTAACTTTCTTTGGGAAGTCTGGAACAATGTCTTTGTGTACATAATTTTAAGAGTTGGGCGTTGATGGCTGCGCCACAGTATTTTACTTTTGTGGCTATCTTCGTTTTCCTATGTAAATTGTAAACTAAGTTGTTCCAAATAAAGCTTTTATTCTTTATTCTTTTATAACTACGCATCAAAAAGACATGACGTCACACAAATCCTGCATCGCACAGTTAAAGTTTACCGCGCGATCAACATATGTATAAACAAGATCCTGACTTCAACCTGGGCAGTTGCCCGCCAGACACGACACCCGTCTGGTTGGAGAATCCTCCCTTTTCTATAGAGGATGAGTTTTTACATGATGAGAACTTTACACCGGGACCAGGGGGATAAATCCGGGACCTCATGCAGAGCTTACGACCAGTACACCAACGAGGCAGTGAACACGAATCTGCCATAAAAAGAATCTACCGTAACCAGAATCTATCCTTAACCCAAGAAAAGGAAAAATAACCGCCATTTTCAGTTAAAAAGAAAATTGCCATCATTTTTGCGAAAGAAGAAGAGATCGTGGGAGTGCCGTGGTGGCCCAATAGTTAAGACCTTGCCTCTCATGCACGAGGTTGTGGGTTCAAATCCGGGCAAGTACTTATGTGACTTTTCCAATTCATATAATGTACTTTCTCATTTTATTTTGGACATTGGAGAAGTATAACATCGTGAGAAAACCTGGACTTATAATTAATTTGAATCTGCAATCGCCAAACCGTCTTGAGTAAGCGTGGTGATCAAAGCTCGTGCCTTCTCTGTATGAGAAGAGGCCTTTGCCATGCAGTGGGACATGATAGGCTGGTATTATTAGTTATATAGACCTATGTCCGTGCTAGAGTTACCTCTCTCAATCCTAATGACTGGACTATTCCTATCTAACATCTAGTAAACGTAATTCAAATTCAAGAGCTCGTTATATTCGCTCATTGAGCTCAATCAAAGGTCACAGTAACACATTCGCAGATTCCGATCACGTTAAATAAATGCATACGATATTATAATCTCACGCACCGATCGGCGCTCAAAGTTTATGTATGAGTGTACGGATGGACAGAATGATGTGATCGGGTTTTATGCCTACCTATGCAAGGTACGCTGGGGGTTAGCTTCAACTTGAATGTCGTGAATTGAATATACAATTTAAACATTAGCTAAAAGCCTACAAAAGGGCACTGTTTAGTGTGGGCCGTTTTTTAAGTCATAATCATCATTTGTTAGTCCAGGAGGATACCTTTCTGAACATAATTTTGTCTGTCTAATTTGTGCCTGCAAGATGTTAGAAAATAGAACAAAATTATTGTCTGATTTTGCACAAAAACATTCGACATACTACCTACTACTAAACTTGTAAATATATAGAGACGCGTTTCTAGGTTTTACGTCGCGTCTTCTACGAAGCTTCTTCACTAGGCAGCTATAACGGGCAGGATTTGTTTGTGATTTTGCAACTATGATTTCACCACCAAAAAACTTTTTAGAAAAAAAACAACCGACTTCCAAAAAAACACTACAAAGCGAAAAATAACTTTAATTTCGGTAGTCGGTGTCTTTGGTTTTGAATTTTTGTTTTTTGCCACCGACTTCCGAAATTAAAGTTATTTTTCGCTTTGTCGTGTTTTTTTTTGAAAGTCGGTTGTGTTTTTTTTTGTAAAATGTTTTTATTTTTCAGTTTTTAGTTGTGATACCTACCCTACACAAATTCGAATACCACTACCTGCTATGTAAATAACAATGACAGGAACTTAAGATATCATCCACATACTAAGTGGGAAAAAAATACATATTATTGAACCCAACTCAAAAACCATCTGAGCAAAGTTAATATATAGGACCACACGGGAAGCACAAAACTGGTGCTTCCCATGTGGTCCCATATAAATTTAAAAGAAAATAAATCCCAAATAAAAAAAGAATCATCGAAATCGGTTCACCCAGTCGAAAGTTCTGAGATAACAAATATAAAAAAGGAAAAAACAAAAAATACAGTCGAATTGAGAACCTCCTCCTTTTTTGAAGTCGGTTAAAAACAAAAAAGGAAAAAAAAACAGTCGAATTGAGAACCTCTTCCTTTTTTTGAAGTCGGTTACATTAATTTAGGCAGAAATCAATCCTTCAACTCCACTTTCATTTCACATGTCATATCTGTACGGTCCACATAATCATTAGCTTCTGTACGTAATGTTTTATGACATTTGGCGCAGAATGCGGGATGCCGTGCGGTCGTCAAGTACGCATGTACCGTCAGCAATGGCAGCTAATGTAATATAATTATTATTAAATTATCATTTTCATTGCCACATATCCTGTTGGTAATGTCAAGTTGCACGGCAAGGCTGCTGAAATTAAGTATAAATATGTTATGATTTTTTGTAACAACTGTTGCGATGACCCAAACCTCTCATGCAAGAGGTGGTGGGTTCAAATCCGAATGTCACTTTTTAAATTCATGAGTACTTTTTGAGTTTATTTTGGATATTACTGACATCGGTGAAGGAAAACATCGTGACGAAACCTGGACTTATAGTTTATAAATGTCTAAAATCGCCAATCTGCCTAAAAATCTAATAATTCCTTCTTCGACTATAGTACGGGAGGTCCTGCTCGATTTTTGTGATGAATTCTAGTTAGGTATACCTACCGAATTCATTTAATTTCTAGTAGATGTTTATAATGCAATTATCATCAAAGTGAGAGTCAGTCGCCGCGCCCAAGGGGGATTCAAAAGTTCATCATGTCAAAGTTGTAAAAAAACCGACCAAGTGCGTGTCGGACCACGCATAATGTAGGGTTCCGTAGTTTGGTATGAATTTATTTCAAAAAAAAACTTAACTTTGTAGTTGATAAACATGTTCTCCTATACGGAATGTATGAGAAAACATGTTTTTGCAACTGCAAAGTTAAGTTGGTCGATTATTACTCGTTAACTTGTAGAGCCTACTTAGCTGTGATAGTTTTCCTTTTAATTTCGTTATATAAACTACTGCTGTGATTTTTTTTTCACACACCCAAAACCAACCATTTAGCTGGCAGGGGGGGAACACTTGACTCTAACAAAAATTAGCACTTTAAAGCTTAATATTTCGCAAACGGATCCCTGAATCCAAAAATGGTTTTCACAAACTCATATACCTATGCCAAATTAAAGCTTTCTAGTACTAAGGGTCTCGGAGCTAGACCGCGGATAGACAGACAGACCGACAGACAGACGGACAGACAGACAGTCAGACAGACGGACAGACAGACAGACGGACATGACGAAACTATAAGGGTTCCTTGTTTACTACGGAACCCTAAAAAACAACAAAAAAACTTACTTTTTACTTTTTTCTTTATTGCAATCCATAATGTACACATACAGGTGGTAGGGAAAAATAAATTGAAACAATTATGGACCCTGTCGGGCACAGCAAAATTTTAAATAAGTAGGAGAGAGGAAGCTTATTACTAAATATTTAAATTGTGTCCTGTCCGACTATTATTTAACAAGCTTATTTCATACCCCGCCAAAACTATAAGGGGCGGTTTTTGGGATCATCAAATAGTCAGCTGTGTGGAAGTGTGAGAAATTTATATCAGTCGCGTAAATGCATGCACGCATAATTGTTCTAAGGGCAAATTAAGCTAAATTCAAAGCTGATGTGATGCCTCAATTTTCAACCAACTTCAAAAAAAGGAGGAGGTTCTCAATTCGTCTGTTTTTTTTATGTTTTTTACCTCAGAACTTTCGACTGGGTGAACCAATTTTGATGATTCTAATTTGGAAATGGGACCACACGGGAAGCACCAGCTTTCAAATATGAAAGCTGGTGCTTCCCGTGTGGTCCCATTTCCATTTGGTCCAGTTCTGACAATGGCATCCATGAGAAAACCATATAAGTCTTAAATTTGCAATAAGTATGTGCGCGACAAATGGACGAATAACTCTATATCACGCCAAACGATTACTTATGCACGAAGCATAAACTTTTTGTTATGATTTTCAGCCGATTTGAAATTACTTGTTCAAATTAACGCCACTTCCCGTATATTTTCAGGGGCTACTTCAAGTTCTGTAGATCATCATTTCAGTTGGTTCTCTACACCAGAAGAAGCCTTCGCCCTAGGAAAGGAAAATGGCAGTCTAAAGAAAGAAAGAAAGAAAAAGAAAAATGCGTTTATTGGCATTACAGCAGAGAAAATACACCTTATAACTATAAAAACAAAAAACAATGATTATAATGCCAAAAGGGCCTCAGCTCAGCATATTGTCAGATGACAACACGAAGTGTACCACCTGACGCTGATTTTCAGCTGCAACCCACGAGTGCCATACGCTAGAATAATAAACAGGAAAGTGTGTGTCCGCTTTAATAAATTAGATATCAGAATAAAATATAATGTAATAAAAGATAGGCTAATAATAAAAAAATAGCTCACAAAATCAAATATACTGTAGTGACATACATGTGTCTGCTATCATAATCAATCAAATTTAGGTCAACACCTAACCTTTTCCCAACTATATTGGGGTCGGCTTCCAGTCTAACCGGATGCAACTGAATACCAGTATTTAACATGGAACGGCAGCACATTTGATCTCTACAACCCAGTTACTGGCTAACACGATGCCCCTTGGTAATTTAGTCAAACTTAGGCAGCTACCTACGTCGTCACTGTGTGGATCGCCCGGAAGACACGGTGGAGCATACAGTGGAGGTCTGCCCGGCTTGGGCAGGGCATCGCCGTGTCCTCGTGGAGCCGATCGGCGGCGGTGATCTCTCGCGTCAGGCCCTGATCCGGGACATGTTACGGAGCGAGAGGAAATGGGAGGCCGTCACCTCCTTCTGCGAAGCAGTAATGCTCGCGAAGCGGACGGAGCGCGTGAGGGAGAGGCAAATTTCGCGCCCTCGCGCCCCTAACCGCCGCAGGAGGAGACACCCTGGGCGTCGGGAATCACAGGGAGATTTCCGGCCACCGTAGGCGCGGGCTTGCGGGCGGTGAGCAATGGGTAGCTCGCCGTCCGATAAGGATCAAGCCCGGGTCGACGGCGCGTTGTGTTCCACGCGCGCCTCAAAGATGTGTCAGCAGAATTGACGGGGTCCGCTAAGGCCAATGCCTGCCGGGGCTGCGAATATGGGCCGATAGGGAAATCGTGGCCCCCCGGCAACATGGCAACTGAAGGAACACGGGTGGGTTTTAGTCAGTAAGAGTCTGACACGCCCTCCCGGTCCACCCAGAGCGGGAGAAGTTATTTGATAATTTCCCACCCAAAAAAAAAGAAAGAAAATGGGCACCTACCTACACAAAATGCTAAACTTAATAACAAACATTTTAATTCAAATGTCAACCGTAATTATGAGAAAGTTAATAGAAACTAACGTTTGAAATGACAAATTAATAACACGCACGACTATTGTTTGTTTTATGATTATGTTCAACATTTATGTAATGTGCATAATGTCTGACATTTTGCTAATTTCCAGGCCACAGATAATAAATAATAATTCTGCCTTGTCTCTTAGCATGTTTTCTGTAATGGAGAGATTAGTAGATTTATGTCTGTGCTAAAAGCTTACGTTCTATTGTTTTCAGAAATACTTGCATTGAATAAATACATCGTGAGGAAACATGCCTGATGAGATATTTCTCGACGGCATGTGAAGCCAAGTTAGAGGCCCATAGGCAGTGTAAAAACTCTGACACCAGTTTAGTCACACAAAAAAGAAAGCAAGAAAGATTGAATAAAATGTCAAAAAGATTATTTTTAGCCTGTCACTATGCAAAAAAATATTTACAGCGCTACAAGATTACTGTGGCACGTTAGTCATACCCGCCGTCCAAGGCACATTCTCACCAACCCTGATGACCCCATAACCCTCCTCCAGGAGAGCAATAGGAAAACAAGCACAGTGTACAAACAGTGTCCTTTGCGATCGCGACCGCGTTCCCGAGTAAATGATACTCCCCCCCGACCCTTGCTCGAAAACGAGGTGCCAGCAGTTGTTGCAGCTGAACACGTAGCTTTAAATTCCCCGACTATTAATCATGATCAAAACTTTGATCCAGCCCGTCTCATCTTTGATATCCTCCCTCCGGTAAACGCCCTAAGCCGAAGTTCGTACCCCACATGGGGTGGCCTTAGCGAACGTTCACCTAGTTTTAATTAGCTTAGTTGAATAACCCCTGGCTGGAGGTTTTAAGTGTAGCAGCTTAAGGCTCCCACAGGATTGACCGGTTAAATAGACATGGCCTCAGAAGTCATCTATGAGATGTCCAACAGAAAAAAAAAAAACCGTGGCACGGCAACGCCGCCATCTTATCTTTTTAATACATTTGAAGTGACATTTTAACGTTTACCAACAGAGTCACCCTGTCAGCACCACCAGCAGTGACCGGTGAAAGCCTTGTAGAAACGGACGTGACTTGAGGAAACCGGCATGCCCACTCCCTTCACAGTGAGTTGTCCCAGCAGTGGGAACATTAGTTACTGACTATATCAACGACATTCGAGTTCCAAAATTATTCTTGTAATCTTGTGGCAATGAGTACATCAATAAGCGCCATTATTTGGACCCAATTATCCAGCCCTTCTTCAAAGCTCCTCCAGCTCCAGCAGCTCCTTCTAAGGTGTAATCACGTCTGTCATCAGTAATTATGTGTCAAATGTCATGCAAGTTGTTTCATTGGTTGATTTAAATTCCAAAACATGTGCGGTTGTTTTTAGTATTTTTTTGTTGAACTGACATTTGAAGAAAAAACGGAATAGGAATAGAAATTCGGCTGTTTGCTTTTCGATTCAATTCAGTTCATTTATTTCAGGTAAAAATCTATTTAAATTACAATAATTAAATTACAATATAAAAAACAAAATTACTAACAACAACAACAATAAATACAAAAATTTGCACATAATAATATACCCACTTATATTTAAGTTTCAAAACTATTTCTTGAGCTAACTCATCATCCATCTAGCCTTTTCCCAACTATGTTGTGGTCGGCTTCCAGTCTAACCAGATGCAGCAAATGGGACGACTGCCTGTCTGACCTCCACAACCCAATCGTTTAGGCGCAGAATGTCCAATTCGCAAAAGGTCCAATTTGCAAAATGTCCAATTCGCAGATAGTCCAATATTCATCATAACATTGTCACCCCACCAATCACTAGAATCAAGAAATGGGTTTAAATGAGTAGTCAAGTTATTCTTTAAAATCAGTTTTATTTTTGTCACTCTTTTAATACAACATAAATCATAAAATCAACTTTACATTAAATTAAACATTACTAGGTTCTCAATTACTAGGTTATTTCATTTTATTTGAACATTACTAGAAACCCAATTACTAGGTTATCGATACCCCTCGGTAAAACTGGTTGTCAGACTTTCGGACTACTGACTACCCATAACAACTGTCAAAGATCTATAAATGACAGCTGGGAGGTTTCTTGAGCTAAATAAGAATAATATATTTAGGTATTATATTTCTGCAGTAAGTAGCACTTTTATATTTATTTGACTTAAACATAAAATAGATGTCCGCCAATTGTCCGTGTCCGCGTCCGCATTTCCACAAGTATCTTTTTGCATTTTTTTTTTCGAATGTTTTCATATTGTCAATGGTTTTTTTCTATCCGTACGCACGCGCCCTGTACCTAAGGTCGATGAAGCGCCCCGTCACCAAGCAGACGCATTATGTTTATAAAATAAACAGCACAGTACTGAATATGATAACAATTATTACATCTCCAAAGAATTAGGCAGAATTATACCTTCATAGTTTTTCCACATTTCGCCAGTTATGTTCAAGTCCCATGCAATAGGGGCCGAGCCTATTACCATCAGCAGATAAAGTGAGGGGCTTGTGGCTAAGTAACAACAGCTGCACGGGTCGATCGATCAGGTTAAGCTATGCTTGCCGCGGTTGGTCTGTGGATGGGTGACCATCTTTACATACCAAGACCCCTCCGTGCCTCGAAAAGCACGTTAAGCCGTTGGTCCCGGCTGTCATTTGTAGATCTTTGACAGTCGTTACGGGTAGTTAGAAGCCCAAAAAAGTCTGACAACCAGTCTTACCAAGGGGTATCGTGTTACCTAGTAACTAAGTTATGGAGGTCAGTCGCTCCATGTAAAATACTGGTATTCAGCTGCATCCGGTTAGACTGGAAGCCGACCCCAACATAGTTGGGAAAAGGCTAGGCAGATGATAATGATGATGAGATAAAGTCTTGGTCCATGGGTTAGTTATACCAAAAAATCCCTAGACACTCTGCGCGTCCAATACAATAACATTTTCTGGATGATGTTGGGACTTCCTCGTTTCTGCAGTGCCTCCGAGATGTTCACGCAGGCTCATACTGACGATTTTCATGCGGTCATTCCGAAAAAAATCGTGTCACTTATGAGAAGGCTGCGGCGGAGTTACAACAGCATCTTGAAAACTATAGCTGAAGATGTACGTGCACCTGTGTTGAGGCTAGTGATGGGCGTTGAATCAACGAACTAGTTGAAATCAACCATTGATCTCCTGTCAACGTATTAACGTTAACCGTTTATGAATCAACTAGTTGAATTCGTCAACGACGTTTATGAATTTGACTCGTTTTTTGTTCAACTAAATTCGAGTACGCAAACGCAACGAACTGAGCAAATTAAAAAATTTCTATTGAAAAAGACATCATACATTGCGAGCGACGGTCATGTCATAGAATTTGAATTGAACTCTGAAAGAGTTGATTTTTTTAAAAGTATGACGATATTGGTGGACTGGCGCGCGCCGCTCGTGCCGCCTGAGAGAAATCGGTTCATACTGGTTTCATGGTTAGTTTGTTTACGTTTAGAAACGAAGTTCGCTTTTGTCAACTAAGTAGAACCATCAATGAAACGTTTCATAATTAAATCAAAATGTTTCAAAATTAGCATTATATCAGGTCAGTAGATGTAGCTCAGAGACTAGTTCAACTCGTTGAACGTCGCGGCGTTGAATAAAAACCGTTGAATGAATTAACGGTTTACTTTGTAAGTTGACATTAACAACAACAACATTAACATTATTTTTTATTTTTCACTGTGTTATTTTTGTGTTTGTGTTTCACGAACTGTGTCCAAATAAATGGTTTTCTTTCTTTCTTTCTTACATTAGTGCACGTTTACTCGTTGACGAATTTAACTAGTTGACGAACATAAATCAACGTTGACATTTCGTTAACGGAAAAACCTTCAACGACCCATCACTAGTTGAGGCATTTCGTTCGTCTGATGATCTTTCAGGGAGGTATCTCCCTATTGGTTATCATGACGGGGCGAGATGTTTCAGCACAGGGGGATGAGTAGATGTATATGATGAGTGTTGTCCTTTGTAATTGTATTTAAGTACTAACAATAGTTTCTAAGTTTTTTTGTATGCTAACCTTTGGGTCTAGTTGTTCCAAAATATATAATTTTGAATTTAAATTAAGGCTATATTGAGTTAACAATACTGCTCGATGGTAGAGGACACTTCTTTTGAGTGAAAGGAGACCTGAGGCCCAGTAGCGGGAAGTGTGGCAACAGTGTGACTGACGAACAAGGCAGTCAGGTTAATATTTGTATTTAAAAGAGTTTCCGTGGAGTTTCTAGCCCGTTCTTCTCCATAGGAACCTACTGCGCTTTGGAATAGGTAACTAGCTTCATCTTTCTGACTGACCGACTCCTTGACTATTCAAAAGTGCCTGTAATTGGTTTTTCTCAAACATGCATGGAAATAATTGTCATTATTTTCGAAAAAAGAACACGCGAAGTATCGAATTTACGGTCAAAGAAATTCAAATCCATTGCAGGCGCGTTTTTTGAATTTGGAACATTACAACGCTCCAGCAATGTTGTATGAAACGGCGTGTTACTAAATACTCTTTGATTGGATCTCTTTTATCGTTCTTGGCATACCAAAGTAAGTCTCTTTGCTTAGTACAAATTGCGTTCACGTGGCTGTATAGCTATAAATGCGTTTGCCTTTCGGCACAGATGATAAATAGAAAATTAGCGGCAAAGCTGAAAATTCGTCTTGATTTGTTATTTACATACTATAAATAAATTTAAAATGAGTTTCAACGGTTCAGAGAATGAAATGGAGATTGATTGTACTCCACCAGATTTAAGATCAGATTTTTTTTTTTAAATTGGCAATGGATAACCTACTTCCAGCGATGTCAAAAGAAAAATACATGAAAGTATATGAAAATTTTATGATTTGGAAAAACGAGGAAAAAGTAACCATTTTCTCCGAAACAGTATTTTTTGCGTATTTTAATGAGATTACTAAAACCAAAAAGCCATCTACATTATGAGCAATTTATTCCATTCTGAAATGTACAGTTCATGTTAAAAACGGCATTAACTTGAAAAATTATGGAAATTTAACTACTTTTATTTCCCTACGTTCTTTTGAGAAAAGCACTATATATGCCTCGGCGGAAATGGCAATTGTCTGTCTCGTATTAGTGAAGTCCTCGTCTACGGCTCGGCCTTCAAACTCATACTCGATCTGCAATTGCCTATTTCCCGGCCTTTGCATTATTGTACTATTTTTGAGTTTGAGTTTTAATAATCAATTATGGGCCTGAGATTTTAAAGTATTAATGGTTTCCCATTAGGGATTTCTCAGTAGCAGCCCCGAGCTTAGATTTCCGCCCAGTTGATGGCTAAACTGAACTGTAAGTGTGGGGATTGAAGTTGTTTTTCCAAAAGCACATATTTGTTTACATGTTTGGAAATGAAATTGCAAACGAAGGATAGTTATGATTTTGAGGACTGCTCCAACAGTTATGGATCTTTCGGAAGACTCATAGTTATTGCAATAAATTACTTTTTCATTACCTATGCGCAATTGTCATTCAGAACATTGCGGAAATGCGTAGTGCGATAATAAATAAGAAGTAAATGAGGATAAATATTGATACATAGTAGCAGCCGACGGACGCATCTGTTATTGATGGGGGTATTACTGTTCTTGTGGTGTGGTTTCCATCGGCTTTGAATTCATTAGTACTACCTACTGATGGAAGATACTTGTGTAGCGGTTACACCGCCACATACAAACTACGCATCAAAAGACATGACGTCACAAAAATCCTGCATCGCGCAGTTAGAGTTTACCGAGCGATCGACATACATACAAGATTTCAACTTCAAACCGATGCACACAGGCGGATTTTCAAATATTTGCGGTCAAAACCCCAATCTACGAAGTCAGCCATGACAGACATGTGATTTAATTTTTCGAATCTTGATAGGTTCCGTCATCCAATGATAGTTAATATAATATTTTAACCGAGTATTTTAAATGCAATCTTTATTACAAAGTATCGTCTCTTACATAACAATCGACTATTGTTTAAAATCCAGAATTTTAAAAATAATAGTGCTATATTTTAAAAGTGTTTGGTCTAACATTTATCATGGATTGTGAACCTGGAGGTATGTGACTGTGTATTTATAATAGATTTACTATTATTTGTGATTGTTTATTTGAACCAGAATAAGACTAATTTATTAGCTAAATGTCACATAAAAATAAATTTCATTGAGCTATAAAGTAATAGATTCATCAGAATCAGATTATGTTACAAATATTATAATAAAGGTACAAGTCTTATCTTAATATCTGTGTTGAGTATAGTTGCTAATATGTGCTACTCTTCTTTTATTCCGTAAGTGAATATAAAAAATAAAAAACACGAAAAATATTTTTTCTCGATTTTTTCTTTTTTTTTTAGGATCATCTTCTGAGAATGTTGTCATACTTCGTCAACAATTAGTTGAATATTACAGAGATTGTAATTCAAGAGATGAAAATGAAAAATTTAGAAATCTTGTCTAAAAGTTAAAATTTTTTGGGTGGTGAAGATGGTTTAACAGATGCCTCGAAACATTTATTTTCGAAGTTTATATTCAAGTATAAACAAAAGTGGTCTTCTGCGAAAAAAAAAATCTTTACTTTGTTGTTAAAAAAAATGTTCCAAAGCGAGTTGGTGGAAGACCTTCAAAAAATTTATCTGAGAGCAGTGATCGATCAAAACGCAGAAGACTGCTTCATCTAAGTTACAGATTAACTATATGTAAGTGGCAAGTTCGAAGTAAGAATAAAATAGATATTAGAAAAAAACATATCCAAGATGAATTCAAGAAAAAAATGGATCTCATAGTAGACAAACCTAAGCCCGGATTTGGAAGTAGCAATCAGAGAGAAAACATTACAAGAAAGGTTCTAAAATAAATGAATATCCAAAAGAATTAAAGTATTTACTAGATAGGGATATGTAAGAACGAAACGAAGTACCTACTTAAAAATTGTACAAGTTTGTAAATTTTATTGGAGTTAAATAAAGCTTAATTTTATGCTACTCATGTTTTTTCTTCAATTCCTTCGACTTTTTGAACGTTTAAATCAGTCAAAAGGTTTTGACCAAAAATTTAAGAAAATCCGCCTGTATGCGATGGGCAGTTGCCCGCCAGACACAATACCCGTCTGGTCGGAGGATCCTCCCTTTTCTATGGTGGATGAGTGAACTTTACACCCTGTTCCTCATGCCACTAAATTGGTGACCCCGAGTATGAACGTCAACGCAGCCTTCGTGCAAATACTTCGGCGTGACGTCATCATCACCATCACTCCCGCAAGCTTTCGTGAGGCGACTCACACAGCCGGCCAGCATTCACGGCTACAATGGGTATCCTGACCACCGGGATGCAGCGAACGCGCATTCCTGGTCATCACCCTCAGCCTCATCACTCCGACTCACTGGGGAATCAACGCTGTCAGCCTCATCACCTCGACTCACTGGGGAATCACCGCAATCACCACGACTTGTAAGCCAGCATGTAGATTTTTAAAATCAGAGGACCTCAAAGTTAAAATTCAAAAAGTTTATTGCAAACTACGTGTACAATAATTGGGTTATTATTAGGTTGGTACTTAGGAGTTCTTCTTGAGTTGGTCAAAAATATATTGTATAGACATAAGCTATAAGAAACCTTATTGGCGACCGCTTTCAAAGAGGTTCTGCCGTTTCCTAGGTACAAGAAAACGTATAGACGGATATACACACATGTATTTATACATACAGGTCAAAAAGACGGATGAAAAAAGATTGCATGTAGCGGAGATGAGAATATTGAGATGGATGTGTGGAGTGACAAAAATGGATAAAGTAAGAAATGAGTATATAAGAGGAAGTTTAAAAGTGGCGCCAGTGACAGAAAAGTTGAAAGGAAATCGTTTGGCCTGGTATGGGCATGTGATGAGGAGAGAAGAAACGCATGTGACTAAAAGAGTGATGAACATAAGTGTTGATGGATGGAGCGGGAGAGGAAGACCAAAGAAAAGATGGATGGATTGTGTGAGGAATGATATGAAAGAGAAGGGAGTGAATGATAGCGTAACGGTTGACAGGGGAGAGTGGAAAATAAAACGTGTTGCACCGACCCCAAGTAACATGGGACAAGGGCAGGAAGATGATGACAGGTCAAACACATAAACCTCCTTTTTTCGCTTTGCCGCAGTCGAGTAAAAAGTACGAGTAGTTTGTCACAACTTTCGATTCTGGTTTACATGAACAGTAGTGTTTATAATTAAAATATTAACAAACATGGTTAACCTACCACAGTCTATTTACAATCAGTCGTATTATTATGTTGAATATTATGTATTCCGAAGTGATCCGATGACGTCACGTTATGACATTGCTCAGGAATTTCTACAGCTATAAGGATATGATCTTCAATGTCTAACAAGAAAACATCGTAAATTGTCGACTGACATTAATCTGCCTAGATTTATTTCTGATAAATGTCTAGAGAGATTCATCGTGCCTCGGAATGATCCCGACTGCCATACGACGTAGATATATGCCAGTGACCTTGAGTGGTTAGCTTGCGTGTTCTGTACTGAGCTCACGCAACGCGTCGTACGTCCAGCCAGTAATAGGACTCGCCCATCAAGGAGCGCTGTCCCAAATTAGACGCATTATCAATTTATTATACGTAAAAAAAGGTATTTTAATAAAAAACGTATACTAAAAGATTAATAATTAAATTATAATGAAAATCGTGAAGGTTTCAGAAAAATACGCTTGATAGATTTTGTGTCATTCTCAGTGTTTTATCCGCGTTAGACATAACTTTACAAATTATTTTCACTATGTAATATAAACATAATCCAAAATATGCCTATATTAAAATATTAAAAAAATGCTTTTAATTAACATATATATTTTTTCCAAATCACTAACACTACTCGTTTAGACGTCATCTTCAGTATAAAATCATTAAAAGTCGGTTTTCGTCACCTTTAAGTAGTCAGAAGCCCGAAAGTCTGACAACCAGTCTTACAAAGAGATCTCATGTTATATCCAATAACTGGGTTGTGGAGGTCAGACAGGCAGTCGCTCCATGTTAAATACTGATTCTGGTTAGACTGGAAGCCGACCCCTTACATGTAAACTCGCACATTCCAGGAATTGATGCAGATTTTGATAGTTATGATATTAATATGTATATTATCTTTACTTAGATAATTTTATTAGTACCTGGGTGACCGAGCTCTGTTCTAGTGAAAATAAAGAATGCTCAGATAGTTAACTGATTTAGGCGTAACCTTGCGGAAATCCATTATAAAATACAATAGACGTGGATATATTTAGTAACCTGTTCCGCTTTGCTATTTCTAAAGAGCTATAAAAACCCTGAAATAAATCGAAACGCGTCCATATTTCAACGAGGTATCCTCAGGATGACGATTGGCTTGTCGCGAACCCGAACACGGCGAACTCAACTCAACTCTGCGTTCAGCGCTCGGTGTGGCAACCCGTAGTGCTATTCTGTAAAAATCTCACCGTGATATCTTAGGTGAAGTGAGCTGCCAATAGTGTCAATCCTTAGCAACTGACAGCTCACTCCACGCTCACTTCACATAAGATAACACGGTGAGATGGTTACAGAATAGCACTACCGAACACAGCGTGTTGGTATTTTTTTTTAAAGAATGCTCATTTAAAATAGTATGGGATAGTTCATACTAACACCATGTATAGTACTTACTAATTCCATGCTGCCATGTCATTATTCTAAGGTAGCCATCTTGTTCTAAACTTTGGGCAACCGAGCTCTGCTCGGGTGAAAATACGGAGAAAACGAATTTTCCCAGATACGAGACCTACATAGCTAGATCGATTTTTCACCCCCGTAAACCCCTATATTGCAACTTTCATCGAAATCGTTAGAGCCATTTTCCAGAACATGATTACATACACAACGTGTAACGTTAAATGCACCTGAAAATAGTTTGATCAGAATAACGAGCAGAATCAATTGAACCACTTTTTAATATAGGTCACATTTTTCAAAAAATCTTCATTAAAAACGTTGCCGTGTCTATTTATTAATAGGTCAAGCCATCACATGCGCAAACCCGCCAAAATAGGTAAACAAACACAAATTTTTGTCGACCAGTTTAAATTTTCCCATACGCGGGTTAGCTTTTATTTCAATGCAAATACGAATCTTACGAACTAAAACAGCACATAAACCCTTTACAATATTTTTAAAGATTATTTTTTCTCTCTGAAATAGGTCAATTGAATTAAAAATCAGTTGGGGTGTCTGAGGTTTTGCGCATTTAACGTTATATGTATATATTTATTTACATACAAATATTGCTCGTTTAATAGTAATATAGGATCATCATCTGCCTAGCCTTTTCCCAACCATGTTGGGGACGGCTTCCAGTCTAACCAGATGCAGCTGAATATCAGTATTTTACATGGAGCCCTTGGTAAGACTGGTTGTCAGACTTTTTGGGCTTCTAACTACCCGTAACCCTGTCAAAGATCTACAAATGACAGCCGGGACCAACGGCTTAACGTGCTTTCCGAGGCACGGAGGGGTCTTGGTATGTAAAGATGGTCACCCATCCACAGATCAACCGCGGCAAGCGTAGCTTAACCTGATCGATCGACCCGTGCAGCTGTTGTTACTTAGCCACAAGCCCCTATAGTAGTAATAGTAGTATAGGATACTACTGGTAAAATAATATTAAAATCGGTCCAGTAGTTTTTTTTATTACAAACAAAAAAAAATACAAATCATTTCTCTTTATAATATAAAAACTTTTTACAAAAAAAAAACAACCGACTTCAAAAAAACACTACAAAGTGAAAAATAACTTTAATTTCGGAAGTCGGTGTCTTTGGTTTTGAATTTTCGTTCTTTGTCACCGACTTCCGAAATTAAAGTTATTTTTCACTTTGTAGTGTTTTTTTGAAGTCGGTTGTTTTTTTTTTGTAAAAAGTTTTTATTTTTCACTTTTTAGTTGTGGTACCTACTCCACACACATTCGAATACCACTACCTGCTACCAGTGACAGAAACTTATCATATCATCTACATACTAAGTGGGAAAAAAATACGTATTTTGTAGCTAACTCAAAAACTATCAAAGCAAAGTTAATAAAATTTATATGGGACCATTTGGAGAGCACACCCTTTCAAACAAAAAAATAATTTTCAAAATCGGTCCACAATTGACGGAGAAATCGGTGGACATAAATAAAAATAAAAATAAAACAAACATACGCGACGAACATATAACCTCCTCCTTTTTGGAAGTCGGTTAAAAAAAATACAAATCATTTCTCTTTATAATATTTGTGTAGATTATGGTACGATTGCATTGTCTTTGCGGTGAATGAGTAATAAGTATATGAATTCCCAAATTTTACTTCATACCCTGGTCTACTGGTATAATCAACTGCGGTCGAATTGGGTACAATCATTACTGTTCCATCTGGCTTCGTCACAATTGCTCCAATTTCCTGGCACGTCACGGTTCCTTCTCCGTTCTGTTAATAGATAATACAACATGTCAATAAAGTCATCATCATCATCATCATCATGAGCACCATGTATCTATCACATATTAAATTATCTGTCGTTGCTTCATTTTTACCTATTGTGGTACAGTAATTTTATTCTAGGTGCATCGTCTTCATATATAATAATTATTTAACTAATGTACAAACAATTGTATAACATTTTAAAAGAGTAACGGTGGAGTTTCTTGCCCATTCTTCTCTATACGAAAACTATCTTTTGGAAGGGGTGACTAGAATCAATTTTGTTATTTTGTAATTTTTGACGTTCAAAAGTGCCATACATGGGCCTATTTGAAATAAATGATTTGACTTTGACTTTGACATCAGCCTATAAATGTTCCCACTGCTGGGATACATGCCTCCTCTCTTTGAGAAGGAGTGGGCCGTATTCCACCACGCGGGCCCAGTGCAGGTTGGTCGATGTCACATGTCTTCGAATTTTTTGGTTCTAGGACATGCCGGTTTCCTCACGATGTTTTCCTTCACCGTTTTGAGAGCAGTGGTGATGAAATAATTTACACAAAGTAAAGCGCCTGTCTGGGTTCGAACCTACGACCTACAACTCGTAAGTCGGGGTCGTTACCACTGGGCCACCACTGCTCTCAATCAAAATAGATAATACAGCTTGTCAATAAACTAATTCCCACAAACCTTAAACTAATGAAGTCACCATCATCATCATCATCATCTGCCTAGCCTTTTCCCTACTACGTTCAGCTTCCAGTCCAACCGGATGCAGTTGAATACCAGTATTTTACATGGAGCTTTGGTAATACGAGGAACAGGGTGTAAAGTTCACTCATCCACCATAGAAAACGGAGGATCCTCCGACCAGACGGTTGTTGTGTCTGGCGGGCAACTGCCCAACGGTTGAAGTCGGAATCTTATATGTAGGAGACGGGTATGTGACTCTCGTTATTATCAGCGATATTTTAACTACTGTGGGCGTAGTGTGGATAGTGTTGGTTAATGCGCAATAGAAAAACAGTTTGCAGTTCAGATCACATTATAATTTACTATCAAATGAATCACACTAGCTAAATTATACACACACTGGGTGCGACGGCGTTTATTAAAATCACCAGTTAACACAATGATCACAAATTACAACTAACACAATAACTGAGCACCACGAATCGAGAACAGTTCCGCGACGTCTTGACTCCAATGCGACCAAAGGCTGAATGTCCTCCTCGCCTTGGCCTTAAAACATCACGACTCTGTAGAAGCGCGCCTTTTTTGCTGTCGGTAAATCACTCTTGATGTCGCCAGTGGCGCGCTTGCGATTCGTTTCGTGTCCGTACTAATGACCGGATCCGACATATATATATGTCGATCGTACGGTAAACTCTAATTGCGCGATGCAGGATTTGTGTGACGTCATGTCTTTGATACGTAGTTCGTATGTGGTTGTGTAACCGCTAAAGAGCGAATACCTATCTGACCTCCACAACCCAGTTACTGGATAATACGATACCCCTTAGTAAGATTGGTTGTCTTTATTTCTTCTTATTTCTTTCGTTTCTTTTTATTAGTTAGTTATTTAATTAAGTACCTATTATGTAAATTAATTTATCTACACCCATGCTATAAAACCTATGTAAAAGTTTCTGAAACAGTTCGCTTATTTGCAGTAATTTTTTAAATTCATTACATTCAGACGTCTGAATTGAGGTGCCACGTTAAAAGTCGTGTATCTTTTAAAATGTTTTACTACAAATTCCAGGACCGGGCCTACATAATCGCCGAATTTACTACTAAAAAAAAAAAACGTGTGGCACTCGGGGACTGCCGCGGTAAAGCTATTGCATAGCATTTGTAACCTCCATACTTCCTATTTGTCAACGCTACACTTGGGATGATGACGTGATGACATAAAACAAAAATTACGTTCCCATGACAACATCACGTTTCCCATGACAACATCACATTGTCATGGGAACAGTCATTACATGGTAGGCGGAGTGGGGGTGTTAGGTTTTATTTTCGTTACGTTACGGAATTTCTTGATTCGGTCGCTGCGCTCAAAGCCCGCGATAAAAGCTATGCAATAGCTTAATATTGGTAGTACCCGTGTTTAAACATATTTAAACACGGGTACTACCAATATTAAGCTATTGCATAGCCGTATACTGTTGTCCGTATGGATTGAGGAGCCATGTCTCATAAGACATGGCTCCTCAATCTTTACGGACACGTATTATTACAGTATATACCTACTAATTCCACGGATGAATTAATTTTAAGTGAGAGCGGTTGTAAATCACACAAACATACCAACAAACACAATTAATGCAGAAGCCGAGATTGATAAACGCGACTTGAATGTTGTTTGACTTAGATATTATGTTCCTGTCTCTATCGTGCACTTGTAGTTTGGCGTATATGCATACGACAGAGACAGAAATAATGCTTAGTCAAAGTAGGCACGTGCTAAGTAACGTTTATAAATAAGTCTACTCACTTCTGTTTTTAAGCTATTGCATAGCTTTTATCGCGGGCTTTGAGCGCGGCGACCGAATCAAGAAATTCCGTAACGTAACGAAAATAAAACCTAACACGGTTCAACATATTCGCCATTGTCAATAAGAAACCAATCGATCTCGAGGCACAACGCTGTACCTTCAGTGAAAAGTGATGTAACTGGAAAATCATGATTTTGAGAAAATTAATGTTAAAGTTTAAAAAAATCGGACTCTTTGTTTACTTCACTAAAATGAGTACTGATTACTGACATTGGTAAACAATATCTTAGAGCACGATTTAGTGTAAGAAAAAACAGATTAATTTGTATAGATTTTTTATAATTTAAAAAGAAATCCAGTTGTACGTAACACAACAATATTAAAGTCGTAATATGTGTAAATTAATTTAAAATGACTTGAACCATTTACACATTATTCATTTATTGGTTGGTGTTGGATGTTTATATGTAAATATATCAGTTTGTACTAATTCACATAGATCGTGTAATAAGAGTCACATACATTTGTATTAATATACATTAAGGTACTTGAAATATTTGTTCAGTTCACATTGATATTATTTAAAATGTATTTTATTACACATTAATAAATGTAAAAAATGCTTAGTTAGAGCACTTTACACCAAAATAAGCTTGCTCAATTTTAATCTTAGAGGGGTACCAAATAGACCAAAAAATTGCATTTTTTTTACTGTTAAACTTAGTGTAAGAATATTAAAACTGATATAAGTCAAGAGATATCACTTTTCACTGAAGGTACAGAACGGTGGATCGACATTTCTTGTCCTCGGGTTCGATCCCGG
Source organism: Agrochola lychnidis (assembly GCA_963680765.1). Classification (NCBI taxonomy): domain Eukaryota; kingdom Metazoa; phylum Arthropoda; class Insecta; order Lepidoptera; family Noctuidae; genus Agrochola; species Agrochola lychnidis. The sequence goes on from OY796872.1 coordinate 18,291,950, forward strand.
CCACAGGGATTTCTTTTTGTATTTGTTCAAAGATATTTTATTGCATGTTGTTTACTTTTATTTTGTTTTTCATTGTTATGATTAATTTTTCGTTAAAGATTTTGTTAGTTTTTCGTTTCCGATGAAGATTTGTAGTTGTTAAGGTGTTAGTTTGTATTTAGATTTTAAAATTAAATTGTTTGTGCCACCTATGTTCTTCTTTCATTAGGTAGTCAGTTTACTTGGAACCCCGGTCATCACGTTGTCATGGGAACGTAATTTTTGTTTTATGTCATCACGTCATCATCCCAAGTGTAGCGTTGACAAATAGGAAGTGTGGAGGTTACAAATGCTATGCAATAGCTTTACCGCGGCAGTCCCCGAGTGCCACACTTTTTTTTTTTAAATTTGTGTCGCTGCTTACAAATGCAGGCAAGGTAAAAAAAAACACCAGAAATGCTATCTGCTTATAAACCCAATAATGATGAAATATGTCGAAATTATTCCACAAAAAATATCTTCTGGGAATTCCTGAATCATATAAAAAAATGTTGTAATTATAACAAGATTAACAGAGTACATTTAAGAGGTATTGACGCTTGTGTTATAATTACGATATTCACCTCTGACTTCATAATCTGAATACATTCGCAGATGAGGAATTCAACACAATAATGTTGATAAAAGTTGTTTTGTTTTTTTGCTATAAATAATAATAAAGCGAGGAGCTCGTGGCTAAGTAATAACAGCCGCACGGGTCGATTCATCAGGTTAAGCTACACTTGCCGGGGTTGGTCTGTGGATGGGTGACCATCTTTACATGCTGAGACTCCTCCGTGCCTCAGAAAGCACGTTAAGCCGTTGGTCCCAGCCATAGATTTTTTTTTATATCTATGGTCCCGGCTGTCATTCATGGATCTTTGACAGTCGTTACGGGTCGTAGATCCCCGAAAATCTGACAACCAGTCTTACCAAGGGGTATCGTATTACCCAGTAACTGGGTTGTGGAAGTCACATAGGCAGTCGCTCCATGTGAAATACTGGTATTCAGCTGCATCCGGTTAGACTGGAAGCCGACCCCAATATAGTTGGGAAAAGGCTAGGTAGATTGATTTTATTTTTATTGCTATACAGCGTGTATCAGATAAGTGTGGTCATATTAAAATGTGTGGCACACACCATCAAACTGAACAACTTTGTCCATAGAACCAACATCGTAACTGCGAAAAAGAAATCAGCTGACCCATACATTTCTACGGTCGAGTAGGTATTCAAATTCAAATTCAAAAGTCATTTATTCAAACTAGGCTTAGAATCAGCACTTTTCGAACGTCAAAATTACATAAGACAGTCCCCCAAAACGCCCACCCTGCACCACTTCCTAGTGTCTTTAGCTGGGAAGAAGAAGTGGCGCAACAAACTCCCCAGCAGCACAGCTGTCTGTTCAAATTAGAAAAAATGATTCTATACAATAGTATGCAAAATGCATAATGTAAGTTCATTATGCATCACAAAAAATAATTTAAATGATAAATTATTCGCCATATGTCAGCTAGCACACGCCAATATACCAACCAAAAACATCGAGAACTATACTCAAGCAGAAATAAAAAATAAAAACTAAACGTAAACAGAACTAAATACTCGTATCTAAATAAAAGCCTCCAGGTATAAAGGGCGTGCCCGCTTACATAAAGCTATTTAAAGCTATAATTGGAAGTTATTATAAATGATAAACTAGGACCATCGAGGTAAAATAAATAAACAGTTAGTTACTAGTTACAATAACAAAACCATGATCAGCAAGACGACCAGTCACCACAAGCAGCACCCGTTCACGAGCATAACGCAAAGATCAGCCATTACCCCCCTCGCCATATTTGAGGCCATATTGAAGTTTTGTATGGTAGAACAGTAGATAACTTTTAAGCAACGATTTCACATGATGGTGAGTAGTTGTCTAAGACGAGCATACTCAAGGATCAAGCATTAAAGAAGACGATCTTCATCATTTTCTTGCTCAGGGGGCCTACCACCAGCTCATAAGCAGTATTACTTTAATATTACTTCAGTGGGAGAAAGAGATAGAGCTATACGTCCTATAAAGCTTCATCTCTTCCCCACACTGAAGTAATATTAAAATAATACTGCTTTATGAGCTGGTGGTAGGCCCCCTGGTCCAATGTTACGTTTCTCTATTATTTCAAGATTCATCATTTGACTTTATCAAAAAAAGTAAGTTCAAAAACTAAAACCCGACTAATTACGTTGTTGAGCAGATTTTTTCCAACTTTGAAGCAATGGATTAGCAATCTGTTTTAAATCGAAACAGATTGTGATTGTGTTGTATTACGCAATTAGGGTACAGGTTTCCTCAAGATTTTTTTCCTTCACCGATGTTAGTAATGTCCAAGATAAACTCAGAAAGTACATTTGAATTGAAAAAGTCACATCGGACTTAAATCCACAACCTCATGCATGAGAGGCGAGGCCTTAACCACTGGACCATCAGGGCATTTATGATAAAATAGGTATTAATTTTACAGCCGCGCCGTACATTACACAGTCTCACCTTTGCTTGCTTTTAAAAAATTATACATATTTATTTACTTGGTCGTCAGAAGCCCGAAAGTCTGACAAACCAGTTTTCCAAGGGGTATCGTATTACCCAGTTACTGGGTTGTGGAGGTCAGATAGGCAGTCGCTCCATGTAAAATACTGGTAAGGCACAATTCAATTATTTTTATTTTTTATTTCGTTACTTTATTCCTCTAAAGGGCGCCATATTGCATTTAATGTGACGTCATATAGCCTATAACCAGCGGACAATTAAAACGCTTCCAATGATACCTCATTTGTCAAATTATGATCGGCAGTTTAGAAGTTATGAGGTAACAGATGAACATACATACATACCGGTCAAAATCATAACCCTCCTTTTTGCTTCGCCGTAGTCGGGTAAAAACGGCATTGATAACAGAAGCACCTTTGACCTAAAAGACAACTTACTTGCAGAACAGGAATTAATGCTGATAAAAGTTATTTTGGTTTTTTGACGATGAGTATATAAGCAAAATCGTTTTTAAAAACTTATTCTTAGCCTGCCTTCGGGCGACGTGACATTAAAACACTAATTGATAATAATCTATTCAGTGTCGAAAAACAACATTTCAGTTTGGCGAGTACAAGTGATAGAAGATAAATCGTGAGTAAATATAATAAAAAAGTAAGTTTAAAAACTAAAACCCGACTAAAAGATATGAAACAAGAAAATGTTTCAGACAGAAGTCAAGACATACGTACAAAAATTATCAAAGTCAAGCCGTGGTCGCATGCTGGTACACCTACAAAATTATAATGGCATGCGACCACGGCTTGACTTTGGATTTTAGTTTTTAAACTTACTTTTTATTTAAATTATTTTGGGGTTATAGTTTCGTGATAAAGCATTTACAGAGCAATTTTATTTTTTTGATTTATATGCCATAATAATACCTGCCTATTATTGTCCCTCTGCTAGGAAAAGGCCTCTTCTCATACAGAAAAAGCACGAGCATTGATCACCACGCGCGCTCAAGAAAGGTTGGCAATTTCAGCCTTATATATGTATATTAACTATAAGTCCAGTACCTACCCTAATTGCGTAACTTATTTTCGTAAACAATTTTGCCTAATTTGTTTCATTTTGGCAGTTCAACAACATTCATTGCGTTATTTAAGTTGTTGAGCAGATTTTATTTCCAACTTATGAAACAATGGATTAGCAATTTGTTTCAAATCGAAACAGATTGTGGTTGTGTTGTAATATGCAATTAGGGTACAGGTTTCCTCACGATATTTTTCCTTCACTGATGTTAGTAATGTCCAAGATAAACTCAGAAATCACATTTGAATTTTGAAAATTTGAAAAAGTCACTTTGGTACCTGCCCGGATTTGAATCCACAACCTCGTGCATGAGAGGCAAGACCTTAACCACTGGACCATCAATGCATTCATGGTAAAATAGGTATTAATTTTACAGCCGCGCCGTACGTAGCACAGTCTCACTTTTACTTGTTTGTAACAATTTAAACATATTTATTTACTTGGAAAATATGATATATACACATATTTGTAATGTGCTCGTCAAGCCCTTTCATTTGATACCCAACATGGCACAATTCAATTATTTTTATTTCGTTACTTGATGTCCTCTAGAGGGCGCCATATTGCATTTAATGTGACGTCATATAGCCTATAACCAGCGGACAATCAATACGCTTCCAATGATACCTCATTTGTCAAATTATGATCCACAGTTTAGAAGTTATAAGGTAACAGATGAACATACATATATACATACATACATACATACATACCGGTCAAAATCATAACCCTCCTTTTTGTTTCACCGTAGTCGGGTAAAAAGTAACATTTCGATTAAAACTGTTCAGTGTTCATTGTACTCCAGAATCAAGCATTATTCTGATTCCATCCATTCGTTTTCTTTTCCATTCATTCCTCGTTTTTTTGTTGTTTTTGGCTAAATTGAGCATTGTGCATTATGAGTTATATTTTTCTTCTGTGTTGCACAGAATAAATCTGTCGATCTATCATTATCTTTCTGCCCTTGTCCCGTGGTACGTGGGATTGGCGCACACGTTTTTTTTCCTTCATTCTCCCCTGTCAACCGTCATGCTATCGTTCACTTCTTTTTCTTTCATATCGTCCAAATAATCCAATCACCTATTCTTTGGTATTCCGCTCCCTCTCTATCAATCGACATTTATATTTACGTTAAGTCACATACATTTCCTCCTTGATTGAAGAAGAAAATATTAATTGTTTTTTTATTTTTATTAAGGCAAAAAATGTTCCGGTTCACGACGCTAGCAATTTTGATGGTGGGAGTAATGGTGGTCATCGCTGGCCCAGTCACACGAAACTGCACTGTAACAACGGGCCCTGTAAGTAAATTAAAGATCTGTATTATCGTCATACTCCTTCCCTTGTCCCAATTTACGCTTCTTCTAGACACCTCTATCAGTCATCTCCTTTCTAGACACTACATCATTGATCACGGTAACAGTCTGTGTGAACAACTGAGTCAAAAATCAACATGCCTTGTCAACGGTCACGTAGGCATGTGTACCGTCCTCTGACAGGTTTTGTGCCTAGTCTATAGCAATAGGCTCACCCCCTCAAACATGGAACTTAAACATAACTAATGAAATTTGGGTGTACCTGCTGTAGGATATACATTTTTCATCTTACCATCTTACCTGTAGTAGATACATCTTTGCCTAACCTTTCGGAAAAAACAGGCATGGTGTGATGTTATCCTTACATATTATAAAACAAAGTCCCCCGCCGCGTCTGTCTGTCTGTCTGTCTGAACGCGATAAACTCAAAAACTACAGAACGGATTATCAAAAGGTTTTCACCAATGGACGGAGTAATTTATGCGAAAAGATTTAGTTTATAATTCATTAAAGTTTTGTGTAAATTGGCTGAAATATGACGATTATTGTTGAAGAAGTCGGAAAAATTTTTGCTGACTCAGAGCTTTACTAGCGTGCGCTGCGTTAACCGGAAAAGATACATCAAATTTATGTTCTACAGTATTGTTCACCTTAAAAATTTCAAGAAAAAATCCGCGATGGAATATGTCTACCTTCTAAGGATGACCCACAATAACCATTTTTATCTTTCAGAATTTGATAAATATTTAATTGTTATTTCCGAAGCTTTTTTGACCGTTATAGTATTAATCCTTATCCAAAAAAAATTGTTATTTTAATTGGGCATTTAATTTAGATTAAAACATGCCTTTAAATCATCTAAAGATATCACAGTTTCAAAATTACGCGGAGCAACGCGGGCGCAGCGGTAGGAGTCAATGACGTTTTCCTCTGTTATTAGGTATGAAACCTCGGTAGTACGTTCCCGTGGGATATTTTCCGACATCCACGCGGGCGAAGCCGCGGGCAAAAGCTAGTGTTATAATAAAATTAACTTAGAAACTGTTTTATCTGTTGCCAGGGAGGAGAGGTCATACAGACGTGCCACACGTTTAGACAAATGGGGCACACCAACAGTACTCAAATTATTACCCGTGCTCCGGGATCAACAATGCTGGTTCCGTATACGTGGCAGAATCCTATTGACGATCTATTTGATGACCTGGTTGATGATTTGTTCGCAAATGACTAATCTTGTTGTTCAACTAATGTTGTGCACTAATCATTTGTATTGTTTATCTGATACCGAATAAAATTATATTTATTTTATTTGTCATTTATTTCTAAGTAATAACAGCCGCACTGGTTGATTCATCAGGTTAAACTACGCTTGCCGGGGTTGGTCTGTGGATGGGTGACCATTTTTCCATACTGAGAGTAATCCGTGCCTCGGAAAGCACGTTAAGCCGTTGGTCCCGGCTGTCATTCGTGGATCTTTGACAGTCGTTACGAGTCGTCAGAAGCCCAAAAGTCTGACAGCCAGTCTTACCAATACGATACGTATTACCCAGTTACTGGATTGTGGAGGTCAGATAGGCAATCGCTCCATGTAAAATACTGATATTCAGCTGCATCCGGTTAGACTGTAACCGTGTCACATCACGTGGGCATGCAAAGGTTTACAATCCTAAATAAAAAATTGAGAATAAGCAGATCATTGGAATTACAAAAAATATAATAAAAATTTCAACGTGGTCAAAGCAATATAAAATAAAAAAGTTGGTAATAAGACTAAGTAAGCGAACCAGGATCACAATAATTATGTCAATCAGAGTAAATAGTATGTCAATTAGTTAGTTAGTTGTTTTATTAGTTTGTGTTATTCATGATTGATAGATTGTCATCTCTAACTTAGGTCTTCAATTCTCTTATTTTTCTAGTTTGTGTACAAGGGAATCGACGCTGACCCGACTGATGTTGTCTTGTCCAAATTACAATAACTCATACAAAAAAAAATTGCTTAAAAACTGTAACCCGACTACGGAAAAATAAAAGTGATCTACAAAGTACGAAACAAGTAAATATTTCAGACAGAAATCAAGGCATAGGTACAAAAAACCGGCCAAGTGCGTGTCGGACTACGCACAATGAAGGGTTCCGTAGTTGAGATGAATTTATTTATCCCAAGAATAAACTTAACATTGTAGTTGAAAAACATGTTCTCCCATACATTCCAACTACAAATCGTCGCTCGGCATCCAATACCGCGAAGGTGAGATGTTTTACGTTTTTTTTTTAATTGCAAGATCACTTATTTGAACGTGTAGAAGAATTAAATAAAACTAAAATCTGATGTTCGTTAAAAATTTCACATTCGCGGTATTAATATAATAATAATATAAATCTAACACCTTTAAAAGAGCAATTCTTGTATATATGTATATATATAATCTGAATCTCGGAAACGGCTCCAAGAATTTTATGAACTTTAGTACGCAGGGGGTTTCGGGAGCGATAAATCGATCTAGCTAGGTTAAATTTTTAGAAAACGTCGTTGAAAAAGAAAAATGGTCACGATATTTTTCTTTATTCAAGTAACAAGGACTCATTGTGTTAGTAAACTTATGAACTATGTTAGCTTATTTTACCAGGTCACTCAGAAAGTTTTGCGATTAACAGTTTTTGTCTATGGGATACTGGCTGGTTTTGATATCGATAAAAAATATGACTATTTATTACAAAAAAAACACGAAGGGTGTTGCACGACCTTTGGGTATATCTAGCCCATAGGCTGCACGTGTAAAACGTTGTACAATAAGCTCGAAACAGAGTAATTTTGACTTTTTAAGTGAGCAGCGTGCAAACCAGCGAGCCAGCATGTTCGCCCTTACCGACAACACCCTTCGTTCCCGCCAATATCGAGTCCGTCATTGAGGTCAGGGGTCAATATATGACCAAGATATTTAAACGTAAATACTATTACAAAGGCACAGACAAGTAACTGATGTTACGTCGGGTACAGACACGCGGACTACTTATATTTTATTTTTTTGTGTTTCACATATCTATTTTTATTTTATTATATATTTATTTTCTGTATCTATCTATCCGTGACATCACTGCGGGCCCTATCAGAATACCAGCGCTGCGGCATTTATTTATTTTTAAATGTCGCAGCTAATGCTGAGATAGGAGCCTTTTGGCCTCGTACAGGACCTTCTGCTTTTATTTTAATTTTACTTTGTTTTTTTTTATTGTTTTGTTATTATTTTTATTAATGTTCTTATTGAAGGTGTTTAGTTAAATTTGTGATTTCCTGTGCGAGTCTCAATAAATACTTTTTCTTTCTTTCTTTCTTTTATTTGTAGTGGAGTCTCATTGAGTAATACAGGTGGTACATAACCTGGTCTACCCCAAGCCTCAAAGACCATGATCTCCGACTTATTGGAGTTATACATTAAACCATGTATTTTGGCATACTACTCACATTTGGCGACCAACTTTCCGAGACCACAGATTGACGCGCTCAGAAGCACCATATCGTCTGCATAGCTAATATTATTTACACAAATACCATCTATATAGCTACCTACTCTGATGCTGTTGAGCTCGCCAATCAGCTCGCTCGAAAAGCGAGGGTGAGCTCAACCCTCCCTGCCTCACCCCGCATTCCAACCTGTATGGCCTGGAAAAAGTTCCAGCCCATCATACACTATTGATCTTGTTACCATACCAATATTTAAAGATGTTTATAAGCTCCATTGGCAACCTATCCTTCTCCATCTTTCTCCGCAATACGTCATAAGCCACCAGATCGAAAGCCTTGAATAAGTCGAGGAAGCTAACATAAATCTGCGTCCCATGCTGTGTATAGTATGTGACAGTATACTTAAGACACAACACTGCATTTTCTGTTGACAAACACGCCGAAACCCGAATTGGTTGTCATGAACATTTACAGTTTTATTTTTTATTAGTTGTGTATTAAGCAGACTGTCAAACACTTTTGATATTTTGTTGTTGATATTATAATAGCTGGAGAGATGGGCCTATTGGATGCCGAGTGACGAAATGTAAGTTTGCGCGCACAATATTGAGAGATTTACCATGTTATTTTAAGACCATGGACTTCTTATAGGTTTTCCTGTAATCTATGAGTAAAGAGCCATACTATGTATTTTTTTCAAAATTTTTGGTCCAGTAGTTTCGGAGATAAGGGGGGGGGAATGGTCAATTTTCATTGAATTTCTTAAATATCTTTAAAAGTGTTTATTTTAAAATGATACAAAAAATATATTTAAGATCCTCATAACAAGGCCTTTCATTTGATATGTCACACGATACTGTTAGTAAAACTATTTTTTTTAATTTTCTTGTTTGCCCCCCAAAAGTGACCCCTATATTCAAAATTCATTTATTTACGTTACACATTCGTGTTTGGGTCACAGAAATACATATGTGTACCAAATTTCAACTTAATCGGTCCATTAGATTCGGAGTAAATTGGCTGTGACAGACGGACAGACAGACAGACAGACAGACAGACAGACAGACAGACACACGAGTGATCCTATAAGGGTTCCTTTTTTACCTTTTGAGGTACGGAACCCTAAAAATGGTCCAGATAAAGTCGTGGTCGCATGCCTGTATAACATGTAGGTGGCAGGAACACCTACAAAATTACAATGGCATGCGACGACGGCTTTACCTTGACCATTTTTATAGCCTATGTCACCCGGATCATTATTACGAATCTATTGATACCTCATTCATCAAAATCGGTTCTGTAGTTTAGGCACTACGGTGGAACACACGTAAATACAAATATACATACATCATCATGCTAAAATCATATCCTTCCTTTTGGCTTTGCCGTTGTCAAGTAAAAAGAAGGTACAGTTTTTTTCGGTTTTTGAAGATTTTCCGGAAAACTTTTCCATTTTTTCTTTCCATTAAAACTTGATTCGGACTATTACAAACATTTTAAAATAAAAAAATAATTTTAAGGAAATTTCTCGTCGACTGATCGACACTTCACGTGACCAGAGGGCTGGCTCGTTCTTTGGCCAAAGAATTGGCATTGCCGTTTCCGGATGACAGCGATGCCGACGAATACTTCGACGCCAAAGAATTGTTTTTTTATTTTTATTTATACAGATAGTTAGTTAGTCTTTTAATTTAGTACCTAGTGTAAATAGTTATGTTAAAAAGAAATAAACATGTGTATACCAAAAATAGCCACATGCATCGGTCCAGCCATTCTCAAGTGATCAGCTTACCAATGAACAACATTTCATTTTTTAACCGACTTCCAAAAAGGAGGAGGTTATATGTTCGTCCCGTATGTTTTTTTTTTTTTATGTATTTCCACCGATTTCTCCGTCAATTGTGGACCGATTTTGAAAATTCTTTTTTTGTTTGAAAGGGTGTGCTCTCGAATTAATCCCATATAAATTTTATTAACTTTGCTTTGATAGTTTTTGAGTTAGCTACAAAATACGTATTTTTTTCCCACTTAGTATGTAGATGATATGATAAGTTTCTGTCACTGGGAGCAGGTAGTGGTATTCGAATGTGTGTGGGGTAGGTACCACAACTAAAAAGTGAAAAATAAAAACTTTTACAAAAAAAAACAACCGACTTCTAAAAAACACTACAAAGTGAAAAATAACTTTAATTTCGGAAGTCGGTGACAAAAAACGAAAATTCAAAACCAAAGACACCGACTTCCGAAATTAAAGTTATTTTTCACTTTGTAGTGTTTTTTAGGAGTCGGTTGTTTTTTTCTGTAAAAAGTTTTTTTTATAAATAGACTATCTGTTGCCCGCGACTTTGTCTACGGTCCAGGAAGAAATGATGCCTATGTTCTTCTCCAGGTCATGGTCTACCCATGTGCCAAATTTCATCCCAATCCGTCCAGTTGTTTTAGCGTGAAAGTTTTTGCATTTATAATATCAGTTAGGATAGATGACTAATTTCGGACGCAAATCTCACAAAGACTATCCAAGTCCGAGGGTATACAGCATTTATTTAAATACGCATTTATTACAGTAATCAACATAATTGTCGTTATAGCTTCACTAAACAAATATAATAAAATAATGTTATGATAACTATAAATTAAACATTGAACGCGACAATAAAGTTTATTATAAAAGTACCTATTAACATAATTTATAACAACCATTTTCCAGTACTTGATTAACTTATATGATAATACTGGTACTATACATGATACTTTACGGGGTATACCCATTTTACCCTTTGATGTACCCCAATCTATTCGTACTGGGTATGGTGGGGTACAATCAACACGGGGTGCGACGGGAATTTGCGCTGGTGTCGTACGTGGTGAAACTGCTTCAAGGTATAGTGCACAACCCGAAACTGCTGCAGCGGTTGCACTTGTACGTACCCGACCGTTAAGGCTCGTGCAGACCAGCGCGAAATCGCGGGCGCGACAGGCAGCGCCACCCGTGTCGCACCCGCGAGCCATTATATGTGGAGGCGACGACGGCCCCCACCACTGCTGGTCGTACCATCAGCCAGGACCAACTTGCTGGCTAAAACCCCTCTGACTCGAGCAATTCGCACCATCAATAACATTCAGGTCGAAATTAATAATTGAGTAACTGGGGTGAATTGGCAAAAGTACCTACTGTTGTTTGCACTACGTTATAAACAATGATCTATAATTTTTCTTTCTTTTTATGTGTGTGACTTGGCTATCGCATTAGGTTAAGACCTGTAATGGTAGTTTTAAGGCATTTAAATAAATAAATAGTTAAACTACGGTGTCCTAGAAGAGTAGTGTCCGCCTCATAACGGCCGCAGTGATGGACAGCCATCACTGCAGCCATCACATGCACACACATGCCACACATGTCATCACACTAATTTAATTCCGAATGTAATTATTTAACCTCAAAATAGTTACCAATCCCCAAATGAATCTTAATGTCGCTACCCTAATATCATAATCTAAAACTGTTTAATAAAACTACATATTTACAATATTTCAGGGATAAGGAAAATAATATGAAACATCAAGATATTTTGTCAGTCATTTATATTTCTTTGCCAACATCAAATTCAATAACACCATACCATCACATCTCCTATTCCCCACAGAATATCACAATTAAATCCATATTCTAATATTTACCATAAAACTAATAGGTTACCTTAATTTACAGTAGATCTCCAACCAATACTATACCAATCTATCTTTTTACCGACACAGCCACTAAGCACGTCTTACCGTCAGGAGCGCCCAACCCAGAAGGTCATTGTTACCCCCATTTTGACATATCGAATCCTTGGGTGTTGCCAGTACAATATCCAACAATTACGTATTAATAAATTGAAACCTAACAAGATAGTCGCGTTTCTGTTTCGTTTTAACACTTCTAACACACAATGATGTAGTGACTTGACTTAATCGTCATGGAAACACTATTTAATCATGTGTGTCTCAGTATGGATACTTTAACGTAAGTACGGTAAGGGCAAATCTAGCGATTTACCTTCATAGCTCATACTTTACAATCGATCATACTTGGCTTCCTATAGTCAGTGTCGTAATAGGGATGAAGACAATTTTTTTTTTATCCGTCAGGGAAATTATTAAAAAATATTGGAGACGTTTTAAAAACAGTAACTATGCAGTTTCTTGCCCATTCTTCTACATACGAAACTACCTTTTAGAAGAGGCGCCTAGAATTTATTATATTTTCTTGTAAATTTTATAGTTCAAAATGGCCTGCTTGAAATAAATGATTTGACATCTACGTTGATTTTAAAAGTGCCTGGGTTCGAAGCCACCATCATACAACTCGTACTCGTAAAGTCGGGGCCGCTACCACTGCGCCATCACTGCCCTTCTCTATGTAGGCTCACTAACAATACATAATAATTAAGGACTCATTACCGTGGTAGTAGGTGCTTCAACTATGAATACACAAAAGGAATGTATTTATAATAATAACATCGTATATTATAATGATTAAGGAGTTGAACTGTGGGCGAAGCTTGACACATGTTTGTACTGTAATCATTCTGTAGGCTCAGCAGAGCTCGGTCGAAGAAAGTCTTAAGTCTTATACCTTGAAAATAATCAAAAACAATCTTCCTAGTCTTTAGCTATGTTAGGGTCGGCTTCCAGTTTAACCTGATCTAGATGAATACCAGTATTTTACATAGAGCTACTGCCTATCTGACCTCCATAACCCAGTAATTGGGTATACGATATCCCTTGGTAAGACTGGTTGTCAGACTTTCGGGCTTCTGACGACCCATAACGACTGTCAAAGATCCATCCGCGATACCTTGAAAATAATATTGATCAATGTTATTGAGATTAAAAAAATAAAAAATTGCTAGATGGAGTCGACATTTTCTATGTAACTACACCTCAGAAGAAATGGCGAAACAAACGGCGAAAAATCAGGGGTCAAATCTCTTTTAAAGTTCTCATTAATAAAAAATATCATGTAACAATCGGGTCACATCCTGGGTAAGTAAATTAAGCCCAATTTAAATGTAAATCGCGAATACATGCCCCTTTATGATAGCAGAGCATCTTAGAATACACAAAGCACCATGGTCCTGCCCTTATCCAAAGATTTATCTTCCATATTTCTCTATTAACCATATATAATTTTTCACACAATCCATCCAACGTTTTTTACCAAGAATACGCACATAAATATATCTCATATAATAAACAGACTTATTTTCAAAACACCAGTACTTACGTCTTTTTAACCCCGATGCCATCGAGTAGCATCCTTCCATAATTAAAGCTGGCAGCCCACTCGAATGCGGAGAGTCCTACGCAGGCTCGTCCTTGTCGAGTGTGCTCAGCTGTGTTTATAGTATTTAGCAGTTAAATGGCGCATTCCTTAGGACATTTGTTGGAAATTATTATAACTATGATGACTAGCTACAACTAAGTATTTTTCAACAGGGAAGTTCTTGACCTGCATCTTACCTGTTGGTAAGTGATGATGATCAGACCGAAGATGGAAGCGAGCTTCACCCGAAATCCTCAACCACAGATGAAGTGGTTATCTTACATCTTCTAACTGCCGAAACACAAGAATGCTGCTACAATTGTTGTAATGACAACAGACTTAGATAAGATGGGAGCTAGCCAGGTGAACTTAGAACAAGCCCTACAACCAAACCGAGCAAAAAAATTTGCCTCCACTCGGAATAGAACCTAGGACCTCTGGGTCTGAGACAGCTCTAGGCCACAGAGGTAGTTAAAATCTTGGAACAAAAGCACACAAAGTAGGAAGTTCAATACTCAATACAATATATTTATTGCTTCCACATGTGAACTTAGGGTGGTAGGTTTAACAAAATAATATATCATTGTGGACCCTGTCGGGCACAGCAAAAGTAGGAGAGAGGAAGAGGGCTTTTAATTTTGTTACTTATTTAGTACCTATTTATTGTAATTATTTTATAAAACTTGTAAATTAAAATTTGTCATTTAAATAATCATTGATATCATAATAGCATTTAGATAATAGGAATAGTTTTAATTTGTTTGTAAATATGTTCAATTTTTGTTAATTTTATATTAATTCTGGTAATTTATTATATATTTTAGTTGACATGACTAGTGTACTTGTTGAGTACATTTTTAACTTAGAACCTGGTAAGTTAAACCTATTTTTATGGCGTAATGTATATTTAGACTGTATGTCTTCTCTTGTCGTGTAAAAGTGCTGGTAATTTCGAACGAATTTGCATATTTCTAGAATGAATAGGCAAGGAAGGGAGGGTAAGTATTTTATTTTCTTGGAAATGAGGTTTGCAACTGTCGGTAATATTTACAAGGATTCTTATTAATCTTTTTTGTAATGTGAAATGTGTCGGTGCATGGAGTTTTGCAAGTTGTTGAAATGCTGCTGAAATGTAATGTCTGTTATAAAATATCTTATGTAAATGTAAACAAATCGATCAGAAAACGTGCTTGTGAAAGTCAATTTGTATTGCCGCTTACAAATTGAGTGCTTTAATTTGATTATTTAAATACCCGAATTTTAAATTTTATAAACGCCATTTTTGGCGATGAGTTTTTCAATAACAATTTGAATAATGATACTTCCAACAATAATATTGTTGGAAGAAGTGGTGATATGTAAAGTTTAAAAACTTCTAAATATAGATGAACTAGCGACCCGCCCCGGCTTCACACGGGTATAAACCGGGTTATTATACATATAAACCTTCCTCTTCAATCACTATCTGTTAAAAAAAAACCGCATCAGAATCCGTTACGTAGTTTTAAAGATTTAAGCATACATAGGGACAGAAAAAGCGACTTTGTTTTATACTATGTAGTGATGTGTTACTTATTTCGTTTAATGAGTGATTGCGTAAGAATTTAAACTGAGTAGGGTTTGTTTACACTTTTGTCAGATACTTTCCGGACACACAGTAGACTCAGTAGTCATTGTGCTGGTAGGCGTATAGTAACAATCAATAAATTTATACCCAAGAGCCTGAAGCAGTGTTGGCGTAGTGGTATCCGAATCCCACGCACCTTGATGTAATATTTCTGACTGGGTGTCACAAATATTACATCAAGGTGCGTTGGATAACACTTTAGTATCGTCATTTGTTTAAAGCTTAGCTAGGCTTCTCCAATTCAATTTCTGAACTAAAGTCCCCGTCACGAGAAGCTATAAATTTTGTAAACACACATTCAGGGGTTTGCAATCTTTGGGTAAAATAAAATAAAAACAGTTTTGTACTATTTTTTACAGGGATATAATTATATTAACACACACATCTAATTACAAACAAACAACATAACCTAATCCGCGGAAACACCACAAACAAACAGACGCATTCGAAACTCGAAAGACAGCAGAGACAACGTCAGCGTGAACTTACTTCAAAATCGTGGCTCAAATGTTTACGTTCCATGAATCAGATGCGTTCCAGTACCACAAAACCTTAGACGACACCGCTTTATATCGCTAAAATATAACCCGATCAAGTGAAATTGCTCATTAGTTTCGTATAACACGTACGTTACTTTGACGTCATTGAATTTGGGATTATTTGTTGTTGATTAAATTGTCGCTACGTAACTTGGTAGAAGTTCTTTATTTACAAAAATTATAGCTTCTCGTGACGGGGACCTTAGACACATCACATTGCACATTGTTGTTGTGCTCATCACATTACTTCAAGATAAGTAATGTGATGAGCACGATCTCCATAGTAAGATTGTGCTCATCACATTACTTTGCTTTCTGTAATAGGAGTCCCAATTTTTCCCAGTGTATTGGATAACTGTGCTTACAAATTATCGAATATATGGCCGTGACGGTCGTAGATTCGAACTCAGCAGATACTTTGTGTAAATAATTTCATCACTACTGCTCTCAAAACGATGAAGGAAAATATCGTGAGGAAACCGGCATTTCCTAGAACCAAAATATCGAAGACATGTGACATCTACCAACCCGCACTGGGCCCGCTTGGTAGATCAGCGCACTCCCTCTCTTTGAGAGGGATTGCGCTGTAGCACTCCCTCTCAAAGAGAGGAGGCCTGTGTCCCAGCAGTGGGTACACTGCTTATGCAAGAGCCCTATCTGTGGCCTCATCCAACTCTTAAAGACGCTCTCATTTGACAGGTGAATCAAGGTCTTGATACAGGTAACGGTACTCCTGATTATGACGCGTATTATTAGGAGGATTCTCTCTCTTTAAATAAAAATCCAACCAAATTGCCATAATTAAAACGAATCAACACACTACAATAACCTTATTAGTCTCATTACCAAACAATCTGACCTATAAAACTGATCAACAACATAATTATAATAATCTATAATTACAGTAATAATATAATTGTTACCCCATCTTGGGTTCTCACGGACGCAGGTAATCGCTCATACCTTACCATATTTGGTACAAATGTGAGAGAATTAGGCACCTGTCCCACTGCCGACGAGGAAGCGACTAGCTATCAACAATTTTCTTGCTCAAGAAACGTACAAAAGAGACACACATAATCATTAGTTGATCGCTGACTGTTCACACCGCCGCCGAGTACTCTTTTGTCGCAGCGACAAGAGCTATCGAAAAGATTACTCGATCAGCCATGCTCGCTTGGCGTGCAGAACACTCGCAGAGAGACTCACGCTTGGTACATTCGTATACCAATCAACCACTCGTCACTGTCGCGTCGCGCGCTTGCTGCTCGTTGCTCGCCAACACGTTTCTAGTGGATAGCTTTACCGCTTCTCGTTACTTGCGGCTGGGACAGGTATCTCAAGTACACCCTTTTTCAGCCCCCCTAAATGGGTCCAGGGGTGGCGGACTCGGGGACATCCGTCGCCCTCCATCACACAGGACCCGAGATGGCAGCGCGTAGTGTTCCACGCGCGCCTCTATAAAACGTAATGGGGGGAGTTTCACTCCCCCTACGGATCGGGGCCCGCAGAGCGCGGGCCGTCACCAGTCCGGGGCAGCGGAAGTCACATTTGCACTCGCAACTCCCGACGCAAATATGAGAGGGAACACCGGGGTGGTTTTAGTCAGTAAGAGTCTGACAGACCCCTTTGCCCACCCCAGGGTGGAGGACATCCAAGAGAATTTCCACCCCGACAAAAAAAAAGGTATCTCAAGTAGACCATCCAATGCTATGTTTGATGTACACGAAGTGGTTTACCATGTTAGCTGCGAGATTCATTTGTTTGCCGCGCATTCGTGCGTAGCGTACTGTGGGTTACAGCGAACGATCCCGCCTATATTTTTATACAAATCGAAGGTTAGTACACGTACATAGCTTCGTCATGGGTTGCTGTGGAGCAGTGCCTTTACTGTGGTTTGCGTTCGCGCCGATCTAAGGATTGGTTAGGTTATTAGATGAGTGTGAAGTGGGTTTGTAAGGTGTTTTAAAGTCAACTTCTCAAGATTAAATTAAGAGATTACAGAGTAACCTAATAAGCTCGCTCATTAGGTTTTAATAGACCACTTTGATCATTAAGGTGGATTTCAATTACAATATGAAAATGCACATTTTTATATTGTAATTGAAATATACAGGGTGGCAGGGACATCGACGCGAAAACTGTTACCATGGATTCAGTACATGATGTTGAATCCCGCTGCGTTGAAAAAGTGCAATACCTATGTGGTCAAAAGGTGTGGAACAGTAGATTTAAAAAAAAAAAACCTGCGAGTAATTTCAACGCAAGGTGGTTCAGAATGGCAAACTTCGCGCCCTCACTTACGCCCTTAACCGCCGCAGGAGGAGACGCCCGGGGCAGGAATCGCGAGCCGATTTCCGGCCACCGTAGGCAAGGGCTTGCGGACGGTGAGCAATGGGTAGCTCGCCGTCCGATAAGGACCAAACCCGGGTCGACGGCGCGTTGTGTTCCACGCGCGCCTCAAAGAGATGTCAGCAGAATGGACGGGGTCCGCTAGGGCCAATGCCTGCCGGGGGTTCGAAGAAAACCGATAGGGACATCGTGGCCCCCGGCAACAGGGCAACCGAAGGAACACGGGTGGGTTTTAGCCAGTAAGAGTCTGACACGCCCTCCCGCTCCACCCAGAGCGGGAGAAGTTATTTGATAATTTCCCAGTCAAAAATAAAAAAAGGTGGTTCAGAATCATGTACTGAATCCATGGTAACAGTTTTCGCATCGATGTCCTTGCCACCCTGTATAATAAATTATAAAATGTAAAAGTAACTCTATCTGTCTGTCTATTACCTTTGCACGCTTAACGGCTGAACGGATTTAGATAAAATTTGGCACACGAGTATATCATGACCTGAGTTCGAACATAAGATACTTTTTATTCCGATAGTACATTACTTTAATGGGAATGTAAACTATAGGTCACCCTGCCTAGCCCTTTCGTGAAACAGGCGTGATGTTATGTTATGTTTACTTACATTCCCTTGGGATAATTTTCGATCTCACTTCGGGCGAAGTTGCGGGTTAAACCTAGTCTTTAAATAAATGTCTTTTTAGGTTGTCCAACACCAACAGACGGCGCCACATGAAACTAAAACAAAGTGAATGTATTACAAAATATACTGTGGTTAGTAGAAGCAAATGAGAAATAAATGAGGTAGAATAAATTGCTGGTTTCAAATGACTTTCCTTGATTACTGTTACTACATCCTTTCTAAATAAATGTTTTATCGTGACCTGTTGAAAAATGTATTTTTACTGTTGGAACTACCAACAGTAAAAACACATTTTTCAACAGGTCACGATAAACAAAATTCAATTCGTAATGATTTATTTTAAAATATCGATTTTCTGCCTGACCGTACAATTCACCCTAATCGGGAGTGAAATATCTGGTGTTATTATTCGGGTTGAGTTGACTCGGGCCGAGCTGTCACTGACCCGAACTAACTGGCGCAGTATAACGGACTTGGGTCTTGGTTTTATACTAAAGCAAAAAAATAAAATTTGCCTATCTTTTTCCCAACTATGTTGGGGTCGGCTTCCAGTCTAGCCGAATTCAGCTGAATACCAATATTTTACATGGAGCGACTGCCTATCTGACCTTCACAACCCAGTTAGTTGGGTAATACGATATCCTTTGGTAAGACTGGTTGTCAGACTTTTGGGCTTCTGACTACCCGTAACGACTATCAATGATTCAAGAATGACAGCCGGAAACTACGGCTTAACGTGCTTTCCGGGGCACGGCAGGGTCTCGGTATGTAAATATGGTCCCCATCCACAGACCAACCGCGGCAAGCGTAGCTTAACCTGATCCATCGACCCATGTGCTGTTAAACTTAGCCACGAGCCCCTTCTTTTATACTAAAGTAATCATAGCCTATTAGTCAAGAATCTTCAAAAAGAAGGAATTTTGCTTAAATTCTACATCAAGATCTAGATTATCTTCAATCTAGAGTATATGTTTCTCGAGCTAACACCAACAGGCCAACAGTTTTCATGTGTAGTTTTGTTTTTAACCGACTTCCAAAAAGGAGGAGGTTATATGTTCGTCGCGTATGTTTTTTTTTTTTTTTTTTTTTTTTATGTATGTCCACCGATTTCTCCGTCAATTGTGGACCGATTTTGAAAATTATTTTTTTGTTTGAAAGAGTGTGCTCTCGAATTGGTCCCATATAAATTTTATTAACTTTGCTTTGATAGTTTTTGAGTTAGCTATAAAATACGTATTTTTTTCCCACTTAGTATGTAGATGATATGATAAGTTTCTGTCACTGGTAGCAGGTAGTGGTATTCGAATATGTGTGGGGTAGGTACCACAGCTAAAAAGTGAAAAATAAAAACTTTTTACAAAAAAAAAACAACCGACCTCCAAAAAAAACACTACAAAGTGAAAAATAACTTTAATTGCGGAAGTCGGTGGCAAAAAACGAAAATACAAAACACAAGACACCGACTTCCGAAATTAAAGTTATTTTTCACTTTGTAGTGTTTTTTTGGAGGTCGGTTGTTTTTTTTTTTGTAAAAAGTTTTTAATTTTTAGTTTTCTGCGACTTGTATTTTTAACTTTAAGTATTAGCTATGTATCTAAATCTAATAATAAATTTTGCTGTGCCCTGACAGGGTCAACAACGGCTCTTAGCATTAAGCCTTTTGTTAACATCTTGTTTTTACCTTGTGGAACGCAAATAAATGAATATGAATATGATTTCTGAATTATTCCTCTTTGCCCCACCAAGCCACCCTACTGGTAAAGAGCTCGTCTCTCTGTGGTTTCACACCGCAGAAGCATCATCAGCCTCCTACTGTTATCCCAATACTTTTTGGTGTGGTCCCTGTTATAATAAACATATTTATTATTCTTCTCTATTTCTCTATTAATATTGTACCATTCGGAGATGTTTTCCTTCTCCGTTTTGAGAGCAGTGGTGATGAAATTATTTATACAAAGTAAAACGCTGCACCTGGGTGAAGGAAAACATCGTGTAGAAAACGGCATGTTCTAGAATCAAAAATTCGACTACAACATATACCAACCCTCACTGGGCCCGCGTGGTAGATTACGGCCCACTCCCTCTCATAGAGAGGAGGCCTGTGTCCCAGCAGTGGGAATATTATAGGCTGATTATGCTTATTATCTGTAGCGGTTGACGTCACACAAATCCTGCATCGCGCAGTTAGAGTTTACCGAGCGATCGACATACCTACATACAAGATTCCGACTTCAACCGTTGGGTAGTTGCCCGCCAGACAACACCCGTCTGGTCGGAGGATCCTCCCTTTTCTATGGTGGATGAGTGAACTTTACACCCTGTTCCTCATACCACTAAATATCTAATCAATATTTCCCAGTAATTAAATTAAATCAAATGAAAAATTCCTCATCCAATCATCATTCCTTCATCAAAGAATTTCATTACGAAAGTACAAGTATACCAAGCATCAAGCATTTCACATCATCATCATAATTTAAGCCGAAAAATGTCCACTGTTGGACATAGGTCTCCCCCAAGCACCTCCAATTCGACCGGTACAGTGCTTCCCGCATCCAGAGGATGCATTTCACATTGTTGGTAAGTACTACTAAAAACCAATCAGAAATCAACAATTTAAAACACATTATTAAATCGACCCTCAGTATAATAATCATATAGATATTAGACCCCAAAAAAACTTAGTATTCATTAAAAACCTATACGGTCTTATATGGCAAAGATATTTTATTCAAATTACACCTATTGTGGAAATACAAAAACACGGTAGCTTACCTTTGAAAGAACAACAAAAATCTACAAAAAACAAGTTGAATTAAAAGTAAATAAATTCAATACTTGTAATTATTGAACGTTTATTTCTGACCCTCGGCTTGACAAGAGAATTATTGTTTATTATTATTAAAGTGTTATTATTTCATCGTATTTGGTGTTAGACCTTTTTTGTTGCACCTACTTCCGATTATCATTAAGGATGGCAAGGTTAGTTGGGTCAATAAGTTGTTGGGTTCTGTAAAAAATAAAATATGGTCAGCCGGTCAGAGCGTCGCGTCGGAATTTTTCCAAAGGTATATTGACCGTAAATTTTAAAAACTTCAAATGAAAAATTACAAAGAATCTTTTATAAATAAACATAGACACAAAGAGGTTTAATTTTTTTTACATCATAAAATAAAAATGAATAAAAGGCTGTCTTCCATTTAAATCCTAACATCAACTACCGACAACAAAATACGTTAAATTATACGTTGTTTTTCACTCCTCTTTCTCAAAAAGTCCGTCATTATAGCGTCATTGGAGCGGAAAAAAAATTGCATGTCTTGCTCTAGGGGAAAAAGTAATTTTTGTCTGTAACCAACGAGCCTACAAAAACGAAAAAGTCTTTATTCTTATGTAAAACTAGCTTATTACTACCGCATACCGGGATAAAAAGTTTCCTTAAAAATTCACATTGAACAAATTGTATATTTTTTTAAGTAAAAAAACTATTTTAACTACGCTAAAACCCATTATAACTCAGTTTCAATTTACTCCCTCGCTCAAGATTGGGAGTAAAAGTTCCTCGATAGAATGGATTATTTTAGCCCCTCGTATAACAATCTATTATTCTTTTTAACTTACTTTTTACAATCATGAACGATCAATCAACAAGTTCTGCGGGACCCTAAAGCGTGGGTGATACGTAATAGTATTCGTAATTATAATCATTGTGTGTAATATGATTGTAATAGCTTGAATATTATATTGTATAGCTTACAACACCACACAAAATATAATGGAAACTACGTATTTGGTATTGGAATGTTTGAATGATCCTCACACATTCCGAATATTAGTAACTTATTGTTGAAGAGAGGAAACCTTCTCTGGCAAAGCGAAGCTTGATTAACTGTAAAGAATTGACTGACTCATGCTATGCAAAATGATAATTTATACTTAATTAAAATAATGTTTTGTGTTGCATAATAATTTTGCATACTATTGTATAGAATCTTTTTTTTTTTCTAACTTGAACAGACAGCTGTGCTGCTGGGGAGTTTGTTGCACCACTTCTTCTTCCCAGCTAAAGGCACTAGGAAGTGGTGAAGGGTGGGCGTTTTTGAGGGACTGTCTTATGTAATTTTGACGTTCGAAAAGTGCTGATTCTCAGTCTTGTTTGAATAAATGACTTTTGAATTTGAATTTGACTCGATGAAGTATATACCTATGTACCTATAAGTATCAACTATCAATGTAGGTACTGTTGTTCTATATTCTCAATGTCCCTCGGCAAACTTCGTGTTTCGTCAGTTGTCCGACAACTGAAGTGCAAAGGCACTTAGTGCAGACCGGACGCTCTCAATCGACTTGGAAATATACAGAGTTGTTACTACTCTTTTAACTTAATGTAATTTATTTAAAAAATGAGAGGAAAGCTGCTAAAGTCGCAAGCACGACTCAGCCCGTCCCATCCTTGATGTCCTCCCTCCGGTTGACGCCCCAAGCCGAGGTTCACACCCCACAGGGGGTACCCTTAGCGAGCGTTCACCTAGTTTTAATTAGCGTAGTTGAATAACCCCTGGCTGGAGGTTTTAAGTGTAGTAGCTTAAGGCACCCATAGGAAAGCCCGGTTAAGTAGTCATGATCTCAGAGGTCAACTATTAGATGCCCTACATAAAAAAAAAACGTGTGGCACTCGGGGACTGCCGCGGTGAAGCTATTGCATAGCATTTGTAACCTCCATACTTCCTATTTGTCAACGCTACACTTGGGATGATGACGTGATGACATAAAACAAAAATTACGGTCCCATGACAACATCACGTAATAACAACCGTCATTACATGGTAGGCGGAGTGGGGGGTGTTAGGTTTTTATTTTCGTTACGTTACGGAATTTCTTGATTCGGTCGCCGCGCTCAAAGCCCGCGATAAAAGCTATGAAATAGCTTTAAAAAAAAAACCAGGCACGACAGATAGGAAAATAGTTTTACAGCTCTTAGTTCACACGGAAATCAAAACAAAACTACAATAAAGTACTTAGTTCTGAATTCAAATTATTATACACGATAAATCTAATAATTGATGGACATGGAAATTAGCATTCGTTCGTATTCGGAAATCCGATGATACCCGAGGGACATTAAAAAAATATAAATACTGTAGATACTGTGATAATTTGAAATATAACATGTTAAATATAGTCAATACTATTTTATGTTGGAGTAGACCCATCTCATCATCTATGACTTGAAAAACCTTTAAAAAAAATATTTGTAATGAGCTTTTACATAAATTTAATCATGAATACCTACTGGCTTAATGATGTTTTTGCACCTCTTCTGAAAATGACTTTTCCGAAAAGATATAAAAGAAATTAAACGCTGTACCTAATCTGTTGGCTCATTGGCTCATTAATTCCAAATAAACCAAGAAACAAATTCAAAGTTAAAGTGAAAAAAAATACAATTAAACCATTAACAGGTACTTTTGAATTGTCAAACCTATAAGGGCACTTATGAAACGTCAGAAGCTAGGTGCACGGTTCCAATTAGTCGCTTCCTATGGAAAAGAGCCGGCAAGAAACTCCACGGTTACTCTTTTAAAAATAATTGGCTTTTACAATACTTTCAAATAACAGTGTTAATAGGCAATTTCTTTATTTAAAAAAAAACCAATAACCTGAAATGATGGTGTAAATTTTGTTTGTCCCGCCTGCAATACCAAAATTCTATAGATTATAATGCTTGTTTTTCTCTTTTCAGTTATGTGTTTTTGCAGTCGGGTTTGTTGTTTTTTTATTTTTTTTATTTCAAGCTTTTCAGTTTTATTAAAATAATATAATTATATTGACTTATTACTAGCTTTCATTTGATACCAATAATGTAGTTTTTTTTTAAACCTACCCCTCCCTTTTTTTTTGAATTTGCAGGTGCAATATATAAATATTATATAGCCTATGTCACTCCCACAATTAATACGAATCTAACGTCAAGCCGTTTAGGCTACAGAGCGTGCCAAAGAAATATATATACATACACACATACATACATACTCTCGAAAAACACTACCCTCCTTCTGGGGCAGTCGGGTAAAAATAGCTATCATTAAAACCCTATTGTAATTGTTATTAAAATTATTATTTTACTAACACTGCAGAAGAATTTTGTTTAGTTTAGAAATTAATAAAATGCACCTTGATATTTAGTGGTGACGTCATACGACTAAAACAAAGAAGCTTAACATAACTATAATCCAAATAGGTGCATGCAATGGACCTTGACTGAGTGATCGCCAAGTGAGCTTTTTGTTTTAAAAATAATCTTGATATTTTTAGGGTTCCGGAACCCATATACGATCACACATGTCTGTCTGTCTGTCCGTCTGTCACAGCCAATTTTCTCCGAATCTAACAGACTCGTCCAAACCAGGACGTAACGAAAATAAATGAATTTGGAATATGGGAGCAAATTGGAAAATTAAAAAAAGTTTTGCAAACTGTACCGTATGACGTATCAAATGAAAGGCTTATTGCGAGGATTTCAAATGCATTTTTTGTGTAATTTTTAAATAAACACTTTTGAAAATATTTAAGAAAATAGATGAAAATTTACCATTCCCCCCATATCTCCGAAACTACTGAGCCTAAAATTTTGAAAAAAAAAATACAGAGTATGATTCTTTACTCATAGATTACTGGAAAACCTATAATAAGTCTGAGCATTGCCACACAACGTGGCAATGCGGCCAGTCTCTGGGGTACATTACCACTGCTCTCAAAACGGTGAAGGAAAACACCGTGAGGAAACCGGCATGTCCTAGAACCGAAAATTCGAAAACATATGACATCTACCAACCCGCACTGGGCCCGCGTGGTGGATTACGGCCCACTCCCTCTCACAGACAGGAGGCCTGTGTTCCAGCAGTGGGAACATTTATAGGCTGATGATGATGATGATGAATGTTAAATTAATTACTTCCCAGAGTACATTTAACTTTCAGCTTAATCTTTAGGGCAACTTCCTCTCCCTCTCTATCATTGCTTGATGTATTGCGGAACCTATGGGTGATAATCATTTTCCATCTGGTAGGCTACTAAATCATCATTTTTCTAGCCTTTTCCCAACTATGTTGAGTTCAGCTTCCAGTCTAACGGGATGAAACAGAATTACCAGTACTTAACATGGAAAGAATGCTTATCTAACCTTCATAACTCAGTTACTGGGTATAGCACCATATCGCGGTAAACGAATTTTTTATTATGAAAACTTATTACACGATTGACGATTTTCTTAATGATAATTCACTAACTAATTGACATAATTATTGTGAACCTGGTTCGCTTACTTTTTTTTTTGGGTGGGAAATTATCAAATAACTTCTCCCGCTCTGGGCGGAGCGGGAGGGCGTGTCAGACTCTTGCTGACTAAAACCCACCCGTGTTCCTTCGGTTGCCCTGTTGCCGGGGGCCACGATGTCCCTGTCGGTTTTCTTCGAACCCCCGGCAGGTCGCTTAAAATATAAAAAATATATCGCTTACTTAGCCTTATTTTATATTTTTTATTGCTGTGACCACACTGACATTTTTATTTAATTTTTTGTAATTCCAATGATCTGTATATTTCTAAAAAAAAATATTTGGAATTGTAAACCTTTGCATGCCCACGTGACGGTAAAATATGGAGAACCTTATTATAAAAACACCTATGTACTATACCAAGTATACCCAGCGGGCCTTTAGCGACCTGCGCGTCCAGTACAATAACGCTTTCAGGGTGCTTTTGGGGTTGCCGTGGCGATGTAGCGCGTCAGGGATGTTTACGAAAGCGCGCGACGGGTTCGCCGCGATTATGCGGAAGCGCCAAACTTAAGTGGCAATGGGCAGAGCACATTGCTCGCAGAACGGATGGCCGATGGGGCCGAAAGGTTCTGGAGTGGCGACCGCATACCGGAAGACGTAGCGTTGGAAGGCCTCCCACAAGATGGACCGATAACCTTGTGAAGGCCGCAGGAATCCGCTGGATGCGGGAAGCACAGAATCGGTCGAAGTGGCGGTACTTGGGGGAGGCCTATGTCCAGTAGTGGACGTCTTTCGGCTGAAATGATGATGCGGAAGCGATGCGCATCCATGATGGCGCGCTTGCGCTCCTGCTCCAATGGCATCCTGAATGTGTTTTTCAAACCAGTGGGACTCTCCCCTCTTACAGAGGTGGATAAGTATTCAGACACATCAGTGTACCATTGGACGAACTGTTCAATGGTACATTGGTTGTTTATTATTATTAATTTAATTTATTACTAACATTAGGCTAAGCTATACTGCTACTAATACTGTATGGATGTTTATCTGAATTAAATTATTTGAATTTGAGACCCATTTTTTGCAAAGAAATAAATGATTTGATTTTGATTTGATATAAAGATCAACCAACTCTAAAACAAATCGATCTAACTCAAAAATAAAACAACATTAAGATCAAACGGCCGCTAATCTCCAATAATTTACATTACAAAATGCTCTTGGAGGATGTCAATAGCATCATCTTCCATATAATATACTGTAGCAATTGCCACGGACAAAAGACGAGCAATAAATAAAATTGAACACTCTAATTACGAAGAATCGAACCTTGAACCGCTAGGTATGCTAGTCAAATGTCAGTCGCTGATACATTTGTGGTTTTGAACCGATCAAATGGGCTAAAGTGCGCGTGAATTTGGCAGAGAATTATGTTCGGTAATTGAGACTTGTAAAGACTCTTGCGCACTGTGGTATAAATTGCGCAATACGTGTACAGACCATCTCTGAAACAGTTTGTGATCCATTCCTCTTGACAGGATTCTTTTTTAACCCACTTCAAAAGGAGGTTCTCAACTCGACAGTTTTTTTTTGTATGTTTGTTGCACGATTACTCCGCCAATTATGAATTGATTTGATTATTCTTTTTGTTTAGTAGGTCACGCTTCAGAGGTAGTCCCATATAAATTTTATTAATAATAGATTATGAATAGTATACAGGGTGTTTGGCAGAACGTTGAACATACGAAAATGGTGGATAGGTGGGGTCATCTGCTACTTACTCAGCCCTAATTTATTTTGCCCTGGTCTACTGTATATTTAAATAAAAAATTGCTTTCTTCTAGTTTCACCACTTTCTTAACTTTAAAGTGTATTTTTTTATTAAAAATGGGTAAAACAGGTTGCTTTATGATGGCTGGAAAAAAGTTATGAGTCCTCAAACTTACAGAAAGATGTAAAAAATACTTAAATCTTAACTTCAAATTGCATTTAAAAAAAAAAATGACTGGGCCAAATAAATTAGGGCTGAGTAAGCAGCAGATGACCCCACCTATCCACCATTTTCGTATGTTCAACGTTCTGCCAAACACCCTGTATATGAATGATGTAATGATATCATAATAAGTTCCTGTCACTGTTATTTACATAGCATAATTTGTGTGGGATAGGAACAACAACTAAAAAGTGAAAAATAAAAACTTTTTACAAAAAAAAACCAACCGACTTCCAAAAGAAACACACTACAAAGTGAAAAATTACTTTAATTTCGGAAGGCGGTTTTTTGAAGTGAAATCTTCTTTAGGCGCGTTGGGCATTTTTGAAATGGGACTAAACCATTGATTTCGCGACACTGTGACGACACCAGCTTTTGACCATTAAAAAGACATCAACGCGTTGACTATCGCAATGCGTGGAGTAAAAGACATCAACGCATTGATTACCGCGGTGCCGATTTTTTTTCAAGTTTTCACTTCTGTCGGCACTCCCGGAGTGCAAGTTTTTTTCTTAAATTTTATTATTGGATGACATACAATGATATGAGGGGCTATTATATGAGGGGCTCGTGTCTAAATGATAACAGCCGCACGGGTCAATCGAAGGTTAAGCTACGCTTGCCGCAGTCAGTTCGTGGGACCATCCATAACATACCAAGACTCCTCCGTGCCTCGGAAAGCACGTTAAGCCGGTGGTCCCGGCTGTCATTCGTGGATCTTTATCAGTCGTTACGGGTCGTCAGAACCTCAAAAGGCTCACAATCATTCTTACCAAGGAATATCTAGGGAGTTTTTTGCGCCACTTCTTCTTCCCAGCTAAAGCACTAGGAAGTGGTGAAGGGTGGGCGTTTTGGGGGACTGTCTTATGTAATTTTGACGTTCGAAAAGTGCTGATTCTCAGCCTAGTTTGAATAAATGACTTTTGTATTTTTTTTAATTTATCGTTTTAGGAGAGAGTGATAGGCAGTCGTTCCGTGTAAAATACTAGCATTCAGCTACATACAGTCAGACTGGAAGCTAACCGCAAAATAGTTGGCAAAAGCTAGGCCGTCTTTTTTAGGGTTCCGTACCTCTAAGAGCCTATGCACACCACGTTTTTTAAACGCGCCGTCGACGCGCGTTTGTAGCGATACAGACGCGATACGCACGCGAGTCAGACGCAGCCTGTAGACCTTCTGTAGGATAAAAGCGCGCCGTCGACGCGCGTTTCTAAAACGCGCGTCGACGGCGCGTTTAAAAAACGTAGTGTGCACAGGCCCTAAAAAACAAAACGGAACCCTTATAGGATGTGTTGAGACCTCCGCTCTCAACATCGCCGCGCGCTGGCGGCAGTGAACGAGGGGTGCGGGGCAGCGGCGAGTCAGCTGGCCTCACAGCCAAGCGCGGGCCCCCGCGCCTCGGCAGTCAGCTGTTGCACGCCTTCAAGCACGGCTGCGCTTACGCGTCTTTTTAACGTTCCTATTTAATTCTTGTTTTTTCCTATTCCGTGTTGTACTTTTTATATTCATAAATCTACTTAATATACAGTCCACTCAATCATCTTTGATTTCTCTCCACTATGACCTATCGTCGCGATCAGATGACTTCGTTATCCGTCCGTCAGTCTGTCAAGACCCTTTTTCTCAGGAACGCGTGGAGGTATCAAGTTAAAATTAATATCAAATACGTAGGTTTATAGTCCCTTGGAGCTCTAAAAAATCAAGCTTCTAAGTCAATGCAATAAAAAAATACGGCCATTTATGCGACATATTTTGATACTCGCAAATAAATTAAAACCAACAGGGTACTTCCTGTTGATCTAGAATCATATTTAGCAGGAAACAAGGTCTCACAGCACGTGTTAAGGAAAAAGTCCGAAAATAGTTAATTTGTAACTTTATCAAACAATTTTTTTTTTGCTATGACGTACTTATTTGCAGTTGGAGAATTGCCCGTGACGTATATCGATGTATGGGAGAACATGTTTTTTACTGACAATTTTATGTTTTTTTTTGGAATAAATTCAAACCAATTACGGAACCTTCATTGTGCGTGGTCCGACACGCACTTGACCGGTTTTTTTAGTTTTTATAATCGACGATAAATTTCAAAGCAGGGGTATAGAGAATCCATGGTAACAGTTTGCGCGTCGATGTCATGCAACCCTGTATATTACTAACGAGCCAACATCAGTGACTGTTCTGACCGTCCTTCAGACGCAGATATATGCCAGTGACCTTGAGTGGTTAGCTTGGGTGTTCTGTGCTGAGCTCACGCAACGCGTCGTACGTCCAGCCAGTAATAGGACTCGCCCACCAAAGAGCGCTGTCCCAAATTAAATGCATGATTAATTTATTATACATAAAACAAATGGTGTTTTAATAAAACACGTATACTGAAATATCAATATTTAAATTATCTTTAAAATGGTGAAAGTTTTAGAAAAATACGTTTGATAGATTTTGCGTGATTCTCAGTTTTTTTATCCGCGTTAGACATAACTTTACAAATTAATTTCACTATGTAATATAAATATAAACTAAATTATGCCTATATTAAAAAAATGCTCTAAGTTAACATATATTTTTTGCAAATCATCAACACTATTCGTTTAGACGTCATCTTCAGTATAAAATCATTAAAAGTTGGTTATCGTCACCTTAAAATAAAAGTGACGGATGAATTTGTGAAATTAATACAGATTGTTCCTAAAAGGGATATTTCTTAAATATTCATCCTTAACGTGCCCTTAGAGAGAAGATAGGTGTTTCATTCTTCACACATTACTTTAAACACTAAAGATGATATAGAATTAAGTGCCTTCACATAACCTCTACAAGTCACAGCAATTTTACCAGCAATTGGTATTTCCCAGCTATTCTTGTGATATTTTCACGTACCTAACAATGATTGTCTGAGCAATTTGCTGACTCTTTACATGATTTGTGTGTGTTCATAATTCAGGTTAAAAGGAGGTGGTAATCCCTAATTTATTGTAATTTGACAGAGTTACTGCATTAAATTACAGGCAGATGACTTCTCAACTTTGTTCCTAAGGTTGGAAACTTAAAAATCTTTAGTATTGAAGGCAGTGCGACTACTGAGCGTGATGTAATTTTTTTTTTTGGGTGGGAAATTTTCAAATAACTTCTCCCGCTTTAGGTGGAGCGGGAGGGCTCAGACTCTTACTGACTAAAACCCACCCGTGTTCCTTCAGTTGCCTGTATGTTGCCAGGGGCCACGGTAACCTTTTCGGACAAACCCGCGACCCCGACAGGCATTGGCCCTATCGGACCCCTTCAATTGTACTGACATCTCTTTGAGGCGCACGTGGAACACAACGCGCCGTCGACCCGGGCTTGGTCCTTATCGGTTGGCGAGCTACCCATTGCTCACCGTCCGCAAGCCCGCACCTAATACGGTGACCGGGAATCGGCCTGCGATTCCCAACGTCTCCTGCAGTGGTTAGGGGCGTAAGGGCGCGAAATTTGTCTCTCCCTCACGCGTTCCGCCTCCTCCTTTGCGAGCATTACTGCTTAGCGTGGTGTCCTGCGTTCGAATTCCGGGTCGGCAAAAGTGTTGTTGGATCTTTCCATTAGGAATTTCTTAGTAACAGCCCGGAGTTTGGAAGTTGGCGGTGTGATACCCCCGTGCCTCTGGCCCTGCACCTGATCCCTCTCCGGTCGTGTCGGATTGCCGTCTCATCGGACTATGAGAGTGAGGGAAGAGGGAATGCACCTGTGTCTGCGTACACACGCCTGCACTATAATATCTCCCGCGCCGAAGGCTGGTCTCCGCTGAGATTAGCCGCTGTGGCCGAAATACGGTTTGGAGGACTATTATTGCAAGTATAGTCGACGGCAACTGTGTTCAATAGGAATGACGACAATTTTTTTTTTTTTTTAAACTAAGCAAAATAAAATAATAATGCATAAAAAGTATAACAGCTTAAAAAATTGCCAAGTTACAAACTTTTTAAAAATAACTGCTAGAAAAAAACGGCACATATATCACAGAAGTGACGACTATAATGGTACATTTCGCCAGTTATGTTTTAGTCCCATGTAATAGGGGGCGAGCCTATTGCCATCAACCGGGCACAAATCCAGACTCCGGGCTGCTACTGAGAAATTCCAGATGGAAAAACCCAATAACACTTTGCTTGCGACCACTAGACCAAAGACACAGCTCATAAAAGTTAAAATTTTTTATGACTTTGTAAATCATTAACCAACACAGTTTCAGTAACATCATGAGAATAAATTGTTTCTTCTCAAAACATTTCAGACCAATTAGTAACTCAAAACGTTCATTAAAGTAACATTACTTAACAAAATGGCACATTTAAAACAATAACTAGATTTTTATTGCTCGTGGCTGCACTGATTATGATGAGACTTTCACTTTAAGTTGGATGTGGAGTTGGATTGCTAATGTTAATGGGCAGTTGTGTCATTTAAATGTGTTTTTTATTTCTGTTTTTATTTATGGGATCAGCTGGGTTAGATAGTTATTTAAGATCAATTGTTTATGCTCTGTTTGTTAGTAATGAGGGTTATGGGCCGTATTCGTAGAGGTTGGTTAACGTTAGTGAACTTTTATGAATCATTCTTACTTGTAATTGCAGTATTGTTGTCGGTAAATGCCTCTTTTCATACAGAAATGTAATGAACATTGTTTGCGATGTTTGCACAGCATGTGGGCCATTGCAGAAACTCAATTACCATTTTTAAAAATGTTTAAAATCTAGTCGCAATTTTATTTCAGCGGTTTGTGGTACAAGTGGGCCTAGGAATACGCTTCCAGCTTTATTAGCAGTGATCGGAGTAGGTAGATTGATTTTACGTACTCGCATCATGAATAGTCATAGAAATTAGAAATCATAACATGGATAAGCCTTTTTTCCGGGATTTCATTTTGATACTTACGGGATTGAGTCAAATATTGTTAAAGTAAGGATTTTTAAACTACTACATTAAATTTATAGAATGCGATAGATAAACATTTAAAATATATTATGTCAAAGTCAAAGTCAAAGTCAAATAATAAATAAATTTCAATTAGGCACAAAAAGGCACTTTTGAACGTCAAAATGTATAATTATTATATTTTTTTTATAGTACACCTATCCTTTTCTTGGAGTCCGATCACATATATACTATTAAAAAGACAGCAAAAGGGTTAAACATTTCTAAGGCGATTAACACACGGCACTGCGCACCGCCGCGGAAGTGAGAGGTGAGAGCACCGTCGACCGCGCGGTCGGGCGGTGTACGTGTGTTAGGCATCAACGGATTTATTAGAGGTCAATGCGACATGAGATCCGCTTCACCGCCTACCGCAGCGGTACGCGGTGCCGTGTATTAATCGCATTATTCATATTGATGTATTCTTTATTCTACACATTACAACATTTGAAATTCCTTAAAAAAATCTTAATAATTTCAAAATTCCGGAATCCCGGGGGCATATCCATACTAATATATACATGCCAGTTCATTGACCCCAAATCAATCTACCTACTCCGATCTCTGTTTATCAGATACGACTGAATACTTGCTTAGCCGCATTTTAAACTGATATATATAAGTATATCCCTAGAGATATCTAGAAATATAACTATATAAATAAAATAAAAAATAAAATAAAATAAAAATCATTTATTTCAGACAAAAAAGTCCATAGGCAAGGCAATTTGAGGTTGTTAGTGACAATAATTTCGCTTATGACTAATGTTAGTAACTAAAATAAAAAGAAGAAGAAAGTAGACACACCGTCTACCCCTGCACAGTAGGCTCATCGGTCTCGCAACACATGGAGTTCAGTGAACCTACTGAGCAGAACAGTATCGGTTCTCTCGCCAATCATCCTCAGGACGCTATTCGGGCTCCCCGTACTCGTCGCACCACCGACGCAACTTTTTTACGCATTATTGCGTAGAAGTCATCTACGCTGGCGTCAGCAAACATGCCGGATGCACTGCAGCATCGAGGGAGCCGAAACAGCGCCCTGAACACATTATTATACTGAACGCGCAAGGAATTGTAGGCTTTTTGTGTAAAGTTTGCCCACAGGCCACTCGTGTAGAACGTCTGGCAGAATGCCTTGAACATTGTATTATATATGCCTAGGAATATAACTATATCACGGCTTCCACCATCTTACTGTGACATATGTTTAAAAATAATTTAAAATTATAGTCAGTTTGTATTGTCAAAATAACAGCTTTTTACTAAATTCATATGAAAGTATTTACAGTAGTACACCGACAATTAATATACAGTTTGTCACTTGTCAAGCAACGATTGGCAAAAACATGATTTGTCATTTCATCATTCAACAACAAGTTTGCCAATTAATTCATTTAATAAAATGCCGGCGAGTGCCAAAAAGACTAGAATAAATAGAAAAAAATATACTTTAGTAGGTTTAAAGAATAGTTTATAATTGATTCTAGGCGTTCCTTCCAGTTTCGTATGGAGAAGAATGGGCAAGAAACTGCATAGTTACTCTTTTAAAATGTTTTAAAATATTTTGTTAACATTAATTATAATTATATGTGACGACGCTGTACCTAAAATAAAATTACTATACTCCTTTACTGTGTGTAATTTATTTCAGCATCACTGCTCTCAAACCGGTGAAGGAAAACATCGTGAGGAAACCGGCATGTCCTAGAACCGAAAACTCGAAGACATGTGACATCCACCAACTCACACAGGGCCCGCGTAGTGAATTTACAGCCCACTCCATTTCGCTAAGAAGAGGCTTGTATCCCAGCAGTGGGAACATTATACAATGATTTTGCTTATAAATGCTAATTTACCACTCCCGAAGTCCGGCAAATAAAAAAATCTTCAGGTCATTCCGATCAGGTCAGGCCATTTTAAATATTATATTTAGATAAATATTTAGAATAAAGTATTGTTTACTTATTTAATTTCTTATATCTCATTTTATTCTGCATCGGTCGACGTCACAACGTCAGCTGCCCCTGAAAACCAGCGCTGGGGCTCTGTCTCGCATGGGGTCGCAGCATTATGCTGAGCGATGGCCGTTTTGCGTGGATGTGACGCATATTTTCCCCCAACTTGTTCTTTTTTGTGTTTGTGTTCTTTCTTTGCGTCATGTTTACCACAAATAAACGTATTTTCTTTCTTTCAGGTTCATCATCATCATCATCATCAGCCTATAAATGTTCCCACTGCTGGGACGGCGGCCTCCTCTTTGTGAGAGGGAGTGGGCCGTAATCCACCACGCGGGCCCAGTGCGGGTTGGTAGATGTCACATGTCTTCGAATTTTCGGTTCTAGGACATGCCGGTTTCCTCACGATGTTTTCCTTCACCGTTTTGAGAGCAGTGGTGATGAAATAATTTACACAAAGTAAAGCGCCTGTCAGGGTTCGAACCCACGACCTACAACTCGTAAGTCGCGGCCGTTACCACTGGGCCACCACTGCTTTCAGGTTCATGCTGCTATAATAGACCTGCCGATTTATTCTGTCAAAATCTCATCGTGAAAACGTAGGTGAAGTGACCTGTCAATAATGTTAATGACAGCTTACTTCAAGCTCACTTCACTTAAGTTTTCGATAGACTGGTTGGTGATCAATGATAAATATGATCAGGTAAAAAAAGTAAAATATAGGAACAGGTAATTGGGCATCAAAAAATTCATCCACATCGCTGTCGGTGGGAAAGGTACCCAAAAGGCTGGCAGCATTGCCACGTTGTATGGCAATGCTAATTCTTTGACTTAAAAATTGGCCAACCCTCTGGTCACGTGAAGAGTCGCCCAACGGCTTGGCGATGTCCCGGAATACTGGATGAGCACTCGGACCCCACGGCCCTAGTGCTTGAACCCCAAACGGCTCAAAAATAATATTTTTTCCTCTCTATACTTTTACATAATTTATATATTTTAGTGTTAGATGTATAAAGTAAAATAAATCACCATCTGCCTAGCCTTTTCCCAACTATGTTGGGGTCGGCTTCCAGTCTAACCGGATGCAGCTGAATACCAGTATTTTACATGGAGCGACTGCCTATCGGACCTCCACAACCCAGTTACTGGGTAATACGATACCCCATGGTAAGACTGGTTGTCAAACTTTCGGGCTTCTGACGATCCGTAACGACTGTCAAAGATCTACAAATGACAGCCGGGACCAACGACTTAACGTGCTTTCCGAGGCACGGAGGGGTCTTGGTATGTAAGCGGTCGACCCGTGCAGCTGTCATTACTTAGCCACAAGCCCCCAAGCCCATAAAGTAAAATAAATAAAGTTGTAATAAAAAAAAATGCAATCATGTGCTACGTTATTATTGCGTAGAATTTCGTCATTGGGAACAAAAAAAGCGAGTAGGTTCGTAATTAAACTTATGTTAATATTTTTTCGGGAATTTCTGTTTGGTAATTACTGGCCTATGTTATCCTGCTTTGATAAAGTTAGTTTATCTACTCTCATAGCATAATATTCGAATTATGAACTTCAAAACGAGTTTATATTGACATCTTAATATTATAAATGCGAAAGTAAGTTTGTTTGTTACGCCTTCACGCTAAAACGGCTGAACGGATTTGGATGAAATTTGGCACATATATAGATGATGCCCTGGAAAAGAAATAAAATAATAAAAATAAAAATGTTTATTTCTTCACTTAAGTAAATAACTATGTTAGGTTTGGAGTCACCTTTTAAGCATAGATTTGCTTGTATTAGGTGGTTCCGCTCCTCCAGTTTACAATAATTCTACAAACGTGTGAGAAATAAGCCAAAAGATTCATTTAAACTAATTAACATTTTACAACCCATTATTATATTAGTAAGGGCACTGGGTGTAGGATATGTTTGTGAGTTTGTGTGTGGGTTCGTTTGTGTGTGTGTGTGTGCTTGTGTGGGTGTGGGGATGTAGTGGGATGTGTGTAAGATATATGTGGTTTGTGTACCGTGGGGGTGTGTGGTGTGTATATGTGTACAAATTATATGTGTTTCTTAGTTATGTGATCTTGTGTAGGATATCTTCGATTTCTTCGTAATTTTTGCTCTTGAGCCATTCAGTTAGTGTTTTTTTGCAGTCGTGGTATGTCATAGAGTAAATGGCACATTGTTCATTGAGAGCGTTATATATACGGGGGGATTGTTTAATAAATTGCCTTGTAGCAAATGTAGTATTCACTGGACAATCTTCAGCTACTTTATTCTTTCTCCTAGAATGTGTCTTGGAAGTAATGTAGGGAAGAGATTTGTGTTTTTTTAATGTAATCTGCAGGACATAGAGTTTCCTAACAGACAAAAGGTTTGAGGTTAAGTATAAACTTTCCGTGGGGAATCTAATCGGTTTGAAGTACATGACTTTTAGTAAAGCTCTCTGAGCCCTCTCCAGCTCCAAAAACTTTATTTTAGATGCTCCGCCCCAGATTGGCAAACAGTACGTAAGTATAGATTGACCCAGGGAGACATAAATTTGCTGGATAAGATCCTTAGTAGCCACATGTCGAAGAGATTTGAAAGTCCAAATCAATTTCCTCACTCGGTTCATTATTAGTTCTAGGTGCAAGTGCCACGATAGCCTTTGATCAAGCATAACACCGAGGTATTTAGTACTGGATACTTTGTTGATTTTTAAACAAGAGCAGGTAGTGTTAGTAGAGCTGGAGCAGGTATGGATTTTAATCTGAAGATCTTGTGATGGCTGGGCACGGTTAAATATAGAAAAGCAGATGTAATTGGTCTTTGAAATATTCAAAGTTAAAAGGTTCTGATCGAGCCAGGTAGCTACTGTAGACAGACCACGTTCGGCGATGCGACCGACGCTGTCCCATGTTTCTCCCGAGAAAACAATTGCTGTATCGTCAGCATAAGAGAAAATGTGGGCACCTTCTATACTCATGTTACATAGGGTGTTTATATAAATGAGGAACAGCGGCGGCCCGAGCACGCTACCCTGTCCTACTCCGTAAGTGACTATTTCTTCGGAACTAGTGACTGATCCTATTTTAACCACGTACCTGCGTTCACTCAGGTATTCCGTGAAAAGTTTAAGTGGTAATCCTCTTATACCAATGTCTTCTAGCCTATGTAAAAGTGTGGGGACAGAGACTGTGTCGAAGGCTTTTTTGATGTCCAAAAAGACGGCCAGACACTTTTTTCGATCGTCCACTCTTTGAGTGACGATAGATGTCAGCGCTAGGAAAAGAACATAGGATACTTTTTTTTTCCCACGGGATCGAGAATTATGCGGGTGAAACCGCGGGGCGCAGCTAGTGCTTAATAAACAGAATACCAAAATTTAAAAATAGAATCATATTATAACACTTTTTCTCTAACAAAATAATACTATAAAACAATTTTTTTCTATTACGATACAGCGCTAATCCAAGAACTTAATATCACCAAAGACCCCAACTATGGGTTTTGCCAATCTTTGACTAGCTACAGTGACTAAACTATTCGATATATTTGATTGAATTTTCGTATGCAAACTAAGAACGTCATTAGATATACCGACGTAGTTAAATTTATGGTCGTAATGTCGTCTCCACCTTGTATAAATAAATAGTAGATAGATACTCAGTTTTGAATACATCAGATCGTGTGTTCCCATACAAACTTTAACATCCCCTCAATCACGTAGAGAAAAACGTTTGAAAAACGAATAATGTCAAACTTTATTACTTATTACCCGACTACGGTGAAGCCAAAAAAAGGAAATTTATGTGTTTGACATGTATGTATGTATGTGATGCCTCTGATTGCATTAAGTTGTATATAGTACTAGCTGATCCCGGCAAACGTTGTTTTGCCAATTATTTGTATGGGGTGGACAACGCTTATCACTTAGGGGTATGAAAAATAGATAGTAGCCGATTCTCAGACCTACTGAATATGCATATAAAATTTGGTAAAAATCAGTAAAGCCGTTTCGGAGGAGTAAGGTAACTAACATTGTGACACGAGAATTTTATATATAAGATTAGGTGAAATTGGAGACAGAAATGGGTCATCCTGGATCCATATTTTTTTAAGTTCACTTTTTACGCAGTCGAGTTTTTGATTTTTTTAATTAACATTGTTTTTATGTTGTTATTCGCGCCATTCTTCACGTTTATCAACCTAAGGCATTTTATTTTTCACCCCCTTTTTCACCCCGTTATAGGCTGATTTTCGCAAAATCCTTTTTTAGACATCAGACGTTTCCAGTTTACGTAATTGACTGTGTACTATGAATCAGTCAGACAGGGAAAAAGAAAGAAAGAAAAAACATTTATTTGCGGTAAACATGACGCTAAAAATAGTTTTGAATACAAAAATGAGAAAAGGTTCAAATAAAA
The DNA here is from genome assembly GCA_963680765.1 of Agrochola lychnidis. Classification (NCBI taxonomy): domain Eukaryota; kingdom Metazoa; phylum Arthropoda; class Insecta; order Lepidoptera; family Noctuidae; genus Agrochola; species Agrochola lychnidis. Next base: position 18,331,404 of record OY796872.1, read on the forward strand.
AAAAACAAATCAAACTTTATTTGTGAACATAGGCTACAAAAAAGTCTTAAAAATCATTCGGGGTTTTTTTTTTAGGTTGGGGGAAGCATGCGTCACATCCACGCAAATCGGCTATCGGTCAGCATTATGCTACGACCCTATGCAAGACAGAGCCCCAGCACTGGTTTTTAGCGACAGCCGGCGCCGACGTAATGACGTCAACCGATGCAGCAAACTAATATTAAGACGTTGTACCAGTACAGCGTTAACAGCGTACTTAAAACAAATAATTATAATTTATTAAAACTTACTACAAAAAAAAAAAAAAACCGACTTCCAAAAAAAACACTACGAAGTGAAAAATAACTTTAATTTCGGAAGTCGGTGTCTTTGGTTTTGAATTTTCGTTTTTTGCCACCGACTTCCGAAATTAAAGTTATTTTTCACTTTGAAGTGCTTTTTTTGGAAGTCGTTTTTTTTTTTTTTTTCACTTTTTAATTATGGTATTTACCCCACACAAATTCGAATACCACTAACTGCTATCTAAATAACAGTGAGAGGAACATATCATTCACATACTAAGTGGGAAAAAATACGTATTATTGAAGCTAACTCAAAAACTACCCAAGCAAAGTTATTAAAATTTATATGGGACCACTCCTGAAGTATTACCTACCAAACAAAAAATAATTATCAAAATCAATCGATAATTGGCCGAGTTATCGCGTAACAAACATACAAAAAAAACATACAGTTGAATTGAGAACCTCCTCCTTTTGGAAGTCGGTTAAAAATTAAAATGTGATGCAATATACTAAATAGATATAAAAAGATAAAAAAGAAATAAACATACTTTACACTTTTTTTTTTACTTTATACTTTAGGGCAAGTGTCTATAAACATATGTATAGATAGATTGTTCAGTTTTTTTTTATATATTCAAGGAAAACCCGTAAAATATTATTTTAAAGGATAATTCCATTATTATCCCTAAAAATAATCTATTGTGGGTTTTTTTAATACGGAAGTTCTATGTCGAATAGTATGTTGGATAGAGGCATATACATATATTTGAGTGGACCTGCCCAGACAGTGTACACATGTGTCTGCCATCGTGTAGTTCAACTCAAAACTTAAGGAGCTCAACAAACCTACGAAAGGACATTTGGATAAGCCTAAAAAAGTAGTGAAACTGCTAGACAATCATGAATTTTATCTGGAATAAAATGACCTACATAGTCCTCATAACAATCACATTATTTGTGATTTTAATAACAACGCTAATATTGGTGGTTGTCACAACACACACAACCCAAGGCAGCCCAATCACTCGAAACTGCACTAAAAGGATTGGCCAGGTAAGTAATCTATACTATCTTAATAAAAATCACGTGTTACCATGTTCGTATACGCTAAATCTCTAGAACCACCTAATAGATTTCAATGACATTTTGTGATTGTGTATGATTGGTTCCAGCTTGAACGAAAGGATAGTTTTGTCTCAACATGCCTTTTCAACGGCCGCATAAAGTCAAAATCAAATAATTTATTTAATAAAAATCAATTTTTTTTTTTTAATAAGGCACATAAAACGCACTTTTGAACGTCAAAATTTACAAAAAAAAAATAGAATTGATTCTAGTCGCCCCTTCAAAAAGGTAGTTTTCGTATGGAGAAGAATAGGCAAGAAACTCCACCGTTACTCTTTTAAAATGTTTTCACAATATTTTATGTACATGGATTTATATAATTACTAGCTGCACCCCGCGGTTTCACCCGCAGAAGTCTCGATCCCGTAGGAATATCAGGATAAAAAGTATCCTATGTGTTAATCCAGGTTATAAACTATCTGTGTGCCAAATGTTATCCAAATCCGTTCAGTAGTTTTTGCGTGAAGAAGAGACAAACATACACACACACTCACAAACTTTCACATTTATAATATTATATATAGTAGGATATGTCAAGACGATGCACTTGGAATAAGACTACTATACCACAACACATAAAATAGTTTTGAATGTACACCGTCAAACAGACGAGTAATCACCATCCTACGTTTGTATGGATGAATGACCGACTAGTGCACCCTTAAACATAACTAGCGAAATATGGGTGTACCTACTATAGGTAAACACATCTTTGCCTAGCCTTTTAAAAAAAGGACAACAGGCTTGTGGTTGGTTGGTATTATGTTATAATAAAATCAGGAACCAAAATCCTTTATTAATTACGATACAGGTTTCGAAAAAAATTGGTTACTTTTACGACTAAGGTTACCGTTATCTGGATAACCAAGAAGAAGAAACATGTTACCCCTATTTAGGTTACAGATTTAATACTGATACGCACGCACAAGCGACATGCGCATTTTGACTAATTCCGACGGCAGAGTAAGACAGAGATATTTTTTTTTTTCGGTAACCCGTATTTATTATTATAAAATTTACCGTCTGTGCTGTTGACCGTTTAGAAATTTCCTTGTCTGGAGCCATCCCTGGGTGCAACACCAAGGTCATGGTGTACTTTAGAACGGGCAATCATAATTGAATACGTAAAATAAATTTCGTGTCTGTACTGTTGACTGTTATGGAGTTCCTTCGTCTGGAGCCTATCCTGGGAGTAGAATCAGGTCAAAACATCATAAAAAATGCATTGTCTTCAAAACTGAACCAACGTGTAAAATTTCAACTCCGTAGGATAAGAGGAAGTGGTTTTAATTCAGCTTGCAAGATTTGCTAACAAACACGACAAGTTGAATAAAAGCTTGTAATAATAGTAAACAGCACGCACGACGATCTCCCTGGTAATTAATTTTTTTCAAATGCCTACAAATTGTCGGCATTGCGATATTCTGTTTCTTTCTCGTAATCAAGATAATTTTTAAGGTAACCGTTTTTAAAACGGTAACCTAAATAGACGTAACCTGTTTCTTCTTCTTGGGTTACCCAGATAGCGGTAAACCGTATCGTAGAAGTAACCTAAATTTTTCGATACCTGTACCGTAATTTATAAATGTTTTCGGTCCCTGGTTGCCAGGGAGGAGAGCACAAAGAGACGTACCACATGGTTGGACAAAGTGAAAGGACGCTCATCAACAGACCTAAAACGACTATCCGTGGTCCGGGATCCAAAAATAATAATGAGCCTGGAAAAGTGGTTCAAGTCCCAACACACACAACCCCAGGCAACCCAATCACACGAAACTGCACTAAAACGACTGGCCAGGTAAGTGATCTATACCATCTTAATAAAAATCACATGTTACCATGTTTGTATACTAGCGTATACGAACATGGTAACATCTCTGGAACCAGCCAATCGATTTCAATGAAATTTTGTGAATGTGTTTGGTTGGTTCCAGCTTGAGAGAGTTTTGCCTCAACATACCTTGTCAACGATCGTGTAGGTATGTGTACTGTCCACTGACAGGTTTGGTGCCCGGTTGATAGCAATAGGCTCACCCCCTCAAACATAGGACTTAAGGCTCCGTGCACGAAAAATACCCTATTTCGTCAATAACTTATCTAATTATAAGAAATCTTGAAATAATTGAAACATTAAGGCTGTGTAACTATAAAAGTACAGTTTTAGTGGTGCTAAACTATTCGTTTCAGTCACAGGAAAATATGGTTTATTTCGCCATTGATTTACTTATTGAAGATATTATATAATCATAAAATAAAATTTCGATTTTATCTCAAGGACAGCTGAAGACTAATGTGTGATTTTTTAATTTCTTGATATGGTTTGCTAAATAATAGGAATAAATACATTACTGACAGGGTTTAAAAAAAATGTTTTTTTCAACATTATTTTTCAGCTATATTTTTATGGAAGTTGAAAAAAGTGGTTCCCCTATGTAAAAGTACACCATATAACGATGTTGATGGTATTTTTTAATTTTCAAAATCAACATTTCTTAGTTTCTTCTAACGAAACGATCAAACGTCAGTTAGTGATTTTCCACGAATCCTTAATTTATTTGAAAAATCCCTTTCCGCTATGTACAAAACAAAGAGTTCGACTTTCCAAATCAAAAATAATTTTGTTTAAATTCTTTTTTCCTTTCTCACAACTAATGAACAAAATTGTTCAATATCAGTCGATTTCTTGCACGGCCCCTTAAACACAACTAGCGAAATGTGGGTGTACCTACTGTAGGTAAATACATCTTTGCCTAATCTTTAAAAAAAAGGAAAACACGTGGTGTGATGTTATCATCTGCCTAGCCTTTTCCCAACTATGTTGGGGTCAGCTTCCAGTCTAACCGGATGCAGCTGAATACCGTATTTTACATGGAGCGACTGCCTATCTGCCCTCCACAACCCAGTAACTGGGTAATACAATACCCCTTGGTAAGACTGATTGTCAGACTTTCGGACTTCTGACGACCCGTAACGACTGTCAAAGATCCACGAATGACAGTCGGGACCAACGGCTTAACGTGCTTTCCGAGGCACGGAGGAGTCTCGGAATGTTAAGATGGTCACCCATCCACAGACCAACTTCGGCAAGCGTAGCTTAACTTGATGAATCGAACCATGCAGCTGTTATTACTTAGCCACGGGGTCCTCGATTGGTGTGATGTTATGTTATAGTAAAATTAACTTACAAACATTTTTATCTATTGAAAGGGAGGGGAGCAAATAGAGACCTGCCACGTGGTTGTACAAAATGGAAGTACGCTCATCAACAATACTGAAACGACTATCCATGGTCCGGGATCCAGCGATATTAATGATCCTGGAAAGGTGATTCAAGTCAAAACACTCACAACCCCAGGCAACTCAATCACAATAAACTGCACTAAAACGACTGCCCAGGTAAGTAATCTATTTCCGAGGCGGCGAGCCTCCTTGTCGGATTACCGCCATGGGATCTGAAGGCAAAGGTCCTCGCGCAAATATGGGAGTGGCGCGAGGAGGCGAAACGCCGGGGCTGAACTCCGATGGCGCAAGAAATCGCGACACAGCGGACAGAGCTCCGGCGGAATGTCATGGCGTCATGGAGAGTGCAATTGTCGCAACCTAGCGTTGGGCACGCCACAAATGCGGTGATAAGACCCTTCTTTGAGGAGTGGCTTGAGAGGCGCCACGGCGTCCTCACCTTCCGCCTGACGCAGGTCCTCACCGGGGACACGGCTGCTTCGGGAGGTTTCTGTTTAGGATAAGGCGGGAGGAAACGCCCGGGTGTCACCATTGTGTGGATCGCCAGAAGGACACGGTGGAGCATAAGGTGGAAGTCTGCCCGGCTTGGGCGGAGCATCGCCGTGTCCTCGTGGAGGCGATCGGCGGCGGTGATCTCTCGCGTCCGGCCTTGGTTCAGGCCATGGTACGAAGCGAGAGGAAATGGCAGGCCGTCACCTCCTTCTGCGAAGCGGTAATGCTCGCGAAGGAGGAGGCGGAACGCGTGAGGGAGAGGCAAACTACGCGCCCTCATACCCCTAACCGCCGCAGGAGGAGACGCCCTGGTCGTCGGTAATTGCGAGCCGATTTCCGGCCACCGTAGGCGCGGGCTTGCGGACGGTGAGTAATAGCTAGCTCGCCGTCCGATAAGGACCAGGCCCGGGTCGACGGTACGTTGTGTTCCACGCGCGCCTCAAAGAAATATCAGCATAATTGACGGAGTCCGCTAGAGCCGATTCCTGCCAGGGTTGCGAAGAAAACCGATAGGGAAATCGTGGCCCCTGGCAACTTTAGTAATCTATACTTTTATAATATCTTAATATATGTATAAAAATCAAGTGCTACTATGTTCGTATACGCTAATCTCGGAAACCAGCTAATAGATTTCAATAAAACTTTGTGAATGTGTATGATTGGTTCCAGCTTGAACGATAGGATAGTTTTGCCTCAACATGCCTTTTCAACGTCCGCATAAAGTCAAAGCCAAATAATTTACTTCAATAAGGCACATAAATAGTATATTATGCAATCACATCACACTAATATTATAAAGGCGTGAGTGGAAGAAGGGCGTTTGTTCCCTGCCTTGGTGCCCTCTTACGGTCATTTCCCCCCCCCGCCGCCCCCCCATCTCCTCCCCCCCCACCTTAGGGACCCCCGCTTCCGTGGCACCGCGCCACCCGCGCCCTCCGCGCGTCCCGCGCACTCTGCGCCCCCCGCGCCCGCCGCGCCCCCCGCTAAACCCGCGCCTGCTCCCCAAGCTCCGCGTCCCACGACTGCCGGTCCCGCGACCGAGCAGATGTCAGGTGTTGCTTCGTTCAACATAATCACATCAAATTTCGCGTGTTTTGCCTCCCCGCGTGCTAAGGAAATGGCAAAACTCATCGTCGCCGCCCAAGGCAATATCATTAGGATTCAATCCATTTATAATGCGTATCCGGATATTACGCAAGCCCTAGAATCCCTCGCCCAAACCCCTAAATCTTTCAATGGATAACGAGGCCTTAGCTAGATTCAAACCCCGATCCCTAACAATAGGTTACTTCAACGCCAACGGCATAAAATCCCAAAGGGAAGAAATAGGGCTCTTCCTCCGCGATCATCAAATAGACGTTCTCTTAATACAAGAGACTTTCCTAAAGCCTTGCCATCGTGATCCGTCACTCGCCAACTACCGGATAGTTCGCAATGACAGGTCGCGATGTCACAAGGGTGGCACCCTGATCTATTATAGAAAGCAGCTTCACTGCATCCCACTAGACCCTCCCCCCCTCTCGGTATTAGAAGTCTCCGCCTGCCGTCTAGGCATGTCAGGTCACGAGCCGATCACTCTCGTATCGGTCTATAATCCCCCCGGTAACACCACGGGGCATTACCATCACCAACGCCTCTCAAACGACCTCTCGATTCTACTCGCTATGAGTAACTCGCTCATTATAGCGGGCGATCTAAATGCCAAACATCCCTCTTGGAACAGTTCGGTAACCAATCTCAGAGGTCAACACCTGTTCGACCTCTCAAACTCTCTGACCTTTGACGTCATCGCTCCCATGACTCCCACCCATTTTCCGCTGACGAACCCAAATCATGCCCCCGATATCTTAGACGTGGCGCTCCTTAAGAACGTCAACCTAAAGTTAGATTCAATAGAAACGGTACAAGAGCTAGACTCTGATCACCGCCCGGTAGTCATGAGACTACACCCCCGCATAGGTCTTTCCGACCCGAACGCCCCCCCTATCACTAAGAGGATCACGGACTGGAAGAAAGTAAGCACACAGCTGAAATCCAACACGTCCCCTCAATTAGACTCTATCCCCGACCTTTTCGACTCGGTCGCCGACACCACGGCCGCGATCGACTCACTCACTAATCACGTACAAACCGTCCTGAACGATTGTTCAAGGGAAGTTCCAGCAATCAGCACGCACGTCGTCCGGCAATTTCCAGCGACGGTCGTCCGTCGCTGGAAATTGCCGGACGACGTGCGTGCATTACTGACTGAGAAGAACGCGGCCATACGTGCCTACGATAGCTTTCCCTGTAACGCCAACAAAGCCCATATGCGCTATTTACAGAGATCTGTAAAGACACGTATAGCGGAGCTGCGGGACGCGAGCTGGGGAAAGTTACTCGGCGAACTTGAGCCCACCCATCAGGCCTTCTGGGAGCTCCAGAGGAAACTCAGGTCTCCCCAGGTCTCAGCCATGCCCCCCCTGACCCGTCCCGATAAATCCATCGCATTTGACGATGCCGAAAAGGCTGAATGCCTCGCAGACAGCCTCGAGGCCCAATGCACTCCCAGTTCCCTACCTGTAGACAAAGCTCACCTGAAAAAGGTCGACGCCGAAGTCGAACGTAGAGCCTCCCTCCCTCCCGTCGATGACCCTGATTGTCCACTGCCCCCCGTCCTCCCGGACGAGGTGCACGACATCATCAAGGGTCTTAAAGTCCGCAAAGCCCCCGGTTCAGATGGCATCACCAATAGGGTGATCCAACTATTCCCTGCCCACCTAATAATGCTTTTGACCACCATCTTCAATGGTGCCTTAAGCAACAATATCTTCCCCCAGTCATGGAAGGAGGCCACGGTTATCGGTATCCCTAAGCCCGGCAAGCCCAAAACCGAGGCCTCTAGCTACCGTCCCATCAGTCTGCTCAAGGTTCTCGGAAAAATCTATGAGAGGCTTATTTATAAGCGCCTCAGAGATTTCGCCGAGACCAAGGGCCTCATCCCCAACGAACAGTTCGGCTTTCGAACTGAGCACTCTAGCGTGCATCAGGCCCACCGCATCGTAGAATCCATAAGCGCTGGTTTCCAGCGCGGGACTATGACCGGTGCAGTATTCTTCGACGTAGCGAAAGCGTTCGATATAGTCTGGCACAACGGCTTAATATACAAGCTGTACCAACTCGGCGTGCCAGATCGTCTCGTACTCATCTTACGAGACTTTTTATCGAATCGCGTCTTCCGTTATCGTATCGAAGGAGCGTTATCCACTCCCCGTCCCATCCGCGCAGGTGTCCCCCAGGGCTCTGTGGTGTCCCCCCTCATTTTTACGCTATACACGAGCGATATCCCAAAAGGTTGCGGTAGGTCGCAGTTGGGTCTGTTCGCAGACGACACTGCCATCTACTTCAGCTCTAGATCCCCCGACATCATTCGCCTAAATCTCCAACGCGCAGTCAATAGACTGGCAGCTTGGTTTACAAAATGGCGGATAGAAGTCAACCCCGATAAAAGCCAAGCGGTTCTCTTTACGAAGCCGCGTTCAAGGCTCAAAAACCCCCTCCCCCGACCAATCACCATGTTCGGCAAGCTGATCCCTTGGGAGAAGCGAGCTAAATATCTCGGTGTCGTTCTAGACCATCATTTGACTTTCGCAGAGCACATAAAGATGGTTCGTTCGCGAGCCTCTTTCGCTCTCGGTAGACTCTTCTATCTGGTGAATGCACGTAGCAAATTGTCACTTAGGTGCAAATTGCGCGTTTACACGGCGTGCATTCGACCGATCATGACCTATGCGGGTGCCGTCTTCGCTCATGCGAAACCCCGTCACATCCATAGAATGCAAACAGTGCAAAATAAATTCCTCCGTAGGGCCACAGGTTCCCCCTGGTTCGTCAGGAACGAGGCACTCCACCTCGACCTAAAGATTCCCACAATCCATCAGTTTCTAAAACGCCTTTCCAAGCGTTTCTTTGAGTCCGCGGCCAAACATCGCAACCCTCTGGTTGTCGAGGCCGCCAGTTATGTCCCGAGTAAAATCAGCCATGTTCGCCGTCCAAGGCATATCCTCGTAGATCCCGATGACCCCATAACCCTCCTCCAGGAGAGCAATAGGGAAACAAGTACAGTGTACAAAAACAGACGCCTCCCGTCATACCGACCTCGCCGCCGAGGTCCTTTGCGATCTCGACCGCCGCGCCCCCGAGTAAATAATACTCCCCCCCGACCCTTGCTCGAAAACGAGGTGCCAGCAGTTGTTGCAGCTGTGCACGTAGCTTTAAATTCCCCGACTAATAATAATGATCAAAACCTTTTGATCCAGCCCGTCCCATCTTTTGATGCCCTCCCTCCGGATAACGCCCTAAGCCGAGGCTCGAACCCCGCAGGGGGTGCCCTTAGTGAGCGTTCATCCTTAAATTTTTAGCTTAGTATTTGTGCCCTGGCTGGAGGCTTTGAGTGTAGTAGCTTAAGGCAACCACAGGATTGACCGGTTAAACAGCTACGGTTTTCGGAACCAGCTGTGAGATGCCCAACAGAAAAAAAAAAAAAAAAAAAAAAAAAGGGCGTTTGTGAGTGTGTGTGTGTGTGTGTTTGTCTCTTCTTCACGCTCAAACGGCTGGACGTATTTGGATGAAATTTGGCAAACAGATAGTTTATAACCTGGATTAACACATAGAATACTTTTGATCTCGATATTCCCACGGGATCGAGATTTATGCGGATGAAACCGCGGGGTGCAACTAGTTAGTGAATAAAGGACGGATTTAAAGCGAGGGCCATAAATGAATCACAAGCAAGTGAAAGATTCTAACGATTGAATCACGACCGAAGGGCACTCGCTTCGCTCGTGATTCAATCATCATAAATCACGAGCGCAGCGAGTGATTCAAGTTTTAGAATCCTGAGCGACGCGAGTGATTCATGGCCCTGGCTTTAAATCCGTCCTTTATTCACTAACAAGCTGCGCCCCGCGGTTTCACCCGCATAAGTAATAAATAATAAATCGTTTATTTATAAAAAGGGGCACAAATGCAAATACAATACGTAACTTAATTATTAAAATAGAGCACAGTTGCTTATTTTTATAAGTCTCGATCCCGTAGGAGTATCGAGATGAAAGTATCCTATGTGTAAAATTTTAACAAGTTAATACTAATAAGTCAGTGTGTGAGTTCAAGTTATTCCAGAATGTAAAATCAACGTTATAAAAATTATAAATTATACAATTAAATTGGCAACCAGTTTGATTTTGTATAGGCATGTGTACCGTCCACTGGCAGGTTTTGTGCCCGGTCTATAGCAATAGGCTCACCCCCTCAAACATGGAACTTAAACATAACTAGCGAAATGTGGGTGTACTTACTGTAGGTAGATACATCTTTGCTTAATCTAAAAAAAAAAGGGAAAACAGGTGTGGTGTGATGTTACGTTTAAAATAAAATTAACTAGTTTCTGCCCGCGTCTTCGTCCGCGGGCCTAAAACCTTCCTCAAGAATTGGGCTATTCAATGTAAAAATATTTTTTCAAATCCGACTCGTACTTCCGGAGATTATCCCCTACAATCAAACAAATTTTACTCAAAGTCAAAGTCATTTATTTGCTTTAAATGCGGTTACAAAGGTGTTATTTAAGTATTCTTGTGCGATGACACATTTCGCCATATTTTGGCATGCAAATATTAATGGTGAGGATAAAAGCTATTATCTCTAACTAAAGTTGGAAATATTGATTAGACAAGTAAATTAATCCTCAATTTACACAACTAATTAAAAAAAATAGGGTAAATTCGTTAGAGATGGCCATAGTTTTTTTAGGGTTAAATAAAACTGAAAATATTGAGATCACAATTAGACTTTTATTTTTAAGAAAATCAACAACAATCAGTCTTTCGAAAATCAGCATAAAGATATTTTTATAATATGAGGAACATCCGTAAAAAAATTATTTAAAAAAAAACATAACTGGCCGTCTCACCCGGTACATACGGTAGTGATGGCCGTAGTGGTACGGGACAGACGGCCGGCACACTAGATTTGCCTCTGCCTTTCCCCTTTTCTTTGATTTATGCTTGCTAGAGTTCCTTTTTCTTCTTCTGTCCACATTTAGAGCATATGTCATCAAAAGGTTTACAATTCTCATGTGGGGTACAGATTACAGATCGAACATTGAAGCCAATCTTCATGCGACGGGTTTTATAATACTTTTCGCTACATCCAGCACAATTATCAGCTTCATCTTCTGCGTCTTCTTCACCAGATGTATCACATAATATTGATTTCTCCTTTCTAGTGTTACTTTCAGACCTTCTTTCTATTTGTTTGACAGCCGTTATATGACCATCTCTCCTTTTTGTCCGGGTAAGATGGCCAGCTCAATTTTTAAACTTACGAATTACAATTACTTTCCCATTTTGAGGTTAAAACGAAGAAAAATATACACCAAACACAATACACTCCCAAAAACACAAATAAATAATAAAAATATTAGTATTTCCGGATGGTATACGAACCTACTATAAAATTTCACAACTACTAAATTAAATTAAGGCCAATTTACTTACTTTTTACTTATTTTTGCGCAATGTTTTGTTTGGATATTGTTCGTGGTGGCGCACGAAGTGTATTAATTCAAATACAGCGCCACTTTGTAAATAAATGAGCAAAATACACTGATTGGCCAACTCTTCCGTACGGCCATCTCTAACGAATTTACCCTATATATGATACATTTGGCACAACACAAAATAACAGGACAAAATTACATCTACAATCATAGATTTTAATATATTCTAGTCTGTTCTACAATGCATTCCTGTAATGATGTTAGTTTTACTTGTTTATAATATTATTACTATAGTGGATAGTATAGACTTACAAACTGTTTTATCTGTTGCCAGGGAGGAAAGGTCATAGAGACGTGCCACGTGTTTGGACAAAGTGGAAGGAGGTACATCAACAGAACTGAAACGAATATCAGTGGTCTGGGATTCGCCGTACTTAATAATGAGTCTGGAAAGGTGTTTCAATTTGGGAATTCACATATTAGTCACGGCAACAATTGAGTGGAATTTTTTGGACGATACGTTTGATAATTTGTTTGTAGTTGACTAATCTTGTTGTTCACTAATGTTGTTCACTAATTGTTTATCAGGTACCAAATAAAATTATATTAATATTATTAGTTTGTTTTATTGATTCTGAAAATTGAAAAGAAATCCTTTTCCAATCAAACAATCAAGCGTTTCACCCCTCGTCTTCACGTGATGAGGAGGGATGAAACGCTTGTGACTAAAATAGTGATGAATATAAATTAAACATAAATATGTAGGTGTAGATAGATTGTTTAGTTTTTTTTTTGTATATTCTAGGAAAATCCGAAAAATATGTTTTTAAATGATAATGATAAAAATTATATCTTGTCAAATAGTAGGTTAGATATTATCGGCTATATAAACAGTTACCATTCCCTGCCTGGCACATTGTATATATTTGAGTGAACTAGTCCAGACAGTGCACGCATGTGTCTGCCATCGTGTAGCTCAACTCAGAACTTAAGGAGCTCAACGAACCCAAGAAAGGACATTTGGATAAGCCTTAAAAAGTAGTAAAACTGCTAGACAATCATGAATTGTATCTGGAATAAAATGACCTACATGGTCCTCATAACATTGACATTATTTGTTATTTTAATAACAACAATAACATTGGTGGTAAAATCTGGGCAAGTCAAAACACACACAACCCAAGGCAGCACAATCACACGAAACTGCACTAAAACGACTGCCCAGGTAAGTAATCTATACTATTATAATATCTTAATATATGTATAAAAATCAAGTGTCACTATGTTCGTATACGCTAATCTCGGGAACCAGCTAATAGATTTCAATGAAATTTTGTGAATGTGTATGATTGGTTCAAGCTGGATTGAACGATAGGATAGTTTTGCCTCAACATGCCTTTTCAACGGCCGCATAAAGTCAAAATCAAATAATTTATTTAATAAAAATCCATTTTTTTTTTTAATAAGGCTCATAAAACGCACTTTTGCACGTCAAAAATCACAAAAAAAAATTGAATTGATTTTAGTCGCCCCTTCAAAAAGTTAGTTTTCGTATGGAGAAGAATGGGCAAGAAACTCTACCGTTACTCGTTTAAAATGTTTTCACAATATTTTATGTACATGGATTATATAATTATATGTGAAGACAATGCACCTGGAATAAGATTACTATACCACAATACATAAAATAATTAAAAATGAAGAGATAAGTTAATGATATCACATCATTAACTTATCTCTTCATTTTTAATTGAAATTTTTTTTAGATACATGATGCTCACATTTTTATATACCATTTCCTATCAGGTCAAATTTATGCCCATCACCTTCCCTTACTCTTAAAGCCCATATATGTACGTCTTCCACCATTTGTGACTGCCTTGCAATCTCTAAGTCCACCAGTATCAAATACCAAGGCGTTCATATCGACCAACATCTCAATTCGCATAAACACCTAGATACGCTCTCTGGTAGAACTCGCAAACTGATTTACGTTTTTAAAAAATTACGCAAGTCTGCAGACAGGGATACATTGAGGATGGTTTATTTTGCTTTGTGCCAATCGATCTTAGCTTATTGTATTCCAATCTGGGGTGGTGCTACTGAAAACCATTTCATCCGACTAGAACAAGCACAGAGAGCTGTTCTGAAGGTTCTGCTCTCTCGACCGCTAAGATATTCCAGAGAACACCTACTCGTCCGTCCTCTGAGCCAACAAGCAGAATTAAACACACGGTTTTTCCTCTAGAGTCACATTAAGACAAAGTAAACTCTACCGGCACAGACCTAGAGTTCGAAGCGCGCAAGCCCCACCACGACGTCAACGTAGAGATACGGCGCGCGGCGGTGGGGTTATTATTATCATTATTACATATTTACAAACATTGTAAAATTATACGATATTTCTAAATTTTTTACAAGTAATACTAATAAGTCAGTGAATGAGTTCAAGTAATCACATAATGTAAAATCAACGTTATAAAAATTATAAATTATACAATTAAATTGGCAACCAGTTTGATTTTGTGCACCGTCCACTGCATGCATGTGTACCGTCCACTGGCAGGTTTTGTGCCCGATCTATAGCAATAGGCTCACCCCCTCAAACATGGAACTTAAACATAACTAGCGAAATGTGGGTGTATCTACTGTAGGTAGATACAGCTTTGCCTAATCTTTAAAAAAAAGGAAATCAGGTGTGGTGTGATGTTACGTTTAAAAATCAAATTAACAAGCTTCTGCCCGGTACTTCGTCCGTGAGCCTATAACCTTCCTCAAAAACTAGGCTATCCAATGTAAAAATAATTTTTCAAATCCGACTTGAACTTCCGGAGATTATCCCCTACAAAGAAACAAATTTTACTTGTTTATAATATTATTATTATAGTAGATAATATAGACTTACAAACTGTTTTATCTGTTGCCAGGGAGGCAAGGTCATAGAGACGTGCCACGTGTTTGGACAAAGTGGAAGGAGGCACATCAACAGAACTGAAACGAATATCAGTGGTCTGGGATTCGCCGTAATTAATAATGAGTCTGGAAAGGTGTTTCAATTTGGGAATTCACATATTAGTCACGGCAACAATTGAGCAGAATTTTTTGAACGAAATGTTTTATAATTTGTTTGTAGTTGACTAATCTCGATGTTCACTAATGTTGTGCACTAATTGTTTATCAGGTACCAAATAAAATTATATTAATATAATTCGTTTGTTTTATTGATTCTGAAAATTGAAAAGAAATCGTTTTTCAATCAAACAATCAAGCGTTTCACCCCTCGTCTTCACGTGATGAGGAGGGATGAAACGCTTGTGACCAAAAATTGTGATGAATATAAATATGTAGGTATAAATATGTAGACATTGTTCCGTTTTTTTTTTTGAATATTCTAGGAAAATCCGAAAAATATGTTTTTAAATGATAATGATAAAAATGATCTCTTGTCAAATAGTAGGTTAGATATTATCAACTATATAAACAGTTATCAGAAGGCTAAAAGTCACCCAAAGGGAAATGGAGAGGGCTATGCTTGGAGTTTCCCTGCGTGATCGAATCAGAAATGAAGAGATCCACAGGAGAACCAAGGTAACCGACATAGCCCGAAGAATTGCCAAACTTAAGTGGCAATGGGCAGGGCACATTGCTCGCAGAACGGATTGCCGATGGGGTCGAAAGGTTCTGGAGTGGCGACCGCATACCGGAAGACGTAGCGTTGGAAGGCCTCCCACAAGATGAACCGATGACCTTTGAAGGCCGCAGGAATCCGCTGGATGCGGAAAGCACAGAATCGGTCGAAGTGGCGGTGCTTGGGGGAGGCCTATGTCCAGCAGTGGACGTCTTTCGCCTGAAATGATTATAATGAAGAAACAGTTACCATTCCCTGCCTGGCACATATATTTGAGTGAACTAGTCCAGACAGTCCACGCATGTGTCTGCCATCGTGTAGCTCAACTCAGAACTTAAGGAGCTCAACGAACCCAAGAAAGGACTTTTAGATTTATTTATTTATTTAAGGAAAAACAAACAGCAGCACAATAAAAAACAGTCACAATATCTTAAATATAACATTTTGAACAATTATGCTACCCACTACGTTTTCCACAGATTACAATAGGAAGTATTTAAAGACTAGCTAGTAACACAGATACAAAAGCTATACAAACGGCTTTATCCTGGAACTCATATCTGGATTTTTTAATTTATAAAAAACAAAAAAATAAAATTAAAAGCAAGTTTGTGTGCGTAAAGCATAGATGTGCGTAGATAAGCCTTAAAAAGTAGTAAAACTGCCAGACAATCATGAATTGTGTCTGGAATAAAATGACCAACTTAGTCCTCATAACATTGACATTATTTGTTATTTTAATAACAACAATAAAGTAAAATCTGGGCAAGTTACAACACACACAACCCAAGGCAACACAATCACACGAAACTGCACTAAAACGACTGGCCAGGTAAGTAATCTATACTATTATACTATCTTAATATATAAAAATTACGCTAAAAAAATTATGCTAATCTTTGAACGAGTATGGTTGGTTTCAACTTGAAAGATAGGATAGTTTTGGACCCGATAAATGGCGCTCCGTGCGTAGCATGATCACAGTTCTAACCTGACCTAAATCAATTGGTCAGGGTACCCAGGTTAGTTACTGCGACCGATTTGGCATTAGAAGTCACACCAAACGCTTACTGAAGATAAGAATTCTGCATAACGTCTAAACGTGGGTAGCAGTTTTGTTAAGCGTAATGCAATGGCAACGCGGTCCAGCTGTTTTACATAGTCCACAGAGGAACGACCTTCACTCATCTGTTTAATGAAAAAAGTATTTTTAATACCTTAGAAAATATATCGCAAGTTTTAATTTTAGAAACACTGGTTTACAAGATTCCCATGGTGGAATGCCACAAATGGCTCGAATGCATTTTTTTCTGCCCTTAAGGCTTTATCTGCGTCTGTTGAGTACCTCATAGTCATCATCTGCCTAGCCTTTTCCCAACCATGTTGGGGTCGGCTTCCAGTCTAACCGGATGCAGCTGAATATCAGTATTTTACATGGAGCGACTACCTATCTGACCTCCATAACCTAGTAACTAGGTAACACGATACCCCTTTGATAAGACCGTAACGACTGTCAAAGATCTACAAATGACAGCCGGGACCAACCGCTTAACGTGCTTTCCGAGGCACGGAGGGGTCTTGGTATGTAAAGATGGTCACCCATCCACAGACCAACCGCGGCAAGCGTAGCTTAACCTGATCGATCGACCCGTGCAGCTGTTGTAACTTAGCCACAAGTCCCTCAACCTCATAGTATAAGGCCGTATTGTAGAGTCGATGCAATGCAGCTGTGATACGCAGTCGACATCGTACTCTGCGACGAGGTATTTCGCAGTGTGTAGAGAACATAAACGAATTTGTTTAATTTGCTGCATACTTTTTCTACGTGTGGTCTCCAGGAGAAGTAGCCGTCCAATGCAACTCCCAGAAAAGTAGTTTCCTCTGCCTCTAATAGAGGTTGTCCATTATAATTAATGTTAAGTTTCTTTCGCTTACGACCATGTTTCCTAAATTGTATTTAATTTTGGTTTTACTAGTTAAATCTTAACCAAGATGTTGTTGACACCAATCTTTTCTTCACACAAAACAAGATCGCCACAAGATAAATGTCAAAAACATCAAAGTTATGAATAGACTAACATCACTAATGTGTTAGACAAGCAGGCTAATGATGGCCTGACAAATAGCCTAGCCTTATAGCCTCAGGTGAACAATGAATGTCAGTGTAAGATGAGTAATTGACAGCTCAATGAGTAAAAGGTCGGGCTATAGGCGAGGAGATAGTGGCTAGTTGGTGAATTTTATGTGGGAAAGTAATTGTATCGGTAGGGTTCATATCTTTATTTGCATTCCATAATGTAGGTATAAAGGTGTTATAATGGCTTAAAGCTAAGGTACAATTATGGACCCTGTAGGGCACAGCAAAAAGTATACAATTAATTCTTAAAAATAAAAATAAGAACAATCAACAATTTTCAAATATGTTCTTATCATTACTTGAGATCAGTTATAGGTTGTAGTACATAATAATTATTTGATAAGGTTAATTAAACATAATATCATATTATAATATTTATCTATGTATATACGAATGTATCTATACGACGATTACTGTCTACGGTGTCTGTTTGTGTTAAATCATTTTTTTAAATAAGTATGACAAAAAATAGAAAAAAAAACGTGTTGAGTAGAATCCCGTTTTTTTTTTTACATTCCTGATAATGTTAGATTATAGACTCAAATAGAATCAGATCGAAATATAAAGTTTCAACCTAGTAAACTTTATTTTACAGCGATCTTGAACTACTTCTTATCCCATTCATACCTAATGAACGTCTTCCGAAATTCTGTTTTTAAAAGTAACACAATTTTAAATTGTGGAGAATGTATCAAACAGAAGAAGGTCAATTCTCGGATTTAAAAAACATTTTCAAAAACTTCTCAAATATTTTAAATAAATTAATCAGTTTTTTAACAGATTGAGATTCAGATTAGAATGCGAACGTTTTTAAAAGTACCTATGATTACTACTCTTAGATTTTACTAAACTTGTTTAAAATTCTACTCTCATACAATTCTGAAAATAATAATTAACTAGAAGAATTCCAAGGTTTAAAGAGGCTGGAAAAATAGAGCAAAAAATTTCTCAGTAAGAACCTATGAGGCTACGACGTAGTATGTCTCACAAAAATGAATGAATTAAATATTTTCGCTTACTAGCTCTCAGTCTACAAAGGTCGTCGGTTCGGTTCTAAAGTGTTGCATTCTTGGGCAAGGTCAGCGATGCGATCGATAAGTCCCTTTCTCACGTTAAACATCACGCCTGGATCTATGAAGGTAAGCAGATGGTTTAGTTGGCTAATTATAATAATTATATTTGACATTTATTTTTATTATATAAAAATAACGGGTTTTGATAAGTTACAACATTTTGAATAATGTGTAATATAAAAAATATCTACATATAGGAAAAGTTGCTCATCCAGAGAACTTTCTATCAAAATGCTTATGTCACATTCGATGTGTGCTTCTACTGCATCTAACATTTTTCAGGAAGGCTTTCTGAAGTTCAGTGCTGTCTTTTATCATAGAAGTTGTTCAAATAATTAATGTTATCAAAAAAAACCGGCCAAATGCGTGTCGGACCACGCACAATGAAGGGTTCCGTAGTTGGGATGAATTTATCCCAAAAACAAACTTAACTTTGTAGCTGAAAAATATGTTCGCCCATACAGAATGTATGGGAAAACATGTTTTTGCAACTGCAAAATTAAGTTGGTCAATTATTACTCGTTAACTTGTAGAGCCTATTTAGCTGTGATAGTTTTCCTTTTAATTTCGTTATATAAACTACTGCTGTGATTTTTTTCACACATCCAAAACTAACCATTTAGCTGACAGGGGGGGGACACTTGGCTCTAACAAAAATTAGCATTTTAAAGCTTAATATTTCGCAAACGGATCCTTCAATCCAAAAATGGTTTTCACAAACTCACAATTTTTTTGAAGGACCTTTCCAATGATTCCCCACACAATGGGTAAAAAAAACAAAAAAAAAAACATCACTACTTTACGTGTAGGAGAGGTACCCTAAAAAAATATGTTTTTCATAATTTTGTTTTACCACTTTGTCAGCGTAATTAATATGTATACTTGTGCACACAAATTACAGCTTTCTAGTACTAAGGGTCTCGGAGCTAGACCGCGGACAGACAGACAGACAGACGGACATGACGAAACTATTAGGGTTCCTTGTTTACTACGGAACCCAAAAAAGATGTAAATAACAAATACACTTGAAAATGCTACTTGTTCTGGATTGAAGTAATTGGATAAGAAAACAGATGTTTTTAAAGTTCTTCATACCCAGTTTAATTAATCGAGGTTAAAAAACGAAACGAGGTATGAAAAAACTATAGCCAACTCAGCCTATAATGCTCTGGGAAACAGGCTTACTCTCTGTGAGAGGGAGTGGGCCATAATCATATTTTCAACAATTTGATTTAATTTTAATTTATTTTCAATTATTTACTTCAATTTTGTTTCAATTCATTTTCAATTATTTATTTCAATTATATTAATTTGCATTCAATTATTTATTTCAATTATATTAATTTACATTCAATTATTTATTTCAATTATATTAATTTACATTCATTTATTTATTTCAATTATATTAATTTACATTCAATTATTTATTTCGAGCATTATGTTATGTTACCTAAATGTATTAATTAATCTCGTCATTGCTAACATAGTTTTAAGAGAATGCAATAGGTACCAACAAAATATGGACAAAAATAGTCTGAATTAAATGTTTTTTTTATTTTTTATTATCCACCACGCGAGCCCAGAGTGGGTTGGCGGATGTCTTTGAATTTTTTGGCTCTAGGACATTTTTTTTTTTGGTTTCCTCACGATGTTTTTCTTCACCGTTTTGAGAGCAGTGGTGATAAAATTAAATATACAATGTAAAGTGTCGGCCTGGGTTCAAACTCAGGAGAACTCGTAAGTCGCAGCCGATACCACTGGGCCATCACTGAAGCTCACCGTTGAAAAAACCTTAGCTACTTAAAAAGTATCATCATCATCAGCCTATAGCAGTCCACTGCTGGACATAGGCCTCTCCAATTGCACGCCATTCAGCTCGATTCTCGGCAACTCTCACCCAGCTGCTACCAGCCACCAGCTGGTCATCTCAGGTCAGTCATCTACTCAGCATTATTGGTGAAGACAATGATGAAAATATTATGGCACCTATGCATCAATCACGGTAATGAGATGACAATACGATATAATATAATCACTATTGTAGTGCACCGCAGTAATGTGACAAATTGTTATTTAATTTGGTATTATGTCATGACAAAGTGATGTGGACAGCTTTATGCTATAGAAAGGCAGTTTGATTGAGGTATTTTGAAGATAAAATAAAGATATATTTATTTATGTTTTTTTTTTTTGTCTAAACTTCACAGACATAAAAGGTATCGATATAATACGGATGATGACTAACTTTTTTTTGTGCGTCCGGTGGATTATTAAAAAGTATTGGACACGTATTTTTCTTTTTTTACGTAGTGATACATTGAGTTAAAATGTGCCATGACGTCACGAGTACGTACATTTCATACATACTTGTGACGTAGCGACCCTCACTCCCAAACTTTAATGCGTTTTATCTAAGTCGTTTTTTACTAATATGATAAAGCAAAAAATACGTGTCTAATATTTTTTTTTTACCTATTATAAACATGATTAAACAACAGGAAACAGATTTTCTAATCTCATTCTCCAAGTAAAAAACTGCGAGTGGTCATTTGAACTCCAAAAAGAACATATCATATATAATCAATACTCATCACTAAGGAGTTTTGTTAGTTAATTTAATGTGACCCTGTATAGATGTTGCTTATCACAATTAAAGATTATTCTATTTTTATTAAACCACAGGACATTAAAGTTGCAGCAGATATACAGCGTAGCTCCTAATTATGACTTTTTTTACCAGACGCATACTGATTAGCGTTTTCTTATATGAAAATATTTTAATTTCATTTATCGATTTATTTTCAACTAGCTGCGCCCCGCGGTTTCACCCGCATAAGTCTCGATCTCGTGGAAATATCGAGATGAAAAGTATTATATGTGTTAATCCAGGTTATAAACTATCTGTGTGCCAAATTTCATCCAAATTGGTCCAGCCATTTGAGCGCGAAGAAGAGACAAACATACACACACACTCACAAACTTTCGCCTTTATAATATAAGTGTGATTTTCTAAAATGGCATCTTGGTGCAACCTGTACTTAAAAACTGTAGCGCAGAGGTCATTTACCGAGATCACGGATCATAACATCGCATCAATGAAAATAAAACGAATAACGTTCAAAGAGAAGGCGAATTGAAGGAAAGGGAGAGCCCTATGTCGACGAGCGATTGAACATTTTAATTTTTCAATTAACGAATTATTTATTAAGCTATTGCATAGCTTTTATCGCGGACTTTGAGCGCGGCGACCGAATCAAGAAATTCCGTAACGTAATGAAAATAAAACCTAACACCCCCACTCCGCCTACCATGTAATGACGGTTCCCATGACAATGTGATGTTGTCATGGGAACGTAATTTTTGTTTTATGTCATCACGTCATCATCCCAAGTGTAGCGTTGACAAATAGGAAGGGTTACAAATGCTATGCAATAGCTTTACCGCGGCAGTCCCCGAGTGCCACACGTTTTTCTTATTATATTTTATGATTACTGGCCACTAGCCCTACCCGTGTGTTAAATTAATGTGGCCATTAATTATTCTTGTGTAATTCTCTCATTAGACCATTCTGTACCACTTGCCCACTGACCGTAAGTCCTCGACCTCGCATCTTTGGCAAAAACGGCTCATTATTTGATATACTCTATTGAGGTTACGAATGTAAAGGTATACGTTATAATATATTAGATGCTTGAGTCACTCTGACATAATAACGACCACGCGGATTTGACGCAAGGTTAAGCTGCACTTGCTTAAGTTGCTGCCTGGATGGGCTACCATATTGTAAACCGAAACACAAACTTAAATGTACCTTAACAAAAAGGATATAAAATAGTGTTTTTTGAACACCATGCAAACACAGCTCTAAAAAAACAGTGGCACTCGACAGAAGAAAACTTGAAAAAAATCGGCACCGCGGTAATCAACACGTTGATGTCTTTTTAATGGTCAAAAGCTGGTGTCGTCACTGTGTCGTGAAATCAATGGTTTAGTCCCATCTCAAAAATGCCCAACGCGCCTAAACAAGTTTTCAATAAAAAAAAAATATGACAACCATAATGGATATTTGCTTATGTACATATAATCAGCCTATAATGTTCCCACTGTTGGAACACAAGCCTCCTCTCTTTGAGAGGAAGTGGGCTGTAATTTACCACGCGGGCTCAATGCGGGTTGGTGTCTTCGAATTTTTGGTTCTAGGACATGCCGGTTTCCTCACGATGTTTTCCTTCACCATTTTGAGAGCAGTGGTGATGAAATTATTTACACAAAGTAAAGCCTGCCTGGGTTCAAACCTACGACCGTAACTTGCGGCCGTATATTCGGATATTTGGAAGCCCAGTTATCCAATACTCTGAGAAAGATTGGGACTCCTACTACTAAAGAAAGCAAAGTAATGTGATGAGCGCGATCTTATTATAGAGATCATGCTCATCACATTATTTATCTTGAAGTAATGTGATGAGCACAACAGCATGTGTGTGATGTGTCTAACTCAGAAATTGAATTGGAGAAGACTAGCTAAGCTTAAACAAATGACGATACTAAAGTATCATCCGACGCACCGTGATACAATATTTCAGACTGAGTATTTTTTTCACAATCCTCATTTCAGTAAAACTCTCCCAGGGATTGCAGTAGCAACAGAAAAAAACCTCCCTTTCTCTTCGAACGAGGCCTGGAAGCTTTCTATCAGTACTCTAAGAGAATGTAGTCGTGAACATATCTAGCAACTACATCCGAACGGTTGTGTAACCGGCGCCTCTAAACATTGTACTATTGTCTTTATTTTCCCGTGCAAATCAGTTTTGTGTGGAGTTAAACTCGGGACTTAAGCTT
This sequence comes from Agrochola lychnidis, assembly GCA_963680765.1. Classification (NCBI taxonomy): domain Eukaryota; kingdom Metazoa; phylum Arthropoda; class Insecta; order Lepidoptera; family Noctuidae; genus Agrochola; species Agrochola lychnidis. Next base: position 18,354,760 of record OY796872.1, read on the forward strand.
TTTCCTTTCCATCTTACTACTTTGCAAAGTTTTCTTTCAAAATCTTTAATATCTCTTATTCCAGTACTTTATATCTTATTTGATCATTGTTTTCTCCAAATTGACACATGCACGACTCATAATGCGAAGCACAGAGTGCTCTGCGATCGAATTATTTGTTTTGCCTCCTTTCTGCAACTGTTTTTATTGTTACACTCCTACTAGTCCACAAAACCTACTTAATTTATATACCATTGTACTGATAATTTAATGGAGATTAATACTATAGTTTTTAAAATCGATTTAATGCAGCAAAAACGAAAAAAAACATCAAAATGGTTTAAAAAATCCCGTCAATCAATGTGGAAAATTTGAAAACATTGTAGCTTGCGAGAAAATCAATTAATTGAGTAAATTTTTTTAAAATAGATTCGTTTCAGCCATAAGAAAATGGCTCTTTTATTCAAAGTAGTTTAATTATAATTAGTAAAAAACTAACTAATATATTAATTAGGTATCTATGTCTATATATTTCCAACTTCGACCCTCTTCCGTTGCCTAGCAACCAACAAAGCAAACCTAAATAGTCTTTGACAATACGTAAAGATTGCGAGGTGAGAAATTTTACCCATATTTATGGGTAAAAAAGCAGTCAAAACATATTTCATGAAAAGTCGTTCAAATATTTTTCTGTTTTTGAATGAGCGTTTTTGAATGAGCACTTTTGGATTTATCGAATATTTTTAAATATTTTTATTTCTTCTTTCTAGCAATGGCTTTTATTTTGACAGTTCAACAACATTCATTGCGTTATTAACGTTGTTGAGAAGACAATTTTTTCGAACAAAAGAAGTAATGGTTTAGCAACATCCTTCAAAATCATTCAAATTGAGATTGAAAGTGTGTTACCAATTAGCGTGCAGTGTTTATTTATTTATTTAATACTTCAAGCACACAAATAAGGCGCTCGTGGCTAAGTAATAACAGCCGCATGGTTCGATCCATCAGGTTAAGCTACGCTTACCGAGGTTGGTCTGTGGATGGGTGACCATCTTTACATACCGAGACTCCTCCGTGCCTCGGAAAGCACGTTAAGCCATTGGTACCGGCTGTCATTCGTGGATCTTTAACAGTAGTTACGGGTCGTCAGAAGCCGAAAGTCTGACAATCAGTCTTACCAAGGGGTATCGTGTTGCACAGTACCTAACTGGGTTGTGGAGGTCAGATAGGCAGTCGCTCCATGGAAAATACGGTATTCAGCTGCATCCGGTTAGACAGTAAGCCGACCCCAACATAGTTGGGAAAAGGCTAGGCAGACTTCAGGCACACAAATGTACAGAGGCGGACTTACAGCTATAGATATTTCTACCAGTCAACCTTTGGGTGATGCAGAGACAAATAGTCCGGTTTTTCCGTACATCCTTTTCTAGAGATCCTAGTAAAAGGGTCCCATCATACCTATTATTCTGCAACCAGGCAACATTCATATTCAATCTACAATGTTCCCACTGCTGGGACACAGGCATCTCTACATGAGGGAGTGGGGTGTAATCTACCACACTGGCCCAGTGCGGATTGGTAGATGTCTTAAAATTTTTGTTTCTAAGACATGCCGGTTTCCTCACGGTGTTTTCCTTCACCGTTTTGAGAGCAATGGTGATGAAATTATGTACACAAAGTAAAGCGCCAGTCGGGGCCGCTACCACTGGGCCACCACTGCTCTCGCCAAGCAACATTGCCGTACCTAACTACTTTACAAGCACATGACACTTTTAGCTATGTCTCCGCGTGTCGGTCGCAAATCCTAATGCAATGTCGTGTGTGTATCGTTCATCTGGGCCGGACCTTCTGGCCTTATGGCTGGACCTTCGAGGTATTGCAATATCATATAGCCAAGTATGCAGTTTGATGTGGATGATGTGAGCTCTAAGAAAAGAGGTAATCCAAAGGATAAAAAAATGGTGTGAAAGATGATGGTCAGGAAGGAAGTGAACTTTTAAAGTGAAGGCACATTGAACTTATTCGTAAGAAGTTGGCAGAATCATCCCAGCGCTGATTTGCTGAATTCGTTTTCTCCTCTAACTATCGTTATTTCTCATGACTAAGTAAATATTATTTGACGAGTTTTCTATCAATTATGTCGCACCTGCCATGTTTTGTCTCTGCATCACCCTAAGGTTGACTGGTAGAAAATACCTCAGGCATTAAGTCCGCCTCTGTACAGTATTTTTTACTTGTGCATAACATTTTAATAAAATATATCAACTCTAAAATGATGGCTGATGTAGGGAATGATCATGTCTTTGTAAAACCCTACCATCTAAGTTCACATTGTGAAATGTAATTAATATATTAAAGTTGTATGGAAGAGAAGAGACGTTTTGTACCGACTACAAAAAAATGCGATAATATTATGAGGATAGTGTCAAATAGACAGAGGTTACAGATATACTATCTACAAGTTTCATCGTAAGTACTTTTGTGAAGATTATTTTGATATTACTTACTACTCAAATAACACTTCCGCAATATTTATGGAAAAATTTCCTATTGCAAAGCTCAAAGCAATTATTACTGCTTACAAAAAGTCGCCAAAAATGTATGACACCATGCAAATTGATCACTGTAGGCTACAGCTATTAAAAATCATGCACGGTCCGATCATTGAACTTTTAACATACATTTACATGTCATTGTGACATGGAGAATATTTTAAGAGGTAGGGTACACGAGTTTGTTCTATTCTTCTCCATTTATTGAATATATACAATCCATTTTTCAAAATTACTCAAAAGAACGCGATTTAATGGAAATATTGTTAAAATCGCCTCATCTTGATTTCCATCAATTAATTGTAACTTCTCTGACTTCCATAGACGTCACGCAAAATCTAGTTTCGACATTTTATACAGCAATTACTCTTAGGCGCCATCTCCAAGAACGAGAGAATCGTGGCGATCGTCACGCTGTGCCTTCAAATTATTACCGCGATGATATCGCTGTGTGGAGAGTAGAGATTGATTCATAGAGTTTCTGTTGAATTTGATGGCATGGAAAGATTATATCCGCGATTTTTTCGCCCATGGAGATGGCACCTTTGAAGTTACTTAAAAATTCTTAAGTCACTCGGAAAATATGTATTGTCTTCAGCATAACTAGGCCAAAAGGTCTTTTCAAGAGACGCGGTCCTCATCATCTGCCTAGCCTTTTCCCAACTATGTTGGGGTCGGCTTCCAGTCTAACCGGATGCAGCTGGATACCAGTATTTTACATGGAGCGAATGCCTATCTGACCTCCACAACCTAGTTAGTACTAGGTAACACGATACTCCTTGGTAAGACTGGTTGTCAGACTTTTTTGGGCTTCTAAGTACCCGTAACGACTGTCAAAGATCTACAAATGACAGCCGGGTCCAACGGCTTAACGTGCTTTCCGAGGCACGGAAGGGTCTTGGTATGTAAAGATGGTCACCCATCCACAGACCAACCGCGGCAAGCGTAGCTTAACCTGATCGATCGACCCGTGCAGCTGTTTGTTACTTAGCCACAAGCCCCTCATACTACACAAAATCAAGACGCGGTCCACATACTACACAAAATCTTAAAAAAAGTATTTCAAAGTCAGGAAAAATAAGATGAAGAATCTAGGCAATACTCGTGTGCTGTCTGTACCACCACTTAAGAATATCAATTTCATAATTTTTTTCCATAGTGTACAGTAAGCTAAAAACTTGTAATAAAATAACTGTTATGGTTGCTACACGACTTACTAGCAGAAGACATTGCAGCTACTGGTTTTAGTGACGGAAATGATTTGCCTTATTAACAGGTGATTCTCCACAAACCTAATGTCCCTAAAAAGATTGACTTACCGCTTTGATAAGCCAGAATACAGTATCATTATCATAATATTAAAACCTCATCTTTGGCACCGTTTCTAATGAATGACTTGCTAACATCTGAAAACCAGAAGATAATAATATAATAATAATAATAATTAGCCCGTATTGTCCCACTGCAGGGCAAAGACCTCCCTTTCCTTTTTCCACCCAACCCGATCCTGAGCCAATATGAACCAATCCCTCCTAAAAGCGTCAAGTTCGTTCCTCTATCTACGCCTGGGTCTTCCACGATGCCGCTGGACGTTTTCAGGAACCCATGTTGTAGTGGTCTTAGCCCACAATGCATCCGACATGCGGCAAACTTGTCCGGCCCAATCCCACTTGAGCCTGGCTGCTTTTTGGGTGACGTCAGCGATTTATGTCTTAGAGCGCAGTATCGTGTTCCGGATCCGGTCGGTAAGTCGAACTCCAAGGACACTGCGCTCCATCGCTCGCTGGCAAACCTCGAGCCCGGTCCTCTGTTGAACTGTCAAAGACCAGGTTAGAGCGCCGTATGTAAGAATAGGGAGAATGCACATGTCCATTAATTTACGTTTATGGAAATATTGAAGATAGAAGTCGGAAATATTGCAGCTTCTAAAGAGTCTTTCATAGGCTTGCATACATGGATTGCACCATTGTGTGCCGTTTTTAAAGGGTTACTATTTTGGGGGTGAAATTTACAGAAAGCACCCGACTCCTTGGAGCTTTTTCACTAGCGTTGGCCATCTTGACTTTTGAAAAGCAGCTCCAAGACTACAAAGGATGAAGTTGTAATCGAAGAATGGAAGTGAAACTCCAACTTGCAGATAATATAATAGGAATGAAGAATAAGAAAAAATATTGTCCAGATTGTAAATTATTAAAAAAAATTGGACACGAATTTTTCCTTTTTTTCACGTTATTGAAAAAAGATTACGGCGATACATTGAGTCAAAATATGCCATGACGTCACGAGTATGTAGGTTTTATACTTATTTGTGACGTAGCGACCCCCACTCCCCAAGATTAATGCGTTTTATCAAAGTCATTTTTTAAGCTATTGCATAGCTTTTATCGCGGGCTTTGAGCGCGGCGACCGAATCAAGAAATTCCGTAACGTAACGAAAATAAAACCTAATACCCCCACTCCGCCTACCATGTAATGACGAAATAAATCGACACGTGTTTCACCTCTCAACGAGGCATCCTCAGGATGACGATGGACTTGTTCCGTGTCCGAGTTCGCAACAAGTCCATCGTCATCCTGAGGATGCCTCGTTGAGAGGTGAAACACGTGTCGATTTATTTCAGGAGTTTTTTATGGCTCTTTAGAAATAGCTAACCGGCACAGGTTATTAAATATATCCACGTCTATTGTATTTTAAGAGGACGCTACTTAAGGAATGCTATGGGTAGCGCCCCCAAATCGAGGTAGCGCCCCAGATCAAAGCTTACCGTTTGCCACTTGACAAGATTGCGTTCCTGACTAACTTATAAATACTGATATAAACATTATACAGGCGACGCGACATATTCTAAGGTGCGTCCACAAATGCACAATACGTGACGCCACAACTAGTTAGTACAAGTTCTAACACACCGTGGTAGCCTCATGCAAATGTGAAACACATTGCATTCATTCATCAGGTACACATTATTTCATTTAGCTGATGATTTTTTGTACAAGCTTGTTTTGCCACTCAACACCACACAGTAATTATTAATGTTGAAACAAAAAGATGGCAAGTGTGAGTCGTGAGATAGCATTAGACCCCGTAGAGCGTATATGCCGGTTGTCTACTTCTTGGATAACGGTAACTGGCTCCTGTAGACGTTTGCTTACTTCTTGGATAACGATAACTGGCTCCTGTAGACGTTTGCTTACTTCTTGGATAACGGTAACTGGCTCATGTAGACGTTTGCCTACTTGTTGGATAACGCTAACTGGCTCCTGTAGACGTTTGTCTACTTATTGGATAATGGTAACTGGCTCCTGTAGACGTTTACCTACTTCTTGGATAACGGTAACTGGCTCCTGTAGATGTTTGTCTACTTCTTAAATAACGGTAACTGGCTCCTGTATATGTTTGCCTACTTCTAGGATATCGGTAACTGGCTCTTGTAGACGTTCGCTTACTTGTTGAATAATGGTAACTGGCTCCTGTAGACGTTCGCTTACTTGTTGAATATCGGTAACTGGCTCCTGTAGACGTTCGCTTACTTGTTGGATAACGGTAACTGGCTCCTGTAGATGTTTGCCTACTTCTAGGATATCGGTAACTGGCTCCACAGACGTTTGCCTGCTTGTTGGATAACGGTAACTGACTCCTGTAGACGTTTGCAATACCAAGAGTTTCAATCAATCAACTTAGCCTATCACAATCCACTGCTGGACATAGACCTCTCCCAGGCCACAATACCCTTTTTTTTGGTTGGGAAATCATCAAATAACTTCTCCCGCTCTGAGTGGAGCGTGAGGGCGTGTCATACTCTTACTGACTAAAACCCACCCGTGTTCCTTCAGCTGCCTATATTGCCGGGGGCCACGGTAACCTTTTCGTACAAAACCGCAACTCCGGCAGGCGCCACAGCACCCTGACCTCCGCTTCCCACATCCAGTCTGTCCCAGCCACATTCATAAAGTCATCGTTCATCTAGCTGGGGGGCGCCCCACAATATGCTAGCAGATACGTGGTCTCCACTCTAGGACTCGTCTGCTCCACTGGTCTATCGACAAACATGGCAAGAGGCTGATGCATAGGTAAACTTAATGACAAAGTTTGATGTATACTCACACGCGCATTTTTTGTTCACATTTCGCCCTACTTCTAGTATAAAGAACAGGTTTCTGTTTAAAATCCTTACAATACTTCAGGTATTTATAATTTAGCTACGCTTGCCGCGGTTGGTCTGTGGATGGGTGACCATCTTTACATACCAAGACCCCTCCGTGCCTCGGAAAGCACGTTAAGCCGTTGGTCCCGGCTGTCATTTGTAGATCTTTGACAGTCGTTACGGGTAGTTAGAAGCCCAAAAAGTCTGGCAACCAGTCTTAGCAAGGGGTATCGTGTTATCTAGGTACTGGGTTGTGGAGGTCAGATAGGCAGTCGCTCCATGTAAAATACTGTTATTCAGCTGCATCCGGTTTGACTGGAAGCCAACCCCAACATAGTTGGGAAAAGGCTAGGCAGATGATGATGATTGAAGGACATGTTTTAAACATATGTCTACTACTGCAGAATCATAGGTATTATAAAATACTATTATTTTTGGTCAGTTGCTTAACCTGGAAGATCAAACCGTGCGGCTGTTATTCAACTTAGCCACGAGCCCCTTTGTCTGTATGTAATGAATAAAAGCACCTTTTTTTGGACGGGGAATTATGAAATAACTTCTCCCACTCTGGGCGGAGCGGAAAGGCGTGTCAGACTCTTACTGACTAAAACCTACCCGTGTTCCTTCGGTTGCCTGTATGTTGTCAGGGCAGGCATCGGCCCTAGCGGATCCCGTCAGTTGTGCTGATATCTTTTTGAGGCGCGTGTGGAACACAACGCGCCGTCGACCTGGGCCTGGTCCTTATCCATCGGCGAGCTACCCATTGCTCACCGTCCGCAAGCCCGCACCTACGGTGGTCAGGAATCGGCCTGGGATTCCCGACGCCCCGGGCGTCTTCTGCGGCGGTTAAGGGCGTGAGGGCGCGATATTTGCCTCTCCCTCACGCGTTCCGTCTTCTCCGAAAAAATGCACCTGATATTGCAGTCACACGCTCACTAATGAAGCTTATTTTCAAATACCTACAGCCAAATTTGTGTACTCAAAGTGAATCATAAATGCAAATCATAAGGTCCTAGATTAGGTCCCTGGTTCAGCGATGTCTGTATATTTTTCTGCGAAATTCTCACAGCCTTCAAGATAATGGCGATGGTTTTGTCAATACATGAGAGCTAATAACATCAATGGTGAATTGTGTTTCACTGAAGGGAGTGACCACACTTATTGACGACGAATCGGCTTGAGCCGATCACGTAAAACAACACTTCGGTCACTTCGGCAATCGGAAATGATGTGCTTTTGTAATTCCACACGTCACGTTATCGTGGACGGCGATGTCTACGATTCTAACCTTGATATCTCAACGTCCACGGTAACGGTAACATTTAAAAGCATGTTTATATATTTCTATACATTTTATTTCCTTATGTTATCGTGATGCCGTGAACGTACACGATAATATCGTCACGTTACAAATGATAAAAGCTCACAATCGGTGTCGAGTAGCTTCGTCCGAGCCAAAACAAGGTGACTAACTTGTTTTTGCTTTTATTACATGTGCATAAAGCTCTTTCTGACCGGCTCAAGCCGATTCCGCGTTTTAGGTCGAAGGTTCGAACCCAGACAGGCGCTTTACTTTATGTAAATTATCTCATCACCACTGCTCTCGAAACGGTGAGGGAAAACATTGTAAGGCATGTCCTAAAACCAAAAATTCGAAGACATGTGATATCTACCAACCCGCACTGGGCCCGCGTGGTGGATTTCGGCCCATTCCCTGTCACCGAATGGAGGCTTGCGTCCCAGCAGTGGGAACGTTATAGGCAGATTATGCTTATGCTAGTCACAATAGGCTCACCTCCTTCCTATTATGGGACTTAAAGTAAAACAAAAGTTTGAATAATTCACAGTATAATTACTTGGTTTTATAGTTTTACACGGAACAATACCTGTTTTTACAAAGATGAAGATTTTAAGACGGTGTGAGGCAGTGTTGCCAATTTATATGAACTATTTATACTATAATACTACTATAATAATACTACTGCTTGCTGTGCCTGCAGCCAGAACCAACCTATTGGCGAGAACTCCTCTCACTAGAACCATGCGAGTGGTGAATTGTGGTGTAACTTGAGTAAATTCGCAAAAGTTACATTATACAGGGTGTTTGGCAGAACGTTGAACATACGAAAATGGTGGATAGGTGGGGTCATCTGCTACTTACTCAGCCCTAATTTATTTGGCCTTGGCACCCTGGATATTTAAAAAAAAAAAATTTTGCTTTCTTCTAGTTTCACCACTTTCTTAAAATTAAAGTGTATTTTTTATTAAAAATGGGTAAAACAGACAATATTTTTGTTTTGTTTTTTAATCTTTAATGTTGGCAGATTCTTACAAAATTATTGCTTTATTCAGATGTTAGCTAGAAAAAAAATTATGAGTCCTCAAACTTACAGAAAGATGTAAAAAATATTTAAATCTTAATTTCAACTTGCATTCAAAAAAAAATCTAGGGGGCCAGGGCCAAATACATTAAGGCTGAGTAAGTAGCAGATGACCCCACCTATTCACCATTTTCGTATGTTCAATGTTCTGCCAAACAACCTGTATGTAATATATTATTTAGATGTAGGTTAAGATTTAGGATATAGTATGTAATTTTATAGGATGTAGATTAAGGATTTAGCATGTAAGGCCCCTCTATCGCATTGGATCGCAGATCTGTAATGGTAGTTTGGGTAAGATTTTCATAAATAAATAAATAATGTTGCCACTTTAAGGTATTAAGTTAAATGTTGTAACAAAACTGGTGAACGGTGTGCAGATAGTTTAGAAAGAAAAATACATTCATAGTTTGTTGCAAAATCTGTACAAGAATAATATTCACTACCTCTTAAGCTAGGGTATACCTGTATTATAAGATGTAGTTTACGGTCTATAATCAACAAAAACTTATATCTCAAGTGGACTGTGTCATTCTACTGTATGGTAATAATAGAGTAAAATTGTATGTTGTGTGTTAGTGTATGTGAGTGGCGTGTGTGTGTAGGTGTGAGTGTATGTGTGTGTGTATTATACAAGAAAGGTGAGTATAGTACACCTCTCTACTATGTTAATATGTCCCAACCGAACATTAACTTGAATATTCACGCCAACTCTAGCTAATGACGCGGCTAGTCTAAGTGGACAGTTTTCAATAGGCTGTGGTAACAAATTAAATTAATAGACCATAAATTACGTCTCCTTACGATATTTACTAATACCAGCCGCATCTATCATACAAATATGATGGCTCTGTATTTATAAGTAAGTGGGGTAATTGAAGTTTGTTAATAGTGGAACTTGGCATTAGTTTGTGGGAAAAATGCGTTGAAGTTTGTATGAAAACTGCTAAGATCCTACGCCATTTTGTTTTATTTTGCAAAGTGTACTGATTTTTTAATCGTTTCCTGATATCATACAAAGAAAAATAAATAAAATAAAGACGTTTATTTGAATCTAAGAATACATGTAACAAGACAGTCAATACTAAAGTCATATTATATCAGACATACGTATTATATATTACAAAAACTCCCAAACTAGGCCTGGTCCTGTATTTTAAGGGCTAGTGAAACTGCCATAATATTTGTTAATTTTTAATTATATTTTGCTGCCATGATATTACAGTATGCTAATTATTTGTTTTTTTTTTTTTCGAATCACGCGATTCCTCAAACAGGAAATTATTAGGAATTAATTGAATAGGAAATTATTAGGGCTCAATACGGAATGACTTGGATCGAAAAGAAAATCGACAGTTCTTTGATTTTTAATTTCTGGTTTTTTAATTACACTTTTACTCACTTTATTATTAAATAAAAGACCAGCCCGACAGTGAGTTAACAATTATTAAGTAAACCAATCCAAAATAATTAAAAACATTAATATTTAAATAAGATAATTTTCCGTAGTCAGTCACATCACTAGAGACTTATGGAGTAACGAGCAGGTCAAAGATCATTTAACTAATATTTTCTAATTAACTTTAATAGTGCGAACGTAAACGCCATCATAAATTATAATTACAATTAAATATTAGTAGTTTTATTAATTTAAATTAATTTTAGCTGTTACTTGTCTGAGACTACTATCAATTTTATTGTACCCACGCAATGATGAATCTCTACGTGGGTAAATGTTTTTCATTTCTTGTTTGATCCAAGTAGCGGGTGGAAGACGCTGATCCCCACCCTTGGGTGGGAAAGACTCGTAGTAATTGCTTCCCTCTCTAGGGCGGGAATGAATTTTAAAAATAGAACTAAATTTGGTTAGGTAGTCGGCTACGAAAAAAATTACTAAGGGGGTATTACACTGTCGAGTCTATGGTCATGGATCTGTGATCGAAGATATAATGGAATTGTAAATAAAATAGACATTTATTACACTATCCTATTATATCATATACATAAGTATAACTGTATATGTGTCTATTTTACAATTTAGTTATGTCTTTGATCACGGATCTGTGATCGTAAATATGATGGTGTAATACCCCCCTCATAGAAAAATACTGATTAAAAAAATGCTGCAGTCGTGTCATTGTATAAACAGCCAGTGTGAATTAAAAAAATAACTTAGCGGGACGACCCGTGGCGGTGTTGCGGTGTGTTCCATATTTAAAATAAAAAAAAGACTAATAGGTACTAGAATACTCATGTTATTATTATCAATTAATATTTCAGAAAAATTACAACTTTGTACTTTCCTTATATTCGAAATGAAAAGTAGAGTTTTTAACACGGGTGAAAGTCATCAATTCCTTTCGACCCTTGTATAATAATCTACTATTCCTGGAAAGAAACACATACATATCGATTTTACTGCAAAATACGCACCACACTGACGTCATGCAAAATCCTGCATCATGCAAGCAGTGCCGCACGACGAGTATAAAATATGTACAATCGTCAGGCAGTTGCCCACCAGACACGACACCCGTCTGGTCGGAGGAACTTCACACCCTGTTCCCCATCATCATCTTCCTGCCCTTGTCCCATGTTACTTGGGGTCGGCGCAACACGTTTTCTTTTTCCACTCTCCCCTGTCAACCGTCACACTATCATTCACTCCCTTCTCTTTCATATCATTCCTCACACAATCCATCCATCTTTTCCTTGGTCTTCCTCTCCCGCTCCATCCATCAACACTTATATTCATCACTCTTTTAGTCACATGCGTTTCTTCTCTCCTCATCACATGCCCATACCAGGCCAAACGATTTCCTTTCAACTTTTCTGTCACTGGCGCCATTTTTAAACTTCCCCTTATATACTCATTTCTTACTTTATCCATTTTCGTCACTCCACACATCCATCTCAACATTCTCATCTCCGCTACATGCAATCTTTTTTCATTCGTCTTTTTCACGGCCCAGCATTCCGATCCATACAATACGACAGGCCTTATCACGGACTTGTAGATTTTCCCCTTTAACTTGAGGGGCATCCGTGGGTCACAAGTTGTTCCAGTGACCTGTCGCCATTTCATCCATTCTGAGTTGATCCGGCGCGTTACTTCTCGGTCTACTCCGCCATCCCCCTGGACAAGCGACCCGAGGTACCGAAAATCGGAGCAGATTGGTAAGGGCCCTGTTCCCCATACCTCTATAATCCTGTTGATCCAATGTTTAAGTCTATTATATCACTACACTGGCTCAAAACCACACCAAGCTTCCGTGCAGGGAGGCCTGGAATCAACAGGTTTCTACAGTCAGTAAATAAGTTGCTTGTTACTTCTCCTTTGCCCGCCAATCGTGGTGACTGACAGGGTTGCCAACCATACTGTTAAAAACAGTATTATAATGTTTATCACTCGAAAATAATGTTTATTGTTCAACAAAAATAAAGTATATGAATATACTGTTTTCACTGATTGCCAGAGCAATACCTAAATAAAAAGTTTCATGTACTACGTTCATGCATGCACCTGGGCATGGACGCGCTGGTTCAGTATCTCGAATTTTCGGGACATATTAAATACATCATCATCATCATCAGCCTATAAATGTTCCTACTGCTGGGACACAGGCCTCCTCTCTGTGAGAGGGAGTGGGCCGTAATCCACCACGCGGGCCCAGTGCGGGTTGGTAGATGTCACATGTCTTCGAATTTTCGGTTCTAGGACATGCCGGTTTCCTCACGATGTTTTCCTTCACCGTTTTGAGAGCAGTGGTGATGAAATAATTTACACAAAGTAAAGCGCCTGTCTGGGTTCGAACCTACGACCTACAACTTGTAAGTCGTATTAAATACATAATTATTACAAAAGTACCTTTTAGATTAGCTAGTATTATATTTTGTTCTGCCACCTCAGTATTCACAGAATGAGTGTTATCGGTGCATGATGAATGCTAAGTTGTGGGACCATAGAAATACAGCTTCAATACATTTAAGTAACAAAAAAAATGCTCCTTGTCTATTTGCCGAGGCTTACGAAGCCTTCAAACTTGGTGCTAAATTGATGACCTGCGCGAATAGCACTAATAAATCTATTAATTTTTTTTTTTAAATTAAAATACTGTTTGTTTTTTCGAGATACTGTTTATTTTCCCACTTTGTCCATAATGTACTTTATTTATTGTACAAAAAGTTGGCAACCCTACTGACAGATGACATTAGTGACAGCAGCTACCTCACTACATTGCGTTCTTTATAACTTATCCCACTGAATTTTGCAGTCATGTGATTGGTAGTTCTGTTCTGTCAGGCGCCATTTTGAACTTTATAAGTATTGAAACTAAGACTACTAAATTCGGTGTTACCAAGCGCGTCACGGGACAAGTTAGTGGCGACATCTACATCGCCACATGTGAACTACTCATCACTCTGACGTCACGCAAAATCCTGCGTGTTTACCGCGCGACGAGTATATATACAACGTTCTAACATCAATCGTTGGGCAGTTGCCCACTTGATGAGTGAACTTTACACCCTATTCCTCATGCCTCTATAATTTTTATTGAACACACTGTACTTTTGCGTATAAGACAGTGTTGACCTAACTACACTTGCGTGCAAAAAAAAATAGAGCCACTCCGTGCTCTTCGATTTGAAACTAGATTAAAAGTTTTATTGACAATAACCTAATATGTATATTGTATACTGAAACCTTCCTGAAAGTATGTAGATTGCAATAGTGAAAGAATATTCAAAACTGCCTCATTGGTCTAGTGGTCGCAAGCGCTACTGCTGAGCATGAGGTCCTGGGTTCGATTCCCGGGTCGGGCAAAGTGTTATTGGGTTTTTCTATCTGAAATTTCTCAGTAGCAGCTCGGAGTCCGGATTTGTGCCCGGTTGATGGCAATAGGCTCGCCCTCTATTACATGGAACTTAAACATAACTGGCGAAATGTGGGTGTACCTGCTACAGGGACACCTCTGCCCAACCCTTCGGGGAAACAAGGCGTGATGTTGTGTGTATTCAAAACTGATTCGTTCGTTTTTGAGAAAATTGCGAACTTACAAACATAAGGGTTGACTGAAGAACCTCCCTTTTGTTGAAGCCGGTTAAAAACTCATGTTAAATGATAAATAAACTGAAATGAATCAACAAAATTAAACTTTTATCAACTTCACTGACAGTAAAAATCACGCAGTTTTTCCGAACAACAGTGAGTAATAGAAAACAAGATGAAGAATCGAGTCGATCTTTTCAAGAATATTGCTTTTATCAAAGTAACAGCTCATGTGTAAATAATTATTCTGTTACCTACATTCACACAATTAAAAAAATATATATTTATTAATATTTTTGAAATATTGTCTCTCAATTAGAGAGGACAATGTGGGTCAATGTTTTTACACGCAAGTGTATTAAATAGATATACTACACTGACCCATTCTCCAAGGTTCATAATAAATCGAATATTCTCTGTAGGACACAGTGTCTTTTCTTCAAGAACTCAAAATTGAACCGTTGGACAATCTGTAACATGTCTACTTCTACATAACAAAACCATTAGGTTAAATAAGACGTCACAAATATATAGCAATCTTATGAATATGATACAATTTACTTTAAATACTTTAAACGTATAGTAATAACAATTGTATTAGTAACATACTACGAGTATATGTCCATGAGAGGCATCTTGTTTCCGTTCCGTTCACTTATTTGAACCAATTACATGTATTACTTAATGAAGGCATAGGGTCAAAGTGAATTGTAGAGTCAGCAACAAAAATAGGTCAGCACTATCCATACAGAGTTTATTAAATAATACGTGCTTTGAGATTTTTTTATGTTACAAATTAATAAATAGTAGAGAATATTTTGAAAATAATTAATTTAAATTCCAAAATCCTGTATCCCATCCTTGCTGAGAATCAGCGCATTTTAAACGTTTAATGTTATAGAACAATGACAAGCTCAAGGAACTATAAATTTTATTAAGTTCTATTAAAAATAAAAATAATAATTCTTTTTAAAAAATCGCTTATTCATTTTTATACGTATTAAATGTATTTTTATAAAAATCATTAAAAAAAATATTTCATTATTTTTACTTTTAATAATATTAATCTTAATATTTTAAGGATTTTAATTAATTTAAAGATGATTATGATTCAAAATAGTTATATTATCATTACCTTACTTATGATAAAATTAAGTCTCCCCGTCGCGTCTGTCTGTCTGAACGCGGTAAACTACCAAACGGATTTAAATACGGTTTTCACCAATGAACGGAGTGATTCAGGAGGAAGGTAATGTGCTAAAAAAAGGGTTATAGGCTACTTAACATCACGCTATGACCCTTGGGAGACGAGCAGAAAGAAAAAGTCAGCGCGGGCAGCCGATGAGACGTGGTGGGTCGGAAGCCGAGGAAATTTTATAAAAAAAAAACAGTTATTTTAGTATATTGTGTATCTTACGTCTTCCACGCGAGCGAAGACGCGGGCAGAAGCTAGTTATTACATATTTTAAATGAAATCGTCAAGGTCCAGAAATGATCATCGACTTTAATCGAAATCGAGACTACGGTAATAACAAAGCTCAAAAGCGATTTTTGATTGTAAGTATGTGTTCGAAGATAAGTTTGCTTAACACCACATAATTTTTATCGATAATTTAGAAGGATAATCGTTTTTGGATAGTTTTGTCTCGTGACTGTACACGCAGGGCCAGTTAGTTCACCACCAATTTGTCGTTACGTCACAACAATTGGAGATGCGTTCGGCGTAGGTAAGAATAACAGTCTCACGGGTTAAGCTACGCTTGCCGGGATTCGTCCGTGGATAGGTGACCATCTTTACATATCGAGACTCCTCCGTGCCTCGGAAAGCACGTTAAGCCGTTGGTCCCGGCTGTCATTCGTGGCTCTTTGACAGTCGTTACGGGTCGTCAGAAGCCCGAAAGTCTCTGAAAACCAGTCTTACCAATCATATCGTATTACCCAGTAACTAGGTTGTGAAGGTCAGATAGGCAGTCGCTCCATGTAAAATACTGGTTTTCAGCTGCATTCGGTTAGACTGGAAGTCGACCCCAATATATTGCAGTTGGGAAAAGGCGAGGCAAATTATGATAAATAGGCTTGTGTCCTAGGTAAAAAAAGAGAAATTCTATTTAGTCCGTCTTTCAGATAATAAAAAAATATTAGACACGTATTTTTTGCTTTACCATATTAATCAGAAATAACTTAGAAAACACGCATTAAAGTTGGGGAGAGGGGGCTCGCTACGTCACAACTCAGTATTAAATCTAGCAAGGCGTGACGTCATGCCACCCCCTCCGACCCTTGCTCGAAAACGAGGTGCCAGCAGTTGTTGCAGCTGAACACGTAGCTTTAAATACCCCGCATAATAATCATGATGAAAATCTAAGTTTGATCCAGCCTGTCCCTTCTTGCTGTCCTCCTCCCAGCGATGCCCACAGGGGGTGCCCTTTTTTTTTTTGGGAAATTCTTCCGGAAGCGCCCCAAATCGGGAGATGGCTCGTGGTCCTCCGCCGATGACCGGCGGAAAATGCACACAAGCCGGCGGGGTACAGCCCGGGAAAAAGGAAAAGGTAGAGAGCACATCACCAAGAAGGCTGGTGAGCTGAGCCAGGCCGGCCCAGTCAAACATTCCCGGCGAACCGAGAGTCTCGCCACGGAGGAGCACCACCCGGGAGAGACCAGCAGCGGGCCGGTCCTCTCAAAGGCCTCTGGTGGTGAGCCGGACGTCGCTGGCGGCTCCAACTTTGAACAGACGGGCAGGTTTGCAGAGGTCGTGGCAGCCGCGATCAGGGCTGTTTCCTTGAAGAGGACTCAGTCCACAGGGGGTGCCCTTAGCGAGCACTCGCTTAATTTTAATTTAGTATAGTTTAAAAGCTCCTGGCTGGAGGCTCTAAGTGTAAAAGCTTAAGGCCACCACAGGAAAAATCCGGTTAAGCAGCCAAGACCTTAGTGGTCAATAACTGCGAGAGGCCACAGTTAAAAAAAAAGAAACTTTTGATGCCACATTTTAACTCAATGTATCGCCGTAATCTTTTGATTACGTCAAAAAATAAAAAAACCGTGTTCAATATTTTTTAATAACCTACAAAAAAAACAAAAAAAAATTTGGACTCAGGCTTATATTAGCCTCATACCTAAAGTTTTGCAAGCAATTCACAGATTTTATTTTCATGTCGAACTTGTAAAAGACGAGGCTGATTCTCTAGGGTGATACTTTGTACGTGTAAGCTCTTTTAAACTCAAATCAATTAAAAAGAAGGACAGTATCTAATAAGGAAATAGAATAACAAAAAATAAATGTTATTACCTTCTATAAGCTGATATACTTACATACATACATATATTTGACCTAGTTACATCAAAAGAAATACTCATCACGATTACAGATCATTTTTAATTCATCAATACATCATAATCATTCGAGTTATCACGATTAATATAGCCATATTTGAAATTAGTAGTCATTTGTAGATCTTTGACAGTCGTTACGGGTAGTTAGAAGCCCAAAAAAGTCTGACAACCAGTCTTACCAAGGGGTATCGTATTACCTAGTAACTAGGTTGTGGAGGTCAGATAGGCAGTCGCTCCATGTAAAATACTGGTATTCAGCTGCATCCGGTTAGACTGGAAGCCGACCCCAACATAGTTGAGAAAAGGCTAGACAGATGATGATTTGAAATTAGTGAATTGTTTTTTTTTTTTTTTTTTTTCTTTGATTTATGTTTTTATTTTCTCTTCTACGGTTACACACGTTGTCTACATCTCTTTTTATACAGCGTGGCGTTTTAATGGTGACATTAATTTAACACACGTATACGGATTAGCGTTTTCATTTTATGAAAATATTTTAATTTAATTAAACGTTAATATTTATTGATTTATTTTCAATTTTCTGAAATAGCATCTTGGAGCAACCTGTACTTAACAACTGTAGCGCAGAGGTCATTTACCGAGATCACGGATCATAACATCGCATCAATGAAAATAAAACGAATAACGTGCAAAGAGAAGGCGAATTGAAGGAAAGGGAGAGCCCTATGTCGGCGAGCGATTGAAATTTTTAAACGAATTATTTTTTCTTATTATATTTTTATGACTACTGGCCACTAGCCCTACCCGTGTGTTCAATTAATGTCGCCATTGTAGCGACACGTTGTATACTTTCCTGTCGCAGCTATGCTGGAAGAGATTTCTTAAGAAATAAGCATTGCCTTTGTACGTATTTTTCTGTTCCTTGCTTCTTGTCTGTTTATATGTGTGTGCATAAATCGTTAAATAAATAAATACCCTCGAAGTAAAATAATTAATTAAAAGGTTTAATAAAATTGTACTGACGAGAGACCAGGCTGTCTTTTCAAATTTTTTTTTGATAATAATTAAGAGCTTTTCCTGAATATTTCGTCCAGAAAAGTATCAACTATAACCATAACTATTAATGCCCAGCATAGCTATTCACAACCGTTCCATAAGCTTCCGTGCCGAATCGAACATCAATCAATGTAGAGTCCGCTTGAGGCTGTTCATAAATCCAAAACTTATTATTTATTTATTTTTTTATCTTTGCCCCACACTAGGAATTTCTCCTGTATTGTGGGTGCGTTTACAAACATTTAAACTCACATAAACAAACAGCCAGACCCGGAACAACTACTTGTAGGTCATACAAATATCTGTTCCGTGCGGGAATCGAACCCATGACACGCAGCGCAGCAGTCAATCGCTTAACCACTGCGCCAACCATGCCGTCGAAGAGCCGTTGAAATCAAAAGACAACCGCCAATCCTCCGACAGCTATTTACAGACCAGCTACTAACCTATGTATGGCAAGGCAAATTAGTCATTGAAATTGTGTCATTTTCGATTCGACGACCTGTCGAATGGTTGTGAATACTGCAATATTTTGGTATTCTGGTTTGAATTTAACGGTATGAGTGCAAATGAAATTAAAATCCCTTGATGCTCGGGCCACACCAACGGGAAACACCGTTAATTATCACGATGTTGGACCTTAACCCGTCGGAATAAAGTTTATCATCACGATAATTATCGGCGTTTCCCGTTGGTGTGGCGCCGGCATTTTAACGTTGTCTCTAAGTTAGGCAACCCTTCGGCAAACCCCAAATTGTCTATAGATGTCGGCATTAAGGTCCGCTAACCGATCTTTACTTAAAGCTGAAAGTAGATCAATCATGCAAAAACCTACCTCTTGCTGGATGAGCATCACCACCATCATAATCTTATTGCATCTGCGATAAATGAAAAAGCCCAAAGTATTTCCAAAAAAAATCAAAATTATTCGAATACAAGAAGACATCAATCTCAAAGCCACTCCACTCTACATCTTTCCATTTACCGCTTTTTTCACAAAGCTCGACATTTTTTAAAGAACATAAATCATACCCGTAATTATAATGTAAGAATTCACTTCCATTTTCATTCAATGTATTATCGAAAAAGCCCGGAAGCTACCCTACCAACGCATCCTCAGTTGCCCAACAAAGTAAGTAGTAGAATTCAAAGCATGTACTTTAAAAGAGTAAATGTTCCAATGTCAGAAAAAGGGAGAGAATTACAAAATATTTATGGGCCATCTCTTTTTATCTTCCTGCCTTCTAATATCGAATAGTTTTGGAGAATATCGCATGTGACAGACAGACGGACAGACGACGTGCTGAAACCATCAGAGTTCTAAAGCCATCCATCCAACTATTCTGTACTTTTCAAAAGCTCAACGCTTTTCACAGAATCTTCTTGTTATTTGCCAATCAATTCACTCACTCGTTAAGAATTTACTCCATTTTCATTCCATAATCGAAAAAACCCGGAAGCTACCCCACCAACGCATCCTTGGTTGCCCAACTAACATAGAATTCAGAGCATGTATATAAGCGTACATGTTCCCCTGCAACTGTCAGTCGTCCATGTACAGTAGTTGCGTGCACACGTTTCTAGTAATTTTGTGTCTGTGATTGTGCAGTGAAGTGTAAGGACCGAAGGCGTTTGAAAAAGTTAGTTCTGTTTTTGAATTTCTTTTTTTTTTTTTTTCTCTATGGCGGAGTGTGGAGACGTTTTTTTTTCCTAAACTTGTGACGTTTTTGTTGTAAGGAGGTTATTAAGCTAGCAACTGCATGTTTTTGCATATAATAGGAACATCTTAAGTTCAAAGTTAAGAAGAAACTTATTAGATTTCATTCGTACAAGAATCCTATTGAATTCTATTAAAGTAAATTATTATCTTTTATTTCATTTTTAAGCATACTATTTACATTTTTAAATATTCTTATAAAAATAATTTAAAAAAACATTTGAAAATGAAAATAAAAAAATCGCCCACCGGTGGTCAGGGCTCCTGAGAGAGGAACCTCCTAACAATACGCGCCGTGTCCAGGAGTACTGCTTTCTAGATCAAGCCCAGCTGCCTAACGAGAGCCTCCTCAGGTGTTGGTCGAGGCTCTTAGCTATTATGCCATTGGCCGTAACGATTATCGGCACAATGATTGCTGTAAAGTAAATTATTATTATTAACATGAAAATTTCATGTTATTTTATATCATTTAAAAATAATAATAGTAATGGATTGATTCTGTAATTACCATTAATGGAATAACTTAAACAAAAGGCAACGTCTCTAAAACATTTGATTTCTACAAAAAAAATTACCAATTTATCTAAAAATACAACTGTTGTTCTTGCTATAACAAATCAAAATTAACAACACAATAAAATCAATTCACCAATTAACATAATAGCCAAAATAAAAACTGAATACTTCCTAACATTTGCAACTGTATTCATAAACTCATCAATTCATTACTTCCGAGCTAAGTTATAACTCGAAACTTATTAACATAACTTTGGAAGCCAAACGATTTGAATATAATACTGATTGTTAATTATGTGCTATTCAAAGTTAATCACTTAAAATCATGGTTAAATTTGACGTACCATAATCACAAAACCACTAACTTAACATCACGGCTGCATATCTCAAACACGGTAGACAGGTGTATAGGTTACAAAAACTTTTGGCCTGTTAGGTTTTCAGTCCCATGTAATACAGGGCGGCGAGCATACAATAATAAAAAAAACAGTGGCACTCCGGGAGTGCCGACAGAAGTGAAAATTTGAACAATTTAAAAAAAATACTTCCAAAACCTTTAAATTAAAAATACTTGGATAGAACACTGATCCGTAAAATAATATAAATAAAGAGCACAATCGCGTTTATAAAAATGAGGTGTCGGTAACGGTGTCGCGAGTTCAATTGTTATTTCCCATCTCAAAAATGCCCAACGCGCCTTAAGAAGTTTTCACTTCAAAAACCATGTCAAATCTGAAAAGTGCACTTTTTTTTATTTTAAATAAAAAAGTTATTGCTATTTAAAGTTCATATTTTTATTACCAAAATTACCCAAAATCCATTAAAAATTTGCAAATTTTCAACAGGGGTTATGACTTGTAGACATCCGCTAAACGACAGCCCCCCGCGCCCCATGTAATAAATAACCCGGTAAAATTCCCCATTGAAAAAAAAGAGGCGTATTTTTTTTTCTTTTTTTCTGAAAATTCCCACATAACTCTCAGGAGCATATCAACACCCTCACGGACCGAACAGGTTTTTTTTTACATGTTGTATAATTGCCATCAACTAGACACAAATCCAGACTCTGATCTGCCATAGAGAAATTCCTGATGGAATCACCCAATTCCACTTTACTCGAACTGAGAGTCAAACCCATGCTATGCTCAACAGTCACGCCTGCGACCACTAGACCAACGAGGCAGTACGGTACGGTTTTTAAGATAAAATATGTATAATATGTATCTTTATTTCCAGTTTTACATAATACGTTTTATTTTTGTAGGGATTTTTTTTTAGGCGCGTTGGTCATTTTTGAGATAGAAAAAACAATTAAACTCGTGACACTTACCGACACCAGCTTTGACCAATAAAAAGACATCAACGCGCGATAAATTTTATTTGGAATTAATGACATTTCAAACATTGAGACATGACATTAACGACATGATTGACATTCCCCTTTAGTTTTCACTTTAGTGCCACAATTTTTTTATTTTAACCCATAGTACACCAACATTTCGCCTGTTATGTTTAAAAGTCCTAAGTAAAAGGGGGCGAACCTAAGGCCATCAACCCGGCTCAAATCCAGATTCAAGGCAAGTTAGAAATTCTTGTGGAAGGAAAAACATCAAAACGCTTTTCCCGACCTGAGAATCAAACCCATGCTAAGCAGTCACGCTGGCGACCACTAAACTAGGGAGGCAGGCAAAATTTACAATACCAGAAAAAGTGTGCACAAAGTCCCAAATAGCTATCAAACATTTCACTGTTTTGATTAATTTGGCAATATTACTGTATGGAAATATGAAATATCGCTAACCAGTGAACTAAAATATTGATTATGAAATGCAATAATTAATATCATAACACCGAATATTTTGTTTAAAATATGAAAAAAAACTATTTAGAATCTTTCCAAATGCCTATTTTACACCTAAAACGGTCACAACATCAAATACAGTGTGATAATTGCAATTCATTATTAATAATTTAGGTCACTAGTTAGCGGTAATTCATATTTCCATACAGTAATATTGCCAAATTAATCAAAACAGGTAAATATTTGACAGCTATTTGCGACGTTGCCAACTTTTAAAATGAAATATCTTCAAAGTTTTTTAATAACTCCGAGATTACTGTGGAACTGATTAATTACTATGCATTAATATTTTTACGATTGCACTAAAGAAGAATTAACCTGTGTAATGATCATTACAAAAGTATACAAATTGAACATCAAACAACAAACTATATTCAAGTACGCCATTTTTATTTTTAAACTACGTTTTGTGTATGATTAGTTTTTGTAATGTATCTTTAAATATACTTCATTTTGTGATTAAAATTATGCATAAAAACTTAGGAAATAGATTAATTCATACATTTATGTGATCTTTAATTGGCAAAAACTAACAAACAAATAACAATATTGTAAATGCGAAAGTGAGTTTCTTTGTTCACGCTAAAACGGCTGAATTGATTTGGATGAAATTTGGCACACAGGTAGACCATGCCTGGACATAGGATACTTTTTATCCCGATATTCCCACGGGATCGAAACTTATGCGGGTGAAACCGCGGGGCGCGGCTAGTAATATTACAACGATAGGAGATCTTACAATAATAATATATGGATAAGGAGAGGAGGTGGTTAAGGAGTATGTAAGGATCGTAGCAGGTGGCATTTTGTAGTTTCTGCCTACCGCTATGGGAAGAAGGCGTTAGTTTATTTGTATGTATTTAACAATATCGATTCTTCTCTACAATATGTTAATAAAACCCTTTCCGATCCGAAAGGAGCACATACTGCAATAACATTACCAAAAAGTTTTTTTTTAAATTATTATTGGAAATAAAAAAGTTATTTCTATTTAAAATTAACATTTTTAATCCCAAAATTACGCCAAACCCATAAAGAAAATTCAAGAGGGGTCATAAGTTATGAGTTTTACACACCCGCTAAACGACGGCGCCCGCGCCCCATGTAATTAACCCGGTAAAATTACCCATTGAAAAAAATGTGTTACACGAGTACATGTAGTTATATACGAACCGGGCGAGTTCGAACTGGGGATGAGTATGGATCTTTATTTTGTGCTATAGAATTTTCGCTATCCTTTTTAAAACCAACGCAGAAAATAAGACTACAAGTTCATGTAAAACCGGCCAAGTGCATGTCGGACCACGCACAATGAAGGGTTCCGTAGTTGGGATGAATTTATCCCAAAAACAAACTTAACTTTGTAGTTGATAAACATGTTCTCCCATACGGAATGTATGGGAAAACATGTTTTTGCAACTGCAAAGTTAAGTTGGTCGATTATTACTCGATAACTAGTAAAGTCTACTTAGCTGCGATAGTTTTCCTTTTAATTTCGTTATATAAACTGCTGCTGTGATTTTTTTCACACATCCAAAACCAACCATTTAGCTGGCAGGGGGGGGGGACACTTGACTCTAACAAAAATTAGCACTTTAAAGCTTAATATTTTGCAAACGGATCCCTGAATCCAAAAATGGTTTTCACAAACTCATAATGTTTTTGTAAGACCTTTCCAATGATACCCCACACTATGGGATAAAAAAATAAAACATCACCACTTAATGTGTATGGGAGGTACCCTAAAAAAAAATATTTTTCATAATTTTGTTTTACCACTTTGTCGGCGTAATTAATATGTATATCTATGTCAAATTACAGCTTTCTAGTACTAAGGGTCTCGGAGCTAGACCGCGGACAGACAGACAGACGGACATGACGAAACTATAAGGGTTCCTTGTTTACTACGGAACCCTAAAAATGGCTGACTTAATCAGGCTATCATCTCAAAAAACAACATTACTGTCCTTCTGAAGCAGTCGGGCAATAAAAGACAGGGGTCAAAATGAAAAGAAAATTAATGAATTGATTAATGAATATTGTAAAACATTTTAAAAGAGTAACAGAGGAGTTTCTTACCCATTCTGCTCCATACGAAACTAATTCGAAGGAACCACTAGTCAATTCTATTTTTCTGTAAATTTTGACATTGAAATTGCCTTTTATGTGCCTATTTGAAATAAATAATTTGACTTTTACTTTAAAAAGCAAATTTATTAATAAGAGATGGGACAAAACAACGTACATTAACTTTACTTCACCAAAAATACGTAATATCTAAAATAAATATCTCTTCACAAATTAAATTATTACAAAACGATAATTTCTTCCTGTCCATTAAATTGACATGTCAGAGTACAAAAACGTACGCAATCTGAACACTTATGTAGTTTACATTAATGGCGGTTGGCGGCTGTCGAAATAATTCCACATAGATTCACATAGGTCGCGGTAAGTTACATCCTATTGCGGCAATAGAACGTAAATGTGGATTAAATCGATTAGAAACGACTGGTTACCTGTGCCTACAGAATCGGTTGCTTAAAAAGATATTCCGATGTAAAAAGTCAATTACGAATGCTTTTCTCTAGGGCCAATCAGTGTTTCATCGAATTTAGCTCAGTAATTTTGTCGTAAAAATATAGCAAACAGACGAAAGCTTCTTAATATAACAAAAACCGGCCAAGTGCATGTCGGACCACGCACAATGTAGGGTTCCGTAGTTGGGATGAATTTATCCGAAGAACAAACTTAACTTTGTAGTTGAAAAAAAATAATTCATACAGAATGTATGAGGGGCTTGTGGCTAAGTAATAACAGCTGCACGGGTCGATCGATCAGGTTAAGCTACGCTTGCCGCGGTTGGTCCGTGGATGGGTGACCATCTTTACATACCAAGTCCCCTCCGTGCCTCGGAAAGCACGTTAAGCCGTTGGTCCCGGCTGTCATTTGTAGATCTTTGACAGTCGTTACGGGTAGTTAGAAGCCCAAAAAGTCTGACAACCAGTCTTACCAAGGGGTACCGTGTTACCTAGTCTCTAGGTTGTGGAGGTCAGATAGGCAGTCGCTCCATGTAAAATACTGGTATTCAGCTGCATCCGGTTAGACTGGAAGCCGACCCCAACATAGTTGGGAAAAAGGCTAGGCAGATGATGATGAGAGAATATGTTTTTACAACCGCAAATCTAAGTTGGTCAACTATTACTCGTTAACTTGTAAAGCCTACTCAGCTGTGATAGTTTTCCTTTTAAATTCGTTTTATAAGCTATTGTCATGAATTTTTTCACATGTCTAAAATCAACCATTTAGCTGGCAGGGGGGGGACACTTGACTCTAACAAAAATTTTCACTTTAAAGCTTAATATTTCGCAAACGGATCTCTAAATTCAAAAATGGTTTTAGCATACTCACAATATTTTTGAAAGACCTCTCCAACGATATCCCACACCAAGGGATAGAAAAATAAAAAAATAAACATTTCCACTTTACGTGTAGGGGAGGTACCCTAAAAAAAATATTTTTCTTGATTTTATTTTACCACTTTGTCGACGTAATTAATATGTATATCCATACCAAATTACAGCTTTCTATTACTAAGCGTCTCTGAGCTAAGCCGCGGACAGACAGACAGACAGACAGACAGACAGACGGACGTGACGAAACTATAAGGGTTCCTTGTTTACTACGGAACCCTAAAAATCACAATAATCACAACTGTATCGGATATCAAAATCAAGAAATATTTATCCAAAGACTAAGAATTAAAACTTTTTACAAAAACCGGCCAAGAGCAAGTAGGGCTCGCACACGAAGGGTTGCGTACCATATTAAGAGCGTTTATTCTGAAAGTGGGCAACGTCGCAAATAGATGTCAAATATTTCGCTGTTTTGATTAATTTGCCAATATTACTGTATGGAAATATGAAATGTGGCTAACTATACACCGTTTGAAATAAGATTAGACATTTAAACAAACCTTTTTTACAGTCCGTTCAATCGATTTTGACTTCTATACCGTAGGCATAAGGATGGCATTAAAAGCAAAAAAAGTGGTTACAAACCAACTGTTTACTGCAGCTGTCATTTGTCATGCCGCCATCGCAATAGAAGTCAAAATCGGTTGAACGGACTGTAAAAAAGGTTTAGTTAAATGTCTAATCTTATTTCAAACGGAGTATAGTTCCCTAGAATATTAATAATGATTTGCAATTATAACACTGAATTTGAAGTTGTAACAATTTTGGTTGTAAAAAAGGTATTTGGAAAGTTTCCATATACTTTTTTTACATCTAAAACTAAATATTCGGTATTACGATATTAATTATTGCATTTCATAATAAATATTTTAGTTCACTAGTTAGCGACATTTCTTAATTTGATACAGTAATATTGCTAAATTAATAAAAATAGGTAAATATTTGACAGCTATTTACGACGTTGCCAAATTTTAGGATAAACCCTCTTAAGATCGTGCAAAAAACGTCGAAAAAACACGATTATTGTCAGTTGAGATAGTCATTCTTTGACAGTTGTGATATTTTACACTCATTCAGAGATATTCTGATATTTTTCATCTTGCGGTACGGCGCCACGCGGCAGTATGTACAGGAAACCTAAGGTGAAAATTAACAATCAATTTTGGTCTATCTGTACCTACCTAATTCGTTGATGAATTGCATTATTTTTAAACGACTTCAAAAAAAGGAGGAGTTTCTCAATTCGCTGGTGCTTCCCGTGTGGTCCCATTTCAATTTGGTCCAGTTCTGACAATGGCGTCCATGAGAAAACCATATAAGTCTTAAATTTGCAATAAGTATGAGCGTGACAAATGGACGAATAACTCAATATCACGCCAACCAATTTCGATGATTTTTATTAGATTTAAGGATGTACTTTAAGGGTACTGACCCACTAAAAAGCGAGAAATAAAGACTTTTTGACAAAAAAAACAACCGACTTCTAAAAAAACACTACAAAGTGAAACATAACTTATATTTCGGAAGTCGGTGGCAAATAACGAATATACAAAACCAAAGACACCGACTTCCGAAATATAAGTTATTTTTCACTTTGTAGTGTTTTTTTAGAAGTCGGTTGTTTTTTTGTCAAAAAGTTTTTTAAGATTCC
This sequence comes from Agrochola lychnidis, assembly GCA_963680765.1. Taxonomy (NCBI): domain Eukaryota; kingdom Metazoa; phylum Arthropoda; class Insecta; order Lepidoptera; family Noctuidae; genus Agrochola; species Agrochola lychnidis. The sequence continues at coordinate 18,382,435 of OY796872.1, forward strand.
TTTCTATTAATCCTCATCTAATCTCTAACATTTCATTCATATGAAGTAATTTAAAATATAAAATAAATAGTATCCTCCGGCATAACTACGTCAAACAAATAATCTTAAAACAATGAAAATGGAAAGTTCAATACTGAAGGTTAAAAGTATTAAAACAATTTAGGTAACAAAGATGTAAAACCGCTTAACTGCAAGAAGGGACTTCGACACAAGGTTTAAGTTTAAGCCAAGGTCCGGATGTGTCAAGTGCCTTCCATATTTGCTTTAGAGCCATGTTTGTCAATAGATTCTAGTAGTTATGTTCGGACTAAGACAGGTGACTTGTAACCAATCTTTTACAAATGAGTTTGACTTCTAACTTAGGTATTGGAAAGAAGTACCTACCTATAGGTCAGGTTATGTTTAGTTTTAGGTCAGCTCGGGTTTTATCTACAGCTAATCATGAGTTACAAGATAAAATGTACGTCTTTTTCGGGTAACCACTGAAAATCAGCGCTGTGCTGTGGGTCCCCATAGCACAGCATCATACTGAGAGGAAGCCTTTTTGTCACAATCGTGACGTGCAGCTGCCGACTATTTCTGCTTTTTTTTTTAATGGCCTCTCGCAGTTGTGACCACTAAGATCTTGGCTGTTTAACCGGACTTTCCTGTGGGTGCCTTAAGCTTCTACACTTAGAGCCTCCAGCCAGGAGCATATAAACAATTCTAAATTAAAATTAAGCGAGTGCTCGCTAAGGGCACCCCCTGTGGGGTACGAACCTCGGCTTAGGGCATCGCTGGGAGGACAGCAAGAAGGGACAGCCTGGATCAAACTTAGATTTTCATTATGATTATTATGCGGGGTATTTAAAGCTACGTGCTCAGCTGCAACAACTGCTGGCACCTCGTTTTCGAGCAAGGGTCGGGGGTATGATTTCTATTTCGGTTTTGTGCTCGTGATTATATTTAAATCTATTGTGTTTTATTTTATTGTCCTACTCGAGTAATTATCTTTTTTATGCACGTGTTTCTGTGACAAATAAAATTCTTTTCTTTCTTTCTTTCTTTGTGTAATAACAGCAGCCTAATTACGTAACACTCACCACACCTTCTATTTTGAAATTCAACAATATTAACATAACATCACGCCTGTATTCCCCGAAGGGTTAGGCAGAGGTGTACCTATAGTACACCCATATTTCGCCAGTTATGTTTAAGTCCCATGTAATAGGGGGCGAGCCTATTGCCATCAACCGGGCACAAATCCAGACTCCGAGCTGCTACTGAGAAATTCCAGATGGAATAACTAAATAAAACTTTTCCCGACACGGGAATCGAACCCAGGACCACATGCTCAGCAGTAGATCAACAAGGTAGTTCAACAACATTCATTGTGTTATTTACGTTATCAAGTAGACGAATTTTTCAAACTTATGGAGCAATGTATTATAAATACCTTTCAAAATTAAGGCGGTTGTGATCAAGAGTGAGATACGCAGTTTGGGTGTCCATTTAATTTGGCACCGTTATAGAGAACTTTTTTTTTTTTGTTAATATTTAAATTTCAATGAAATGGAACAACAATAAGGACAAAATTAATTCGGGTCAAATAATCGTAAGTCCATAAAAACCAAAGGACAACGCCCAATTTGTATCTGTGTTATTATTATTTTTAAATATTTTAAGTTCACTATGCAAACGTAAACACATAATCTATACCTAACCAAGTCCTATTTGGTATTGAGCCCTTATGATTATACCACTTAAACCTCGTTATAAGCGTGCAGTTCTATTACAGATAAAATAATATCGCCGCCCGCGCAGAATAAACGCGTAAGTGCTATTAAAGCGGTTTTGATGTTAATCCATATTCGTTATGTCAAAATACATCACCTCAATTTTTTCCAGATTTTTACATCAATTATTTACGAAGTTACATACACACGATATACCGTAACATAATTTTATAATTCCGACCTTGATGATATAAAAACTTAACTACCTATTACATTATCAGAATTTTTTCGACTGCACCAGAATATACGCGTAATAGCCCATTAACGGTATCACTGTACTGCGAAAAACGCAAGTAATATTACATTGCAAACCAAAAAAAAAACAATAGTTGATAAGAAAAAATAACTCAAAGTAACATTAACGTTAAAGAAAACTAAAACGTTTCTGTAAAATGTTTTTTTATCAATGACTCAAAAACAGTACCTGTTTAATACTTAACATTAATTAGATTATCTACAAAAAAAAATCTTTTAAACGACGTAAAAAACAAACTTCTATTTGGTGTAGTCATAAAGTTATGGATCAATTTAGTTTTTTTATTTTTCCTGTAAAATTTACTTTTTACACTTGCGCGTTTATTCTGCGGGGGCGGCAATATAATAAAGCGCAGTTCTCCTAACAAATGTGCCTATTTTTTATTAATGGTTGCAGTTAATGCTCTTCAATGCACAAGTCTATCCAACGAGTAATGAACTCAATCAGCTAGTCAATACTATAAGCTACTAGTAATGAATAGGAATTTGTAGGGTTGGCAAATGTGAGAAAATTTAATGAGACTGGAAAATAATAATTTCAAACCGGAATCAAATCAAAAGTCATTTATTCTAACTAGGCTGACAATCAGCAACTTTTGAACGTCAAAATGACATAAGACAATCCCCCAAAACGCCCGCCCTTCACCATTTCCTAGTGCTTTAGCTGGGAAGAAGTGACGCAACAATATCTCCAGTAATAAAAAACAATTTAGACGCAATTATTGTGATATGAACCTTAACAAACACAGCTTGAGAATGTTCAATGATTTATTTATTGAATACTAACTTCTGTCTACGACTTCGTTCGCGTGGAAATCGATAAAATAATAGCCCGTGTTACTCGCTGATAATGTAGCTTTCTAAATGTGAAAGACTTTTTTATATTGATTAAGTGGTTTTTGATTATATCCATTAGAAACAAACTTACAAAAATCTAATCTTTTTCTTTATAATATTAGTTTAGTTTGATTGATTGGCTTTATTTTGCACCTAACTAATATTAGTTTCCACTGTTGTTTTATAAATATAATTATTTTGTAAGTTAACAGCTTTTACTCTTCGCTGCCTGAATATTAAAAAAAGAAAAACATGTTTTGAAACGTCAGGAATTTCTAATCGTTTTAATGTTATACCGAAATAACATAACACATAACATTACGCCTGTAATTCCCGAAGGGTTAGGAAGAGGGTTAAGGTGAGGGTTACCGAAATTTTGATCTGAAATAGCTGGACAATTTATGAAAGTATAGAAACCAGCAATAAAACAATCCGAGTAAATTATACCGGAAAAATGATGAAATGATGAGCTATAATAATTATCAACAAAGATTTTCCTCGTGACAGCCCTAACTAAAAACAAATTATATTATTTAGTATGAAGCCCGTCGGCTTCACTCACAGTCCCTATTAACTTCGTGAGTCCTCAATTTAAGAGAAACATAGCTTTTTGATTGGTAATGAGAAAATTACTAAATGTTTACACACGGTGTATAAGCATCTTGCAGTAGATGTATTTATTTGGCCGGGTTCCTTTATATTACCATCTGTTATTCGTTAATAAGCGGCGACTAGAATCAATTTTATTATTTTGTAATTTTTGACGTTCAAAAGTGCCATACATGTGCCTATTTGAAATAAATGATTTGACTTTTTTGACTTTTGACTTTTGAATACAACGCCTCGTTCAAGTGCCGGACAAAACGAAACATTTTGTCGAATATTATTATTATATTCGTTTAGATTGCATGTTGCATCTGCATATTTGAGGACGAGTGTGCGGTGCCTAAGCTTGATAAAATAATACCCATTTGGCGGAATTAACATTACAATTTGTGAATGCTATATTTTGGCAGTATTTTTATTTATAGTAACAGTTAATGTAGAATTACTGCAAACTGAGATACAAGGCGGTAATCGAATCTACATAAAATAATGACTTATATAATCTTAAACACAAGTAAATAATGCTTGTAAGTTAGTACGTATTGTATATAACAGACAATCTCAATAATCATCCGATTACGAAATACTTTCACTGATTTTCGTAATCTACACTATTATCAAGTGACATATGTAGGATACGCAGTATCCGTAAAGGTTTATTTATTTATTTGTTAACATAGGTATAAAGAAATACAGATCTTATGTTTGGTGAACAGAGCGCTATGTTATGCCAGAAGGCGTACAAATATGGTGTGCAAAACTAACTGAGGATACAAATTAAAATTTCTATTTAAAAATATTTGAAAAAACATGCATAATTATGGTATTAAAACTAGAAAATAAATTGAAACAATTACATATTATCCAATACTCCAATTATGTCAGACTTAAATGAGGAATTATTAAAATGTCAAAAAAAAAGAGAGAAAAAGAAATCTATGTAGGTATGTATGTCAAAATAATTAAAACGTCAAAATTAATAATTGTAATTCTAAATTAATTCATCATTTAAATATTCGTCAATGGTATAATAACATTTATCAATTAAGAACAATTTCATTTTGTTCTTAAATTGTGTGAAATTTAATTCTTTAATGGCGTCTGGAATTTTATTATAAACCATTTTTTTATTAACACCACAGTTAGTGGCAAATACACAATACCACACACGATTTCGTATAGAACATAACTAAAACAACCGAATTATCTATAACACATCGTACCCGACCTCTTCATTGGAACACAGACAATGGCGTCGCGTGTGACTATTACTCAACGAAGGTAAACAGAAGTAGGAAACGCAAAGATTAGCCATTCGACGCGGCAGTGACAAACGGACGGCAAGACCTTTTACATGCAATCGTGTGGTTATAGTTAATTATGATGAGCTTGCTCAAAATAGGAGGATGGACACATCACATCTGACAATTTGGAGGTTTGATTCTCGCTCTTAACAAAAATTTAAATGGCCGATAGAGTTGTACCTATAGGGTTGAGTGACCCTAGTGCGATTTTTTTTTTAAATACATGCAAGCCACAGGAAAAATCCTAAGTGTACTGGTTATAGGCAGCTGAGTTTTAGAGATGCTTTCACTTTTATGAATTGGTCTTGAAAAAGTCGAATGAGAAAACGATCTAGCAGGCATTTTAAATTATGAAGAAAAACAAAAAATCTTTGTCTTCGAATCATATATTGTTAAAGACGTAAAATTTTGAATACCGCCGGCTGAAAGACTAGAAGTAGGTACTAAAGCACCACTAATGATTGCAGAATCGACACCCAAGCCTCTGAGTGAAAATAAGGACCGTTATCCAAAATACTTGTCGTGGTAATTCGCCCCCATTCGATAACCCCTGTCAACAAAGGGAAAGCATTATCATAAGGATTGAAAGCAGCTTCCTATTGCGGGATCCGTGTATTGATTCACACGCAAAACAATATAACATAACATAAGATCACGTTTGCATTCAAAAAGTTGGGCGGAAGGGTTTCAGACATCTACATTTTAGTTAAGTGCCATGTAATAGGGTGCGAGCCTATTGCCATCAACCGGGCACAAATCTAGACTACGGGCAAAACAATACATGCCTATCGAATCTGAACGATTTTGAATATGTTGTGACCTAATTAAGTCAAAATTCACAAACGCACAATTTGTAGGTCAAACTTGAGACCACCAACCTTCACAATCCTATCAAATCAAGTTAATATTCGCACAACCATCAGATAAACTTACAGTTAAGTTATAGTTAAGTTAACTATACTTATGCGGTTACCGTCAACCGGTAACCTTCAGGTAACCGTTCAGTTCACGACTTTGACATATCAACCGACGACTAAGTCAGTGAGATTGGTAATTTTCTAAGTTATTTCTATGTTAAGTTGAGGTTTATCGTGGGACTTAAGTTAAGTATGTATGGCTTAAGGTTGTTGCTCTCATGCAGCCTGCGAAATTGATTTTTATAGAGAAAATTACTGTAGGGGAACAGTGAACGAAAGTGAATGGATGGATTGTGTGAGGAATGATATGAAAGAGAAGGGAGTGAATGATAGTGTGACGGTTGACAGGGGAGAGTGGAATAAGAAAACGTAGTGCGTCTCCAAGTGACATAGGACAAGGACAGAAAGCTATTGATGGGCGTTTCAAAGAGACCACATCAGGAAAGGACATGTCCTAAAATGGTTTTTTATTATTCAATAATTCTAACCAGAATAAGTTAAATATATTTGGATAGACATCCCAAAAACTAGTACTTCTAACTATATCATACATTTTTAAAGACCTCCAATTTTGAGAAAATCGTTTTTATTTTAGTAAGAATTTACTCCTGAAACGAACAAACCTTTCTAATTATCTAGGATAATATAGTGAACACACCCCATAAAATAGTAAACTTGTCAAAATTGACACATGTTACTGTCATCACTGTCAATTGATTGACAGTAATGGCTGTACCATGTGTCAATTTATATCATATTTATCATAGTTGCCATCAACAAATAAAATATTAGTACTTTAAATAGTTTATAATTTTTCTCTTAAATGGGTCTAAAAATATTATTTCAGTGATTCCTAGTTATATATTTTGTCGTTTTTATGTAGATGTAGTTTGATGCTGGTTAGATTTTTCTCGGAATAAAAAACCAACGTCCCTACAGAAAGCGGACATCTCCTTTGCATAGCAACCATATATGTTGACGCAGTGAACAACAAGGACGCTACAGGTGGCCGATGATGTTTATATTAGAATTCACACTTATGTTTTTTTTATAAACTGAAGCTGTGTCTCTACATAACGTTGAATGTTACACAAAATGCAATTCGCGACAGTAATGCTTAAATATCATATTTACTGATTCATAATCATTAAAATCACCAATAGATCTATAAATCATATTTAATGGAAAATTATGATGAATATTTCAAGAAATTATAACGATTTCAATCAAATATTACTTAGATTTTGATGATATTACCTTTGGCAGAGATCTATGTACGTTACTTAGTACGTAACTACATTTGGAAGCGCTATTCCTGTCACTGTCAAACAACAAGTGCAAGATAGAGACGGGAACATTTCTAAGACAAAGTACAAGCTAAGTAAGATTTATAAATCTCGGTCTTAGAGCAATCAACCTTAAGTTTTTGCAGTGAACACTTAACCTGTTAAGATGTTATTTACTGTTAATGCAGTAATTAAAGTCGGGTACGTCATAAAATACGTCTTAAAAGTATTTAAAATATAGTAACGGCGAGCAATGCAAGTTACATTAGGATTTGCGAAACACAAGCACTTAAATTCCCACTGATCTCACTGATTTGTGACAAGATTATTTTGAAATTTAATTAGAAGTTTCAACGTTAGAATACTCTCGACTTTGTTGCCGACTTTATCGTTATATCTAGTGGCAGTTGTGAATACAAAAGCTGATATTATGCACGTATATATACCAGTTGAAAGAACAGCGTAGGGTTTTATCCATATGATTCCGGCACAACCCTTTACACCAGTCAAAGGGATTCTGTTCTGGATTTCAGAACTACACGAAGCAAATAACAGAATATGAAGAAAACACTAACGTTATAAATAATACATTGAGCTCAGTGCCCTAATGCCCTAATTCAGTGTTTGGCAAAGCGCGGCTATTTGGCTTATAGAGTACGGGTCCAATCATTTACTTTATGTGTCTTTGATAGTTTTCAAAGGTTAACTTGTTAATAAATAAGATGCCTTCAACATATTATTATCAGCCTATATGATGATGATGATGATGAAGGCATCCTACTTCTTAGCAAGTTAATTTTAGGAAGCGTTGAGGAGTGAAAAAGGATGGGAGAAACAAGAAAATTGTATTGAAATAGTTTGGACACACAGAAAGGATTGGCTCTCATAAGAAATCTTAGTCGTTATAGTATTGATATTTAGCTCTATTGACTAATGAGTTTCCCGACCACTGCCCTAATGCCCTAATGCCCTAATGCTCTACTGCCCTATTGCTTGTACGTTGGAGGAATTTATGGGCGCTACTGACATTTAAAAATACTTGTAGGACAAGCCAACTTCTGGATTGACATCATTTATATTGCCATCGACACGATAAAAAGATGACCTTAATTTCCAAATCACCAATTTAATAAGCTATCAGGTGAAGGATCACAGTTATCGGACGGTGAGCAATGGGTAGCTCGCCGTCCGATAAGGACCAAGCCCGGGTCGACGGTGCGTTGTGTTCCACGCGCGCCTCAAAGAGATGTCAGCAGAATTGACGGGGTCCGCTAGGGCCAATGCCTGCCGGGGGTTCGAAGAAAACCGATCGGGAAATCGTGGCCCCCGGCAACAGGGCAACCGAAGGAACACGGGTGGGTTTTAGTCAGTAAGAGTCTGACACGCCCTCCCGTTCCACCCAGAGCGGGAGAAGTTATTTGATAACTTCCCACCCAAAAAAAAAAAAAAATTATTATATAACATACCTCACAGAAAATGCTACTCACCCTCTTGATACCCATAATATATACTTCTACATTGTCATATTTTGTTAGTAAGTGTGTTTGAAGAAGGTAATCTCCTAGCTACTGATACGTGTAATAAATCATCATCATCATCATTATTTTAGCGGAGAGACGTCCACTGGAGGACAATGGATATGGACTGTAATAATACTGTTTGAAATTTATTTATTTATTTCCTTTGGAAGATTTACAGCTAAACAAAACAGACTAATAGCTTGAAAATATGACTGACAGCCAATTACAAGTCTTCACATATAATTAACAGAATAATAATAAAAGAAATCTGTGAACAACACAGTACTGCCAACGAAAACAATAAACCGCCAAAGCTATATAAAACTATACATAAGAATACTAATACAATACTACAATAAATGTGGTAAAATTAGGCTACTGACGCTAACACAATCTGAGCAATATCACGCATCAGGTGAAAAAGTTAAGGCTCTCAAGCTCTTTCTGGCCACAGATACACCTGTTGTAAACGGATCGAAGTCATGCTGTACACATACCCTATTAAAGTGAAAGATTTATTATTATAAATTATTTGTTCGAAAAACCGGAAGGCGTACTCTGTCGGTGCGGCAACACGTTCGGGTTTGCTCGACATAAAGACGGTGATAATCGCGTATTCGCGCGGTAATCGCGTATCCGCGCGACGATTGCTTATATATAAAATTCTCGTGTCACAATGTTAGTTACCTTACTCCTCCGAAACGGCTTTACTGATTTTTACCAAATTTTATATGCATATTCAGTAGGTCTGAGAATCGGCTACTATCTATTTTTCATACCCCTAAGTGATAAGGGTTGTCCACCCTAAACAAATAATTGGCAAAACAACGTTTGCCGGGGTCAGCTAGTATAATATATATTAGGACACGGCCTAACAAGCTAGAAATACATTAAAATTCAATCTACTTTGATTAGGCTCGTAAAACACTCTGCATTAATAATAATAATTGAACATCAATTATTAATTGAATACTGTTGTAACATGTTTATAGTTCATCCTTATTAATTCAAATGGTAATTGAATTTACTCTGTAAATTGCGATTTTATTGTAATCACTAAGTGGGTGTATGACAGTATCGGTTTGACGTGGTTTTGCTTGTCATTTTGTTTGTGATGGACAGACAGATGGCTCTTAATTCCTCCTTGGGAAAAACGGAGACCTAAGTTTGGCCTTTACAATAAAACCGACTTATCCGGCGGCATAATAAGGTGGATCCGCAGTTGTAGCTCGCGAAATTAAAAATTCTTACATTTTTCGCAATTTGCAGGTCAGTGTTAGATATCTAATAATGACTCCATAGAGCGTCTAGTGGTGCAGGGCAGAGTGGAAGGTAATTGGCCACGCGGACCGATCAAATAAAATCCGCGGTTGGAGGCCCTGTTAATGAATGCGCCAGACTGTCATGTAACAGAACCAGATGGAGGGAGATCGTGAGGCGGGCAACGACTACACCTGCGATTGGACATAGTTTATTGTGACCACGACCGCTCTGTCAAGAGCGATACGAACAAGAAGAAGAAGAGTCAGATATCTTGATCAAAATATTATGATTCGCTACCATAACAAATATGTGTTTGCAGAATTATAATTATTAAAATCATCTCTTTAAGTTAAATTTGTGCCATTAAATGACTTTTTCATGAAATCATGACATTTGACCATCACCACCAGAGAGTTTTTGGTACCACTGCGGATCCTCCTTAAGCACAAAAAATGGCACTACGGGAGTGCGGACAAAAGTGAAAACTTAAAAAAAATCGGCACCGCGGTAATCAACACGTTGATGTCTTTAACTCCACGCACCGCGGTAATCAACGCATTGATGTCTTTTTAATGGTCAAAAGCTGGTGTCGTAACAGTGTCGCGAAATCAATGGTTTAGTCCCATCTCAAAAATGCCCAACGCGTCTAAAGAAGTTTTCAATTCAATTATCGCGTGTGGGCGAGTGCACCTGCTGGGCCTAAGATTGTCCCCAGGGTCAATCAAGGTTTTCCATTACGAAACTGATTTCTCAGAAGCAGTCCGAAATCTAGATTTGTTTGTGGCAATAGGCTCGCCCTCAATCAATCTGCAGAGCCTTTTCTCAACTATCTTAGGGTCGGCTTCTAGTCTAACCGGATGCAGCTGAATACCAGTATTTTACATGGAGCGACTGCCTATCTGACCTCCACAGCCCAGTAAATGAGTAATACCGTACCCTTTGGTAAGACTGGCTGTCAGATTTTCGGGCTTCTGACGACCCGTAACGACTGTCAAAGATCCACGAATGACAGCCGGGATCAACGGCTTAACGTGCTTTCCGATGCACGAAGGATTCTCAGTATGTAAAGATGGTCACCCATCCACGAACCAACCCCGGCAAGCGTAGCTTAACCTGATGAAAGGTCCCGTGCACCTGTTATTACTTAGCCACGAGCTTCTCTTATAGACTCACCGTAATTAACCTTAAAATAAAGATTTAAAAAAAAATGTGTGGCACTCGGGGACTGCCACGGTAAAGCTATTGCATAGCATTTGTAACCTCCATACTTCCTATTTGTCAACGCTACACTTGGGATGATGACGTGATGACATAAAACAAAAACAACCGTCATTACATGGTAGGCGGAGTGGGGGGTGTTAGGTTTTATTTTCGTTACGGGTTTATTTTCCTTACGGAATTTCTTGATTCGGTCGCCGCGCTCAAAGCCCGCGATAAAAGCTATGCAACAGCTTAAAAAAAAAAAAAATTTTGGAGCGCTAAGCTAACCTCTTCGGAAAGTACAGACTTCTTAATTTAGTTTTAAAGAAACAATCTTCAAAGGAAGTTTAGAACATAAGGTACACCCTGAACAATTCACAATAAAAGATTTCCGAAGTCATAAATCACAAACCTTGTATCGAACGGAAACATTATAACACAACATAGATCAGTTAGATGATGGCCGGCCTCGGATCATAGTGATAAATTTTTACAGCCCGGTCTGACATTTGAGATTTGATGGATATCCTTTGTAAAGTGATCAAATTAGATTTCGAAATGTTTTGCATGTTGTTGTGAAGGTTCTGTGAGTGAAATTGAAACGCAAAAGCTGCGATTTGCACCGCTTGTTAATCTAAATTAGCTTCACACGAGTGGTGAATATAGTGAGACTTAAAAATTTACGTAGTGGTCATCCTCGACAGTCAATTTCGCTGTCACCTTACTGACTAGATAATGTTTCTGCTACGGCATTAAATATTTTCTTATATAATTTATCAGTATGAGAGAAGAGTGTCTCAGGGCGATACACTGAGTCCCTCAATGGTCATAGTCTTTTGCCGCACGAATCTTCAATTGCAGAACCACTGTCAGAAATACATAAGTAAATTATGTGTAAATAGGAAAATGTCAAAGATTTTTCGCGAGCTTTTTAGTGATATCAGGTAAAATACACGTACGTTTTTTTGTCGATAAAATTATAAAGGTTAAAATAAAGTGCAATTTTATCCCACACAAAATAATGGTGTCAAAAAATATGAAAATTATAGTTAACCTAAAAATAAATGCACTTCAAAAACATCATAAAGTAATTTACGATTACAAAACTTCAGAAAAAACACGACTATTTTTACCGAAAACCATTAGCATAATGTTCTATTCTAACTATCCGTTGAGGTCAAGGTGACGCGTGATGCATGAAGAACTCTCGACTAACACGTTACAATTCGTTAAGAGTTTGCGGTAACTTTGATGGACGGATGTAAGTTAATCGATCGATATTTCTTTCCGAAGGTTACGAAGTGGATACAAATTAGATATTACTAAGTTGTTAATGATTAGTCCTCTAGGTAGGGTTGCCATCACCTAAATTACGGGCCCCGGACAAAAACTTCACATACCCCGGACATTTGGGTGAAATTAAGATTTTTCACCGGACGCCTTCGGATTTTTTTTATAATAAATTAAACCATCGTTAAGTCATAGTATTTTTTTTATTAATAGTAAACCAACTTAAGCCTCAACAATACAAATAAAGGAATTAATTTACCAATCAATTGTACTTACACTATTCTCTGAGGTATTATGGTAACAAAAGTGTTTAGGAACGCTCGTCTTTTTGGCATAAAAAATGGGTCATTGGGCTCGCGGCGAATTTTTTGCAAATAATTCAATTAATCGGATTACCCCTGACACAGTGTCCGGGACACTATTTAAAAATGCCGCCCGGACGCTCCCCGGACGCCCTCCAAACTAGGACAAATCCGGGGAAACCTGGACGGATGGCAACCCTACCTCTAGTTCCTCTAAGACCGCACGAATTGATCGAAGGTTAAGCTATGCTTGCCGCGGTCGGTTCATGGATGGGTTACCATTATATATCCAGACCCCTCCATGCTTTGAAAATCACTTTAAAGTCGTGGTCCCGGTTGTCATTCGTAGATCTTTGACAGTCGTTACGGGTAGTCAGAACACCCCCAGTATGACAAACAGTATTATCAAGTGATATCGTGTTACCCAATAACTCACCGGGTTGTGGAGGTCAGATAGGCACTCACTCCATGTTACATACTGGTATTCAGCTGCATCCGGTTAGTCTGGAAATCGACTCCAACATAGTTGGGAAAAGGCTAAGTAGACTGTATTTTTTAACCGACTTCCAAAAAGGAGGAGGTTATTATGTTCGTCGCGTGTTTTTTTTTTTTTTTTTAGTGTTTGTCCACCGATTTCTCCGTCAATTGTGGACCGCTTTTGAAAATTCTTTTTTTGTTTGAAAGGGTATGCTCTCGAGGTGGTCCCATATATAGCTAGCTTCAATAATACGTACTTTTTCCCACTTAGTATGTGGATGATATGATAAGTTCCTGTCACTGTTATTTACATAGCAAATAGTGGTTTTCGAATACCACAACTAAAAAGTGAAAAATAAAAACTTTTTACAAAAAAAAAAACAACCGATTTAAAAAAAAAAACACTACAAAGTGAAAAATAACTTTAATTTCGGAATTCGATGGCAAAAAACGAAAATACAAAACCCAAGACACCGACTTCCGAAATTAAAGTTTAACTTTATAGTGTTTCTTTTTTGAAGTCGGTTGTTTTTTTTATTAGTCCTCTAGGTGTCTAGTGATTTTCAGTCATTTTGATTCAATAAGTTTTGATTTCGATCAGACAGTTTTCAGGCTCACCCAGCAAAATAAGCGAGGTGGTATTTATAAATGTCTAAATGTCTACAGATGCAGAGAAAATACCTTTGATAGGGACTGATACCTAAATACTATTTTAAGCAACGGTTATAAGTTGTTGGTGTACTTTATTTATTAAATAAGTAGGTATCGGAAACTCAAAGACAAAAACAAAAAAACACAAAACAAAACTAAATGATCGACAAAATATTGTTTAGCGTCTGATTTATACTGTGACCTGTCCTAGAAATCTAAACATTGCAATACTTAACACTCACCTAAGTATAGGTATTGATTATATTATCTGTGGTATTGGTATATAGGTAATGCATTGTGATTAACTGAAAAATATCTCAATGCCATGCAAAATTTTTCAAAATATTGTGTGCAAAATAATATTAAGGTGAAGGAATTATACCCATTTCCATTCCTTTTTGTGCAATACTAGAAGTTAAAGTTATGTTTTGTTTTATTGTTCGTTGTTTTTAAATCCTTTTATATTAATGTCTTAATTTTTTTCACAGGTATACACAACATAATATCAAAAATGATTCCCTCAGTCAGAAGGGTAAGTTCCTAAATTATTATTTCTAATTTTATAAACAAGAATATTTTTTTTTTGACCAAGCCAATATTTCTTTCTATTTTTAGCACAAAAAAATAAGATAACTACACATTCTTTTTATTTCCCGTTTTTACTGCTTAGATAGGTAACATCACCAGCTTTATTAAAAATATTGCAATAAATTCGTATTCACAATAGACGCAGCCATCTTGAAAAAAAATCTTATCAATGACTTCCAAACAATATCTTTATTGAGTCCCAATCAATCATTAATTCGTTGAAACAATCACTATTTTTTAACTTACCTTTGAAATAGTCAAATTAATAAAGTTATTAAGCACGTAATGAGCAGAAGGCCAAATTAAGTAAAAAAAAAAATCACACGCAAATCCATTGTGTTGTCACAGCAAGAAAACAACCACCGATCATTTTAATACTAGACGTTGGTATAAACAATCGAATTTATTTAACAATATAGACACATAGACGTCATGTAAGGAAGTATTCAGAAAATAATATAATATCACGGCTGTATATCCCGAAACGGTAGGCAGAGATACAGCCATATTTCACCAGTTATGTTTGAGTCCAATGTAATAGAGGGCGCTCAAAACGGAGAAGGAAAACATCGAAAAAACCATGTTCTAAAACCAAAAATTCCAAGACATGTGACATCTACCAACCCGCACTGGGGCCGCGGGGTCCAATATATCGTTTATTTCCTTCGCTCTATTTTAACTTTTTGCCATTTGTGTGTTTTGCAATATGTATTCGAAGATCTAATCGATCGACTTGGAGTGTACTCTCACTTAAATCGATTTAACTTCAATAGTAACCAACGATTTGCCGCCAGCTTCCATAATTATAATGTAATCGTTTTCACATCGATATTTCGATACCTAGTTTTTTCAAACCGACAAGAGATCATTTCAAGTATTAAAAAACATGTCCGCATAATAAACCCATAAAAAGTTGTTTTTTGCGAGTTTATTTAATTGTGAAAGTGTACCGAACTACCGATTCAATTTATTATGTATATGTTTGTGTGTGTTTCATGTCTCTAAATTGCTGGTGTTATAATGATGTCTGTATTTGTGATTGATTGCTCAGTAATTATGTTTGGAAATAAGTTACTTTTATATGTGAGCTGTGTTTATGAAATGAGGCATTATACAGTGATCAAAGTCGACGGTGTATTATTAAGAATAGGATAAAGATGTATCTGTATAATGCAGTAATTGCCACATTTGGCGAATTACTTAGTGATTTTAATTCGAATATGTTGTCATTAGAGCTAAAGATTGACGCATACTTTTTCTCTAGCATAAAAGGCTAAAAATAAAGTGTTGTAGGTTGAGTTTAAGCCGTGGAATCAGGCATTTTAGACATTGCTAAAATCCATGACAGTGAAATGTATTTTTTTTTGCTAGCGTACGCTTTCCCACTCTTGGGCAAAGGCCTCCCTCCACTCCTTCCTGCTCCTTGCTACGTGGTCTGCCGCGAACCCGCCTCACTGTCTCAGGGCACCAGTTCTGTTCTATTTGGGCCCACAGTTTGTCCATGCATGCGGCAGACATGTCCTGCCCAATCCCACTTAAGTTGGGCAGCCTTTGTTATGTTATGATTTTTATTTTTATATTAACCAGTTTTATTAGACTTATCTAGCTAGATTAAATAAGATCGATTTTGTAATCATGCAATAATTTTTCACAACGAAAATGAGTTTTAATGATAACCATAGTTAACTATCTGGAAGCTTCTAAATGATCTCTCTAAATGGCAAAGATGTTGCTAATAACCGCAAAGGCAATACTTAGTCTAGTTAAAGCTCATTCAGGCAAAATAGGAATTTATCAATAAATGTTGACATAACCAAAACTGTAATCTACTTATGAGTTACACCCATCCAAATACAAAAATACTATTCGGAATACATTGCTAAATACTACACCAATTAAATGCAAGTTCTGTAATTCGACCAGAAGATGGCATACCGTTCGCTCGGCCCTTTTAGGAGTTTAAAAAAAAACTTGAATATAGATTCTAGTCTCTTCCTAAATGGCAGTCGATGTCCTCAAATATTCTTGCGTAGATGATTTATCTTATTAGGTTAGGTGTTTTACGATAGAACGGTAAACGGTTGTAGAAAAAGTGAATTTGTTGAGCAAGTGTTAAGATGAATGTCGTAATGGCCTTATTTGGGTATCAAGTGTGCATTTTAGATCAGTTTGTAGATTCCCAATTTACGTAGATAAGGTAAAGGCTTCTTCTCATAGAGATGATTTTTTTTTCTAGTTAGGGCATCTCGTAGTTGACCTCTGAGATCATGACTACTTAACCGGGCTTTCCTGTGGGTGCCTTAAGCTACTACACTTAAAACCTCTAGCCACGGGTTATTCAACTATGCTAATTAAAACTAGGTGAACGCTCGCTAAGGGCACCCCCTGTGGGGTACGAACCTCGGCTTAGGGCCTCAACCGGAGGGAGGACATCAAGGATGGGACGGGCTGGACATAGAGATGACACGAGCAGTTTTCATTTCTCACTATTAAGTTCAGGTATTCTAAGAGGTTTCTTAACTGGGTAGTGGAGGTCAGATAGGCAGTCGCTCCAAGTGAAATACTGGTATTCTGCTGCATCTGGTTAGACTGGAAGCCGACCCCAATATAGTTCGAAAAAGGCTAGGCAGATTGATTGATAAGTTCAGGTTTTCTTAAGATCACCACAGTTTAAATCTGTGACGTAATAAAACAACATGGCGCCACGAGAGCAGTAATCTCAAATGAAACTAAAAATACAAACTACGTCTGAATTACGCAAAACTACATTAAAGTAATTAAATTATTAGGTAAATAAATTTGAATAAGGAGCAATCTAAGTTGCGTAACCACAACATTCAATTAATAATGTTCTAATTTTCCAAGACCTTTTAAAAACATTTAATCAGTACGCTAAATCACACAAATTACTTTAAAAAGAACATTTCTAATAATCATACCTATAAATTGAATAACAAAGAAAATAATATTATTACATAGTATCTTCTTCAAAATCAATTTCAATAGAATTGACGTAAATTGGTTTTAAATTAATTGAAAAAGATTTAAATGACTTTTTGACGATTATTTGCAATGAAAATAAATTAATATCAATGTAAGATCTATTAGTATAATAAATACTGACCAGAATTTATGAAGACAGTCAATTTGTCTGTTTATTAATTAGATTATTTTCCAATTAGTCGATTGCAATATAGTCAAAACATTGTGAGGCAATCTTGGGCATATTATTTATTATACAGTATGAGTCTTTATACTCGTAATGTACATATTTCAAAATGAGGGAAATCTATGCTTAATTTTATCGACGGAAAAATATTTCAATTTTTTTAATTTTTTTATTTAACAAAGCGGTGTAACTTTTAAACTAAATAATCTATCGCGATGAAATAAACTCCATAATGATTGGAAGTAATTAGGCGTCCTCATAAAATGAAAGTTGCAGAAAAAAACTACCCTCAATTGAAAATAAACATGTTTTTTTTTCCAAAAATTCTGTTTTTTTTTTTCATATTTTTTACAATAATCGTAAAATTTCTCAACAAGACGCACCCAGTACGAAATTTTAAATTTTCTTTTTTTTTTCTTTTTATAAAATTAAGCATAGATTCCCTCATTTCGATATGTGCACATTACAGACTCACACTTTATTATAGGGATATCTTTTAATGATGACAGACGTTTTATTGGGCTTGGGTTCAAATTCTAGGCTGACCATCGTGATAATGGGATCTTTCTTGCCAGGAAGTTTCCAGCACTTAGTCTGAATTTGTTTATTATATAGGACTAATGACATAACTGTCTATGACCTTTATGTATATGCATCTTGTATGGCCGACATGTAAAAATAGTCGATCTCATAAGTTCTTTACGATTAACAACAAAAATCTGCCTAGCCTTTTCCCGACGGCACGGTTGGCGCAGTGGTTAAGCGATTGACTGCTGCGCTGCGTGTCGCGGGTTCGATTCCCGCACGAAACCAATATTTGTATGACCTATAAGTAGTTGTTACGGGTCTGTCTGTTTGTGTATGTGAGTTTAAATGTTTGTTTACGCACCCACAATACCGGAGAAATTCCTAGTGTGGGGCAACGTTTTATAAAAAAAAAACTATGTTGGGGTCGGCTTCCATTTTGCTGGATGCAGCTGATTACTAGTATTTTCCATGGAGCGACTGCCTATTTGACTTCCACAACCCAGTTACTGGGTAACACGATTACACTACTTTTAACAACAATTCCCAGTAGTAAATTGAAATGTCACAAAAGTTGAAACTATCTAGTTGTCACATAGACAAATTAATAGACCTTGTGACAAGCTCTATTTGTTGACAAGTTCTATTTTGTCTATGTGAATGCCTTTGATTACTATCAACCAGGCGCAGTGGTGGCCCAGTGGTAACGGCCGCGACTTACGAGTTGTAGATCGTAGGTTTGAACCCAGAGAGGCGCTTTACTTTGTGTAAATTATTTCATCACCACTGCTCTCAAAACGGTGAAGGAAAACATCGTGAGGAAACCGGCATGTCCTAGAACCGAAAATTCGAAGACATTTGACATCTACCAACCCGCACTGAGCCCGCGTGGTGAATTACGGCCCACTCCCTCTCACAAAGAGGAGGCCTGTGTCCCAGCAGTGGGAACATTATTTATTTATCAACTTACATTTACTATTACAGAACCATTACCCAATGCGATAAATGCGCTTACCCTAACATATTTTTTTTTTTTTTAGATGCACTTATCCTAAAATAATTATAGTAACATCTGTAACTAATAACAAAAAATGTATTCCTTATGAATTGACTCAGAGAACAACAGAATAAGCAACAGAATAAGGCCGTCACACTCGCTATGAGGTTGAGCGTGCGGAGATTATAGGCTGATGATGGTGACTATCAACCATAGGGTAGTAATGCAATTACGAATACAACTATATCTATAATGAGAAAATATTTCCACAATAACCAGACATAGAGATTGATGAGATTGTTATTAACACACTCAATTCAGGAAGCTCATTACATTATGTCACTATGGCCCATATTGTATAGACCTCTGTCGTAAATGATTGACTCTTAATCTATTTATCTATCTAATATCTTTAAACGAGCAATTCTTGTATATATATAATCGAAATCTCGGAACCGGCTCCAACGATTTTCATGAAATTTAGTATGCAGGGGTTTCGGGGGCGATAAATCGATCTATACTCCATTTGAAATAAGATTTGACATTTAGATAAACCTTTTTTACAGTCCGTTCAATCAATTTGGACTTCTATTGCGTTGGTGGCATGACAAATGGCAGCTGCAGTAAACAGTTGGTATTGTAACCACTTTTTTGCTTTTAATGCCATCCTTATGCCAACGGTATAGATGTCAAAATCGGTTGAACGAACTGTAAAAAAGGTTTGTTTAAATGTCTAATCTTATTTCAAATGGAATATAGCTAGATTTCATATTTAGAAAACATCGTCCAAAAAAAAACCGAGCTAAGCTCTCGGTCATCCAGATATTATCTATGTCATTAAAAGCATACGAAAGTACTTAGATAAATTGAGAATAAATATATTATCTAGTCATCTTACACAAGACATCCTTAATTTATTACAAAATCTAATTTATCAAAGAAACATCAATTAATGTTTGTACATACATAAACTGCTAACATAGAACTGGAACCTACACAATTAGTCACTTTAATGAGCGCGAGAATGAGATAGGCTGGTAACTGGTACAGGTTCCTGACGAAACAAATTAATATTATTCTATCCCTCACATCGCATCGCATCGCACAATAAGTTAGTGAAAATATTTGGGTGTTGGTAATGAATAGCAGGAATCCGCTGGATGCGGGAAGCACAGAACCGGTCGAAGTGGCGGTGCTTGGGGGAGGCCTATGTCCAGCTGTGGACGTCTTTCGGCTGAAATTATGAATGAACAGCTGAACGTAGTTGGATGAATTTTAGCACATTTATGGACCATGTCAAGCTAGCCTACACGTAGGTGTGAAACGATTAACAGATAATAAAAGATACGTTGTTTTAGTTAAAATAATTTACTTAATTAAATATCTTTACTAGAAATTAAAGAGACTAATGTCAAAATTCTTTAGCAAGATCTCAGTCATGTGATCGACATATTGAGACTCAACCCCTCGACCGTATGAAACAGGGGTATAAGTTTGAATGCCAATAAATTTGAGGCCTAAGCACTCGCCCCCTATTACATGGGACTTAAACATAACTGGCAAAGGTGGGTGTACTATAGGTGCACCTCTGCCTAACCCCACGGGGAAAACAGGCTTGATATTATGTTATGAAATGTTTAACTGTACCCCGTGTTATTTACCATGTAACATGTAATAATAGACCTCCAGACCGAATGTCGGACATGGCGACCAATCTCAACGGAGACCAGCCTTCGGCGCGGGAGATATTATAGTGCACAAGTGTGTGCGCAGACAGGCCCACTCTCTTCCCTCACTCTCATAGTCCGATGGGACGGCAATCCGACACGACCGGAGAGAGATCAGGCGCAGGACCAACGGCTTAACGTCCGAGGCACAGGGGTATCACACCGCCAACTTCCAAACTCCGAGCTGTTACTAAGAAATTCCCAATAACACTTTGCCCGACCCAGGAACCGCGACCAACAGGGTAATCTCCAGAGTACCATGTAAAGAAAGAAAATACATTTATTTAGCACAGACCTAAAAAGCACACAACATAATTAACAGCAGATAAAAAATAAAAATCAAACAATAAGTGTAAAGAGCGATGTAAGAAATTAGCAGGGGAGTGTGCCTCACGGCTGCGCCAAAAAGGCCCAGTTCAACAAAAATACCAGACAACAATAAGTGCCTGACGCTGGTTTTCAACTGGACCTGAAAGTGTGATGTGACGGATGTAAATCGGCTTTATAATGTAACGTGTCAAATCATCAAATCAAATCAAATCAAATATAAATAAATGAGTATGTGAGACGGACACATGATAGACCATTGTATACTTTAATAAAGATATCCTTCGAAAATTAACCTGAACAAAAAACCTGTTTTGAACGATGACAGACCCCCATGTTCCAACACATTGTCATAATTTATAATGTACATAGTGTCAAACAGTTAATAAAGATTGGTACGGACAAATTCGCGCATAATATTTTAGAGTCCACTAGACCCGGGTCAACAGTTTGACCCTATCTCGGTGCTATCACCGTAACAACCATTGCACTTTCTCACAAATAGCAAGAAACTGGTAATTTTAGACTTCATACATCATCCAAGGATGTCAAGTAGTTGCGTGTCTGTGGAATATCCGAATTTTTGGAGTTTATCCAAAAAATACCACAAAAATTTGTTAGTGTATCTTTGCAATTTGTTTTTTAGTATCTTTTTCCAGTTTAAGTTATGTATAGTTGCTGTGAAAGTATTACTTTTAGATACGCCTAAAATAAAATTATTCAGGACCAAAAATCTTTATATTTGTACAACTTAATAAACAGAATTTCGCTGCTATTAAAGAAAGTATTTTCATCACAGCTAAAGGTTTGGTAATACAGAAGAGCAGTACAGATTTATCCTAAGAAGCCTGGTGCAATACAAACAACTCCTGCTCAGTATCAAATTACATTGTCCATAAAGTGTACAAGAGAAACGCTTCGGGGACAGCTTCTATATGGGCCTTGTAAGCTATTTACACCTCATCAATTGCTGCCTGCAATTACAGGTAATTGGAGAGAATTTACCGGATTTATTTAACATCTTCGGAAAACAAAAATCTTTTTGGGATATTGTAAATACTATTTGGATGTGATTCGGTAGCTTATAAGACGATTAATCCGAAATACGAACCCAATTTACAAGACAAATGTGGTCAATCAATAGCATGACGACGATTGAAAAAATAAAATAAAAAAATCTATCTGAAAATTAAGAGCGGTCATCATGTCTTTTTCAATAAATCTGACATGGGTAAAGATTTTTTCTAAAAATATCCGAAAAATATCCAAACCTTGACACCCCTAACGTAATGCTATCATAATGCAACGTCTAATCGCATGGCGACATACAATTTATTACAACTTTATAAAACCACTAAATCATTCGAAAATCACCTCTAATCTGTGAAGTACAAGAATTATGGCGATTGCACACAATTTTGTATGAAGACCTATCGGCGAGATAGATGGGAGCCATTCAGAGAATTTGTAATGAGGTGGAATGGTAGCGGTAATGTAGCTGCTAACCGGAATTTTATACATCCGAGGATCTACGAAATCCGTAGTTTTGACCGATGTCACAGCCTTGTTCGACTCTGTTTCACTTACGGACAAAAAATAGGTTCGGTGGCAGTATGTGGACCCGAGCCTATCGTACCCATCCCCTTCAATCAAATACGCAGGTAGCTACAGGAGTTCACCCACACACAAGCGGGGAACTGGTGGACCTCAACACCGGGCTGCAGGCAGTCTAAGGAAGCTATGCCATCCTTGGATAGCAGGCTAACCAGGCGCTTATTACGACTGGACAGGAACGGCCTGCGCCTGGTGACGGGGACCATCACGGGGCACTGCTCGCTAAATAAACACCCACACAATAGGCATAACGGACAGTCCTCTGTGCAGGGCGTGCATGGAGGCTGAAGAAACCGTAGCGCATGTGCTCTTTGAATGCACAGGCGTCACCCAGATCCTACACAGATGTTCTGAACAGACTAGGAGATTTAATTAGGTTCTGGAGGGAGGTGGGCTGGTTGGAATAACCACCAAACGGCCGCCATGGCCCACGCACAATGGTCCACTTTACGGACTAAGTGCGGAAACCAAACCCTATAACATAGAACAAAAGTTCGGGGCCCGAACTAAAAATGAAACAACACGCTTTGACAGCTGTCCCTACACCCGATGTGGATTTGCCGTCCGAAAAATTGATTTTGACACTTGTTTTGACGGATCAGCTTCTTTCGGACGGACCCGTACTTCGTTGACGGACTTAGAGATTAAACTTGATACGGATAGAATGGAGGTTTGAGGGAGAAAGATGGTCCTGCTCTCTTTCCTTCGTTTTCAAGAAGCAGCAATGTCTTCCTGCTTTCTACTGGATCTAATTCGAAGTCGTACGATCCAGTACAAAATTCGCTGCAGTTTAGATATTATTATAATGGCCTTCATAAATTCCTGTTTATATTCAGGCAATCTTGGTTGATCACATAAATGATGCAGAATTTCTTGTACAATCTCAAAAATAATAAAAAAATATGATTTTATCTACGCTATTACTGTCCCCTTAGAATTCCGGTAATATTAGATATTGTCTATGTTTTTACGAAACAAAAGTATTACATGTACAGATTACATACCATAACGATGTTATATAAACAGAAAGCACTATATATGATGACCACCCCTTGTGTAATAGTGCAATGTTTTGACCGCTGGAGGTCAACATCTTATGATACAAATGAATTTTTTACGGCACCTCTTATCATTCACTTATGTGATCTTAGAATGCAAGATTGTGTCTATTCTAACTATGTTCTATCAAAATCAAAATCTAAATGTCATTTTGTTCAAATTAGGATAAGAATCAGCACTTTTCGAACATCAAAATTACATAAGACAGTCCCCCGAAACGCCCATCCTTCACCAGTTCCTAGTGCTTTAGCTGGGAAGAAGAAGTGGCGCAACAAACTCCCCAGCAGCTTAAGTTAGTTAAATCTCTTCTTTCTTGGTAGAAGTGATTTGTTTGTAGAACAACTACTAATAAGCCTAAAAGAAAATTATGAAATATAGAGTAGGTATAACAGGTAAAAGAAGGGACAAACGATACTCACGAAAACGAACCACTTTTACTAAGGGGGTCCCTTAGTAAAAGTGGTTCGTTTTCATGAGTCATACTCCGAAATACAAAAAAAACAACTGTTCCATACATTTTGATTTGTTTATATTGGACTTTTATATTAAACTACCTAACCCGACAGACGTTTTTATATGCAAAGAACAGTTCATAAGAATCTCATAGAAAAAAAGGACGTTCAGTTTTTACCCAAAAATGAAAAAAAATCGGGATATCTTGTCCAATTTTTCTTTCCGTGAGAATCTTATTCGGATCAATACAAACATTTTCAATACAAAGAATTGCCAAATCGGTTCAGCTGTTCTCAAGTAATTTGCATACCAACGAACATCATTTCATTTTTATCATCCATATATCCATTATTATGCTGCGTATGCAAAATTAATTCTATTAAGACTCGGTTAAAATTAGGCATAGTTTTTAAATGTAAAATATAAACCATACCACAAGCCAGCATATTTCATAAGTTGGTCAACACAGAACTATTAAGGGCAAGCTATCAAAGGGCTCTCTATACCCACACTTTTGTTTGTAAACCTGCACAGTCGATTACTGCGCGTAAAATGTGACTAATTTATCTTGAAACTTGGTAGAAATGTTACTTGTGAAGAATTAATGTCAAAACCAGCAGTTTTTTTTTTATATTTAAAATTTGATCAGCCATCAGTGAATAGCATCGCTTCAGAAGTGATTTATTTATAATCATCATCACATTTGCAGCCGGGAGTCGTCCCCATCGCAACTATGACTGGTAACCCTAATTGCGTAATACAACTCAACCACAATCTGTTTCGATTTGAAACAGATTGCGAATCCATTGCTTTATAAGTTGGAAAAAAAATCTGCTCAACAACGTAAATAACGCAGTGAATGTTGTTGAACTGTCAATATGAAACAAATTAAGCAAAATTGTTTACGAAAATAAGTTACGCAATTAGGTTACGGTTCTGCGCATCCTGCATCTAAAGGATTCCCGCATTCAAAATCATTCTAAATTCACCTCTAATACTTACAGAACTAAGTGCCACTCAGCATAATGTACGTTTCGTGTGAAACCGACCAGATTTTTCTTCTCTCAAATCTTAAAAATATGTCATAAACTTCAGTTGATATAGTTATCTGTCGAATGTGTTTAAAATAATATTAAATAGTTAACTATTAGCATTTATACTAGTTGAACAATTCCCGCCAAATACCAAGATAAAGTGGTCGCTTGCCATACAAAGCGTTCGCCACAGAATGGCGAATAGCAGTGCACTCACACGATATTATTACATATAAATTGACACAGAGTCGTGCCAAATTGCGGCTCTGTGACCTCGAGTGCGCAACTTAGCGTTAGGGTCACCACGTTAAGTACAGGAATTTGAATATTAGAACATAAAGATAATTTTTCGTGGAAATTCTTTTGAACTGTTATTTATTTGTATTTTAATTTGGAAACTTGGAGTCTTTGCAATATTGTTATTGCGTATTCTTAGTAATACTTTGGAAACTTATTCGTTCTTTTGTTTTTTAATGTTCTAGTCTCATTTTTGTAGGTACAGACTGGTTGCAAAACAAATTGAATAATAGTACCGTTTCCTAACCATCTGCTAAAGCTGTCCATCAATTTCGCAATTGAGATTTCATTGTAAAATGACCATAATTTCACATCAAAATAATTTTAACACTGGGTAGTATACACAGTCAACCTTTCCCACTCTATGGTTGAATGTCACTTGCACGTCACAAAACGTCAAGTGACAGTGTCAACAATGTGACAGTAGACAGATAGTTCCATAATATTCTGAGGTTCCAACCCTTGGGAAATTTCAACTGACTGGGTTTTTTGTCAAAATGGTAGGTCGACTATACTAAAACTTCCTCCCATTTAATACCCGATTTTAGTCGAAACTAAAGGTAAATAAAGTCTAATGAAACTGAACGCGCTTAGCCAAGAAGTGTCAGTGTCACAACTGACAGCTTATAAACGCGGTTTCGAAGTGTTGATCGCGTTCAGTTTTATTGATAAAACCCGTACTAAGTAAAAGGTTATGTTCAGCACACTTAGTTGCGTTACCAAAATTATTATCAGAAACGATTAAATAAGAAGTTATAGACATTTGATAGCTGCGGCACATCGTTGTGCATTTTACGATGAATGGATATAAAGTCAGTTGCATGAAGATATGATTATCAAATTCCTTGGAATTCGCAGCATGATTACGGAGAGGAATATTTTATTTATACTAAATTAAAGCCATACTTAATATTAATAACTAGCTTCTGCCCGCGACTTCGTCCGTGAGCCTATAACCTTCCTCAAGAACTGGGCTATCCAATGCAAAAATAAATTTTCAAATCTGACTCTTAGTTCCGGAGATTACTCCTACATACAAACTTACAATC
The DNA here is from genome assembly GCA_963680765.1 of Agrochola lychnidis. Classification (NCBI taxonomy): domain Eukaryota; kingdom Metazoa; phylum Arthropoda; class Insecta; order Lepidoptera; family Noctuidae; genus Agrochola; species Agrochola lychnidis. The sequence goes on from OY796872.1 coordinate 18,408,957, forward strand.
AAACAAACAAATAAACAAACTGCGTCTTTATAATATTAGTATAGATGATAAAAATCTTTATTGCAAACCACATGATCCAAAAAAAACAGGAAATGCTTTTCTTTTTTGAAGTCGGTAAAAAAGGAAATGTCAATCATGCCGTTGTCATGTCTCAATGTTTGGAATGCCATTAATCCCAAAGAAAATGTATCGCGCGTTGATGTCTTTTAAATGGTCAAAAACTGGTGTCGGTAACAGTGCCGCGAGTTCAATTGTTTTTTCCCATCTCAAAAATGCCCAACGCGCAAAAAGAAGTTTTCACTTAAAAAAATTGTTAAAACACAACAATACAATAAAATGGCATACATACACACAAACATAAACTCATGCCTTTCTTCTCTTGCACATTAACATTTAACATACAAACATTTACGCGGCTATTTCCAAGCACCGCTTATAAATGCGAAAGTAATAATAATAATATTTATTAACAATAAAGTTTGATACCCCCACCGTCGTATCTCTACGTTGACGTCGTGGTGGGGCTTGCGCGCTCCGAACTCTAGGCCTGTGCCGGTAGAGTTTACTTTGCCGGAACAGGTCTGAGATTAGGAGCCAGACCAAGAGAGATACAAAAACCCGCAGGGCAGCATGTGGCGAGCTGTTGGGCAGTAGCGACCCCACGGACCCTATCTCCCGGGAGAAGTCTTGTTCCTCACCTCTGGCTTGCCTTTATTGGCCGGCTGGAGTGAACACTGACGAGGAACAGAGCTCCCGCCTCATTCTTGCCTTAATTGGCCGGCTTAAGTGGAGATTCGCAAGAGCAAACGTGCTCGGAAGAAGGAAGTATTCCAGTAAGATGCTGGTAGGGATCTTGACCGTACTTCCGGGATTGTCCTGATAGCCGTGGAGTACCTCTCCACTCCTCATAAGCACCTCAGGACGTGTTGCCCCCTTGTCGCTACGACACTATGTGCTAGCGACCGTTTTCGGGGGCCCATTATTGAGTGTGCAAGTCACCCCCTGCCATTTTATCCGTGTGCATTTAAACATCGATCAGGCAGGGGCCATAGTCCTTCCATAGCTCCAGGTAACCAGTCCACTTAAGCCACCCAAACCCATAGTCCAATATCTTTGTTTCCATATTCTGCAATAGTCCTACACCAACCGGGGGTTGTCCTTGGGTGCCCTTGCATAGTGCGAACAGGGATAATCGTCGGTTGGTGCCTCAATACTCAAAAATGTCTAAGGGGCCTCTGCGAGTTGGCTTCGGCCCCTCGTACGCCTTCCAAAGGTCCGGGACCCCAGGGTCCCGAGATATGTCAAAGTTTGATACAACTTATCTATCCTAAACAAAAACACAATGTACAGAGTTAAGAGCATTTTAAAGATAGATTTAACGACGATGTCTGTGCTAGTATTAACTGTGTGACAGACATCGGCGCCTTCCTCCTACAATCATGGTTTGCTATTCGTTTCAATATAATAACTGAAGCAGGTAAACCATCGTAGCCAACAGCACAGTTATGCTTTAATTCCGTGATTATACTGTTAACCTCTGCAAAATCGGTCTCGAACAAAACCAGTAAGTTGCCCTGCAGGTTGGGCTAAGAGTTAAAATCAAAGTTTGAATTGACAGTATGTTGAGCCAGCTGTATCTTCTGCGCAAGATTACATCCAACATTTGCAAAGTAATTATTTATAGAGTTTACAGAGGCATCAGGATCACTGAAAGAAAGAAAGAAAGAAAGAAAGAAAATTCAGATATTAAGGAGATCCCCCAATTTACTAGCGGGTGTGGTATTTTTATAGCTAATGGACTTTATGATATCCCAAGTTGCCTTGGGATTTCCACTGGCCTTTTGGAGCTCATTCTGTTCATATCGGCACCTAATCATCTTTAGCAGGTTATATATTTAATAATTTCGATATCTTGAATAAGTTAGTTTATCTATGTGATTTTCAGGATCCTGCATTGACTTTAAATGTAATTTGTCACGAAAGTAACTGTCTGCCTGTCTGTTTGTTATCTTTTCACGCTATTTGTACTGATCGTTATAAAATTTGACAGATACCTATCTGTCCTAGCCTAGATCGTGGAAAAAGACATCCTTACATACTCTTTTTGACTCGTTTACGTTCATACATCTAGTCGTACACGCACGTTGGTTGCAAATACTACGCACCTGACCTTTCTGAAGAACATCACCAATAAGGTCACTATATGTCCTCCTAGGGCGTCTCCTCCCGGCGTTTCCACTCACCTCTACCTAGTAAATACCTTTTGTTACTCGCCTTTCATTCATCCTCTCAACATGACTAAACCATCTAATCGTACTCTTTTGAATTTTTGTCACTACATCATCTTTTAAACCGAACTGTTACCTTATCACATCATTTTTCAGTATATCATTCATAGTATTAATTCATAAAATAATTAAATGAAAACTAAACGCAGACAAAAACTAAACGCAGTCGAAATCGCGGGCGCAGACGAAATCGCGGGCGCAGACGAAATCGCGAAATTGGTGTGTTAAAAATAAATCATGAGAATGACCAGCGGTATCGAGGCAGACCCAGGTGAAGATAGCGATACAAGCTTGATACCAACAGACATGATGGGTTCACATTTTCTCAAGGTCGAGAATAGTAGAAAAAAAACAGTGGCACTCCGGGAGCAAACTTGAACAAGATCGCCTTGGTGGAAGAAAAATACTTATATAGAACATTGGTCCGTAACCTTATCTAAATAAAGAGCACAATCGCGTTTACAAAAATGAGGTGTCGGTAACGGTGTCTCGAGTTCAATTGTTTTTTCCCATCTCAAAAATGTCCAACGCGCCTAAAGAAGTTTTGACTTCAAAAAAAAAGGGGAAGCCGTGGCCTGAAAACACAAGCTAAAAGAAATATAAAGAAGAAAGTAGGAGACGGACGGATTCTAAAACGAATCTCCAACAATTGTTGTTTTACTGGTTGAGCGGCACACCATGGTTATTCAGTCTTGTTGAACGTTTTTTCTTGCCTATTGAGATACCCCTATATTTTAAAATATTTAAATTGTAATTTAAGTGAAATCTTATTGTAGAAAAACTTTGTACCGAAACACATTTCGCTGATGTAATCGGGTCAGTAGATTTTTTCTAACAATTGCAATGTGAAAAATTTGAAGACCCTAACTAGAAATATCAGTAACACACTAATCTTCCACACATTTATGTCTACGTCACTCAAAACCTCATTTATAATAAACTTATAATGGATTCTAATTTTGTATACCAGCCAATTGAGACTAATCCGTGCTAATGCAGGTGCATGGTCACATTAACACAATGTTATTGATGTTCGGAAACCTTCCCACGTGATGCTGATGCATTCTGTTTGGATTCCGGTCTTTGTCTACAATTCTAGATAATATGCAGACTTAAAGTTAGGCTAGAATTAATATAAAGCTGATAAAACTGCTTTTTAGAACTAGGTATATGTGGAGAACGGTTATCAAAATGTTAAGAGCGTTTATTCTGAAAGTGGGCAACGTCGCAAATAGATGTCAAATATTTCGCTGTTTGCAAAAAAAAATATTGCCAATATGGAAATAAGAAATGTGGCTAATTACTTCCTTAGAATATTAATAATGAATTGCAATTATAACACTGAATTTGATGTTGCAACAATTTTAGGTGTAATAAAGGCATTTGGAAAGTTTCCAAATATTTTTTTTACATCTAAAACTAAATATTCGGTATTACGATATTAATTATTACATTTCATAATAAATATTTTGGTTCACTAGTTAGTCACATTTCTTAATTCGATACAAAATTAATCAAAATAGGTAAATATTTGACAGCTATTTATAGAGATGTAAAGAACTCGAGTCTTTGAGTCTTAATTCGATAGACTCGGCTCAATTTTACAAGACTCGGTGTACTAACAAAACTCAGAGCCTTGAGTCGAGCCGATCTGCAGTCCTTTCTCGAAAACTCGAGCGCCAAAATAGAACTCGTATTTCAAAAAGAGCTCGAGTCTTAAAAACAAGCTCACGTCTCAAAAAGAACTCGAGTCTTAAAAAGAGCTCGAGTGTATCGAGTCTTGAGCGTATCAAGGTTGATTTATTTAAAAATACATAAACATAGTTCATGTGGCAACATGCTAAATGTGACCTTTAGGCATAGCATTATTAGGTTCTGTGTGTACCCCAAGAGGGATAAAAACGTGACACTATTTATTATGTCGGTACGGATCAATTTTTATTTTTTGTTATTGTAACTCCAAATGGAAAAGAACTTGAGCGCGACTCGTCGCGTGAAACGACTCGAGCTCGCATCAAGACCTGAGCGCCATGTTGCGCTCGAGTCTCTATGTAGACTTAAGTGTTCTAGTCTGGGGGTGTTGTTGTAACGAGTCGAGCTATGCAATTTGTCAGCTGAGCCTAAAATTTAGGACTCAAAAGACTCGAGTTCTTTACATCTCTAGCTATTTACGACGTTGCAAACTTTTAGGATAAACCCTCTTAACGTCATCTAAATTAACTTTGTGTAAATGCCAAATCTATGCAGATGGACTTGATCAGTCAGCAATTTCTTGGCAATTGTTATTATGTCATCTATTGACAGTTCAGACACACAATTGTTTTACTTATATTTTAAGCTAATTTTGTATTAGATAGCGGCGAAGACCATAAGATTTTGGGGCTTACATTCTGTAATACCTACCTAACCATGATGTTCCAAAATCACTTTTTATATACTTACTACTTAGATGAGCTTTCTCCTTCGTTAGTCTACTGATCGCAAGTGCTACTTCTGACCATGAGGTCTTGGGTTCGATTCCCGGGTCGGGCAAAGTGTTATTGGGTTTTTCCATCTGGAATTTCTTAGTAGCAGACCCGTAGTAGTGCCCGGTTGATGGCAATAGGCTCGCCCCCTATTACATGGGACTCAAACATAACTGGCGAAATGTGGGTGTTCTATCAGTACACCTCTGCTCAACCCTTCAGAGAATACCAGGCGTGTTGTTATATTAAATTGAACGCTTGCTTTTGTGTTAAATCGATGACTATTAGAATCTATTGATCGGTCGAGCCTCATTCCATAGTACGTCGGTACCTAATTATATGCTTTTAGTACCATTTGTGTCGATCTGTGGGGCCTGAGGTAAGCTAGACATTTACATCAATTATGTAAGTATTAGAATTTACATATTACTTGCGATTCTATTCGGTTACCAAGCGTGTTGAAATGTCTTGAAATACCACACAATCTACATGACATTATAATGCGTGGGCATGGAACTGCTAATTGACAGTGCTCACAATTATCTCAATCGATATTAGCTGAGCGGTGAGCTAATACCACTGATTGGGTCCCATTAATTGATAAGCGATATCGCGGCAGATGAAGACAGAGGGACGAACTTGACTCGAAATGGCCCGCAATGGAAGAGGGCAGACGTGTGTGGAAAGGGCGATCTTTCACAAAATATTATGGTGTACAAATGCTACTCAAATATCAATTATATTAAGATTTTCTTTTAATAAGGAAAATCACAATATATCAATTACATACATATATATGACGGAGAGGATAGGTGTTCCTTTCGTTATTATCAGTCATATTTTAATTTCTGTGGGCGTACTGTGGATAGTGTTGGTTATTGCGCAATAGAAAAACCGTTTACAGTTCAGATCAAATTATAATTTACTATCAAATTAATCACACTAGCAATTCACACACTGTAGGTAATGCGCGACAGTTTCTAAACGTCTTTACTGCTTGACCGTCACCAATGAACTCTGTCTGTTTAGCTCCGGCCGGTCCGAGGAGCGTTATGTTGTAGACTCTATCGAACGCCGCTACGCGGCGCTGGCGTCCCGATTAGTCAACTCAGTGACGTATTTCCGACGTATATATTTATATATACACCGTGAAATTTGAATCACAGTTTTGCTAGAACAAACGTTGTTCAGACCATAGTCTATTACCATTCTACAGCATCCAATAAAAAAAATCATAATTGGGTTTTGAAAAAACACAAAAAAGACAAAGTTTAAAATGTCAAGATTATCGTTACTCTTTACAACTCAGACACCACGCACGGAACACAGCATTGTCTAGCAAAACTGTGATTTAAATTTCACGGTTTATATAAACTCACGCCTTCTTCCCATGGCGGTAGGTAGAATCTACAGAACGCCACCTGCTACGATCCTTACATAGTCCTTTTACTTCGTTCACGTACATACATTAATTATCAGGCAATATCAATTATAATATTATTATTGCCGAGGACCATCTTGAAAACATTGGCAAACAGGGAAATTCTCATTTCAACCTTAATTTGGTACTGCATAGTAAAGAACACTTCTCATACACATTGCAAATAAGTGGCCATCAATCATTGTTTCGTAACATAAATGGGAGCCGTTTCACATTTGTTGCTGATATTGGATTACCGATGCGACGTACGTTGGTACATAAAGCTGTTGATTTAGGAGATAGGAACAACCCAATGGTTGACAATAGGCTCGCCCCCTATTACATGGAACTTAAACATAACTAGAGAAATGTGGGTATCATCATCATTATCATTGGCAGCATTCTCCCCTTTATACTATGCTTCCCTGGTCCGTGTGAGTCCTATCCAGGTCTTCCCCACGATCTTCTGAAGGTCGTCCACCCACCTATCTGTCGGTCTGCCAACGCACCAAATGTAGGTATACCTATACTCCATTTGAAATAAGATTAGACATTTAAACAAACCTTTTTACAGTCCATTTAACCGATTTTGACTTCTATACCGTAGGCAGAAGAATGGCATTAAAAGCAAAAAAGTGGTTACAATACCAACTGTTTACTGCAGTTGCCATTTGTCATGCCACCAACGCAATAGAAGTCAAAATCTGTTGAACGGGCTGTAAAAAAGGTTTATTTAAATGTCTAATCTTATTTCAAATGGAGTATAGTATAAAATCAAAAGTCATTTATTCACATTAGGCTGAGAATCAACACGTTTTGAACGTCAAAACTGCTCAAGACAGTCCCCCAAAATGGCCGCCCGTCACGACTTCCGAATGTTTTAGAATTTAAAATATATTTTTTTCTAACTTGAACAGACAGCTGTGCTGCTGGGGAGTTTGTTGCGCCGCTTCTTCTTCCCAGCTAAAGCACTAGGAAGTGATGAAGGGTGGGCGGTTTGGTGGACTGTCTTATGTAGTTTTGACGTTTGAAAAGTGCTGATTCTCAGCCTAGTTTGAATAAATGACTTTTGAATTTAGCTGGGAAGTAGTGGCGCAACAAACTCCCGAGCAATATACACCTCTGCCTAACCCTTCAAGGACTATATGCGTAATGTTATATATGATATAACATTACGCAGGGTAAAAGATGAGTCATCACGTCACGGGTAAAAGAGATCATACGATGAGTAAAAGATGCTCTCACCTATGCTCTAAAGTTAAAATGGAGATGGGCAGGACACGTAGCGAGAATGAGCGACGATTGATGGACAGTTCGCATGACGTCATGGCCAGGTCCTACAGGCACTCGGTAAAGAGGAGGACCTGTAACTAGATGGACGGACGACATCACACGAGTCGCAGGCAAAAACTGGCTGACAGAAGCCAAAGACCGAGACCGCTGGTGTTCTCTGGAGGAGGCCTTTACCCTCACTACTTGAAGGGTTCATGCATGCTATTTTTATTAACATTTAATTTTAATTAATAATTCAACGATTTTTATAAATATTTACAATCTAATTTAATTTATACTTTTTTAACTATTATTACTATGACTGTTATTATTATAATTTAATTTTAATTACCATTGGAAAATACTAATAAACAATTTTGGAATGATAGCAAAAACTACTGTGTATTACATACATAATACTTGTAGAAAAATAATAATTTAAAAACAAAATGTTAAAAATGTTAATCTTAATCTTGTCTTCTTTCTAATCATCATCATCATCATCAGCCTATAAATGTTCCCACTGCTGGGACACAGGCCTCCTCTCTGTGAGAGGGAGTGGGCCGTAATCCACCACGCGGGCCCAGTGCGGGTTGGTAGATGTCACATGTCTTCGAATTTTCGGTTCTAGGACATGCCGGTTTCCTCACGATGTTTTCCTTCACCGTTTTGAGAGCAGTGGTGATGAAATAATTTACACAAAGTAAAGCGCCTGTCTGGGTTCGAACCTACGACCTACAACTCGTAAGTCGCGGCCGTTACCACTGGGCCACCACTGCTCTGCACTGCTCTTCTTTCTAATGCATGAAATAAAAGGCTTTTTTTATTTTTATTTTGTTTTATATATGATGTCAATGGTAGGATAATTTTATTATCTCTCCCTATGTTGAACACCAACATCACATGTGAAAAGATCGTACACGTTAGTGTTACAACAGAATAATGATCAGCAGATCTTCTGATCATAATTCTCTGCCCAAACGCCCCATACTTCTATACTAAATTCTTCAAACGCACCTTCATTACAATTATATCACGCTGCAGTAATTGCTTACTAATGAAGCAATGGTCCTCGTCCCTACGGTACAGGAGTATATAGCTGACAGAGATCAAGCTTCATATATGTGCTGTGTGTCGTGCGTTCCATTTAGCACAATTTACTGTATGGTTTTTTAAGCTATTGCATAGCTTTTATCGCGGGCTTTGAGCGCGGCGACCGAATCAAGAAATTCCGTAACGTAACGAAAATAAAACCTAACACCCCCCACTGCGCCTACCATGTAATGACGGTTCCCATGACAACGTGATGTTGTCATGGAGGTTACAAATGCTATGCAATAGCTTTACCGCGGCAGTCCTCGAGTGCCACACGTTTTTTTTAAACTTTGCCCCCACACTAGGAATTTCTCCTGTATAAACTCACATACACAAACAGCCCGACCCGGAACGACTATTTGAAAAAAAAAACTTTGGCTCTCCAGGAGTGCCGACAGAAGTGAAAACTTGAAAAAAAATCGGCACCGCAGTAATCAACGCGTTGATGTGTTTTACTCCACGGTGTCGGTAAATTCCGTCAGTGTCGCGAAATCAATGGTTTAGTCCCATCTCAATAATGCCCAACGCGCCTAAAGAAGTTTTCACTTCAAAATCTTCCATATAGTTAAACTATACTTAGCGCGTACATGAACGCATCCACAACATGTCACGGAAAAATACCCATGCAGAAATGTATCACTCTATCGCAACACTGTTTATGAAGCTTGGTTTCTGTCACATATCTACTCCTGTCCCCATACGTAGCATGTAGGAACATTGCCCACACTGGGTCAGTAGGCATCGCAACCGGTCTACAACCAGTTTCTAGGTGACACTAGGCATGCGTGTTTGTATCTTCACGACGTGGCTTTTGTAGGTGTAATGGTAAACATTAAGCATTTAAAGAACCAGGAACAAATAATTCTGGCTCATCCTTTAAAGCTTTCTTTTTAAATTGATATGACATTTTAACTGTAATTTATGACGAAAAATTTAATGTGCTCTTATTTGTTTTTTAATTTTTAATTTGAGTTTTAATTTTGATTTTAATCTTATTTTTATTGAATTTTACATTTTTTATTTAAATTTTATTTGTATTCTAATAATAATATGAGTCTATGTTACTTGAAATAAATGATTTGAATTTAAAGGCTTATTGTAAATGGCTCTGGTTAGTGGCTGGTGGTTGTAAGAAACCTAATTAGAAACAAGAAAGGTCGATATATGTCCGTCTCTGTCGCACCTTTATCTGCAGACATAACACTGAATTAGTTACCGTCTGCAAGGATTCAGTAAATAGAGCAGTGTACAGAAGCTTCCTAAAAACCCCTCTCCTTCTAAAAAAATACAGTCCTCTGAATTCACTCAAGTGAAATAACTCCAATCTACCTATAATAACATTATGGGCTTAGGTTCCTTAATGCATAATTATCAGTAATAAAAAAAACAGTGGCACTCCGGGAGTGCTGACAGAAAGGAAAACTTGAACAAAATCGCCTTGGTGGAAGAAAAATTCTTGAATAGAACATTGGTCCGTAATCTTATCTAAATAAAGAGCACAGTCACGTTTACAAAAAAAATCTTCCAAAACCTTTAAAGTATAAATACTTGCATAGAACATTGATCCGTAGCGTAATATAAATAAATAGCATAATCGCGTTTACAAAAATGAGGTGTCGGTAACGGTGTCGCGAGTTCAATTGTTTTTGCCCATCTCGTAATGCCCAACGCGCCTAAAGAAGTTTTCACTTCAAAAACGTGCGCGTTGATGTCTTTTGTTCTACCCACATTGACTTTCGGGACCGATTTACGATCTTTTACGAAGCAAACTCTTCATATCCTAAAACTATGTCATATACGATACCAATCAATTATAATAAACTATTGAACTTCACACCAATTGCAGAGAACAACAAGCCCTAGAGAAATATTTATAAAGTAGCCGGCTATATTTGCTTCTAAGGAACTAATGATTTCAACATTATTATTGAGAGTTCCTCTCATACAACATAAAAGTTGTTTATCGTTGCGGTCATCTCTCTAAATTAACTGTCATTCTCTTCAAGTTATTCAATCATTTGAATAAAGTCATAAAAATTACACTTACGATTCATATAAAACCTTTTTTTATGTGAGCCCATAAAACATACCAAGTTAAATCTGCTCAAAAAAAGATAAAAACGATTTCTGCCGACATCATAAGTGTTAAACCGTGAAGGGATCTCATAAATACAACAATAAATTTAAAAATTGATGAGTAACACCGGGAGTTTGAACATGTTCGTGGAACGTAATCGAATTAAAAAAAGTGTTAAAAATATCATTAAAAAAAATTGGGTATGTAACCTCTTTTATATTGGCAACACTTTGTTGTTATATTTTTAACCGACTTCAAAAAAAGGAGGAGGTTCTCAATTCGTCGGGATGTTTTTTTTTTTTAATGTTTGTTCCCCGATTACTCGAAGACGGCTGGACCGATTTGAAAAATTCTTTTTTTGTTTGAGAGGGTATACTTTCAAGTTGGTCCCATTGTCATTTGGTCACGATCTGATGATGGGATCTTGGAGAAATCGAGGGAACTCTTCAAATATTAAAGGCACATCTATAGCGATTTGGGTATTTTGGATGAGCAGTTTACATAAGGCATAAGGTAACTTAGATAAATTACAAAACAACCCACAAAAAAAGTGGAAAAAAAAGTCTGTGTCAAAAATCTAAAATACTGATCCAAAGACACCGACTTCCGAAATTAAAGTTATTTTTCACTTTGTAGTTTGGAAGTCGGTTGTATTTTTCGTAAAAAAGTTTTTTAGTCTGTGCTATTATTATACTGCCTATCAAAGACTGGCTCGCTGATTTAGTGGTAGCAAGCAGTAATGCTGAGCATGAGGTCTTGGTCTTGGTCCAGGTCGAGCAAATTGCTATTGGGTTTTTTTTTCTGGAATTTCTCAGTAGCAGCCCGGAGTCTGGATTTGTGCCCGGTTGATAGCAAATTCAAATTCAAAAGACATTTTTTCAAACTAGGCTGAGAATCAGCACTTTTCGAACGTCAAAATTACATAAGGCAGTCCCCCAAAAACGCCCACCCTTCACCACTTCCTAGTGCTTTAGCTGGGAAGAAGAAGTGGCGCAACAAACTCCCCAGCAGCACAGCTGTCTGTTTAAGTTAGAAAAAAAAGTGATTCTATACAATAGTACGCAAAATAATTTACATTATGCAACACAAAACATAATTTAAATGATAAATTATTGGCCATATGTCGATAGGCAATAGGCTCGCCCCCAATTACATAGGACTTAAACATAACTGGCGAAATGTGGGTGTACTTACTATAGGTACAACTCTGCCCAACCCTTCTGGGAAACAAAGTCGTAATGTCTGAAAAGTTTATTACTTATACTTCCTAATTTAAAAAATACATAAATTGGTGTTTTTTTTGTCCAACGTTAAAGTGAGATCAACAGTTTGGTTGTAGTTACTTTTTTTGAAGAATCAATCGCCGAACTTTCGATTTTTTTAGCTTAGCTTAATATTAATCATCATAACTATTAAAATAAAATGAATAGCAGTATCAGTTAATAATTTTTTACTCGCATTTTTAATGATCTCGTTTCATTTGCTTAAAAAACATATTTCAGTTTTTATTACACAACTTTATGCCGCAAATTCATTCGCGTAAGAATATTTGCATATACGAAGAAATGATGACCGTAATATAAAACTAGGCAAATAGTTATTATCTACTTAGTTAATTAAGAACGTCTCAATTACAAATACTGTATTATTATTACACTATTACATGAACAGGGTACTTAATAATTTTTATAATCATTATTAATTAAAATATAAATTGCGTTATTATTGCATGACTCTTATTACGCGAATGAATAGCGTGTATTAACTTCTATATTTTTTTTAACTTTATTTCCGTCTTAAAATTCAATTAAAATCAAGATTATCTTACATAACAGCTATTTACGAAGCAAAAGGAGTATGTAAGGATCGTAGCAGGTGGCGTTCTTTTTGCTGACCCCCTTGGGAAGAAGGTGTGAGTTTATATATGTATTTACAATAGAGTATCACTCACTCTCTTTGAGTGTCATCTCATAAGAATTATTATTGTTTATGCAAACTTTATTTTAAAACAAATATCTTTTGGTTTTGTAGATATTCCAACTTTGTATCTAAACATAACATAACACCTACATGTCGCCAGTTATGTTTAAGTTCCATGTAATAGGAGGCGAGCCTATTGCCATCAACCAGGTACGAATCCAGACTCCGGGTCCCTAAAGTTGCCAACAAATCCTTCTTGATTTTGCGAGTATCTTAACGCCGTGATGACAACTTTCCGACACGTCTGTTTGCTTACCTAAAACATAAAAAATCCATTCTCATATCAAGCCAGGTACCTACTATTGCTACATTCCAATTCGAACCAAAACTCAAAAAATTATACAGATCTTTGTAATTATGACCACCTTTCATCAGGTCTATTTGCTTATATAAAACATAAAAACCCATTCCTATATCAATCCATGTACTATTTGCTACATGCCAAAGTAAAGTAAAGTAAAGTAAAAATTTATTTGCATAGATTGCAGGTACAGTAAATAAGATGTAACAGTTAAAATATGGGTGATCCTTGTACAATCTACCTTATATTAGGCATGCAACATTATATAACACGAGTGAATTAATATAAAATGAATAGCAATTATGATATAGATAAACTGTTTTAAGGTAGCATTACACATGAACAATAGTCGGCACCAGGTACCCACATTAATTTAATAAAACTTTAATTTACATAACTATTTGTAATACAATAAACATAATAGGAATTTTAAATAAACACAATAGGAATAAACTTAATAAATTGAAACAATGTCATAATTAGGTAAGTATGTCAAAAAAAATTACATTAAATTATTCAGCCAATTCAACTTACAACTCCGAAAATAATAACTCTCTCTCTCTCTCTCTCTCTCTCCCTCTCTCTCTCTCTCTCGCTCTCTCTCTCGCTCTCTCTCTTTTTGTCTAGCCTTATCCCATTTTATTTTGGGGTCGGCTCTCCTCGTCATTCTTCTAAAAATAATAACTGATCATTGTAATAATGAAGAAATAATTAATTTAATTCCTACCTTCTCTCCTAAGCGCGCCCATCTCGCCATCATCATCTAACAAGACGTCAACGTCACTCCAACAACTGACTGACAACTGACAACCGATTGTTAGTTGTGTTTAAATAATACGGTTACCGGTAATTAACAGTTGCTTCATGGTAACGTAAGGATGCGATGGGAAATTATATGGGTTGGGTTTAGCCTTCTGAATGGGTTAATCACTGTAATCAGCTGAGAATTATTGTCTTTATTCTGTATTGTATTTTGTGATAGAGTTTATATTCTGCAAAGGCTAGTTAGATCATTGTATTGCGTTAGCAGAAAATAAAAGGTAAGAGTACAAAATATTAGGGCTGTAACACTTATTTCTTGAATGTTGATAGGAGTATTGTGAGTTCAGGGTTATTTGATATTTTTGACATTACATCACAAAAAAATAAAAAACTACAATATTTTTGTGTCATTTCTACGCGACCTTTTGGCAAAGATAAAATAATTTTGATTAGTTTACGAGAGTATTAAAAAACGTAAATATGTTTAAATACATTAAAAGACCCATTGTACCAATAATAGTTTTAAATTTGTTTGTCGTTTTTAACCGACTTCCAAAAGGAGGAGTTTCTCAATTCGACAGTATGTTTTTATTTTTTGTATGTTTGTTACGCGATTACTCTGCCAATTATGATTTGTTTTTGATGATTCGATTTTTGTTTGGTAGGTCATACTTCAGAGGTGGTCCCATATAAATTTTATTAACTTTGCATGGGTAGTTTTCGAGTTAGCTTCAATAATATTGTAGCTGCAAGTCATCAACACATCCGTCCGCCGCCACAGCCAAAGGTTCACTGAGAATTCCGCATGGCGCTGCGGGATATTTATACAAATGCCACATTGCGTGACCGCTGAGTCCAAACGACACCATACAGATTGAATAGGAACTAATTTTACTAAACTATAATATTTCATACTGATCTCCTATTGGTTCGTTTATAAAAGTAATATGCGCAACGTACACTAACAGCTAAGAATTTTAGCTTTAAGTCTGCACACAATAATTATGACAATACATACAATTTACTACCATCTGGAGTTTTACTTATAATACCTACCAAGCGCTACAATATTTTTTCCCACTTAGTATGTGGATGATGTGATAAGTTCCTGTCACTGTTAATACACAGCAGGTAGTGGTATTCGAATTTGTGCGGGGTAGGCACAACTAAAAAGTGAAAAATAAAAACTTGTTACAAAAAAAAAACAAACGACTACCAAAAAAAAACACTACAAAGTAAAAAATAACTTTAATTTCGGAAATCGGTGTCTTTGGTTTTATAAAAAGTTTTTTTATGTTATGTGGTATACAATCAAGTGTTTAATAATAAATAGATAATCGCCGAAGCCATTTTGCAATACGAGGGCGTTGTCAAAGAATGCCCACTTTCATTCGCCATGGGTGGCACGGGACACCATAACAAATACAACCAATTTGACACTTGACACCAACATCTAAGTTAAACATAGCTTTCGCCGATACACCTTCACAATAGATTATCAACATCTTAATAAGTGTATTCATTGTGAACAACAATAATAATATCATGGTGATACTGTGACAAGCCTGGATAATTTGGCTATTGTTGAGATGAAAGGTGGAAAAATTGAAAGTCGATAAAGGCATTTGTTTCGAGACACCACAGTAGTAACCAAAATATTGGCGAGCAAAAGCACGTGAGTTCGAAACACATTCGATGCAATATTGTTATTCAGGGTTCTGAAGATGCCAATCTATTTATTTATAAAATCTAGGTATGGGCGTTATTTCACGTAACTAGTTACAATAACTGGCTACGGGGCATGTAACCGAATAACTAGTTTTCAATCGCACATAAACACGTGATTTTTGTAACTAGTTACATCACAATGCAGTGATTGAATGAAAAGAGTAAAACGAAACAAAAGTACGTTGCGAGTGGATGTTGTTTCTTTCGCGCGTTAACTGCTTACATGTAGCTACAAAACTTATTCGTTCCAAAAACTTAAAGCTTGTGATATGTAACGTATTACGTAGGTAATCATTTATATTTTCGTTTCGCAAATAACTCTAATACTTCGATAGAATCACCGTGTTGAATCACCGAATAGAATTTGAAAAATAACTAGTTACTAAAATCACTAGTTTTCAAAACTGGTGACGTCCCCGAAGTCACTAGTTACGTTACGTTTCATAAAAATAACGTAACGACCCACCCCTAAATTAAAATCTGAAATAACACAATAAAGCCGAAGGAAAGAGTAATAATTTCCAAGTTTCCTCAAACTTGGAAATTGTTACTCTTTCCTTCGGCTATAAGCTTGGATTATACCCATACGCTCCAAACCAACAACGCCAGTGCTGTTTGGCGGTAGAAACAAACTTGATATTCTAATATGTCCGAAAAAATAAACTGTACCTGCTAATTAAGCAGTTCACTACACTAGCTATAAAAATCCATCCTTCAACAGGTGGGCTTACCCACTCAAATACTTTTCCCCTGACTCAACAATCAATGTTCAATACACTAATCAACTTAACAAGCCATTCATCCACTCAGGGTTGCCCCTTGACCGTGGCGCCTAATATGGCAACACTGACACTATCAACTGTCAGTTATGTCATATTAAAAAAACATTTGTTGTTGTCTAGTTTTGACAGTTGTTGAATATGTAAGGTCAGGGGACAATATAGGATTAAGTTTTCGCGATTCATTGTCAGGTTATGTTATTAAACTGTTATACAGTGTATTATATCATACATAGTTTTGTTTGTATTCTTTGTTATGGTATAGATGTATGTTTAATAAGGGACCTAATGAAGCTTGCAAAGGGAAAGTAAGCAGAGGGATTTTGAAAAAAAAACATAGAAGTGAACTTACATTAAAACATGTGAAAAGTACATTCATCCTCTGCCTAGCCTTTTCCCAACTATGTTGGGGTCGGCTTCTGCTCGCTCTGCTAAGCCTTGTGATAAAACCATAGAACTAGACATTTTAATTATTATGTAAAATCAACATATACCAGTTTTATAAACACGTTGACATTGTTGAAAATTATATTCAAAATGACATGATTACTTTGTAAAGTATTATATTATTTTAACTATTGTGAATGTGAGGACTATGTGGATATTATTTTTATTTTTCTTCTAGTTTTAGTGATGGTCTGGCAGTTTGAGTAGTTTTTGCGGCCTACCCAAATGTCCTTTCTTTGGTATTGCTCGTCGAGTTGAGCTCCTTAAGTTCTAAGTTGAGCTCCACGATTACTGACAAATGCTTGCACTGACTGGACAGGTCCACTCAAATCTGTGTGGTTCTTTCCTCAAAAGACCTTTTCAGACACTAATCTACATGGTCCTCATATGGCCTGACCAAGATTATGTCTGGACTTTAAAAGAGACTGCGACCTCTGAGTTTGTTTCGGCCTTTCTTCTCAGAGTAGTCAGATAGGAAAAGCCGAACTCATCTAGCTTATTTTTAATATTTTTTTTATATGACGTGTAAAAGTGATTCCGATATCCTATTTACAGAATAAACAATTTCATTTCATTTCATTTCCAGTTTAACTGGATGCAGCTGAATACCAGTATTTTACATGAAGCGACTGCCTATCTGACCTCCACAACCCAGTAATTGGGTAATACGATATCCCTTGGTAAGATTGGTTGTCAGACTTTCGGGCTTCTGACGACCCGTAAAGACTGTCAAAGATTCACGAATGACAGCCGGGACCAACAGCTTAACGTGCTTTCCGAGGCACGGAGGAGTCTCGATATGTAAAGATGGTCACCCATCTACAGAACGGCAATCTTAGCTTAACCGGATAAATCGACCCGTGCGGCTGTTATTGCGAGCCACGAGCTCCTGTGAAAAGTACATACATACCTACAAATAAAACCTACATAAAGATTTTCAGGTCTTATTTCTTTAAATTATGTAGAAGTCCAGCCCGTCCCATCCTTGATGTCCTCCCTCCGGTTGACGCCCTAAGCCGAGGTTCGTACCCCACAGGGGGTGCCCCTAGCGAGCGTTCACCTAGTTTTAATTAGCATAGTTGAATAACCCCTGGCTGGTGGTTTTAAGTGGAATAGCTTAAGGCGCCCACAGGAAAGCCCGGTTAAGTAGTCATGATCTCAGAGGTCAACTACGAGATGTACAAGTATGTAGAAGTATGAAAACTACCTAGTTTTCTGCCTTCTTCTGATAAATATTCGTATTATTTTATTTTTTCTTATATTTTATTAAACCGAGAACTAAAAATAGAAACTACCAATTCTAAAAAAAAGTAAGACAAATCGATAATTTTTATCACTGTTTTTTTGTCTTCCATGACATAATAAATCGTTTAGATACGGAAGCCTCAGCGTATCACAGAAGTTATGTAAGTACATAATTAACTATCGGTAAATAAATAAAATCGATACATCGATACGCGCTACTGCTGAGCATGAGGTCCTTTTTTTTGGTTGGGAAATTATCAAATAACTTCTCCCGCTCTGGGCGGAGCGGAAGGGCGTGTCACTGACTAAAACCCACCCGTGTGCCTTCAGTTGCCATTTTGCTGGGGGCCACTATTTCCCTTTCGGACTTCTTTGCAACCCCGGCAGGTATCGGCCCTAGCGGACCCCGTCAGTTCTGCTGACAACTCTTTGAGGCGCGCGTGGAACACAACGTGCCGTCGACCCGGGCTTGGTCCTTATTGGACGGTGAGCTACACATTGCTCACCGACCGCAAGCCCGTGCCTACAGTGGCCGGAGATCGGTTTGCGATTCCCGACGCCTAGGGCATCTCCTGCGGTGGTTAGGGGCGTGAGGGCGCGCCCTCACGCCCCTAACCACCGCAGAAATTTGCCTCTCCCTCATGCGTTCTCCTCCTCTTTCGCGAGCATTACTGCTTCCCATGCCCTTTCGCTCAGTACCATGGCCCGAACCAGGGCCGGACGTGAGAGATCACCGCCACCGATCGCCTCCACGAGGACACGGCGATGCTCCGCCCAAGCCGGGCAGACCTCCACCGTATGCTCCAATGTGTCCTCCGGGCGATCCACACAAAGGTGACACCCAGGCGTTTCCTCCCGCCTTATCCGGTACAGGAAACTCCCGAAACAACCGTGTCCGGTGAGGACCTGCGTCATGCGGAAGGTGAAGACGCCGTGGCGCCTCTCTAGCCAAAAAGAACAACTACTCTTAAAGAGAGAATAAGGTCCTGGGTTCGATTCCCGGGTCGGGCAAAGTGTTATTGGGTTTTTCCATTTGGAATTTCTCAGTAGCAGCCCAGAGTCTGGATTTGTGCCCGGTTGATGGCAATAGACTCGACCCTATTACATGGGACTTAAACATAACTGGTGAAATGTGCATGCACTAAAGAAATATCAAATCTGCATGACCTTTCGGGTAATACAGGCTTGATGTTATGTTACATCGATGTTATTAATTGTTATATTCCGTTTAACATCGATTTGTTTTGTTAAGTCGGTATAGAGAAAAGATTAACAAATATTTATGCTTTTAACTGTTTATCGGTATTTTACCGTGGTGTAAAATAACCGTTAAGTGATTAATGTTATTAATTGGAAAGCTTAGTGGCTGTGATGTAAATAGATAATTAATACAAATGGATAAAACATAAGTAAAGAAAAAATATTTGCATAGATATAGGTACTTACTTAAAATAAGTTGTTACAATAAAATGCAAACATTAATAATTAATGTGGTGATCATAACCTACACTGTCCTAAAGCCAATTATTTTTAAAAGAGTAACCGTGGAGTTTCTTGCGGGCTCTTCTCCATAGGAAACGACCAATTGGAACCGTGCACCTAGCTTTTGACGTTTCATAAGTGCCCATGTAGGTTTATGTGAAATAAAATAAATTGAATTAACGTTTTTTGGCGTATTTCCTTGACCGACACAAGCAACTGATTTTTAATTATTTTTGGTTATTAATTGGAAATACTTACATATATAATAATTTCAGGAAATGGAAACACATCTAGGTTTACCGTGTAATTCCTAGCAAAAAATCCCTTTCATTTCCACATACCTAATAACGTAAGCTACCAAAAAATGTCTTATCTCAAATCTCATTCCTGCAACAAGTTTTCTTACGCAAAATTCCGCAAAACGGGAAACTATTTTCCTTCAATCAATTTTCTTCCAACGTTTTTGCCTCTCTCATATCACTGTAATGTGATATTTAGCAATTTTAGATAAGTAGGCAATCACTTACATCTACACCGTGAGAAATTTAGCACATTCGAGAAATGAGTTTATAATTGCAGGCTGTATGGCGTGTGGTCGTCGCCTCGCGGTTTAAAAGTTTAATCTGTCAAATCGAAATTTAGTGGCAAATTGTGTTGCTAGTCTTTTTATTTCAAAGTTTTAATGCTATTATTTATTTTAACATGACATCAC
Organism: Agrochola lychnidis; assembly: GCA_963680765.1. Lineage (NCBI taxonomy): Eukaryota > Metazoa > Arthropoda > Insecta > Lepidoptera > Noctuidae > Agrochola > Agrochola lychnidis. The sequence goes on from OY796872.1 coordinate 18,429,010, forward strand.
CCCTGTATTTCTCAAAAGAGTACTCAAAACTGTTCCCACATTAAACAGATGTTTAAATTAAGTCCCATGTCATTCGGGGTTTGCCTGTTACCATTAACCAAACACAAATCCAAACTTCGGACCGCTACTGAGAAATTCCTGATGGAAAAATCCATTAACACTGTAGGTACTCAACCTGGGCGGGAATCGAATCCAAGACCCCACATTCAGCAGTTGCATCTGCAAACCATAGATTATCAAGGTATTATTTAATTACTTGTTTATTACCTGGAATGTGAAGTCTCATGCATTACTTGGGAATTGTCTAATTACCGAGAACTTGATCAAGATGGAATTCGTGCGAGTAAAATTATGTTATAACATGCTTATAAGGCATCGCATTGCTTATAGTTAGCGAAAAGGAAGTTATTATAAATCCTAGAGTATGTGTTAGAAGTATGTTGTTACTTAAGCATTTTACAATATTTATGGTCAATAATCATTTATGTCTTTGGGCTTGTGGCTAGACCCAGAAGGGGTGATCGATCAAGGTACGCTACGCTTGCTGTGGTTGGTCCGTAAATGGGTGACCATCTTTGCATACCAAAACCCCTCCGTGCCTCGGAAAGCACGTTAAGCCGTTGGTCCCGGCTGTCATTCGTAAATCTTTGACAGTCGTTACGGGTCGTCAGAAGCCCAAAAGTCTGATAACCATCAGTCTTACTAGGGGGTATCGTGTTACCCAGTAACTGGGTTGTGAAGGTCAGATAGGCAGTCGCTCCATGTAAAATGCTGGTATTCAGCTGCATCGGGTTAGACAGGAAGCTGACTCCAACATAGTTGGGAAAAGGATGTTGAATCATTTATGTCTTTGTATGAACTGTTTGTATGAGGAGCAGTTACTTAACAACCCATAAACTTGGTTATATGCTTTTAGATTATACCATTTAAGGACATGATTCATCGTATCCATTTCCTTTACTTATACAATTTCCTTTTACATAGCTTAGGAATTAATATGTACGTCGAGTCATTAAGATGTAGGTTAATAATTAAGTATTCATTCCAATGTGGAGTAAAAGACTAGATTTCCAACAAATATGTATGTATGAGAAAAGTGTATACGTAATTATATGTATGTAGTAACTTATTACATTTAATCATCACATTAACTATTACACTTAATTTTAATAATAACAGCATTTATGTTTTGAGTCCCTGTCCCCTTCAGCCAAAAAAAAACATTTTTTGAAACTAGCAACACTATCACGCGATTAGTTCTACATTTAAAAAAGTATTTACTCCATCTTGCGTCAAGTGCGAGCCGCATCAATTTTCTTGTCATAGCAGGTACCAATCAAATTGATTTATGCGTTTAGCTTGAACTTACATATTTTAAAGTAATAATACCTTATGTAATACTTATGTAATGTTTGACATATGACCTTAAATTAGTTTTGCGTGTTCATTTTTTGTTGTAATTATTGTTTGTTTAAACATCATTTGGTTTAAGGTTAAGGAGACTTTGATGTAATAGCTTGTAATTTACACTATTTTATATCAATTAGTAAGTATGCAGTTCTCAGAATTCCTAATACTGATATTCATCTGCCAGTATAGATAAGTTAACCTCAAAGTAACTACTTACAAGACTTACGTGCATAGGTAGTATAGTGACTGTCTGACACACACAAGCTGTCAGGTAGCTGTCACTAATGTCAACTGTCAGTCACTACGGATGGCGACAGAGCAAAGGTGAAGCGTAACCGGGAGGGGCTTGGATGTGATGGTGAGCCTGTGACTTCTGTGAGTAATCATGAAAATAGGCGAGCTGCAGAAATTAACAGACACAACAGATAGGAAGAAAGATAGTGAAAGGTGGATTGAGGCTTGAGAATCCGTCATTTTCTTTCTTTGATAGAGTCCTATTAGGGTTCCATATAGAGATGTGTCCCTCACTCATGAGGTGCCTCGTTTGAGGTACTCGTGATCGCAAATTGAAAGAGTTACTCGAATTTCAACATTGAACCACCTCACTCATTCACGCGTCCTCACTTAAAAATTGATATTGACATTATTGACGCGAGTACTCGCCAGTGAGTATTGAGTGATTGAGTGAGCTTAGTGAGCGAATTCATAATTGTACAGAATTTATAGAATAAGTGAGGTGAGGTCTCGAATTATAGAGAAAATATTTTTAATTCTGCTACTATGAACTCTAAACGTTAACTATGAACTCTAAAAACATTAGCATTAGATTGGCAATCAAGTGTCATTGATTCGTTTATTTTGGCGGTCAAAAATTTATGAGCGAAAGAAAATTATGTGTGTGAGGGAGACGTAAAAATCGGAATCGTGAGTACATATGAGTCGACGCCCCGCTGCCTCGGACTATCGGCTAAGTTCGGCTCGTGAGGTGAATACCAACTCCTCACCTCAAATGAGGGGTACCTCGTGAGAAACTCGCAAGGTAAAATGAGATACTCCCTCAACCTCATATAAAAATGATGAGTTACTCATCACTAGTTCCATAAAATCCAATGGTACTTTATTTCCTTCCTGTGCGACTGTCAGACACGCTCAGCTCCTAAAAATCTAGCTACAGTCCGGCCGTCGAGAGAATGCGTTTTTGACACCTGTCAGTTGGACCATTTCTAGTAGTAATAAGGATCAAATTCGCAAAACATATATTCGATAGTATGACACTGACAGGTGTCAAAAACGCATTCTCTCGACGCGACGACGGCCGGACTGTACATACCCTGTTCCTACTTTGAAATTGTTGATTAAAATAAAGAATTTTGAAACATTGTTTAACCTATAGTACCTACTTACTTTTTACTTGAGTCGTAAAGGAACTCGCTTACTTTAAATCGGTACAATACAATTTAATTTGAACTTAAGTTCACCAACTGAATTCAAGGTTTCAAAGTGCAGAGATACTGGCTAAAATACAGTCACTTACCTATGTACAAGTTTTACAACGCAACATCAATATTATCATAAAATTAAACAGCAGATTGCCTACAATGACCCTCACAAAAATCTTGAACAAGACTTAAGAATACAAAAATAGATAATAATCAATGTTTCCTTTGATTCTCACAAGTCACACCGTATCACCACCATCTCTGCCTGGTCCCCAACGATTGTGCCGTAACGATAAATATGTATTAGCGGATAAATCTCACAGAATTATTAAATCTGATATATCTCACTACAAAAATAAGCCTGTGGTTTTTAACTGAAAAACCTTCACCAAGACAATTTCAGACCCTAAATTCACCACCATAAAATTCAAAATCAGTTACCACACACTTTTAATGCAACACTCAACCTCTATACTACAAAATTAAACTCTATTTTCTAATAGCAAAGTGTTAAAATGGCTTACCACAGTCAGCGATGTGACCGTTCCCACAAAAACAATTGAAAACAATAATTAGGTTAAAAGAGTTGAATTATTTCACACAATTTACGACTACATACATACATGCGTGCTTGTAATTTATACTTTTAATTACTGTCTACCCTTGTAACAGTGCGATAATCACCAATAATCACCATGTTGAGGTAAAATAACCTCTAAGAACGGCGATACTTTTTAATGAATGTCTGATGCAGCCTCGTCAATGCCCTGGCTGGAGACCTTAATTTAGACACCACCCGAAAACCTATCCGGTTAAGCAGTTGACAGCATCCTTAGAGGGCGCGATGCCATAAAAAAATATCTCTGGTTAAGCAGTACAGATAGTACCATCCATAAAGACGCACCCAACTTTCTTCCTAATCGCTTACAGTATAGTTATCGCGTTTAATTAATATTTTGTAGTCATTGGATACATGAAGTGGGCTGCTTTTGTAAGACGACTAAAATATCACAGTGTATAAGAGAAGAAAACCATTGTGGTGAACATCCTTCTAATGACCGTCAAACATGAAGACGCTGATGCCTTTCCCAGAATCCAATATTGAAAGTTCGTCTACAAGCTAGTCAAGCTTGCAAACAAGCATACACCGTGCATGCAGCATGCAAGCAAGCACGCAATATGCAGCAAGCATGGTTTCTGTCACGGTTCCGGCGCTGCGAGGCTCCGGTAGTCCCACGCGAGCTTATCTTCGCAGATGGTTTTAACACTCACCACCGCAGCTTCGGCTTGATAGCTGCAAACTGGAATACAATGAGGGCATAGACTAATGGCAATCGCTATCAAAGCGTTTCGTATCTCTACGCCTCTCAACAGAATTGACATGAGTTTTTCGGTAGGTTATGAAGTTATGATATTGTCTACACATTTTTTTTTTTACTCGTCCATCGTCCATCATCGTTATCGATTTATCACTGATAGAATGTCACTTTGTCTAGTCGCTTTGGTCAATTTTACAACCCAGTCCAATTTTAAGAAGCAAGCACAAACTATTTTCATAAATTACGAAATAGCTCATCCTCTCGGAAACGAAAACAGCAATTACTATAAACATAGGAATCAAAGTAGTGTTTGTAGCATTTAGAAAGTTAATAATAGTGCCCTAGTTCGCACTAGTATCGCGAGCCGCGTCACTCGCGTCGTGACTCGACTTGAGCAACTGATGTCAGGAACTGGAGGTTACAGGGATTCTGCACAAGATTATGTTCGTTAACCGTCGTGATGGCAGGTTTACGGAAGGCACATAAATATCCGAAGACTAACAGCATTCATTTTGTAGTATCTACATAACATAACATAACACCTGCAGACCCGAAGGGGCAGAGGCAAACCTATAGTACACCCACATTTCGCCAGTTATGTTTAAGTCCCATGTAAAAGGGAGCGAGCCTATTGCCATCAACCGGGCACATATCCAGACTCCGGGCTGCTACTGAGAAATTCCTCATAGAAAACCTAATAAAACTTTGTCCGACCCGGGAATCGAACCCAGGACCTCAAGATTAGCAAAAGCGCTTGGGGCAGTTTGTAGAGCTCTATTTGTGAAGGAACTCGTCTGAGGACGTACCACCATACGTATTTCTATCGCCAAGCATTGCTGTATTTCACTTTGAAGGATGCCGATATAATTATAGACACTTGAGGCATAATGCGAAGCAAAGCGATAATGCTCGCGAAGGAGGAGGCGGAACGCGTGTGGGAGAGGCAAATTTCGCGCCCTCACGCCCCTAACCGCCGCAGGGGGAGACGCCCGGAGCGGGAATCGCGAGCCGATTTCCGGCCACCGTAGGCGCGGGCTTGCGGACGGTGAGCAATGGGTAGCTCGCCGTCCGATAAGGACCAAGCCCGGGTCGACGGCGCAACGTGTTCCACGCGTTCACCTCAAAGAGATGTCAGCAGAATTGACGGGGTCCGCTAGGGCCAATACCTGCCGGGGGTTCGAATAAAACCGATAGGGACATCGTGGCCCCCGGCAACAGGGCAACCGAAGAAACACGGGTGGGTTTTAGTCAGTAAGAGTCTGACACGCCCTCCCGCTCCGCCCAGAGCGGGAGAAGTTATTTGATAATTTCCCAATCAAAAAAAAAAAAAGGCATATCAACTTTGCCTCAAAGGTTATCTACGCATTCGCACACCACTTGATGCTGCAGGTAGGAAGCTCAAGTAGCTTCGCATGAGCTGGGCCGTCGATGTTTACACTAGATTTGGACAGAATTTGGGGTTTTGAAATTCTCATAACAGTTTCTAACTGACAGAAGCTTGCTAGCTTGATAATTTCAAGATTCTAAGAGCAATTACAAGATGAGCCAGCATCAAACGTTAGTAATTTTGGCTTTTCTCAGGAATAGTTGCGGTCCACATTCAGTCTACTCGTGATTCTAGTCAGTCTATTTCCAACCACGGGATTCCATTTTAAAACAACGTCAACGATATTCCCATAAACAGCTATACTCCATTTGAAATAAGATTAGACATTTAAACAAACCATTTTTACAGTCCGTTCAACCGATTCTGACTTCTATACTGTAGGTATAAGGATGGCATTAAAAGCAAAAAGTAGTTACAATACCAACTGTTTGCTGCAGCTGCCATTTGTCATGCCACCAACGAAATAGAAGTCAAAATCGGTTGAACGAACTGTAAAAAAGATTTATTTAAATATCTAATCTTATTTCAAATGTAGTATAGTTTTCAGTGTACCTCCTTTTCTTTTTACCGTTCGTTGAACCAATCTAAAATGACAATACAACGAAATAATACGTTACACATCACAGTGAGTCCACCTCAAACTTAACAACAGATGCAAGTACTTTCAAAGATGCACAAAATGCGATAGTTTAGACTTTCAAAATGGTAACACAATAGTTAATTTTCGGCTGCAGATACTCATCTTAATTAAAACTGAGTGGTCTCACGTCGGCGACGTTGAAAGGTTGCAATGCGATACTAACTGGGTAGGGCTGCTACCAATATGAACGTAAATGAAGTCAAAATATTCAAATTCAAAATATTCATTTCACATAAACCTACATGGGCACTTATGAAACGTCAGAAGCTAGGTGTACGGTTCCAATTGGTCGTTTCCTATGGAAAAGAGCCGGCAAGAAACTCCACGGTTACTCTTTTAAAAATAATTGGCTTTTACAATACTTTCAAATAACAGTGTTAGGTACTAGGTATGGGAGGACAGTGTAGGTCTTTCAATAAGTACCAAGTACTTAACAAAATAGAAAATGGTCAGCAGGTCTACAATCCACTAAGCCTACAGCGTTCTCACATTCACAAAATAGAAAAAAATCTATACAAAAGATAAATAAATTAATAAAAGTAAAAACCTATTTTAATAAAACGCAATTATATGATTGCTATTACAACTGTAATCAATCTGAAACCGAAGTACCTGTAACATTTCGTGTGTATACTGTACACCATGTAATTCATAATGCATACTTTGCAAGTCCCTCAAAGAAAAATTCTAGCTTTTTATAAAAGCAACCGCTGTTCCTGATATCACTCACAGGGTCAGGAGGAAGGATTCCAGGGAAATTACTTCAAAATACCCGGATAAAAAAAACCCATAAGCTAATCCAATACATGGTCTATTTTTGTGTCGAATTTCATCAAAATATGCTCAACCATTTCTGCGTGTTTGACTAACAAACATCTCCAAAAAGTTTCATAATTTATAGTAAGGATTGTAATGTAACTATTCCATTGCCGTTCAAATGCCTGTTCTCATACAGAGAAAGGAAGAGCATTGATCATCACGCTTACAAACTGCACGTTAGCGATTTTAGTCACGATATTTTCCCTCACCGTTAGTCAGTGGTATCTAAAATTAGCTTTAAACCCACATAAAGAAAATGTCGCAATTTCATTTATAATTTAACACATAAATTGGTAGTTAATTATCTTACTTAGATCTGCACTGTGATACGGTGAAAAGATTTTAAAGAAAAGATTCACAGATGGTACTTTGACTTCATCATCATCATCAGCCTATAAATGTTCCCATTGCTGGGACACATGCCTCCTCTCGGTGAGAGGGAGTGGGCTGTAATCCACCACGTGGGCCCAGTGCGGGTTGGTAGATGTCACATGTCTTCGAATTTTCGGTTCTAGAACATGCCGGTTTCCTCACGATGTTTTCCTTTACCGTTTTGAGAGCAGTGGTAATGAAATTAAATACACAAAAGCGCCTGCCTGGGTTCGAACCTACGACCTACAACTCGTAAGTCGGGGCAGTTACCACTGGGCCACTACTGCTCTTTCGTAAGTCGACTCCATAAAGCTTATTTTTTTTTAAATATGACGTGTAAAAGTAATTCCGTTAACTAAATAAACAATTTTCATTTCATTTCATATTGGCACTGGAGAAGGCCCTTCTAAGATTGTAAAATAATTAAACACATGCAAACCACAGTTCACAAGTCGATAACCCATGGAGTGACCATGGCAATCAACAATTAACAAGTTCCCAACTATTCACTGTTTTATCATGTAATTGACCATAACTTTGTTTTGTTTGGATTTTATTAATAGAATGAGTAGGCCAGGGTCTGACTCTGCGTGTCGACAAAATAGAAAATGTCTAGATAGAAAAACGGTAGTCTACTTTCAACTTTGTCCATCAGATAGTTCCTTCGTACATCCAGTTAACACATCAACCATATCGCTATTTTATCCAAAATTATTACTTGCTTTTCCGAAATGATTATTACATGATTTGAACATGTCTTGATTTCAAGAGAAAAACACTATGACCCTCTTTTTTTCTTCTTCATTCCACATCCTTATATTTCTTCTTTTGCACGCCTTGCTTCCTGGTCCTTCTTTATCTGGGGCGAGTTGAGAAAAGAAGAGAATTGGATGGGTAATCCAACTCTCTTCCGCTACCTTGATCAGGTCGTCGGTCCACCTCACACGTGGCCTGCCCACACTCCATCATTATTGGAACTCCTTTTTGCACTTTTTTTAACTTCACCTACTGCCAGGTCTTCGCCATAATTATGTGGCCTGCTACTTCCTTCTCGCTATTACAACAAAAGCAGCTAAGGTTAAAGAAGAACACAATTTCGTAGTAAAGACAAAAGCTACACCTCTACGACGGCACTTCTGCCTACTGCACCATCAGCCTTATCAACATGTCGAAACACCACCACCATTCTCCTATTGTTATCAAAGGTGCCACATTCATACCACACCGCCTAATTTTCGTGCCGCAGCCCTGCCGAGGTTTGCATTGAAATGTCATCGTCAAGTACGCGATAGGTCGCCCGCGTGCCGCAGTTTAATTCGGTGTACTCGAGAATTGACGCCGGGGGTTGGCAGGATTGGGCAATGGTGCCAACCTGTAATGGTCTGAGTGGATGGCAAAGGAATTTTGTTCAGAGAGAGTAGGAACCACCATTGATGAGTCATGCTGACTGCGTTCTTGTGATTTCAGGCCAAAGTCAAGGTTTCTTTGCTAGAAGTCGTGCGCCCGTTGGAATTTCCCATCGGTAAAAATAACGAACTTCCACACAAACTTCATTCCCTATTTGACCCCTTTATGGGATGACATTTCAACAATCCTTCCCTTAGTACACTTTCGTGATTTTCGAGGAACTCTTGTGCAAAATTTCACGCTTCTAAACACAGGGCTATGCGTTGTCTGTCAGTGAATGAATTTCAATCTGCCCAGCTTTTTCCCAACTATATTGGGGTCGGCTTCCAGTCTAACCGGATGCAGCTGAATACCAGTATTTTACATAGAGCGACTGCATATCTGACCTCCACAACCCAGCACCTGGGTAAATACCATACCCCTTGGTAAGACTTGCTGACTTTCGGGCTCGAATACTCGTAACGAATGTCAAAGATCCTCGAATGATAGCCGGGACCAACGGCTTAACATGCTTTCCGAGGCACCGAGGAGTCTCGGTATGTAAAGATGGTCACCCATCCACATACCAACCCCAGCAATCGTAGCTTAACCTGGTGGATCGACCAGTGCGGCTGAATTTAAGAATTTTATTTTCGCTCTCTTAGTTTAAAACTAGCTTCTAACAACGTGACTTTATCGATAAATGTGCCGCTTACTAACTCTACAAGTTTAAATTGTCAGTCTTACGGCAAACAACATATAAAGCGCTACAAGATTCTTATGACGCGTGGCCAAAAATCGGAACTAATCCGCCATCTTGTTTTTCAATACATTTCACAAAACAATAATTCACAAATGTTCACCAACAACGCCCCCCTGACAATGTCAATCTAGCGCCAATAGATCCTTGTAGCATTGTAAACTGATGTGGTAGTAAGGTTACATTTTATTGAAAAAGTTACATTGTAACTACATTGTAGGTTTTGAACCTTTCACAGTAACCTTAATCTTTTTTAGTAAAACTTACTTCTCTTGTCACATAAATTGTTCGTTCGTTCTTTGAAAGTTTGGGCAAATTGAAAGCCAATTTTCATAAGTACATTCCTAAATAAATAGATTAACCTTTCATTATCTCACTTAAAAGGAAATGTGTCTTCTTAAAATAAGTATAGTATAGTTTGTCATATATATATTGTTATTATTAGGTTTTAACTATACTCCGTTTGAAATAAGATTAGACGTTTAACTAAACCTTTTTTACAGTCCGTTCAACCGATTTTGACTTCTATTGCGTTGGTGGCATGACAAATGACAGCTGCAGCAAACAGTTGGTTTGTAACCACTTTTTTTGCTTTTAATGCCATCCTTATGCCTACGGTGTAGAAGTCAAAATCGGTTGAACGGACTGTAAAAAGGTTTGTTTAAATGTCTAATCTTATTTCAAACGGAGTATAGATTAATTTATTAGAAATTTTTGTACAACTTCTTTATGCATGCGGAGTTTACCTGTAAGAAATTGTTGCACTGTTGCATATACGTTTTTGCATGCTACTCATAAGCATTATCCAGTGTAAACAATTGTTGGTGAACCTATATATAAATAAAATGTAAAATGTCCACTGTTAAACATGTCAACATAGGCACTGATGTAATATTTACATAGGCCTTTCAATGATTTCTACTACCTCTTCCTTACTATACATTATAAAAGCGAAAGTGGTATACTATTCATAGTAGATATGACAAATGTATGAAATCAATTTTGACCAGAAGATTCGCTAAAGGAAAAGGTTTACCAAGAGTACTTTTATTTAATGTTTTGTGCACAAAAATATTGTACAGAGATGGACTTTATGGTAAAGTTAGGCATCTTCCGTCAGTCGACTTTTTATAATAATTATCATTAGAACTTATACTAATATTTTGAAAAGGTATTGTAAGTTTGTACCAGTCGGATTTGAAAAAAATATTTTTGCATTGGATAGCCCAATTCTTGATGAAGGATATAGACTCGCGGACGAAGTTTCGGGCAGAAACAAGTCGATAATAAATTCATATAAAAACATAACCTTGTCTTTGATGGCGCGCAGTCGGGTAAAAAGACCGATCAACGCCCACGGCCCAGCCCAAACCCTTGGATCTAGGAAGTTGAAATTTTGCTGGTCGAGTTTTTCGAGATTCCCACGGACGGGAAAGGGAATACAGGGCGAAAGAATTTACTGGCAAAGTAGCATAATCAGCCTATAATGTTCCCACTGCTGGGACACAGGCCTCCTCTCGGTAAGAGTGGGCTGTAATCCACCACGCGGGCCCAGTGCGGGTTGGTAAGTGTCACATATCTTTGAAGTTTTGGTTCTTGGGCATGCTGGCAAAGTGCTAGTCATCAAATATGAGTCACACAGTCCACCTAACGCCTACGGTTACATCAAATCAATCCCCTAATAGGTTTCTCACAACTAAGTGACATATTGCCAATCCACAAACATTTGCCCTTTGCCCAAGAGTGGGCTAGAAACCGTAAAACAATAGAGCACGTAGCGTCACAGTCTGGGGACTACAATGAACTGTTTATCTTAAGATTGAACATAATTTGTGACTTAATGAACAATATTATCTATTGTAGCAGTCTAGTAGGGCATGGGCGCAGTGGTAGCGGACAGCGGTAGCATAGGTTAAGCGGGCTAATCAAGCTTCACGAAATCGCCAAGACTTGCTCTGCAATGATGGTTCTCTTCAAAGATACGTAAGGTACAGGTAGGTAGGCTAGGTACTATTCGGAATATCATTGTGCGATGCGGTAGATTTGACGATGAGGAAATGGCGAATCTTGATTACCTTTGTCAAGAAGATGAGCAGCAGCATCCTTCTCTGTCTGTTAATAATGAAAATTAATGACAATCTTTCTAATAGCTTATGATTATGATGACATGACAAGAGTGATGACAAGACTGTTTTTACACGACTCCTCAAAAAAGGGAGTCATTTTAACTTGCCAATGATAGCTGAATAGCATGAGTAAGTCCTAAACAGTCTAAGAAAATGAGACTGATAACACATCTGATTCATCGTTGTGCAAGCAAGCAAGCATGATTGTAAGCTCAAAAGTAATGCTTTTCTTTCATTCAGCAAATCGCTTTCCGCTACCAATACCGCCTGTCTTCACAAGCATCTAATGAGGGACTCTCCAAGTTGCATCCACGCGGAAAGATGTTACGACACGAACCATTGTTCTTCTATAGAATATGCAACAAATTATTACTTGACAGAATTCGAGACTTTCAGATACCCTTGAGTTTCTGATCAATATCTTTAGGGATTAGCTTCGTCATTATGGTTTAATTTAATGTAAAAATGTATCTAAGAAATAATTTATGAAAGTCATCGTCTGCCTAGCCTTTTCCCGACTAGGGGGTCGGCTTCCAGTCAAAAATTCAAAATTCAAAAGTCATTTATTCAAACTAGGCTGAGAATCAGCACTTTTCGAACGTCAAAATTACATAAGACAGTCCCCCAAAAACGTCCACCCTTCACCACTACCTAGTGCCTTTAGCTGGGAAGAAGAAGTGGCGCAATAAACTCCCCAGCAGCACAGCTGTCTGTTCAAATTAGAAAAAAAAAAGATTCTATACAATAGTATGCAAAATTATTATGCAACACAAAATATTATTTTAATTAAGTATAAATTATTGACCATATGTCAGCTAGCACACGCCAATATACCAACCAAAAACATCGAGAACTATACTCAAGCAGAATTTAAAAAATAAAAACTAAACGTAAACAACTAAATATCTAAATAAAAGCCTCCAGGCATAAAGGGCGTGCCCGCTTACATCAAGCTGTAATTGGAAGTTATAAATGATAAACTAGGACCATCGGGGTAAAAATATGATAGTCTAACTGGATACAGCTGAATACCAGTATTTTACATAGAGCGACTGCCTATCTGACCTCTACAACTCAGTTACTGGGTAACATGATACTCCTTGGAAAGACAGACGGCTGCTGACAACCCATTACGTCTGTAAAAGATCTACGTATAACAAATAAAATGAAATGAAATTGTTTATTCTGTAAATAGGATATCGGAATCACTTTTACACGTCATATAAAAATATTAAAAATAAGCTAGACGAGTTCGGCGTTTCCTATCTGACTACTCTGAGAAGAAAGGCCGAAACAATCTCAGAGGTCGCAGTCTCTTTTAAAGTCCAGACATAATCTTGGTCAGGCCATATAAGGACCATGTAGATTAGTGTCTGAAAAGGTCTTTTGAGGAAAGAACCACACAGATTTGAATGGACCTGTCCAGTCAGTGCAAGCATTTGTCAGTAATCGTGGAGCTCAACTCAAAACTTAAGGAGCTCAACTCGACGAACAATACCAAAGAAAGGACATTTGGCATGATCAGTCTGTGTCCAGTAGGTCTAATTACAACGCCAGTATACAATCTTAGTTTTTTTTACCCTAAACCTCTTAAGGGGTCATTGTACTCATCATTATGAACAAATTTCACTATGGGACCAAAGCAGAAATCACGAAAAAAAAATCAGCTGTTCCCTACATTTATGTTCGCATATCTCGTAAAAATGTAGGGAACAGCAGATTTTTTTTCAAACTAAGGTTGTATAAACGATAATCTCATCAGAATCACTAAGTTACTGATATTTAATACATAAATATTTTACCACAAAATTACTCAGGAATATTGAAATCATCACTCTTAATAATTCGCACGTGTACTTTGTTTGAAACTTCGCTAAAAGCTAGTTAAATAAATTGCACATGTTCAATTGTTCACGTTTCTTCGCCATTTACTTGAAGCGTGACAATTAGATAAGTGCTATCTGTAGTTAAGGCATCGCCAATGAGTGGGAGCTTCACAAGTCGTGATAACACGAAGACTTAGAGTCTGTGTGTCTAAGAGATTTAGCTAATACATTGCATGTATGCTGGATATAATTTGAGGCAGCACGACATGCAGCTGTTGGAGATAATTTGACTTCCAAACATGTAGAAATCTAGAAGATTTCTTTTGTTTATAGATAACTAAATATTTCTGACAACATAACATAACATAACATCACAATTGTATTCTTATTAAATCAAAATATTTTATTTCACATAAACCTACATGGGCATTTATGAAACGTCAGAAGCTAGCTGCACGGTTCCAATTGGTCGCTTCCTATGGAAAAGAGCCGGCAAGAAACTCCACGGTTACTCTTTTCAAAATAAATTGTTTCTACAATGTTTTCAAATTACAGTGTTAATAGGTATGGGAGGACAGTGTAGGCCTATCAACAAGTACCAGGTACTTAGTAAAATAGAAAATGGTCCACAAGTCTACAGCCTACATCGTTCTCACATTCACAAACTCTAAAAGAAAAGAATCTTTATAAAAGATAAACAAAATAATAAAAATAAGGACCTATTTAAACCAAATGACATGATTGCCACTACAGCTGTAACAAATCTAATTTGATTTAAAAAAAATAGGAGACGGCAGTCTTATACCTGCACAAGGGCACATTATTCTGCCAGACATGTTTAAGTCCCTTGTAAACAGGGGAAAGGAGAGAAATTTAAACTCTGTTCGATAACACTTTGCCTGACATTTTTTATTTGTTGGTCTGGAAATTATAAAATAACTTCTCCCGCTCTGAGCGGAGCGGGAGGGCGTGTCAGACTCTTACTGACTAAAACCCACCCGTGTTCCTTCAGTTGCCTGTATGTTGCCAGGGGCCACGGTAACCCTTTCGTACAAACCCGCAAACTTTGCCTAACCTGGAGATCGAACTCCATGCGCAGCAGTCGCGACTACGAACACTGGACCACTGATCCAGTCTTCTTGACCGTTTCAAAGAAAATGGACTTATTAATTCATGATTCGTGACTCATGGGTCACGGGACCAATAATAGTCACATATCAGCAAAAGAATTTAATCAATGGGTAGGTTTATGCCAGGGACTTCACACAATTAATTTGCAAAATAGGCCAAAAGATAACACTAGCTTTGCTTGGTAAATCACCAAAATATCGTAGTGCCTGCACTGCCTGACATAGACAGTGTCGCGAACGGTGACCGGCCTCGATCTACGATTTGTATACTTATGTGGCATTGATGTATGCGCCTCAGTATGTCGCCTGCAATCAAATGCATTGATGTACGGACGCCAAAAGCATGCATATTTTGGGCGTTACTGATGTTAAGAATTATTGATATAAAGACGTGGCCATACACATTTGTGTATGCAAACACGATGTTTTTGTTTTCCGAGCTGCATGGAAAATATTCCCCGCGCGGTTGAAGAGGGGAAGGGTTTGTTTAATTTTCAACCGCTGCGCACACCGCGGACTTCTGTCACCGTCATTCAACACAGGTTTTGAGGTTATATTGTCTTGTAATCTAAAAATATTTTAACACGCAGGAGACAACTTGTGTATGAAATAGTAGATTGTTATACGAGGGGCTAAAATAACCCATTGTAACGAGGTAGTTTTACTCCCGAGCTATAGCGAGGGAGTAAATAGAAACCGAGTTATAATGGGTTTTAGCGCCGTGTGTTACACTCTACTTTTTACTACGATTGCGAGAAAATTAAATAATCCAATACAATATTAAATAGTTTATTTTATTTAAATGTACAATTTGTACAATTCTGGATATTTAACGAGATGTTTTTTTCCGGCAACTTAATTTCAGTCCTCTGTCAAGATGTTCTCTCTAGATGATGACATTTTCACTGTTGTAAATTATATTACGGTAACCAATTCAATTCGTAATTAGAGAAAAATTCTAATGATTTCGCACCATTGCCTTTTTTATTTCTTCTGTAGCCGCAACGCAATGCACGCATTCTACCGAAGAGATAGCCGCATTTAGTTCCATTTTCAAAAATAAAATGTTTATTTTTTGTGAACCAGTAATACCTACCTAAGTCGAGTCCATAATCATGATTATTCTACATAAGAATAAAAACTTTTTCGTTTTTCAAGGTTCGTTGGAACAGAAAAAATTAAAAAGAAATTACTTTTTCTCCTAGAGCAAGAAATGTTATTTTTTCCCCGCTCTGTTACTCTACAATGTCGGCCTTTTTGTGCAAGAGGAGTGAAAACAAATGTTCATGTGTAAGGTTTTTTGTGTAATGTTTCGAAAAAACACGCGCAGGAGACACAACTTTAGTCATATGATTTTTGTTTGAACTTGTCTCGTCGAAAGTTCTTGTTCCACATTTATTTGGACCTTTATTTTATTTATTATAAAGTTATTTCTATTAAAATATCTAGGTACTCATGTTAAACACTAAAATATTCCTACAATTAGGTAAAACATTGCACGTCTCCTGCAGTCTGTACAATTTCCCATAAAGAGCATTGTATGCAAAACTCGAGTGTTTTGTTTCAAGTAACCAGTACTACTGTTTGTCACACAAAAACTACTGAGTTATGACTGTATTGTAACGTCGCAGATAACAGAGACATGTCGTTCATTGTATTTTATTACCTCGTCTAGGATATAGCAATAGAATTAGGCAGCCACAAATATTTTCAGTCGAAACTCTTCTACTGCTGGACATAGGCGTCCCTCAAACCTCACCCACAATGATAAAAATACTCAAAGCTTATTCAAAAAAATTTAAAAGTCATTTATTCAAACTAGGCTGAGAATCAGCACTTTTCGAACGTCAAAATTACATAAGACAGTCCCCCAAAAATGCCCACCCTTCACCACTTCCTAGTGCCTTTAGCTGGGAAGAAGAAGTGGCGCAACAAACTCCCCAGCAGCACAGCTGTCTGTTCAAGTTAGAAAAATGATTCTATACAATAGTATGCAAAATAACTTACATTATGCAACACAAAACATAATTCAAATGATAAATTATAGGCCATATGCCAGCTAGCACTATTATAGCTATTGGTACGCCACTTCTAAAAAAACACTGGCACTCCCGGGAGTGCCGACTGAAGAAAAAACTTGAAAAAAAATCGGCACCGCGGTAATCATCGCTTTGATGCGCGTCTTTCTACATTGTTCTCACATGTATAATTTCAACATAAATGATGTAACCAATATTTTATAACAATTTATTATTTAAAAGAGTGTCCGTGGAGTTTCTTGCCCGTTCTTCTCCATGGGTACCTACTACGCTTTGAAATGGGCAACTAGCTTCATATTTCTGACTGACCGATTCCTTGACAATTCAAAAGTGCCTGTAAATGGTTTAATTGAAATAAATGCTTTGAGTTTGATGTCTTTTACTCCACACACCGTGGTAATCAACGCGTTGATGTCTTTTACTCCACGGTGTCGGTAACAGGTTGCGAAATCAATGGTTTAGTCCCATCTCAAAAATGCCCAACGCGCCTAAAGAAGTTTTCACTTCAAAAGTATTCATGAGCTTTGGTCGACTTAGCATGATAATGAAAACATGTTTTGATAACCCAGCTAGAATAGTTACAAACACTAGGTAGATACCTAGACCTACCTACAGGTATGTACACACACAGACAGGTCTAAAAGAAATAGGTCCTTACTCTGTAAATTTATAGACCACTAGCTTCTGCTCGCGACTTCGTCCGCGAGCCTATAACCTTCGTCAAGAATTGGACTATCGAATACAAAAAGAATTTCTCAAATCCGACTCGTAGTTCCGGAGATTACCCCCTACATACAAACTAACAAACAAATTTTACCTCTTTATAATATCATCATAGTATAGATTTTCAATTTTGTTTAGTACCTGGTCCCCCCCATACCTATTAACACTGTAATTTGAAAACATTGTAAAAGTCAATTATTTTTAAAAGAGTAACCGTGGAGTTTCTTGCCGGCTCTTCTCCATAGGAAACGACCAATTGGAACCGTGCACCTAGCTTCTGAAGTTTCATAAGTGCCCATATAGGTTTATGTGAAAAAACGATTAGTAAAAAAATCGTTAGGACACAGCCACATTGCTGTTAATTACAGTTTGCAGACAACTGCTGCTGCAAAATTTTTTTTCTTGTAATTATACACATTATACGATTATACCCCATAACCAAAAGGGCAAAGGAGAGGGCTATGCTTGGAGTTTCCCTAAGTGATCGAATCAGAAATGAAGAGATCCGCAGGAGAACCAAGGTAACCGACATAGCCCGAAGAATTGCCAAACTTAAGTGGCAATGGGCAGGGCACAATGCTCGCAGAACGAATGGCCGATGGAGTCGAAAGGTTCTGGAATGGCGACCACGTACCGGAAGACGTAGCGTTGGAAGGCCTCCCACAAGATGGACCGATGACCTTGTGAAGGCCGCAGGAATCCGCTGGATGCGGAAAGCACAGAATCGGTTGAAGTGGCGGTGCTTGGGGGAGGCCTATGTCCAGCAGTGGACGTCTTTCGGCTGAAATGATGATGATGATGATACCCCATAAAAATATCCAAACTATGTTTCTAAAACTATTTTTCTCTTCATTCCAGATGTGGCTCTCCAGCATAGTGTCCTCAACACTATTCGTGATGGCGATGTCAGCAGGCGGCAGCGAGTACCTCCCCCCCAGCAAGGGATACAACTACGAACCACCCAACATACCATTCCCCACCAACAACAACGGAAATAAGGTAAGAAGCCTATCAGGCACCTGATGAGAGTCCCATAGGGCATCAGGTAAGAGGCCCATCAGGAGACAGACGGTAAACCTGGTGCTACCACTCGGCAGTGTAGAGACCTGACTGACTGCCTCCTGGGTCTAGTGATCGCAAGCGCGGCTACTGAGTGCGAGGTTCTGGATTCTATTCACAGGTTGGTTACAATTGGGCACGCCACAATCGCGGCGATAAGACCCGTCTTTGAGGAGTGGCTGGAGAGACGCCACGGCGTTCTCACCTTCCGCCTGACGCAGGTCCTTACCGGACACGGCTGCTTCGGGAGGTGCCTGTTCAGGATAAGGCGGGAGGAAACACCCGGGTGTCACCATTGTGTGGATCGGCCTGAGGACACGGTGGAGCATACGGTGGAGGTCTGCCCGGCTTGGGCGGAGCAACGCCGTGTTCTCGTAGAGGCGATCGGCGGCGGTGATCTCTCGCGTCCGGCCCTGGTTCAGGCCATGGTACGGAGCGAGAGGAAATGGCAGGCCGTCACCTCCTTCTGCGAAGCGGTAATGCTCGCGAAGGAGGAGGCGGAACGCGTGAGGGAGAGGCAAATTTCGCGCCCTCACGCCCCTAACCGCCACAGGAGGAGACGCCCGGGGCGGGAATCGCGAGCCGATTTCCGGCCACCGTAGGCGCGGGCTTGCGGACGGTGAGCAATGGGTAGCTCGCTGTCCGATAAGGACCAAGCCCGGGTCGACGGCGCGTTGTGTTCCACGCGCGCCTCAAAGAGATGTCAGCAGAATTGAAGGGGTCCACTAGGGCCAATGCCTGCCGGGGGTTCGAAGAAAACCGATCGGGAAATCGTGGCCCCCGGCAACAGGGCAACCGAAGGAACACGGGTGGGTTTTAGTCAGTAAGAGTCTGACACGCCCTCCCGCTCCGCCCAGAGCGGGAGAAGTTATTTTGATAATTTCCCACCCAAAAAAAAAAAAAAAAAAAAAAAGGTTGGTTACAATCGTGTTTGATTTTTCTTTAGAAAAATCTCGGTAGCACCCCGAGGTCTGGATTTGTACCGGGTAGTGGCAATAGGCTCGCCCCCTATTCCATTGAATTTAAAAACATAACTGTCGAAATGTATACCTCTGCCGAACAATTCGTGGAACATAGTAAACCTGATTGAAAATGATTACACCCTCTCAAAGTCACCTTCAAAATTAAGCGCACTATACCGATCGAAATCTGATCTGAAACCTTGAAAATAATACAGAACAGAATGTTCTTTCTAAAAATAAAAAATTCTTAAACTGAACATATATTTTTATTTTTTACCCGATTGTAACGACACTATTTATCACATTTCAGATACCGCCAACACCGACCAGGCCGAACCCCCCGCCCCAGAGGCCGTACCTGCCACCTGGTCAGCCCACTCCTGGACCTGGTCCTTCTCCAACTCCCGGAGTGAGTATTTAGAAAAAAAAAACACAACTAAATAGGACGCATAAATAAAAGAAAATAAACACAAAAAAAGGAGTTCTTAAGTTGTTATTGTAGTGTTAACTTGAGTGTCCCATGTACCTCGTTGGTATAGTGGTCGCAAGCACTCTGGTACTAAACGAAAAAAAATGAATTTGTGCCCGGTTGATGGCAATAGGCTTGCCCCCTATTACATGGACTGGTTCCGAAGGGTGATGTTTCATTATGTTATTGTTTTTTAGTTAGTGGAATTAAAAGACAATTTAATAAAAAAAGATGTAATTATTTTTCGTCGTCGACATAATGCATCGGGCTTATTCTTGGTCTAGGCGCTATGTATTTATTAAGTTTCTTTTGGTATTCTTCTGAAAATATATAAACGAATGAAATACAGAATTTAGAATTTCTCCCAAGTTCATCAAATTCTTACGTTAGAAATATTACTAAAACACGGTTTCTGAAAATTATGGGAAAATATTCCGGTATTTAAAATCTATTAATAAACAAAAAACAAACATATTTTGCTATCAAACTGTCAAACTTCTGTTAGGATTGACTCAATTAAAACCAGCCTGTTACATCAGTTGACAGAACTCTGACAAAGATTAACTAACAGCTATAACCATAGACTATGTCCATGGTTATAACACGACCAATTGACATAACCCAATTTATGGTGATTTAGTGTATTTTTGTAAATAGATTTTTTATTTTGGGGACATGTTTTTTTTTTGTGTGTGATTTCCCGTTTTATAGCCATTTCATAAAACTATTAAGGAATGTCAGTTGTGATTTGAAAATACGGCCAATTTAAGTTGGTAGCCAATTTGCTTCACAATTAATTTCCCGGACTACCTTTCAAAAACCGTTTTCAGTTCGTACCTTTCTCGTCCGCAGAAATAAAGTTGCTTTTGTCATTGTATTCATCTGGAAAAAATTAATAAAAATAAATAATACTTTACTATCTACCGACATTTTATAAAACACACAATAAATTGATACTAAATAAGTACGTATAAAAAACAGGTAGTAATTTAAGAATAGAAAGTAACTTAATATTATTGATTGATTAAATGTAATTATAGGTACCTATAAATAAAATTTTATGAGATTGTTTATAATTAATGTAATATTTATGAATTGCGAATGTTATAATATTATGAATTATGATTGCATGCACTTTTTATATTAATTTTGTAATTTAATAAGCAAGAAATAAAAGGCTATTTTATTTATTTTATTTTAAGTACGTATAATGAGTTAAAATTGAATAGGACTACTTACCGCTGGCTATAAAACAAAAGACAAATTAGAAAAAAGTGTAAACACGATATCTAGTGATATTGGAAAAGAAATAAACGCTTACTCAGTGCAAACCATGGACTTACTGAAACAAAAAAACAATATTATATGAGAACAAAAAATTTTGCCGCCTACAATATTAAAAGAAAAAATGTTGTACTCAATACAACATTTTTTCTTTTTTTATTCTAGGCGGCAAAATTTTTTATAGGAAAATCAAAAATTCACCTGCACAAAGTCGCTGGAAAAGCTCTGGTTTATAACTAAAAATTTATAACTAAAACTAGACATTTATAACTAAAACTACACTAGGTACACCTCAAACACCAGGCATATCTTGAAGCAGTTCCGTACATTTTGTCGAGATATGCGAGTTTTGCGATTTCAGGTTTGATCTCATAGTAAAGGTTGTTTATAATGAAGAGTACAATGACCCTTTAAGAGGTTTTCAGTTATTTCAATTACGTCTTTTAAATAGAGGTACAAAGTTATTCTGTGTTGAGCTACACGATTACTGACAAGTGCTTGCACTGACTGGACAGGTCCATTCAAATCTGTGTGGTTCTTTCCTCAAAAGACCATTTCAGACGCTAATCTACATGGTCTTCACATGAAATGATTAAGATTACCTACGAGACTTTAAAAGAGACCCCTGACTTTGTTTCGACATTTTTTCTCAGTGGTAGTCAGATAGGAAATGTTGACTCCATCTAATCTGTAAAAGTTATTCTGATAAATCCTATTTACAGAACAATTACATTTTATTCCGGTAGCTCGGTCTCCGTTTCAAATATCTTAAGAAAAGCAATTTTTCGTCCATTTCAGTACTTACATTTCGGTAAAGGCATTGATGTAGTACATCTAGTAGGGTGCGGCTCGACCGTCGGCAATGTGTTGTTTTCATTGAGTGTGATCCATCCAAGCGTCTCCATCTTGCCATCAATTGTTAATGGCGTCTCCTGTGACAATGACTCGCTGGATTCGCTTCTAGTAGGGTCCGAGTTACTATTTGGATCATTGGGGATTCGTCCAAGGTACGAGAGTGAGACCCCAGGTGCCGGCGACTTTCTGCTACTCAGGAAAGGTGTCACCGACTTCTTCGCAAATCGATTGTGTTTCATCATACGGACTATAGACAAGAATATCGGGTCAATATACATATTAATCATTTATTTAAAAACATAACACTCCTTTTTTTGGGCAGTCGGGTGAAAAGGAATTATGACGCAATTATACACTTGGTCGTTTACCCGCATGCGGGCATCCGAACGACTTTACTTATCCAAATTCAAGCACCAAACACGTAAATTACTCTAGCTGATTTGACGAAGTCGGATGCTATAGAATTCGACGACGGAGTGGATGAACCTGCCCGAAGACATCATACTCGACATCGTTTATTTAGACTTGGTCGTTTGCCCGCATTCCATAGCATCCGAATGCGTGTGAGTGACTACGTTTAATTACGAATACGTAGGTCTACGGCCCCTTGGAGCTCTAAAAATCAAGGTTCTAAGTCAACGCAATAAAAAAATATTTTATACCCTCAAATAAATCAAAACCTTTACGGGAAGTACCCGCACAAGTAAAGGAAAATGTCGGAAAATAGTTAATTTGTAACTTTTATCTTTTTTTTTTGCGATTTTAAACTTACAGAATTAACCGTTTGACATACATCGATGTATGGGAGAACATTTTTTCAACTACAAAGTTAAGTTTGTTTTTGTGACAAATTCATCCCAACCACGGAACAAGCCATGTTACTGCTTTGCGAAAAACAAATTCATACTTCCCTTGAAGGGACTCAACTGACCTTCTTCGAGACCTAAAATCAAATAAAAATACGCAAAGTGAAATATAATAACCACATAATGGAAAAAAAAACGTTTCATTTCACGAAGGCAGGTTGTCTTCATTGAGTGTGTCTGATACTACAGTACATGGTTTCCATTCCGTGTTCAAATTCTTGTTGTCAGTTGATTTATTTCCAAATATCAACTTTATTCTTTGTGTAAATAAGTTGATACCAGAATGACCAGTACTTACAAATGTCATAGATTAAATTATAGCTCGAACTCGACTTACATTTGGCCAAAAATATTTATTTACATCTTTGGGAACTTAATTTGGAACGCAGGATATGTGCGCAAGTTTGGGAGCACTCAGTAAGAATTGACCAACCCGTCTTCGTGGGATAAACGTAAATATTTATAAAATAAATAAACTCACTTGTCAACCTTTCGCCATATTCTATAGATTTCAATCGGTCTTAAGTTTAAGAAATAAAAAATAATATTAGTATTTTGTAAAAAAAAAAAATATGTATTCACCCAAGTCCATTTCTTTCATTTTCATCGCTGGAGTTTGAAAAATGTTTTTTGATTAGAAAAGGGCCTTATACCACAAAACGTAACAATTATTACAACTTTGTAACTTTTACAAGACCGTGTACCTACCACAAAATTTTAAGCCACAATTGTAACGGAAAACCTTACAAATATATAAATTGTAGTGACTACTTTTAAAAGTGAGAAAGAATTGTAAATTGTAAACTCATTGTAATTTATGTGTTACGCAATTTTTTCTACAATTTAACAATTTTGTAGAATTGTAGTAAAGTTTTGTGTAAAGGACCCTGATGAATTTTGTTTTAAGCTGATGGGCAGGCGCTTCATTTTCTGCTCATTTTTTTGACTTTCACTCGCACTCCGAATGTTCGAAAAATTAACTAAATGAAGAGATGAACGTTCATTTCTGAACTATGTAATTTTGTCGGCGTCGTGTGAAGAAATAGAAGAAGAAAGAAGAAAGAAAAATAGGTTTATTTGTCACAGAAATACGTGCATACATAAAAGACAAGAGTAATCAGAGAACAACACAAAGTACATAACAAATCACGAGCATAGAACAGAAATTACTTAGGCGGCAGCTGCACGACATGACTGTGACAAGAAGGCTTCCACTCAGCATGATGCAGTGCTATGGGGGACCCACAGCACAGCGCCGATTTTCAGTGGTCACCCGAAAAAAGAAAAGATGTACGGAAATCAAGTCAGGTTCAGTGATTTTGTAACAAAACAAAATAAATAGTGCTCAGAATGTAAGACAACTATACAATAAATTATAAGAAACATAAAAATAAAAAATAAAACTATCCGCAGGCATCACTCACTCGAGTTGCGCTAACACAGGCAATTTTTTTCAGTACTTATAAAACAATTGCCGGAGGTAGGTATTCAATAGGTAAATGGCTTCGTTTCTTACCTAGCTGTGCATCGTAGTTTGCTTTACATATCGGAATAATTGCGAACACCTGAAAAATAATTTATATCTGAGCAACTAGTACCGTAATTGCGTAATACAACACAATCACAATCTGTTTCGATTTGAAACAGATTTCCAATGCATAAGTTAGAAAAAAATATCTGCTGAACAACGTAAATAACGCATTAAATGTTGTTGAACCGTCAAAATGAAACAAATTAGGCAAAATTATTTACGAAAATAAGTTACCTACGCAATTAGGGTAGGTACTGTTCTTTGATATTATTATGTAGTAATCACTATTACGTAGTATGTCTTTAACCATTCTCCATAGGTAAGAGAAAAACAAGATTTATAAAAATATCTACAAAATAAAAAGTAAAATCATACCAAAACGTAAAAAACCAGATGCATAAAACATCTACGTAACTCCATTTTATTGGGGCACTTCTAAAAACTATTTAAATAAAATATTAAAACACATGTTGCAGATTTTTTGAAAGGTTTAAGGAATTTTGTGATTAAATTATATCGTGTTTCCAATAAAATGTTATCGAAATCGATATAAATCAAGTGTCAGTTTGTAATAAACAGTATTTTATAGTTATGACTAAATCAAAATATTGCTGTTTGAATATCGTAAAAAACAGCTCAAAAAATGTTCAACTTTTAGCGACTTACATACAGTACATAAAGGTACGTTCTGCTGGTATCCTTAGGCATGCATGTGTAAGACACTTTTAATTACAAACTGAGGGGATTTTTGTACCTAATCCGTCTGCCAGACAACGTAGATAAATAACGCAATGATATTGTTGCATTTTCAAAATAAAAAGCATTGCCATTGTAAGTGGGTTACGCTATTAAGTTGCAGTTCTACTAAGTCGGACTGTTCGAGTATTCCCGTTCGTCCCACTGACTTCGTCCCCGTAGTGGGACGAACGGGAATTTACAAAAATAATATTAAATTTGTTCCCGATCGTCCCATTCATGATTTTAGAGGCACGAACGGGAATATGTTCTTAGATTAGCGCCATTCGTCCCACTAAATAATTTTGTGCGTATTGTTTAGTCGTTGTTTCGTAGTTTACTTTCAAAGGAGATGTTTGATTTTGGGCTACCACTATGTACACTACTACATAGATAAGAAGGAAAAAAATAGGGGAATTTAATAAAAATACTAAAAAAATAATTTGAAGAATGGTACAAGCGTACAAAAATGATCATTTAAATAAAAAACGTTAACTAGATTATACAGCGACATTTGCATAGTGTACATGGCGCTAGCCAAGGCTCCATACATTTCTGGAACATCTCCTTTGTCGGGATATTACATGGCTCTGGTGGGATGCTCCGGCGATGCCGCTAGTTAACAAAAGAGTGCCGATAACATTGTGTTATTTGCGTAAACCCTATTGGTTTACTCAACATTCTCTCCCAGTCCCATCAACAAAATTAGTGGGACGATCGGGAAAAAAAATTACGAATTCCCGTTCGTCCCACTACGGGGACGAAGTCAGTGGGACGAACGGGAATACACGGGACTGTTGGCCGCATAATGTAAACAGTACAAGTACTAACTGACAGCCAAGGGAGGCCTTATGGGACGTCAAACAGCTCATATTGTTGTGTAGTAATTTATCTTGGACCTTGGACATTTTAACATCGATGAACGAAAATATCGTGAGGAAATCTGGTATTAAAAGTGTAAAATCGCCAACCCGTCTTGAGCAAGCGTGGTGATCAATGCTCGTGCCTTCTCTGTATGAGAAGAGGCTTTTGCCTTACAGTGGGACATAATAGGCTGGGCTTTTAAAGCACTAGGCCTTTGATTATTTATGGGTATGTCTAGATAATGGTGCCGATTCCCTTGTTCACAAACTAAACTAAATTTAAGTTCAGTGCATCTTTTTCTTTCTATTTCATTAAGAAAAGGACAGAAGATACATTTTAGTTTAGTCCTGTCAAATAATGAAATAGAAATAAAAAGATGCACTGAACTTAAATTTAGTTTAGTTTGTGAACAAGGGAATCGGCACCAGTGTCGCGCTGCAAAAGAACAAAACAAACAAGCCATCTTTGATATGCTGGTGTGCGTGACAGCTACGTCTTACACTCGTGCCACTTCATTGTGCTTTTCTAGTGTGCGTGCATTTAGCGGCCAACAGTCGGACGCAATTTTTTTGACGAGTTCACAGCTCTTTGCACTTGGCATAAAAGCTTATGTTAAGGTACCCTAGAGATTTGTATTTGACCACCCATGATATTAATATATTTTTTTTCCTCCCCAGCAACATGATCATCACGATCATCACGATCATCACGATCATCATGATCATCACGACCACGGTGACCATCATCATCACGAGCCAGGCATGCCCTTCGATTTCTCCTACCAGGTCAGTTACCGTCAGCCTATTTACTATTCAACTCAGCAGATCAATTTCTCAGTAGCAGCCTGGAGTCTGGATTTGGGCCTGGCCCCAATTACATGGGACTTGAACTGGTGTAATGTAGCCAATGTAGGTGTACTTGTATGTACCTACACCTCTGCTTAAACCTTTGGGAAACCCTATGTTCCCCAAAGCAAGATGGTTTTTGCTTTGAGCGTATTGAACTGAAATATCACCACTTATGGAAGTTATTTTAAAGTTACATAATGGCAAATTAAACAAATAAAGATCGCCAGTTTGTGACAAAGGCGCACATGAGATCCCATGCACACTATAGTACCCAAGTATATTACACCTATAACCTAAGATCCCGGAGTACAGACGCCAGCACATCAAGCTACCCGAAACTATCAAATTTTCCCAATCAACTTTGAACCTTAGACATCAGCGATAAAGTTGAAAATCTATTAAATAAATTTGACAGATTGTAGTAGCTTGATGTGCTGGCGTCTGTACATCAACTAATGAGGGTTGCTTGCTCCTGAGTCCAAGGTTTTTCTTCGAAGAGCGATAGCGATTTGGACGCTATCGCAAAAAATATTTAGAAAAAGCCTTTACCTTAAATGGTAGTACCCAATGGTTACATAGCTAAAGTCCCCGTCACGAGAAGCTATAAATTTTGTAAACACACATTCAGGGGTTTGCAATCTTTGGGTAAAATAAAATAAAAACAGTTTTGTACTATTTTTTACAGGGATATAATTATATTAACACACACATCTAATTACAAACAAACAACATAACCTAATCCGCGAAAACACCACAAACAAACAGACGCATTCGAAACTCGAAAGACAGCAGAGACAACGTCAGCGTGAACTTACTTCAAAATCGTGGCTCAAATGTTTACGTTCCATGAATCAGATGCGTTCCAGTACCACAAAACCTTAGACGACAGCGCTTTATATCGCTAAAATATAACCCGATCAAGTGAAATTGCTCATTAGTTTCGTATAACACGTACGTTACTTTGACGTCATTGAATTTGGGATTATTTGTTGTTGATTAAATTGTCGCTACGTAACTTGGTAGAAGTTCTTTATTTACAAAAATTATAGCTTCTCGTGACGGGGACCTTAGTATACCCTCTTTAGCGAAAGTGGATAAAGCGTAGACAACCTCTTTCTGCCTAAACTATAAGGCCAAACTAAAAAAATTGACATAATCTAAATTCCTTTTCTTTCCGCCAGGTGGCTGAAGATGGCAACGATTACAGCCACAACGCGATATCCGACGGCGATATCACGAGAGGAGAGTACAGAGTGGCCTTGCCTGATGGTCGCACGCAGATCGTCAAGTACACCGCGGACTGGAAGAACGGATTCAACGCGGAGGTAGGTTTATTGGTAGTTCCGCTACTCTGTAATAGATGGCGCTGTTTTAAAATATTACAAACTTTAGTTCTTGAAATAAGAGTCGTGAAAAAATTTAGTTTTCATCTCATTGGTACAGATCTTTCTAAAATGTTTTCCACATCACAGAGATCTTTTAAATTTTGTGTAAACAGTCTTTTTTTGTAGCTAACATTTACTTTATCCCTCTATTTCAGGTGACATACGAAGGTGAGGCGAGGTACCCTGACGCGCCTGCTGGCGGTTACGGCAGCGGCAGTGCATCCGGCGGTGGGCAGGCCTATGTACCACCCAGCCAAGGAGGCGGCTACCAATACTAGATACTACTCCCAACGACTACGCAGGATTACAATGTACTGAAGTTGTATTTCTTGCTAGAATTACGCGAAAATAATTAAATAGTCGATTACTTATCAATTACCAGCTCCCCTCTAGATCTGTCAGTGTGACAGTGACAACTGTCACCGATGTACTAGGGGACTAGGGGTGAAAAAAAATTACTCGTTCAAAATTACTTAGAGAAAATCCGAAAAATTGGAAACCGTAAAGAAAAACTTTAGGATCGTTTAATTTGCAACAAGAGCCTTAATTAATGTTTAAGTAATAAAAAGGGAGCAGTAAAACATGACAAATAAAGTAACTCGCGTAGTATTAGTGAGAAATATCATAATTATGTGTAACAAACACGTTTGTTAAAAATTGCCCTTATAACTGCTATTTTTCTTTGTAACAGACAAGATTTGAAACAAATTATTTTAAACACAAATGGCATGCCTAACATCAAAAAAGTCGACGAAAGTACCTGATTCAAATCTTGTACGTTATACAGATTCTTTAGCAGAATAATTGTTTTTAATATAATACCTATAGTTTAAGATAGTATTTTATTAACATAGTTACCGAAATATAGTTACCAATTGTTATAAAAAATATTACTTTGTACTTCGCTAGTTAGTTAATCAATGCTGAACGGGCTGGCAGAAGACCCCTATTTCCTCCTTTTTCCTACAAACTATGTCATAATTTATTATGGAAATATCTAGAAATAGAACAATATTTGTAATTCACATTCTGTAAGATTACGTATACGTCATGTAAGCACGTTACAACCTGTATCTGTATTAATACGTTTAATCTTTTTTAGTAATAAATAGATTAATACAAATTATAACACCTTTTTATACCAACTGTATTGAATAAAAAAAGGAAGCTAGAAACCATATTGTGATGCTAAAAAAGACAAAATTGCTTGTAATAGTTTTTAATTAATAATACTCATTACACTGCCGTATTTTGTATATTTATTGTATAGGATAGAGGAGTAAATTGACAAATCTTTGTTAAAAATATGATGTGTCCTTTTGTACCTTATTTTTTTATAAAAATAAATATAAGCTACAGTTATACATGTTGGTTTTTATTATCTTGCAAAGAATTACTGCGATTTAGTTTGATTGGCCAAATATACATATCATATATACCTACTATCGATCATCTTTATATTCTTTTTTCTCATCACTATATCGTCGACCGTAGGTTCAATTGAGGTAAGGGACAAAATACCCAAAATGAGTTGAGTATACAGTTTTGTTCAGAATTTTTCGCTCTATCGAATGGTGAATATGAAAAAATTCGAACTTAAGAAAAACAGACCCGAAAAAGGTTAATAAGAAAAAGTTATGGGCGATTTAGTCCGAAAAAAACTTGTCGGCCTCTCCTGAAAAATCGTATTTTGTCCCTAACCTCAATTGAACCTACGGTGGACGATATTTTAGTACAACTACTGACATCTAACAGCAAAAAAAAAAATACAATAGTATTTTTAAAACAGTAGTACAATAATGTTATATTGTATTTTTATTTGATTTAAAATTAACTATCTAGCACGAAATAGCTAACTTTTATTATTTTTCTTGGCCGTTTTTCTGCACACATAGCCAAACAGTGAATAAGGAGGTCTGCTAACAAAGTAATACCATTTTGCCATCCTAGAAACAACGCTGAAATGTCTCATTCTGCCATGAATGATGCCATTTATGCAGGCGTCCACGTCACTTTTGCATCATTTATTAACCTGATCACCTGCAATTCAGTCTGCTTATTTTCAAGTTTCAAAATATAATTTTCTGCTCCATGCACCTGTTTCAAATGGGAATTCAAATCTTTTTTCAAGCCGAACCTTTTATCACAGACCATACAACATTCAACCTTCTCCATATGATTTCTCTTCATATGCTCCAATCTACGACCAGATGTGATAAACTCAGAATTGCATGTTTCACATTTAAAAGGCTTTTCACCAGAATGCAGCATTAAATGTTCTGCCAATGTCTTTTCATTCACAAATGTATTGCCACAAATCTCACAAGTCTTGTCTTTTATTTTCTCATGTGTTACAAAATGCTGTGTCAAGTTACTCTTTTTATAAAATCCTTTTTGACATATTTCGCAGACAAAAGGCCTTATGTTTAGATGTACCTTGTTGATGTGAGCTTCAAGTGTATTCTTATTTAGACTCCTATAGTCACAACTGCCACAAGAGTGATATTTGTTCCCCCTTTTTCTTTTAGTTAAAGCATTATGATTTTTCAAATGTACGTTGAAATGCGCATGAGATTTCAGAACTTTAAAGCAGTGAGGACATTGCTTTCCTTTATGGCTGTACAAATGAACTTTTAAAGATGAACTTTTACTAAATATTTTTCCACAAATATCACAGATATTAGCTGCATTTGTGTTTTTATGGGTAATTTTGCAATGCTTCTGAAGTAATACTTTTGAGTTGAATGTCATATCACATTTCTTACATTCTACACTATTTTGCTGCTTATTTGAATTGGTTATAATACTCTCAGAGGTAGGTAAGTTAACTTTCAGTTTGTATTTCTTTGGTTGTCTTGCACATTCAATTTTATTGTCAACTTCTTCATTTAAATTGTCTACAAGATGGCTAAGCATTTCATTTTTGAAGTAGTTTCTTTGTAATAGACTGAATATCTTGATTATTAAACTTGAACAATCTTCACAGGCTTGAGGTAGAAGTATGTCCTGAAAAGGAAAAGATAATTATAAATTAAAGTATAAAACAGTTCCAGGTTAAATAAATCTTGAGCAATGAGTAAGAAGGCTTGGAAAAGATAAATAATAATGATGTAAGTGGTTCCCATTGGTTGAGTAGCTACCCCACATCTTTGATAGGGCCACACCCCGCATATGACATAGGCAAATGAGTATTTCTCAAGAGTCAATCAAAATGTAGACTCAGCATTTTTCTGCCTATTATAACAACTCTTTGTAAGTCACCTACTTGTTGTACTTTTGATGTTTGGTTAGTATCACCCTCTCGTAAGAGAGAGTACTTAGTTAAATTCCTTATCCACCGGGTAAAAATAATTTAATAACTTACGTGTGACGGAAATAACTTTTTCATAATATTCCACAAAGTTATATTCAAACTAAAGTACTCATCATGAATTTCTATGTTTTCATGTAAACTTGTTGTTTTATCACTTTGTTTATGACATAGAAAACAAAGACTTTTCATGTATTTTGGATTTACGAGTATATTTAACATGTCCATGTTAATAATTTACAATTGAAAAAATATATGAAAATAAATAAACACGGCACGCATACAAAACATAAATTAACAATCAATTGACAATTGATTGACATCTCATTAAGGCCGCATTCCAAGTTACGCTAAAAGTGATAATATCGCAAATCCTACCAAATTTTAATAGTCGCAAAATACAGTGTGAGTCTTTATAATCTGCACATACTGAATCGAGGGAATCTTTGCTTAATTTTATCGACGGAAAAAATGATAAAAAAATTCTAAATATTTTATTGACATTTTTAATGGATTTTTTATTTATTTTTTCGTTTCTGTGACTCCAGTGTATACAAAGCGGTGTAACTTTTTAACTCGATGTTTTATCACGATGAAACAAACTCCATAATGATTGGAAGTAATTAGGTGTCCGCATTAAATGAAAATTGTGTAAAAGAACTGCCACCAATTAAAAATAAACACGTTTTTCCCTCAAAAATCTGATTTTTTTTCATCAATTTTTGCAATAATCGTAAAATTTCTCAATAAGATGCCCCGATTACCTTCATTTTTTATTACTTTAAATTATTCCTCATCGTATTAGCTACCTAATAATAAAAATTGTATGCTTTTAGCTCAGACAAAACACTTTCTATCAAGTGTTAAAGATGGCACTTCGAACGCGCTATTTTTGTTCTCTTAAGGATGATTTATTTGGGTTCAATGAATGAAAAAGAGTTCAATTAAAACATTTATTATTTTAAAGAAAATTTAATGCATTAGGTTCTCAAAATGTCCACCTCGTTGTTGTAGGCACAAAGCCGCGCGAACTAAAATTTGTTGTGTCGCTCTCCTTATCATTTCGGGATCATTGCGAATATCATTTGCACAGTTAATTATGCGATCACGCAAATCGACCTCACTGTTGATGGGAGTACTGTAGACGCGTTGCTTCATGGTCCCCCACAGGAAGTAATCAAGGGGCGTTAAATCGGGTGAACGCGCAGGCCACCCTACAGGTCCTAGTCGTCCAATCCATTTATCACGATAATTTTCGTTTAAAAATGATCTCACATTTGTGGCATAATGGGCAGGGCATCCGTCCATCTGCAGAAACATCCTTCGACGCAAAGACAGTGGTACATCTTCCAATAACTCAGGTAGATCGTCAGTCAACAAACTTAAAAATCTTTCACTGTTCAAAGTTCTCGGCAGTATGACTGGTCCAATCAACATGTTATCGATAAGACCAGCCCAAACATTTATTGAAAATCTTACTTGAAAAGTCGATGAACGTTTCAATTTCGGGTTTTGACCTCCAGGGCACCATCTGTGTAAATTTCTACAGTTAGTAATACCATCTCTGGTAAATGTTGATTCGTCCATCCATAGTATGGTTTTCGGAAAGTTTGGGTTTGCTCTGGTATTTCTTTGAATCCAGGTGGACATCACACACCTTGGACGCCAATCTACGGCTTCATGTAGATGTTGCACTCTTTGGTAGTGGTAAGGGTGCAATCCTTCTTTCTTTAAAATACGCCACGCTGATTTTTGTGATATTCCGTGACGAAGAGCCAGTCGTCTAGTACTTATGGATGGATCAGCAAACAAATCGCTCAGTACTGCTTGTTCCAGAACCACATCAATAATTATTTGAGGCGGCTCGCGACGATCTCTACTTGATTCAAGTCCAGTGATCGACAATCTTCTGTGAACTTCCTGGAAGTTGCGGGCAGATGGCACTGGTTGCCTGTTAGGAAACGCAGCTATGTAAGCTGCGCGCGCAGCTCTGGCACTTCCTTGTCCCATCCCATAGTAAAAATGAATGTCGGCAATGTGTGCCGGGGAGAATTCACTTAAGCGCGGCATCACGTAGCAGCGAACGAAAGTCACGAAACTCAGGTAGCAGTGAATGACAGTAACGAAACACATGTAGCAGCGGCGAATAATTCGGAGCGACTGCCTGTCTGTCATCCCTTCTGGTCCCTTCAGCTGGCCCTACCTCCCCGCACCCCGACCCGCGCACATTCTCAACAAAAAAGGACGTCTACCTGCTAAACAATTAGTGCGTAGCCGTGCTCTAGGCCTTTCTTTGGCTGTTGATAAGAAATGATGGGATTGAGTTAAACCCTTGCAATTTTTACTATTGGATAGCTAATACGATGAAGAATAATTTAAAGTAATAAAAAATGAAGGTAATCGGGCATCTTATTGAGAAATTTTACGATTATTGCAAAAATTGATGAAAAAAAATCAGATTTTTGCGGAAAAAACGTGTTAATTTTTAATTGGTGGCAGTTTTTTACACAATTTTCATTTAATGCGGACACCTAATTACTTCCAATCATTATGGAGTTTGTTTCATCGTGATAAAACATCGAGTTAAAAAGTTACACCGTTTTGTATACACTGGAGTCACAGAAGCGAAAAAATAAATAAAAAATCCATTAAAAATTTCAATAAAATATTTAGAATTTTTTTATCATTTTTTCCGTCGATATAATTAAGCAAAG
Source organism: Agrochola lychnidis (assembly GCA_963680765.1). NCBI lineage: Eukaryota > Metazoa > Arthropoda > Insecta > Lepidoptera > Noctuidae > Agrochola > Agrochola lychnidis. The sequence continues at coordinate 18,463,268 of OY796872.1, forward strand.
ATTCCCTCGATTCAGTATGTGCAGATTATAAAGACTCACACTGTATAAGGGCAGACGAATACTTCGACGCCTAAAGTGTCTTTTTGTTTTTATTTTTATTTATACAGATAGTTAGTCTTTTAATTTAGTACAGACGCCAGCACATCAAGCCACCCGAAACTGTCAATTTTTCCCAATCAACTTTGAACCTTAAACATCAGCGATAAAGTTGAAAATCTATTAAATAAATTTGACAGATTGTAGTAGCTTGATGTGCTGGCGTCTGTACCTACCTAGTGTAAATAGTTATGTTAAAAACTGTAAAGTTAGGGCTATTGAGTAATAATTGTGACTATAAAAGGTCTGATGCGCGATATTATCACTTTTAGCGGAACCGGGAATGCAGGGTCGTTTTCACGAGGTTTTCATTCAAAATTTAAGGGGGAAGCGTCAGGGTAGCCCGCGAAATTCAAATTTTCTTACGTTTTTTGCATTTTGCAGGTCAGTGTCAGGTTTTATGTTAAAATATGATTCACGGTCGTAAGAAAAAAAAATGACTTTACTTAAAATCATTACAATCAGCAATAGTGAGTAAAGAAGAAGATAAAAGTGTCAAATGTCATGATTTCATAAAATCATGACATTTGACACCTTTACTAACTTATGGAGTTGTATTGCTGATTGTAATGGTTATTATTGAATTTTTAAGAAAAACTGGCAAGCCAAACTAAACTAGATCCCTGCATTCCGAAATGCGATGTGATAATATCGCGAATCTGACCAAATTTTATAGTCACAATTATTACTCATTAGCCTTTATATTTTGTAACTATTTTTGGTCGAATTCGCGATAGTATCACTTTTAGCGCATTAGATAACCTTTTAAAGTAACTCTGTATCTCATTCATTATAAGTGAACTGTTATTTAGTTCTTATGGGAAATAAATATCTTTAAACCAAAATTATTCCTTGTTACATAATAAGCACATCAAATTGATATTTCGGAAAAAATATATGTATTTCATTTAAAAAAAAACAATGATAAAGTTTAAATTGTCAAAACCGCGCGAGAAACACTGTTGCTCTAATGGCGTTGGTCACGTGATCCGGGTGACGTCACACGCTAGTAAACGTTTTGTAATAACCATAATAGAGCAGTGAATCCAAAGTAAAATTCGTCATTTTTCTTCAGTTTTAGTGGTTAAAATAATGTGTAGTGCCACAGTGTACAAATATGTTTTTAAATAACCCACAAACTTCTGTTCCAACAAATCCCAAAAGACGAAAAATGTGGCTAAAGTTAGCTGGAAGAGACCCAAACATTGTTTCATCTCATTCAAATGTGTTTATGTGTGAAGATCACTTTGATGTAAGTAAGTAATAATATTTTACTTTAGTGAGAATCATATTATCCTGAGATATAGCTGATCCATCTGTTCTGTAACCTTCAAATATTGTACATAGGATGTTGTAGGTACGATTCATTGTTGATAAATCAAATTTTACATGTAATAATAGACTACTCCAAATAGTAACTAAAATATCGGTTTTTATAAACGAAATAACATCTTTAGTATCTGATTTCCTATATGCTTGCAGCATAAGTTGAGGATGATCCTTTTCAACTCGCTGTTATTGCAGCACAACACCCCTTAATGATGTTGTTTAGCTATACAATACAATACTCTTTATTGTACATAAAACAAACAAGAAACATTATTATAAAAATAGAGATGTACAATGGGCGGTCTTATCGCACTAGGCGATTTCTTCCAGACAACCTTTGGATGGACATAATTATTATGAAAATAGTTATAACATTAATCAAAATTTATCAGAAAAAATCTTCAAAAATAGCCCAAAGAACGATTAAAACACCTAATAAACGAAACGCGCGTACTATATTCAGTGATCGAAGCAGTGTTTACTTGCGTGTGACGTCACCAGGGTTGTATCCAATCACAAGGCGTTCTCGTTACAGATAAAAGTTCAAAAATTATTACATGTTTATCGGTAAAATTTTCAAAAAATAAACGTATTTTAGTTTAAATTATAGTTTTAATATGTTTTTTATGCTATTATCTGATAGGATGACCATAATTTATAGTATATTTTCAATGTTGTCAAATAGCCTATTCAAGGGACGTCGTTATCACGCTCACGCCAATTCGGAACGGGTGTTAGCAGGCTCAAATCGATTACACGTAACCCGGAACGCTGCCATTTTTCGACTAAATTTTTAATCTGTGGTACCTAGTGGCTTTGTGGACAGTTGACAGCGTTTCAAGAGTAATTCGAGTTCCAGATTTTTAGCAGAAGGGCGCGGATCGGGGTCACACGGTTTTGTCAAGGTTGTACAAAAGCATTCCATGTCATGATAATGCTAATCAAAAAATTATAAAACTTTGTGACTTTTAAGCTTTTCTGTTCAAGATCAAGTCATTCACTAGCTTATTTTTTTAACATAATTAGATTCTAAAGTCTGTTAAAAAGTGCTATTTGTACACGTAACGTGAATATCGCCAGACGCCGTAGAACATAGAACACAAGCTAATTTTATCGACTGTACGAGAAAGAAACTGGAACGTGAAAGGGGCAAGGTACCTATGTCAACATCTTCTAAGAAAATACGATTAAATTATTGAATTCAGGGTTGTAGATAAATACCAGGCAGTGTTTTTTCATTTTCCGAACGCATAACAATGGAGAAAATACGCCATTTTGTCCTACAAATTGCGTACGTAACATAACCTAGAAATTCGAGTTCTCAAAGTAATTTTGATCATAACAAATATATTCAGGACAGTTAGTTGAAATGTTAACATTTTTAGCACCCGCCGTGTAATATCATTCCATACTCATTGTCCCAATCTACAAACATGAATCATGCATGAACCACTGGAAACCAAACTCCAAAGACAAAATGATGACACTGACAGTAAATAATTAAATTCAAAAGCTGAAAGTTTTACTATCAGATTTAAAGTATGCTTTATCTTGAACTTAATGTAGAATGGGTATGTACTATAATAGAGGAAAATAATGAATGCAAAGCAGAATACAATGAAAGCAACAAGTCATTCAAGATATTAACATCACACTTGTATATCCCCTGAAGGGTTAGGCACAGACGGTGTACCTATAACACGTAGGTACAGTTGTGTACATGTCATTCAGTATTAGTTTATTCTTATTCCAAAACTAAAAAACTCTGCCACCATTTAAGGCTCTTACAAACAGGCGTCGACACGCGACGCGACACAAAGGCAATCTTTGTGTCGCGCCTGTTTGAAGGAGCCTTTCATCACCAACCACACGAAAAATAAAAGATTCCTTATAGGAAGACTACTTATAGGATAATAATAGTCAAAGTATTATTAAAATACTTATCTTTGATTAAAATACAACACAACAACAATTTACCAAATTGGTAAAATAGATAATGATTGGAATTGTGGGTGCAATTGGTAGCATGCTGGCTGCCACTGCAGTCTGCATGCTATTATATGATTGACCTGATCAGGCTGACAATGTCAAATCAGATTGCGTTGACGCCACAAAAAAAAATAAAATAAGAAAAACAAATAAAAATGGAATTTCTGCATTTATATCTGTAGATACTTAAAAAAAGAAAAGAGTATTCTTTTCTATTCTGTAGAAATGCTGAAATACCTAACACTTTTATAGCAAAATGCCTTTGGCACTCACAATGTTCAATTTAGCCACTCAATCAGCTTACACTACGTCAAATGATTTGTGGTAAATTCTGTTCTATCCCTTCTTTAATTAATTAATTAGGCATCTTCTCTATTTTGGAAAACAATCATATTTGTCAAAACCACTGGATGGCTTAAAACTACACAATAATCACTTGAAAAGGCAAGCCCCGGAGTAAGCCTCAAAAGAAATTCCGACATGGCTGATGCCAGCAACTAATCAAATATAATTTTATTTGCTGCTTGAGTTGATAAAAGTAAAAAAAAAAATAAAAATCTCATCAGAAAATAAAGCCTTTTTTTATTTTAACATTTTACAGTGAATGCAAGATGGAGGAAATAGAGACAAAAGACATAGCTCCAGACCACTTAGAATGGATAAAACAGAAACTCAAGACAGTGTGGACGTCTCCCACGTTCTGCGGACTATGTCTGGAGAGCAGCGGCAACTTCTGTTCTGTTGACATGGAACTCGTTATCAGCCATCAGACATTCTCTAAATGTCTGCAGGATATACTGAACTATGTATTTAATGAAGATGTGAGTATTACAGTTATATTTTCGAAGCATCGTCATTCACTATGGTTCTAAGTGCAAAAGTATTGTGGAATTAATTGCTTAAAAGTATGAACATAATATTAAAATGGTTTATCTTCTTTTCCAGATTGAAAACTTCATGTCAAGTCCGCACTTATGTGACAGTTGTACCGAGAAGACAATACAATCTTATCTCTTTATACACAACACAAAACAACTGAACAAAATCCTTAACAACTGTATCTCAGACCTTGATTCCAAAGTAATTGACATCAACGCACAACTTGATGAATCAATGACATATGATACTGCCAACGTAATGATTGTCCTGGAAAATGATACTGAACTTTACAGAACAATCATTGATGTCAAGTCGATGACTGAAATTGTTCCAACTGCTACACCCATTGCAATGAAAGAACTAATGAATCCAAAGCCACCGCAACCAAAAGTCATTCAAATTGCCAAACCTCATAAACCCATAGTAATAAAAAAGGAAATAGAAAAACCTAAGGAAGTGAGACAAATCAAAGTAAAGAAAGCTATAAAAGCAGATGGAACTCCAAACATTAGTTTGAAAGAAGGTCACATTGTGATAAAGCCATTGACCTGTGTACGAACCTCAGCCCCCCGGTACAACACTTATGAATGCACTGATTGTCCAGATATTTTCACCACTTATAGATCCTTGAAGGAACATGAAAAAGTGAAGCATAAAAAGTCTGTTTACCGCTGCAAGTTATGCGACAAGATTTATAACACTCAGCAATATTTGAACATACATTACAAGACTCATTCTAGGGCTAGATGTAAGTTATGTCAAGTTATACTCCCAGAAGAGGATCTAATGGAACATTTGAGGACTCTTCATCCGAATTTAGTGTATCCTTGCAAGTTTTGCGACCTAGTCTACTACACCCAAGAGTCTTTGGATACACATTTCAAAATAAGCCACTTGGTCAACGACACAAGAGCTAAATCTCAGTGTGTCATGTGTCTAAAGAACTTTAGGGATGCTGAAATGAAGAAGCATAAATGCAAGTTCTCGTGCTCAGAATGTTTTATCATGCCATGCGTTCACATTAAGTATTTAACTTCTTATAGAGAGCAGGTTTTGAGCCATGTGAATAAAATAAAATGCGTGGATTGCGACTATGTTACTCGGCGCAAAGAACATCTGATGGGTCACGCTAACAGAGAGCATTTGGACCACCATCCATTTACTTGTGCTGATTGTGGTCAACAGTTTTACACTAAGTTGAGTTTAAAAACACACATTATGCAATTCCATGAAGATCTATTTTGTCCTTACTGCGACTTTGAATTTAAAGACAGCAGAACTTTGATAACACATAGGAAAGCCTGCAAACTTGTTATACGGCCATTTCAATGTACCCACTGTGTTGCCTCATTCGACGTCGCGGAAGAGTTGACCAATCATGAGAACTTGAAACATAATGAAGGCGCTTTCGCTTGCACTCTTTGTAAAAGCAAATTCCTTCTTGAAATAGAACTGGAAGAACATCATGCGAGGGTTCACGGCGGAATACAATGCAAGAAAAGGAGAAAACACATTGAATGCTCTTTATGCAACATTATGTTTAAAAATATAAAAGAAATGCTTCAACATGAAAAGTTTCACAGAGAAGATGAAGTCTATCCATGCAAAGTATGCTCGAAAAAATTCAAATCGTTAAGTAAATTATATATTCACAATCAAAGGCACTATACCGAAAGAATTAAATGTTCTGGATGTAACAAAAGGGTAGCTGCATCATTCTACCCCCAACATGAGGTGAGGTGCCCGTATAAAAGAGATAAAACTTTGACCCATATCTGTGAAGTATGTGGCAAGTCCTTCCACTTGGAATCATTGCTACGTTTCCATCAAAGAATCCACTTGGATCCAAAGCCATGTCCTCGATGCAAAAAGGTTATCAAACCTTCAAGTTTAAAAAAGCATATGGAGCAAGTTCATGGAATTGGCACGATACAAGAATATGAAGACAACACTATTCTGGAACCAAAGAAAGAAAAAGTTGCATCAAGCAAGCCGTCAATTAAATGTAACATATGTGGACATGTAGTGAGAAAAAAATGTGACTTGGACGCTCATTTGAACCGATATCATCTGAAAATCAAGCCGTACGTCTGTCATATATGCAATAAAGACTTTTGTGGTAAAGTTCGACTGAAAGAACATATTACAACCCACACGAATGACAACAGTTGCTTTTGTTCTGTTTGTGGAGGGAAATTTGCAAACCGTGTGTGTTTGAAGATGCACATGAGAATGCATACTGGAGAAGCACCTTACCCCTGCGATCTCTGCGGACAAAGATTCAGGTCTTCTAGTATGATGAAGAGTCATAGAATAAAGAAACATATGGAGAAAACAGTTAGCTGTCCATTATGTGATAGTATGTTTTTCATGGCCAGAGATATGAGACATCACTTCAAGAAAGCTCATTGGAAGTTTAAGGATGGAAGACCGTTCGATCCTAAGGATGTTGAAGAGTTATCCGAGGAGTCATATTATCTTTTTGAAGATGGTAGATTGCCGAAACTATATAAAGATTAGTAATGCCATTACAATACAGCCGATGAATTATTCTCAAAGTCAAAAGTCAAATAATTTATTTCAATTTGGCACTTAACTTACAAAAAAAAAATGATTCTAGTCGCCCCTTCCAAAAAGTAGTTTTCGTATGGAGAAGAATGGGCAAGAAACTCCACCGTTAGCCGACGTTCGCACGGACGTAATAAAATCGCGGCGGGATTTTATCGCGCACTGGATTTTCATCTCTCGGTGTTAAGCCGAGCGTTGAGAATCCAACGCGCTGGGACGCACTCTCGTCCCAGCGCTTTGAAAAAACACATTGTTGGATTTTCAACTCTCGGCGCTAAGCAGAGCGTTGAAAATCAAGTCCACGAAACAAAATCGCCGCGATTTTATTTCGTCCGTGCTACGTCAGCTTACTCTTTTTAAATGTTTTACAATATTTTGAATACATTAAATATATTATTGTATGTGAAGACGATGCACCTGGAATAAGTTTACTATACCACAAAAGGTAAAAATTATTAGTATAACTTATTAGCCTGCCTGTGTAACTTGGGGTCAGCGCAATGTTTTTCTCTTCCATGTTTTATATGTTAAAGAATCTGTAAACTACGGAACTTTTAAATACTAGTAGGTACAGACGCCAGCACATCAAGCTACTACAATCTGTCAAATTTATTTAATAGATTTTCAACTTTATCGCTGATGTCTAAGATTAAAAGTTGATTGGGAAAATTTGACAGTTTCGGGTAGCTTGATGTGCTGGCGTCTGTACGTTCAGCAACAAAAGTCGATTGACTCTTCAAATTTTTTCACTTTATTTATTGAACAAAATATTCATAAAACATCTTTACTTAGGTAAGTACCTACTGAAAATCAAATAATTACATGAAATGCAGAAAAGCAATGTATCAAATCATTTTGTATTTGTAAATCAGATGTTACTACCTATAAAAATTGAAGATAATCATTTTTGTTGCCAACTGTTCCTACCAAAATGTTATTTTTTAATTTTATTGTTATCTAATAAATTAAATAGGTAATTGGTGCTATTGCTTTCACAATAAATCATGGCCTTATATTTTGTTGTAAGTAGGTACCTATTTATTTTTTAAATCCCTTTCTACGTTCCGGTTTACCTGAGAGCTAGTTGGTATACAGAAGACGGCGTCACATAACAACCGCAAAACGCATTTTCCTGCAGAATTGCAGCAGGGCAGGGCGCAGCGTGGCTCGCCAAAGTGTGTGCGAGGCCTTTACAAATAATTCTGCCAGTGCGTGTGTCAGGCTGAAACTTGCGCTCAGAGCAGTGGCGTATCTAGTCCTAAAGAGGCCCTGTATGACCTGTATCGGGGGCTCTTTTTACCTGACTACGACGAAGCTCTAAAGGAGGGTATTGTTTTTACAAAATAAATAGCATACTGACTTGAAAGGTAAAGCGAAGCGAGCTAGAAATTAAGGTCACAGCTCATTAGAGCCACCCGGCACTCACTCCGCAGCGCCTCGTCGAACGGCGTCCACTCGTTGTGGACCGTGGTGCGTAGGTGGTCCGTGATTTGGTACTCATAGCTGTCGCGCATGATGAAGAAGAAAATGAAAGACGCAACAAAAAAAAAGAACTCGTGAGAGACAGTCCACACGGCGCGTTGCGTTGCGTTGCGTCGTCGCAACGCAAATATTTTGACGCATAGCCGGCCACACGGGCGCTGCGCCATCGCAGCGTTACTATGACGCAGTCTTAACGTTCCGTCGGCGCAGCGGCGACGCACAGTTGCGGCAAGCATTTTGAAAAAATATCGCAGTCAATCTATAGCAAATCATGGATCAGAAAAGACGTCTAGCATTGCTCCTATTACTACGTCACCGCCGAAATCGACGCAAGATCACAAGACGGTACTGGATCTGTCCTTTCATTTCATTAAGAAATCGTGATGGACAGTTTTTTTTTGTTAGAATATCGGGAGTTGCTATTAGACGAAAAGAAGTTTTATAATTTTTTTAGAATGAGTGTATCCAGCTTCGAATGTTTATTGAAGTCCTTAGAACCACACATACGAAAAAACTATACTAATATGAGGAATCCAGTGGAACCAGTAGAAATGCTGGGAATTACTTTAAGGTAACTATATAAATACATACATACATACATAAACTCACGCCTTCTTCCCATGGGGGTAGGCAGAAACTACAGAACGCCACCTGCTACGATCCTTACATAGTCCTTTTGCCTCGTTTACGTTCATACATCTGGTCATACACGCACGCCGGTTGCGAGTACTACGCACCTGGCCTTTCTGAAGAACATCACCAATAAGGTCAGTATATGTCCTCCTAGGGCGTCCCCGCCCGGCCTTTCCCTTTACATCAGCCTTGTAAATACATTTTGTTAGTCGCCTTTCATTCATTCTCTCAACATGCCCAAACCATCTCAGCATACCCTTTTCAATTTACTACTACAATTTTCAACTATATAAATATTTAAGTAATAAAAATATAACAGTTTTTTTGGTTTGTTTAATTAGTAATCAACTCACAAATAATCAGCAATTGTCATAATTTTAAGTTTAGACATTATTTAAGAGAGATATCATCCAGTAATTACAAATTAGAAAAATCATATTCAGTTTCTTCACTTGCTTGAGATGTTTCTGGAGATGTAATTGAATTATTATAATCAGAAATGTATGTACTTTGAAAATTTGCTGTTTGATACCCATATGATGGTTGGTGAGACGTTGATGGGCCACTCACATATGATGATGTTTGTCCATACCGCATTTCATCTATAATTTGTATAACTTTACTTTGGAAACGGAGAGTTTCTCGGTCGGAAAATTCTTGAATAGATGGCAATATAGCTCTGAAAAAGGACATATGGCGATTTTCCGGCTCCTTGAGAAGTTTTAGTCCTTCTCTTTCAAACTCATCCATTTGCATTGCCCTTTTGCGCGCGACTGGAACATAGCGCGGAGTGTTGTCTGTGGTAATTTCATCATTTGTAGACGTAGATTCATTGTTGATTTCTCTAGGCGAGTCTAAGCTAGATTCGGTGGAATTTTGTTCCACTTTTCTCAAAAAAAGAAGTTGATTATATATGATACTTCTTCAGTTTCGTAGCGCCCAAGCCCGATTTTGATGCTTCTTTTATTTTTTTTGAATATCTGAAGTAATTATCTTTTACACTTCTCCATTTCTTTATTATATCATTACCTGCAAAACCAATAGTAAACATGATTTAATAATTTATACATAGTGAATTACTCGATAAAATTTAATGACATATTCAGATATCGTTAACAAACACTATGTGACCAACTCTGGAATCGTGAAAATATAACAGCTGTTACATACAAAAAGCAATACCTACTGAATCAAAATGTATGCAACAGCTGTTATTTTTTTCGCGATTCCAGAATTAATTGGTTACATAGAGAAAGTTATTTGCTATCGATGTCTGAATATGTCAGTATTTTTTTTCGGGTATCTATCTATCTCATAAATGCATATTATAATAATTATTTTCGTTTCAGATACCTAGGAAGTGGAAATTCAATAACTGATTTACATTTCAAATTCAAACGGGGAAAATCTACTATTGCATATATGATACAAAGAGTTTGTCGTGCTATATGGACCAATCTTCTTCGAGACAACATCCCTGAACTGACAACTGAAAGTTTCCAAACAATAGCGAGGGGTAGACATATGATTGCTATGTTGATAGCACATAATATTAATGAGGTTATAGGTAATATAACTCAGTGTAGTATTAGTGACGAATCTGTGTTGTCTAGTTATACTAACAACATAGTGAATAATTATGTAATACCATGTACGAAGGAGGATCCACCTACAGTACCAACATACTTGGAGGCCACTACCAGTCAGACTGGGTATTCCCTTCCTGCTGGAACACATACGGGCATTTTAGATTCTTCAGTTGTAGGTAGTTGTGGAGGTCACTCCGGATATTTCTTTAAACTAGGCAGTAAGACAACAGAAGTTACCCCTTCAATTAACCAATTATTATTAGAGAATAATAAAAAGGTATCTTCTGGCAATATTTTACATAAAAATAATAATAAAAAACCAAAGGGGGAGCAACATACTTTAAAATTATTCAATCAAAATATCCAAGGTTGCTCTTCCAAATTACTGGAAATAGAATTGTTTTTAGAAAATACCAAGTTTGATGTAATTTGTTTAACAGAGCATTGGTTAAAAGATCATGAAGTGATGTCAATGAATTATGAAAATTATTGTGTAGTCAGCCATTTCAGCTGAAAATGTATGATACATGGCGGGTCATTAATATTAATAAAAAATTCCATTAAATCGAAAGAAAGAAAAGACATTATTGGACTGTCTGTTGAACACAACATTGAATTGTCCTGTGTTGAGCTTGATAAGCATGTTATAGTATGCGTATACAGACCTCCAAGTTACCAGAATCTATCCGTGTTTGATTCTGTAATGGAAGATGTATTAAAGAAACTTAGTACTAGTAGTAAGTCAATAATCGTATGTGGTGATTTTAATATTAACTTATTAGAAAATAACTCGAATACTGTCAGATTATTAAGTCTTTTTAGGTCATTTGATTTGTCAAATGTTTTTATTGAACCAACCCGAGTGACAGCTTCTTCTGCCACTTGTATAGACAATATTTTTTGTAATTGTGATTACTTACACAAACAAATTGTAAATAAGTTGCCATCAGATCACAGTGGACAAACAATAACATTTTGCTCCTACATACCTTTACAAAAAATTCAAATAAGGTTTAGGCCAATAACATGTAAAAGTTTAGAGAAATTAAATCATTCTTTGGCCAATAAATTATGTGTTCAGAGTTTTAATAATATAGGTGACCCAAATGAGTTCTACGCCGAGTTCTTTTCACTATTAAACACGCAATTTAATGACACTTTTCCACTAAAGACTAAAAGTATTTACACAAAATTCTTATTTAGTGATTGGGCGACTCCAGGTATTCGTAAAAGCAGGGAAAAACTATTTGAACTTTATGGCTTAAAGCAACATATGAATAATACAAGCTTTCATAAGTATGTTGCAAAATATTCAAAAACTTTTAAAAATGTTTGCAAAATAGCCAAAGCTCTTTATATTAGCAATAAAATAAAATCAGCTGATGATAAAATAAAAACTACCTGGCAAGTAATAAATAATGAAACAGGTAGGAAAAAACAGCGAAATACTGAATTTAATTTAGAGACTGCACATGGCCCCATTAACTCAGATATAGAAATAGCTCAAGAATTTGAAAACTTTTTTGCTAATATTCCCTTTAAAACTACTGAAGCTTTAAATTCCTCACCCGCGCTTTCTGCTGCCTTACTTAGACAGAATGTGAAGGCATGCCCTTTGGAGTTTAGGTTTCAGCATACAAACCCCCAGGCGGTTATAAAAGCTTTTAAAGATCTTAAAATTAAATCAACAGAAGATCTCTGGGGAATGTCTGTAAAAGTCTGTAGATCTATTATCGAAACCATTGCGCCCTATTTAGCTTACATATTTAACACCAGTGTAGACCAAGGAGTCTTTCCGGATCTCATGAAACACAGTAAAGTAGTTCCATTGTTCAAATCCGGTGATAGTAAAGAACCCAACAATTATAGGCCTGTGTCAATTCTGCCAGTTCTCAGTAAGGTGTTTGAAAAGTTGATGCTCAATCAAATGTTACGTCACTTTAATAAAAATTCCATCTTTCATGAACAACAGTACGGTTTCACCAAAGGGCGTTGTACTACTGACGCCGGTGTCACCCTAATAAAGAACATTTTTAAGGCCTGGGAAGAAGCACAAGATGCCATTGGAATCTTTTGCGACCTCTCGAAGGCGTTCGATTGTGTAGACCATGAGACACTTCTGCTGAAACTAGAGCACTATGGGATTAAGAATACAGCTCTTGATTTACTTAGATCATACCTGAAAGATAGAAAGGTTAAAGTTCAGGTAAACGGCGTAAACTCATTAGGGTCTGAAATGGCAATGGGCGTTCCTCAAGGTTCGATATTGGGTCCATTCCTCTTTTTAGTTTACATTAATGATTTACCCCAATTACTTCAAAATCAACCGAAGATGGTGTTATTTGCAGATGACACATCATTAATATTTAAAATAAACCGACGGTCACAAAATCTTGACGACGTGAATAGCTCTATTCTGCAAGTCCAAGATTGGTTTACGGTAAATAATCTGGTACTTAATAAAAAAAAAACCAAATGCATTAGATTTAAATTACCTAATGTTAAAAGTAGCGAATGTGACATCATATTGAATGGAGAAAAACTGGAATTTATTAATCAAACGGTTTTCCTGGGAATCACGCTAGACGAGAAATTACAATGGGGACCTCATATAACATCTCTTGCGGGGCGGTTAAGCTCGGCCGCTTATGCTGTTAGAAAGATAAGACAGTTAACAGATGTAGAAACCGCGCGTTTGGTCTATTTTAGCTACTTCCACAGCATTATGTCATATGGCATTTTACTGTGGGGTCGGGCTGCTGACATTGAATCAATCTTTATTTTGCAAAAGAGAGCTGTCAGAGCCATTTATAATCTACGTCGCCGCGAATCTCTCAGGGAACTTTTTAAAAGGATTAATATTATGACGGTACCTTGCCAATTCATTTATGAAAATATTATGTATGTAAGGAAAAATCCACATCTCTATAATAAAATAAGTGATAGACATAATTTTAATACTAGAAATAAAGATAAACTAGATCAACCATTTTTCAGGTTATCTAAAGTACATACATCTTTTATGGGGTACTGTGTTAAATGTTACAACAAAATACCTTGTGACATATTGCAATTAAATGAAAGAAAATTTAAAACTCATATAAAAAGTACACTTTGTAAACAAGCATATTACAAATTAGAGGATTATATCCAAGATAAGAGTGCTTGAAAACATGCTGGTCCTGCTCCATAGGACAATTTAGAATCAAGACAAAATCAAACTGGTTGCTAATTTAATTGTAAAATTTATTACTTTGTGTTTTATGACATTGATTTTACATTCTGTGACTTCCTCACACATTTATTAATTGTAAAATTTTAGGAAAATCGTCTACTTTTACAATGTTTGTAAATATGTGAGCACAATGTATCTATCACATATTAAATTATCTATCGTTGCTTCATTTTTAATTCTTTTTACCTATTGTGGTATAGTAATTTTATTCTAGGTGCATCGTCTTCACATATAATAATTATTTAACAAATGTATGTACATATACAAACAATTGTAAAACATTTTTAAAAGAGTAACGGTGGAGTTTCTTGCCCATTCTTCTCCATACGAAAACTACCTTTTGGAAGGGGCAACTAGAATCAATTTTATTATTTTGTAATTTTTTGACGTTCAAAAGTGCCATACATGGGCCTATTTGAAATAAATGATTTGACTTTGACTTTGACTTTGGGTTTTGATGTAAAGGCAAATTTTCCTCACTGTGTTGGTGCCATCGACGGCAAACACATCCGCGTGTGTAATCCTGCAAATAGTGGCTCACTTTTTTTTAATTATAAAGCCTTTTTTTCGATTGTGTTGCTAGCTATTGTGGATTCAAATTACAAATTCGTATTTGTCGACATCGGTGCATACGGAAAAGAATGCGATTCAACCATATTACAAAATTCTAAACTGTACGAGCTAATGATTAACAACAACTTACGACTACCTCAACCCCAGCCACTCTCTGGTAGCAATATACCAACCCCGTATGTATTTGTGGGTGACGAAGCTTTTGGACTGAGCAAACATATTATGCGTCCATATGGCGGTCAAAATCTCGACTTACAACAAAAGGTTTTCAATTACCGTCTAAGCAGAGCCAGAAGATATGTCGAATGCGCTTTTGGGATTATGGCTAACAAATGGCGCATTTTTCACAGACCGATAGACGTGTCCTATGACTTCGCTACTGACATTATAAAAGCATGTTGTGTATTACACAATTTTGTCGCTGATCGAGATGGTTTTAGACAAAGAGATAAATTTGCTATAAGTGTTGATGAATTTCTCCCAATACAACCCGCACATGAAGAACAGACAGCACCGAATGTCATAAGACAGCAATATGCGACCTATTTTATGACTAGAGGAACTCTGCCTTGGCAGCTAAATAAGGTATAATTGTATTAAGAGGGTTTTCAAGATTTTCTTGCACCGCCAATTCCGCGATCAGTAAAAAATTAATATTTTATACCTACTCAGCGTAGTCTAGGTTAGTTTTGAGCTAAGTAATAAAATAGTACTCACGCTAATCTAGATTCCCTTAGTTTTAAAATTTTAGAGTGTCGAGATATTAATTTTGTACTGATCGCGGAATTGGCGGTGCAAGAAAATCTTGAAAGCCCTCTTAAATAAAAAAAAACATAAATATCTGTACTGTGAACTCACCAACTTTGTTTTTTCGTTCAGCTGTGAAATTCTCGTAATCAGGAAATAAAACTTTTGATATGTCTTCCCAGGCTTTTGTTTTTAAATTTTTATTTTTAAAATCTACGTTTGACTTGTCCCATATAATTTCCCTTTCCTGTATCAATGTAATCAAGTAATCTATGTCAAGTTCTTCAATGGTATTCATTTTACCCTGCAAATAAAACTAAATACAAAAACGTAAACGTAAAACGAAATGAGCTTCCGTGTATCCTCTCTGTCAACGCACAAGCAACTGAGCGCTAGGGATGTTAAAAAATAATCGATTTTTATTTAAATCGATTATTATTTTCTAATAATCGATTTTTTATTGTCGATTTTTATTTTAATATTAATCGATTTTTAATAAATCGATTATATAAATTACGTGTTTTAATCGATTTTCAGAAACAGCTTGTATCTATGAGACTGATGAAAAAATCTAGTAGTAAGTTTCAATTTTATAAACAGCGCCGTCTATGCGTTGGATGAAAAATCTCGAATTAAGTTCATACGTATAAGTTGATTAAATAAAAACGGCGCCATCTGTAGGCATTTATTTTTTATTTGATTTATATTTTAGTTTTTGAGACAATAAGTTTGTCATTTTGTTGGGATGCTCATCATTTAATTTTAATTATAATAAATAAAACGATTAATAGAACTAAAATTTGTTTCAATAATGCTATTTGGTTTCCTAATTCCTTACCTTGCAATTTTAAAGGAACCTTTGATTTTTAGTTTTGAATTGGTTATTTTTTTATTCATATAATTTTATTTGATTTTTTTATCTGAAAAATTGTTAATATGAATCTCTTAGGTTTATTATTGGAATTTGAAAAGCATGTTTTTTTTAAATAATACAAAAAAATCGATTTTTTCGCAGAAATCGATTATTTATTTTTAATAAATTTTTTGACAAATCGATTAATTTTGAATAAAGAAAAATCGATTTTTATTTAATCGATTATTTTCCATTAATCTCACATCCCTACTGAGCGCTGCCGCTCCGACGTCGCACGAGTACACCCCCTCTCGCTTCGTCTCGGGGGCTGCTGTCCGTCATGTGTGCGTTGCGACGACGCAACGCGCCGTGTGAACACCTTGGTTATTTGTATGTAAAACAACGCAAGGACAGCGCTGCGACGACGCAACGCAACGCAACGCGCCGTGTGGACTGGCTCTGACACAATCGCGGGCAGCGCGCGGTCCACTCGGGACCCGCGCGTTGGCAATGCGCAGTCAACGCAAGGCAAGCGTGCGAGCAGCGAGTTGTCACCGAGTGGTCCACCCGCCAACCGCGCGTTGAGGGCTTACGACCGAGGCGATCCGATGACGCTACGGAGTTGATATAGTGAGCGCATACCCATACAAGTCCATATAAAGAATACTAACCGCAGGAGGCGAGGCGGTGCGGAGTGGGTGCCGGGTGGCTCTAATCAGCTGTGACCTTTAGAGCACCCTGACTCAGTTAAATGGAAGTAGGTTAGAATTTCTGTGCTTCGCCTTTTACTAAATGAATACGCGAGCTTGCTTACAGCATAAAGCCTTTGTAAGCTATAGCAAAAAATATACTTTTTTTTCATATTTTCATTAGGTATGAAAATAAAAGTGTTTGTTCGCAGAAATACACACATCTAATCTGTGGTATTCGCTCAATACAGGATTAGCCGACGTTGGCACGGACGTAATAAAATCGCGGCGGGATTTTATCGAGCGTTGAGAATCCAACGCGCTGGGACGCACTCTCGTCCAAGCGCGTTGAGAAAACACACTTGGATTTTCAACTCTCGGCGCCAAGCAGAGCGTTGAACAAAAAAAAATTGCCGAGATTTTATTACGTCCGTGCGAACGTCGACTTACAGGCCTCATATTGATCAATAAAAATTTGAGGTTTTGGATTTTATTGTACTTGCTTAGTCGTCGCGTCGTCGAGAGGGCCCCTGTGGCTTGGGGGCCCCGTATTGTTACGGCTGATACGGCGGTAGCTACGCTCTTATCCCTTAAATTCTAGTATCGGGAAGTAGGCATAATAAAACTAGCTATTTTCAAACAACGTTTATTCTACGCCGTCGTTATTCAAGGAGGCATATAAAAATCGACATCTTCATCAGCAACTTTAACTCTCCTCCCATCATGAAACAAATGATAATGTTCTTTATCTAGCCCTTTCAACTCTCGAGGGTCAAACCTCTTATTTTTTTGCTTCCAATGCACTTTAATCACATGTCTTCGTAAATCCCTTATAGTATAAAATTTATTTGAACATAACGGGCAAATATAACTCTTGCCGGAATGCTTTTTTAACTTGTGTACGTTCATAATGCTTGATGACCGAAATCGGTCCCCACATATCTCACAAGTAAAAGGTTTTTCACCTGTATGAAGACGCAAATGCATTTTCAAACAAGTAGAGTTGGCAAACCTCTTCAGGCACACCATACAGACAACACTTTTCATGTCATGTGTTTCAATATGCTTTCTCAGCAAATGTTTTCCTATGAAGTCTTTGCTGCATATATGGCAGACGTATGGCTTTATTTTCAAATGATGGCGGTTCATATGACATTCTAGAAGTGTGTTGTTCCATGTTTTATATTCACACTGTTCACATTTCAAATTTGGCTGTTGTTTCCTAATTCCTTTTTGAGCAGGATTTTCTTCCATTAGATGCCCTCTCCAATGCCTGCGTAGTCTGGCTGGGTTGATCATTTTCTTACATTTAGGACATGGGACACTTTCTAAGTGAACTTTCTGGTGGTATTTTAATAGAGTGATGTTTTGAAAAGACCTGCCACAAGTCTCACATGTTTCTACAGAATCTGAGTGGGTAGTCAGATGTTTTTTTAGTAAGATTTCTCTCATTTGCTTACCACAAACATGGCATGTAGCAAATGGTCCGTTGTGTTTACGATTATGTGCCCGAAACTGTCTCAGAGTCTGATACTCTGTATTGCATATTCTACATGGATACGTAGTATGCGGACCATGAGATTTCATATGCTGGACCAATTCTCCTTTATTATCAAACTTCTCTTGGCACACAACACATTCTACATTCTTATCCCTTTTCTTAATTTGGAGACTACTATGTACTTTAACCATATGCTCTTTTCGTTTAGAATCTTTCAGGAACTTTTTATTGCAAAGGCCACATGGGAAAATATCCATACTATGTCTACGTTTTATATGGTTTGTCAAACTGTCAGACAAATCAAAAGAGGCTGGACAATTGTCACAAGCAAACTTCCTTCTGATATCCTCACAGGATATGACATGACTTTCGTAATTGTTAATATTACTAAATTCTGAATCACAATACCGACACACAAAACAGTTTTCATGGAACCGAAGAATATGAGATTTTAAAACTACTTTAGAATAAAATTGCTGTCCGCATTTATCACAGGTATATGGTTGATTGTTTAAATGGACCTTGTTCACATGTCCAAGTAAATTATCTTTTCTTGTACAAATATAGTCGCAGTCAACACATTTAATCTTGTCTGCTTTGTTTAAAGTCTGTTCCCTATATGACTTCAAATAATTATAATGCATGCAAGGTATTTCGGTACATTCTGGGCAGCTATACTTGCAAGTATGGGAGTTGAATTCTTTTTCATTATAGGTCTTTAGGCACATCAAACATTGAGGTTTGTCTTCTTTTATTTGTCGGCAGACTTTAGAGTGAGTTTGAATAGTTTTTAAAGTGTAAAACAGTTCACATTTCAAACATTTTAGTAAAGAATCTCCATGGTTAGTTTTAATATGGTCCAATAATTCTTTTTTAAGAAGTATTTCAGGACAAAATTTGCATTTCACTTTCAAATGCAGTTTGTAATGTAAATTTAAATGTTGTTTATTTTTAAATGTCTTAAAACATAGTCTACATAGCAATATCTGCTTCTTGCATTTCATTCTATGCATCTTTAATGCTCTCAGTGAGGGTAGTGTTACCAGACATTTTGCACATTTGAATTTCTTTCTTTTACGAGAGTATGTATATGGAGTAAATTCTTTTTTCACTTCAATGATTTCGTTATGTGTTTTCGCCATTATGTTAAACTCATCTTTTATTGCCTTTTTTTCCGAAGAATCATGGGTATTATTTTCTAATACAATAACAACATTTGTACTTTCAATGGTTGACTTCGGTAAATGATTGAAAATATCATCTGATTTGCTAAACAAATCGTTGACATAGTTGTCTAAAATCTTGGCTGTTTCTTTTGCATTTTCTATGAAAATGTATGACTGAATCAGTTTTTCCACACAACTGTTGCACATGAGTGAACTTGCTAGGCTGTAATTAGTCTGAAATAATAGAAAGAAACAGTTTGGAATTAAAGAAATATTGATCTGATGTAGATTTACATTTAAATTTATTGTAACACTACTTTGCACATACAAAAAACTCATGAGCCTGGCAGCCTGCAATGATATTATATTTCATAATAAGCCAGTAACATAATCACGGACAAGTTAAACAAATCAAGGCAACTAAAATAATACTGTTTGTTTTTAAATAAAGTTTGTATCTCTGGAAGAACTGATCCGATTACAAAAATTATTCAACTGACAGAAAGCTACGCTATTGCTGAGTGCAATACGACAATAATATGTTTATAAAACGCGAGTGCAGTCATGGGCTGGGGCTTATAATGTCAGGAAATGAGCTTGTCCCAAAACCTTCGAAGTTCCATCTTTATTTAAGACCCGTGCGTGAGAAGCGGTCTAGATTTTTTCTTGTGTGTAAAGATGATCAAAATACACATACCTTTTTAAACACTACTTCAATGATAGCCTTCAAAGCTTTCGTGCAAGTTCGTTCATTCACAATGATCTCCAGATTTTCGTCCATGGTGCTCATATTTTCTTCACTTTCCAAGCATACCCCACAATACTTTGTACTGTGAAGGACATTTTTGAGCTTCAACTTGAAACTGTCCATCTTTTCAAGACCTGAGAAATAAATGTATCTTTTTAAAATACAAAATGCCATTTGTTTTGTTTTGGTTGGCAGTTCATTCATTGTTCGCTGAAAATTAGGTTAGGTTTGTTTATGTTAAGGAGTTCTTCACAAAAAGATAGTCATATTTTTCTTTAAGATAATTATTATCTTCCAAAAAATGAATTGAAAGTCGATAAATTATTATGCTTGGCTTGTAATAATAGAAAACTGCGATGACAGTCGCCATTTTCCGATACAATAAACTCACCGACGCCGTTACGTAATCGAATCTTTTATAATCACTGGGGATTTTTAAGTAGGGCTGTAAATAGTAGTGATTATATTCAAACATAATCGGAAATAACAGCACTCTAATGATGACTGAATTTATACATAATTAATTAATGTTGTGGGGAACTGAAAGAGAAATCGAACGCGCTTTGACAAAAAAAATGACATAAGGGAGGACTGAGTTACCACGTCATAAAATTCTCAACAAAAAAAAACTGTGTTGCCAACTTCATTAGATTCAATTGCAGACTTGCAGAGTATCATATCGAATGAGAAGCTACTTCGCCTGTGATGCAAAATATGAAAATAGGCCCATAGACTAATCATTATCATCATTTCAGCCGGAAGACGTCCACTGCTGAACATAGGCCTCCCCCAAGCACCGCCACTTCGACTGATTCTGTAACTAATATTAAATAAATATAAACCTTTGATAGAGCTATACTGCTAAACTGAGTGGCCGATGATTCTTATGTCCTTTTTGTCCTTGGGAACGGCAAATTCAATGATTTAAATAAAGATTGAAATGAACATGTAATTAGTAACATACCACTACTAAGCCCTATTACAACAGCTTTTACTGTTGTAGAGTGTTGAATTACAGGATTCAATACTGAAGCTTCTTGGGAAGTAATTGATCGGCTGTCTGGAACCAATGGACTTGTAGTTGGCACTGAAAAGCAAAATATACATTTTTTAATAAAAATAAATTTATGAAGAAATTCAAAACAAAAAATTTAAGAATGGCTGGTGTACATAAAACAATCTACATATTAAATAAGTACCTCTAAGTTGCTTCATCTGTTTTTGTGTAACTAGTCTAAGCCGACGTACGCACGGACGTAATAAAATCGAGGCAATTTTTTTTTTTCGTGCGCTTTGTTTTCAACGCTCTGCTTAGCGCCGTGAGTTGAAAATCTAACAGTGTGTTTTTACAACGCGCTCGGACGAGAATGCGTCCCAGCGCGTTGGATTCTCAACGGTCGACTTAACACCGAAAGTTGAAAATTCAGTGAGCAATAAAATCCCGCCGCGATTTTATTACGTCCGAACGAAAGTCGACTAACTATGCGTTTGCATTAGCGAAACATTCACTTAGAAACATGTTGAAATCTCAATTTCCTGTCAAACATTGACAGAAATGCCAGAAAAAGGAGATTTCAACATGATATTGAAGTGAATGTTTCGCCAGTTGAAACGCACAGTTGGCTATACTACACAGCAACACAAATTCTGTCAATAATCATCATTTCAGCTGAAAGACGTCCACTGCTGGACATAGGCCTCCCCCAAGCACCGCCACTTCGACCGATTCTATTCTTCCCGCATCCAGCGGAATCCTGCGGCCTTCACAAGGTCATCGGTCCATCTTATGGGAGGCCTTCCTGTCAATAATAATTGGGACAAATCAGATTTTACCATTTTTCTCGAATAGAGATAGAAATTAAAAAAATATCACCTACCTAAAAATCGCCGCGATAAAAATACGCCCGTGCGAACCTGAGCTAAATGTAATTGGTTACATACCACTGCGAGAACTGTATTCAACTGTTATGGAGTGTTGATTGACAGGATTCAATACTGAAGCTTCTTGGGAAGTAGATGATTGGCTGTGTGGAACCAATGGACTTGCAGTTGGTGCTGAAAAGCAAAGAACAAGATTCTCATATATTTTTTTTTAAATTATTTATTTATCCTTTAATATTATATGAGCAATATCTTATATATAAAATTCTCGTGTCACAATGTTAGTTACTTTACCCCTCCGAAACGGCTTTACTGATTTTTACCAAATTTTATATGCATATTCAGTAGGTCTGAGAATCGGCTACTATCTATTTTTCATACCCCTAAGTGATAGGGGTTGTCCACCCCAAACAAATAATTGGCAAAACAACGTTTGCCAGGGTCAGCTAGTTTATATATATAAATATATTTGTAATCATATTTTCAAAAACGGCTCTAACTATTTCGATGAAAGTTGCAATATTTAGGTTTGCGGGGGGCAAAAAATCGATCTAGATAGGTATCATATCTGGGAAAATGGGCTGTGAGCTGTAATCCACCACGCTGGCCCAGTGTGGATTGGTGGATTTCACGTGTCCATGAATTTGCTTTTTCCTCACAATGTTTACCCTTTTGAGATTAGTGGTGATGAAATAAATTGCCCAAAGTAAAGATCATGCCTTCCTGGATAAGATCCCATGACCAACAGCTTGTCAGGGCAGTTACCGTTTTTTATATATATATTTTTTAAATTAAATTCTTTGCTGCTGTATTGTGTGTGTCAAAAATTCAAAAGTCGTTTATTCATACTAGTCTGAGAATCAGCTCTTTTCGAACGTCAAAATTACATAAGACAATCCCCCAAAAACGCCCACCCTTCACCACTTCCTAGTGCCTTTAGCTGGGAAGAAGTGGCGCAACAAACTCCCCAGCAGCACAGCTGCAGGCTGTCTGTTCAAGTTAGTTTTTTTTTTTTTATTCTATACGTAGTATGCAAAATAACTTAATTATGCAACACAAAACATAACTAGCACACGCCAATATACCAACCAAAAACATCGAAAACTATACTCAAGCAGAATTAAAAAAACTACACGTAAACAGAACTAAATATCTAAATAAAAGCCTCCAAAAACGACGTGCCTGCTTACATAAACCTGTTATTGGAAGTTATAAATGATAAACTAGGACCATTGAGGTAAAATAAATGAACAGTTAATTAGGTACTAGTAACAATAACAAAACCATGATCAGCAAGACGACCAGTCACCACAAGCAGCACCCGTTCACGAACATAACGCAAAGATCAGCCATTACCCCCCTCGCCATGTGCTTACAACATCTAAATTCCATATACATATTTTAGCCTTTATAGGATAGGGCAAACCAGATTTTTGATGAGATTTTGCATAAAAATAAATAAGTAAAATAAGTTATTATACTTAGTAATATTTTGAAAATACCTGAGATGTCTCCTGAAGGTAAAAGCAAAGTGGGAAAAGCCAATTTGCTAAGTCTGTTATTTGGATAAAGAAACTGTGTCTCAAAGTGCCGACGGCAAATTCTATGATTATTGTAGACAGTAGCACTGTCCAGACTCGCAATATTACCCCCAACACCCGTCACCCAAACTTGAAACTTTTCGGCAGACATTTTAGGATTTGGAAAGTGATGCAGAGGTATACCTGAAAATATAAAAAAATATTTTTGGATTTAGGTACTTACCTTAGTCGGAATCTTCTATACTAATACAACTTCTATAAAAGAATAATAAAAATATTATAAAGAGGTGAAATTTGTTTGTTTGTAAGTTGGTATGTAGGGGGGTAATCTCCTGCCGGGGGTTCGAAGAGAACCGATAGGGACATCGTGGCCCCCTGGCAACACGGCAACTGAAGGAACACGGGTGGGTTTTAGTCAGTAAGAGTCTGACACGCCCTCCCGCTCCGCCCAGAGCGGGAGAAGTTATTTGATGATTTCCCAACCAAAAAAAAAAAAAAAAAAGGGGGGGGTAATCTCCGGAACTACCATTCAGATTTGAAAATTTCTTTTTGCATTTGATAGCCCAATTCTTGACGCGAAGGTTATAGGCTCGCGGACGAAGTCGCGAGCAGAAGCTAGTAACTAATAATAAATATAACTTTAATAAAGAGATTATAGTCGATTTCGATTTATTTTTCACTACAAAAGCTACACTATCGCAGAGTGACATAAACTACTTTAAACCCTGGAAAAATGCAAGGTTTCTGCGGGATAGGCCAAAGGAGCGAAATGAGATGATACTCACCATCTGTTGCTACGATTGAGCACCCAGGAACACAGCAAACTTTTCTCGGCATTGTGTAAAATAACAGTAAGTACACGAAGTTAAATGGTGGTTTTTGAGTTTGGAACTCAAAAACACTGTTATGCTGGAATGTTGGTGTTTTTTTTTTACACGGAGGAACCAAACCTCAATTCGAAATTTCGAAGTATAGCACAAAATCACCAAAAATTACAAGAGCTCACGAACATACACTTAACAGCAAAAAAATTGTGACATTTATTTATTTATTTACACTTTACAGGTGACAGGGGCCGCATTCCGAGTTACGCTAAAATTAGGATTTTGAGTAATAAATTGTGACTTTGGTCGGATTTGCGATATTTTTACAAAGTCAAATCATTTATTTCAAATAGGCCCATGTATGGCACTTTTGAACGTCAAAAATTACAAAATAATAAAATTGATTCTAGTCGCCCCTTCCAAAAGGTAGTTTTCGTATGGAGAAGAATGGGCAAGAAACTCCACCGTTACTCTTTTAAAATGTTTTACAATATTGTTTGTATATGTACGTACATTTGTTAAATAATTATTATATGTGAAGACGATGCACCTAGAATAAAATTACTATACCACAATAGGTAAAAACAATTAAAAATGAAGCAACGAGAGATAATTTAATTTGTGATAGATACATGGTTCTCACATATTTACAAACATTGTAAAAGTAGATGATTTTCCTAAAATTTTACAATTAATAAGTCAGTGTGTAAGGAAGTAATTACAGAATGTAAAATCAATGTCATAAAACACAAAGTAATAAATTTTACAATTACATTAGGAACCAGTTTGATTTTGTCTTGATTCTAAATTGTCCTATGGAGCAGGACCAGCATGTTTCCAAGCACTCTTATCTTGGATATAATCCTCTAATTTGTAATATGCTTGTTTACAAAGTGTACTTTTTATATGAGTTTTAATTTTCTTTCATTTAATTGCAATATGTCACAAGGTATTTTGTTGTAACATTTAACACAGTACCCCATAAAAGATGTATGTACTTTAGATAACCTGAAAAATGGTTGATCTACTTTGAACGTAACTCGGAATGCGGCCAGGGTTGCTAGCATTCGGTGTCAACTGTCAACTAACGTCACATGCCTGAGTGGTTCCACGTAAAAACCGGCCAAGTGCGAACTACGCACAATGAAGGGTTCTGTAGTTGGGATGACTATAACCCAAGAACAAACTTTTAACAATATAATTGAAAAACATGTTCTCCCATACATTCCAAATGCAAATGTAAGCTGGTCGATTATTGCTCGTTAACTTGTAATAGATAGAGTCTAGTAATAGGTTGGTTGTAAAGCCTACCGTAGGGGCCGGTTGCCAGGGGATGCACCTACACCTCCCTGGTTTTCAAATAAAATATAGGTGTAAAAACGTTCAGAACTAAAGAAATATCTGAAAACGCCTAACACAATAATGGAGATTTTATACTATTCGAGACGAGATCCAAACATTCTGCAACCTCTAAATTCTAAAGCTTCTGTGCATTAGTCGACAAAGTACCGAACTCCTATTTCCGAAAATCGAATTGGCCCTAGGCGGAGTGCTAACATTATCGAGCTTGCTTCGCTCTTTCTTGCATCTCACTCTATCTTAATTCTTATGCAAAGTTAGTCCTCTTTCTGCATGAATAGAGAAAATAAAACCTATCCCATTCCAGGCGAGATGGAAAATCTCTTATTTTTTTGCATGTGTCGACAAAGTTACTCCTTGTATGACAATTTGACAAATGATACCATATATCCGAAGTGAACTGCAGAAATGATTGAGCTCGGTTCGTGGAACTAACAATGCACCCCCTGAAATTAAATCTGCCGGCACGGCGCCTATGAAGCCAACTTAGCTATGATAGTTTTTCTTTTAACTTCGTTATTATTTACTGCTGCCGTGAACTTTTTCACATACTTACCCAAAAACAACCATTTAGCTAGTGAGGGGGGGGGGGGGAAGGAGACTAGACTCTAACAAAAATGAGTACTTTAAGCTTATACTTCATAAAAGATAGCTTGATCTCTGCGACAGCTGTCAGTAAAAACACACCTACGAAGTCCTGAATTTCTTAATAGTACAGACAGTACCTGTCTATGTCATACTTTATGGGCATGCCGACCTAATTAGTGATGGGCGATGAATCATCGTAACCACATACTATAAACTATCGATATTTTAAATAAAACTTAATTTAAAATTAATTTATCTTTTAACTTTATTGTATATTTTAATATCATAACATTATTTACATTTGTACATACTTGATCTAAAATAATAGCGAGTAAATAAAATCCAATTTCTCACCTACCCATGTAACATTCCATCCGTCAACGTCCCATCCTTGAGTTTCGGGAGAAGACACGCCACGTTTGGCTCACAGGCCGTGTTACCAGACCAAATTAAACCCAATTATATGTTACATTAGCATCGATAATAGTAAGAAACGTCGATAATTTCTATCGACAATTTTTTATATCCTAACAACCCTAGGAATGTCAGTTTGACATATGTCGCAGAGATCAAGCTATCTTTTATGTAGTATAATATTTAGCAAACGGATCCCTGAATCGAAAAGTGGCTTTCACACACCCACGATATTTTTGAACGACCTTTCCAACGACACCCCACACCATGGAAAAAAACTTCGAAGAGAAAAAAAACTCCCCCACTTTTTCACACGTGATTAAATGTATACCCATGCCGAATAACAACTTTCTAGTATTAAGAGTCTAGAGACTCTTAATACTAGAAAGTTGTTAGAAGCTGAGCTAAGCTATGGACAGACAGACGAACATAGCGAAACTATAAGGGTTCTTTGTTGACTACGGAACCCTAAAACGGGGCAACGTCGACAAAAGTTTCTTTGGCTTCGAATACAGATGGCTCTATAATCAGAAAATGTTTATGATCATATTTTGTTAGCAAATTACCATGACTTGGCCCCTCTGTTGCATGCTCCTGTATAAATAATATACTTACCTACATATCTATTATAATCGTCCTTCTTCCTTCGTTTATTTTGATGACCCTTTACGATTCACCAGACCGCACAAGCATAATCAGCCTATAATGTTCCCACTGCTGGGACACAGCCTGACACAGGCCTCCTCTCTGTGCGAGGGAGTGGGCTGTAATCCACCACGCGGGCCCAGTGCGGGTTGGTAGATGTCACATGTCTTCGAATTTTTGGTTCTAGGACATCTCACGAAATTTCTTTCACCGTTTTGAGAGCAGTGGTGATGAAGTGTCGCCAGACCAAATTTAATTTTACATAATTAAGTATGTTAGTTAGATATATATGTCTGAAGTGTCACACAAGTCACAACAGTGTGGTGTGTGTAACTGGTTTGTGGAAGTCAGATTTATTTAACCGTGGAGTTTCTTGCCGGCTCTTCTCCATAGGAAATGACCAACTGGAACCGTGCACCTAGCTTCTGACAATCCAGCCCATCCCATCCTTGATGTCCTCCTTCCGGTTGACGGCTGAGGTCAGCACCCCACAGGGTTGCCCTTAGCGAGCTAACCCCTGGCTGGAGGTTTTAAGTGTAGTAGTTTAAGGCACCCACCATGACCTCAGAGATCAACTCCGAGATGACCTACCTAAAAGCTTCTGACGTTTCATAAGTGCCCAATTGCCCATGTAGGTTTTGAATATTGTTATTATATATGTTACTAGCTGACCCTGCAAACGTTATTTTGCCATATAAATGTTTGGGGTGGACCATCTTTATCACTTACTACCCTACCTACCCTACCATAATTTTTCTTCATATCTTTTTTTTTTCCTTAATTAAGATGTAAGCTATCCTATCTTTCAAGTTGGATCAAACTGCACACGGTGTGCAAATTTGATTAAAATCGGTTAAGTAGTTTAGGAGTCCATCGCGGACAAACAACGTGACACGTAATTATATATATTAAGATTGAATATTCACAGCACCATTTGTTTGGATAAAATCCAATGTTTTTAAGTAATGTTGACGTTCGAAAAGTTATTTTAATTCTAATTTTAACACTATTTCGCTGACCCGGCAAACAATTATTTATGTTTGGGGAGGACCACCCTTATCACTTAGGGGTATGAAAAATAGACTACGACCGATTCTCAGACCTACCGAATATACATATAAAATTTCATAAAAATTTATCAAGCCGTTTCGGAGGAGTATGGCAACACTGTGACATGAGCATTTTATATATATAGATTAAGATTATATTGCTAGCTATCAAGTTACTGAATAGCACAGAGTACTTTTTAGGGTTCCGTTAAAAAACGGAACCCTTATAGATTCGTCATGTCTGTCTGTCTGTCTGTCTGTCTGTCTGTCTGTCCGTCCGTATGTCACAGCCACTTTTTTCCGAAACTATAAGAGCTATGCTGTTGAAACTTGGTAAGTAGATGTATTCTGTGAACCGCATTAAGATTTTCACACAAAAATAGAAAAAAAACAAATAATTTTGGAGTTCCCCATACTTAGAACTGAAACTCAAAAAATTTTTTTTCCTCAATCCCATACGTGTGGGGTATCTATGGATAGGTCTTCAAAAATGATATTGAGGTTTCTAATATCATTTTTTTCTAAACTGAATAGTTTGTGCGAGAGACACTTCCAAAGTGGTAAAATGTGTGTCCCCCCTCCTGTAACTTCTAAAATAAGTGAATGATAAAACTAAAAAAAATATATGATGTACATTACTATGTAAACTTCCACTGAAAATTGGTTTGAACGAGATCTAGCAAGTAGTTTTTTTTTAATACGTCATAAATCGTAAACCGCAATTTACCTTTCATTCAATGTTACTTGCTGCTACGGAACCCTTCATGGGCGAGTACGACTCGCACTTGGCCGCTTTTTTTTATATATTTGAATTTCTGACATCTGAAGAGGTCTCAACACTCTTCTTTCCGAGTTGAATTTTAAGAAAGATAATCCTGTAATAACAATATATTAGAAATTAGAAAAATTAGTAAGTTAATTTTGGTTCAGTGAGATCTTATTCAAACTAATTTAATTTCCTTAACAATTTAGTCAAAAATAGGTTGAATTGTTGCCTTGAATTGTTGTTGTTGTTATTAGCAAGACATTACAACACCTATGTGTAAGCATACTAGCATTTTCCCGGGGCCCTGCCCACGTGGAAAGTAGCTGATGCCACTTTCAAGTCCATAAACAATCCCAAAGTATTAAAATTATTTCAATAATAGTCTTGTAAGGTAAAAACAAAAAGGTAGAGACCTTTTTCTTCCAGATATAGTAATTTTGGTTTCCATAGTTAGGTATATTATTTTAAGAGGATATAACTCTTTAGGCACCCATGATTATATTATAAGTATTCATATTGATACCTACTAACTAACCTAAATCTGTACCTCTTTTTTTGTATTCCTTATTCTGTTTGTTTGTATTTTGTGTACTTATTCATTTTTATCTAACCTGGCATGTTTTTTGTTGGTACAGCTTCTTTGCTGAGTCGATTATTCCGGCACCAATACTTTTGTTCGAAGTGTTCACGACATACACGACGGTATTTGACAATATTTTCATTTTCAAGTTGCAATATGTCACCACCAACGGAATAGAGCCATGTATTAAATAACTTCTTATCCTTATCTGGGTTAGGGAACTTATGCAAAGTCGCATTGGTATCTGAAATAATCAAGTACTTAAGTAATTAGTGGAGTTGAATTGAAAGTCGAAACCTGAAATTTACGGGTGGCCTGACTCTGCCCATAGGGCTTTGCCATGAAGGTGCTGAACTGTTTACATTATCAGCCCCCCTAAAAACAAAGTTTTGGCCCAGCGGCCTTTTATGAATAAAACACTTACCTAAGCTATTTAAACATACGGGGACGCAACACTTTCTGTTAGACATGATAATCGGTAGTATCAATGTCACAAACCCAAAGTTCGCACTAAACGGGTAGATAGGAGTCCTGTCGCATACTTAATTTTAACAAACACAAGCACAATATCAACACGCCGGCGGAGCAGAGGCTCTACTCAACGGACTAACACCTTGGCCACGGGAACCGGCGGCGCGACCGACGGCGCGGCGGGCGGCGCGGCAATTCGCGCGGCGCGGCAAGCACGCCACGGGCAGTTGCGTTCGCCGCCGCGACCAGTGTAGACGAGGAGACGAGATGGCTTTATCAAAGTTAGCTCGACGTTGTTTGGAGAGTAGCAGCTTTTTTGCTCAAGATTTAATGTTTGGAAGATATAGTGGAGTACACGAATTAAATAGAAATCGTGTTACAGACGGAGAATTCCACCAAAAATATGAAAAATATAGGCAGCACCCAGATTTTTTTTTCCAATACACCAGAATGAGCGTCGAAACATTCGATTATATACTTGGGAGCATTCAATCAGAACTGGAGAAAAAGATGAATTCAAGCAGGGTTTTAAGTGCTGCAGAAAAATTGTTTTTGACGTTAAGGTATTTATTTGTGCGTATATCTATACATATACTGATTCAGTATAGAGCATATCAAGCTTGCATACAAAGGTACAAACGCGCGCTCTTAATCAATGTTATAGATTTGCCATAGAATAAGAAAAAACCATTTTAGTGTCAAGTTTGACGTGCTCTTTACAGTACTAACCCACTTTACTAGAAAAAAAAAAACAAACGAAAACAATTTAAAAAATTATTTATTTTAAACTTTTAATTGTAATAACAACTTTTCTCAATTTTAATCAGCCTTTTGTAATCACAGTCAAATTTTTATTTTCCCTGAAAATCATTCCAATTTACTTCCCCTTTAATCAGCTAACCACTTACGATCACTATAATTATCTTAATTAAAATTGAATAATAAATCTAATAACAATCAGTCTTCTCAATGATTAAAATTGAATTTTAACAATATTATTATCTACTCCCTCTCACAGAGAGGAGGTCTGTGTCCCAGCAGTGGGAACATTATAGGCTGATGATGATGATGATGATTATCTACTCATTATTGAAATTATTGTTCAGCTGGTTTGGTTGAGTAGAATATCCATATCTCCCATAAGGTTCGCCATACATAGTCACAGTAATTTCGTCTAAAAGAGCTTGATTAATTTTATTCCTAAGCCTAATTTTCTGCATAGGGGGTAATTTTTCCATCTCAGGTAGAATGCTCATCAAAAAGTGACAATCTTCAGATTTTTTTTCCTGTCTTTCACTGTCATGTTGTTTAGCAGATTCTTTTTCTAAAATTTTTAATTTCTTTTTCTCAATATCTAAGTATTCGGCTCGAATGTCTCTTACACTTTGTCTTTTTCTAGTAGAATCTTGACCAGTAGATGTTGAGGGTTCAATTGGTGAAGATGTAAGCGCAGGAGAAAGTGGTGTTGCTGGTGAAGATACCCCACTGAAATCGTCCACGTATATGTCGTCATTTTCATTGACTGTAGGAGCATTTTCATCTAAATTTGATTCGGACGCAAGAGGCATGTACTCATCTTTCAGAAACCCTAAAAGTGTGAAGTACTTCCACGACGGTTCATAATTTGAAGTTGAGGATCCAGATCGGGGCTTAGGAATTCTTTTCAACTCTTTACTGTATGTGTCTCTTAAGTTCTTCCACTTCTTCTTAAGATCGTTGACTGAAAATTAAATTGTTACCTAATTTTACTTATTTATTTAGTTAAGGACGTTCACATGATCATCATGTTACACTTAGTTTAATTATTATCCATAAATTACGTCACACGTTAAGGGGTTACTAAATTTCGTAACGTAAGATGTCGAAAAATAAAGCGAAACTAATTTCGGAAATACTGTTTTAATTTAATAATTTCAGATGTAAATTTTCAAAATATGTGACATAATTTATGGATATCCCCTATAGCTGACTGTATAGTGTATATACTTATAGAAAATATTTTTGTTTCAGGTTTCTCTCAGTTGGGATGACTTTTAAATCTCTGGCTCATTCATACTCTCTAGGCCGAAGTACCGTTGCTAAAACGATTTATCAAACTTTAAAGGCAATATGGAATAAATTCGTCAATCAGCATATGTCACCAAAACTGACCAGTGAAGATTTAACGAGAATTTCTGATAACTTTTTCTTAAGATGGCAGTTTCCTAACTGTATAGGAGCCATTGATGGGAAACATTTTCGAATACAAAAGCCCCCACGAAGCGGAAGCCAATATTATAACTATAAACATTTTTTTTCATTGGTCTTACAAGCAGTTTCCGACGCTGATTACAAATTTTCTGTAATTGAGATCGGTGGAAGGGGAAGACAAAGTGACGGAGGCACGTTCCATTTTTCTAAACTTAACGAGTTGTTTACTAACAATCGATTTAATTTACCACCGCCGAAAACGTTGCCTGGATCAAATATATTATGCCCACACGTCCTGGTTGGTGACGAAGCCTACCCACTGAAACCTTCTCTTATGCGACCCTTCCCATCCAGCAATTTAGATCATTCGAAACGAATTTTTAACAAAAGGTTATCAAGAGCCAGAGTGACAATTGAGTGTGCTTATGGTATTATGACGAATAAATGGCGCATTTTCCTCAAAGCAATCGAGACTGACACAAAACATGCAAAACTTATAATTAAGGTTGGATGTCTGCTACATAATATTGTAAGAGAAAGAGATGGAAATTCTGATCCCGATTTTCGGCGACACATGAGATCGAGAACTAGGTCTAGGAGGATTATAACGTCACGGCGTAATAATAGAGCTTCATTGCAAGCCATAGATATAAGAAATAATTTCAAAGACTACTTTGTAAACTATTGATAAATATTTATTGGTACCTGTTAATAAATTAAATTAAAAATCTAAAAACCCCTTACTCAAAAAAAAACCTCTAAAAAAGTAGTAGTCGTTTTTGGCGTCGGGGAATAAAAATAAATACTCACCATCAGAATCTAGAAATTGCTGTTTTATTTCTTCCCACAACTTTTTCACAACATTTTTAAACTTATGTTGCGGGTGGCTAAACTTCCAAATAGCTGGTCTAGCTAGAATTTCTGCAATAAAAGCTTCCGTCTCCATTTTCGCGAAAAAAAAACAAACTATTTTAAATTAAGTTCGCTCCGGCAGTAGTCGCCGCGTCTGCCGCTCGACTCCGTGGCCTGCGCCGTAATAACTCATACATTTGTTTCGATCGCTAGTCGTGCCGCGCGATTCGCTCGGGGAAATTCCCCGGTCGTCTCGCTGGTCGCCGCTGCGCGTGGCATGCCCAGTACATTTCCATACATTTGATTCATTCGCAAGACGCGCCGCCGGTCGCGCCGCGCGAATTTTCGCTATAGCGAATTGTCCGTGGCCAGCACGTTAGGTGGAAAAAGCACTTTTAGACGATTAAAATCTAGAACATATATAAAAATGTACTCTGTGATCTAGAAAAACAGATAAAAACAAGCAAGACACGGAAAACGTACACAAGCAAACCGGCGGCTAAGTTTAGCCGCATTCCGAGTTATGCTAAAAGTGATAATATCACGAATCCGACAAAATTTAATAGTCACAAAAATAAAAGCTATTGAGTAATAATTGTGACTATATAATTTAGTCGGATTCGCGATATTATCACTTTTAGCTTGGTATAGATTTTTATAACAAGCTACCCTCTTCTTTGCTAGATTTGCCTTTTAATGCGTTTAAAACTAAAGTAAAATCCAACCTTTGTTCAAAGGCATACTATTGTATGAACGACTACATAAATGATAAGAATAGTTGGTCGCTGTGATTAACTCAAGACAATACCTACTTATGTTCTTTCTCCAGAATTAGTTTATCTACTGACAGTTATATAATTGTTTATTTTATTTGAATTTATAAGTAAATTTATTTTTTATAAGTCAATTCATTTTATTTTATTGTTGACATAATCTACTCATTACAATGTTTTGTTATGAGTTGTATTGCAATTTATGGTTAGCTAGCGACCTCGACAATTGATCATATTATTTTTTTGCCTGAGCAACCAGCAGCAAGTTCGTCATGTTCCCTTAGATGTCACTGCTTGCGGTAGCGTCGGGGGTCGGGTTGCCTCCTTCCCTCAAATATGGCGAGGGGGGTAGTGGCTGATCTTTGTGTTATGCTCGTGAACGGGTGCTGCTTGTTATTTTACCTCGATAGTCCTAGTTTATCATTTATAATAACTTCCAATTACAGCTTTAAATAGCTTTATGTAAGCGGGCACGCCCTTTATGCCTGGAGGCTTTTATTTAGATATTTAGTTTTATATACGTTTAGTTTTTATTTTTTATTTCTGCTTGAGTATAGTTCTCGATGTTTTTGGTTTGTACATTGGCGTGTGCTAGCTGACATATGGCGAATAATTTATCATTTAAATTATGTTTTGTGTTGCCTAATGTAAGTTATTTTGCATACTATTGTATAGAATCATTTTTCTAACTTGAACAGACAGCTGTGCTGCTGGGGAGTTTGTTGCGCCACTTTTTCTTCCCAGCTAAAGGTACTAGGAAGTGGTGAAGGGTGGGCGTTTTGGGGGACTGTCTTATGTAATTTTGACGTTCGAAAAGTGCCGATTCTCAGCCTAGTTTGAATAAATGACTTTCGATTTTTTTTAAATTTTGGCCTAACTCGGAATGCAGGGTTTGTTTTGTTTGAAATTTGTTGTAGTGTTGCATACAATTGCATGCGTAAATTCAGTTATAAGTCTTGAAAATATTTTTCTGTACTTTTTAATTTGATTTATAATATAATATATTGAGCTTTCTAGAAAAAAAATCTCGTTGTATTGTTTTTATTACATGGGTATATCGAGGATATGCTGCTCATGGAAATTGAGCGAGGGCTGGTTACACCGAAGAGCCAAATGCATGACTGTTTTCATGCCATCTTGCGTACCATAGTAGAACTACCTATTCACAAAATCATGAAAACTGCCATCTCTTATTGAGTTTCAGAAAAGTAACACAATATAATGACACCAAATTAAAATGTCAGTTTCATGTATAGGTCGGCAATACTTTCGGTGTCCAACCTTATTTTGTATACTTATACCAAGAACAAACGGGTAATACCGTTTGCTACTACTAAGATTGTCAACCCTGCTGAATAGGTACGAATTACTATTAATTTACGAAGTCCAAGTATAGTCTCACTCTGTGCTGTCGTTGTCATTTCAATCTTGTACAAGTATGACTCGGCGTAGAGCAGTGGATTTTTTCACATTGAATAATTAACTTTATCGCAAGCGTTATAAAGTTCGAGAGCGCGCTCGATGAGAAGTTTGATGTTTCCGACAACGCGACGTTCGTGCAATTTTACACTTTACCATATTGAAAATAAAGTTTATTATTCCATAAAATCAATATGCTCTGGTCTTGCAGACCCTTCGTATCATACGACAATGGTAAATTAGTAAAAAAAAAACTTGATTACTGTAAATATAATCATATTTAATTAACATAATATCTTATAATCTAATACAATATATTTTAGCTGCTGTACCTATAAAGATAGTTATTGCTATTATATATTATCATAATAATATACGGGTTCATTTGACATTAAGATTGCATTTTGACTCATAAGCTACTGCGTTCGAAATTAGTTTCCAAACATGTAAACAAATATGTGATTTTGGAAAAACAACTTTAAAACTCACATATAAAGTTCAGTGTACGCTACTTTATTTTTCGACTTTTTCAACAGTATTAGTCATTCTGAAATTAACCTAATTTACCCTAACAGAGAAGTGGAAATAACATAAATTGGAATAAGGATTTGCATAGACAGTTTGTGATGATAACACATTTGAATATTGACTTATCTTAATATCAAATAAATCGGGAAATACATCAAACATTTTGACGAAATATTAGGTCTTTTCGAAATAAATATTATAACTTAATCTATTATGGTAAACAATCGACTACTACTGAAAGTATTAAACGCGGTGCAAATTATTGCAAATTGTATGTAGGTACAAATAAAACCTTATTATGCCTATAAAGTCAGACCAAGAGAGTGTTCTTCAAAACATTTAAAATAATAATACCACGCGATGAATGTGAGAAACACTACTATTTAAGAGGGCGCCCATGGTCCACTAGCGCTAATCCTTTGAAAAAAAAATTGTCTCGTGACTGAGAAGGAATTATGAATAACGGCTAGTAAGGACCCTCGGTATAGATAGTGCAATCCACTACGACGCGCCCACTCCGCTCCGCGCCGTACTAGTTCAGCTTACAGTACAGTCATCACGGAGTGCGGCGCGTCGTCGTGGATTGCACTATCTATGTGTCTAGAATTTTCTAATACCTTTTATAAAGTTTCATATTGAGACACGAAGCAACAAAATACGATCTAGAGGAATGTGGCCGCTTTTCTTTAGATCGAATTTTGTTGTTTCGTGTCTGTCGGTCCTTACTAACAATGTCCCGCGTGCGATTCATCTGTGTGGTCAGAGCTTTATAAAAATTTCGCACGGGAATTCATAATTTTCTCGACTTATTAGTCTTTTTCTTAATCTTGGTCTGAAATTGTGTAAAAATGTGTAATAACTTGGTATTTTATGAGGAATCAATTATGTACTACGGTTGCCTGCACATTATTTAAAAAAGCATTATTTAAAGCGCGATAAAAACGCGCTTGTGGGGGAGAACACGTTAGAAATATCGCTCGATAAAAACGCAGCTTCGTGCAAAGAAACGGGACGCGTTAACGCAATAACGCTTGCGTTATTATCGCGCGATAATAACGCGCCTGTGGCGGAAAGAGGCTTAATTCATGACCCCGCGTCCTAAACAAAAGCGATCGTGGCACGAATGCTACGTATGAAGACGAATTTGCGCGATGATAACTTTTGGTTAGGACGCGGCCTGAGGTTCTTACTGTGATAAAATTATATTTCTGATAAATCATTTCATGTACTATTACATTGACTTAAAATGAAAAATAACTTGATTATAGCCTTCCAACAATAACCATGAATCATCAACATTTCAACAAGAAATTGGTACTTCAAAATTAGCATTTTGCTTCTAAAATTCCAAGCCAATAAATGGCTTAAACTTTTGCTAAATGACATTATGATCTTTACTCACGTGTTTTTTAAGTTCATGTTTGGTTGCGAAAATAGATTTACAAATTCTACAGCAGAATCGGCCACCATGATATATTCTCATGTGTTCTCTTGCTTTAAAAGCTGAGTAAAACGCTTGGCCGCAAACTTGGCAGGAAAACGGTTTGGCCCCGATATGTTTCCTAACATGAATTACTAACTGTTTCCTACTTCTAAGAGTTTTGCTACAAAATTCGCACGTTTCCTTCGAAGGCATACTATGTACCTTTTTATGGCTCCTCAAATTACTTTCAGTATAAAATTGTCTGTCACACATATCGCAGCTGTATGGTTTTATTTGTAAATGTATCTTATTGACGTGGACAGAGAGTTCATTGTCGTTTGAACATTCTTTCTCGCAGAAACTGCATGTTTGGACTTGTTTTTCTTTTAAAAGCTTCAGTTTGACTGCGTGTCTTTGGATGTGGTTCTCGTAATGAGCCTGGGTTACATATATTTTATTGCAGAGTTGACAAGGCTTGATTCTATGGTTCTCTTCATGAGTTTGCAGCTTATCTGTATCAGTAAAATTCCTGCCACACACTTTACACGACATATAAAAGCTTTCTTTTAGTAAATGTGTCATTTTAGTATGTTCATACAAAAGGAATTTTGATTTGAATAAACCATGACAGATTTTGCACTGAACTTTCTTGTTTACATGTTTTAGAATATGCCTTTTTAAGAAATACTCTGATATGAAATGTTTACTACACATCGGACAAGTGAATTTAAACGAGACCTTTTCAACTATTTTTCTTTTGTTAAACGTTAAAAATTCGCTGCAGACGTCGACAGGGTATTTCGAACTTTGCTGCAAACCATTCACCAGTTTTTTATTCATATAAGTTTTAGTTGCGTTTCTAGCTAAATTCTTTATGTCTGGGGTTGGTATTAAATCTGCTTTAAATCGTTTGGTTGGTGTAGATGGTTCGAATATATCAATTGGTTCTGCGGCGAATTTATCTTGTGGAGATGGTTCGAATTTATAGTCTGGTTCAGCTTCTGATTCATCTTCACTTTCAGATTTCATTCTAAATTCATCTTCTAGCACATCGATTTTGAGTTTACTTTCATCAAGGAAGTCATTCTCATCTAGGAGTAAGGTCTCGTCCGAATCTTCTGGGGGAGCCATTATGCTCGGTGGCGACACTTGCACGAACACATTAGCATGGGGTTTCATATTACTAAGGTTATCTAACATGAGGCTAACGCATAGGTCTAACCGTTCCCTAGTAAAGTTGTACTGGTGTATAAAAATGTATGAAGTGATAGCATGATTAAGGCACTTTTCGCATATTTTTGTCCCAATGAAGTTGTGTAGGTAGTTCATCTGCAACAAAAAAGATGGCGTTAAAATTAAACTTTAAAAAGCTTGGGAGTTTTGGTTGGGTTAGGTAAGGAATTTGGAACAAACCTGTGATTTTTAGGGACAAGAATAGACGAATTCGCGAGTGTTATGTGTAGGTTTGCTATTTGTTCGAATTTCTCGAACATGTCCTAGTTTTGAAGTCATGCTAGAAGAGTCGTTGATGACGGCCGAGAAAATTTTGCTTTTATTCATCAGTTTTAGCACCCTTGAAAACTATGAAAACGGCATCCATGACGAAAATTTGAAAATGAATATCAGTAGACACATAAAGTAATGAAAATCTGTTGTTAATCATTTCTAGTAGTTTTTTGTTACAAGCTTTATGAGTATTTAATAGATTATAAACCGTATGACTAAGCTATAAGATGCAAAATGAGATTTAATTATGAGATCATATTGTCAATAATACTGTTTATTTTTTATACTAAAAATATTTTTTCTTTAAAACTAATACTTTTGGTAAGCTATCCCACTAGACACAACCTCTATAATACAAAATAGAAAATCTCAGAGATTAGTCATATACGGAAAAATAGTACATTATATTACCAGACTATTTATAATATTAAACACTAACCCCTTATTAATAAATCCAGAGTAAAGTTACACCAGATATTAATTTGGATTTAACCATACATTTATTTATCAAGGTTAAGTTTGGCTGGGGTCAGCTTCCAGTCTAACATGATGCATCTGAATATCAATATTTACCATGACCTATCTGACCTCCAAAACCCAGTTACTGGGCTTAACTTTACTCTGAGTTTTTTATTATTGATAAGAGGGAAAAACTAAATCACTTAATTAAACATGTGCATATACTTCCAAAACCTATTACTAATTTACTTATGAAAAGCTTTCGGCATTTTCCTAACAGCTCTTTGAATTTTCCTTGCTGGCTTTTCATTTTGTATTGAGTTAGAACCAATGTTGAACTGAATGTTTGTCCCAACAAATGGCAAAATGTTTGCACCCAATGTATTTGTTGGTGTTGGATCAAACTTTTGAACAGTATTAGGAATGAAAGGTTCTTCTTCAACATCCATTTCTTCGTTTATTGTGGCTTTTGTATCAAAAACATAGTTAACTGGGTCGGTTTCTATATCCATGCTATATGTGGAATTCGTATCTTTGATATTGTCAACTTGTATTTCAATATTTTCTTGCATGGTACCACTTTTAGTATCCATCATAATTGCTTCATCTATAACTATGAATGGTGCAGTATCTTTATAAGATTTATCAACTTCTTTCTCCATATTAGATTCTTCTTTATTTTCTTTTTCATGTTTAGTGATGAAGAACGTTTTATTATTTCCAAATGTGACTTTGCAGTTACCATTTTCGATGTATTTCTTTGATTCACAGCAGTGACAAGTAGATCTATCTTTATTATTATTTGTAAGACAAACATTGCATTGCCATATCTTCTCTACTTTCGGTTTGTTGTCATATTTCTCAATTTTCACTGCTTTTAGTTGTATTTCTTTATTCTTATCAAAGAAAGTAGCAGTGTCAATCAGATTTTCAATATTTTTATTAGTTTTATTATCAGGAACTGTACTTTTCTGTATATTTTGTTTGCCTTCATCAATAATTTTAACACCTTTTTCAATTGGTTTCTTACAGTATTCACAAATGTTAAAATTTTTGAATAACCAGCAGAATTTACAATCTTTTTCCTTTTTGGTTACAGCAATAGCTTTAGTTACATTGTCAGTTACTTCTTTATTCTTAAATAAGTTGGAATTGTTAGAAGTTTTATTAAATATCCAATTCAGATCAGTCTTAAGAGTTACTTTCATTGATCTTATGTCATATTTAGAAAAGTCACTTTGTTTTATCGATTTAACAGTATATAATTCTTGGTCACTGGTTGTAACACCCTTTTCAGGATTAGAAAAATTTAAATTGGATACCATATCAGCATTAAATTTATTATTATAATCAAATTTAAAAGTTATAGGACTAGAAAAATGAAACATGCTGGGCTTGGAAACTTTTAACCTTTTAAGGACTGCTGTCGCCCGGAGGGGTCGGTTTCGCGCGCAACCGTTTAGGACCGGTGACGCCTCCGGGCGACAGCGCGCGTTGCCAAGTGGCTACACCATTAAAATATTATTTTTGCGTAAAGTACGGAACTTAGTCGATTGCTAATATTTTTCCTACACTGGCAAGAATATTTGTAAGCCATAGACGATAAAAGTTACTAAAAACTTCGTGCCCAACACTATAAAAAAAAAATACAAAGGCGCCCTTTTTTACATTGATATTCTGTGGTTTATTGTCGTGACTTAGTGTTGTTGTTTTATTTATTGTGAGTTATTGTGATGGATTTTTCGTTTGAAACTTAGGTAAGTACATGAATAATGAAACAATAGTGGCTTGTGCAAGTTTTTGGCTAATCGTTTGCGTAAAACAATATAGTAAAAATGATTTTCGAGCCAATCAATTTTCAGGTTATTTCGCCTTACACATTTGCCATATAAATATATTATTGTTGACTGTTTTTCGATGAATTTGTGTCTATAAATGGTAATTATCTATGCAAAAACTAATTCTAATTAATTATTTCATGCATTCGAAGCGTATTCATTCATTTTTATCCATTTTTCAAAGATTTTTCGAAGCATTTTGATGTGTAGGTAAAACGGGTCAAATTATCATGCCGAATTTTTATGAAATAATACTAGATTTGTTTTGTAACCATTAATGAATTAATCAAAAGGGTTATAAATAAGGAATGTGTGTACAGAAATTGATAAAACACTTCATTCTTGTTTACTTTCAAATAAGATTCTAACTAGACTAGATAAATTTCCGGATAAAATGACCCGTCAAGGTCATCTTGGTATTTTACCAATTATCGTATCATATTTTTACGATTCATGGATAACAATTAGTCGAAGAAGGTATAGGTAATATTCTAGAAAGATTTAATACATGATATAATGCTCATTATAACTCGTATGATCTTTTCCAATATCACGAATTGGACTACGCGATTCAAAATGACAGCACCGCGCACTATGAACTTTGAGTTAGAATATTATGGAAATATTGTATGTAAGACTAATAAGAAAAAAATCTAATTGGATTACTTGTGTATTCATGATATTATTACCAAAATTTTGCGTAAATCAATTCATTACTTTTGCCAGAAACTAACATAATACATTAACAAGTCGGCTTACGGCCAGTTCTCTATTTTCAATAGGATGTTTACAATAATAACTAAACGTATGAGTGTTATGGATATTATCATAAGTGGCCCCCGTTGTTCAAACACTCGAATCTGTTTACAGATTGTAAAATGACGCAATAGAAACGAAGCTATAGCAGTTTTTGTGTGAGAGGTCAACGCGTGTCAGATTACATCGCGATAAGCCGCACGTGTTTGTCCTTGACGGATGGTCGCACGCTTTTTTTGCAGTACTTAAAAGGTTAAAGAAGATTTGTTCATTTTATTATGTAATTTATTTGGTTCAATCAAGTCTGTTGGATATTCCTCAACATT
This sequence comes from Agrochola lychnidis, assembly GCA_963680765.1. NCBI lineage: Eukaryota > Metazoa > Arthropoda > Insecta > Lepidoptera > Noctuidae > Agrochola > Agrochola lychnidis. The sequence goes on from OY796872.1 coordinate 18,505,533, forward strand.
AAGAATATCCTCTGGATTATCTGTTTTTCTAACCTCATTGAAAAGCATGTTATTTTCTGGAACAATCATTGCTCCAATAACATTCATTGGTTCATTCACATTGAAGATGTTGTTTTTAACATCAGAATTACCAGTTAAACCAATGGTTTGTTTATCATCGGCTAGAATTTTAACAGTTGGATAACTATTTATAATCAAATCCTCTGATTCGTTTTTACCAACAGGGTTATCATTTTCTGGCCATTTTATTTGATTTTTATCATTGTTTACAATACTTTTAAATGAATCAACTGGTCCAGTCGCCTTCACATCCATTTCAGTTACTGGTTTATAATTCCCAGCTACTTTGACTAATTCCTTAACATCGTCTGGCGGTTGATCTCCATTACTAGAATGCCCAATAAACCAAATTCCATCTTTGCCATCAGTGAGCATTTTATCATCTAGATTACAATCTATTGTTTTTTCATCAGTTATTTCAAAAATTCTTGGACCTTTAGTGTCTTGTGTAGAAATATTATGGTTAATGATACTGATGACATTATGATCCTCTACTTGCGGTTCACAGAAAACATAATAATAAAAGTCATCAGTTTTAAATTTATCATTCGTAACTATTTCTGGTATGGATAGTTTAAACTGTATTCCTGGGATAAATTGAGGAACATTTTGGGTTTCATTGTATTTTCTCTTACGTTTAGTTATAGTCATGATGTCAGCTCTACGAGGTACGTGTAACTCTCGATATTTGTATGATTTTGGCTAGAAAAGGAATCACTTCTTACAGATGGAACATTATATTGAGATATTCATAAAATATCCCAAAAAAATATTAATAAATTAAAATACTTGGGTACTCAAATTTTTTATGAATATCTAGAATATGTGATGGAAAATTAGAGTCAAAGATTTACATGTTTTTATAAATAGTAGTTTTTTTTTGCAGGAGCATTAGTAATATAGCCAGCCAAATCTTACATTAAATGTTTGTGGGCCAACATGAACAGTTTTAACAACTTTTACAAACTTTAATGAAAGGAATCATCTATACAAGTATTTTGGCATTGACCAACCAACATTTGGATCCAAGTAAATTAAAACTATGTTAGAAAAAGATAATAACAATAATACTCACATCAGGTAAAGTTGAAGCTAGCACTGTATACAATGATTTATCGCCGACCAATTCCGGACAACTTCCATGTATGCAGACCATTTTGTCCAAGTCCACCAAATCCGTACTCTTCTTCAGACAAACCAAACACAATTGGTCTGTTTTCTTTTCAATTAAATGTTTCATTATACTTTTGAACTTATGTTTCTCTATATGCTGTAGATGTTGTACGTGATTCTCTGTTACGTTTCCACATTCTATACATTTGTAAGTCTTATCTACTTCTTCGATATTCCCTTTTCCTCGTATATGGACTTGGGTAAAGTGTTTCTTCAGCTGGTTAAGTTTAACAAAAGATTTACCGCATAATCGGCAATGATACCACATGTATTTTGGATGTTTTTGCTCGTGGTTCATTAATGATTCTAAGTCTGGGAGAACTTGCCAGCACCTTTTGCATTCAAATTCGTTCCAATCTGGTTCATTACTCAACGATTCTGTTTGTGAATTAATGATGTTTCTTATAGGTTCAGCATAATCCATTACTTTACCATGTTCTGCGTACAATACATTAAAGTTTGGTTTTAGTTTTTGTCTACCTCTCTTTTTCGGTCTATCCACAGGGTCTAGTTTATTGATTTTCTCGTTCATGTCATCAAAACAGTTGTGTAAAGCTCTTTCCGCTTGCTCGCACTGCTGCGTGAAGAGGTATGCATTGAGAGCTCTGTCTATGCACCTCTGACATATTTTCTCTGGGAAGTTTTCTTCTCTTTTAGCCTAAAACATTGACATTTTAAAAGAATGATAGATATACATAAATTAAGACATAGGTTCAGTAATCAAACATCTTGGTAAAATATTGCAATAATTATGATTTTAAATTCAGCAACAATAAGTGCAAGATCTTATATTATCCCATCATCTGTTACAACGCCTCCTTGAGGTGGATAACAATTAAAATTCTATTGTGTCTCGTTAATGAAAGTTGAAAGGTTAAACATCTATTTTGCTTATACAAGATTAGGTACAGTATTATTACATATTTGCATCTAATATTTATAAAAGCCACCACTCACTCGCTTTGTCACTTTTAAATTAATGTAACTATTACAATAACAACATTAATTGCCATTCAACATAAAGAAAGTTATGATAATATAATCTTATATAAATTACCACTCCACCCCTGAGTCTACAAATCAACAAACAAAAACAAAATGCTTAATGCGCTCAGCCTCAAATACGTATGACTTAATTTAAGCCATTCAAAACCACATAAATGAAAATTTAATAATTGGGTCAGCGTCACCTGTTAACAACATACCTTGAAAGGGTAGAAACAGGCTATCATTTCTCTTATAGACACTTTATACATAACCCCTGTGCCAGCTATCTGCATTATCTGGTCCAGTTCGGACAACCCTACCGTTACTTTTAGACAGTAACGACATACACTTGTCTTCAACTTCCCATTCAACAAATACTCCACAGCAACTTTGGTAGTCAATGGTACACCAGGATCGTAAGCCTTTTTCGATGGCTTTAAGATTTTTTCCAAATTATTAGACTCTGGTATTGTTTTTGTCACCTTCTTAAACGGTTTTGAATACGTTTTCTTGGGGCATAGTACCGGAAAAATTTCTTCATCCATTATTTAGGTTATGCGAAGATTGTTATTTTAAAAGAATGTTGGACTCTTCTACATATTACAAGCACAGTTTGTAATTGAACAGCTTGTAGTTTTTTTAATTTAATTCTGTGATTTGAAGAACTTATTTAATGACCAATGAATAAATATTATTTTCGATGACAAGCCAAGCAAGTACGAAAATGGCGGAAAGAGAAGAGAGCGTCAAAGCCGTCAAATAAATGTCAGATGACGCCAATACTTATCACGCATTGCATATTTGCGTTCGAAGAAAAACGCATGCTTAAATTTCAACTAAGATATTGCATAACGTTGATAAAAATGTAAGAACGTAATTAAATTTTACATTGAAATAAACAAATTTATGGGTTTTACACCATTTATCCGACCATTTCACTTTATAGCCATCGATTGACAATTGTAATCTACGTGAATCCGAACGTTTAGCGTTTGTTCAATTCCATGTGCAGGGCGATGCGATAATAATTTATATCAAACCACATTCAAAATTTATACATTTTTATGCCCGAGATTAGTTGACTGAGTTTATGTTGCGTCTTGATAAATAAGAAGGAAGGAATTTAGATAAGTTTCCCTTGAAGGCAAAATTAAATTCTGTGCAGTGCTCTTTAATCATTTTGACCAAACATGTTTTGACAAAAAGTAGTAGAATAATAACACGCCCACCGCAACACCAATTTACACAAACGTCAAAAATGGTCATAAAATTTTTCTGCTCTATCTAATTTTTCCTGAAAAATAATCATTCACAAAAAATCTGGTTTCGTCATCCTTGTGCGATTGAAATCCTGTGTTAGAAGAACGGTTTTTGTGTTCAGTGTTGTCAGTGTGGACAGATATGACCTGTTTTCATTTATGGTGCAAGGCTTAGGGGCATCGATACTTCGCTAACAGTGAGTATAAAAAGCTGAGACTTTGTCAAGGCTAGGTCTTGTAACTTAATTATTAATTATCTGTTTGGATGATATCATGATAAGTTCTTTGAACTTTATTTTGTGATGTAATGTGTGAATTTTGAGAGAATAATGATTCCTTTGAGTTTTGAAAGTTATTTTTAGATGTTAGAGTACGCAATTACAGCTGGGTTTGTTTGTGTAGTGTTTATAGTGTGGTCATTTAAATTTGGAACACCTAAAGGATTCTGTTTGATTGCGGTGAAGCGGTAGTCTTCCTGTTGTTTTATTTTTATAAATATCTGTAAGTATTTCTTGTTCTATTTTAATTGCACTTATTTGTGTCTTTACAAAATATAATGCAATAGAAATCAAGTATTTTGAGTGATTACATTACAAAATAATTAAATTCCTTTCTCTGAATTTCATTCACATTTTTTAAAATTAATTTCCTTCTGCATAATTATGATGTTCTGAACTTGGCAAGTAATTCACCTTTGGGTCACCTTTCTTTGCTTATGGTTTTTTTATTAAATAAATTATTTTCGATCATCTTGTACAAACAAATAAATTACAATTTCTTTCGATTTATTCTTACAAATAAGCTGCAATTAGTAATAATTTTTGTCATTAAAAGTTCCTATTTTAAAAAAGGAACAGACATACAGATAATTTATTAAAATGTTTGGCCCATTCATATTATTCATCCTGCCAAATCAAATCACCTGTAGGCTATAAAATAAATAACATACTAAAAATGGCCTACATAATGATTCTTTTTACATACTTTTAAGGTGACACCACATAAACAAAGCAATCACAAACTTAGTCACTGAGTAAACATCTGCTGACCATATACATTATACTATACATATAAATATACACACATATAAATAAACTCGAATACATGCCATATTGTCCAAATTATTATTAACTGTCAAAAACATTTTATTTATATATCGCGCTCATGCCCAAGTGCATGCATGAACGTAGAATATGAAATTTTTTATTTAGGTATTGCTCTGGCTATCAGTGAAAACAGTATATTCATATACTTTATTTTTGTTGAACAGTAAACAATATTTTCGAGTGAAAAACAGTATAATACTTATAATATAATACCGGCCCGAGAATTCCTGGGGCCCTAGGCGAAAGGCTAGACCGGCGCCCTTTTAAGAAAATTCGTGACAAAATAAAACTATGTTCTTTCTTTTTCGTGTGGTTAGTGACCAATCTGGTGTCAAAGTTTTAAAGCCGCCCATGGGCCTCTGACTTGGCTTGACATGCCGTCGAGAGATATCTCTTAGGCGCGGTCAAACTATAATAGTCAGATTAATTTTGAACAAAACATTATAACATACAACAAGAGAAGCTATAAAGGAGATCATTCATTTTGGGCTAAATTAGGAAAGTGCCCGTCAAACAAAAATAAGTTATATTTCGTTAGAACATGTTATTCTCTTCTCTTTTCACTATGGGACCAAATCTGTAGGGCCATTACCTTCGCTGTACCTCTCAACTGTCATTACTCATTACATGCTTGTTTGCATGTTTGAAAAATATAGCGTCAGCAAATTCTGTATTGATTTTTCGGAATTTTCAGTATTTTGTTCGGTCGTTTCAGTATTTTATTCGGTCGTTTCTGTATTTGTATTCGCATATAAGTTGTCGGATTTTTTTTATTTATAGCAGTAAATTTCATATTTTGAGTATGCACATATTTTAATTTTTTTTCGGAGCTTTTATTACTACCCTTTTTTAATTTCGATGCCGCCGATTGCCGCCCCCCTAATACGAACGCCCTAGGCCGTCGCCTAGTTCGCCTATATGAACGGGCCGGCCCTGTCCACAATTCATAAACTTGTTAAATGTTTGTAACATACAAGGAAAACATTTTTCCTAAGTTTTTTGTTGCATTAAAATCAACTAAGCATATCTTTACAAAACACTGTTGAGTCATCTTCCAAAACCATTATGAAAATAAATACCAATACCTAATAAGATGGATATACTTAACCTATGTGTAATATTATATATAATAAATATAATTTTCCTCATTACAATATTATTAATAAGTTTATTAACTTTAAGCGATAAATACGATTTTATTGTATTAATAGCAAGTCTAATGAGGCTTTATCTGAAGCCCGTTATTATTTATGCATTCATTGCCGCGCCATAGACAATACAAAACTATTGTTATCTTAATCTATGCAAGTGTGACGAATTTAGCAATGGAAGGGTTAAGAAACTGGTTAGGCAAAAATATATTACTTACTGTACTAGCTTATGCGCGCGGTTTCGTCCACGTGCAGTTCGGATATTTCGGATATTTTTGGGATAAAAAGTCCTAACCCAGGTCATGGTCTACCTGTGTACCAAGTTTCATCGAAATCCGTTGAAGGTCACAGACATACCAATAATATTAGTATGGGTGTAGTACACACGGCTACACATCAAGCTATACATTTCCAGTATAAGCTGACCTCGCATTATACGGAAATCCTATACAATGTGAGATCAACATAAACTGGAAATGTATAGCTTGATGTGTAGCCGTGTGTACTAGGCAGGATAAAAATTAGCTTGTTTTGCTCTTCCTATAAGAAGAACAAAACTGTGAACAAGGAAAAAGGTTTTAGTTTTATTTATGGTATTAAGTAGTGATGCAACGAATACTACTTTTACGAATACGAATATCAAACCTACTATTCGGCGAATACGAATACGAATACGAATATCTCGCCATGGTAATAAAAGACTAATAGTCTAGTAGTACATAGACGCAGCCATTACTAACGTTCGTCTAAGTTACTTAGGACTTACTATCCTACCTTTTGTTCATACAAAAGAAATACAGACCATATAACTACTTACTTGATATTTTTTTTTTTTTAAATACGTTGCCCCACACTAGGAATTTCTCCTGTGTCGTTTACAAACATTTAAACTCACATAAACAGCCAGACCCGGAACAACTACTTGTAGGTCATACAAATATTTGTTCCGTGCGGGAATCGAACCCGCGACACGCAGCGCAGCAGTCAATCGCTTAACCACTGCGCCAACCGTGCACTTTTACTGATAAAAGCGTGATGTATGCTGTCGCGGACTTTTTTTTTAGAACTTTTAAAGGGAAACAATTCTGTCATACATGATTTTTGCGAAACTTTAACCGTTTACGCAGCGCACGCAGCGGAAGCTCTCAAAAGGAAAAATAAAAACCCCCGATTTTGAAACATTCTTCATTGGTGCTCAGCTCCTATTAGTCTTAGCGTGATGATGTATAGCCCATAGCCTTCCTCAATAAATGGGCTATCTAACACTAAAATATTTTTTTAAATCTGACCATTAGTTCCTGAGATTAGCGCGTTCAAGCAAACAAACAAATTCTTCAGCTTCAGAGAACCACAAACATAAGAAACACTGTATAATGCTTCCTATCTCATTTTCTCCCACGTTAAATCTTATGAATTTATGTTTATCTCTTTTTACTGTCGCTTTTTCGTTTCATCGACTTTCAAATCACAACGATACTAAAGAAGTTTTCACTTCAATAAAACAATATTCTCTTGCTTGACTTGTGCTTTTGACTGACAAATGAAATGAAAGGAATGAATGAATCAATCAATCCATGGTTCGTATTGATAGGAAAACTCCCGGGCCGCGGCACTGTATAAACTATGGCCGGGGAGTTCCCCGTCGCGTCGTCGTTGCGGTTAAGGCCCTTGCACACGTCGTATTTTTACGTGCCGACGACGCGCGTTTTCCAAGTCTGCCAGTAATTAGATTTGCGTACAAACATATTAATTTTTAAATATTCGTATTAGTATTCGTATTAGTATTCGCCGAATACGAATATTCGGTAAATAGCTACTATTCGGCGAATACGAATATTCGTATTCGTATTCGTTGCATCACTAGTATTAAGTAAATGTTCCCCTAGTTTTAATAAAGAATATCTAAACCGATATCATGTTGGTTCCAAAATAGCGAAGACCTTTCCCTCAATACGTTGGTTTCGTAACCGCAGAAGCCCCAGCTACAGTATTCACTTAACAAAAGCAGTTTTAGAACGAAACCAACCGACTAAAAATGAGTGTGCCCTTTTCCGACTTATGACTTACTTTTCTACATCAGAATCGGCTCAGTAGTTTAATTCTGAAGTTGTAACAAACAGACGGACAGACAAAAGAAAAAAAAAACATTATGATCGGCCCCCTCAAATGTTGAGGTCGAAATCTGACTCACCCAAAATACCAAAACTTAAAAATCTGACGTATTTCCAATTGACGAAGAGGAAGTGAGGAAGTGCTTCCATTCATTTCACACGTTACTCAGTAATTGCCGGACCAGAGTCAATTAACAATCGTGGGTCACTGTTTGGCCTTAATAACTATAAATAATTGTTTGTTTACCGTTAATTTTGATTTCCGCTACCATTTATGTCTGGATAGTAACAGCGGACGGGTCAGTTTAAAATTCCTTAGTAGGTATAGTATGGTAATTTCTGGTCCAAATTCGTGCATTTGTCGATTAGTGAGCGTAAGAATACTTTTGTCCGATTCCGTAGACGAAATCACCACGTTTGACAATTTATCGAACGGTCAGATTAACCCCCGAAAATGTTAAGGTTTTTGGACCTTCTTCTCCATTGAACCATAACATTGATACTGTCTGATTTACTTACTGAGATGGTCCTTGACTTAGCTGGTTAGTATCTTTATCCAGGAAAAACAGGAGTCAGAATTTAGCCTTAAAGATGCGTTTTAAAAACTAAGCAGATTTTGCCAGACATGGTCGTTTTGCAGTTGCAACGGAGAATACGCTTTATACTTACACGCTTTATGCAACTATTAAAATAGTTTTAGATCCGTAAATCCAAACCGGAATTTCCGTAGGATATCCGGAAAGCACCAAAGCTTCCGATTTCCGTAAGCTTCCGGCTAGACAAAGCCAGCTTTGCTTAAATTCTAAATCTAGAATTCCTGATGTTTGCAGTTCAGTCAACTGTGCTTTGATTTACAGTTTTCTGACAATGGTATTAGATAAGTTCAATGATCCGCCATTACTCGGTCTCCTTTAATTTATTTATATAATTTACGGAGCGATAAACGTTGTGTACTTAACGGTTTTCCACTCATTTCATGGTACTTTATGGATGATAAATAAGTAGCTATAGTCCTTTGTTGGATCGCTTGTCGAAGTGCATTGCTTTAAATAATGATTGTAAGGACTTTGTATTCCTTTTCCTGTCCCTTTAAACGTGATGTGATGCCGACCGCTAATAAAATAGTTGATGCCAATAAAACGGATCCTATGCCCAAAACGGATCCTATGTCCAAAACTTATAGTTTGCATATTAATCGTTGCATTTTGATAAGCAAGGTTTTGACTCAGACATAATGTAAATAAAATTACTTTGTTAATATTTGTACTGGCTGTCATATTATATCGTTAGATACTCCGATTCATTCATTGGACTCCGTGAACGATTCAATGTTCTCCGAGGAGATTGTTTGCCAAACGTGTAATTTTGGCTGCTTCGCTGCTCCTAAAAGTTAAGGCCATACAAATTCAGATTAACGCGAACGTTTACTTTGACCTTAATCACAGGTGTCTGGACTTAAATAGGCTATTTCTTTTATTAATGGCATCGGTATTGTCTAGACCAGATTAATACAAGTTAGCTGGTGATCTCATTGAAATGGTTGAAGTCATCAATGCTGGGCCGGATTATGGAAGGTGATCTTGTTGGAATGTCAGTTGACGCTATAAGGATGAATGAAAGAAGTTACGTCATTCGTTTAAAACCTTATTCTCCATATTCTAAAACATGTTTCAAACACAGTGCATGCAATGTTGTCAGCATCATCCTTCCAGGAATAAAAATCAAATTGCTTAGTAAAAAAAAACGGTGGAATTTGAAAATTTATAGATAGCAACACCATTTCTGTCCTACGAAAAAGAATTTGATACTTTGTTTGTCGTGCCTCGGAAAACACGTGAAGCCGTTGGTCTCGGCTGTCATTCCTAGATCTTTGACAGTCGTTAAGGTTAGTCAGAAGCCCGAAAATCTGACGACCAGTCTTGCCAAGAAGTATCGTGTTGTCCAGTAACTGGGTTGTGAAGGTTAGATAGGCAGTCGCTCCATGTAAAATACTGGTATTTAGCGCATCCGGTTAGATTGGAAGCCGACCCCAACATTGTTGGGAAAAGGCTAGGCAGATACATTTTGCGAAAGGTACATTCTGCCATTGAACAGTGAGACAGTTAGCCATTATCAAGACCTTTCCAAATTATGCACCTCATTCCGACATCTTACCTTCAAGTCAACATTGAGATGGCTCCGATGTCTTTCAATGAATTGAAATGTTTAATAAATTATTCTGATATGCAATTGGATGCTCAATTAATTTGCACAATGGACTGACCTATAGCTAATATAAAGTAATTTAATAGCACAGCCGGTAGTGGAACTTAGATGAAGCCATTCATTCTACTCGGGAGGTTAATAAGACGATATGGTAGCTGTGTTAATTAACATTGTATGGAACTTGCCTCTTTGATGGCCGTAGCGCCGACGTTAATGAAGGTAGAGCAGCTCGGTTCATAGTTGTGTAATATCACACCTTTTCTTCGGTATTTCCCAAAGGTAGTAAATTAAATCCAAGAATTTGTCTGCTGTCCTTATCGACCGAACCTAAGAACTTACTTAATAATCATCATCATCTGCCCAGCCTGTTCCCAACTATATTGGAGTCTGCTTCCAGTCTAACCAGATGCAGCTGAAAAACAGTATTTTACATGGAGTTACTGGTTATCTGACCTCCACAACCCAGTAACTGGATAATACGATACCCCTCGGTAAGAGTGGTTGACAGACTTTCGGGCTTTTGACGACCCGTAATTACTGTGGCTCCTGAGATACAAGTAAATTTTTACTTAGTTCAATAGCCAGCTGTTCTACCTGATTTTGACCACCACCTGTACAACCATGTTCAATGTATGACGCTTAGTGCAATAAACTTATTATCTATTTATTTTACTGTAAAGATCTATGAATGACAGCCGGGACCAATGGCTTAACGTGCTTTCCGAGGCACGGAGGGGTCTCGGTATGTAAAGATGGTCACCCATCCACGGATCAACCGCGGAAGTGCGGCTGTTATCACTTAGCCAGAAGCCCCTGAGAACCTTTAACAATACCAGTCTATTATTGTCCCATACATACATAAACTCACGTCTTCCCAGATGATGGGGGTAGGCAGAAACAACAGAACGCCACCTGATACGATCCTTACATACTCCTTTGGCTTCGTTTCGGTCATAGACGCACGCCAGTGGTGAGTACTACGCACCTGACCTGAAGAACATCACCAATAAGGTCACTATGTCCTTCTAGGGCGGGTTCCTGGCGTTTCCACTCACATCTGCCTCGTAAATACTTTTTGTTAGTCGCCTTTCACTCATCCTCTCAACACGACCAAACCATCTAAGCATACTCTTTTCTGTCAATTATTTTCCCACTGTAGACCAAATTTTAATACAGAGGAAGCGTGCGCATTGATAATTGAGAACTGACGACTCCTCATAATCCTCTGCCGTGTAATGACCGTACTGGACAGGGTTTCTGACCGATAGGTATTGTATTTGGCAAATGTGTATGATCCGATGATTCGTCATGTGGAAATGCTGATACCTATACGGGTTTTTCAAATGTTAAAGGATAAATCAAAGGTGACAAAAGGTTGACAACGCGAACGCGAGTGAAAACGCCAAATAGGAGGACATACGCTGACCTTATTGTTAATGTCTTTCGAAAAGGTCAGGTCAGGGAAGCTAGGGAACGCACGCATGATTGAAAAGTTGCAAGAATGTCGAAGACGTAATTCGAAGTTGTGCAATTACTAGTGTAGACCCTGAAAATACTTGAATATTAGGTTTCTGAACTCAGATGGCAGTTGCCTTGTGTAGAATGGTGATATTTAACTGCATCCGGAATCTAGTAGTCTGCAAGATCTTTTTAGAAACTGTTACACCGAGTTACAACTTTAATATGACTAACAAATACCTCTCTAAATCTTTGCTATATCAAAAGAACTCAATCTTGATTAACCCCACGTAGCTCGTAGGTAAAACGAACCGTCAATATAACGGATAGTTTCGTTCGTCGACACTACCAACTACTAATCGTCGAGGTTATAAGGTCGTGACCCATTTCCCCTCTCTAGTTAACGTAAGGGGTCGACCAGTGAATGCTATAAGCGCATTTTTGTAGTTTCCTTTTAATTCATAGTTTAGTCTCAAGGAAATTACTTTTTAACCGACTTCAAAACAAGGGCGTGTTGGACTACGCACAATGAAGGGTTTCGTAGTGTAGATTAATTTTATATATCCCAAGAAAAAATTTAACATTGTAGTAGAAAAACATATTCTCCCACACATTCCAACTGCAAATGTAAGTTTGTACGCACAATATTGAGAGGTTTACTATGTTATTTTAAGACCATAGACTTCTTATAGGTTTTCCTGTAATCTATGAGTAAAGAGCCATACTATGTATTTTTTACAAAATTTTGGTCCAGTAGTTTCGAAGATAACGGGGGGAATGGTCAATTTTCATCGAATTTCTTAAATATCTTGTATTTATTTAAAAATTATTTAGAAAATATGTTTAAGATCCTCGCAACAAGCCCTTGTATTTGATATGTCACACGGTACTGTTAGCAAAACTTTTTTGAATTTTCTTGTTTGCCCCCCAAAAGTGACGTTCGTGTTTGGGTCACAGAAATACATTATGTGTACCAAATTTCAACTTAATCGATCCATTAGATTCGGAGCAAATTGGCTGTGACAGACGGACAGACAGACAAACACACGAGTGATCCTATAAGGGTTCCGTTTTTTCGTTTTGTGGTACGGAACCCTAAAAGGAGGAGGTTCTTAGTTCGTCGGTTTTTTTAAATGTCTTTTCCCCGATTACTCTAAGACGGCTGGAACGATTTGCAAAATTCTTTTTTTCGTTGAAAGGGTTCCTTCCTTGGTGGTCCCATTTTTTTTTTTATTAATTTTGGTTGGGTAATTTCTGAGTTAGCTTCAATAATACGTATTTTTCCTCTTTTTTTTTTCCACACAGTGTATGTCTATGATGTTATAATAACTTCCTGTCACTGTCATTTACTTAGCAGCACGCGTAGCATGAACACCGTAGAAACGAGTTTTGTCGACGGAAGAATCGACAAAATGACAGATAAACAATCACTATCTGTCATTTTGTCTATTCTTCCGTCGACAAAACTCTTTTCTACGGTGGTCATGCTACGCGTGCAGGTAGTGATATTCGAATTTATGTGGAGTAGATACCACAACTAAAGAGTTTTTTATTGATCGGCAGTGTGGGATGATTATTATTTGACGCATCTTTAATAGACTACTTATCATAATGGCATTGTGGTTCAACATAATAATTACAAAACTAAATAACCTGTCTCACTGTTATGAAATAAGATACTAGGCTCTCATAACCACGTGTAGCCAACGAGTAAAACAAAACTATCCGAAGGAATGCCTCAGCGAATCAACACCTACATGCATCAAATATCTCAAGATCCTGATGATATCATCATATATGAATCATCTCCAAAAATAGACCTTATGATATAGCCTATAAGGTCTATTAAAACACCTTGAAAATGTTTAATCTTGTTTTTGTGAATTGAATTTTATGTGTTAAGTGTTAAGGTTGGTTTTCCTCTGTCTCTAATAATAACTTTCAGATAACACTTTTTGGTAAATTGGACTTTGTTGCGTAAACGATTAGGTTGTTTTTGGCTTTATGTTTAGAAGATTTGACAAATATTGATATCATTGTAATTTAAAGATATTAGCGTTGATGTCTTTTACGGGGTAAACGGATACTTGATTGATGTCATAACAATTGATATTGTTAGCTAGTAGTTAGTTGTAATAGATACTTTATCTACTCGAAATAAATCTGAAGGACGACTGGCTACAATGATAATGACGGTGCATCTTTTTGAAAATAATAAATCTACTTATCACTATTTTAATTGTTAAGTTATCAAATCAAATGCGGCTGTCGATAGGCAATCGTATGAAAAAAAAGGCCGCAGTGCGGAAAAAAAAAACGCGCGTTTCTCTAAAGGGCGGATTTCACAAATGAAACTAAACGCGTTTTATGACCTGTCGGTGTCATCATTCTGCCGTCCTTTAACTAGAAAGCCGTTAACCCTCAAATGGTCAATTTTTACTTTTTAATTGAAAGTGATTGAGTTCGAAATTCTCATCTTTCTGTCTAAGAAACATGTTTACAATAAAATAGTTCCAGAGATATGAAAATTTTGTAGGCCGTTAAGTAACACAATTTATGATGATTCCATCACTAGAAAGCGCCTAACCCACACTTCTTCTTTAAGAGTTTCTGGACAGAAAGGATTCTTTAGGATAAACAGAAAAGAATATCAATTGATGTGTCCAACAATCATAGTTTTTAAGAAACAATGATTCCCGCTTTTTTGTTTTTTGCCATTTTCTCTGAAATAACTTATTGGGCGTAACGGCCTTCTAGTTAAGACGCAGATATATGATAGTGACCTTGAATGGTTAGCTTGCGTGTTCTGTACTGAGCTCACGCAACGCGTCGTACGTCCAGCCAGTAATAGGACTCGCCCATCAAGCAACGCGGTCCCAAATTAGACGCATTATTAATTTATTATACGTAAAACAAAAGGTATTTTAATAAAACACGTATACTAAAAAAACTATAATTTAATTATCTTTAAAACGGTGAAGTTTTCAGAAAAATACGCTTTATAGATTTTGCGTCATTCTCAGTTTTTTATCCACGTTAGACATAACTTTACAAATTAATTTCACTATATAATATAAACATAATCAAAAATATGCCTATATTAAAATATTTAAAAAATGCTCTAATTTAACATATATTTTTTCCAAATCATTAACACTACTCGTTTAGACGTCATCTTCAGTATAAAATCATTAAAAGTCGGTTATCGTCCCCTTAAAGGACGGCAGCATTGTTGTGGAATACTGACACTGGCAGCTCTTGAACTCAGTTTAAATGTGCTGATCGCGATTAGTTTCATTCTTTAAAAGTATTACATAAATCTTTAATTGCCACAACAGAACAAATTATATCCACAATCACATCTAGTCTACAATGCATTCCTCTAATGATAGAACATTCATTTTTTACAATTTATTACTAAAAAAATTCGTAACATCCAAAAGATCTCTGCGATTCTTCTAAAAACGCCTAAAAGCAAAGAGGAAAAACGTTCTTCATATTTACGCGTCATGTTCGTGAACGGGCGCCGTCAGTTGACACTGGTCATCTCTGATCTGCCAGGGCTTATTTTTAATCTTATATTTTCAATTGCTTTGATTATTGTTAGTACATTGTTCTCAAATATAGAAGCAACCAGAATAATGTAGCCAGAATTTTGTAACATCTATATTTAAAAGAGTGGCCTTGGAGTTTCTTGCCCGTTCTTCTCCATAGAGATCTACGTTTTGGAATGGGCAACTAGCTTCAACTTTCTGACTAACTGACCGATTCTTTGACAGTTCAAAAGTGCCTATAAATGGTTTAATTGAAATAAATGCTTTGAGTTTGAGTTTACGTGAGCCCGCATGCATCTCTTTATTCACCAGAGCGCACTGTTTGCCTCGCAAAGGTTACGGTCGGTCAACAGTCATTATCATTACAAAGAGGTACATTATTAGGTACGTAACGGTTTTTTGCGATCTTCGAAGTGTAAAAGGAAAATAAAATTATGTTTGGATAGTACACAACAAAAAAAAAAAAATTGGACCTCTTTTTACGGACGTAAAAAATTACAAAATACAGCTCTCCAAAAAGTCCATCTTTTATGCATTATTGAATCCTATCACCTATCACTAACATTTTCTATCGGTAAGCATAATAAAACGAGTTCTCTTCTTTGCCTATAGTCTGACCGAGACCTCTGGCATCTCGGCATCTGGACTCTTTGAACACTTCTCAATAAAATTTCACGGATTTTAGTTTTTATCCTGCAGTTCTATCTCAGGAAATCATACAGAATGATTCTTAAAATTATAAGTCCTTTAATAATGATTTGCAAATTAGAATCGATCTCTAATCACTGATAGAATTGTTGCCAATAAGGCTGATATAGTGATCGTAGATCGATAACAGCGTTGCACAGTAATTAATGATAAATAGAAATCCTGCATGATGAGAATCTTTTTGAATCCGAAAAAAAATAGTTTACTCAGTATTTCAGTAAATAAAAGGACATTTATATTTTATTTGTCCTTACAAAAACCTTGCGTTGCGGTTTCCGATAACTATTTATAGTTTTATGAAGCTGTGATAATCGTGAATATTTGCGTAGGATTGCAATTCACTCACAAAACGTAGTTGTTTATACAGCGTTGTTTGACATTGAATTCCCGAATATGACATTGATAGGACAGGGACTTTTGTTTACTTAACAGATTAGCCAATCTTTTTTTAACTCGATATATTTGGCTAATGGCATGTACTAACAGCTGCACGGATCGATCGATCAAGTTAAACTATGTTTGACGCGGTCGTTCCGCGGATGGGTGACCATTTTTATTTACCGAGACCCTTCCGTGCCTCGGTAAGCACGTTGTCCCGTTCGAGGATCTTTGACAGTCGTTACGGGTCGTCAGAAGCCCGAAAGTCTGACAACCAGTCTTACCAAGAGGTATCGTGTTACCCAGTAACTGGATTGTGGAGGTCAGATAGACAGTAGCTCCATAAAATACTGATATTCAGTTGCATCCGGTTAGACTGGAAGCCAACCCCAACATAGTTGGGAAAAAGCGGACCTCTAATAATTCCCATTTTGCGCTCCTAAAAATATTATTGAACACTTAGGTATATAATGATAGCGCCTCTTTTAGTGAACCTCAAATAATTCCTGTTTTGGGCTCCTGAATACTAAGTAGCCAAGTAACTTGGATGTAGCGCTCTCCGGCCGCTGCCGCTGCTGCGGCACTGCTCGCTTCGCTCGCTCTCGCGCTGTTTGTCACAGTTCTAAATGTAACCTATTCGCACCCGTTTGGTCGGGGCACCAGAGCTTAGTTATTGCGACCAACTGTGAGAAAACACCAGAAAGTTAAAAAGAGGCTCAATTATTTAAAAAGTGTGCATCATTACCATTAGAAGCGCATAAAGTTTTTAGGGGTTAGTTATTTAATTCAGGCGTGACCTTGCGGAAATCCATTATAAAATACAATAGACATGGATATATTTAGTAACCTGTTCCGCTTTGCTATTTCTAAAGAGCCATAAAAAACTCTTGAAAGAAATCGACACGTGTTTCACCTCTCAACGAGGCATCCTCAGGATGACGATGGACTTGTTGCGATAAGGCTCAGTCTGCGCTCAGCGCTCGGTGTGGCAACACGTCGTGTTCGGGTTCGCAACAAGTCCATCGTCATCCTGAGGATGCCTCGTTGAGGTTTTTATGGCTCTTTAGAAATAGCAAAGCGGAACAGGTTACTAAATTCCACGTCTATTGTATTTTTTAGGGGTTCATTAATTTAAAAAAGTGCCCATCATTAGAAGATCAATAAGTTTTTTAGAGGAGCAGATAGATATTTCCCTTTGCTTATTTGGTTCGTTGCGGGATAAGAATCTTATTCCCCGCATGCCGCTGCCTGTCCAACTGATTTATTCTCGGAGCCATCTGTTACTACATCGGAGATAAATTAAAGGGCTATACTTAGCCTATACTTAACATTTAACCGAGCAACGGAAACTACTAGGTATATTCGAACTCGTAATTGCTTTACAACTTTTGACAATAAGTAATTTCCATTACTAAGTTTGAAACTATCTACCTGTCACATAGGGAAATAGACCTTGTCGTTATATGACTGCAAGTGATATTTATCCTTAGGGAGGTAAATCAATTATGAGGTCCACATAGGTCCGCTAGAACCGATACCTGCCGGGGTTGCGAAGAATACCGAAAGGGAAATTGTGCAACATGGCAACTGATGGATCACGGGTGGGTTTTAGTCAATAAGAGTCTGACACACCCTCCCGCTCCGCCCAGAGCGGGAGAACTTATTTGATAAATTCCCACCCAAAAAAAAAGAAAAATTGGTCTACATACCCTAAATACAACTTAAATTAATTAAGTACGTATCTTGTAGTTTGTGACTTGTATTTACTTAGGAATTGATACTTCCCCATCATCTATTGATATTATACATCACAATATTGCAGCATTATGCTAAGATAGAGTCCTTTTTGGCCTCGCACGGGTCGTTTTCTCGATTGTTTTTTAGTTTTAAGCCTCGTGCAGACTGGCGCGACGTGACTCTAACGATACAATTTCTAAGAAAACTTCACGGTAGGACAATTACCGGTGTCGCGTCGCGCTAATCTACATTAGGCTTTATGTTAAATTGTTCACTGTTTGTGATTCCTATGCGTGTCCTAAATAAAATACTCATATTTTTTTCTTTATTTGAATATCTGAATACAATGGATCTAATTCTGGCAATGGGACGTCTCTTGTCAGAATTACATTTTTTAAAACAGCTTTGTGGTACTGAAGTCAGAATTATTCCTCTTTTATATCCGACCACCCGGATGCTTTGCGTCACTAGTTATCAGCTATACCAATAGTTAAAATATTTCTAGCCCAATTCACGTTTCCTGCTGTGTGGTAGGAACAACACACACCCAAGCTAAGGTTGCCGTGCCGAGAGCTGCATGGCTAGGGGGGAGCCTAGTCGTGAGCGTGCCTGTTGTCTGGGATCGGGCGCCCCCAGGCACTAACAAGCCTTACCTCTACATGCGGGGCTCTGTAGAGTGTTGACAGATTTTTTCCTCTGCTTTTCGTGGGAACTAAATGAGTAATTCAAATAATAATCAACTCGGAGGCGGCGGTGATGCTCGCCACACACCACGTCAGTTGTTTCCACGGGGCGAAAAGCGAGCGGCGGAATGTCGCTTAGCTACGCTGAATGTGCAGGGAGGTATAAAAGATAAGATGGATGAGGTGTGTGAGTTGGTGAAGAATAAAAGGATAGATATGTTATGTGTGAATGAGACGAAAAGAAAGGGAGTGGACATATCCAAACACGGTACTCTGACCGCAATTTGGTCCGGTGTTCAAGAGACACATAGGGCCAGTCAGGGTGTGGGGGTGGTCCTGTCCGAGCGGATGATGAAATGTGTGAAAGATTATGTTTGTGTGAGTCCCAGGATTCTATGGGTAAGAACCAAGGTGGGCCTAAACTCTATTTTTATTTTGTGCGTTTATGCACCCGATATGGGAAGCTCACCTTCGGAGCGGGACGAATTTTGGGGCAGTGTAAGGGATTTAGTGAATGGATGTAGGTCAAACGAGAAGATTGTTATGCTTGGAGACTTTAATGGTTGGGTTGGTGTGAAGAGG
The DNA here is from genome assembly GCA_963680765.1 of Agrochola lychnidis. NCBI lineage: Eukaryota > Metazoa > Arthropoda > Insecta > Lepidoptera > Noctuidae > Agrochola > Agrochola lychnidis. Next base: position 18,524,685 of record OY796872.1, read on the forward strand.
AATGGGTATGAAAAAGTGTTAGGTGCATTTGGGGATGAAAGAGTGAATGAGAATGGGATCAATTTGCTAGAGATATGTGTAGAGAGGAATCTGTCTGTTATGAACACTATGTTTAATCATAGAAAGGTTCACAGGTATACGTGGGAAAGGCAAGACAGTAGAAGTATGATCGACTTTGTGATTGTTGATGGAAGATTAAAGAGTAAAGTCACAGACACTAGAGTATATCGGGGTGTTAATGTAGGGACTGATCATTATCTGGTTATGTGTCGGATGGATGGTCTGTTCAGGCATTGGCGGCACCGAGTTCGAGTTCCTGTGACTGCTCTAGAAAGAATAAAAGTAGAAAGACTGCAAGAAGTGAAAGTAAAAGAGGAATATAAGATGGAAGTGAAAGTGAAGACGGATAAAATATTTGATGATGCTAATGATTACAGTCTAGAAGAAGTATGGGATATAGTGAAAAGTAGTATGGTGCATGTAGCCACAAAAGTATGTGGTCTGGCGAAGAGAAAATGTGGTAGTAGAACGAATGATTCTTGGGTAGATGGTGAAGTAAAAGAGGTTGTGAGGAAGAAAAAAGAGGCCTGGCTTAATGTTTTAGCCTGTAAGGCCCAAAATAGGATGAATGGGACAACGAATGTAACAGATGATTCAGATGATTTGGAAAGAGTGAAGAAGAAATACTCCGAAATGAAAATTAAAGTGAAAGAGATGGTAAAAATTAAGAAGGATGAAAAGGAAGAAAAGTATAACAGGAAGTTCTCTGATAACTTCAGGGTCAATGTTAAGCTGTTCTGGAAACAGGTAAGATTGGCTCGCGGAGTAACAGAAACATCGAGTATGAATATTATAAGAGCAGAAGATGGGTGTTTACTAAGCGAAGAATGTAAGGTCTTGGAACGTTGGAAGGGATACTTTGAAAGTTTATTTAGTTGTCAGGATAGTGTGCAAGGAGTGGGTGACTGGGCAGATGCCAGTTTTGAAGACCCAAACTCAGATGTAGATGACGAAAATGCGATAGAAATAGATGAGATTATAAGAGCGCTGAAAGGGATGAAAGTTGGGAAAGCTGCAGGGTACGACAGAGTGTCTGCTGAAATGCTGAAGGGCGGTGATGGGGTGGTAGCAAGCCTGTTGTGCCGAATCTTTAATATGTGTTGGAGATATGGCCGTGTGCCGGATGATTGGTGCAAGGCTGTAATCGTACCACTATATAAGGGAAAAGGCTCTCAGCAGGAGTGTAAAAACTACCGCGGCATTAGTCTTTTGAGCGTTGTCGGCAAACTGTATGCGAAGGTTTTGATAAATAGAGTGATAAAAGTGACAGATGAGAAAATATGGGATGTACAGGCAGGATTTAGAGAGGGAATGGGCTGTATGGATCAGATCTTCTCCCTAAGGTGCATAACCGAAAAACATCTAGCAAAGCACAAGAACGTCTATTGTGCTTTCATTGATTTGGAGAAGGCCTATGATAGTGTGTGGAGGGAAGAACTGTGGTCGACACTATCCAAGTACGGTGTGGACTGGCGCTTGGTACGGGCACTGAAATCTTTATACAAGGATTCCAGTGCTTGTGTTAGGATAAATGGGGCATACACGAACTGGTTCTGCATCTCGAGGGGTGTTAGACAGGGTTGTGTAGCGTCACCGTGGCTGTTCAACTTGTACATGGATAGTTGTCTGATAGATTTGAAAGAGGGTGAGTGCGGATTGAGGATGAATGAGTTGCCTGTCAAATGCCTTATCTACGCAGATGATCAAGTTCTACTTGCATCATCAGCAGAACAGTTGCAAGACATGGTGACTGTGATGGGTGAAGCATATAAGAGGAAAGGGATGAATATAAATGTGAATAAGACGAAGGTCATGGTGTTTGAAAGAGGAGAGGATGTATCGGTGTGTGATGTGAAAATAAATGATAAGAGTGTGGAGCAAGTAAGTGAGTTTATATATTTGGGGAGTCTGTTTACAAGGGATGGGAAGATTGATGGAGATGTGGAAAAGAGAGTAAACGCGGGAAACAAAGTGAATGGTGCTATACATGCGATTGTGACCAACCAGTCGATGTCTAAAAAGGCTCGACTGGCTGTTCACAATGGTGTGCTGGTGCCCACGCTTATGTATGGTAGTGAATGTTGGGTGTGGCAAAAACAACATGAAAGTAGAATAAATGCTGTGGAAATGCGTTCCTTGCGAAGCATGTGTGGCCTGACTATGAATGATAGGCTGAGGAATGATGTGATAAGACAGCGGTGTGATTTAAAAGAAGATGTAGTGACAAAAATTGAAAAGGGTATGCTGAGATGGTTTGGGCATGTTGAGAGAATGAATGAAAGGCGACTAACAAAATGTATTTACAAGGCTGATGTAAAGGGAAAGGCCGGGCGGGGACGCCCTAGGAGGACATATACTGACCTTATTGGTGATGTTCTTCAGAAAGGCCAGGTGCGTAGTACTCGCAACCGGCGTGCGTGTATGACCAGATGTATGAACGTAAACGAGGCAAAAGGACTATGTAAGGATCGTAGCAGGTGGCGTTCTGTAGTTTCTGCCTACCCCCATGGGAAGAAGGCGTGAGTTTATGTATGTATGTATGTATTGTTGCAGATTGCCTGTATTTCGGCCTGTTTAGATTTCAAGGTGAATCTATTATAAATTATGAGCTGCAGTAAAATATGATTATAAGATTAGTATTTTAGCAGTGCAGTACGAGTATGTAAGGATCGTAGCAGCACGCGGAGCATGACCTATAGGTATTATTCTTATGCAATATATAAAATTAAAATCCCTAATATACTATACCTATATACACAAACCTATATATACATAATTAGCCCTCTTCCTCTCTCTCTCTCTTATTTTTGCTGTGCCCGACAGGGTCGATATCTAGACACGCGGCCGCGTGTCGAGCCAAGTTCTAGGCAAGACACGGCTGCAGTGTGTTATATTACACGAACCATTTGGAGCCACTTTTGACCCCTTAATAACTCAAAATCTATGTAACATAGACACATGAAATTTGGTTTATTTATTAAAACCCCTTAGATTAACTAGAACTCCAAATTTCATAAATAAAACTCAAACGGTTATTGAGAAATTAACGTCTAAAAATCGGCATTTTTATCAATCACTTGTCACTAGACATCAAAAACATTTAAACCATTTCCGGATGACCTAGAAAGTTGAAAAGAGATTTCCCGAAAGCAGGCCCACGGTATGATACCGTGTCAAAGCTTATTTATCAAAAATTATGTCGTATTTTTTTCAAGTCGTTTTATCAAAATTTATTTCTTCTAGCATTAGAGAACCTAATAAATATTTATTTTGTTGATACTTAAAGAACTACATCCGCTATTCAATCCTAACCTGAATGTTGCCAGATGCCAGACTATTCCAATAAAATAATTTGTAATCGATTGAAAATATCGATACTAACCCACATGGAATATGTGGAGTATCCACTACACGAGTATGTTTCAAATGCTATTTATTATACTCAAAAAAATATTTGAGAAAGTTATTTATAACTGTATGTATTCCTTCTTTACTAAACACAACATCTTAGTAAACGAACAGAAAGGCTTTCGGAAAAACAAATCTATGAACTTGGCTATCTGTGACTTCCTTAATATTATAATGCCAGATATCGATCAAAGAATTTCCACTAGCGCTATATTCATGGACATGACGAAAGCCTTTGATCTAGTCGATCATAATATTTTGTTAGGAAAACTAAGTGCCTACGGAATAAGGGGAAACGCACTTTCTCTTATAAAATCCTACCTTGACAATAGAACACAGTGTACGGAAGTTAGACGAATTTGCAAAAAGGATAAAAAAGAATACAAGTACATTTCAGGAAAACGTAAAATGACATTTGGCGTGCCACAAGGCAGTGTATTGGGCCCACCATTGTTTTTAGTCTATATAAATGACTTTCCAAAACATGTCACTTTTCCCATGGTTCTTTTTGCCGATGACAGCACTTTAATTATTAGGCATGATGATTTAAATAGAAACTATGAAAGTGACATTAAAAATGCATTACAACAATCAATTGCTTAGCTTGAACAATATAATTTAATTATTAATTTAAATAAAACTAAAATCATGCAGATTCGACAAAGAATTACCACTTCTGACATCAATCTATCTTTTAATAATAATATAACTGAAGAAGTAGGAATATTTAAAATTTTTAGGATTGACAATAGACTCTAAACTGACGTGGAAAGAACATGCATCGATCATCATTACAAAATTGATCAAGTTTTCCTTTGCTCTTTATAAACTCAGCAAAATAGTAAATCAGGCGGCTGTCGTAACCGCGTATTATGGCTACGTAGATTCCGTATTACGTTATGGAGTCATTTTCTGGGCAAATTCTTGTAAAAAACTTGAAATTTTTAAAGCACAAAAGAGGTGCATTAGGTCCATATGCAATCTTAAATCAACCGAAAGTTGCAAACCGCATTTTATTTCCTTAAAAATATTAACGTTACCTTGTCTTTACATATACGAGACCGCTTTGTTCGTAAAGAAAAACGGTGATTTATTTAAAAAAGCTTCAGAACAAAGCTATCGATCCATAAGACCAACATATCGCCATGAATTATGCTTAAGAAGTTCTAAAACCGCCCTTATGCACAAGAGCATACTTTGCATGGCTCCAATTTTTTTTTAATAAGCTACCAAATGACATAAAAGATTTAAACTTGACACAATTTAAACGTAAACTAAATAAATTTTTAATAGATAAATGCTACTATACCATTGACCAATTCCTAGTTGATAAAATTTGACCATTTTATGTATTTATGTTTTAATGTAATATTCATAATATGTCTACAAATTTATTACAATCTAATATATCTTGTTTTTAATTTCTATTGATTATTGATTTTATTGATTGTTCATTATGTTTCATGTAATTTTTAACTTAATTTTAATTTCTAATATTGTAATTTAACAATGCATGCCTTTGTAAGGTAGATTTTTGAGCACTATAAAATATTTTTAAGACCCTGTTGTGTCACCAAAAATCGCATTAATAAAAACTTTGAACTTTGAACAACATTATATTTATAAATGACCTCAAAATAAACACAATTTATTTGAACAAATGACACAAGTTCGGGGCCCTGGATTCCTCCTGCACCCTGCCAAACAGAATAGATAAGATAAGCTGAAATAACTATGTACTAATATAAACAGTCCCTATATCAGTGTTAGCTTCCGGAGTAGCACTAAGTTGGATTACTGTTCCAACATTTATGTGACATCCAGTCCTTTCCAACATTTGTGTAACATCCGTCCTTTCTTTTCAACAAGCTTCGAACGATTTCAAACCGTTTTATCAAGCGGCTTGTATCCTGTGTTGTTTGCAACCGAGCTAACAGGCCTGAGTGCAAAAATTGTCTTTTTATCCGTCTTGTAGATTATTACAAAACTAGCGACCCGCCCCGGCTTCGCACGGGTATAAACCGGGTTATTATACATATAAACCTTTCTCTTCAATCACTCTATCTATTAAAAAAAAACGCATCAAAATCCGTTGCGTAGTTTTAAAGATTTAAGCATACATAGGGACAGAAAAAGCGACTTTGTTTTATACTATGTAGTGATATTGAATACGTATTTTTTCTTACGGCGATACATTGAGTTAAAATGTGGCGTCACGCCTTGCTAGATTTAATACTGAGTTGTGACGTAGCAAGCCCCCTCCCCAACTTTAAAGCGTGTTTTCTAAGTTATTTTTGATTAATATGATAAAGCAAAAAATACGTGTCTAATATTTTTTTTATTATCTGAAAGACGGACTAAATAGAATTTCTTTTTTTTTTACTTGAGCAACTACCGTATTACTTGTAAAAAGTGTGTATTGAACATATTTCGAAAGACTATTAGATACTTACCCTTTATTATTGCACTTACCGTGTAGCTGGTATAGATCAAGTGCTATGAACAAACAATAAAATTATGTCAAATACTTAAATTAAAAATTTTGGTCATTCGGTTTTGCCTTTACATGGAGTGCTACCATTTACTTACCCAATCCTATTAATAATTCTACCAATAGTATAAATGCGAAAGTTTGTGAGGATGGATGTTTGTTACTGTTTCACGCAAAAACTACTGAACGGATTTGTATGAAATTTGTCACACAGATAGTTTATAATCCGGATTAACACATAGGATACTTTTTATCTCGATATTCCTACGGTATCGAGACTTATGCGGGTGAAACCGCGGGGCGCAGCTAGTATACTTATATTTTATATCGGGAAGACAGTATTTACTCACAGAACACAACTGATCAAAAAGTCCTCATATTTGCTCAATATCGTTGTTTGCTTCCGCAGGAGCGGCGCGGCGCGATAATGCGCGGGCGCAGATAATACACAACGCCCCCGACATTGCTCTGACTACCGTAAGTTATTTTTATCACTGCCTGTTAATATCATATAATTGTTATTATTGTTGGAATTTTTAATGAAGAATAGCAGATAAAATAGTTAATTGATTCAGGCGTCACCTTGCGGAAATACCTGTTCTGCTTAGCTATTTTTAAAGAACCATAAAAAACCCTGAAAGAAATCGACACGTGTTTCACCTCAACGAGGCATCTTCAGGATGACGATTGACTTGTCGCGAACTAGAACACGGCGTTTTGCCACAACGAGCGCTGAACGCAGACTCTGGACGCGTCTGCGAAATGAAATAGCTAAGCGGAACAGGTTACTAAATATATCCACGTCTATTGTATTTTTTAGCAGATAAAAGCTAAATAAGTATTTAAGCTGTTTGATCTCCGTATAAATACGGATAAATTTTTCCTGCGTCTTAAAATTAGAAAAAGGCGCTATCTGTAAACTGGTCATGTTCGTGAACGGGCGCCGTCAGTGGAGACTGGTCATCTCTTATCTGCCAGGGCTTATTTTTAATCTTATATTTTCAATTGCTTTGATTATTTTTTGTACATTGTTCTCACATATAGAAGCAACAAGAATAATGTACCCAGGATTTTGTAATATCTATATTTAAAAGAGTGTCCTTGGAGTTTCTTGCCCCTTCTTCTCCATAGAGATCTATGTTTTGGAATGGGCAACTAGCTTCAACTTTCTGACTAACTGACCGACTCTTTGACAATTCAAAAGTGCCTGTAAATGGTTTAATTGAAATAAATGCTTTTAGTTTGAGGTTCTAGATTGTCTAGAACTGGACAGCAATACTGTATCAATTTGTCAGATATTCCTCCTATTGGCCAGCTAACACACCGGCAATCACTGCAGAAGAGTGGTAGCTCCTGCCTCTCAGCAGGTACCAATCACCAAAGAGTTTTCCGATGCGTTGCCAGTCTTGGAGACACAATTGAAAGCCTTATATGCCTATAACTTCACCGGTACCCACATTTTTCAAACTGAAGTACTTATTACAGCCCTCAGACCAAATAAAAAAAACAGTGGCACTCCGAGAGTGCCGACAGAAGTGAAAACTTGAACAAGATCGCCTTGGTGGAAGAAAAATTGTTGTACAGAACATTGGTCCGTAACCTTATCTGAATAAAGAGCACAATCGCGTTTACAAAACCTTTAAAGTAAAAATACTTTCATAGAACATTGATCCGTAACGTAATATAAATAAAGAGCACAATCTTGTTTACAAAAATGAGGTGTCGGTAACGGTGTCGCGAGTTCAATTGTTTTTCCCATCTCAAAAATGCCCAACGCGCCTAAAGAAGTTTTCACTTCAAAAAACCTACACATAGCGTTGTCAAGTGACGTGAGGCCGGTTTTGTAAACATGTGTGCACTTAGTGAGGTGTAGTTTGATTGTAAATGGTTGCACATTAGCGCGTGTATGCACAGAGCGGAGGTGTAGTTGTGGCATGCTTCACTGTATTGTTATGTCTTGGTTTTTTATTTGGTCTGAGCTACAGCCTTACCAGATCGTCTGTATTTTTAACGTCTTTATTATATACCCGATTGGTTGTTCCAGGTGTTATAATGGCGTCGGTGTGGAAACGTCTGCAGCGCGTCAACAAGCGGGCAGCGAAATTCCAGTACACTGCCTCCTACCATCGTGTGGATCTGGAGACCTCGCCCAAATGGTAAGCATGCCTCTTCTTGGATAACCACGAACGATACAAGGTGAAAGGGGTCGTTGTTCTCATCAGTATGCACAAGTTTTAGAGTCCCGTACCCGAAGGGTACCAAAAGAAACTATTACTAAGCCTCCGCTATCCGTCTGTCTGTCAGCGGGCTGTATCTCATGAACCGTAATAGTTAAACAGTTGAAGTTTTCACAGATGTGTATTTCTATTGCTGCTAAATAACAAATAATACAAATTAAAATAATTAAAGGCGGTCCTCATACAAGAAGATGTGTATTTTTTTGGCGTTTGTTTGCTCGATCTTAATACATTACGGATACCTTCGTGTGCGAGTACAACTCGCACTTGTTCGGTTTTTACTATACGTAGAACCAAAACACTGCTTTTTAGGGTTCCGTAGTAAACAAGTAACCCTTATAGTTTCGTCATGTCCGTCTGTCTGTCTGTCTGTCTGTCTGTCTGTCTGTCTGTCTGTCCGCGGTCTAGCTCCGAGACCCTTAGTACTAGAAAGTTGTATTTTGGCATAGATATACATATTAATTACGCCAACAAAGTGGTAAAACAAAATTATGAGAAACATTTTTTTTTAGGGTACCTCTTATACACGTAAAGTGGTAATGTTTATTTTTTTACCCCATGGTGAGGGGTATCATTGGAAAGGTCCTTCAAAAATATTGTGAGTTTGTGAAAACCATTTTTGGATTCAGGGATTCGTTTGCGAAATATTAAGCTTTAAAGTGCTAATTTTTGTTAGAGTCGTGTCCCCCCCCCCCTGCCGCCTAAATGGTTGGTTTTGGGTGGGTGAAAAAAATCACAACAGTAGCTTATATAACGAAATTAAAAGGAAAACTATCACAGCTAAGTAGGCTCTACAGGTTAACGAGTAATAATCGACCAACTTAACTTTGCAGTTGCAAAAACATGTTTTCCCATACATTCCGTATGGGAGAACATATTGTTCAACTACAAAGTTAAGTTTGTTTTTGGGATAAATTCATCCCAACTACGGAACCCTTCATTGTGCGTGGTCCGACACGCACTTGGCCGGTTTTATTCAATAACTAGATACTTAGTTACATATTTTTGATTTAAAAAAAATCACCTTGTATATGAAAATGGCTCATGCCGTGGTCAAAATATTAGCCAGTCAGCAAGGGGTCTTGACTGTTTAGGAGCGCTGGAAGTACATTTAGGTATTCTCACTCAACAATCATCATCTTCCTGCTCTGCTCACATGTGAAGTGGGGTTGGCGCACACGTTTTCTCTTTCCACTCTCCCCTGTCAACCGTCACGCTATCATTCACTCCCTGATCTTTTATATCATTCCTCACACAATCCATCCATCTTTTCTTTGGCCTTCCTCTCTCTCTCCATCCATCAACATGGAGAGGGACAGGAAGGCCAGGTATTGCCAGTCATGGAAGCTATTTTTATGTAGTCTACTAGCTGCTACCCGCGTCTTCTCCCGCGTGGATCCTAATTCTTTTTAGAAAATAAAAATAGCGTAAGTTACATCAGCTATCTGTCAGTGAAAGTCCCGTCAAAATCGGTCTAGCCGTTTCGGAGATTAGCCGGAATAAACAGACAACAGACAAAAAATTTAAAAATTGTTTTTTTTGTTATTTATTATTTATTTATTTAACAGACAACAAAGTTCCACACTGACAAAAAATAAACAAAAATACTTAAAAGTACTTATTTCATTTTATGCATTTGGTAAAAAGCTGTTAGTTTAATTAACATTACAAACAAAAAGTCGAAAACGAATCGGCCTAAAAAAAAAGAAGTTTGAGCATGTGCAAATAGCGCTTTTTCATATGATACCCCACATGCCCTAGTAGCCCCACTTCGAATTTTTATGACCACCGTTCAGACCCTGCAGCAAAAAAACAAAAAAAAAAACGTGTGGCACTCGGGGACTGCCGCGGTAAAGCTATCCTAGCTAGCTATCTGTCCTTGGTGCGCAGGGTGCGGGCTAGCTCCAACATTGTTCTGGCGATGATTGCTCAACGACTGGATTGCCCCTACGTTGGGCACTGTTGTAGCAGGCATATTTTATGAATATTATCATTTAAATTTTTACTTCTGACATAACTTCACTTACATAATTTCTGACATAATTTAATTCATTGTTCTATTTAATTTAATTTTTATTTTGTTGTGTGCTTTTGACATTAATTAATTTGATCTGACATTTTTCTGTGACACTTATAAAATTGTAAAATTTTGTGTATTGTTTTTTGTTTTTAATATGGATCTAGGACCTGAAATAAATAAATTTTATTTTATTTATTTATTTATAGCATTTGTAACCTCCATACTTCCTATTTTTCAACGCTACACTTGGGATGATGACGTGATGACATAAAACAAAAATTACGTTCCCATGACAACATCACGTTGTCATGGGAAAAAAAAAAATATGGGAACGTTTTTTAACCGTCATTACATGGTAGACGGAGTGGGGGGTGTTAGGTTTTTTTCGTTACAGAATTTCTTGATTCGGTCGCCGCGATAAAAGCTATGCAATAGCTTAAAAAAACTTTTTCTTTCTTATTTGCAAAATAGTTTGGCAAACGTCATCTAAAACTATTCCAAATTTCAAGTTTAAAACATTAGTAGTTCTTGAGATATCCAGCTATGACAGTGGACAGACAGACTGAGTCGCACCATAAAGGTTCCTTTTTACAATTTTGGTACGGAACCCTAAAAACCAAGACATAGCGCTATCAACAATGACGTGAGGCCGGTTTCGTAAACATGTGTGCACTTAGTGGGGTGTAGTTTGATTGTAAATGTGTGCGTGTATGCACAGAGCGGAGGTGTAGTTTTGGCATGCTTCACTGTATTGTTCGCAGCGCTACTATAGATTAAGCAGTTATAATATGAGCAAAGGACATGACTGTAGCCTTGCCCAACTATAATATTGTCTCATTATCATTCTAACTTTTCCCAAATATGGTGGAACCCCTATCCAGTTTAGCTAAGCCGAATCGATTACAAATCATTGCCGTAATATTTTGTTTGACATCAATTTTAATGTCTCATTGATGCATGCTGGGTTAGACTAACTAATTAGTTCCTAAGGGGGTGTCCATTAATGACGTGAGCACAAAAAGGGGGGGAGGGGTCCAGCAAAACTCACCAAATCTCATTTGAAGGGCGGGGCCCCGGATCAATGAAAATATCACGTTTTAATTAAGAGAATAAACATATTTGTACAGATAATAGACAACATTAAATACTAAAATATTGTCTATGCCCGGGATTCCCCGATTTGAAACAAGCGCCGCACATAGTACATGCATAGAATATTAACGCATAAGGGTATTTCAGAAAGTTTAGTATTATAAATATATGGAAAATCTCACGCGAGGGGTGAGGTGATATTGTGGTGAGGTGGTACCCTCCGTGCCACCACATCTCACCACATTTCACCGAGGAGGAGGGGAATCCATATTTTAAAAAACCACACGTAAATTAATGGATCTTCCCTAAGCGTGTACGCCATCTTTTAGGATGTCATATTATGGCCACAAAATTTTTGGTCAATATGAACATTTCTGTCTATCTAAGTAAGGTCTAAGATTATCTTGATAGAGAGCACGTTGTGTCCCCCCTTTTTAGGGTTCCGTAGTCAACAAGGAACCCTCATAGTTTCGTCATGTCCGTCTGTCTGTCCGCGGCTTAGCTCAGAGACTCTTAAGTACGAGAAAGCTGTAATTTGGCATGGGTATACATATATTAATCACGCCGACAAAGTAGTAAAATAAAATAATGAAAAAAAAAAATACATTTGCAGTTGCAAATACATGTTCTCCCATACATTCCGTATGAGAACATGTTTTAAACTACATTTTTAAGATTGTTCTTGGGACAAAATTAATCCCAACTACGGAACTCTTTATTGTGCGTGGTCCGACACGCACTTGGCCGGTTTTAATTACATTTATTTTGACAGTAGTTAAGTTATAAATAACAGTTTTTCAAATTAAATATATATCAATAGACGCTAGGAAAGGAGGTTTCCTAATAACCGACTACCAGGTTTTGTTGTTAAATCCTCTTTTCAGAGTTCCATACCCAAAGGGTAAAACGGGACCCTATTACTAAGACTCCGCTATCCGTCCGTCTGTCTGTCTGTCTGTTTGTTATCACTTATCAGGCTGTATCTCATGAACCGTGATAGTTAGACAGTTATGATGTATTTCTGTTGCCGCTATAACAGCAAAATACTAAAAAACAGAATAAAATAAATATTTAAAGGGGCTCACATATAACAGATTTGATTTTTTTTGCGGTTTTTATAGATAATTGTACAAAACCCTTCGTGCGCGAGTTCGACTCGCACTTGGCCGGTTTTTTTAAAGGGAATTGTATTTCTACAAACATTTCGTCTGCCCTTGTGTCTATGCAAAGCAAACGATGCAAATTGCAAGTTCGTCTCGTATCGATCTCTGCTATTCGCGGCTTCAGTAACTCGCCCTGATTTAAACTTAGATTTTATTCCAAAAGATATAAGAGGAATTGTTTGAAGTCTCTGTGGGTGTTCTTTTTGTCGGATACAGGAATGTTTTGTGACTGTCCTGTATTTGTTATTACTACATACAGGGTAAGTTTTTATCCAGTGCGCAAACTTTAACACGTGACTTCACTCATCATTATGAACAACTTTTACTATGGGACCAAACCTGAAATCGCGGAAGAAAAATCAGCTGTTCCCTACATTTTGACGAGTTATGCGAACGTAAATGTAGGGAACAGCTGATTTTTTTTCGCGATTGCAGGTTTGGTCCCATAGTAAAAGTTGTTCATAATGATCAGTAAAGTCACGTGTTAAAGTTTGTGCACTGGATAAAAACTTACCCTGTATATTGACAAGAAAAACTGCTTGGTTTTTGTTTCAAAGTTTTGATGTTCCTGATATCCTGCATAGCTGTTCACAAAAATTCGATACGCTTCCGCGCCAAATCGAACATCAATCAATGGTACAGAAGGAGTTCTCTAAACGCTGTTCATAAATCCAAAACCCTAAATTTTCCATGTTATGGAATTATTTCTGATAGTAATTTAATAATGACCAGCCTATGTCCCACTGCAAGGCAAAGGCCTCTTCTCATACAAAGAAGGCGCAAGCATTGATCACCATGCTTGCTCAAGACGGGTTGGCGATTTCAGAATTATATTAACTGTAAGTCCAGGTTTCCTCACGATGTTTGTCCTTCACCGATGTTAGTAATGTCCAAGATAAACTCAGAAAGTACATATGAATTGAAAAGTCACATTGGTTCTTGCCCAGATTTGAACCCACAACCTCTTGCATGAGAGGCGAGGCCTTAACCACTGGGCCATCACGATAGTCATTTAGTCCCAAAAAAGCTACGAAACGTGTATTTTTTTGAAAGCTATAATGTTAGCCCAGTACTCGGCCATTACCAAATAAACTTAAAAAAACAACAATATATTTTGTCTTTGCTTTCAGGAAACCAAACAAGTTAAGTGTAGTGTGGACCAGACGCTCGCGGCGAGTGATCACGGTGGAGCTGATTTATGATTTGTTTTGTTTATTGATAAAATAATATTAGATCTATTATCAGAACTAGGGTAGGCAGTGTCTTTCTGTCTTTATGAAACGCACGCCACTGCAAAACATATGGTTTATGGTTTAAGACATTTATTTCTCAAAAACAGAAAAAAAAATCACTTTGATTGAGAAATACTGGTTGTATACATTTAAACGTTCTTTAGAACGAGTATCGGAACGGTAGGTTTAAAATGTTTGAAGTTAGAAGTAGGTACAATATTGTTAGTCACTAACTTATCATTATGTTAGTAAAATAAACTATGCTAAAAGAGATCTAGTTTAGAAGGTTTTTTTTTAAATATATTTTTCTTTTTCTTTGTGGTAATCTGCAAAAAATATTGAAACTGTGAGTCCATATTACGTATCGAAACACAGTTTCTATCATAGTAAATATTGCAATGGGATTCTAATAATTAGATACTGTCACACAGGTACAGATTTCCCAAGAAAAGAATGCGCTTCGGCAATCATCGGAAATACGAACGCACGATGATGAGATCTTGTATAGAGCTGTTATAACCATGGAAGTACTTGCCTATTTTTTTTTGTAATATCGTGACTACAAAATTATAGATTAACAACTCAATGTAATTTCAAAAACTTTTAAGTAACAGATGATGATCTACTACCGGAGTAGGTAAACTAAACGACAAACAAAACAAACGCGCAATGATATGTGTACTCCCACAAAGCACGGCAGTACAAAACTTAGAAGTTTTGCATCTGCGGCGCGACGTCCGTGCTAATTAAAAAAAAAAAACCGGCCAAGTGCGTGTCGGACCACGCACAAGGAAGGGTATTATAAGACATAATGTTTTTGTAAGACCTTTTCAATAATACCCCACACTATGGGATAAAAAAATAAAACATCATCACTTTACGAGTATGGGAGGTACCCTAAAAAAAATGTTTTTCATAATTTTGTTTTACCACTTTGTCGGCGTAATTAATATGTATACCTATGTCAAATTACAGCTTTCTAGTACTAAGGGTCTCGGAGCTAGACCGCGGACAGACAGACAGACAGACAGACGGACAGACAGACAGACAGACAGACAGACAGACAGACAGACGGACATGACGAAACTATAAGGGTTCCTTGTTTACTACGGAACCCTAAAAAACGAAGATTACCGAAGCGCATACCTTTTTTGGTTTAACTGTACAATGCCGCACTTTTTCTTAGAATAAATGATAAATGATTGATAAATGATAAATGATTTTATTTCTGTAAGTAGGTTTGTACAAACACTTTTACACGTCAATCATATTTTTAAAACTAGATGAGGTCGGCGTTTCCTATCTGACTACTCTGAGAACAAAAGGCCGAAACAAACTCAGAGGTCACAGTCTCTTTTAAAGTCCAGACATAATCTTGGTCAGATCATGTGAAGGCCATGTGGATTAGTGTCTGAAGTGGTCTTTAGAGGAAAGCATCACACAGATTGAGAGGGTCTGTCCAGTCAGTGCACGCATTTGTCAGTTATCGTGTAGCTCAACTCAGAATTTAAGGAGCTCAACGATTCGACGAACAATACCAAAAAAAAGGACATTTGTGTAGGCCACATAAATTACTCAAACTGTCAGACCATGATGAAAAACTAACTGAGAAAAAATTAAAAACAAAACAAAAAGGAATGACCCATATAGTCTTCACATTCACAATAATTAAAATAATATAATACTTTAAAAGTAAATATTCATGTCATTGTATATATAAAAATCATTAATGTCAATGTGTATATAAAAAAAAAAACCCAGAAATAATCTTGGTCAGAGCATTTCATTTGAGGACCATGTAGATTTGTGTCTGAAATGGTCTTTTGAGGAAAGAACCACACAGATTTGAGTGGACCTGTCCAGTCAGTGCACGCATTTGTCAGTAATCGTGCAGCTCAACTCAGAGCATGTGCCATATTCACCACCGGGTACAGATTTATTAGAATACAATTTCACCAAACTTATGTTTTTAATTCGCAGAGGGTCAGTAATCTACACGGTGCCAGAAAACCGTACGGTGGCGGTGACGCTGTTCAAAGACTCGCGCACAAACGAACTGGAGGATAAAGACTGGACCTTCGTGCTTGAGGATGTGAGTACCTGTAGTTGACATTCAAGAATATTACCTTGTCCCGGCCGGTCGCTAGTATCGCATAATCTAAAACCAATTTTCATTGACCACAAATCTGACAAGCTCTTACTAAATTCTGCTCAAAAATCATGTCCTAAACTACCTCTAGAGCAGCTCTCGTAGAGCAGTGGTGGCCCAGTAGTAACGGCCGCGTCTTACGAATTGTAGGTCGTAGGTTCGAACCCAGACAGGCGTTTTACTTTGTGTAAATTATTTCATCACCACTGCTCTCAAAACGGTGAAGGAAAACATTGTGAGGAAACTGGCATGTACTAGAACCAAAAATTCGAAGACATGTGACATCTACCAACCCGCACTGGGCCCGCGTGGTGGATTAATGCCCACTCCCTCTCACAGAGAGGAGGCCGCAGTCCCAGTAGTGGGAACATTATAGGATGATGAAACTATCTCTTCTCCAGGTATCAGTAACCGGCAAACGGCGCCGCCTCGCCGTTTGCTCCATCAACATGCGAAAATACGCCAGCCTCGAGCCTTCGCAACGGACCCTCGTCCTGACCCTGGACCCCGTCACTCAGAAAATAGTCGCCGCCTCCATCCAGCTAACCCTCCACACAGTACTCTTGAGAGAGGGACAGGCCACGTAAGTTATCTTCAACGCCTAGTTTTAGAAATATAATTAACTAGCTGCGCCCCGCGGTTTTACCCGCATAAGTCTCGATCCCTTGGGAATATCCGGATAAAAAGTATCCTATGTTCTAACCCAGGTCATGGTCTACCCATGTGCCAAATTTTATCCAAACCCCCTCAGCCATTTTAGCGTGAAAGCGTAATAAACAAAGTCACTTTCGCATTTATAATATTAAGTTAGGATTTATTTGCTTATAATTTAGGTATAGAAAAGATGGAATGTTTTACCAACTATGTCGGGTTTGGCTTCCAGTCTAACCGGATGCAGCTGAATACCAGTACTTATTCGTAATATAAGGTTCAGTTGAAAATCAGCGTCAGGCACTAGTTGTCTGACATTTATGCTGAACTGGGCCTATTTGTCGCAGCCGTGAGGCACACAATACTGTTTTAAGCTTTCTCTGTTTTTGTTTTTGTAAACTGTGTGCCCTTAACCTGGGTCAAATAAATTTATTTTCTTTCTTACTAACTGACCTGCACAACCTAATTACTGGGTAACACGATACCTAAGTAAGATTGCTTGTCAGACTTGGGCTTCTCACGACTAGTGACACGGTATCGAATAGAAAGTATCGATACCTGTACTCATGAGTAGTATCGAAAAAAAATATATCGTACTCATAAAAATTTCGAAACAAAAGTATCGATACTTCAAGGTATCGAGTACTTTTCTTAGGGCCTAATGCACATAGAGCATAGGTCAATATCAACCAGTAAATAACGTCAGTTTAACTTCAGTAGGGCAGGACATGAAAAAACAAATGACAACGGTGAACGAGTGAGTGAGTGAATGAAAGATTGATTGATTAGTGTAATAAATGAATGAAGGAAAGGTTAGGAATTTAACTGTGAACGGAAGGAACGATTTCGAGCAAAGATCGATGTAATGTTGTAGAAGGTTCAGAACCAGTGAACTAGATGGCGTTGCCATAACCATAAACATAAGCCGTAAGGTCGCAAGTTTTAAATGGGTAATCTTAGAAATTACCCATTTAAAACTTAATTTCTTATTCGATACGATACCTGCCTAAAAGTACTCATTGAGTAAAAGTATCGAATGCAAAGTATCGAGTACAAAAGTATCGGTATCGAATGGAAATGTACTCGATACCACAAAGTATCGATACTTTTTTCGTGTCCTTACTCACGATCCGTAACGACTGTCAAAGATCTACGAATGTCAGTCGGGACTGTAAGATTGTAACATAGGTAGTAGTTTACCCCTAAAACTGGTGACTTGTGGGTGTAAACATCTTAGTAGGTGTTTAAATTCACATTTAGCCAGTTTTCGTTCAGTTCCGTGTAATACGGGGCGAGCTTATGGTATCAATCGAGCACAAACTACTGAGAAAATCCAAATGTAAGAACCAAATATCACATTACTCAACCTGGTGATCGAACACAGAACCATAGATTAATATAGATTGGACACTCCGCAAAATCATTTAAATAAAAAGCGACTCTTGCTACGACACAATAAAGTGCAATTCAGGTCGCACAGCGCTAATTACCTACAGTTATATTCACCTAGAAGTTGCCTCTCTTTCTATCGCGTAACTCTTATATCTCCCAGCAAGACGGACCCGCCACGTACTTGTAGCTTCATACCTAAACTGCGGAGTATCCCATCTGTATTCAAATAAAAAAAAAACACACAAAAACCTACATGGGCACTTATGAAAGTCAGAAGCTAGGTGCATGGTTCCAATTGGTCGCTTCCTATGGAGAAGAGCCGACAAGAAACTCCATGATTACTCTTTCAAAATAAATGGCTTTAACAATACTTTCAAATAACATTGTTACTAGGTATGGGAGGACAGTGTAGGTCTTTCAATAAGTACCAAGTACTTAACAAAATAGAAAGTGGTCAACCGATCTACAATCCACTAAGCCTACAGCGTTCTCACATTCACAAAATAGAAAAGAATCTATACAAAAGATAAATAAATTAATAAAAATAAAAACCTATTTTAATTAAACGCAATTACATGATTGCTATTACAACTGTAATAAATCTGAATAATTATCATGTCCAAAAAAGCTACTAATAAGGAGTTGAAATTAAACTTCTGTAACTGATCTCCATATTCCGCAGTCGTGTTCTACTGGTATTTTATTTAAATGATATTTTCCGTATTTCAGAGATGATGACATGCAGTCGCTAGCGTCGCTTCTTTCAGTGAACAATAACTCTGATATCGCCGTGTTAGAGGATCTGGACGAGGACGACTACACGCTATCTGATAATTCTACTAGACAGGTGAATATTACTTCTCAATATGGTTTGGAGTTAAAAAATACAATAGACGTGGATATATTTAGTAACCTGTACCCTAATTGCGTAATACAACACAATCACAATGTGTTTCGATTTGAAACAGATTGCTAATCCATTGCTTCATAGTTGGAAAAAAAATCTGCTCAACAACGTAAATAACGCATTGTATGTTGAACTGTCAAAATGAAACAAATTTGGCAATTTTTTTTTCGAAAAAAGATACGCAATTAGCTATTTCTAAAGAGCTATAAAAAACCCTGAAAGAAATCGACACGTGTTTCACCGCTCAACTCAGGATGACGATTAACTTGTCGCAAACTCGAACACAGCGTGTTGCCACACCGAGCGCTGAACGCAGATTACGCAGAGAGGAGAGAAGTGGAGTTTGGAGTTAAATGGTTTGTTCATAAGCTCCGGAATAGTTATAAGACCATATACTGTATGTTATTTTAAGACCATAGACTTCTTATAGATTTTCCTGTAATTTATAACACATATCTGTTACGACGCCTCATTGAGGTGGATAACAATTAAAATTCTATTGTGTCTCGTTAGTGACAGTTGAAAGGTTAAGTATATAACTAATTTCTGTACTTTTTTCAAAATTTTAGGCTCGGTAGTTTCGGAAATAAGCGGGAGAAATGGTTAATATTCATCTATTTTCTTAAATATGTTTAATAGTATTTATGTTTAAACTATTAAAAAAATTAGGTTCTCACAACAAGCTCTTTCATTTGGTATAGTTTGAAAAACTTTTTTTTTTTCCATTGGCCCCCGAAAAGTGACCCCCATTATTTAAAATTCATTTATTTTCGTTACACGTCCGTGTTTGGGTCACAGAAATTAATATGTGTACAAAATTTCAACCTAATTGGTCCATTAGATTCGGAGCAAATTGGCTGTAACAGACACACGAGTAATCCTATAAGAGTTCTGTTTTTCCTTTTGAGGTACGGAACCTTAGAAATGGGACTCATCTGAAAGTGTTTTTCTTTTCCTGATGCTTATATGAGCAACTGATGTGACAATGTATCTTGCTGGAGCTGCTTTACAATCTAATAATCCAATGTCCAATACTTTTTCTTAGGGTTACCCTAGTCAGTCATTCTTCCATACTACCGTCGTATGGAGTTTACTTCACTGTTTGATAGTGTGCATAAAAACATTTTAGAAAAAAAAACAACCGACCTCCAAAAAAAAACACTACAAAGTGAAAAATAACTTTAATTTCGGAAGTCGGTGTCTTGGGTTTTGTATTTTCGTTTTTTGCCACCGACTTCCGAAATTACAGTTATTTTTCACTTTGTAGTGTTTTTTTTGGAGGTCGGTTGTTTTTTTTTTGTAAAAAGTTTTTATTTTTCACTTTTTAGTTGTGGTACCTACCCCACACACATTCGAATACCACTACCTGCTACCAGTGACAGAAACTTATCATATCATCTACATACTAAGTGGGAAAAAAATACGTAGGTATTTTGTAGCTAACTCAAAAACTATCCAAGCAAAGTTAATAAAATTTATATGGGACCAATTCGAGAGCACACCCTTTCAAACAAAAAAAGAATTTTCAAATCGGTCCACAATTGACGGAGAAATCGGTGGACATATATAAAAAACAAAAACAAACATACGCGACGAACATATAACCTCCTCCTTTTTGGAAGTCGGTTAAAAAATAAACAAATTATATCTACTTGTCTCGTTATTATCTAGACTTGTACCGGAAAAGAATAAAAAAAAAACAGTGGCATTCCGGGAGTGCCGACAGAAGTGAAAACTTGAACAATTTAATTGTGCAGGAAATACTTTTCTTTTTTAAAGTCGGTAAAAAAGGGAAATGTCAATCATGTCGTTGTCATGTCTCAATGTTTGGAATGTCATTAATCCCAAAGAAAATGTATCGCGCGTTGATGTTTTTTTAATAGTCAATAGCTGGTGTCGGTAACAGTGTCGCGAGTCCAATTGTTTTTTCCCATCTCAAAAATGCTCAACGCGCCTAAAGATATTTTGACTTCAAACATTGGTTTGCAGTTATGAGCGTTGAAACTTTTATATTTCAACACTAATTTTAACGCAGCTTTGGACGTAAATAATTAACTTCCGGAGTATGAAAATAGCAAAATTATTATCGTACAGGGATAGATATTTTTCAAGAATTCAAATAACTTTATTTTGAATATATACATACAGTAGTTTTTTCATAATATCTATACGCCCAAAGGTCTGTCCATGAAATTTTACGCGCTCGTTTTTGTTATAAATCATCGTCTATTTCATTAAATAAATATATAAAAAATATTTGCGGGACGCCTGGCAGATCTGAAACATCGAAATTATTATGTACAGGTAATATGCATAAAAGGATAGTTTACGACAGGAAATAAATATGGCGACTGTTGGCGTGTCGACACGTTGCCACGCCAACAGTCGGTCTGACTCGCCGCTATAGATGTTTCACATCAATAAACTAAATAGCATGCATATTAGCCACGCCCACCAACGAGTTGGAGCCGTCGACTAGTGCAACATTAAGTTTAAATCTCAATTCGTATCCCACAGATGCTAGACCTCCGCCAGCAAATGGAAGAGATGACCCACAGCCTCACCAGCAGCGACATGGCGGCCACCCCCAACAGCGTGCAGAGCCTGAACTTCGACACGTCGCGCACGCCCACCGCGCCGCAGTCGCCGCGCGCGCGCGAGCCCAGCACGCCCGTGCCCGGCGACGCGCAGCACAATGACAACGATATCTTCGAACCCATGACGAGATCTCGCCCAGAAATGCTAAGTAATTTGACCAAAATGGCGATGAAACCGGAGCCTAAGTTTTTCTCGACTCCGAAACAGAATAATAGTACTGTTGAAACTAAGGGGGAGTTGAAGGGCGTTGTGTTTAAACCAAAGATGGTGGCGATGAGGAATCTAAAGGTGAGTACAGTACAAATATGTTCTTAATGTCCCTCGGCAAACCTCGTGTTTCGTCAGTCGTCGGATATCTATCAGTTGCCCTTTGCACTTGGTGCAGACCGGACGCTCTCAATCAACTTGAAAGTATATAGAGTTGTTAATACTCTTTTAACTTACTGTAGTTTATTTTTAAAATGATAGGAAAGCTGCTAAAGTCGCAGGCACGACAGATAGGATAATAGTTTTACAGCTCTATATAGTTTACACAAAAATCAAAACAAAACAACAATAAAGTACTTAATTCTGAATTCAAATTATTATACACGATAAATCTAATAATTGATGAACATGGAAGTTTGTATTCGGAAATGCGAAATAGAAATACTGTACAGACGCCAGCACTTCAAGCTACTACAATCTGTTAAATTTATTTAATAAATTTTCAACTTTATCGCTGAAGTATAAGGTTTAAAGTTGATTGAGAAAATTTGACAGTTTCGGGTAACTTGATGTGCTGGCGTCTGTACATACTCATTACCATGTATAGATAATGCTATCCGCGAAGACAGTACAGTAATCGCGGAGTGAGCCGCATCTTCGAAGATGGCACTAACTGTAATGGAAAGTTTTTTCGAATAGTACAGTCGATCTTGTGTAATTTCTTTACAACAACTGACAAACTTTCAGTAAACTTCAAGTTCAATAAGGGCTGATTTTTCAAGCGTCAGATAACTTTTTACTATATATGTAACTGTTCGACTGCTTTTGTATAGAAAATAATTATGTGTAACCGCCATTTTTATTCTTTAAGTAAAAGTTATTTAACTAATGTAAAATCGACCCTTATATAAGTTCAAACTATCTAACTGCCGCATTGGTCTTGAAAGCAAAAAAGAGTAACATCCAACCTTAGGATGGTAATGCAAAGACAAACACCGACTAAACAATTCAAGAAAAAACTCACTTTTGATTTTTGTTTTAATTTTGTTGGTAATTAGCGCTTTGTGACCTGAATTGCACTTTATTGTGTCGTAGCAAGAGTCGCTTTTTATTTAAATGATTTTGCAAAGTGTCCCATTTGTACAAATCTGTGGTAATGCTCAAATGTGTATCTACCTTACAGCCGTTGGAGTTGAAGACCAATTTGAATAGTATTAACTTGGACCGCAACGAGAACGAGAAAGATGAGGACAGTGATAAGACGCCTACTGCTGCTGATATGGAGAAACTGTTTCCGGGGAAATTTGATAAGGATAAGACTCCGGTAAGTTATTCTGACAATATTTCTATCTTGAACGAAAGGGACGCTACAATTAATCGATACTTTATACAGGGCTATTGGTTGTACGTCGGCAATCCGTTAAGGGGATGTAGGAGAGGTCATTTGCAACCAAATGACCCCTTATGACTCATATGCAAATGTCAACCATTTTCATTTTATATTTTTGAAGTGAAAACTTCTTTAGGCGTGTTGGGCATTTTTGAGATGGGACTAAACCATTGATTTCGCGACACTTTGACGATACCAGCTTTTGACCATTAAAAAGACATCGACGCGTTGAGTACCGCGGTGCCGATTGTTTTTCAAGTTTTCACTTCTGTAGACACTCCCGGAGTGCTGTTTTTTTTATTTCATACATTTCATAATATAAAATGTCAAATTACTCGAACATGGTTGACATTGGCATAGGGGTCAAAAGGAGTTATTTGGTTGCAAATAGCCTCTCCTACATCCCCTTAACGGATTGCCGACGTATAACCAATAACCCTGTTTGTAAAAATCTGTTGAATGAAAACTAAAAAAATATATTTATGTTACTAATCCTCCCAATCTGGTAGTTTTTGAAAGATAGCATGTTTTAGTCGTCAAATATTAGGAAGTATGTCAGAGATTGAGGTTCGCAATATGTCTATGTCTAGTATTGCTCCCCATTATAAATTCAAGTGTCCGACCGAAAATAGATTTTCTGCCGTAAACGAAAATATAAAACAAACTTCGGATTTAATCTTATTTTCGGCCGAAAACAAAATGATTTAGACATTTAAAAATATTAATATTTCCGCTGTACACTGAAATCTTGTTTGTTTTTTTTTTTACACCTAGGGAAAGACCAAATATAGGCTTTAAAAGAAATGAAACACTATAATTCCAATAGAGGATACAAAATTTCGTGTATTTCTTGTTTTATTAATTCAACTAATATTGCCGAGCTTCACGAAGTGGGCCGAATGACGCACAATAATTCACGAACTTCCAATTTTTGAATTGGCCGAAACCGAAAATATGGCTGAAAACGGCCGAAAACGAAAACGAAGCATCGGTCAGTCCCCTAAATTCAATAATCAATTTGCCAATTCATAAACTGTATGCCTTTCATATCGACCTGCGATTCGAATAAAATTGTAACTCGAAAATGAGGGTTTACAGGAGAGCCAAAAAACGTTTTCTTGCACTTTGAATCACGAAAGGGGTTTCTGTTAGACTTTCAGGTTTAAAAAAAAAAAAACAGAAACATACATTTTTCAACCCTCATCCATCGGTATAATTCTTTTTTCGGTAACTAGTCTAACAAAGATTTTTGTGAGAGTTACTATAGTGAAAAGTACAAAATATCTGTGAAAGATAGTTGTAACTTCGCACACAATATTATAAGCTGCTTTTAATACGTTGTTTCTTGTACGAAGAACAACGTAACAATTGATATCGAAGACATCCTAGTTTTTTTAAGTGAAAAGAAAACGTACCTTTCTATCTGTTGTGACAATATCTCGGTGAAATAATAACGTAAGTAAGGTTCTACAAGCCACAAGCGTGATTCAGTTGGTGAAAGAACATTGTAAGTTGATATACGTTTCGGTTTCACTGAGATTCTTGGTAGGCGCTTGAAAACTACTGTGATTTTTTAAGTGTAATTCTAAATCGTTTTTCTTTCGCTAACACTTTCATTAATTGGAGTCTAATTGTAAAAAGTTACAATACTATAATATTGGATAACTTTTATTTAATAAAAAAAATTAAAATATTTACATACATCGATGTAGTTACGAGGGTCATTCAATAAATACTTAGCCTACAAAAAGTAAACGAAAATTTTGGAAAAGTGGCAATTTATTTTTCAACATAGTCTCCTTTTAGTTCGATACACTTAGCCCAGCGATGCTCCAACTTTTTTAACCCGTCCGAAAAATAGTTTTTGTCAAACTCTGCAAAATAGGCCTCCGTGGCGGCGATGACCTCCTCATTCGATCCATATCTATTCCCGGCGAGTGATTTTTTCAGATTAGGAAACAGAAAGAAGTCACAAGGGGCCAAATCTGGAGAATACGGTGGATGGGGCAGCAATTCGTAGCGTAATTCGACCAATTTGGCCATGGCAACGGCAGACTTGTGAACCGGTGCGTTGTCGTGGTGAAACAGCACTTTTTTCTTCGCCAGATGGGGTCGTTTTTTCTTTAATTCGGCGTCGAATCGGCCCAATAAATCGGCATAGTAAAGCCCTGTAATTGTTTTACCCTTCTCGAGGTAATCGATGTAGATCACACCTTGTGAATCCCAGAAAACGGTGGCCATAACTTTTCCGGCCGATTTTACAGTTTTCGCCTTCTTTGGAGCACGTTCCCCGGTCTGGATCCATTGTTTTAATTGCTCCTTGGTCTCTGGTGTGTACCAGTGGATCCAGGTTTCATCGACGGTCACAAAACGACGCAAAAACTCCGCTGGATTCCGCTTAAACAGCGCCTAACACGTCTCCGATGTGGTCTCACGGTTGCGCTTGTTTTCTGGTGTGAGTAAACGCGGCACCCATCGCGCCGACAGCTTTCTCATGCCGAGTTCCTCGTGAAGAATATGATGCACTGTTCCTTCTGAAATGCCTACAGTCTCAGCTAGCTCCCGAACCTTCAATCGGCGATCTGCCAATACGAGATCATGGATTTTTTTAATGTTTTCCTCCGTAGCAGCTGTTTTCGGTGCACCTGGACGTGGTTCATCAAAAACCGACGTACGGCCACGTGCAAACTCGTTGAACCAATTCTTGACGGTGGCCATCGATGGAGAAGAGTCACCGTACACAGCATCCAAGCGCTCTTTGATTTCGATGCGCGTTTTCCCTTCCAAAAATAGGAATCGAATCACCGAACGATATTGCTCTTTTTCCATTTTTGTAAAACCGATCGACACGTTCGCTTCCATAAGTTGTCAAATTAAAACAAATGAAGGGATTGGAATGAAAATTTGAAAAAAGAATTAAAAAAGAATGTGCTACACTGTGGTAAAACTCTTTTGAAAGTACAGCGCCCTCTGGCGATGAGGCAAGGTACTTATTGAATGCACCTCGTACTTTGACAGGTACCAGGATTGAAAATTCTCGTAATAGTGTATCAAGACTTACAATTTTCTTCGACTCAAAGGTCGATATAATATTAACTTGGTAGAAATACACAATAAGCTCGACTTTATCTATTAATATCTGTGTATGGGAGGCAAATGACAGATGTATGGAAAACGTACCAAACTCTCCGTGCGATTGTGTATATCAAATCTTTTTCTAATCAAATTTATTTTTATCATTCGTAGGTTCAAGATCTCTTAGAATGGTGTCAGTGCGTGACTCGCGAGTACAAATCCTGTCGCGTCACTAATCTCACGACAAGCTTCCGTTCAGGACTCGCCTTCTGCGCCATCATACACCGCTTCAGACCTGACCTCATGTGAGTACTAAATAATTATATCAATCTACCTAGCCTTTTCCCAACTATATTGGGGTCGGCTTCCAGTCTAACCGGATGCAGCTGAATACCAGTATTTTACATGGAGCGACTGCCTACCTGACCTTAACAACCCAGTAACTGGGTAATACGATACCCCTTGGTAAGACTGCTTCTGACGACCCATAACGACTGTCAAATATCTACGAATGACAGCCGAGATCAAAGGCTTAACGTGCTTTCCGAGGCACGGAAATTAATCAGCGCCTGTCAGTCTCCATACAAGTTTAGACGTGATTAAAAACTTGCCAACTAAAATTACGTCAATTTACGTCAAGCGCTGATTAATTTGACAGGACTAAACTAAAATTTATCTTCTGTCCTTTTCTTAATGACATAGAAAGAAAAAGATGCACTGAACTTAAATTTAGTTTAGTTTGTGAACAAGGGAAAATCGGCACCATTATCAGCGAGTAACATAGGCTATATTTTATCCCCGTACTCCCACGGGAACGGGAACTACGCGGGTGAAACCGCGTGACGTCCGCTAGTAGTTAATAAATAGATATTATTGTGTCTTTCCAGTGACTTCTCCGGTCTACAACCCGACGAGGCGGAGAAGAATCTACGCGTAGCTTTAGAAGCTAGTTCTAAGTTAGGCATCTCGCAAGTACTGACGGCCGCCGATGTGTGTTCGCGACAGATTCCTGACAGATTAGCGGTAAATAGCCTTAAATACTTAAGATACATTTTATTTATTCCATCGAAGAAACGCACATCTGTACACTGTAAGGACTATTTCTGGCCTCTATAGTAACGCTTACCTACGAAAAAAAAGGGTTGTGTTCAGGGGATTTTGTTTTCAAATTGCTTAGATATGCGTTTCTTTACGGGGAGTTTCCCGTTTAGTCTCAATCTGTCAAAAAATCCTCTAATTTACTAACATTTTTGACAAGTGTTTCACATTGATTGTCGCTGTGATGAGATTTTGAGCATTTTTTAGTTATGAGATTTGGCCTTTTGCAATTTCACATGTATCGTGGGGCAAACAGAAATCTAAAAAAAAACTGGCACTCCGGGAGCGCCGACAGAAGTGAAAACTTGAACAAGATCGCCTTGGTGGAAGAAAAATACTTGCATAGAACATTGATCCGTAACATAATATAAATAAAGAGCACAATCGCTTTTACAAAAATGAGGTGTCGGCAACGATGTCGCGAGTTCAATTGTTTTTCCCATCTCAAAAATGCCCAACGCGCCTAAAGAAGTTTTCACTCCAAAAATCCAAACTACGATGCACCCCGATCGACGTAGAACAAAACTACGACGTTGATCAATGAATTACGATACGATTACTATACTTAAACTTTTAATCGTATTTAGTAACTTGACAGTTTGAAGTAAATAATGTTACCATACTAAAACTTTAGTGTTACTTACGCTAAAAGTTTAGATCGATCTAAACGGTCTTTTTTTTTTTTTGGTAGGGCGTATCTCGTAGTTGACCTCTGAGATCATGACTACTTAACCGGGCTTTCCTGTGGGTGCCTTAAGCTACTACACTTAAAACCTCCAGCCAGGGGTTATTCAACTATGCTAATTAAAACTAGGTGAACGCTCGCTAAGGGCACCCCCTGTGGGGACGAACCTCGGCTTAGGGCGTCAACCGAAGGGAGGACATCAAGGGTGGGACGGGCTGGGATCTAATCTAGTTGCCCTTTAGGTTAAAATAGTAAATTGTGATTGATGTTATAAAATCTTCTATTCCAGATAATGACATATCTCTTCCAATTAAGGGCACATTTCACTGGCAACGAATTACAAGTAGAACAATTAGGTAAGTCAAAACATTTGATGGGTGTTTTTAATCTTTTAATACTACCTTAGTTTTTAAACAAAACATGGTCAACGCCTTTAACCTTCTTTATAGGTTAGTTATACAAGTCTGAAATTGATTTAATAATTTACTGAATTACTCTAATGGAATTCTGCTTTGAAGCTTTAGACCCGGACTCTACCAAAGAGCGGACGAGACGAGAGGAGAGGAGATGTGTATTAAACAACCAGTAGAATTTCGTTATTCACACATCTCGTCTGAACTCAGCTTCAGTGGAGAACACTAAGCGGAGATGTATCATATTTGTATAGCGTGATCGAAGCGGAGATGTGAGCTGTGCCTCGCCGAGATTGAGCTGGGCGGTACAAAAGCGGAGATGTGAGCACACATCTCCGCTCCAGTCTAGCCCGTACGCACCTCCGCACAGCTTCGGTGGAGACACCCTAGCTGAAAAACATCTCTACTTCGGATATCTCCGCACATCTCCGCTTTGATGGAGTCCGGGCCTTATAGATGGCTATAAATCATAAATCCAAAGATCGTTACATCTACTGTTCTGTATGGTCTGACATTTACAATTTGAATGCTTTGATTTTATTATTTGAATACTTAAACTTGAAATTCTAATTTAAAATCACAATATGTTCTTCATTTAAAAATTGAGGTTAATTTTATTACCTTTTTTCGTCGACGATTTTCAAATAATTGTTGGAAAAAGTTGTGAGATATAAAGTAGAAACCTTCTATACTCCATTTGAAATAAGATTAGACATTTAAACAAACCTTGTTTACAGTCCGTTCAACCGATTTTGACTTCTATACCGTAGATATAAGGATGGCATTAAAAGCAAAAAAGTGGTTACAATACCAACTGTTTACTGCAGCTGCCATTTGTCATGACATCAACGCAATAGAAGTCAAAATCGGTTGAACGGACTGTAAAAAGGGTTTAGTTAAATGTCTAATCTTATTTCAAACGGAGTATATATACATATGAATGATGATGACGATCTTAGTCTGATTACTGTAAGGATCTAAGTTACATCAGTAATACATTAAACATTAAAAAATTAAATAAATTCAGAATACTACAAATGTCAAAGGTTTAAAAATAAAAATTGTCTGATGAATTAAAATACATGTCATAGACTTAACAATCAAATAAATTAAATTAAAATATTGGTGCAAATTAAAATAAAATAAAATTAGACAGAGTTCAAATTATTTATAACATGTCACACTATTTGTAATGTCATATATATTTGTATTGTTAAGTCACACGTTTTGAAGAAGTTTGTTAATTCTAGGTAACGACGAGACAGAATCCTCGTACTTAGTAGGTCGCCACGACACAGATGGCTCCATTCCTCAGGAGCTGTTCAGCAGAGAGATCAGCATGAGGAGATCAAGAAATACGATCGACAGGCCACGACCGGGGTAAGTCAGAGAATTTCAACTTGTGACAGATTACTGCCAAAAAAATAGTGGCACTCTGGGAGTGCCGACAAAAGTGAAAACTTGAACAAGATTGCCTTGGTAAAAGAAAAATACTTGTATAGAACATTGGTCCGTAACCTTATCTATATAAAGAACACAATCGCGTTTACAAAAAAAAATAGGTACTTCCTAAACCTTTAAAGTAAAAATACTTGCGTAGAACATTGATCCCTAACGTAAGAGCGCAATTGCGTTTAAAAAAATGAGGTGTCGGTAACGGTGTCGCGAGTTCAATTGTTTTTCCCAAAAATGCCCAACGTGTCTAAAGAAGTTTTCACTTCAAAAACACCAAAATACAATTTTTGCGCTTGATTGTACTTATACTCCATTTGAAATTAAAATAAGACATTTAATCAAACCTTTTTTTCAATCCCTTCAACTGATTCTGACTTCTATACCGTAGGCATAAGGATGGCATTAAAAGCAAAAAAGTGGTTACAATACCAACTGT
Source organism: Agrochola lychnidis (assembly GCA_963680765.1). Classification (NCBI taxonomy): domain Eukaryota; kingdom Metazoa; phylum Arthropoda; class Insecta; order Lepidoptera; family Noctuidae; genus Agrochola; species Agrochola lychnidis. The sequence continues at coordinate 18,554,844 of OY796872.1, forward strand.
GTACTGCAGCTGCCATTTGTCATGCCACTAACGCAATAGAAGTCAAAATCGGTTGAACGGACTGTAAAAAAGGTTTAGTTAAATGTCTAATCTTATTTCAAATGAAGTATAGCGTGCTACAAGGATTTTTTATCGCCCAATTGACATTGACAAGGGGGAGTTGTTGGTTAACATTTGTGAAATTGTCACAATTGTATTGACAAAACAAGATCTTTTTTCTTTTCATGTGCAAACCGAACAATAAACCACTGGTATTAAAAAAATACTTCAAATTAGATCATGAAACTTTGCATAATATAACTGAACTAATTATAAAGTAGATAGATACTATTGTGTGTGTTTTTTTTTAATTACCATTATTTCGCCGTATAAATAAATTCTAAACTATTGGCGCCTTGAAGCCTTCTCCCCGCCGTTCAATCTCACTCCAGCAGTATCGTGCTAGTAAGATAAGGAGTGAATTTGAGTTGAGGTATTATGAATTCTTACAACTAAACACTGATTTTACAAGAAATCTGTAATTACAAATTGGCGCAAAATCGCCTATTTAACACTGAAAAATACCATAAATTATTAACTGACGACCCGCCCCTGCTTAACACGGTTCTTGCGACTTGACAAAACAGAGATTTATGTATTATTTATCAGTTTAATATTATTTAATAATACACAAACCTTCCGGAATAAATTCTTAAAGTGAGGGTGAAAACCGTATCAAAATTTGTTGCGTTGTTTAGAAAAACAATGCGGTCACACAGACAAACAAAAAGCGACTTTAATATATAATATGTAAAGTTTGTAATCAAAATTTCGTTTTTTATAGTTCCCAAGACTCGCAAGAATCCCGCCAGTCCGCCGAGCGCAGCACCCCGGACAAGCCGCCGTCGCCGGCGCCCGCGCGCGACGTGCGCGACGTGCGCGACATGCTCCTACAACAATCTAAGACCATCCTCGGCAAGATGCTCTCTCCGGCCAGAGACCTCCGGGAGAAACCCACTGCCAAGTGGTTCGCAGACCCCTTGAAGGTTAATGAGGTAAAAAAATTCAAATTTCAGACGAAAAACTACACTTCAGACTAAAACAAACTTAGGAAGTTCTGTGCTTCAAAAAAAATAGTAGATTGTTATACGAGGGCTTTTTATCCCGGTATGCGGTAGAAAAACCTAGTTTTACAAAAGAATAAAGACTTTTTCGTTTTTGTAGGCTCATTGGTTACAGACAAAAATTACTTTTTCCCCTAGAGCAAGAAATGCTATTTTTTTCCCCGCTCTCGTACACACGGCTACACATCAAGCTTTACATTTCCAGTATAAGCTGACCTCGCATTGTACGGAAATCCTATACAATGCGAGATCAGCATAAACTGGAAATAGCTTGATGTGTGAATCGTTCTTTAAATCATTTCATAATTTTTCCAGCCCCCACCCGCTAGACCAGAGAAGCTAATGACTCGCAAGGAGTTAACAGATCCCTTTGGTTCTGATGATGAAGAGGAGCAGCAAGAAGCGCCAGCACCACCTGCGCAGAACAACCAGAATAATGATATAGGTAGGAATAGTACTTATATATACTGAAATTCATCAGTGAACAAGGTTATTTTCCCAGAATAGAATCTATCCTACTAATGTTATAAATAATATGAAATTTTGTATATTTGTATATTTTAATGTTTGGTACTCGATCACGCTAAAACGGCTGAACGGTTTTTTATAACACAGATAGTTTATAACCTGCATTAACATATAGAAGACTTACTTACAGTATTTCTATTTCCATAATGTCCCTCGAAGCTTGAAAACAACAATAAAGTACTTAGTTCTGAATTCAAATTATTATACACGATAAATCTGATAATTGATGGACATGGAAATTAGCATTCGTTTATATTCGGAAATGCGATTATTCCCGAGGGACATTAAGAAAATAGAAATACTGTATAATTAGTTTGTCAATTTTATTAATATAGCAGAGCAGTGGTGGCCCAGTGGTAACGGCCGCGACTTACGAATTGTAGGTCGTAGGTTCGAACCCAGACAGGCGCTTTACTTTGTGTAAATTATTTCATCACCACTGCTCTCAAAACGGCGAAGGAAAACATCGTGAGGAAACCGACATGTCCTAGAACCGAAAATTATTTATTTAATACTTCAAGCACAGAAATGTACAGAGGCGGACTTAATGCCGCAGGTATTTTCTACCAGTCAACCTTTGGATGATGCAGAGACAAACTGTGGTAGGTGCAATTACGAAAATGGAGGAAAAAACATATACTCAAATTATAAGGATACACATATACTTATTACAAACTATTAATATAATATATAGGCCTAATTACATATATAAAATAAGCACAAATAAAAATACAAATAAAATTCAAAGACATGTGACATCTACCAACCCGCACTGGGCCCGCGTGGTAGATTTCGGCCCACTCCCCACTGAGAGGAGGCGTGTCCCAGCAGTGGGAACATTATGAGCTGATTATGCATGCATTATTCATGAATATAGCGATCTATAAAATTCCCATCTCCAGCACGCGTAGCATGACCACCGTAGAAACGAGTTTAGTCGACGGAAGAATAGACAAAATGACAGATTGTGATTGTTTATCTGTCATTTTGTCTACTCTTCCGTCGACAAAACTCGTTTCTACGGTGGTCATGCTACGCGTGCTGCAGTAAAAAGTTAACAAATCTTTATTCTTCATTACAGTAAAACCCCAAACGGACCCGAAACCAGAACCGGTCTTGGACCCGTTATCCCAACCGGAACCGGACAGCCGGTTGCCAACTGTACAACCTAAGCCGACCACGCCGGAACTGCCTAAACCTACGCCGGTAAGTGAGGTGCTGTGTTTGAGTGGATGGCTTGTGTTTGTAGTGTGTAGTGTGAGTGTAGTGTTATGAGGGAGGTCGTAGCCGGGAATTATTGTAATATTGAATTAAAAAACTATGAATTTATCCCATAAACAAGCTTAATATTGTAGTTAAAATACATGTTCTCCCATACATCGATATACGTCATGGTCAACACTCCAACTGCAAATGTAAGTTTGTAATCACAAAAAAAAATGTGATAAAACTAAAAATGAATGATTTTCGGACTTTTTCCTTTACTTGTGCTGTGAGACCTTGCTTCTTGCCAAATTTCATAATTCTAGGTCAACGGGAAGTACCTTATAAGCTTTAATTTATTTACAAGTATCAAAACATATCGCATAAATGGCCGTATTTTTTATTGCGTTGATTTAGAGCTTCAAGGAACCGCGGCCTACGTATTTGATATTAATTTCAACTTGATACTTCCACGCGTTCCTGAGAAAAAGGGTGTTGACAGACTGACAGGCAGACAGACGGACAACGTTGTAATCCTATAAGAGTTCAGTTTTTTTCCAAAAAAGTTGAAAATGGTGAGGTGAGGCCCTTCCTATAAAAAAAAAAAGGTTTGTGTGGTTTTATGAAACCACGGTAAAAGTGAAACTTCTATAGGCGCCGCCATATTGGCCTTGGCTGCTCTGACGAGCGCCTTTCACTTTATCCCTACTCCGCGGCCGACCGTCACGCGACATGCAACACACAGACCAAAAAGTTTGAGACGATGTAATAAAAGTTTCACTTTAAAAATTTAAAATCATACTGCCATTCCATAAAATATAATTTTTTTAATATTTCATCCTGGCTACGATTTCACATCCTGTTTACTGAATCCGACATGTCATTTACAAATACTTCAAAAGATACAAAGGGACTGTATCTAAACATTATACATACATGTGATACTGACTGAATAAAATTGATATTAGTTCTTCTAGTTGTAATTGAGAACAATAGAAAGAATATTTAGATGATTTTTAACAATCATAGATAATTAGTTGTTTTTTTTTTTGTCATACTAATAAGCTCAGTACTTAGCGAAATCATACCTACATTGTAGAAAACCAAAATAAATATCAAAAAATATTTGTAGAAGAGACATTTTTGATGTTAAAATCAGCACCAATTTTTAGAATATAAACGAGTAAAAATAATTATTAAAATTGCCTATCTAGTTTGAAAAAGAAATATCTAAATATAGAGAATCCATTGATATTATTTGTTGGTATGTAAATGTAATGTAATTTCATTTAATATATATTAATGTCCTGTATTGTGGTTTAATAATAAACCATATTATTATTTATATTTGTGTCCGTCCAACATTAGGACATAATAACTGCAGATAAAATATAAATTTTAAAATATTGAAACAAATGCTAGTGTTTATTATCTGCTAGTTAATTCATTCCTGTCATTTATCGTGTAACTTGGTACGGTCAGCAATGCCAATTAAATTACTTTTGTAGTTTGTTTCATCTCACATAATATCATAATCTCACTGATTGACTTTTTTTTCTCTAAAAATAAATAGTAAAATGCGATGAAACAAACTCTTTATAAGTATTTCTACATTTATTTTGCCGACCGTCCAATATAAAAAAAACAAAACATTTCTTTCCATTGCTCATCGACACCGCTTTCCCGCCTGTGTTTGACGCTTCTGATTGGACGACGCTATGTAACCCCGCTTCGCTGATTGGTCGATCACGTCATCGCTCTCGATTCCCATTGGCCAGCAATTGTTATCACGTCATGATGAGTTGAAAGAGCGAGCGAGACAGTTGCTCGAAGCTACGAAAAAGGAGGCGAGGGAAAAGGACAGAAAGATGCGACAGAACGAGAAGGAAAGAGAGGAGAAAGAGAATGGACACAGGAATGGAGATGTAAGTCCTAAGGTATGAGTTTTTATTGCTAAAGCCTTTCTCATGTCATGGTTAACGAAATAGTGAATAGAATAGAGTAGAATATTCGTATGATATTGAAGAGTAAAGCCGTGTCTCTTGCGCGTGTTTTTTCGAAACATTACACAAAAAACATCGAAACAAAGATGCGTGGTCATACACATTTGTGTAAGCAAACACGATGTTTTTGTTTTCCGAGTTGCATGGAAAACATTCCCCGCGCAGGAGAAGAGGGGAAGGGTTTGTTTCATTTTCAACCGCTGCGAGCACCGCGGACCTCTTGTCACTGCGATTCAACACAGGTTTTGAGGTTATATTGTCCTGTGAATAGTTGTGAACAAATTGTGATAAATTGATGATGGATTGGAATAGAGATACTTTTTAAGTACGTCTTTCGTTAGAACTCATTACGACATCCACACAAAATGTGTAGATGTAATCTAAAAATATTTTAATATGCAGGAGACAACTTGTGTATGAAAACAAATGTTTATGTGTAAGGTTTTTTGTGTAATGTTTCGAAAAAACAGGCACAGTAGACACGGCTTAAGGCCCACTTATCACTAAATACATTTATCGCTAAACGTGTTCAAAACATCATTCTATCTCTGGCATCTTCAAAAGATTGACAGAATCAGAACGATGTTTTAAATACGTGTAGTGTGGGTTAGTGATTTGTATTGTAAGTGGGCCTAAATCGCGAGGTAATTGCGTAACACACATAAAATGACAATTGATCGCAATGGGTTTCATTTTGACAGTTCACCCACATCCATTGCGTTATTTATGTTGACCGAATCTTTGACAATTCAAAAGTGCTTGTAAATGTATTAATTTAAATAAATGGTTTGAGTTTGAGTTTGCAGAGGAATTTTTCAAACCTATGAAGCCATGGATTAGCAATATCTTTCAAAATTCTCGGTGTGTGGATAAGGCCGCGCGCACTTTGGGTGCGTTTTCGTACGAATTACACTCGTGCGTACACGTACGACCATGGTCGTACGAATTGAGTGCGCACACTGGATACGTTTTTCTCCGTCAAATAGAACAAATTCCAACAAGTTCGGATTGTTTTCGTATGTCGTAACTATACGTATGTATACGACTTAGTCGTACGACTAAATCGTACCCAGTCTGCGCGCTCCCTTTGTACTTGGAAGGTCGGGATCGTTCGGGCGTGTACGCACGAGTGAAATTCATACGAAAACGCATCCAAAGAGCGCGCGGCTTCAAACTTCAATGCCAAAAATCGATGTCAAAACTAGACTAGCTGTGCCCTATTGTATCAAATATAATCAAAACAAAATTCTGATGTCTAGCCAAAGAACATAGTGGTATGAGGAACAGGGTGTAAAGTTCACTCATCCTCCATAGAAAAGGGAGGATCCTCCAACCAGACAAGTGTCGTGTCTGGCGGATTCAATTTAGTAAGAAAAAAAACCCTGTTCGATTCGTGAGGGTGTTGTTAAGTATCGTACTGAGAGTTTAATTATGTGGTAATTTACAGGGAAAAAGAAAAAATATTATCTTTTTTTTTTCAATTATTTTACCGGGTTATCATGGGGTGCGGGCGGCCGTCTTTTAGCGGGTGTCTACAAGTCATAACTTATGATCCTGTTGTTTTTTTTTTTTATTGGATTTAGGAAAATTTTGCTACTAAAAACGTGAATTTTAAATAGCAATAACTTTTTATTTTCAATAATATTAAGTTTTTTGGTAAGGTTATTGCAGTACCTATGTGAGTGACCTTTTTGTATCGGACGGGTTTTTTGTAATATTGTTTATAACAATACAATGAAATCCGATTAGTGGTTATCGAGTTTTAAATAGACAGAGAAAGAGACATTGCATTTATAATAAGTAAATAAAACAATATATTGTATTTATAATAAGTAAATAAAACAATATATTGTATTGCACATACGTTTTGCGCAAGCACTCGATGTAAAAGCCTATTTGTGTTCATTTTATTTAGGCCAGTAACTAATTATAATATTGCATTTGTTCCTAGCCCATGACAGAAGAAGAAAGACAGGCGATGCTACGGGAGAGAGCGAGAAAGCTTATTGCTGATGCGAGAGCCGGTATCGTTAGGTAAGCTATAAAGTATTCCATTAATGTATGATATTTCGGAAAGGCTGAATTTCAACAGCCTCTACGTAAAGTTCACTTCGAAACTGTAAAAGGGGCTTAAAGATTTTTTATGCAGCCTCCTGGCAAATTTGTTTTTTTTTCATCAAAATGGCGGCCACGCTTGTATGTATCCTATATAAATCAATAGCTGACATCAATGTAAACAGAAAACAAAATAAAACCAAACCTCGTAAAGTGTCACGTTTCCCAGATACAAACGTTCAAAATTGATCACGTGACATATCAGCTATCGATTTACATAGGTTTCATGCGGGGCCGCTATTTTAATTTAAAAAAAACAAAATGGCGGAACAGTAGGTGTGCCACGGACCTTCAAATGTCCAATTTTTTCCACAATTTTGACATTAAAAAATAATATAATTAATAATTTAATTTTTCATTTCTTTGTCTTTAATTTTTCTTTGTATAAACACTCCCCACACAAATAGATAGTGCAATCCACGAATACGAATTTGTGTGTATCAATGCCATCGGACGGTACGGGGGGTTCGGTATTACTTCAAGACCCAGATTACCACTCGCCATCCGGTTGCCTCTCCGATTAAATTTTACGTGCCATTGCCTTGAATAATAGTGATCCATACAACACTAAGGGCCGTGCCTACACACGGCAAAAAAAAGCGTAGTTTTTAACGGCTGGAAAAACGTGTGTGTACAAAGGGTCTTCAGGCTGATATTAAAATAATGATGTGTTATTTGTCCACAGTCCGACATCCCCTCTTTCACCGTCGCGCAACTCTCGCGGCGGCACCGTCGAGATCATCAGCAAGCAATCTGTCATGGACGAGATTGTAGCAGGTCAGTTGTAAACGTTATCACCAGAGGTCGGAATTAGGTAGAGTTATTTATGTACTTACACTGATTTCATACAACGAAAGAATAAAGTGCATATGCACCAAATCCAGGGATTAATATTGAAGAGTAGAAAAATCCCGTGATCTATTAAATAAAAAGTTATTTACTTTTACACAATTTAAACCACTGCACGCGCGACGTTGCCAAATTTACATCAACGACATCGGATGTCCGAAGTTGCAAAATTCCAATGCGTACACGTGTGTATTGTGAATTTAATACTAAAAAAAATTGTATATTAATTATCTTTGTTTTATTTGTCTTATCTATCTCTGAGGTTTTTATTTTTATTTATTTGTTTGACACGGGATTGTCTATTAGAAATCCCGGGACGATCCATATTAATATCAACATTTCGATGCAAGTACATAAATAACTCTACCTAATTCCGACCTCTGGTTATCACATTCTATAACTACATACAGAAGCCCCATAAGTATGTATTACTGTTTTCATGCAACCTTAAAAGAAATATTTACAATAGAAATGCGCGATAGAACCGGTACAGACAGCAGATGTAAACATCAACAAGAATTTATTTGATTGTCTACAATCTGTACTTCATAATATTGTATCAATTTGTAGTTACAATAGGGACGCTACCTGGGTAAAAAATAAGAAATGTCTGTCAGTGAGATAATAAAATAAATATTAGACACGTATTTTTTACTTCATCATATTAATAAAAAAACAGTGGCACTCCGGGAATGCCGACAGAAGTGAAAACTTGAAAAAAATCGGCACCGCGGTAATCAACGCGTTGATGTCTTTTTAATGATCAAAAGCTGGTGTCGTCACAGTGTCGCGAAATCAATGGTTTAGTCCCATCTCAAAAATACCCAACGCGCCTAAAGAAGTTTTCAGAAGTTTTCACTTCAAAAATGACTTGGATAAAACAAATTAAAGTTGGGGAGTAGGGGCTCGCTACGTCACAAGTATAAAATCTACATACTCGTGACGTCATGGCACATTTTAACTCAATGTAACGCTGTAATCTTTTGATTACGTAAAAAAAGAAAAAATACGTGTCGAATATTTTTTTATAAAATACCTGACCGACAAAAAAAAAATTGCCATCATTCCTATTAAGTGCCCTATGTGTAATATGTTTTGTGACTACACATTGATAGCTTTTGGGCACCATAATGGAATACTTGCAGGCAATAAAAATATTGCAAACTAGCTTCCGTCAGCGACTTCGTCCGCGTGATATCTTTTTAAATTAAAGCCTATGTTATTCAGTAATAATATAAAATTCTACTGAGGAAAGAATTTTTTAAATAGTTCCAGGAGTTTTTGAGTTTATTCATTACAAACAAAAATACAAATCTTTTCGCTTTATAATATTAGTGTAGATGAGGCATTAGTCACAGCGCTATATTTTTATCAAAATATCCATGGCACATTACCGGCATAAAAGTTGTTAAATTAAAAAAAGGATTGTGTGGTTTTATGAAACCACGGTAAAAGTGAAACTTTTCATTTTATCCCTACTCCGCGGCCGATCGTCACGCGACATGCAACACACAGACGAAAAAGTTTGAGACGATGTAATAAAAGTTTCACTTTAAAAATATCGTAACATAATTCGATATAAAAATAACAACAGCTTCATTGGCACAAAGTATTTGACCATTCCTTCACACAGCTAATTTGTCCTACAGCGGGTGGTGTAGAACAGCTGGACGCGTTGCTCGGCAGAACGGACTCGCTGCCATCCAGTCCTGGCTCCAGGAAGAGTTCTGTTAGTCCTGATAGATCTGGTAAGTGAAATGACAATATTTTATTCATCATCTATCAAGCCTTGTTGGGGTCGGCTTCCAATCTAACCGGATGCAGCTAAATACCAATATTTTACATGGAGCGACTGCCTATCTGACCTCCACAACCCTTTTACTAGGTAACATGATACCCCTAAGAGTTGTCACACTGTCGGGCTTCTGACGATCCGTAACGACTGTCAAAGATCCACGAATGACAGCCGGGACCAACGGCTTAACGTGCTTTCCGAGGCACGGAGGAGTCTCGGTATGTAAGGATGGTCACCCATCCACGGATCAACCCCGGCAGCGTAGCTTAACCTGATGAATCTACCTGTGACTTATGTAGAAGTAGATGAATATAAATTCTAAATATTCCACTCCCGACCTGAACACATTCAAAATAATCTACAGTTTCGGGGCGTCGTTTTGCTTAAATGTTTTTTTTCTTTCCCCGAAAATCAAGTATTAAACATACTTCTTTTTTTCAACAGAAGACCGTCACAGCGAGGACACAAAGAGCGTAAAATCTCTAACACTAAGCATGGAGCGACGATCTCCGCTGCACTCGTTCTCAGCGCTCGTTGATAAGCTATCTGATAACGATGCTGTACCGGAAGAGGTACGTATCTGTTACCTATACTAATATTATAGAGAGGGAATTTTGTCGGTTTGTGTGTGAGGGTAATATCCGGAACCTATTTGAAAAATTCTTTCATCATTTGAAAGATACATTACTCCAGATGGATATAGGCTTAATATTATGTAAATATATATAAAAAAGTACTTAATAATATTAATGAAATACTATCTTGAGTTCATGCAAGTCTAGTACTTTTTGTTAGGTTACTGCTCAGAACTTGCATGCTGGGTGCATGCAAGTTCTGAGCAGTAACCTAACAATAAAATTATCCACAAAAAATAACTTTAAACTTTTGAAGCTTCTGGTTTATCCAGAATTCGAAACCTAAAGATTTTCGAGTTTTTGAGATATCGCCAAGCTGTTGGGCGACTCTTCATGGGACCAGAGGGTTGGTCTATTTTTTTGGCTAGAGTCAGCATTGCCATTCAACGTGGTATTGCTGCCGGCATTTTTGGGCATTTTTCCTGTTGATAGCAATGCGGACATTTTTTTGATGCCCTATGATTATTTCCTCTCCTACCTGTAAATTTTTAAATTATGTAAATATTGTCTTGAAAAATTGATTAAAATAAATTCACTTGTAAAAAAGAAAATAAATAAAAGAGTTTTTAAACTGGTTCTTTTTCCAGCCAACTTCAAAAAACAAGGACTGCACGTTCGACGAATACTTTTGGTCATTCACATGTCTTTATTCCATAATTTGGGACATGCACCAACCCTGTACTGCACAGTTTTAATGTCTTAATCTTATCCCCAGGGCCGAGAAACCGGCTCCTATATCCAGAGCGAATTAGAAGCGTTGGAGAAGGAGCAGTGCGCCATCGACGAGCGAGCCGCCGCGCTGGAGAAGCAGCTGCGCCGAGTCATGGAGTGTGCGGATAATACTGAGGTATGTATCACATACCTAGGGACACGAAAAAAGTATCGATACTTTGTGATGTCAAGTACATTTCCATTCGATACCGATACTTTTGTACTCGATACTTTGCATTCGATACTTTTACTCGATGAGTACTTTTTGACAGGTATCGTATCGAATACGAAATTAAGTTTTAAATGGGTAATCTTAGAAATTACCTATTCAAAACTTGCGACCTTACGGCTTATGTTTACGGTTATGGCAACGCCATCTAGTTCACTCGTTCACCTTCTAAAACATTACATCGATCTTTGCTCGAAATCGTTCCTTCCGTTCACTGTTAAATTCCTAACCTTTCCTTCATTCATTTACTACACTACTCAGTCACTCATTCACTCACTCGTTCACCGTTGTCATTTGTTTTTTCATGTCCTGCCCTAATGAAGTTAAACTGACGTTATTTACTGACTGATATTGACCTATGCTCTATGCGCATTAGGCCCTAAGAAAAGTACTCGATACTTTCTATTCGATACCGTGTCCCTAAACATACCACACTAACACACACACACACACCATTACTGTGACAGACACACACCTATAGTATTTCTATTTTCTTAATTCAAATTCAAATATTTTATTTCAGATAAACATCCATATAGTGTTAGTAGCAGTATAGCTTAGCCTAATGTTAGTAATAAATTAAATTAATAATAATAAACAACCAATGTACCGTTGAACAGTTCGTTCAATGGTACACTAATGTGTCTGAATACATATCCACCGCTGTAAGAGGGGAGAATCCCACCGGTCTGAAAACACATTCAGGATGCCATTGGAGCAGGAGCGCAAGCGCGCCATCATGGATGCGCATCGCTTAATATCCCTCGGGAATCATCGCATTTCAGAATACAAACGAATACTTATTTCCATGCCCTGTTATTATGAGATTTATCGTGTATGATAATTTGAATTCAGAACTAATTACTTTATCGTTGTTTTGTTTTTATTTCCGTGTGAACTTTATAGAGCTGTAAAACTATTTTCCTATCTGTCGCGCCTGCGACTTTAGCAGCTTTCCTTCCATTTTAAAAATAAATTACATTAAATTTAAAAGTGTATTAACAACTCTTTATACTTCCAAGTCGATTGAGAGCGTCCGGTCTGCACCAAGTGCAAAGGGCAACTGATAGAAATCCGACGACTGACGAAACACGAGGTTTTCCGAGGGACAATAAGATACATAGTTTGTCTGTACAGTGATGTGACAGACACACACCCACATATACCCCTACCCCATAATGTAGACGCAGCATCTTCATATATTGGAACTAGACCAGTGTGTGATCAACCGTGTAACATACAAGTTGGTCACACTTACTTGGATATTTAGTATTATTAGGACTAAGACCAAATAAAAAACCAACACAGCGTGCTGCTAACAATAAAATGAAGTGTTGGCGACGCGTGATTATATATCGATATTTTGTATGTTATATTTGTATTTAAGTTTTTTAGTATGTCATTATGTGTGTACCTAGATTCCTTTGATTAAATAAATCCGGGGCTCGTAAGGGCGCGAGAGACGCATGCAAGCGGGAGGGGGCGCGCGCTTAGCGGCGGCGCTACGATTTGAAAACTTTTAGTGATCTTTACGAACGACTGCGCACGGACGTACATTTCATTGCGTCTCCCCCGCCCTTCACCCTTTCGCAAATCAGTGTTACTTCATTATACACGTCCACATGCCCTACATGAACCATTCCAAAACTAATGTAAGGTAGGACGCCCTCAGGCTAGGTGGAGTGACGATCTTCGCAGGGTGGCTGGTAGCAGCTGGATGAGAGTTGTCGAGAATCGAGCTGAATGACGTGCAATTGGAGAGGCCTATGTCCAGCAGTGGACTGCTATAGGCTGATGATGATGATGCCAAAACTACACCACCGCTCTGAGAAAAACACGCTGACACGCACACATTTACAATCAAACTACACCTCACTAAGTGCACACACGTTAACGAAACCGGCCTCACGTCATTGTTGACAGCGCTCTGTCTTGGTTTTTTATTTGGTCTGAGTATTAGGATATCAAAATGGGAATTATTTGAGGTACCCCTGTCAATAACAACATCAAACATCGCAAACGCGCATGTAACTACGATTTTTATGTTGTTAGGTCCCCTGAGAGTAGTTTATACCCAAGTTTGCAATCCTGAAAACCTTGTACTATTCCAATGGTGCTCAAAAAACTTCGAAATTCTGGCACTTGTTTCTGTTTTTTGAAAATATACTAAGGCATCATTTTCAAAAAACTGAAACGGACGGCTGGACGCCTTTTTAGGTAACTTTGTTCGATATTTTTGTGAAGCAAACTTTTGCTACGTGGTTGCCACGTGGTCTACGTGGTCGTGGTCGCCGCAAGACGTACCGTTGGAAGGCCTCCCAAAAGATGGACCGATGACCTTGTGAAGGCCGCAGGAATCCGCTGGATGCGGAAAGCACAGAATCGGTCGAAGTGGCGGTGCTTAGGGGAGGCCTATGTCCAGCAGTGGGCGTCTTTCGGCTGAAATGATGATGATGATGAAACTTGCTCAACCCAATTACTCTAGGTCTATTGGTTGCGAAGATACAGCTAGTCAAAGATGGGCAATTTTTTCGATATATGATTTAGTGCTGCTCATAGCTGCATCTTGTGGGTATCCATCGACTTGGCTGGGCTCACAAAAAATTGCACATTTGTTATAATTAAAGTGATGAGTAACGATTTTCGATATCTCGATGCTCAATCGGTGATAGGTCCACTATCAATGAAAATAAAATAATTTTAACAGTACCGCATTTTACAGAAAAAATGGAGAAGAATTGTCCTATCCTGTATCCAAGTCCCAACCGACCCGGTAACCATTACCTTCCCTACTATGTATTTCCGTATTGTAGCATAGTAAAATAAGCCTATAATGTTCCCACTGCTGGGACACACGCTTCCTCTATGTGAGAGGGAGTGGGCTTCTTGGCATAGAGTAGACAAATTTCTCCTAGCTCTGGGATTCGTTAATGGTGTCTTATGGCCGATTCCAATGTTTTAACGATCGGTAGTGGTTAAGACTGCCTGTCCAATGGAGCGGAACGAGGCAGCGGAGCGGAGAAATGTGCCAATATTAACCAATAGAAGCGGAGCTCTGAAGCGGAGCTCTGAAGCGGAGTTTAGATTCTATTGGTTGATATTGGCACGTTTCTCCTCTCCGCTACCTCGTTCCGCTCCAGTGGACAGGTAGCCTTAAGGCCGGCCATATACATACGTTATTCCGAAACGGAATAACGATTCGGAATTTAAATCCATACAAAAAGGCTGGCCAAATACTGGCCTAACACATATATGGATTCTGTCCGAAATAAATGAATACAGACAAATAAAAATATGATAATGAATATATCGTTGACCGTAGGTTCAATTGAGGTAAGGGACAAAATACCCAAAATGAGTTGAGTATACAGTTTTGTTCAGAATTTTTCGCTCTATCGAATGGCGAATATGAAAAAATTCTAACTTAAGAAAAACAGACCTGAAAAAGGTTTAATAAGAAAAAAAGTTATGGGCGATTTAGTCCGAAAAAAAACTTTGTCGGCCTCTCCTGAAAAATCGTATTTTGTCCCTTACCTCAATTGAACCTACGGTCGACGATATACAGACGAAATCACGTTTCGGAATTTGGAATCAGAAAATTTCGAACGAAGAACTACTGTGTGTGTAATAAATAGATCCTAGATTTTGTATGATTTGCTGCCTTTGCAATTCCGAAAAGTTATCCGTTTCGGAATTCACGTATGTATGTGGCCGGCCTAAGTAATACTCGTAATTTTGTTATTTTGGCGGTTAGTTTACGTAGGTAAGGATATGTAAAAAATTCCTTCCTTGTTTAGAGGTAAAATTGCATTCAAGAACTTTTAGTGGAGTAAGTTAAGTTTGGGTTTCCGAAGAAAGTGGTGCCGCGTGGTGCGACAGTTTAGAAAGTTGATTAACAAAACGATAAATGACAAATACATTAACATACACAATCAGCCTATAATGTCCCCACTGCTGGGACTGCGGCCTCCTCTCTGTGAGAGGGAGTGGGCCGTAATCCACCACGCGGGCCCAGTGCGGGTTTTTAGATGTCAGATGTTTTCGAATTTTTGGTAGTAAATAATGGTTCAGATTATTATTTTTTTAACAGGAGGAAGACCGACTAATGTCACAATGGTTCAACTTAGTGAACAAGAAGAACGCACTCCTTAGAAGGCAGATGCAGTTGAATATTTTGTAAGTATACTATGCTTGTATTTCTACATTGTAAGTACCTGGTCGACCGAGCTCTGCTCGAGTGAAAATAGATAAACATATCGTCCAGGTATACCAACGTTGTATCACATTCCCGTGGCCTTGAAAATAGAGAAAACGAATTTTCCCAGATATGAGACCTAGCTAGAACGATTTTTCGCCCCTGTAAACCCTATATTACAACTTTCATCGAAATCGT
This sequence comes from Agrochola lychnidis, assembly GCA_963680765.1. Lineage (NCBI taxonomy): Eukaryota > Metazoa > Arthropoda > Insecta > Lepidoptera > Noctuidae > Agrochola > Agrochola lychnidis. The sequence goes on from OY796872.1 coordinate 18,570,408, forward strand.
TAGTGCCGTTTTCGAGAATGTGTTTGCAAATATATACCGGGTGATTTTTTTTACCGTCTCGAAATTATTACAGGCTGTTCTATCCATGAATATAAACAACTTTCACTATGGGAGCAACTCTGAAATCACGAAAAAAAAATCAGATGTTTATACAAAAGTTATACAATACCTACTTGACCAAAATGTACCGGTACATACAAATATTGCTCATTTGATAGTATGGGATAGGATTCATTCGATCTTGGATACATTTCTAGAATACACACACGAGCACAAGCACTAAGTACTCGATAATGTGTAAGCTGTGGTTACCTGTAATTGAGTGTGCGTTGCAGGATAATGTAATAAAACTAAGTTTTACTATTGTAAAAGATAATTTGTAATGTAACTCGTTGGTAATCCTTAAATAAATACCGTATTGCAGCTGTTCATAGCATGTGGTGACTACCTACCACCTGAGCCACCTGCTTATTTGCCACTCTGTCTATATCATTTTCCAATCCTGTTATCTTTCCTATCAGGGAACAAGAAGAAGATCTAAGTCGTCGTTGCGAGCTGCTGGCGCGGGAACTGCGACTATCGCTAGGAGTCGACGAGTGGCGCAAGACACCCGGGCAGAAGCGCCGGGAGAGATTACTGTTACAGGTAAGTGCCTTGAAAGAAATAGGCATGATGCCTGGGTCAAAAAAAAGAAATTCTATTTAGTCCGTCAGTCAGATAATATTAAAATATTAGACAGGTATTTTTTGCTTTATCATATTAATAAAAAAACACTTAGATAAAACGTATTAAAGTTGGGGAGAGGGGGTCGTTACGTCACAAGTAAGAATAAAATCTACATACAAGTGACATCACGGCACATTTTAACTCAATGTATCGCCGTAATCTTTTGACAACGTAAAAAAAGAAAAAAATGTGTCCAATATTTTTTAATAATCTACAAGACGGACAAAAAATATTTTTTTAGTCATCATCCCTATTATGCTTCGTATGAAAGCGAAACTCCCATTCCGATCGCGTTTAAAATTGTACCATTACGCACATAAGTCACACACTCTGTTTCGTTAGTGTAGTACGATCACAGATTAGTAAAGATGGGTCACTCCACAATTTTTAACCGGCTTCCAAAAGGAGGAGGTTCTCAATTCAACTGTGTTTTTTTCTTTTGTATTTTTTTTTAATGGGGCTTGTGGCTAAGTAACAACAGCTGCACGGGTCGATTGATCAGGTTGAGCTACGCTTGCCGCGGTTGGTCTGTGGATGGGTGACCATCTTTACATACCAAGACCCCTCCGTGCCTCGGAAAGCACGTTAAGCCGTTGGTCCCTGCTGTCATTTGTAGATCTTTGACAGTCGTTACGGGTCTTCAGAAGCCCGAACGTCTGACAACTCTTACCAAGGGGTATCGTGTTACCTAGTAACTAGGTTGTGGAGGTCAGATAGGCAGTCGCTCCATGTAAAATACTGGTATTCAGCTGCATCCGGTTAGACTGGAAGCCGAACCCAACATAGTTGGGAAAAGGCTAGGCAGATGATTTGATTTTAATTATTCTTTGTTGTTTGGTAGGTAAAGGTGGTCCTATATAAATTTTAATAACTTTGCTTGGGTAGTTTTTGAGTTAGCTTCAATAATACGTATTTTTTCCCACTTAGTATGTGGATGATATGTTAAGTTCCTCTCACTGTTACTCGTACATAGCAGGTAGTGGTATTCGAATTTGTGTGGGGTAAATACCACAACTAAAAAGTGAAAAATAAAAACTTTTTACAAAAAAAAAAAACAACAGACTTCCAAAAAAACACAACAAAATGTTAAGTTTAATTTCGGAAGTCGGTGGCAAAAAACGAAAATTCTAAACCAAAGACACACTTTGTAGTGTTTTTTTTGGAAGCCGGTTTTTTTTAATTTTTTTGTTAAAAGTTTTTAAAATAAAAGAAAATTGGTTGTCTGTAAAGTCGTTTTATGGACGATAATTTTACGTGATAACGTCACAAGCCGAACACTTAGGCCGATCGTGCCTCTCTATCGCTTGTTCCATGCTCTCGCTTACACGCTCGGCTCAGGTGGAACGTGATACTTTTTCGTGCGTGCAGCCGGCGTCCATCGATTTATAAGACGTTATCACGTCAATAAAAAACTGGCACTCCGGGAGTGCTGACAGAAGTGAAAATATGAACAATTTAAAAAAATACTTCCAAAACCTTTAAAGTAATAATACTTGCATAGAACATTGGTCCGTAACGAAATGTAAATAAAGAGCACAATCGCGTTTACAAAAAATGAGGTGTCGGTAATGGTGTCGCGAGTTCAATTGTTTTTCCCATCTCAAAAATGCCCAACGCGCCTAAAGAAGTTTTCACTTCAAAAAACGATTCTTGCTATGACACCAAGTGTAATTCAGGTCGCACAGCGCTAATTACCTACAGTTATATTCACCTAGAAGTTGCCTCTCTTTCTATTGCGTAACTCTTATATCTTCTGACTACGTTACGCTCACTGAATTCGACAAGTCGAGCGCGCCGCGTACTACTTGTAGCTTCATACCTAAAATGCGGAGTGACCCATTTGTATTCATCTGTGGGTACGATAGAAAGCCGTTGCGCGTCGCTGGGCCGCGGAGTCGTATTCTCCCGAAGCTTGGCTGTTCCTTTTAATTTCTGCAACAACTTCGACCTCGGTCTAATATCCCCGATTTCGGCGTTTGGGGATACCATAACCACGTGGGAGCCCTCACTAAAATAAATAATAATAAGGAATAGTAGTCACTAAGGATGCAGGCTAATGACTGAGCTATAAAAGATTGATAAGTTAGGACCATTAGCACAAAAAAATGATTCACGTGCGTAACCTTTACAACTCTATTTTAACTTTTTTTTTTTTTTTTTTTTTTTTTTTTTTTTTTTTTTTTTTTTTTAAAAAAAAACGTTGCCCCACACTAGGAATTTCTCCTGTATCGTGGGTGCGTTTACAAACATTTAAACTCACAAACACAAACAGCCAAACCCGGAACAACTACTTGTAGGTCATACAAATATTTGTTCCGTGCGGGAATCGAACCCGCGACACCACACCACTGCGCCAACCGTGCCAAACTTTTAACTTGATTACTGGACAAATACTGTTGTTTCTGCTCTTGAAAATAAAAACTCAGTAATAAAGGAACAAATATCTTTACAGGAACTGTTGTCAGCCGTCAACGAGAGAGACAGATTAGTACAAGAAATGGATGAGCAGGAAAGAGCGTGAGTCTTATTTTACTGAGTATTTTTTTAGTTAAATTTTAAAGATATCCGGCAGTGGTGCCGATTCCCTTGTTCACAAACTAAACTAAATTTAAGTTCAGTGCATCTCTTTGTCTTTCTATTTCATTAACAAAAGGACAGAAGATAAATTTTAGTTTAGTCCTGTCGAATTAATCAGTGCTTGACGTAATTTTAGTAGGCAAGTTTTTAATCACTTGTATGGAGCAGTGACAGGCGCTGATTAATTTGACAGGACTAAACAAAAATTTATATTCTGTCCTTTTTTTAATGAAATAGAAAGAAATAGATGCACTGAACTTAAATTTAGTTTGTGAACAAGAGAATCGGCACCAGTGTAAACTTTATCTTGCGTTTTGGGCCTAATTTTACTATCCGACCGAATATCGAATAGTATGTTAATGTCCGGCCGGATACTGGGTAGTAGTTCAATATCCGGCTAAAAAACGGATACATTAGAATCTGTTATTTTACTCTTGGCAATAGGCTCGCCCCCTAGTATATGGGACTTAAACATAACTGGCGAAATGTGGGTGTACTATATAAGTGCACCTCCGCCTGACCCTTCGGGGTATACAGGCATGAAGCTATGTAGAATCTCTAATAAAACAATTGTTACTATTTTTAAATATTCTTTCCGTCCAACAGAATAGCAGATGATGATGAGATAGAACGAAACCTATCCCAAGTGGAGATCCAGAGAAAGAACAACTGTATCCTACAGTGAACACGCTGTATACGTACACACAATGTACACAATACTAACACATGATTTTTAATCAGTGGACTGCTGTTTTATGTGTCAATTTTTATGACGTCTGTCATTTTGACAGTTTATTTTTGACATTTAGTTGACAGGCGCTATTTTGACATTTGTTTTTGGTAGTTTTTGGCCAGTATTATAGAATATTTCACACTTTTGTGTTAAATTATGAAAGTGTAAGACTGACTACGTCACTTATTAAAATAAATTGGTTACACTATTACAGTGCGTTCATTATAACTTGAATTTTGTAGTCTTAGTTTCAATATTAATAGAGGAGCTCGTGGCTAAGTAATAATAGCCGTACGGGTTGATCCATCAGGTTAAGCTGCGCTTACCACGGTCGGTCTGTAGATGGGTGACCATCTTTACATACCGAGACTCCTCCGTGCCTCGGAAAGCACGTTAAGCCGTTGGTCCCGGCTGTCATTCGTGGATTTTTGACAGTCATTACGGGTCGTCAGAAGCCCGAACGTCGGACAACTCTTAGGAGTATCATGTTACCTCGTAAAAGGGTTGTGGAGGTCAGATAGGCAGTCGCTCCATGTAAAATACTGGTATTCAGCTGGATCCGGTTAGACTGGAAGCCGACCCTAACATAGTTGGGAAAAGGCTAAGCAGATAATGAATAAAATATTGTCATTTCACTTACCAGATCTATCAGGACTAACAGAACTCTCTTAGTCGTAGAAGTAACCAAAATTGATCGATATCTGTATCGTAATTTATAAAGGTTTTCGATCCCTGATTTTAATAACTAACACGAAGTTAACATGACATTTAAAACCAATTTGAATCGAACAGATATTCAAAAACGACAGTAATTAGTAAATAATTATATAAAAACACAGTCCACTAGTAAAAAATCATGGACCCCATAACACTATTTATTTAGTAATTGTAAAAGTTTTATTTTTTAATTCATCATGCGACTTTTAATCGCAACATACGTATGTACCCTTAAATAATGAAATATCGGGTAAAGTATTGTTTTATTTTTTATTTGACAGTCCATTAGAGGTAAAGAGACTTAAAAGAAAAAGGAATTTGTGAATGATGAAAAAAAAAAAAAATTCAAAATTACAATTTTACATTTCCAATAAAATAATAATAACAATTAAATTAAATTATTGCATAAATTATTATAATTCTGAAAGGCTTCATTGGCATAATAATGTTAGTTAAATTGATGAGTTGGATAGGTTGCGTACACACTTACGATTTGTCGCGGCGATTAATCGCAATAACTGTTGTGTTTTTTTTGTGAAAAGCACTGAAATGCAATGTAATGTTTAATCTTAGAAGAGAAATCGACAAGTTTGTTTGAAAGTCACGGGAGTTATTGAAATTGTGTATGGTTATTAACAATTTCGTATGTTACTGCGATTAGTCGCCGTCGTGTGCTCGTAACTTAATAAGGATATGTTTTGGCCTCAGTCGTGCGACGGATAATACTCAAAATATTGTTTCCTATATATTTTTTATATCTACGAGTATTTTAGCATTTCTCACTGTTTAGTTTTTGGTTCTAAACTAGGAAAAATGTCGGATTTAACATAAGCTGCGATAAGTCGAAGAACTGCTATCAATTTATATTTACATACAAATAACTTAGATTAATACCTGAACTGGTAATCCGAGTTTTAAGTCAACTTAAATCGTTGCGACTAAAAATCGCAGCGTATGTCGAGGCTCACGATGTAACGCACGTTTGGAACCAAACCTTAGGATAGCATTAAAATATTTTATGGCTTAATTTTATTCTGGTATAGGTTTACCAAAGAATATTTTTTTAATACCTAACTACCCCCTTTTTAGATAGAATGGTGATATTTAAGTACAATTTGCCATAGTCAATTGATTTCTGTAATTCTATGGTTAAAGTTTATTTTTTATTTTTTTAAGTAGACATTTTTTTGAAGCGATCAATTTTTTTAATTTAATGTAAATATAATAGAATTTTTTTTTAGTTTAAAATATATTTATTTGTACAATCCATTAAAGTCTTGCCTTCATTGTTATTTCAGTATTTTTTTTAAATTGGGAAGTGACTCCAAAAATGTTAAAAGGCTTGACATAACGCTGCGACAAGTCGCAATTCGTCTTTATTCCAACCTTAATTTATTATGGGTTGATTTTCAGTTAAACCAAAGAGGCCATAACCGTATTTTTAAGAACGTTCGCATACTAATCTGTCTCAATCTGTCAAAAATACCTCTAATTTTCGTAAATTTTTGACAAGTGTTTGATTGTCACTGTTGCGACTAGATTTTGAACGTTTTGTGTTACGGAAATTGGCCTGCTGATGTTTCCCTAGCTTATCGTCGGACGGCGACTTGTCGCACGTTAGTGTCGAGCCTAATCGGCCGGTGCTAAATTGAACCACGTGATCAGTCTTCACAATTTGTGCAATTTTTACTAAACGACGTACGTTTGTCTTATTATTAAATAAATGTAAATATTTCACGTTGGCTGTTCTAAAGTTCTGTTCGCAATCGTAAAGATAGTTAAATAAATTAATAGTTGAAATCTTTTTCTGTGTTGTTTGTGTAATGGGTTTTTCCATCTGGAATTTCTCAGTAGCAGCTCGGAGTCTGGATTTGTGCCCGGTTGATGGCAATAGGCTCGCCCCCTATTACATGGGACGCAAACATAACTGGCGAAATGTGGGTTTGTCGAGGTACACCTCTGCCGAACCCTTCGGGAGATGCAGGCGTGATATTATGTATGTTTGTAAAATGGTTCTTTTTCTTGATGTTGTTAATTGATCTCAAACAATTAGTCAATTTGCAAAGTTGTTTTCGACTTATCCCTGGGACTTATGCCAATATGAATGCAAAGGAGACAAAAGTTCTTAGAATACATGCATATTGTGTTGTAAATGTTTTTTAGACCAACGAAGTATACAAAATACCAAAGCCACCAAATCACCACCACAGTAATTAAGTATATTTTTGAATCTTTTTCAAATAAAATTTAACTTAAATTAGCTACATATTCAAACTGAACGGTTTTTCAGCAGAAAAAAAAATTAGGTTAGGTTCCTACAAAAAAATAATCGAAAAGAATTTTAGAACAACCAACAGCAACTCTTAAACGTAAGTTATACGATATTCGCGAACTAAGGCTTTGAGGTAATCAGATGTATGTACACATTATTGCGTAGAAATTACAATTTGTGTAAATTCAGGATCTTTAGTGTGATGTCACCTTTATGTGCATGGACTGGATTTGTGTTAGAAAAACTATTATTTTTATTTAGGGGCGGTATACGGAACGAAACGAACTGTAAAACCCCTGAAGTGGTTGAATTGTCAGTATTTTATAACGAAGCGTTAAGAAGCAATTTAAATCCAAATGCAACTCAAAATATCCTGTTAAGCGATCGCCTACTAAAAGCTGTCTTCTCGTAAGCGCTGTATTTTTTTCGTCACTATTTTGAGTGACGTTTTCCCCACAATGGTTGGGTAAGTTTAATGAGGTCATAATCCAAAGATAAGATCTCGTACTTTAGAAAAATGTTGATCCGATTCGGCCTTCCTTTGCTGTCCAATCATGTTATCTGATAAAATTGATTGTTAGTATTTTTCGCCAACCAAATAGGTAACATGAGGTTTTACAGCAGAAGTAAGTATAGTTTGATCGAAACCGCTGTTCCGCGTTTGAGATAATGTGCGCGGCTCACGAGGGGGCAGTGCAGACCAGGTATGTAACGGATATCCGTATCCGCATCCGCAACTGCGGAGCATCCGCATACATTTGGATATCCGCAAAACATCCGCTTCCTCAAGTTTTGTTTTTAAAAGCTCCGCATCCTCATCTGCATCCTCATAATTTCCTGAATTCGCAGTGTCCCTGTCCTATGACAGACGATCGGTTGCACGTGGCAGTGGTGGCATGATTGTGGTGTCAGGTGTCAAAACAAGCTGGGGTTGCGAAGAAATCTGAAAGGGAGATCGTGGCCCCGGCAACATAGCAACTGAAGGAACACGGGTAGGCTTTAGTCACTAAGTGTCTGACACGGCTCCCGCTCCGCCCAGAGTGGGAGAAGTTATTTGATAATTTACTACCTAAGAAAAAAAAAGGTGTCAAAACAAGGGCTATTTTTCATACGACATCTGCATCCGCACCCTCATCCGCATCCTCAATAAGGAATTTTCCAATATCCGTATCCTCATCCGCATCCTCAAACCCGATTATCTCGATATCCTCATCCGCATCCTCATCCGTTATTCGACATCCGTTACAACCCTGGTGCAGACTGCTCAATCGTCAACGCTCACGGCGCGTGGCGTCACGCCCGCCGTTCATTAGTCAACTCGGAACGGAACAGAGGTCCCGGTCAAACTATAGGTATGTCGTAGGTACATCAGTATTTTTTTAGGGTATTCCAGTTTCGCATAAAATAACACATGAATCCAGTCCATCACGATAGCAAAATCAACGTCACATTATACCGTGGTAGATTATTTGTGTGTTTCTATATTACAGTGCGCGGATTACATACATTTGACACGTTGATAATACAAGGCTGGTTTCATATCTAATAAAAAAAAATTAAGCTCGGTTTATTATGAAAGTTTTTTTTTTTTTTACTCAATCAGCCTATTATGTTCCCATTACTGAACTTACTCTCCTCCCTAAATAAGAAGAACTGATCTCCTTTCTGCTCGCTTAGCATGACCACAATAGAAACGGGTTTTGTCGACGGAAGAATAGACAAAGTGACAGATAAACAATCACAATCTGTCATTTTGTCTATTCTTCCGTCGACAAAACCTATAGAAAACCCGTTTCTATGGTTTTCATGCTACGCGCTGTTTGAAATAGAAGTTCTTTAAACTCGAGTTTTTTTTTTACATTTTCACCCCTGACTATTTCTGGGTATTAATAAAATATCAGTATTGCCAGAGCTGTGGTGGCCCAGTGGTAGCGGCCGCGACTTACGAGTTGTAGGTCGTGGATTCGAACCAAAGCAGGCGCTTTACTTTGTGTAAATAATTTCATCACCACTGCTCTCAAAACGGTGAAGAAAAACATCGTGAGGAAACCGGCATGTCCTAAAACCAAAAATTCGAAGACATGTGACATCTACCAACCCGCACTGGGCCCGCGTGGTAGATTACAGCCCACTTCCTCTCGAAGAGAGGCCTGTGTCCCAGCAGTGGGAGCATTTTAGGATGATTATGCATTATTATGCTTATACAGTATTTCTGAAAAATCTACTTCCAAAAGTGAATCCTGGAAACGTCTAAGCCCTGGATTCAAACGACTGAAACTTTGAAAATTAAATGTGATTTTTTGCCAAAAATATTTTTCTTCTACTAAAATATTGTCAAATGTGTGTGACCCGCGCTATCGACATAGAGTAGCTATGACACGGTAGTCAGTGCAAATATTTGTAAGCCACGCCATAATTGTCTGTATTCGATAATGACGCTACTATTATACATATGGACCGTAATAAAGTGATATTGTAAAATGAATATGTGTTTTATTTACAACTAGCTGTGACCACACACCACACCACAGCATACTCTCGTGGTCAAATTATCACTATAAATAAAACACTCCCATACATGCAGGAGTGCCACAGGGTAGCGTACTGGGTCCCGTACTCTACTTACTGTTCACTGCAGACTTGCCGACATCCGAATCACTAACTACTGGGATCTTTGCTGACGATACCGCCATACTAGCTGCACATAGTGACCCAAAAATTGCCTCACAAATACTCCAAGAAGGACTAAATGACATATAGTCTGATATGTCATTTAGTCCTTCTTGGAGTATTTGTGAGGCAATTTTTGGGTGACAGACTGGCTTAAAAAGTGGCGGATGAAAGCCAACGAAACCAAATTAGTCAATGTGACGTTTACTTTAAGAAGAGGATCCTGTCCTCCAGTCACACTAAACAACATTGAAGTCCCACAAGCAGATCATGTGAGATATCTTGGATTGCATTTGGACAAAAGACTTATCTGGCAAAAACATATTTCCACTAAGAGGAAGCAACTTGGTATCCAAACACGAAAACTTTACTGGCTCATAGGGCGAAAGTCTCAGCTATCTCTCGAAAACAAAATACTCTTGTACAAGGTAATACTGAAGCCTATCTGGACGTACGGAATCCAATTATGGGGCACCGCATCTCACTCAAACAGAAATCATACAGAGGTTTCAAAATAAAGCTCTGCGTATGATAACCAACGCACCCTGGTTTGTACCCAACGAACTACTACACCGTGACCTACGAATGCCCACTGTGAAGCAGGAAATTGTGCGCCATACCAAGTCCTATAAAGAACGAATCCAACAACACCCAAATACTCTAGCTTGGTCACTAATGGAGAATCACAACAAAGCGCGACGATTAAAGCGCAAAATACCTCAAGACCTAATCCAATCACAGTAAATATAACTACTGTTTAACAATGAGGATGTGACACAGGTCACATACTGAGCGAGCCAGCGATAGCACCAACCAACATACTTCTGAATGTCCCACAAAAGAGACAGATTGTAGTAAATAAGGAACATAAAAAAAACAGCCCCCCCGCCGCGTCTGTCTATCTGTCTGAACGCGATAAACTCAAAAACTACTGATCGGATTTTCATACAGTTTTCATTAATGAACGCAGTGATTTATGAGGAAGGTTTAGGTGTATTCATTAAAGGTTTTGTGTAAATTGGCTAAAACATGACGATGATTGTTGAAGATATCGGAAAAAATCATGCTCCGCCTGGGAGCACACTGCTGTGCGCCGCGTAAACCAATAGTTACCTATATGAAAACAATATTTACCTAAGGTCTATTTAAAACCTCGTTTCCAATTGATGTTATTTCCACTTAACAAACATCAACTTTATGTTAGTGTAAATAAAGTTGATTTTAGACTAGTAGTTTTAGTACTGTTTAAAAAGTCATTAAAAAATATGAAGATGTAGCGCAAATTGAACCTTATGTGTAGGCTTTACAGTTGTTTTTCCTTTCCTTTAAAAAGTCTTAGATTTATTTTTTCTATTCTTTTTATTTCTTTATTATCTATAATTTTTTTCAAATATTTGCATGAACACAGAACATGCCCATGGAAGAAAATCAGATACAGGTGCCGATTCCCTTGTTCACAAACTAAACTAAATTTAAGTTCAGTGCATCTTTTTCTTTCTATTGCATTAAGAAAAGGACAGAAGATAAATTTTAGTTTAGTCCTGTCAAATTAATCAGCGCTTGACGTAAATTGACGTAATTTTAGTCGGCAAGTTTTTAATCACGTCTAAAACTTGTATGGAGAGTGACAGGCGCTGATTAATTTGACAGGACTAAACTAAAATTTATGCTCTGCCCTTTTCTTAATGAAATAGAAAGAAAAAGATGCACTGAACTTAAATTTAGTTTAGTTTGTGAACAAGGGAATCGGCACCAATGTCGCACTAATGTGACCAACAGAGAAAATCATGTCCGTGACTACCAACGCCAATCGCTTCCATATTTAGTAAATAATTAGTACCCAATTGGTACTAATTTGTCGTGCGTTTTGGAATCACTCCGACAAAATTTTTAGAAGGTTACTTATCTGCAGTATCGAGGTGAAGTTCCAACCTATATGCAGTATGCAGTGCTATGGCGTTGGGCCTCATTTCGAATACGAATAGGTTTGACTTTACGGTGATAAAAAACGCTCTCTGGGAAGACACACCAACTTTCTTAAATAAAATTTCAGTGACGTCATTCGCCGGTAAATTGCGGACGCTATGTTTTGGCCACCGGCTTAGAAACCAAAGCTTTATTGAGCTAAGTGTACAAATATATTCGTTATAAGATTATGACAGAACAAACTATTCAAAATATTCAAATAAAGGTTGTTCAAATGGATTATATTTATTTATTAAAACTTTATGCACAAGTAAAAATACTGTACAAAGGCGGACTTAATGCCTAAAGGCATTTTCTACCAGTCAACCTTAGGGTGATGCAGAGACAAAATATGGCAGGTGCAACATAAATTACAGATAACTTGAAATTTTATACACATTTATAAATATATACATAAATACATACATATAAATCGAATAAACTTTGTCAGGAGAAATAACGATGAGCAGAGGATTATATGCTTAGTTAGGTACTTAAACTTGAAGTACCTTATTGGTACCTAAGTAGTAGTAGTGAAATGAGTGAAGTACCGAACTTACTCTTTAGCTCCTTGGATCCTCATTACAGTTATTAGTACTTTGGAGTGGTCAACTGAGAGTGGTCCCGCCATCCAGACGTCAGGTTGTCGGGCCACTTCACGTTGAAAATACTATTACGTAATAGTAGATTGTTATACGAGGGGCTAAAATAACCCACTGTAACGAGGTAGTTTTACTTCCGAGCTTTAGCGAGGGAGTTAATAGAAACCAAGTTATAATGGGTTTTAGCGCCGTGTGTTACACTCTACTTTTCACTACGATTGCGAGAAAATAAAATAATCCAACACAATATTAAATAGCTAGTTTATTTAATTTAAATGTACAATTCTGGATATATTTAACGAGATGTTTTTTTCCGGCAACTTAATTTCAGTACTCTGTGAAGATGTTCTCACTAGATGATGACATTTTCACTGTTGTAAATTATATTACGATCACAAATTCAATTCGTAATTAGAGAAAAATTTTAAAGATTTCGCGCCAATGCCTTTTTTATTTCTTTTGTAGCCGCAACGCAATGCACGCATTCTACCGAAGAGATAGCCGCATTTAGTTCCATTTTCAAAATAAATGTTGTTCTTTTTTAAGTCGAGTACATAATCATGATTATTCTACATAAGAATAAAGACTTCTTCGTTTTTCAAGGCTCGTTGGAACAGACAAAAATTCAAAAAGAAATTACTTTTCCCCTAGAGCAAGAAATGCTATTTTTTCCCCGCTCTGGTACTTTACAATGAAGGCCTTTTTGAGCAAGAGAAGTGAAAAAGTATTTAAGTAGGTACTAATTATTTATACTATTCAACATTCAAATCTTGACCTAGTCCCGCAGTCCTGACGTTCACATCGGGGCTGCTGCAGATAAATTCGTAGTAGAACCAACGAGGTAGTCGTAACTTGTTAACTTATCCTATTCTGTCTACACAATTTTGTTGCCTCAAAACAGCATGATACATTCAAATGCTAATAATACATAAGTAAAATTTTCTTGTATCCATCGGAAAGAGAACTTAAAATAACGTCTTGCGAAAGCGCCATCTGGTCATTACAAGTGGAACTTCTATTCATTCCACATGTAGCATGCAGCAGTGGTGTTAACCCTAAACTGCTTTGATTCAAGTTGTTTGTACTTTAGTTTTGAAGCTTGCAACTAAAAGTCCCCGTCACGAGAAGCTATAAATTTTGTAAACACACATTCAGGGGTTTGCAATCTTTGGGTACTTAAAATAAAATAAAAACAGTTTTGTACTATTTTTTTACAGGGATATAATTATATTAACACACACATCTAATTACAAACAAACAATATAACCTAATCCGCCAAAATACCACAAACAAACAGACGCATTCGAAACTCGAAAGACAGCAGAGACAACGTCAGCGTGAACTTACTTCAAAATCGTGGCTCAAATGTTTACGTTCCATGAATCAGATGCGTTCCAGTACCACAAAACCTTAGACGACAGCGCTTTATATCGCTAAAATATAACCCGATCAAGTGAAATTGCTCATTAGTTTCGTATAACACGTACGTTACTTAGACTTCATTGAATTTGGGATTATTCGTTGTTGATTAAATTGTCGCTGCGTAACTTGGTAGAAGTTCTTTATTTACAAAAATTATAGCTTCTCGTGACGGGGCCTTTAGATGGTGTTGTTCTAGCATTTTGACAGAAATTGTTTTTTAGGCAACTTGTGTTTCTATTTTCATCGGAACTATTATATTAATTAATGTCATGGGTATATTTACTTTTAGTACCACTAACCCACGTTTACATGGGTTTGACGCATTTGGTGCACATCTCAACTTGTACACTATGCTCAAATGGTGAACTTAGCAACTGGTGCACTTCTCATATGGCACACTTCGCAACTGGTGCACTTCTCAATTGGTGCACTTCGCAAAAGGAGCACTTTTTAAGATGAGTGGAGATTTGGATTTTTTTTCTAAAAATAAAAGAATCTTTGGTTTTGCGTAGGTACTTTTCTTAAAAATACAATCAACATTATATAAATTAACTCTACATAATCACTTTAACATTTTTATTTTTTCAAAAAAAAAAATGTTACTCGGAAATAATAAAAATATAATTATGTAAGAAAAAATTAGATTTACAGCAAAAAGTTATCATAATAAAGACATGATATAATATCATATTATAGCAATAACCTTTATAATATTTTAATTTAAACTGTACTTCTTTTAGTTATAGTTATTATTATTAATTAAATAAAAGCTTTAAATTAAATTACATAATCACTAATATAATAATTGGAGAAACGTGATCTTTCTTTTCTTTTTACTTTTTTTTTATTTATAGCTATTTACTTAATTAATATTAACAATTACTAAGTAAGAAACAAAAGTTTATCTATGTATATTATTTATAACCTGTGTAATGTTATTATGTAATTTAATTTAAAGCTTTTATATAATTAATAATAATAACTATAACTAAAAGAAGTACAGTTTAAATTATAATATTATAAAGGTTATTGATATAATATGATATTATATCATGTCTTTATTATGATAACTTTTTGCTGTAAATCTAATTTTTTCTTACATAATTATATTTTTATTATTTCCGAGTAACATTTTATTTTTATTTTTGAAAAAATAAAAATGTTAAAGTGATTATGTAGAGTTAATTTAAAATTATTTTGTTGATTGTATTGTTAAGAAAATTACCTACGCAAAACCAAAGATTCTTTTATTTTTAGAAAAAAATTCCAAATCTCCACTCATCTTAAAAAGTGCTCCTTTTGCGAAGTGCACCAATTGAGAAGTGCACCAGTTGCGAAGTGTGCCCACATGAGAAGTGCACCAGTTGCTAAGTTCACCATTTGAGCATGGTGTACAAGTTGAGAAGTGCACCAAATGCGTCAAACCCGTTTACATCAAGGTAAAAAACACTTATTCTACATGACATACTCGTATAACTCGGGGCAAAAAGATGTTGTTGTGTTCCCAGTTTTCGTTTACTGTTTACGCTAAGTTTTGAGGATTGGTGTTCGAAATTGCCAAAATAGCTAACAAAACATGAAACATGTCTAATTTTGAATGGTATGTAGGTATTGCATATTTTATGTAGTTTAATAGAACATGATTATTACGATAAATCTTTGATTTTGTAGCACATTTCCCTATTATTCATAGGACAAGATAAGAGAATTCCGAGGGGACGGCGCGTACGCAGTCCCCACTATCAAAAATTACGCATCCGAGTTATCCACATTAGGGATAATCGCAGGGGTCAACCCAACCGCAGTGCAATGGGAAGGCCTCGCCCTGGGGGAACCGCCTTATTGATCACGGTATCCCCTATGCCAGGTAAGTATGAATTCTTTACAGAAACGCGCGAGGGTCGTTCAACAGCAGAGAATCTTAACACCGCGATTCAGAAACGTGACGTAAATGTAAAGCGCCATCTAGTGAATAGAAATTGTACAAAACTACCTAACTGTATCTTACTAATCCACGGCGGTACAATCGACGGTCTTTCGAACGTAAAGATACTTCAGTGATCGGGTTCATTGTAGTGATCCACGGTCCTACATTACTCCGGACATTACTAATGATGAGGTTAAAAACTGAAAGCTCAGAACAGATGGCCGCACAGTTGTACGTCTTTAAACCGCCATTGTTGTGTATATGTTTACTTTTGTGTCGATCACAAATTGTACGAAAACTAGAATACGTACCTATGAGACTTGGAGTGTAGCACTATTAAAAGACATAAATGGGTCATACACATATGGGTGTTCGAATAAAATAACTTAAAAATTTACGGCAGTAACTGAAGACTTTTATTTTTTGGTTAAATCATTGTTAGTTTTCTGTTTACTCATAATATTTCAAGCTATGAAATGATATTTCTTTATTAAAAAAAAAAAAAACAAAATGTTTCAAAAGTCTCTTCGTGTGGACTGTTCAGATTCGGGGTATGAGTGATTGGATAGATGTAATTAATTATTTTGTACATATTTATCAAAACATCATTGTCGCATTTACGTGATATATAATGAATATTATTTTTATTAGATAGTTGTTAATAATTGCACAAGATATATTTTTTTATTTCCAATAAACATGCTGTTATACGGATTTAGGTGTTTTTGGTGGACCTAAAAATCAACCAAATTTTAATTTCTAGTAAAGCTACCATGTTTCGAATATTTTTTAAATTGAAAACACTGGATAGCCGCCATTTGTTGGAGTCCTTGTCAGTACAGCTACGTGCCATTTTCTAATTTACAAAGTTTTAAAATAAAATTAAGTGTTTTTGTCAAAGTTCAGTGCGTCTTTCCTGCTTGGGTTGTAATTTGGTAAGTTATTATTTTATATTTTAATAAATATTGTGCCGATATGCCTTTTGAGGAGTATTTTCAGTTTCTTTTGTTATTTTTCTAACCTTAAAAAATAAAATGGCTGCTTTGATTTTAGTTTGATATATTTCTCCTGTGGACATCTTTCCTGTGAACATAAATGTCCACAGGAAAGATGCATGTCCACAAAAAATAACATTTTAACGGTTTTCTATGCTAATAAAGCTACAATGTTGGTCAAACAAACGGGCAGACTGAGATAGCATGATTTAAATACTGCATCATTGGTATCGGCACCCGAAAAAGGAGCTTGATTTATTTTTTGCTAAATGTGGGGTGCTTAGCATGGTTGGGTTTGTTTCAGGTACAATGCCTCGATCCAGTCGGTCTAGAATCCAATTAACTGACGAAGAGAAGAAAAAACTTAGCATTCGAAGAGCTAAAGCTAAATTAGATGCTACTGCTATAGAAGAAAGACGTAGAAAAGAACTCGAAAGATATCATCTAAAGAAACAAAATGGGTTATTGAAGACAATTAAAGATTTTACAGCCAGACAGCAGCGACAAATGAGAAAAATGTGGCGTGAAAAAGCCAAGCTAAGACGTGAAAGAGATCGACTAAGAAAACGAGCGGAAGAAATAGTACGCGTGGATACACCGCTTTCTTCTCCCAGTTCTTCTCGCTCATCACACTCACGTGTAGAGGTGGGTAAAGTACGATTACAAAATCGCCGGATATTGAAGGTTCAAAATCAGTTTTTAATAGAAAGATTAAATATTTTAGAACGAAAGCTCTCTAAATATAGGATGCGAATAATAAGATTAAAAAAAGTAAAGGACAGGAGATTATCATAAATATTGGCTTAAGAAAAAGGATACATGATTTTTTAATCAATGATGAAAATAGCAGACTAACAGCTGGTAAAAAGGAAACGATCACGCGCAGAAAAGTGAAAAAGCAAATACGTCTTTTAAATGATACACTTCTAAACCTTCACAAAAAATTTAATAATACGACTAGTTTGAATGTCTCATTAAAACATTCCGCCGACATCGTCCATTTTGGGTAATGTTCCCTAAAGCCGCGTCAAGAAATACTTGCCTGTGTGCCGTTCATACGAATAATGATTATATTGTTCGAGCCTTACACCAAAATAAGATATTAAATCATTATTCTGCCACTGATTTAGCAAAATCTCTTTGCTGTAATAATGCTTTTAGTGTTCCTTGCTTGGAACGGAAATGTTCACAATGTTCTGAGAGAGTTCCAAAGTATACTTTGTTAAATGACAATGATACAATAATTTACCAAAGATGGGCAGACAAATTCATATTGAATGTGTCTCAGATCCTGTAGAAGATTCATCAGTAGGCTCTTCAAGGCCTTCGTCAAGTATTTCTATGACTAGTTCGCCATCTTCTCATAGAACAGCATCTGTATCAACTATCACTGGACCAAGAACTCCTTCGCCATTGTTGTTAACACCTTCTCCAGAACTTTTAAACAATGTGACTAGTCAACCGTGTACTCCGCGAAAGAGGATTCTCTGTGAGAATAACTATTCTGATGACTCAGGTACACCACCTAAAAACCTAAAGTACGACCTTCGTTCTTTGAAAATGATGATAGTGATGAAAACATTTTTTGAAAGCTTATTTTTATGTTCATTTTTAATTAGTTTGACGTTTTATTAATCAAGATGAGAGGTAGAATGAAAAATAATCAAAATATTTGGTATAATTTCAATATTTGAACCCTTGAAAAATTACATTTTATTACTAATATTATCAAAGAAAAAGATTGTTGGTAAGATTTTTTTTGTTTGTATTTTCCAAAGTACCTATAATTGGCTGGATAACTTTTGTTAATTATTACGAGTTTAAATGGCAAGTAAATGTCAATATGACAGTGACTATATTATATTAAAATTAGAAATTAATCAAAAACCAGATTGTTATTCAGATTTCAGCAAGTTATTATTAGGTTAATCAATGATTAACCTCTCTTCTGTGGAAAGAGGTCTTTTCTGTGGACGTAAAAAAAAAATAAAGTTAAATAACTTGCTGAAATCTGAATAACGATCTGGTTTTTGATTAATTTCTAATTACTTGTAAGATTACCTAATAAATGAGACTGATTAGAAAAAAAATCAACGACTTTTTATTTCGAATATTTTTATAACCCGTTTTGTGTATGACCCAAATAAAACATTTGTGTTTTTGCTTTCTATTGTGCCTAAGTCGATCCCAACATAGTTGGGTAAAGACAAATGATGCTCATAATTGTAATATGGACGACAAAAATAAAACTTCAAAACTGAAATTAAAATCGTCTTTATTGATTATTCGTTGTACAAGCAACTATAATAATTAATAAACATTGTATAATCAACTTATAACAATTAATAATTTGTTAATAACAAATAAATTGTACTGGAAGAACTTTTCCATAAATATATCTTACATAATAATAATCACTTCGGTGTCTCAACTTTCAAACATTTTTTTTTGATTCTTTCAGTTTGTATTCATCGTAGAAATAATGGAAAGGTAGTAAGTAGTAGGTATCTACCAGCTACATCAAGACGCGAAGCGACCAGAGACACGGGTTTTCTACGGGTTTTGTCGACGGAAGATAGACAAAATGACAAATTGTGATTGTTTATCTGTAATTTTGTCTATACTTCCGTCGACAAAACCCGTTTCTATTGTGGTTATGCTAAGCGAGCTGGAATTATAAAGGTAAGGTGCATAGGGTACACCCATGACTCGAAATAGAAAATATTCCGTATTATTTCAAACGTTTTCCAAAAAGGTAAGTAAATCTTTGGTTTCATAAGAAAGCTGTAAAAGGTCACACAGTAACGGCTGTCCAAATACAGAGCGTTATTTGACACTTACTGGTGAAAATGACAGATGTTCATGACGACCGTTTTAATATGACGGAACCGCTTTCTTAGAAAACCAAAGCTTTACGTCTTCTGTCGAATTGAACCGCAATCCCAGTTCAGATTGATCAATGGCATTCAAGCCCATATTGTAACTAGATTACTGGAATTGATATTTCTGTAAGCAACATTTTCACTTGATAATTCCAAGCCACAATGGGACGTAGTCGCAGGATCAAGAATAGCCTGATCCGTTATTTATACAATGCATACAAACAAAAGTTAAAACATCTTAATCGCTTCACCGAAAATCACAACTCTAATGGCCATGCCGATTAACAATACACTTGGAAGTCAAAGGACATCTTTTTGCGGGTAGTTGAAACATTTAAACTGGAGACGACAGAGAACAGCCATTTACTGGTCTTCTTTGATAATTATGAGCATGGCGAAGGTCTATTGCAGATAGTTTTGTATGAAACGTTCCTGCCGATCTAAGTATTCTGTAAAAATTACCGTGTAAACTTATATAGGTGAAGTCAGCTGTCATCAGTGTCAATAATTAGCATCAAGTAGAATGACAGCTCACTTCGTTTAAGTTTTAACGATGAGATTTTTAAAGAATCGACTGATCGGCTGATATCAAACACACACTACGCAAGTGGACCTGGGATTGGACAATATTTAAAGATTTTTAAAAAAGCCATTTTTAATTTCACTTTCCGTTTTCAAATAATAAAAACTGTTGTCATAGCTCTGTTGTCTCCAGCTTAAATGCTCGTAATTTAAAACTGAAAATTAATTAAATAACAAATTCCATTATAGTTAAATAGCATTATTTGGAAAATTGTCAAAAAACTACACTTCATCGCATTATTAGCGGTTACTTTGCTAAAAAATCTTGTTAATTGTGATTGCTACGTTAGAAATATCAGTTTGGTCATATACAAAAGTTTCTTAGAGCTTAATACTTTACATATAACGACATAATATAGAGATGTAGGTAGATATAGACATACCTAACGCTAAACAAGCCAACTTCTTTACACATTGTAGATTTTGCCAAAAACCGTTAAACAGAATAATCCTGATTCCCGTTAGTCCAAATATGTATTATTTTTTTCTCCTTGTTCAACATTCTGTGTGGACGTAAACAGTTAAATTAAAGGTATCACGTGTAGTCTGATTATAACAATCGAAGCTCCGAGAGTCACAATCACCTTGGTCGTTTTAACAAATATGTAATTCCCTCTATATCATGTCGCTTAATTTAAGTCTATAATATTAATAATACTATTTATAGAAGCACTTGGGGCCCATAATCATATACATTAACGTTAAACCTATGAGTAAAAGTTAAAAAGACCGTGCGGTCGGAAAACTTCGTATGGAAGTCGAGTTTGTTCGGAGAAAACCGTTAATTTTAACGGTTAAAATTCTGACCAGCAGATAATTTGAAAATGTATACATACATATATTATATTCTTTCGCTTTTAAATATATTTTACATAACAATTTGGAACATTTTTCGCAATTAAACTACGTATTTTAAATTTTAAAGATAAATTCTATTCATATTACCAAAATTACGAATCGACTACCCTATTTTTATTTACAAGTTTTAGAATGAGAGTTTGTTGCGTCGTGTTGGCAGTACTGACACTCTTTATAAATGAATAGACATAAATATTTCAAATATGAAACTGTTGTGTCGTTTTTACAATTACTTAATTGTGATTTCATTGATATATTTACAGAATATACTGTAAAAAGTCAGAAGTCAAGTAAGGGTCGGTTTTATCTCGACTGCAGTAGGTACTTATAACAACTTATGTTGTTTAAAAAGTCATCATTTCTTTTACTTATTTCAGAGAATGCTATTAATAAGGTCTACTACGTTCTGTCCTAAAAATAATTCATCATAGAGAGGAACTTTTCAGATCTTCAAGAACGTGCTGAACATTCCATTTGTCATCTTATTGTAGTATAGATAAAACCAATCTTCGTGGACAGAATGCTCGCATAGTAACAGTTAATGTAGAAGCAAGCGTTACGCGCGAGTATGGTTGTTGGTCGTCACAGGGGGCGCTGCCTCAGCTTCTGCGGCGGCCGCTTCTTTTTTTAGTTTGCGGTATTTACCTGAAATTAGAATCTTATTGAAAACATGAAATATGTAAACGTGGCCCAACTTACATTACTAGACTGTCATAAAAAACTATTGACTACTAGTGGTCCCATTTGGGTGCCAGTTTTATTAATCCCTGTTGGGCGCCAGTATATTCATATTTTTTATTAACATTTTCCAATGGTCATAAATGTAGGTAAGATTCAAGTAAGTCTGATACAAGTAGTGTGAAACAGAAGATCAACTTTATGTTGGCCTTAGTACTCTTAGTCCCAGCTGGGCGCCAAATTTTGTAGCAGTTAGTCCCATGTTGGGCGCCAATCTTATTAGGGATTTGAGTTACTATTGTATACTTTTACAGGTCGATCAAGACCAAATAAACATAAAACCAGGGTAACCGTAAGAGCAATCTTTTCTCAATAAAATAAAATAAGTATAGTATAGAACAACGAAAAAATTATGTTTCTTTGTTTACACAAAGATAATTTGTTAGAGTAGGGATGTGCAATTGCACGTTTGGACTAAACACACCTCTTTATTTTAAAATAAGGTACGCCCCATTTATTGATGTTACCTGGAATGTGATAGACTATTATAGTTCACCAGAACCATAATATGTCATTCTTGACGCCAAACATGAGCCTAAATAATTGGAAGGTAAACTTACGTGAAGTTTTGACCATGATGACGCCCCACCAGATGGACCAGCCCCAACCAACGAGACAGAACAGCACCGTGAATAACTGCCCCGCACCGACCAGCAAGTTTATCACGAACGAGCCTGTTTAAAAAAGACTGTTAATTAAAGACATAGTTTAGTGATCATTTCACTCTCGACGATTCGACGTTGTTACTCAGTGTGCCGGAAAGTGTCAGGGGATGACAATAAATGGTGATGGTGAAGGCTTGAAATAGGGTTTTTATGTTTAAAATCACAAATAATATAATTAGTAACATATTGGTCGTTTAAAAATTAATAACATAACTCAATAATTCATAAAAACAGTAAAATTATTAAATGTGAATTCATTAAAACTATGAACAGAGGTCCAAAAAAAAAATGTCTATAAGTCGGTTTACGGACAATAATTTAACGTGATAATGTCACAAGCCGAACGCTTAGGCCGATCGTGCCTCTCTATCGCTTGTTCCGCGCTCTCGCTTGCACGCTCGGCTCAGGCGGAACGTGACACTTTTTCGTGCGTGCAGCTGGCGTTCATCGATTTATAAAACGTTATCACGTCAAAAAGATTTTAGACATAAGAATACTCAAATGTAATTATTACTGACTACTAATGTGAAAGACTGTGTTAGAATAGACTCACCTATCCTATGTTTAGCTCCGTCGTGAACTCCAAATCTGGGAATGCCGAAGCATAGACAGAACAAGCCGCTCAATATGCTACCTGTAAATGCAACGGTAACGAATTAAACTTTGTCCCACTTGGGCGCCACTTATAGTTCAAATTCAAACGTATCAGCACTAAGGTTTAAAATAGGTACGTATCTGTTAGGACTCGTGTGAAACTCTAATGTTACATTCCGGCACTAGATATTTCTCATACAAGTTTTAACATTAAAAATGTCTTCTCATTTGCTAATTCATTCAATTGCCAAAGAAGGAGCGATCAAGGCTTTGGTATATTACCCTGAATCATAATTATTTGATTTATTAATATTTCAATGTCAACTCACCAAGTCCTGGTACAATAATGTTGCAAAATAGGCAGAAGTAGGCGAGTACTATCGGCAACACAGGTATAGCGCCGCGAATCACACTTGTATAATCGACCAGCGATGTGTCGAGTTTCTTGCGGGTGTCCTGCGGATATTAAACATGGCCATTTATAATAGGAGACTCCTAGAATGAGTCTACGATTTCTAACTACTAATTTCCGTTTCGAGAAAATCTTTAACTAGCTTTGGTTTACTTAGAGCAATATATAGGTATTTCATATGCATTTATATTCACAGGATCCAAAATATTCTTCACTTCAGGTTTCCTCTACCTCAAGTGGCAGTGGGGTTGCAGAAACCATGCAGCAAAAGCTTCTAGTAAAATTACTAATAAACTATTCTGTTCTAGCGATATCGGAAGTTAACCTTCACATATTTCGGTAAAGGCTAGACTGGACAGTTGAAGAATATATTCTTTGGTTTCGAATAATAAATACTCGTAGGCGAATAGTTAAAATGTCGTGTAGTGACCTTGCTCGGCTTTCACAGGTTAGATTTAGAGCGTGTGTTAACAGACTCGTCATGGCGGTGACATGGAACATGACGACACAACAGTTAGCTCACTGACCGTAGTATTAATTCAATGCCACTTTTTAAATGTAAGTATTACTCATAATACTATAACATAACATAAAATAGTGCCTTACTACAAAAGTATTAATGAGAATATTTCACGCGGGGACAATAGAATAAATCGAGGTGGAAACATCGTTAAAGACATTAATAACTATTTTGGTAGTAAAAAGAATGAGTAAATTTTCAACTAAGATTTAAACTATATGTAATCAGACGAGTTTTCTTCTCAAAATCTAGACTACGAAGATAATCTACAAATCATCCTTAATATTAATGCAAAGTATTTTAAATAAATAGTTTTTAGGGTTCCGTAGTAAACAAGGAACCCTTATAGTTTCGTCATGTCCGTCTGTCTGTCTGTCTGTCCGCGGTCTAGCTCCGAGACCCTTAGTACTAGAAAGCTGTAATTTGACATAGGTATACATATTAATTACGCCGACAAAGTGGTAAAACAAAATTATGAAAAACATTTTTTTTTAGGGTACCTCCCATGCACGTAAAGTGGTGATGTTTTATTTTTTATTTTTTTATCCCATGGTGTGGGGTATCATTGGAAAGGTCCTTTAAAAACATTGGGAGTTTGTGATAACCATTTTTGGATTCAGGGATCTGTTTGCAAAATATTAAGCTTTAAAGTGCTAATTTTTGTTAGAGTCAAGTGTCCCCCCCCCCTGCCAGCTAAATGGTTGGTTTTGGATGTGTGAAAAAAATCACAGCAGTAGTTTATGTAACGAAATTAAAAGGAAAACTATCACAACTAAGTAGGCTTTACTAGTTATCGAGTAATAATCGACCAACTTAACTTTGCAGTTGCAAAAACATGTTTTCCCATACATTCCGTATGGGAGAACGTGTTTATCAACTACAAAGTTAAGTTTGTTTTTGGGATAAATTCATCCCAACTACGGAACCCTTCATTGTGCGTGGTCCGACACCCACTTGGCCGGTTTTGAATAGTCTAATCAACACTTTTTGTCAAATATTGGCCTGTTATCAGGGTCAACTTTATTTACCTCTGCATCTTCCTCGATATCCACATCCTTCTTCATAAAATCCTTCGTAATCATAATTCGAGACGCTTTCCGCGAGGCTCTGGGCGACGGATTAGGGGTAACTCGAGGAGAAATTTGAATAGAAGGACGCGGTGATGGTAACGGAGGCACAGCTAGTTTATTACCGGTAGCCATGGTCATTAAAGGGTAGTTCGGATTCTTCGCATAGATCTCACGCGGGAGACTGTATAAGTAGTTCTGCAGATGCGGTGTAAGGTATAGATTCTGCATTTGTCTCAAGCTGCTTATTTTTGCGTTTACTGTAGTTACGTACCGAGTTTTAAAATTATACATTGATATAATAGTTATTGACACTCATGGTCACTGTAATATTTTTAATTATGTCATCCGGAAACAATAAATAAATATTATTTGAAAGTATTAATTTTCACAAGTGGTATTTTTTTGTAGTTCCCGAATCCCGAAATCCTTGAATTTATGGAACAACCACAAAAACAAATACTCAGTTATACGTAATACGAATGCGTTTCGGTTAACAGTCGAATAGACACTGCCATTAAAATACGCTAATCATACATTTAATAATGTCATCGATTATTCGTCCCTATTGTTAGACAACCGACCTTGTTTACAGTAACCCATTTCATATAAATAGTACCTACTTACTAAGTTACTTTTAATTATATGGCGAATAGATTAAAATCATAGCTAAGAAAAGTCTACACGCGAAGAAATTAAATATGTTTTTTAAACATATTGTTCTACTGCTTAGCACGCTATAAATATGTGCTTTTTATTATTATTAACGAGGGACATTAGATTTCTTGAGTAATAATAGCCTTTTAATTTATGAACTAACGTGGTACCATGTTGGGCGCCAATAACACATTGTTGACGCCCGACATGGGACCTTCGTCTTGGCTATTACTATAATGTATTATTTTTATCCAATGTAATTGTATACACTAGCATGAAGGTTTTAGCTTAGGTAGAGGTACCTTAATAAATAGTTCACAAATAAACCCGAGTCTATCTTTTTTCTACAAAGCAGGTAGTTATGATAGAAAGAAGGAAAAAAAATGGTTTATTTGTCACAGAAACACGGGAGAGTCGTAAGTAAGTATCTTAATTAAGTAGGTAGGTATCTGCATAAGTTTACATTAAATATGAATTATTTCGGATCATTAACGATGATTATTTTATTATGTCTAATTCAGTGAAGTTCTTGTGTTGTTGATTCATTTGTTATGAAATTATAACTTCAGGTCTGAAACAACTGACCATGAGTAACATCAATCAAAACATACAAAATATTATGCGACATCCTTTCCTATTCAAATTACTTTATGATTTCCATGAAGCACCTACAATTATAGGAACAAACAAAGTTTTAATAAGTGACCAGGTTCAGACCTTGAGTCATATTTCTCAGACACGCGTGGTCGTTGCGTGCCGACGACGCGATTACAACGGTCAGAGTAAAATATGTTTCGGCGACTTGTTGGTTTGTGTGGGTCATAGAAAGGCTTCGTTTTGGGTCATTTGGGTATGTACCTATTTACATAGGACTGTGAACTTTCGAACATCGTGGTGTAAGAAACCGCAATAAAGTGACCTGTTTTCCTTAGTTGAGAAGAAATAATCAGAGGGGCAAATGAAATAAACAGAGGTATATAGGAGAATACTATGGCGAGTATATCCAATGAGAAACCTAGGAATTATAATGCACCCAAGGCATCTACTAAGTTTTTTAAGGTATACTTTTCCCACGCCACTTAGAACCAGCGCGGTTCACCAATTCGGCTCGCCCCCTCTTTTTGGACCGGTTTCAGCGATATCGGCCGTTTTCAGGCACCTGTTACGGGGAGATTCTTGACTAATGTGATAAAAATGTATATTAAACTAAACTCACCTCAGGAGGAAGAGTAGGTGACATGCTCTTATTCTTAGAGAACATGCTTGTGCGTCTGCTGGACGACTGCTCCGAGCTGCGCCGGCACATGCCACGCAACCACGTGCACAAGCGATTGTTGCAGCAACTGATACAATAGAATATTGTTGTTTGTAAAACATGACTTTAGTTGATTCACTCCATGCTCAGCGTAACTTAGGTGGCATGATTTGAATCACCAAAAATTGTAGACTCTCTGTATTTAAGCCTAACCATTTTGCGTCTCGCAAGTTAACCACAATAGGTATTATGTTAATGAAGCTAAATACGACGCCACTTCGGCGACTTGACTTGACTAAATTAAGCTGGGTTAACGCTCTGAGTCGAAACTACATAACAACTGCATTACTAGAGGAATAGAGAGTTAACAAGCAGTATTCACTAAAGATTGTACATCATTCATCATCATCATCATCATTTCAGCCAAAAGACATCCACTGCTGGACATACCTTGGCCTCCCCCAAGGATCACCAATTCGAATGGTTCTGTGCTTCTCGCATCCTGCGGATTCCTTCGGCGTTCACCAGGTTATTAGTCAATCTTGTGGGAGGCCTTTCAACATTACATCTTCCAGTACTTCGCGGTCGCCACTCTAAAACCTTTCGGCCCCATCGGCCATCTTTTCTGCGAGCAATGTACCCTGCCTACTGCCAAGTTGCTACTAAGTTTGGAAACTACAGATCTCTTCATTTCTGATTTGATCACGTAGGGAAACTCTAAGCATAGCACATCGCAGTCCCGGATCTAGGGGGGCAAGCCGAGGCCCGTACTCCGGGCGCCAACTTCAGGGGGCGACAAATTCAAGCGTAGCAGACAAGGGACCCAGCACACAGCAACTTTGCAATAAATGAGACGCGCAGCACATTTATAATCTTTCTATTTATTTAAAGTGAAACTTTTATTACATCGTCTCAAACTTTTTCGTCTGTGTGTTGCATGTCGCGTAACGGTCGGCCGCGGAGTAGGGATAAAGTGAAAGGCGCTCGTCAGAGCAGCCAAGGCCAATATAGCGGCGCCTATAGAAGTTTCACTTTTATCGTGGTTTCATAAAACCACACAATCCTTTTTTTCTTTTTTACAACAGTTTTGGCGCCCCTGTTCAATTGACGCATTATCGATCGATACAATTTGATTAATATGTTGCTGCCAAAATTTTCATTTTGAGAAAATTTTAATTTCGCGTGGGCTAACTTAGCGCATTCCCATAAAAGATTGGCGAGGGGTGGCAGACGGCAGTTTTTGCCCCGCCTCAAAAAAAAACTAGATCCGGGGCTGACACATCGTACTAATACTTAAAGGAATTTATTTAACTAGACAAGAAAAAGATAGCTTAACTTACCTAGTAGGAGGCCTATCACTCAATATGCTGTCCCTCCTTTCTATCTGCCTCTTCTTCCTACCGCAGCAGCCGACCTCCTCCTCAGGAGCCGGAGACATAGACTCCGCAACGTTGCGGGGCATGGAGCCGGTGTCCGCAACGCGTCGCCGCCGCCCGCAGCAGCCGCAGAACACGTCACGTAGCGTACGCTTGGGTTTCGTTTCGTTTTCGTATTCTATCGAGGCCTGGGAAAAAGATTATCATTATTGTGATTCATTTATCCATACTTCCATAACAATATTCTAAATGCAAAAGTAACTCTGTCTGTCTGCTACAAATTTGGCACATGGCTAGTTTACAATCATTTAAAAAAACCGGCCAAGTGCGTGTCGGACCACGCACAATGAAGGGTTCCGTAGTTGGGATGAATTTATCCCAAAAACAAACTTAACTTTGTAGTTGAAAAATATATTCTCCCATACGAAATGTATGCAAAACTGCAAAGTTAAGTTGGTCGATTATTACTCGTTAACTTGTGGAGCCTACTTAACTGTGATAGTTATCCTTTTAATTTCGTTATATAAACTACTGCTGTGATTTTTTTCACATACCCAAAACCAACCATTTAGCTGGCAAGGGGGGGACATCTGACTCTAACAAAAATTAGCACTTTAAAGCTTAATATTTCGCAAACAGATCCTTGATTCCAAAAATGATTTCCACAAACTCACAATGTTTTTAAAGGACCTTTCCAATGATACCCCGCACAATGCGTTAAAATTTAAAAAAAAAAATCACCACTTTACGTGTAGGAGAAAAAATGTTCCCTAAAAAAAAATGTTTTTCATAATTTTGTTTTACCAATTTGTCGACGTAATTAATATGTATACCTATGCCAAATTACAGCTTTCTAGTACTAAGGGTCTCGGAGCTAGACCGCAGACAGACAGACAGACGGACATGACGAAACCATAAGGGTTCCTTGTTTACTACGAAACCCTAAAAAGTATTAGACACGCAGCTAAATCTAGCCAAAAATACATAAACTACTTATTATTTAAATTGTCACAGTCGGATTGGCAGTTCAAGGAAAAACGCCATTCCAATTTAATTTTGCTTGAAATTCTACTTCTTTTTACCATATTTAACTGGAATTTATAATTATTCTTAAATAAAAAGCTATACTGACTAGGTACTGCAATAACTACTAAATTAGCACTAAATGGTATTTTGATTTGGTTTGAGTTAATCGTTTGGTAGTCGAACACGTACTATAATTACGATAGAATACATTTATAAAAATGCACACAGGCAGACGTTAGAGCTGTTTGGTTGCCAATAATGTACCGAACAAATGTAGATATTAAACTTGAATATACTCACTTTACCAGCAGCCCTTTCCATATCCCTAATTTCTTGTTCAGCCTTTTCTTCATCTACCTTCTTCTTACAACAATTCAGTTTACTCATCATCCCTTTCTTTCCTTCCTTCATTTCCTCTTCCTTTCTGACTCTCTCTTTATCTTTATCTCCATCTCCTTCCGATTCTTCTCCTTTGGTGCAGCATGCGCAACATTTTGACTTGCATTTCTTCATGAGCCTTTGGCAGAAGTTGGGTTCTTTCGGTTTTTCTTCTGTAGATTCTGTTGGTTCTGAAGTTTCTCTCTCTTCTGCTGGAGGGGTTTCTTTTGCTTCTTTCTTGGTCCTTGCTGGAGGCTTAGGGGTTGTACTTGTGCTTTGTGGGAATCTGGAAATTGAAGATTGTAGATGAGCTTTGGTTTTTAGTAACTTTTATATTGTTCAATGTTTATTGATCCCAAGTGTTATTTTGAGAGAGTCTTAATATTTGTATGTTTCGTGTGTTTTTATGATACTAGGCAAGACTAAATAAGTCAAACCTAATTGATATAAATCATTATCAAGTCATTTAGATCAGTGAGCATCGCTTGATACTTCGTTTCGTTTAGCAATGCAAATACAGTTACATGTTTATGAAATACTTTGTCATAGTTTTCAGTATAGACCTTGACATTAGATAGCTTCTTTAAAAGATAAATTAGTTTGTGTTTACAAAGTTTTAGTTTCTGTACTTATTATCTTTCTAGAAACTAGTTTTAACTTTAACTATTAATTTTTGCAGTACGTTATGGGGTTCTATATCTTTGTCTAAACAACACTGGTAAATGTGGAGTACCTATCAAATATGAGGGTTTAGCTACTATTGGGTTCTCCTTTGTAAATATCCTACTGTTTGGTGTCCAAAGTCGTTGTTGTGAAGACCTATGTGTTGTGACTAGCTTATGGCCCAATTTAGAATGAGCATAAGTCCATCAGTGGCTCCTAGTACACTAAATTGAGAGTGCAATGCCTTAGCCACTATTAAAAACCATGGCTACAGTGACTATTGGGCTCTAACATGTCTCTTTATCAAACAAAGCGACGGTGCTTAACATAGTGGTTAGTTAATTTTCAAACTTTCAAGGTATTTCACACGGATTATGCGTGGTTTGTTGTTCCTAGTGCTTATTACCTTTGCAGCATTGGTAGACCTGGTATAAGAGGTAAAACTCTAGAATTTAGGAAAATAATGTGTTAATTGAATTAATAATTTTAAAGTAGGTAAACAAAAAAATATATTAAGGATTTCCGAGCAAGATCCTATAAAAAATTGTTTGTAAATAAATTACTGTTGATAAATGGACAAGGAAGGGTTTTGAAACATTAATCATATAACCAAATAACCCCTTCTGCCCCCATCAGATAGAAATTATAATTTTTACTACTCTGTTATTACGATTTTGTCCACCGGAAGTGGAGGCCTTGTTTCATGTGCCTATTTCCGGTGGCCAGTGACGGGTAAATACGGCCACGTGCCAACTTGACACATTACTATAGTACCTAATAGGTAAAATTAGTTTAACTTGCAATGTTCATAGAATTCAAAAAAGCATTTCTTGAATTTATCGATTGACAATTCTGAAGAAAAATCGTCAACAAAATAAAAAATAACCTCTCTTTTTGAGTGAGTCAGTTAAAAAGTAGCGTTGATGTACCATACTTAAAATAGTCAAAAATTCCTATACTGGTGCCGATTCTCTTGTACACCGAACTAAACTAACTAAACTATCACTAAAATTCCTTAGTTTTGACTATGCGAATCTCAAAGCTATTCTGCAAAATAAATTCTCTAAATTTAAAAATAATTTTGACACATCTAAATCGAATTTGACAACCGCGACTCCACACGTGATACCTTACCACGTGACTCTTTTTAGAGCCGGAGGCGCGCATGGGGGGCAGCCTCGACGTATTTTATATGGATTTTTCACTTTTTGTGTGGAAAATAAGAAAAAATATTACCTACATGTAGAGTGTTAGGGGTTTAAGGGTTTTATAAAGGGTGTCGAAATTTTCATTATTTTTGCGATTGGACACACCGTTTTCGAGATATAAGCAAAAGAAAAAAAAATATTCAGTACTGTTTTTTCATCTGAAGTCGAGGTGTTTGTGTGAATTTTAGTTCAAGACAACCAATTTTATTCCACATGTTTTTAGTCGCGATTAAAAATAGTCATATTTAGTTAGAAAATCTAAATTTTAGGTTAAAAACGTCAAATTCAGAATAGCAAAATTGTAATTTTCACTAAACTAATATCTCAGTGCCATCTTAGTGCTGTCAAACTAAAATATAGTTAAGTTGTGTCACTTTAGTCTATTTCAGAATGGGAAATCGTCGTTTGACAGGAATAAACTAAATTTTGGTGATTTTTAGTTTAGTTTAGAGGCATTTGTGACAAGAGAATCGGCACCAATGTCACGGTCAAATCTTAACATAAGTACTGTAGAGTCACAATATTTACCTATTTTCATCGCCATATCTTTTCGGCAGTAGTTCATTCGGCAAAATATACACAGTCCTGTTATGTATCATTATTAATACAAGATCAAAACACTACCAATACACAAAAAGTCGATAAAAATAATCAAAATCAACTACTTTTCGTTACTTTGAAGCACTGTTACAATAAAACACTTTCTTAACCAAAAACGAAACGCCACACATTCATTCATAATTCAAAATTTTCGCGCCAAAAGGAAGCACAGACACTGTTCTTGTTTTAAGGCACAGGCAACTAGATTTAGTGCCACATCTTCATATTGTTTATGATAATTTTCGCGCCATTTGATGTGTTTCGAGGGCGGGTGTGGCGTTCAACGCTCGAGGGCGAACTAGGAGGTGGAACCATTTCTTAAGGGCTGCTTCAGTATCGAATGCCAAGAATTACGTGTCGGTCCGTAGCGTGTACAGACGTAATGAGCCTTGGCCAGAAAGAATGTTAGAAAGTGGACCTTTGTAGAAACGTATGGGTTCTGTAGTTGACAGTTTTTATTTACGTTTTAGGTTAGAACATTTATTTAATCGATAAATGTTTATCTTTAACCCTAAGGAACCCTAAATAACCCTAAATAAATAATCAAGCCTACACATAGCGGTTGACGAGAACAATATCGGTAAAAGATTTCTAATTCCAAATACAGAGTAAAACTGCTTCTTAAAAAAATAAGACAAACTTTGAGAACTAGGTCATTAGCAAACAAGTAACTACTACTATAGCGTTCTCCACCGACGATTGATGATTAAGAGAAACGTTTGATAGAGAAATAAACGACAAAGTTTGAACCTTTACCATTTTCGTCAGCATACAAAAAAAAAACATTTTTGGCCTCGTCTTGAACTCGGAATCTCGAACCCAATCCTTCATCAGTGTTGTCAGACTGAAACCCTTCTTCAAACTCAGAAAAAATCCTACATTACAAAGAAAGAAAAAAAAAACGAATCACTGCATTAAACGTCATTGCATGCAAGATCCAAGATGGCGGCCATCAAACACACACTGTTCAAATAGAAAAGAGATTTGTATCCCTAATTTACAATTTTACGAGTTCTTTTATATTGGAAAAATTATGACTCAATTTATTTTAATGGTTCTTAAAGTATTATGTGCACTTGTGTAGGTCGTTGACCCAAAGCGAAGGCTGCGGGTAGATGGAAGCCTAGACAGTAACTTGTATATATGTAGAGTAAATTACAATGGATCTAGGCCGGTTTTATAGAGTACTAAACTGAACTGCAGTACCTAGGATCCAAGGGAGACGGCGGGATTGGCTGGAATCGTATGTAAAGGTTTGGCCCTAGATGGCAGTGCAGCCACGGGATCTCATGCAAGTATTCACCGTAAAAAGATATCTTATGCAATTTCCTGAATGTCGAGTGTATATCATACACAATGGACGCTGCAACGCATTTTTTCCCGAGATGCTTTTAGAGTCTATCCTCTCTGGAGCAAAAACACTCCGAATACCAAAAGGAGTTACGGCAAGTGACCGCAAATTTGGCCACCTCACTAATATCGATGACGCTTCTACTGGTCATCGTTAGCCGCTGCTAGCCGGGTTTAACAATGAGTCAGTATTTTCTTCGTCACGAGTGGTCAAGAGGTGACGTCACTCAAACGGTCAGTGAAATTGAAACGGTGTTTTTAGAATTTACATAACGAAAATCGAAACCTCGTTTACTGTTAAAGTTTAATTATAGTGATTAAACGCAGACAGACGAGTTGTTTTAGGTCATAGGTTCGAACCCTGACAGACACTTTACTTTGTGTAAATTATTTTATCACCACTGCTCTTAAAACGGTGAAGGAAAACATCGTGAGGAAACCGGCATGTCCTAGAACCAAAAAATTCGAAGACATGTGACATTTTTCAACCCGCACTGGGCCCGCGTGGTGGATTACGGCCCACTCCTTCTCACAGAGAGGAGGTCTGTGTCCCAGCAGTGGGAATATTATAGGCTGATTATGCAAACGCAGACGAGAAGATTCAGAAGATCGCGGGCAAGACCTGGTTGAGACTCGACCACGAAGTATGCACGAAGCATGGTGCAAAAGGGAGAAGGTCTAGACTTAGCAGTGGGTGCAACACGGCTCCCGATGATGATGATGGTTACTAAGAGAGGCTTGGTTAATGGTCAGCGTCCTGTGTATGTGGTGAACCATCTGGAGAAGACACCGATTTGATTCGTTTGGTCTGGTGCAGGGATGTAACGGATATCCGTATCCGCATCCGCATACATTTGGATATCCGCAAAACATCCGCTTCCTCAAGTTTTGTTTTTAAAAGCTCCGCATCCTCATCTGCATCCTCATAATTTCCTGAATTCGCAGTGTCCCTGTCCTATGACAGACGATCGGCTGCACGTGACAGTGGTGGCATGATTGTGATGTCAGGTGTTAAAACAAGCCGGGGTTGCGAAGAAATCCGAAAGGGAGATCGTGGCCCTGGCAACATGGCAACTGAAGGAACACGGGTAGGCTTTAGTCAGTAAGTGTCTGACACGCCCTCCCGCTCCGCCCAGAGCGGGAGAAGTTATTTGATAATTTACCACCCAAGAAAAAAAAAGATGTCAAAACAAGGGCTATTTTTCATACGACATCTGCATCCGCACCCTCATCCGCATCCTCAATAAGGAATTTTCCAATATCCGTATCCTCATCCGCATCCTCAAACCCGATTGTCTCGATATCCTCATCCGCATCCTCATCCGTTATACGACATCCGTTACAACCCTGGTCTGGTGGTAGCAAGCCCGACAGTTGAGCGTATGTTTCTGTGGGGTCGATTTCCGGGTTAAGAGGAGTGCACTAAGTTCAAATTTTCTTAAGTTTTTTGCAATTTGCAGGTCAGTGTCAGATTGTATGCTGATTAAAATATGATTCGCGAAATAACAAATATGGTTTTAAAGAATTATAATCTTGAAAATCAGCAATACAACTCCATAAGTTAGTATAATCCTCAAATGTCATGAATTCATGAAATAGACATTCAATATAATAGGATTACATGAACTTAGAGAGTTGTATTGATGATTTTTATGATTATTAAAGTGAAACTTTTATTACATCGTCTCAAACTTTTTCGTCTGTGTGTTGCTGTCGCGTGACGGTCGGCCGCGGAGTAGGGATAAAGTGAAAGGCGCTCGTCAGAGCAGCCAAGGCCAATATGGCGGCGCCTATAGAAGTTTCACTTTTACCGTGGTTTCATAAAACCACACAATCCTTTTATGTTTTAATTCTATAAAAAAACATTTGATACGGTCGCGAATCATATTAAGGTCAACATACAACCTGATACTACTGCAAATTTCAAAAAAAGCAAGAAAATTTTAATTTCACGGGCTTCCTTGACGCTTTCGCCTTAAGTCTTATATTTCATTTATATTAGGGAATTCTAAAAAGATGTAGAGTCTGAACTCTTGCCTGGACGCTTGCCTGCTATGGTAATACGCCTTTTACTTATTTGTCGTACCAGCTTTTGCTCGCGACTTGGTTCCGCGTGGAAGTCAACGAAAACCATAAAATATTTCCTATGGCACCCGGCAATAGTGTAACTTTCTAGCAGTGATAGAATTTTTGTAATCGGATCAGTACTCTCAGAGACGACGTTTTACAAACATGTACCGTACATATACGAAGAATTTTACCTCTTTATAATTTTATTTTAGTTAACAAATAGATAAACTTAAAAAAAATATTTTAGTTAACAAATAAATAAGGTGATAGTTCATATTTGACATAACTAACTTTTGTGTGCTATTTATTTTTTGTTTCTAATTCTATGGACAATTTTATTTTTCTTATATCCTGTTTTTCTAATTTATTTTCTTATGTTGTGATAGTAACAGACTTCCAATGTAAGATATAACCCTTGTGGAAACGAATCTTCATGATATTGTCGAGTAAGTTAACACTTGTGTGTTCTTGCTATGATATAATATTGTATTAATATTGTGACTAACTCTTTTCAGATTGTATCTTACAATTTAAATAATATTTTTTAAAATAATTTTTGGTATATAGTAGATTTAAAGTACATAGTGTGTACAGTTTACAGTTTAATTCTCTCAACCGTGGAGTTAGTGTTTGTAAAACATTTCTGGCAATAAAATAACGAATTCGAATTCTTCAGACCCTTTAAAGATTACAGTCGTTAAACAATCTTCCTTTGTTTCTTGTAATTTCGTTTACCTCAGTAATTACGTTCAAAATACTTAGGTAAACAGTTCAATGGGACCATAATATACTTGCAACAACAAAAGGGAGATTTTTCCCATAATTTCAATTTTGTTGTAGGTACCTATTATTGTAAATTATCTTGTGTGGCGATCGTGGGTAAATCACAGTACTTGCGCTATCGTTTACTATGAGACTTTCATTGAGATCGCTATCACTATGACATGGAGATATAGCTCATATAGTGACATATAGTTGTTTAATCACTTGATAGTAATTAGACAACTATTGGGAAGTATAAGACTTCGCAATTGCATAGACCAGAATGGATCTCGATAGGTTACTATTACAGTATTTTTATATCACGAAGCGACGCGCGCTTTACTTGTGGTAACCAAGTGTACAAACACGCGGTGAATGTGTGAAGGCGAGTAGCGTCAGTACATGATAAACACACACACTTCTGACTTCGCCCGTGTCTTGGACGGTACCGAGCTACCGAGAGCTCCTGCCCTTACACACACATTCACAGCGTGTTTGTACACTTGGCAACCACAAGTAAAGCGCGCGTCGCTTCGTGAGGAAAAATACTGTACTTAGTTAAGTTTGTCTTATGTAATTTTGAGTCTTATGTAATTTTGACGTTCGAAAAGTGCTGATTCTCAGCCTAGTTTGAATAAATGACTTTTGAATTTAGATAACAGCTGCAGTGACAGCTGTCAAGAAAATTATATCAGCGGGGTTTGACTTTACGGAATAAAAAAAACGCTCTCTAGGAAACCACACCAACGTTTTTATTAAAGTTTCAGTGACGTCGTTCTTCGGGAAATTGCGGACGCTATGTAGCGGCCACCGCTCTTCTAGGAAACCGTAGCTCTAGTGCAAATGATTTGGTCACTACATCTTACCAATCTTACAAGGTTCCGTACCTTAAAAGGAAAAAAATGTACCCTCATAGTATCACTCGTGTTTCTGTCTGTCTGTCTGTCCGTCTGTCACAGCCAATTTGCTCCGAATCTATTATTAGATTGTTTGGTACATATATGTATTTCTGTGACCCAATGAATTTTGAATATGGGGTCACTTTGGGGGCAAAGAAGAAAATTAAAAAAATAGTTTTGCGAACTGTACCGTGTGACATATCAAATGACCCTTATCTCCGAAACTAATGAAACTAAAATTTTGAAAAAAATACAAAGAATAGTTCTATGCTTATAGATTACAGGAAAACCTATAAGAAGTCTATGGTCTTAAAATAACATGGTAAATCACTGAATATTGTGCGTACAAACTTACATTTGCAGGTGGAATGTATGGAAGAACATGTTCTTCCACTACAATGTTAAGTTTGTTCTTGGGATAAATTCATGCCAACTACGGAACCCTTCGTTGTGCGATGCGTGGTCCGAAACGCACTTGGCCGGTTTTTATTCAATACCAATTAAAAGTGATAATTTCGACCACTGAATAAGAGTTGAATTGAGATTCAACTATTGTAGTTGCAGATAATAAGAACAAGGATTCGAGACCCAGGTTGAGTAAACTGTGAATATAATACGCCTATTTTCCTTGAAGGGGTAGGCAGAGTTGTAGATTCCTGTGTGTCATGTGTGTGTGTCTGTCAGAAAATGTATGAGACTTCAGTACATACAAACGTATTTTAAATAAGTTTATCTGTTACTATTATAATAAGATAAGAACTACATTGTTTCACGCCTCGCTTACTGACTAAATTCCATACAACCGCCACTTCCTTCTTCAAATAAATATTATGTTCATGGCTATAAAATTGTAATACACACATAAATTAAACTCAATTTGTAGGAAATAGGAAAATGATAGCTAGGTATAACATTGTTATTTCAGATTAATATGCAATGCTTTTCCTTATATACACATCACTAAAGGCCATGCACACCGGCGAACGGCAGGGGACGGCATCGAGGAGGATTTGCCGAGGAGCATCGCGCGGTACCTATGCCGCGAGGGAAATGCGGAGTGCACCTCCGATTGCACTGCCGCTCCCCCGCGATCGTATGCTATCGGACTCCGACGCATACCGTCGCATGCCTTCGCATCCCGCCGCGGCATCTTCCAGCGCGCTCTTCAATACTGCAGAGAGAAATCCCTTTTGTTGCTCCGTGGTCGATCTGAGCTTTGGAATCTATATCTTGTTACCATT
Source organism: Agrochola lychnidis (assembly GCA_963680765.1). Taxonomy (NCBI): domain Eukaryota; kingdom Metazoa; phylum Arthropoda; class Insecta; order Lepidoptera; family Noctuidae; genus Agrochola; species Agrochola lychnidis. The sequence continues at coordinate 18,608,817 of OY796872.1, forward strand.
CGATACGTATGAATTTACGTTGATAAATTTAAAATACTCTGCCCCGCCGAGTGCGCTAAGCAGCGAATATCTAGCGAGTCTACCTCTCTGCCGCCGCATCCGATAGGCAAGAAGTTATGCTAAAACATAATAGACAGCAGTATTCTCCTTTGACTCTATGGTAGTCTAAAATTCTAAGCTAATACGCAACAATTCTACTTACCTCTTTATCTACCTATACTAATATAATAAAGCTGGAGAGTTTGTTTGTTTGAACACTCTAATCTATGGATTGAACATTTTTAATAACACTACAATTAATATAATACATAACTACTTTTTTCTCCGTGACGGAATAGTTTTGTATAGAGACACATTCTAAACAGTTTTATTCGAATCTTTATCTACACCCATGCTATAAATCCTCTATAGAAGTTTCTGAAACAGTTATTAAAACAGCCAGTGTCATAGTAACCATAACATAATCCAAACGAGTGTTATAATATTGTACTAAATTTCATTATGCAACTCGAATTTCAAAAAAAGAGCATTGTCATGCACGCGCGTTTCGCTACCACAGCGCCATAATAAAAAAATAATACTTATAGGTTATTCGAATTCATGTCGTATCCCGCCATTTTTGTTCGATATTAGTATTTATTACTTTGTTGTTTACAAAAATAAGTGATACAAGCTTTAATAACACTTCACCAGATATTTCTAATGCAGCCAAGGACATTTCTAACCAATTGTTACCAGAAAAATCGAGAAAACAATATTGTACAATACCCTATGGTTTCAGAACCTTTCATAGAGGATGCATATCATGGGTGTAGATAAAGTCTTGTATGCAACTATTCATAATTAGTTATTAAAACACTCATGTGATACTATTATCACACTCAAACCCACATTCGTATTTTAATACCCCTCATTATACAACAGTTGCATAAATAACTATTAAAACACTGTTGTGAAGGTATTCAACCTCCATTAGGAACTACCAGTCAGTCGAATTTGAAAAATTATTTTGCAATTTGATAGCCCAGTTTAATTAGCCAAATAGGTACTGCAATAAATATTCAAAGGGTTTTAATAAAGCTATTCCACAAATGAAAGACATTTAACAAAAGTTTTGAATTCATTGATGAGTTTTCAAAGAAAGGGGTAATGATATTAATGAACAAAGGCGCCATTGTATGCTGTACAATGTGAAAAGCTTGAGTTTATTATCAAAACAATGCCTTGGTTTGGGGTCGTAAGTTGTGTGACTCGGTTCAAGAATTGTGGAACGTTGTCGTAGAGTTTTGTTTGTTTGTGTATCCGTCATCATGTACCCATGATAATTGTGTTAAGTTTAAATTTTATAAGCTTTGAAAGATCAATCGCTAGACTCATAAAGCGCCTTAATTATATGAGTTAATGTAGCTTATGAAAAGTGCATTTTGTTCATTGTTCCGATGTGAATTAATAGAGATATTTTAAAATGAAAATGTTTGTGCGTCTGATATAAAAAATCTAACTTCGCTAGGTAGAGATATGGGATGGGATGGGATGGGATGGGATGGCATTTAATATCACACGCACAAACAAACATATTTCATTTTAATTTTCAAATATCTTTAAGAGAAAATTGATTTAGAAGAAAACTATTGGCCGCTTCTTATAGAGATAAAGAATAGGTTAGATCTTGAAAAATATTAAAATAGCTAACGTCGGTATGATCATTATTAAATCTACTAAGCGTTATTGATAACTTATTCTAGATTGAGCCTCACTTTTTCGTCATAGAGTAAATGAATTTATGCGATGTGTGAAATGGTGACGGTTGTTTTTTTATCGTAAAATATTGAAGTAGGGACCAACTTACATTCCATTGAATATTTTATTCATAAACGTTGCTTAAAGTTAAGAGACGTTTAAACGTCAAAAATGTATGGTTAAAAAGTCGCTAGTTGTTCGTCGTCTAACTTTAAGTACTTAATGTTTATAAATAAACCCAAAAATATTTATCATTAGATCTAATCATAAAATATAATTCAGACGTCATGATAGAAGATCAATTTTAATTCCTTTTAACGGACGGTTTTAGCACAAGCTATGATATGGCCAAATTTTTGTGCCGCATCACCAGCGTCAATAGGGCTACCAAAATTTAATATGGCGGATTTTTACGCAACGGAAATTAAGTTAATATCGGTTAAAGTAATTCGTGGTAATCGAGAACGCGGCAACCTTGGTTGTTGAACTGTTGGTCATGTGTGGGTTGATTTAGGTCAAAATGGGAGAGATTAGTAGATGAAAGAGAATAAAAAGACCTTCAATAAACATTGGAGAGCAGGCAAGCACTTTGTGTAAATTATTTCATCACCACTGCTCTCAAAACTGTGAAGGAAAACATCGTGAGGAAACCGGCATGTCCTAGAACCGAAAATTCGAAGACAGGTGACATCTACCAACCCGCACTGGGCCCGCGTGGTGGATTATGGCCCACTCCCTCTCACAGAAAGATACCTGTGTCCCAACAGTGGGAAAATTATAAGCTGATTATGTTTATGCAATAAATATCATACGGTGATTGGCGACCTACGTAATGGTATTTCTCGAATTACTGTTGGAAGTGAGAATTTATTTTCGGCATTAAAGTATTTTCTGCCATCTTTGCAGACGTCTGTAATGGTCTGTACAGTATTTCTATTTTCTTAATGTCCCTCGGGAATCATCGCATTTCCGAATACAAACGAATGCTAATTTCCATGTCCATCAATTATTAGATTTATCGTGTATAATAATTTTAATTCAGAACTAAGTACTTTATTGTTGTTTTGTTTTGATTTCCGTGTGAACTCCATAGAGCTGTAAAACTATTTTCCTATCTATCGTGCCTGCGATTTTAGCAGCTTTCCTCTCATTTTTAAATAAATTACATTAAGTTAAAAGAGTATTAACAACTCTAGATACTTCCAAGTCGATTGAGAGCGTCCGGTCATTAAGAAAATAGAAATACTGTACCTACCTTATGTCTTTTTACCTTTAATCAATTAAAACTTTAAATTTTCTTATCTATAATATTTGTGGGCACTAAAAATATCTGAGCGATATTTACAGCAGCACCAAGGTTTATTGTCAATTAAGTAAATTGAAGATACCTATGTAAACCCTTTTACAAAACATATCGTGAATCAAATATTTTAAAAGCTGAAATAATTTCCAAAAACCAAACTTTAACAACACCATCTTTCCCCGTTTATTCCGAAAACTTGACCCCATTTTTACAATCTCGACCCCCAAAAAGATTATCTCCCCAAAATGAATAAAAGTAAGTGCAAGCAATACATTTCTCTATCCGTTGGCTGCAGCCCTACCTACCCCGTATGCTAATCAGCTGCTGGTCACGCCACGCGGTCGATACCACCCTCGTTACCGCATACTGACCGCTCGGTGGTAGTACCACTGCTGGGCAAATGTAGACACGCGTGAGATTGATATGATATGCGATGTTTGATAGAGTCGTATGTTTGTCAGACAATGCACAGCCACAGATAGGTCTCGGAGCATGAAGTTTTGTAAAGAAGTTCCTTTTATATGGAAAGTCGGCACTAAGGAGGGATTTTTGAAAATAATTTTAAACTAAATTATTTGTGATTTGAAAAGTCGAATTCTTTGTTTTGCTTGTAGCTGGAAGGGATATTTCAAACAAATTAAGTGTTCATGCAAAATCATTAATATTCGCAACAAATTTTCAGAAAAATGACACGAGATAAGAAACTATTTTTGATTTTGAACATTAATAAAAAATGTCGTCAACATCATTATATGGTCTACTTGCACGTGGCTGAACCACTTTTTTCAACTTCCATAAAAATAATGCTGAAAAAAGAAATTGTTTTTAAACCCAGTTTGTAATGATTTTTTTCTTCTATTATTTAGCAAACCGTATCAAGAAATTTAAAAATCACACAATAGTCTTCGGCTATGCTTAAAATAAAATAAAATAAGTAAATATTCACTAAGTCAATCAAAGGCGAAATTTCAAGACTGCAAAAGTGATTGAAACTATCAATTGGTGCTGTGACTGACACAAATGGTATAACGCCACGAAAACTGTAGTTTTTTATTTCAAGCTTTCTCACAACCATATGAAATTGACAAAAGGGTTTTTTTTTCGTGCACGGAGCCTTTTTGTTTTTTTTTGGGTGGGATATTATCAAATAACTTCTCCCGCTCTGGGCGGAGCAAGGAAGTGTCAGACTCTTACTGACTAAAACCCACCCGTGTTCCTTCGGTTGCCCTGTTGCCGGGGGCCACGATTTCCCTATCGGTTTTCTTCGAACCCCCGGCAGGCATTGGCCCTAGCGGACCCCGTCAGTTCTGCTGACATCTCTTTGAGGCGCGCGTGGAACACAACGCGCCGTCGACCCGGGCTTGGTCCTTATCGGATAGCGAGCTACCCATTGCTCACCGTCCGCAAGCCCGTCGTGCGCGGAGCCTTAGGTTTTCCGTAGCTTCAGTCAGTCTCAATAATTTTTAACTTTACCATCATCGTTGCAGCTGATAGAATGGGTTTGACGCATTTGGTGCACATCTCAACTTGTACACCATGCTCAAATGGTGAACTTAGCAACTGGTGCACTTCTCATATGGCACACTTCGCAACTGGTGCACTTCTCAATTGGTGCACTTCGCAAAAGGAGCACTTTTTAAGATGAGTGGAGATTTGGAAAAATTGTCTAAAAATGAAAGAATCTTTGGTTTTGCGTAGGTAATTTTCTAAAAAATACAATCAATAAAATAATTTTAAATTAACTCTACATAATCACTATAACATTTTTATTTTTTCAAAAATAAAAAAAGTCACTCGGAAATAATAAAAATATAATTATGTAAGAAAAAATTAGATTTACAGCAAAAGTTATCATAGTAAAGACATGATATAATATCATATTATATCTATAACCTTTATAATATTATGATTTAAACTGTACTTCTTTTAGTTATAGTTATTATTATTAATTAAATAAAAGCTTTAAATTAAATCATAACCTGTTTCTCAAAAACAGGTTATAAATAATATAGATAAACCTTTGTTTCTTACTTAGTAATTGTTACTATAAATTAAATAAAAGCTATAAAAAAGAAAAAAAAAGAAAAGATCATGTTTCTCCAATTATTATATTAGTGATTATGTAATTTAATTTAAAGCTTTTATTTAATTAATAATAATAACTATAACTAAAAGAAGTACAGTTTAAATTATAATATTATAAAGGTTATTCATATAATATGATATTATATCACGTCTTTATTATGATAACTTTTTGCTGTAAATCTAATTTTTTCTTACATAATTATGTTTTTATTATTTCCGAGTGACTTTTTTTATTTTTGAAAAAATAAAAATGTTATAGTGATTATGTAGAGTTAATTAAAATTATTTTGTTGATTGTATTTTTAATAAAAATTACCTACACAAAACCAAATATTCTTTAATTTTTAGACAATTTTTCCAAATCTCCACTCATCTTAAAAGTGCTCCTTTTGCGAAGTGCACCAATTGAGAAGTGCACCAGTTGCGAAGTGTGCCATATGAGAAGTGCACCAGTTGCTAAGTTCACCATTTGAGCATGGTGTACAAGTTGAGATGTGCACCAAATGCGTCAAACCCGATAGAATGTATACCACGGGCCTTACGGTCAGATGTTTAATTAATTGTGTTGAGACTGGAAATCGACATAACTACAAAACAATACCTACCTATGGAAAAGGCCTGGATTACCAGTAAGGTCATTTTGTAAGCCAAAATCACTGTTGCAAGAGTAATTAACATACACAGCTATTTCAGAAAGACGACTGCACTGACAATTGATATTTGTTAATAATCGGTCTAAACAACATTGGGAAATTTATAAATGCAAGGATTAATTGTGGTTTGTGTGTGGTGGGAGCCAATTAATCCATTTTAGAACAGGACAAAATAAAGTAGTAGTATGGAAAGACCAATCCATTGTGACAAGTCGTCGCCCTCCCCGCTAACTGTCGTATCTCACAAACTGACGTATCTGCACTGACATTACCTACGTGTTCAGAACTTTGTTTCGAAAAAGTTCTCTCTAATCGTCGTGTCTGTGTCGTTTACCGTTTAGAAAATATTCACGTATTTTGTTTTGTTTGAGGGAAAAAATATTCTCACCACCTGTCGTATATGCACACATCTACAGTTAGTGAGTTAAAGATTAAGTCAAGAGCTATTTATAAAAAGTATTTAATTCATTAATAAAGCCACAGCTAACGCAACTAACATGATTGTAGCTCCCGACCGAAAAATTGTTACCCTGAAAAAATATCAATTGCTAGTTACGACATTTAGCGGGGAGGGCGACGTGTCGGTGAATGTTAACATACATAAGGAAATAATAAAGAAATGATTATTTAAAAAGCAGGATGCATTACCTATTCTTTATTTTGGACCCAAGAGGATGCAACATAACAGCTCGTCGACCGAAGAAACTTTCACTAACGGATGCCAAACCAATAGAATGAAAACATTGTCATATGCAGCGTAATATCCGCAAGCGTAAATGAAAATAAGTTGATTGATATGCAGACCGTAATACAGGGTGTTTTATTATAACTATGTATAAATCATTAGGGATTGTAGCGAAAGCGCATTGTGAAATATCTCTGAGGGATTATCCTTTCGTGTATCGTAGGAGTATTTAAAATAGTAATTAGAAAATGATTTAATACAGCATCGTGTAAAATTCTTCTTTCTTAGTGGAGAAAAAAAACCTAAAGTAGGCTTACTTTCTTTTTTCCTATTTTCAAAGAAAAACAGTTTTACCTTTTTTTTTTTGGGTGGGTAATTATCAAATAACTTCTCCCGCTACGGGTGGAGCGGGAGGGCGTGTCAGACTCTTACTGACTAAAACCCACCCGTGTTCCTTCGGTTGCCCTGTTGCCGGGGGCCACGATGTCCCTTTCGGCCCATATTCGCAGCCCCGGCAGGCATTGGCCCTAGCGGACCCCGTCAATTCTGCTGACATCTCTTTGAGGCGTGCGTGGAACACAACGCGCCTTCGACCCGGGCTTGGTCCTTATCGGACGACGAGCTACCCATTGCTCACCGTCCACAAGCCCGCGCCTACGGTGACCGGAAATCGGCTCGCGATTCCCGCCCCGGGCGTCTCCTCCTGCGGCGGTTAGGGGCGTGAGGGCGCGAAATTTGCCTCTCCGTCACGCGTTCCGCCTCCTCCTTCGCGAGCATTATCGCTTCACAGACGAGGTGACGGCCTGCCATTTCCTCTCGCTCCGTATCATGGCCTGAACCTGCTAGTATCTATTTGCACTACAGCTATATCAAATTCTTCTTCTGCAAAACATGTTTCCGGAAAACAGCGATACGGACGAGTAATAAATGTCCTTTTGTTTTTATTTGAATAGCTAGTTAGTCATTTAATTTAGTACTTAATGTAAATATTAACAAATATTGTCGTTTATAGCATTTTATAAATGAATAATATACTATCCCATATAGGTAGGTACTATATTTATACTAGACAATAGCTAATATTGTGCTCCATGGTTTGTAACTTGTCATCTCTATGACGTTCTGGCACTTTTTCAGTTATTGATTAATTTAACTACACGTTGACCAGTGGCAGTCATTATGAGGTCATGCAAAATTCTATTACTTAGATAAGACTGAAAGCCGTATCTCCATATATTCGGAAATGCTGCGACAAAGACGAAGAAGTAAAATAAAAAATAAATAAAAAGACTTACCCGCCATTACTTTGAGCAGATCTGTCAGACCCGGTCCCGTCCGCCATCTTTTTATGCACAGTTATCTTATCGACTCCCGGAGTGGAGACATTCGAACTTTGCACCTCTACATCACCTTCACCTTTCACTAGAGTTTCATTCACTTTCTCAGCAATACTCGTTCCACCATTTTTCTTTTTCTCATTCACGACTGTCACTATTGGTTCTATATCTTTTTTGACTTCTTCTATTTTTTTTGGGATATCTTTTATCTTATCTTTCATCTCTGGGATTTCTTTTGGCTGTTCAATAGGAGTGATGATGCTGTCAACGATTTTCGTAACTTCGGAACGTATTTCTTCGGTCATTTTCTCGTTTTGTTTGACAACTTGGTCTTTAATGTCTGTTAGTTTGTTTGCTGCTTCATCTTTTAATTCTTTTGCATCGGTCTTTGCTTTATCAGCTGCTTCCTTTAAGGTATTTTTGAGTTCTCTCGATTTTGCTGAGGCGGTTAGGATATTTTCTGTAGATACTTCAGGCTCTTTTAGAATGGCCTCTATCTTTTGTTTTGCTCGTTCTACTTGAGGGTTGTTGTATGGCGGTTGTAGAAGTCTTAGTTTCATTTGATCGTCTGTGAATAAAGGTTTAAATTCATGATTATTTTTGTTATGCCTCGGCGGAGGTTTTCTCTCTTCAACTTTTTCTTCTACAACCTCTTTATGTTCTATGCGTTTGTGTGGTTTTGGTGGACTTGGTTCTTTTTCATGATTCACTTTTACGGGCTTTTCAGTTGTTTCATCTTTACCTACAAGAGATTCCTTTGAACTCAATCTTTCAAAAATACCCTTCTCTCTAGCCTTTTCAAAAGCAGCTGGTAGTTGGTTAGTAACTGTAGATACAAGTTCTAAAGGTTGAGAAGTTATTGCAGCCGTAGTCATCGAAATAATGTTTTTCTTTGTCATTAAAACGAGCAATTCACTTTTTTCGTTCGTATTCTTATCGTATTGCGTCTCGTTGTCTTGTTTCATTACATTGTCTGAATCAGTCATCGAATCTGTGCTTCTTGTACTTTTTACTTTACCTTTATCTTCGTCTTTTCCTTTAGCAGTTTTCTTAGAATCTTTTACTGAATCTTTTCTAGCACCAACTTCGTTTATTTTACTCGTAGATTGTGCCTTTTCGTTCATGTCTTTCCTGCTGTTACTTTTCTTTAGAGGTGGTTTCTCTGCTAAATTCTTCGTACTAGGTGTCCTTATAAGGCTTTTCATACTGTTTGTTCGACTTACAGGCTTTTTAGGTTCTGGTTTACTTGTTACTGAAGGCTTTTGAGTAGTTCTTGTACTTGCTGCTCTACTAACCGGTTTTGTTGTACCATTAGTCATAGGTTTTGTAACCGGTTTGATTTTCCGTTTATCGGGGCTGGGGTCTCTGCTAACAGTCCTGCTAGGCTGTCTAGAATTCAATCTAGATGTAGCAGGTGTGTTACCAGCAGTTTTCACTGTTTTTCTTGGCATTGGTGTAGGTTTTAAGCTCGTTCTTGCCGAACTTGGTTTCAAGTCATCTGTAGGACTTTTGTTCGGAGTGCCAACTATGGGAGATAGTCTTTTAGCATTTATAGTTCTGTTTGAAGGTGGTGGACCTCCTCTTCCAGGAGAGATCGGAGGTTTGCCTTTAATATGTGCGGGAGATATGTCCAAGTGTTGAGTACTTTTACTTGCTCTTTTGTCGTGAACCTGACTCCCAATTCTGATGGTCTCATGAATACTGCTTGTACTACTGGAAATAAACCTTTGATTTTTATTGAGGTTAGTTTCAAAAGCTCTCCGAGACATCGATGGTTCTCGTTTTGTGCTAGTTCTCGTTGGAGAAACTGAGTTTTGACGTTTAGGAATCTTAGAATGTTTTGGCGATCCATTGTTGGATTGAGGTTGGGATTTAGACACAGATCGAACTCGGGATCTGTGTGTGACAGGCTTTCTAATACCATCATCAGGGTTAACAAACTCCTTGCTATTAGCAGGAATATTCTCGTAATGTATAATCGCTGACGGAGAATTATCTCTAGATCTCAAATTAACTTTATTAGGAGAGTTGCTTCTAGAATTGGTCCTCGATGCAATAAGACTTTTAGATCCAGATTTGGATTTATCTAAGACTCCCATTTCTTTAAGAATAGCTTCTTCTTCCTCTATTCTTCTCCTCTCAGCTTCAGCCTCATGTTTTTCTCTATTCAGCTCACTGGCTTCTCTTACTTCTTCAATGTTTTCTTTGAGGAAGTTTCTAGGAGAGTGTGGTCTGGGTAGATTGTGTATGGGTAAGGGTAACGTGGCTGTTTGAGCCATATTGTCTATCCTGGATAAGGACTTGGTTCTTCTTCTCGGAGGTGAGTTTGATCTGGAGTTTGCAGCTGAAGTCTTTGGAGTGTTGTGGCGGGAAGTCTCTTCGCGGAAACCACGACCTGGAGAAGAAAAATACATGTTTAGGAATTGGTGTCATAAAACAAGTTATTCTTTTTTCAATTTTTTAGTCGTACATTGATATAGGGCTTTATTATTTTCACTAGTCATAGAAATGAAATTAAGTTCACGGGTTCTTACATAAATGTAAAGAGTATGTTTATATTTGAATGCCTTTGAAAAAGGGATAGCCAAATTTCATTAAACTTGACTACACTTTTTCTCAGCGCATCGATGGAAGTAATCACACTATAATAATGTAACAGTATTATGTCTCGGCAGTAACCTTGAAATAATTACTTACGACCGCTCGGTAAATAAACCTTCCGCGTCTGTCCGTAACTGCCGCGCACTCGCTGTTGCATGCTGATATACACTGAGATTTCGAAGCGTGTTATTTCGGCCGTTTTCTATGAATACTGTTACTTATTTATACTGTGACCTTTCTCAATCTTGGCGCCGGCTTATGTATAATTTAAAAGGGTTTTTATTGACCAACCTCTAAAAGGCGAGACCCTGCGAGTCCTGATGTCCACCGGTAGAGACCTGGGGCTGGTGGGTCGCGACACCGGTGCCTCCGCGAGGATCGCGAATGAAGACTCCTTCTTCCTCTTTGATGTGGATACCGCGCTGTGGAAGAGAAGAATTTCATGAGAAAGTGTTGTTTTTTATTATAATCTTATTATTCGATGTTTTTTAATAAGAAATTTTGTAAAATAGTAGCCCAAGGGTATCAGGAACAGAGTTCAAGATCTCACTGGTCAATGTTATACAGAATAAATTTTTGCAATGTTTCGGTTAAAATGCATATAATTCAATATTGCAGCCCAAGTTCACTTACAATTTATGTAAATTCTTTGGGACCTAATAGACAATTGTATAAAAAATTTAAAACTATACCATCAGTATTCAAGGTCGATAGCACCTTATAACCTTTTATGAATTATCTAAACTAATACATTATATATTTTCTATGGAGAAGAGCCGGTAAGATAAGGCATGTACCATTCTAACAATATTGACGAAACAATATAGGTGTAAAAACATGCTGAAAATTAAGAAAACAAGTAGATTTGTGTAACGCCGACCTTGCGTTTACGTCAACACAACTGGACCGATAATAATGAGGTTTTTGCAATTTTACTTATTTAGGGTTCCTTGCCTTAATCTGGTGCAATTGAAACCCCTATTGGGATCATTGCGTCTTCCATTCATAAATAATTTATTCTGTTGCAAATGTGTAGGAAGTGCATTGTTATTGTTGTGTATTGTTTTAAGATAATTTAAATGGCAACAAAATATGGACAATTTACTAAATTAAATAAATTTAATTTATTTATTTTGTTGGGTTAGGATTTAATGAATGAGTGTGCCATCTCATTTATCCTTTATTGATTGGACCAGCACTTTCTTTTAATTTATTTGATTACAGCACTATAACTAGGTACTATTTAGTGTGGCATGTGATTTAACAAGCTTGTTTCTTTCTTCCGAAACATATCTCCATGAAATTCGACTTTACTTGTAAGATTTTACAAAAGATTCTCTGATTTGAACATCGAACCTAGTATCTGAGTGAGTTCATAAAGAATGCATTGTTTGTAATACGCTACAAAATTAAATTAAAATAAGTAGTAATACTTAATTAGTTAGATTATCAGTTTAGATAAGTACACTATCGCTTTAAGTTACCTTGTAATGATAGATGTAAATTGGAAAAAAAAAAACGGCCAGGATGTCTATTATATGGGAACCCCCTTAAATATTTATTTTATTCTGTTTTTTAGTATTTGTTGTTATAGCGGTAACAGAAATACATCATCTCTGAAAATTTCAACTGTCTAACTATCACGGTTCATGAGATACAGCCTGGTGACAGACGGAGAGACGGACGGACAGCGGAGTCTTAGTAATAGGGTCCCGTTTTACCCTTTGAGTACGGAACCCTAAAAAAGACCCACTAGAATTTTTGTAAAAAAAAGTAGGTATCTATACTATCATTTCAGTTTTTTTTAAACATCTACGGAACCCCTTCATAAGGAAACTACACCTTCACAATTTTTTGTTACCAGATAATGCCGTGCATCATTTTCGATGATTTAATCGTCGATTGAAACGAGCACGGTTTGGTTATTAACGAACTGAACCGGTTAATGTGTTAGTTAACTACGGTATTATACTGTTTGTTCACTTGACTTTATCGGCGTTACAAAATTGTAATGTTTGAATATATTATTACAGTTACTGAAGAGGTGTGGAAGTGTGTTAAGAAAGGAATTTAATGTTTTGGACGTAAATTGTGTAAACAGTGTATGTTTTTTAAAAACTATTTTAATTAAAACTACTGCCCCTGCTTTACATGGCTTTTACGACTTGACGATACATCGAGATTTCTTTATTTATTTATAAGTTTAATATTAATATGAACAGACACGAAAAGTATTTTTTATTGAAAACTTCATTAGGTATTTTTGAGGTGGGAAAAAACAATTGTACTTGCGATATCGTTACTGACACCTCATTTTTGTAAAGGCGATTGTGCTCTTTATTTATATAAGGTTACAGACCAATGTTCTATACAAGTATTTTTCTTCCACCAAGACGATATTGTTCAAGTTTTCACTTCTGTCGGCACTCCCGGAGTGCCACCACTTTTTTTTCTAACTTTTTGTTCGGTGATTCGAACGCGCGGTCGCGCCGACAGAGAGCGCTTTCCGGTTTTCCGAACAAAAAGTGACATGCACGCGACCGATCGCGTATTCGTGCGACGATTGCTTTTATGTAGGACGCGCCCTTATAATTTTTTTGGAAAGCGTTATGTCTTAGATCCTGGATAAAGCCATCTTATCTTCGTTCCCTTGTCCTCATTCTATCCTAGGTTAGCCACGTCATGGTCTATGTGCGTTACAAAGTGGTGTGACACGAACATTTTGTTCTAGTACGCAACTATGCTTTCCCCGGATACGCACTGCTTGTTAGGGACGGGCTAAGGAATGAGAGGCCGCGGAAGCGGGTATACTCTACCTCCTCTAGACCGAATTTCGACCATGGCAGCCAATCTCAGCGGAGACTAGCCATTTAAGCGGGAGAATTTATAGTGCACAAGTTTAATGCTCAGACACAAGCGCAGCTCACTCTTCTCTCACTCTCATAGTCCAATGGCCAACGGCTTAATGTGCTTTCCGAGGCACGGATATCACACCACCAACCTCTGCCTAACCCTTCGGGGATTACAGGCGTAATGTTATTTTTGAAGTGAAAACTTCTTTAGGCGCGTTGGGCGTTTTTGAGATGGGACTAAACCATTGATTTCGCGACACTGTGACGACACCAGCTTTTGACCATTAAAAAGACATCAACGCATTGATTACCGCGGTGCCGATTTATTTTTTTCAGGACCTAATTTAATCAGAATTTACTGCCTTTCGATATCTGGAAACTTTCGTGAATTCGGGTGCTTTAATTGAAGGATCACTTTGTTTAAACTTTTCACACTTAAACAGGTACAAAGGCGGACTTAATGCCGTCCATTGATTTCTCTCATCCTTTACAAATCGCTGTGCCCTCATCCCTTGTCCCTCACTCTACGCACAATGTGTAAACACAGTGGTTGCCGGGGTAATTACACGGTGCGTATGCGCCGATGTGTTTCACGCACCGTGCACCCTTGAGTAGCACCCGCTGTGTGGCCCGGATTGAAATGACAATAAAAATATACACGTAGGGAGCTGATTTTGTGGACTGTTGAATGTGATAAACTAGACGAGAAAGTCCGAGGACTGAGCCAATGCCTTTTCCGCTAATATTCGCCAGATCAATTCCAAAACAGTTATTGTTTTGCGAATAATTCAAATTTGGGCGTAATTGCTACCAAGATTTGTCTGTTAACGTATGGTGCGATGCATGGGAGAGCGCGAAACAAGGAATAAAAGTACAAATGTAGAACGGTTGTAGAAAAATGTATCAGTTGCAGAACTGATAGTTTTCTGGCCAAACTAAACCGACATAAAATAACACACGGAATATGCTAAAATATTTAAAATATGAACTTATAAAAGAGCTTTTAAAGTTGAACTAAATGATTAGTGTTCGTATTTAGCTAAGTACAACACAACATGCATATACAGGATGTAAGGGACATCGATGCACAAAGTGTTATTCTAGACTCCACAGCCTTGAAATTTTTCGTCGGTTATTTAAAAAAAAAATCTGTTGATCCTATTTAATTAGGCTGGGAATCAGCACTTTTTGAACGTCAAAATTACTGTACCGTCCTTCGCTCTTTTGTATGAGACAGCAATTTTTTTTTTTATAACTGGTCAAAAGGTTTCTACGCTGAGGGGTCACTGAGGGATCGCTAAGGGGTCTAGAAACATATGCTGATATTATGGTGACAGTTTCCACGTAGATATTATTTGCATATTTTTTGTATCTTTTAAAACTCTCTGTGTACATTAAACAATTAACTTTCAGTATCTCCTAGACATACATCAGCTACATCTTACAACTTTCCTCCACCGCAAATTGTCTGCCGACCACAAACAGCGCCAGAGTGATGGTACAGCGCGGTTTACTATACAATTGATAGTGAAACTTAATGCACGGGAAAACAACGCTTTTAGAGAACGTTTCTTACACGGCATAACCTAGTTTGGGGAAAAAAAAATCGTGATCAAATATTATTGAATAACATAATATGCTGGCTTAGAACCAGTCTTACCAAAGCTATCGTGTTACCGAGTAACTGGGTTGTGAAGGTCAGATAGACAGTCGCTCCTAGTAAAATACGAGTATTCAGCTGCATTCAGTTAGACTGGAAGCTGACCGCTATAGAGTTGGGAAAAGGCTAAGTAAATGATGTACCTACATAATAATCTCCACTAACAGACGACGCACATCCTAAACCGCTGTGTTTAAATCAGAGGTGGCAAGCGTGATGGGAACTCGGGCAGCAAAACTAAATGGGTACGGGCCCAGGTATGCAGAAAATTCTGAGAAGTAGCAATAAGAGCGAGCGAAGCGATCTCGAAATTTTAAAGCTCAAAAATTGTATGCTCCCTACGTTTATATTTAACATACGTAGGGGGCCCCCGACTACAAACTGCCGTTTACTTACTGAACATATTTTGGCCTTGTTTGGGATTTTGGGGCCCCATCAAGGACCGGGGCTTGGGGCGGACCGCAACTGCCGCTCCGTCTAGTCTGCCAGTAGGCTAGACGCATGAAATTTTGCACAAGAGTTCTTTAAATAACGAAAGTGAACACAAAAGAAAGATTTTGAAAAATTCTTCCCCTCATCATCTGCCTAGCCTTTTCCCAACCATGTTGGGGTCGGCTTCCAGTCTAACCAGATGCAGCTGAATATCAGTATTTTACATGGAGCGACTGCCTATCTGACCTCCACAACCTAGTTACTAGGTAACACGATACCCCTTGGTATGACTGGTTGTCAGACATTTTGGGCTTCTAACTACCCGTAACGACTGTCAAAGATCTACAAATGACAGCCGGGACCAACGGCTTCACGTGCTTTCCGAGGCACGGAGGGGTCTTAGTATGTAAAGATGGTCACCCATCATCAGATCAACATCAGATCAACCGCGGCAAGTGTAGCTTAACCTGATCGATCGACCCGTGCAGCCGTTGTTACTTAGCCACAAGCCCCTAAAAAAAATCTGCCCCTAAAGGGGATAAATAAAAGTTTTTATGGCAGTTCGTCATTTTTACCGATATGGTAGGGGATCCCATCGGGCACACGGCTTGTGAGAAAATATATTAAATAAGTAAATAGCATAAACTATATTTGCTCTAAGAATATCAAATCCTTGCCCTCTGCAGTACCTCCAGTTTTCAGACAATATTGCATAATCAGCCTATAATGTTCCCACTGCTGGGACACAGGCCTCCTCTCCGTGAGAGGGAGTGGGCCGTAATCCACCACGCGGGCACAGTGCGGGTTGGTAGGTGTCAAACAATATTAAAAAGCTATAATTAGTAATCCGCCCAATATGCTTAAAGAAATTAGTAATTTAAGTACCATTTGACCATTTATCGGAGCGATCAGTTAGAAGCCATATTGTTTTTTTCTACCTAGCGCTGGAAAATGCGTAGTCAAATCTGCTGTTACGTGATTCCAGATTTCATAATTATTCTTATGTAAAAAAGCCGACAAGAAACTCTATGGTTATTTTTACGATGAGTTCGGTCATTAACCCGATCATAATACCCCATATTTGGTGAAGCCCATTTGTAGTTGCGGACAGCGGTCGGCTGTGTAGGTGGTAGTAATTTTTCTTACCAGTTCAACCACCATTTAATAACAAATATGGATACATAATAGGACACAGTTTGTTGCAACAAACCGGTCAACCTTCTAGATGCCATGTGAGCACTCCTCCTTCTCCTTGCTTCAGGATTTCATTATTTTTACGGATTAACCTTAAATAGCCAGGTTCTGGACAGTACCAAAGATTAGAGGCTGTCAGACTGTCAAGCTTTTGACTACATACTCGTAACGACAACTGATGCCGACAGTTTAATGTACTCTCCAAGGCACGAGCACCCATTCACAAAACTGACAGCGGCAAATGCAGCTTAACCTCACCGAACTCACCATCATCTTCATTATCATCTACTGCCTACCGTCTTCCTAACTATGTTGGGTTCGGCTTCCAATTAGAAGCCGAGACCCCAACATAGTTGGGAAATGGCGGCAATCGGATGCAGCTGAATATCAGTATTTTACATGGAACGACTGCCTATAGATCTGAAATGAAATGAAATGAAATTGTTTATTCTGTAAATAGGATATCGGAATCACTTTTACACGTCATATAAAAAAATATTAAAAATAAGCTAGATGAGTTCGGCGTTTCCTATCTGACTACTCTGTGAAGAAAGGCCGAAACAAACTCAAAGGTCGCAGTCTCTTTTAAAGTCCAGCCATAATCTTGGTCAGGCCATATGAGGACCATGTAGATTAGTGTCTGAAAAGGTCTTTTGAAGAAAGAAGCACACAGATTTGAGTGGACCTGTTCAGTCAGTGCAAGCATTTGTCAGTAATCGTGGAGCTCAACTCAGAACCTTAGGAGCTCAATTCGACGAGCAATACCAAAGAAAGGACATTTGGGTAGGCCGCAAAAACTACTCAAACTGCCAGACCATCACTAAAACTAGAAGAGAAATAAAAATAATATCCACATAGTCCTCACATTCACAATAGTTAAAATAATATAATATACTTTACAAAGTAATCATGTCATTTTGAATATAATTTTCAACAATGTCAATGTGTTTATAAAACTGGTATATGTTAATTTTCCATAATAATTAAAATGTCTGTCTGTCTGTCCTCCACAACCCAGTTAATGGATAACACGATACGCTTTAGTAAGACTAAACTCACTTATGAGTGCAATAACACTTAAATCAACTAAAAAGTAAACATCGGAGGCCAACTAACAACTAATCACTAAAACCCACGTTGGGACATCCCATACTAATTTTACATGCGTTACCCAACTGCAATTTACTTGAATAGAACAATAGAATCAGAGTTCCGTAGGTGAACAGTGGGATGCAGCGAGGTTCCGTGCAGTTTCGTAACCTGTGTGAGTCACAGAGGTAGTTGACATTGTATAGGCGTCAGGTTGTGTCTGTATGTGGGTAGAGACGAGAATAGAAGTGCCTTTTTATTTTGTCTGTGTTTTTATTCATTGTTGATTGGTTTTGACCGTATTTGTAAGGTGAGATTGGGGTTTTTTTTCGTAATTAGTTGTGGTAGTTGGTTTTTAATGTGATATCACAGATTAGTACCTACAGATGGGACACTCCACAAAACCATTTAAAAAAAACCGGCCAAGCGCGAGTCGTACTCGCCCATGAAGGGTTCCGTAGCAGCAAGTAACATTGAATGAAAGGTAAATTGCGGTTTACGATTTATGACGTATTAAAAAAAAACTACTTGTTAGATCTCGTTCAAACCAATTTTCGGTGGAAGTTTACATGGTAATGTACATCATATATTTTTTTTAGTTTTATCATTCTCTTATTTTAGAAGTTACAGGGGGGGGGACACACATTTTACCACTTTGGAAGTGTCTCTCACGCAAACTATTCAGTTTAGAAAAAAATGATGTTAGAAACCTCAATATCATTTTTGAAGACCTATCCATAGATACCCCACACGTATGGGATTGATGAAAAAGTTTTTTTTGAGTTTCAGTTCTAAGTATGGGGAACTCCAAAATTATTTGTTTTTTTTCTATTTTTATGTAAAAATCTTAATGCGGTTCACAGAATACATCTACTTACCAAGTTTCAACAGCGTAGCTTTTATAGTTTCGGAAAAAAGTGGCTGTGACATACGGACGGACAGACAGACAGACAGACAGACAGACAGACAGACAGACAGATAGACAGACAGACAGACAGACAGACAGACAGACAGACATGACGAATCTATAAGGGTTCCGTTTTTTGCCATTTGGCAACGGAACCCTAAAAAGCGACTCTTGCTACGATAGAATAAAGTGCAATTCAGGTCGCACAGTGCTGCCGACGGTGAGCAATGGGTAGCTCGCCGTCCGATAAGGACCAGGCCCGGGTCGACGGCGCGTTGTGTTCCACGTGCGCCTCAAAGAGATGTCAGCAGAACTGACGGGGTCCGCTAGGGCCGATGCCTGCCGGAGTTGCGAAGAAAACTGAAAGGGAGATCGTGGCCCCCGGCAACAGGGCAACCGAAGGAACACGGGTGGGTTTTAGTCAGTAAGAGTCTGACACGCCCTCCCGCTCTGCCCAGAGCGGGAGAAGTTATTTGCCAATTTCCCACCCAAAAAAAAAAAAGGCAGAAATATGAAGCTAGTTGCCCATTCCAAAGTGTAGTAGGTAGGTCGCGTAACTCTTATATGTTCTGACTACGTTACGCCCACTGAATTCGACAAGTCGAGCCCGCCGTGTACCTAATTGTAATTTCATATCTAAAATGCGGAGTGTCCAATCTGTATTTATCTGTGGTCATATCCGAAATCTTTCAGAAAATCTAATTTAGTTTAAAAAATTCAATGCAGCGAAATAATTACTTATCTTTAGGCAACATAACATAACATCACGCCTTGTTTCCCCGAAGGGTTGGGCAGAGGTGTCCCTGTAGCAGGTACATCCACATTTCGCCAGTTATGTTTAAGTCCCATGTAATAGGGGGCGAGCCTATTGCCATCAACTGGGCACAAATCCAGACTCCATATTTTTAAATCCAGTGTTTTCTTTCAACAGACTACCCCCGGGCCATTTAAAATGTTAGTTCCTTGTGTAAATCTATTCGCAACCATAGCACAGAAGTTTTTACTTCTGCAGCTCCACTGCGCTTTATAAACCGCCAGTATTTGAATGGTCATCTGCCTAGCCTTTTCCCAACATCATTGTGGCTGGCTTCCAGTCTAACTGGACGCATTTGAATACCAGTATTTGACATGAAGCGACTGCCTATCTGACCTCCACAACCCAATTACTAGGTAAAACGATACCACGCGGTAACCGTAATTCTTTGAATAGATGACAAATGTATCTTTGCTCAAATGTTATTAGCTGTGTTAAAATTCATTACATTCAGCACATGGCCAATTATTAGCATTGCAACACTTACTTTAATATCATGTGGGTGTAACTTATTGACAAGATGCATCTCCATGAAGGTCGCACTGTCTATTAGAGACACCTATTGTAATAGTGTAGGAGGTACCTGTCAATCTGGCACGTCTTTGTAAGGATCAAGATCTCCCAGAAAAAGTTTGCACTTCGGTAATCATCATCGTCTATCTTCGGAAATACGAACACGCGATGATGAAATATGACATAGAGCTGTTGCAACCATGGAAGTGCCTACCTATTGTGTATTACGATAGAGATTAACAACTCTATGAGATTATTTGTTTATTTATTTGTTAACTTAGGTTAAATAAAGAAATACAGATCTTATGTTTGGTGAACAGAGCGCTATGTTATGCCAGGAGGCGTACAAATATGGTGAGCAAATCTAACTGAGGATTACAAATTAAAATTTCCAAAAAAGTATTTGAAAAACATGCATAATTTTGGTATTAAACTAGAAAATAAATTGAAACAATTACATATTATCCAATATTCCAATTATTTCAGACTTAAATGAGGAATTATTAAAATATCAAAAAGAAAAAAATAAAGAAAAATCTATGTCAAAATAATTTAATGTCAAAATTAATAATTGTAATTATAAATTAATTCATCATCTAGTTATGTTTGCGGGGCCAACATGGCCTGAAATGGCACAAAGCAGAGAGATTTGGAAGGAAAAAGGGGAGGCCTTTGTGCAGCTGTGGGACACAAATATAGGCTGATAAAAAATAAAAATAAATATTCGTCAATAGTATAATAACATTTATCAATTAAGAATAATTTCATTTTGTTCTTAAATCGTTTAAAATTTAATTCTTTTATTTTTGAAAGATTAACAATTTCAAATCACTTTTGAGTGACAGATGACGAGGTGCGACCGGAGTAGATAGCCTTACAGAAAGAAAGCTTCATACAAACGCGCAATGCTAGATGTACTACTACAAAGCACGGTAGTACAAAACTTCGAAACATTGTCTCTGTGGAGGACTACTCTGTGGCACGACGTTCGTACGGTCAATGCTTTGTATTACTTGACCCCTCTTACAAACAAAAAGTGGGGAAGAGGGGTCGGGTTATTACTAATTCAAAAACACGAAGACTACCGAAGCGCATATCTTTTCTGATTTAACTGTATGGCATATAAGGTTTTTATGTCATACTTAAATGTTAATGGGGATAAAAACGGTCACTTGCTCACTTAAGATGGCGCTGATCTCCAGCGTCTTATAATTTGACAGCTAGCCATACACTGTTTGTAAACAAGCGACTTTTTTTACGCATAATTAATTATTGAGCCCAGTTGCGCAGCTGTTTACTGCAAAAATACGGGGCCCCATGTATTTGCCAAAGATGTTATAAGAAGAAAACTGGGAGAAAGCTCTCCGAAAAAAATTGGAATCCGATATTTCGCCGAGACAATGTACTATCCTTTAAGCCTTTTATGGGAGAAAGTGGTTTATAGGTGATGCTCCCAAGAGAACTAAGTTTGTTTTCATTACATACAGGCACTTGTGATGTGATATTATGTAAATTATAGTAAAGTATGTGTGTGTTTATATTATCATATTAGATCAGTGCTAGAAGTGCTATCTCTAAGGTTTTTCAGTCAGGAACATCAAGGCTGAGTTGGTTTTCAACTCTGATCAGGTTAGTTCTATCGTACGCCTCCAGTCTTTAACAAAAACGAACTTAAAGTCAACAAACACAAAATAACCTATAAATTATAAAACGTTCATAATTTATTTTCTACTAAAGCTGCTTTTTTACCAGTGGTAGATACTTGCGCTTTTAATAGAGCTACACTCCAAGTCTCATACATATTTATCTAGTTTTCGTATAATTTGTGATGGACACAAAAGTAAACAAACACAACAATGGCGGATTTATAGACGTACAACTGTGCTGCCATCTACTATGAGCTTTCAGTTTTTAACCCCATTAGTCAGCTCCATTTTCCTACACGTAACTAAAACCGGTCTAACTCATTCATTTAACATAGAATCCAACCTGTCAGGATTTCACGGTTGATCAGACGCAAGTCGCGGCAATCATTCAATTACACAGACGTTCCACTAATTCCTGTTTGTTTTTTTGTTGTTTGTAATTAGCAGATTTTCTGATCAGAGGCCTTTTAGCAACCGAGTTTTACTTGAGCTAGGTACTTGTTATTAACCGACTTCCAAAAGGAGGGGTTCTCAAATCGACTGTATGTTTTTTTTTTTTTGTATGTTTTTTACGCGATTACTCCGCCTATTATGAATTGATTTTGATTATTCTTTTTTGTTTGGTAGATCATAATTTAGAGGTAGTTTCATATAAATTTTAATAACTTTGCTTGGGTAGTTTTTGTGTTAGCTTCAATAATACGTATTTTTTCCCACTTAGTATGTGGATGATATGATAACTTCCTGTCACTGTTATTTACATAGCAGTTAGTGGTATTCGAATTTGTGTGGGGCAGGTACCACAAATAAAAAGTGAAAAATTAAAACTTAAAAAAAAAAACACAACCGACTTAAAAAAAAACACTACAAAGTGAAAAATAACTTTAATTTCGGAAGTCGGTGACAACGAACGAAAATTCAAAACCAAAGACACCGGACTTTTAAGTGAGAAAGAAGAAATTAAAGTTATTTTTCACTTTGTAGTGTTTTTTTTTTTGTAGTCGGGTTGTTTTTTTTTTAAAGTTTTTTAAACTAAGAGGAGGCTCCCTAAATTGTGTGTTAATTTGCATTAATATTCTGAAAAAGTCACGCATACAATCAAAATGGAACTTTAGTATATGATTTATTGGATCTTTTTCTTTCCAAATATATACAGTTACGTAATTGGAACATTTTCGCTCGATCGATTTTTTATTCGAAAATCATGTCGCTTTTTAAAGATTATTTGAAACAAAAACAAGATTACTCGGCTTTTATGTCTAAAATAATTATTGACAGTAAGGAAGTATAGTATATCCAGATATTGGATATTTTTTCTCTAGATCAATTATTACTTTAGTTATAAACGAAATAAGAATTGAGACTTACGACATTTAATTCTGTGCTTGAACACGACCAAAGAGCGTTTTTTTTTTCTGTTGGACATCTCATAGCTGACCTCTGAGGCCATGACTATTTAACCGGTCAATCCTGTGGACACCTTAAGCTGCTACACTTAAAACCTCCAGCCAGGGGTTATTCAACTAAGCTAATTAAAACTAGGTGAACGCTCGCTAAGGGCATCCCTTGTGGAGTACGAACCTCGGCTTTTTAAAGCCGGTACCAAATGCTACTCATCTGTACCTCCTGTCACTCTTTGCGGCATTCCTTTAAACAGGGTGAAGCAATTCAAGTATTTGGGCCACTGGGTCTCCGATGACCTGTGTGACAATCAGGACATTGAGAGGGAGCGCAGGGCGCTGTCTGTCCGGTGTAATATGTTGGCTCGCAGGTTCGCACGATGTACTAGACCAGTAAAGGTGACTTTATTTAAAGCATATTGTCAGTCGTTTTACACGTGCAGCCTGTGGACCAACTTTACGCAGCGGGCGTACAGCGCACTGCGCGTACAGTATAACAATGCTTTCAGGATGTTGTTAGGGTTTCCGCGGTGTTGTAGTGCCTCGACTATGTTTGCTGAGGCGCGGACAGATGATTTTTTCGCGATCATAAGGAAACGGAGCGCTTCGCTACTAAGTCGACTACGAAACAGCTCGAACAGCATCTTGAAGGTATTATCCGAGCGGTGGGATCTCCCCCTGTTACAGAGGTGGATGCAGCTTCATAGTAGCGCGTCCCCTCGTATTATGTAATTTATGTTGTTTACGTTTTGGATGATATTTGTTTGTATTTATTTCAATTTCAATTTTATTTCAATTTCAGTTTTATTTCAATTTCAATTTTATTTCAATTTCAATTTTATTTCAATTTAATATTATTAAGTTTCAGTTGACATTTGTATGTATTTTAAATTTATTTGAAAATGACATGTGTATTTATTTTAATTTTATTATAATTGAATGTTTGAGGATTATTTATTGTGTGTGATTCTTATATCAATTTTATGTTTTTAATTTTAATTTAATGTATGTAATGTTTTTTTTTATGGACTTAGTCTGAAAATAAATGAATTAATTAGAGCTTTTACCGGAGGGAGGACATCAAAGATGGGACGGGCTGGATCAAGGTTTTGATCATGATTATTAATCGGGGAATTTGAAGCTACGTGCACCAAAGAGCGCACGCAATATTCAACTTTATTACTGTTGTGTTAGCGTTTAGCACATAGTGGAGTGGTGCACCCCGCATTGGGGCGGAGTTTGCGTGGAAATTGTCTTTGGAGTGCCTGGTCTTAATATGTCCACTGCTTCTTCTTGAAAATCCATATACACACTAACGCCACCTTGATTGATGTGTAGAGCACTTTCATACAAACAATAGTTACTATGGCAGCTCAGCTCTAAAGTACATCCGTATCGAGTTATGCGCCCTAATCTATAACGCGTTTTTAATTAGGAAACTAAAAATGTCAGTTACTTTTAATGGTCCTATACTATTTATTTCATAGTACAAACTCTATTGGACTCAAGTTACATAATATTGGCGTAAGTGGCATCTATGACATGACACAATGTCGTGAGTATTTTACTAACAAAATTGAAAATATTTATATACTTATAACTACTACTATACTGCGAATAAATTAATAAATATTAAAATAATAACTATATAAGTAGTACGTTTCCGTGGGATAATTTTCAACCTCCACTCAGGCAAAAGCAAGTACTTGTATTTTTGATCAACTTTTTTGCTTTTTATCTGACGAAATGTTCGTTTTAACCCTGTGGGGAAACAGGCGTCAGTGGTGTTTTGTCATTCATTTGTTTTTATTTAATTTAAATTCTCTTCTTTCTGACATTTTTGTTCTCCGTAATTTGTTAACGCTGTAAATAACTGTATAGTTGTCCTCGTAATTGCTTGTCCACCCTAAGGTTGAATGTCAGTTGTAAGTCATACAATATCATCAGCCTGTAGCAGACCACTGCTGGACATAAGCCTCTATTGCACGCCGTTCAACTCGATTTCCGGCAATCCTCATCAAGCTGCTACCAGCCACCCTGCGAAGAATATGTCTACTCCAACGGTCATCAGTTCTACGGCTAATATGGCCGGCCCATTTATTTATTTTATTTTTTATTTTTTTATTTTTTCCACTTCACCTCGCTTATTCTGGTCATCTCTTGGCTGCCACGGTTTATTTTAATTTATTGTAATTTCTAATTGTTTTTGTTTTATATTTTTATTACGGACGCTTTTAAGGTGCACGTCTTTCTACATTGTTCTCACATGTATAATTTCAACATTGATGATGTAACCAATATTTTGTAACAATATTTTGATTTAAAAGAGTGTTCGTGAAGTTTCTTGCCCGTTCTTCTCCATAGGTACCTACTACGCTTTGGAATGGGCAACTAGCTTCATCTTTCTGATTGACCGACCCCTTGACAATTCAAAAGTGCCTGTAATTGGTTTATTTGAAATAAATGCTTTGAGTTTTGAGTTTGAGTGAGCTATGTTGACAACTTTGGTTCTCACGTCATAAAACGACAAGGTGTATTTTTTTTTGCTTTAGGACTATAGTGACAGTTAGATAGTTTCCACCTTTTTGACAAAAATGGTAAAGGAAATACCCGGCGACCCTAATTGCGCGATCACAATTCGAGAATTTTGAAAGATATTGACGTGAGCTCGACAAATGGATGTGCAATTAACGCTTGTGCGACAAAACTGTACTGCGACTCACCATAGTGCGAATGCACGCTTGTGCGACACACTGAAGCTCGACATCACGCTGGTGTGACAAACGAGTGTGCGACAGTAGTTCGACACTACGCTAGATCGACACTACGGTAGTGCGACAACCAATTGGAAATGTTATTTAATACTAATTAAGAGAAAAAAGATTTTGTTGCATACTTTATTTCAAAATGAACCCTAAATAACTTTTCTCTAAGCAACTTACCTATGTGTCTCCTGGTACAAATTAAATGCCAGTGGGTTCCGCTTTTAATTTAAATAAGATTGTAATTCTTCATTACGTTTGAAAAATGGTTTTGTTCAACAAAGCAACGAACGTAGGTGGACTGTCAAAATTAAACTCATTGCGATTAATTGTCACTTTATATGTGTTACGTTATTTCTCCGCGGGTCGACTATACTTACTTAGTATTCCATTCTCACCTCTGCCCACCCCTCAAGATTACAGCCGTGATACGAGCATATTTGAGCACATTCTGATCGTGTTACGTACAGTCAGAATTGTGGCTCACATTCCGCTTTCTAACCAACGCGTAATTTACTTAATTAACTAAACATATGAACGAAATGTTGGAAAGAGTCAAGTGGGAGCCGGACTTAACATGTGGGTAACGTTAAAAATAAAGTAAGTAATAAAATCAGCTCAGCTTGTCATAATTTTTCCAGATGAAATGAATTGTCCCACCCACCCCAGGGTCAAGGTCTCTTCTCATACAGAGAAGGCACGAACATGCTTTCTAGACGGGTTGGCACTTCAGACTTTAATTACTAGCTGCGCCCCGCGGTTTCACCCCCATAAGTCTCGATCCCGTGGAATTATCGGAATAAAAGGTATCCTATGTGCTTTTCCAAGTTATGATCTACCCATGTGCCAAATTTTATCAAAATCCGTTCAGCCGTTTTAGCGTAACAAGCAAACAATATTAGTTAGGATAACACCAGAGCTTCCTAACGATGCTTACCTACACCTACGATGTTTACGTGCCCAGATTTGAACCCACAACCTCGTGCATGAGAGGCGAGGCCTTAATCTCTGGGCCATCAGATGAATGTATGTTGTGATATACCTATAATTGTCATGTCGCCTGTGTTCATCGAAAGGGTAGCCATAAAACACAATAACCCTCTAGATAACTTATCTGGCAGATAACATCACATAAACTTTGTTTAATTTTTTAATTGTTCTGGTAGATAGTGCTTATCCGGAATTCCGGACACTAAGAAATGTTTTGTGAACGTCTATACAGGCAAAGATTTCAAAATGGTTTTTTTATTTCTCTACGGATCCCTAAAATCTGGTTAACAGGTGCCACGACTAACTACACGCTGTTTCTTTAGAAAAAAATGTTACCAACGTATTTCGTAAGTTTATTAGTGTCCAGTTTAATAGCTTGCTGATTGCTTGTTTACAACCACTCTTCGGCAGGCGGTGTGTGTTTTCAGAATGATAGGAAATAATTACAAACTATCGGCATTCTTGTTAGATTTCTAGTTTTTTACCTATTGTGGTATGGTAATTTTATTCTAGGTGCATCGGCTTCACATATCATTATTTAACTAATGCAAGTACCTATACAAACTATTGTAAAACATTTTAAAAGAGTAACGGTGGAGTTTCTTGCCCATTCTTCTCCATACGAAAACTACCTTTCGGAAGGGGCGAATAGAATCAATTTTATTATTTTGTACATTTTGACGTTCAAAAGTGCCATACATGGGCCTATTTGAAATAAATGATATGACTTTGACTAGTTAAAAGAAAATGACCAACTCAGATGAGTATTTCTGGTGATATTGTTAAAATATTTTCACCAAATTGTTTCTACTGGCTACTGACTAACCTGGTGTCCGTTTTTATGTCGCCTTAGGGCCTCTGACTTGGCTTCACATGCCATCGAGAAATATCTCTCAGGCATTCTCAGGTTTCCTCACGATGTTTTCCTTCACCGTTTTTGAAGCAAGTGATAATTATACAATACGCACATGAATCCGAAATCAGAGGTGCGTGCCTTGGGTTCGAACTCGAGACCTATGACTTGGCAAACCGACGGTCACACCACTAGGCTATCACTGGGCCAAATTCTGGGATCCTGCTCACAAGGATTTTTGAAGTGGAAACTTCTTTAGACGCATTGGGCATTTTTGAGATGGGACTAAACCATTGATTCCGCGACACTGTGACGACACCTCATTTTTGTAAACGGGATTTATGGTCTTTATTTATATTAAGTTACGGACCAATGTTCTGTACAAGTATTTTTCATCAACTAAGGCGGTCTTGTTCAAGTTTTCACTTCTGTCGGCACTCCCGGAGTGCCACCACTTTTTTTTTGTAGGTATGTGGCGGCTTCTACATCGCCACAAGCGAACTACGCATCAAAGACTTGACGTCACACGAAATCCTGACGTCACTCAAATCCTGCATCACCCAATTAGAGTTTACCGCGCGAACGAGATATGTAAGACTATCCGACATCAATCGTTGGGCGGTTGCGCGCCAGACACGACACCCGTCTGGACGGAGGATCCTCCCTTTTCTATGGTGGATGAGTGAACTTTACACCCTGTTCCTCATGGCTCTATAGGTATCTTGGGAGACGGAAATACTCGATTCCCTCATGCACAAACACTAAACTAATATAACAGTAATTATTTGTTCCATATGCAGCATGAGAGACATCGAACCTATCATCAAAATATTTTAAGATACTAAGCTTTATCCCATGTCTTCGACTTCGTGAAATTATCCTACAGGAACATTATACTAGGATAAAAATCTTGTGTCTTAACCCAGGTCATGGTCTACCTGTATGCCAAATTTCATGGAAATCTGTTCAGCCGTTAAGGAGTGAAAAGGTAACAGACAGACAAAAAGGACAGACAGAGTTACTTTCGCATTTTTTATATTAGTAAGTATAGATGTGGATGGATAGAATGAATTTATGTTTCCAAGATCATTGTAGAAGCCATGATGATTTTCTTTACCATCACAAACAAGGTACAACGTTCATATAGTATAATCTCCCATATTTAATGACAGCATGTGACAGTTGGTTTCCCGCGTAAATTGACAGTTGTTGAACGGTAATGGCGGCCGGCAGCCATAATGAGGTTTAATAATTAATCTGCGATTTTAACTAGTTATTAGTGGTAGAGGCATTGGCCTGGGAGTAGAGTATAGTACGGGTAGGTTGTCAACCTAGTAGCTATCCACTGCAAGGAAGAAAACACTGAAATGTAAATCGACTAATTAATTGTGGCTAACTCCAGTTCAGTCTTTTCAATTAATCAAATTTTTTGAGCAAAATATGTACCTAATTAAAAAGTCGAACCAGAAGTTTAAAGAATCTATCATCATCATCATCATCAGCCTATAAATGTTCCCACTGCTGGGCACAGGCCTCCTCTCTGTGAGAGGGAGTGGGCCGTAATCCACCACGCGGGCCCAGTGCGGGTTGGTAGATGTCATATGTCTTCGAATTTTCGGTTCTAGGACATGCCGGTTTCCTCACGATGTTTTCCTTCACCGTTTTGAGAGCAGTGGTGATGGAATAATTTACACAAAGTAAAGCGCCTGTCTGGGTTCGAACCTACAACCCACAACTCTTAAGTCGCGGCCGTTACCACTGGGCCACCACTGCTCTCGCCGTTACCACTGGGCCACCACTGCTCTCGCCGTTACCACTGGGCCACCACTGCTCTCGCCGTTACCACTGGGCCACCACTGCTCTCGCCGTTACCACTGGGCCACCACTGCTCTCGCCGTTACCACTGGGCCACCACTGCTCTCGCCGTTACCACTGGGCCACCACTGCTCTCGCCGTTACCACTGGGCCACCACTGCTCTCGCCGTTACCACTGGGCCACCACTGCTCTCGCCGTTACCACTGGGCCACCACTGCTCTCGCCGTTACCACTGGGCCACCACTGCTCTCGCCGTTACCACTGGGCCACCACTGCTCTCGCCGTTACCACTGGGCCACCACTGCTCTCAAAGAATCTATACTTCTATATTATTTACTAAGATATAAAGCTGAAGAGTTTTTTTGTTTGCTTGAACGCGCTAATCTCAGGAACTGCTGGTCCGATTTGAAAAATTATTTCAGTGTTAGATAGTCTATTTATCGAGGAAAGCTATAAGCTATATATCATTACGCTAAGACCAATAGGAGCGGAGCTCCAATGAAGAATGTTTCAAAATCGGGTTTTTTTTTTTCCTTTTGAGTGCTTCCGCTGCCTGCGCTGCGGAAACGGTTAAAGTTTCGCAAAAATCATGTATTACAGAATTGTTTCCCTTTAAAAGTTCTAAAAAAAAGTCTGAAATTGTATATGTCTATCTTTTAAGGTTGGCTCACTATAACCTTTTTTATGCTAACCAAATTTGTTCTAAAATAATGCATTATTTGCGAAGGTGTTTTTATAAACATGATATTAATCCTTATCCAAATAAATACGCCCAAAGAAACTATTCCACGCGGACGAAGTCGCGGGCAGAAGCTAGTATTAACTAAAATACAATGTTCTCAATACTTAAAATTGCATTCTACTCTGTGTGTTAATTTAAAATGGAGTCAAAATGATTCGACTTTAGAATACTTTTTTTTGTGTCATGATGCGATTTTTTTTTTTAAGAATGGAAACTGCGTGTTTTGATACTTCATTTTACAAATTAATTAAACATTTTACGTAAGTATCATAATATATTCATTAATTACCAATATTATTAAATGCACTAGTGATCTAAATATAAACATTGCAATATTAAAAGGTATTTGAAAAGACATTGTATGTAACAACAAAACTTTTTTATTCTTTACTGACGAAACACACAACCGAGTGATGTAAGGAAATCGATACACAGTCGTTTTTTTTTGTTTTTTTTTTAAAGCAATCAACAAATTGTTTACAATAATATTGCAATGGTTTTGTAAAAAGTTAAACGGTATGATATATTGCGTTTGTTTGTACACATAAGAATTAATATTTAACTAACAAGTTTTTGAAATAACATAGTTCTCAACGTTGCTACAGATAAGTAAAACTTACGATTTGAATTACATAAGTATTGATGTCGATATTTACATAAGTAAACCTAAGTATGTAGCACACGATGTGCACGAAGTAATTTATCCGAAGATTTGTAAATCAGAACTTTATGGATAACTAAAGTGACCATTTATTTTTTGACTCAAAACGGGACATCGGTTTATTTATCTCAATTAGCAGGGCCGATTCATAAAGGAAACTCAATTTTGAAAATAGGTACCAGCCTAAGTTCTCAATGAAATATAAAACACATTTATTTTTTATTACCAAAATTATTTAAGTAAGTACTTATGTATTACTAATTTAAAAAGTTAAGCAAGATTAATTTTGAGTAATATTTGTCAGCAGAACAAAGTTTTAATACAGCTGGTGATGATTTTATGTAAAAATAAAATTATTGGCATGTTTTTTTATATTCACCTATTAGTTATCAACATCGCCATAAGGACTGGATCCTGTAACTGGGTTTTTCAGACGTTCAAAATTTATTCATTAAAGAAAATACTCTTTCTATTGGTGCATTTGTGCCGGGCACACATAGAATATATTCAATTAAAGTACAAAAGCTGTCATCCTTAAGGTTTTTGGTGTGAAAATGTTTAAAAACTTCCACCCAAAGCATAACTGTCCCGTTTCTGAAAACGGGACAATTTTACATCCCTAGGCTTTTGTCGGGGTCACCGGGACTAAGAACCGTTAAAAGGGACGGTCCCGTTCAAAACGGGACGTCTGGTCACTTTCGGTCACTCGGAAATTCAGGGGTGACGTTATGCAGCATAAGCATAACGTCACCCCTGTATTTCCGAAGGAACAAGCACAGGGTGTAGATTCTACACTCCTAGTACTACACCTACGTAAATCAGTGTGAATTTGGGTGTATGTATACAGGTTACATCCTACATTTCGCTAGGTGTTGAAATTCCTTGTAATTAGACGAAAATCGAGACGCTATGGTGTTTTTTATTTTTTTGAGGGATTCCTGGCTAGATTGATGACAGCTTCACGGGCGATCGAAGGTTAGGCTACGCTTGTCGCGGTCGGTTCGTGGATGGGTGACCATCTATTACATAGAATAAAATAGAATTAATTATCTTTATTCAAGTATCGTATGACTCACAAATGATTAATTACTTATAACTATTTGACAAAAAACTGACACAAATAGTAGTGGATCACCGCTGTGACAACCCATGTGAGATGGCACAACAGCGACCTACGGAAACACAGTTTAGGCGATTTAAAATCATGCTTAGGATCTGACTTCCGGCTTCGAGCCTTGGAAAGCACGTTAAGCTGTTGGTCCCGGCTGTCATTCGTAGATCTTTGAAAGTCGTTACGGGTAGTGGAAAAGTCTGACAAACAGTTTTACCAAGGGTATCGTGGAAGTCAGATAGGCAGTCGCTTCATGTAAAATACTGGTATTCAGCTGCATCTGGTTAGATTGGAAGCCGACCCCAACATAGGAGAGAAAAGGCTGAATAGATTGATTGGTCGTGATTTTGTTAATATTCCTGAAAATTCCATATTTATATTACATAAACACATAACATCATTCCTTGTTTCCCCGAAGGGTTGGGAAGAGTTGTCCCTGTAGCAGGTACCCACATTTTGCCAGTTATGTTTAAGTCCCATGTAATAGGGGGCGAGCCTATTGCCATCAACCGGGCACAAATCCGGACTCCGAGCTGCTACTGAGAAAAATCTTTTTTTTTTACTTTGTTCCATATTTATATGTACACTTGATATTATTCAAGTCTGAGGAAGAACTTATTGGTGCCCGTAGAATATTTCTAAAATGGAGAAAATAGTTAAACGATTTTCCTTAAAGTTTTCACAGTTAATTGAAAAACTCCTACCGTAAATAGTAACAACACACTAAACTCTATACATAGACAAATCTATTGTAGTATTTAATCGAACTGACTTCCGTACAATTACTGAAACGATGTCTGAATTACATTTACGAACCACAATTGGTATAAAACCGGGTATTTGTGTCAGAGTCAATGTTTCTAGATCAATTACTTACAAGTTCACTATTAAAGAAATACTGGACTTGTAATTGAATTGAATTGAATTCCAAGGATTTTTCCAACTTCTGTCGTTATTTGTTATCAGGAGTTTCCATCGTCGAGTGTAAATCTCGGTAATGTGTGACTTATGATAAGAAAATAATGTAACGTAAGGGCTGTTGTAGGTCTCCGTCCGATAAGGACCAAGCCCGGGTCGACGGCGCGTTGTGTTCCACGCGCGCCTCAAAGAGATGTCAGCAGAATTGACGGGGTCCACTAGGGCCAATGCCTGCCGGGAGTGCGAAGAAAACCGATAGGGAAATCGTGGCTCCGGCAACATGGCAACCGAAGGAACATGGGTGGGTTTTAGTCAGTAAGAGTCTGACACGCCCTCCCGCTCCGCCCAGAGCGGGAGAAGTTATTTGATAATTTCCCACCCAAAAAAAAAGGGCTGTTACTTTGAAGGATAAATCAGAAATTAAGTTAATCGGGAAAGAACTACAGTTACGGTACATAGCTTGAAAAGTAAGCAAGCTGAAGTGGTAGTGGGCTGGCCATGCTTGTCGAAGGTCCGATGGTCGGTGGAGCAGACGAGTCCTGGAGTGACCACGTATCGGCAAGCGTGGTGTAGGACACCCCCCAGCTAGATGGACCGACGACCTTAAAAAGGTGGCTGGAACAGATTGGATGTGGAAAGTGGAAGTGAAAGACAGGGTGTTGTGGCACAGCCTGGGAGAGGCCTATGTCCAGCAGTGGACTGTGATAGGCTGAGTTGCATGAAGGGCTGCCAAATTATACCAACAGCTTAGAGTTCTTAGGAAAACCTTAATACGTTTAAGGCGGCGTTTTATGTCAGAAAGGAAAGGAGCAGAGGGTTTTGAGGAAACATCATCATCATGATGATGATGTTACTTTTTATAAGTTAGCACCCCCTGTGGGATACGAACCTCGGCTTAGGGCGTTTACCGGAGGGAGGACATCAAGGATGGGACGGGCTGGAAAGGAGATGCGCCTGGTGTCAATAATATTTATAGTGTGTGGACAGACGACGCTATACGTCGCGCACGCGCCAGAGCGAGATGGGTGCCCGTTCATCGTGGATCATCGTCACAGATTAGTTTTAGAAAATCGATATTCTCCCATTGGTCAATTAAATATTTTAATGTAGGTGAGCCTAGCTACTGAATGTATGTATTAAAATATGAGGAAGGATCTTTTTCTAATAAAAATGAGCAATTATTCCCTGCAATATCAGGAGTTTCATTCACGTTATCCTATTAACCCAACAACATAAACATCCTGATTAAAATTGATAACCTACCGACACACGACGCGACGCCTTTATGAACCTCTACGCCTAACAAAAAATAAAGTTTCATGAGCTTATAATTTCAACGGTAGGTACCCCTTTTTTTTTTTTTTTTTTTTTTTGGGTGGGAAATTATCAAATAACTTCTCCCGCTCTGGGCGGAGCGGGAGGGCGTGTCAGACTCTTACTGACTAAAACCCACCCGTGTTCCTTCGGTTGCCCTGTTGCCGGGGGCCACGATTTCCCGATCGGTTTTCTTCGAACCCCCGGCAGGCATTGGCCCTAGTGGACCCCTTCAATTCTGCTGACATCTCTTTGAGGCGCGCGTGGAACACAACGCGCCGTCGACCCGGGCTTGGTCCTTATCGGACAGCGAGCTACCCATTGCTCACCGTCCGCAAGCCCGCGCCTACGGTGGCCGGAAATCGGCTCGCGATTCCCGCCCCGGGCGTCTCCTCCTGCGGCGGTTAGGGGCGTGAGGGCGCGAAATTTGCCTCTCCCTCACGCGTTCCGCCTCCTCCTTCGCGAGCATTACCGCTTCGCAGAAGGAGGTGACGGCCTGCCATTTCCTCTCGCTCCGTACCATGGCCTGAACCAGGGCCGGACGCGAGAGATCACCGCCGCCGATCGCCTCTACGAGAACACGGCGTTGCTCCGCCCAAGCCGGGCAGACCTCCACCGTATGCTCCACCGTGTCCTCAGGCCGATCCACACAATGGTGACACCCGGGTGTTTCCTCCCGCCTTATCCTGAACAGGAACCTCCCGAAGCAGCCGTGTCCGGTGAGGACCTGCGTCAGGCGGAAGGTGAGAACGCCGTGGCGTCTCTCCAGCCACTCCTCAAAGACGGGTCTTATCGCCGCGATTGTGGCGTGCCCATCGGTAGGTACCCCTAAAGAATACTCTGCATTCTGCAATAATGTCTACCTGTAGAAATATACTTATCTATGCCATAACACTTCCGGCAAATCTTTCATAAGGCCCTCCACATCAAAACAAATAAGCTACGCAATATTATCACAATAACTGTTCATTGTATCAACAATAATCTACATACATTACTTTTAGACTACAATAGTGATGCACACGTTTCGCAAGGAGTACGGAAACAGCGGATAAGCATCGGTGACGCAACCTGCCGACGACCAAGCGGAGGCGGCGAGAATATAAAAGGAGATCACCGTTTTGTTGTTGTAAATGTGAAATACCTTTTATGATCGGAAGGCTAGAGAATACGGACGGTTTTGGTTATAATATTTAAGTTCGTATGTCGTATGGTTCCTGGCTAAGTAATTACAGCCTCACGGGTCAAACGAAGGTAAGCTACGCTTCCCGCGATCAGTTCGAGGATGAATGAACATCCATTACATTTCGAGACCCCTCCGTGCCTCGGCGAGCACGTTAAGCCGTTGGTCCCGGCTGTCATTCATAGATCTTTGACAGTCGTCACGAGTAGTCAGAAGCTCAGAAGTCTGAAAACCGCAGTCTTTCCAAGGGGTATCGTAGTACCCAGTAACTGGAATGTGGGGGTCAGATAGGCAGTCGCTCCAAGTGTAATACTGATATTCAGCATCCGGTTAGACTGTAAGCCGACCCCAACGTTGTTGGGAAGACGCTAGATGATAAATGTTCCTATTTTAAAAGATTCTACAGCATCAGATTTTAAAAGCATCTTTAGGGTAGCTTATGTTCAATGTTCATCCATGAACCTTGTCCTTGCAAGATGATAAATATAAGGCTATCAAAGCACCGATAAAATATTAAAGTCAACACAACAAAATAAGTCATACAATAGACTATTTTGTGGTAAACATTTAAAGCAAGGCGTCTCAAGGTGATTGTAAAAAGTGAACCCAGTAGACCGTGGTCTGTGCGCGAGCCGTTTGAGTAACTATACAATACACGGGACTTGTTGAGACATGGATAATGAGTTAGTTTCGTTTGTGGGTAAACATTAAAATTGCCTCTACAAAATCAAAATAGAAATATTTTATTTCACATAAACCTACATAAGCACTTATGAAACGTCAGAAGCTAGGTGCACGGTTCTTATTAGTCGCTTCCTATGGAGAAGAGCCGGCAAGAAACTCCATGGTTACTATTTTAAAAATAAATTACTTTTACAATGTTTTCAAATTACCTACAGTGTTAATAGGTATGGGAGGACAGTGTAGGCCTGTCAACAAGGACCAGGTGCTTAACAAAAAAGAAAATGGTCGACAAATCTACAGTTTATTAAAAGTCTACAACGTTCTTCACATAATATCATCATCATCATCAGCCTATAATGTTTCCACTGCTGGGACACAGGCCTCCTCTCTTTGAGAGGGAGTGGGCCGTAATCCACCACGCGGGCCCAGTGCGGGTTGGTAGATGTCACATGTCTTCGAATTTTCGGTTCTAGGACATGCCGGTTTCCTCACGATGTTTTCCTTCACCGTTTTGAGAGCAGTGGTGATGAAATAATTTACACAAAGTAAAGCGCCTGTCTGGGTTCGAACCTACGACCTACAACTCGTAAGTCGCGGCCGTTACCACTAGGCCACCACTGCTCACCTTCACATAATATAAAAGAATATAAATAATAAAAGTGAAAACCTATTTAAACCAAATTATATGATTGCCTTTAATGGACAGGATCCACAAAAGTAATTAATAAAAAGTTGAAACGACGACTACAAGACGCGATACTTAGAGGTTCGTCCGGTGCAACATACCACCTTGCTGACTGCCAAAAGTTTTTGCAATCGCATGAGCTATATTTTCTTCTAGGTCTACAAAAGAAGAAGACTGCTCCTATGAGCATGTGAGCATGATGTCTATACATCAGCATCTTATTTTTATATTTTGGTAATGATAATCTCGGGGTCTTATGATAGGACGAAAAACATCATGGATTGTAACCTAAAACGTTGGACGGGACTACTATCGGTTAAAGTTTAGAAACGTGCCGCTTCGCTAGAAATAATGTGAGGTTATTGAGGGTCTCTTGAACCCTCTACAACAATTTTTTTATGCAGGAGACGATTTTTTCTTTTTCAATAAAAAGTGATTTAACATAACACATAACATAACATCACGCCTTGTTTCCCCGAAGGGTTGGGCAGAGGTGTACCTGTAGTAGGTACACCCACATTTCGCCAGTTATGTTTAAGTCCCATGTAATAGGGGGCGCGCCTATTGCCATCAACCGGGCACAAATCCAGACTCTGGGCTGCTACTGAGAAATTCCAGATAGAAAAACCCAATAACACTGCCCGACCCGGGAATCGAACCCAGGACCTCATGCTCAGCAGTGGCGCTTGCGACCACTAGGCCAACGAGGCAGTGATTAAAAAGTGATTTATCCCTTCGTAAAGGCTTTGTATCCTGAGATACCAATTTTACCATAAGAAGAACTTTGTCATATTTGCCTTGCCTGGCTACTTTGAACCAAAAGTATCCTTAATTCCTTACCCCCACATTATCATTCTTCTGCCCTTAACCCAATCTATTTGTGGTCAGCGCAGCATGTCTTCTATATCTACATCTGAATTAGCCGTCATCTCAGTATTCAAGAAATCCTCTTTCGAGACATTGATTATATCATCTTTCGCAAAGTCCATCAGGTCATCCCCTACTCTTGTAAGTAAAACCATCCACATTCATGAATTACCTACTCAAATCTTTCCTAACGACATGAATTCCTTCACCACCTATCTTGCCTAATACATAATAATTATATGTAAATAGTTTCCCCATTTCTTTCTCCAATTCGGTCACATTTGCACAACAACTTAGCACAACAGCCCTATCACCAAGGCTATCTTATATTTAAATACACCACACTATGGGATAGCTAAATGTTATATGAAAGAAACAAAGAAATATAATAATTAACTTTGTCTAGCCTTGGTTTTGTCACAAATTCGGTGGACTAGTTGTTTGGTCAGTTGATTTGCTGAAAAAATAATTAAAAGTGTTATTAGTAATAACAATATAATTTTGAATAAGTTGTTTTATGGAGAGTAGAGAGGCGTCCCACAAGGTGGACCGATGACCTTATGAAAGCTGCAGAAATTAGCTGGATGCGGGAAACCAGAACCGGTCGAAGTGGTGATGCTAGGGGGAGGCCTATGTCCAGCAGTGGACGTCTTTCGACTGAAAGAGGAAGGCCAAAGAAAAGATGGATGGATTGTGTGAGGAATGATATGGAAGAAAAACGAGTTAATGATAGCATGACGGTTGACGTGACCCTGAAGTAACATGGGCAAGAGCAGAAAGATGATAATGATGATGAGTTTTTATTGGATTACTTTACTTGACGCCACGTTGATGAAGTGGTTGGAAGTGCGATTGCGGAGAATGGGATCCTGTGTTTGAATCCCAGAACGAATAATAGTGTTATTTATGCCCGGTTCATGGCAATAGGCTCGCCTCCTATTACATGGGACTTAAACATTCTACATAATATAATAAGCATCACGTTTTTAATCCCCGAAGAGTTATAAAGAGGTGTACCTGCAGTAACACCCTCATTTCACCAGTTATGACTCAGTACTATGTAATTGGGAGCGAGCCTATTGCTTTCCACCGGACACAAATCCAAACTTCGGCCTGATAAGTACTGAAAACAAACAACTGCTACTGGCAAAATGTAATACATGTCTGTCTGGGCAAGTACTGGACCAAACAAAAAAAAAAAAAAAATATCTTGAGGCAATAATATTTACTAAAGAACTTACTACACAACTAAAGAACTTACTTTTACTATATTGAAAAAAGATTGCATGTAGTGGAGATGAGAATGTTGAGATAGATGTGTGGAGTGACGAAAATGGATAAAGTAAGAAATGAGTATATAAGGGGAAGTTTAAAAGTGACGCCAGTGACAGAAAAGTTGAAAGGAAGTTGTTTGGCCGGGTATGGGCATGTGATGAGGAGGAGCGGGAGAGGAAGGACAAAAAATATGGATGGATTATGAAATAGAGGGAGTGAATGACAGCGTGACGGTTGACAGGGAAAAAGAAAACGTGTTGCGCGAACCCCATGTAACATAGGACCAGGACAGGACCATGATGAAGCTATAATATTTGGTATCGACACGCTAAGAAGAGGATAGTAAATATTTCTGCTAATTAAAACTACAATGTCTTGAAGATCAGTTCTGTCTCAGACGTGCTATATGTGTCATTGCATAAATCACAACGAATGAATTTGAAAGTCTCTGGTATTGTGGTACAATTTACAATCTAGTTTTATCGGCATACCGAATAATTGCTTTATTTTCAGTGCACAATAATATCTTTCTAAATTGATTTATTTATCAACAAAATCTTTGGAGTATTTTTCTATTAATATCATCTTTTAAAGTTAACTTTCTTCGCATTAAAAATCGATCAAAGTAAATAAATACATTTCATACATTGTGATATTAGTTTTACCTATCTGTTTTACTTTTACGTACAGCTAAATTACTGCACTCATTTTAATTATCAAGAGATTCTGTGGTCTTAGTGGTTAGACCCACCTGTCTCAGACCCAGTGGTCCCGATTCCCAGTGGGGATAAAAAAATTTGCTTGGTTTGGTTGGTGGTAGGGCTTGTTCTAAATCCGCCTGGCTAGCTACCACCATCTTATCTAAGTCTTTCGCCATAACAACAATGTTAACATCATTGTTGTGTTTCGGCAGTTAGAGGTAAGATAGCCAGTTCCTCTATGGTTGGGGATTCCGGTTGAAGCTCGCTTCCACCTTCTACCTGATCATCACTCACCATCAGGTGAGATTCAGGCGAAAAATTTAACAGTTGTGGTTAAAAAAAAGGAAAAATATAGCTTTGAACTCTTTGAAGGACGCAGGCTGCAATGGGCAGCTCGCCGTCCGATAAGGACCAAGCCCGGGTCGACTGCGCGTTGTGTTCCACGCGCGCCTCAAAGAGATGTCAGCAGAATTGACGGGGTCCGCTATGGCCAATGCCTGCCGGGGGTTCGAAGAAAACCGATAGGGAATTCGTGGCCCCCCTGGTAACACGGCAACTGAAGGAACACGGGTAGGTTTTAGTTAGTATGAGTCTGACACGCCCTCCCGCTCCGCCCAGAGCGGGAGAAGTTATTTGATGATTTCCCACCCAAAAAAAAAAAAGGCTAATTTTCATCCCGAATATTTAAGAACTTAAATCTCAGGCAGAGCAATGGGGATGTGGCGAATATACAAGTATCTCCCAGGTCCCCGACTCAGGGAAGAAACCGTGGGGTTTTATACAGTAGGAATCCGACATAAAGGCCCCGCAGACACGCGACGCAACAATGCGACGCCATTTTGGTAGAAATGGCGTCGCATCATCGCCATTTTGGTAGAAATGGTGTCGCATCATCGCCATTTTGGTAGAAATGGCGTCGCATCATCGCCATTTTGGTAGAAATGGCGTCACCTGGCTGCGAGAGCCTGAATTCTCCGTTCTCCCCAGACGGCGGGTATCCAAGAGAATTTTCCCAAGGAAAAAAATTGGCGGTGCCATGGAAAACAGCTAGTATAAGCATAAAACAAAGAACTTAATTTCTTATACTCCAACCTTGGTTATGTCACAAGTCAGTGGTGTTATGTCAATGGTTTTTGTACCGAAAGCCTTGGTTTTTACGCCATCATATGATTAAGGTTATTAAAACTCATTTAGATAACAATTGTTAGTGTTTCTGTTACCTATTTCAAGTGATTTTATGTTTATTGTACTTTGTACAAGCATTGTTTTTGTTATGAAAGATGAGCAGGGCTGTTATTATGGAATGAAACTTATGATTTAATAAGCTCAGTAATAAGTCGTGATATTTGTTTAGATTTAAAGACATAAGATATTTCTTTATATTGTTTGGCCAAAGAAGATCGCCATACAACATGGCAATGGGCCTTTTGGGCATTTTTCTTATTGACAGCGATGCGGACGAATTTTCTGATGCCCTATGATTATTTTCCCTCCTTTTTTATATACTTGTACATATTATTATTATTTTTTACGTCCTTGACATTTCTCGAGACCCTAGGGTCCCGGACCTTTGGAAGGCGTACGAGGGGCCGAAGCCAACTCGCAGAGGCCCCTTAGACGTTTTTAATTAAATGAGGTACCAACCGACGATTGTCCCTGTTCGTACTATGCAAGTGCAGCCAAGGACAACCCCCGGTTAGTGTAGAACTATTGTAAGATATGGAAACAAAGATATCGGACTATGGGTTTGGGTTGCTAAAGTGGATTGGTCACCTGGAACTATGGAAGGACTATGGCCCCTGCCTGATCTATGTTTTATATGCACACGGATAAAATGGCAGGGGGTGACTTGCACACTCAATAATGGGCCCCCGACAACGGTCGCTAGCACATAGTGTCGTAGCGACAAGGGGGCAACCCGTCCTGAGGTGCTTATGAGGAGTGGAGAGGTATTCCACGGCTATCAGGACAATCCCGGAAGTACGGTCAAGATCCCTACCAGCATCTTACTGGAATACTTCCTTCCTCCGAGCACGTTTGCTCTTGCGAATCTCCACTCAAGCCGGTCAATAAAGGCAAGCCAGAGATGAGGCACAAGACTTCTCTCGGGAGATAGGGTCCGTGGGGTCGCTACTGCCCAACAGCTCGCCACTTGCTGCCCTGCGGGTTTTTGTATCTCTCTTGGTCTGGCTCGTAAGTAAACTACTGGCTCAGGCCTAGAGTTCGGAGCGCGCAAGCCCCACCACGATGTCAACGTAGAGATACGGCGATGGGGTTATTATTATTATTATTTTATATCTGTAAGTTTTTAAGTTATTTAAATATTATCTTGATAAAGTAAAAGAAAACGGTGGCACTACGGGAGTGCCAACAGAAGTGAAAACTTGAACAATTTAATAATACTTCCAAAACCTTTAAAGTAAAAATACTTGCATAGAATTGATGAAAAATTATCCATCTCAAAAATGCCTAACGCGCCTAAAGAAGTTTTCACTTCAAAAACATAAAGAAAAACAATATATATTTCTTTAGTATGTTTAGTAACCCTCTGCAATATTTTTATTCTAATTTCAGCCATTAACCCACAGTAGGTATATAAACCTATTAATAAGTACCACTAGTATCTATTACTTCTTACCGAAGATTAATAATTCAATCTCATTATTATAGATACCTAGGTATCCTCATCTACTTTTCCTTTTCTCAATTATTATGAGGTCGGCTTCCAGTCTAACCAGATGCAGCTGAATACAAATATTTTACATGGAGCCACTGCCTATCTAATCTCCACAACCCAGTTACTAGGTAACACGATACCCTTTGGTAAGACTAGTTGTCAGACTTTCGGGCTTCTGACGACCCGTAACGACTGTCAATGACAGCCGGGACCAACAGCTTAACGTGCTTTCCGAGGCACGGAGGAGTGTCGGTATGTAATGGATGGTCACCCATCCACGGATTGACCTCGGGGAAGCGTAGCTTAACCTTCGATCGACCGGTGCAGCTGTTATTACTTAGCCACGAGCTCCTCTGACTGATCACGAGACTATACCTTCAAAACAATTTGAATTGTTTTTAGAATAATTGCTTTTAAAACCAGCATAACACTAACTATATAGGTACTATGAAATATGGGTTTAAATACTATAAGTACGCCTCTACCTAACCCTTCGTGGAAGACAGGCGTGATGTTATGTTATGTTAATACTAAAACAAAACCTTAATTTAGACAAACTAACAACACTTATTTAATTAGGTATACAAAGGTATTTAGTAGCACACCTACTAACATAGAAATATTTAACCTAATTCTCTTTCAACACTGTGAATGAAATTAATTACATGATTACATGACATAGTGATTCATTATGTCAGAAACAAGGGACGTTGCGTCAAGAAATTTTTGGTGCAATCTTTGGTTTCTTTCCTAGAGGTTAACTGCTTGGTTTGTCTTGTGATCGTAAGCGTTACTGCTGAGCATGTAATCCTGTACCCTAATTGCGTAATACAACACAATCACAATCTGTTTCGATTTGACACAGATTGCTAATCCATTGCTTCATAAGTTGGAAAAAAATCTGCTCAACAACGTAAATAACGCAATGGATGTTGTTGAACTGTCAAAATGAAACAAATTAGGCATAATTGTTTACGAAAATAAGTTACACAATTATTCAATTCCCGAATCCGGCAAAGTGTTATTCTATTGGGTTTCTTCATCAGGAATTTCTCAGTAGCAGCCCGCAGTCTGGATTTGTGCCCGGTTGATGGCAATAGGCTTGCCCATAATTACATGGGACGAAAAATGGGTGTACCTAGCTCTGCCTAACCCTATAAGGAAAAAAGGGCTTAATGAGATAAATAACTTTAACTGAAATTCAAGAATACGGAAAACACAAAATCGATGCACCATACTTAATAGAAAAACCGAAAGATG
The DNA here is from genome assembly GCA_963680765.1 of Agrochola lychnidis. Lineage (NCBI taxonomy): Eukaryota > Metazoa > Arthropoda > Insecta > Lepidoptera > Noctuidae > Agrochola > Agrochola lychnidis. Next base: position 18,652,227 of record OY796872.1, read on the forward strand.
CAGACGCAACGGATAAAAACTTATTTAAAGGCATTTACAACAAAAAAGACAATGACATAACACCTACTAATCATAGATTAAAAAATAACATTGAAGAAAACCGTTTTTGTCAAATAATATTCAGGAAATAAACAAACAATGGAAAAGGCCATCTAATCACTTTGCGCTCTATTTGTTTGTAATAATGCAATGTTTTTACTTCTTTTAATATTTGAAACCACAGATTATTATTATTTAGAAGTTTTTGTAAAGAAACCTGGTAATCCGGAAGATCGTTTAAAATTAGTATTGATTAAAGAGTCTTATTGATTGAATGAAACCGCAAAGGTGACGACCATGAACGAAATAAAATGCTTGACAATACGGCAGAATAAGAAAAAGTAAATATGCATAGATACTATTGTATAGAATCAAGTTTTTCTAACTGAACAGACAGCTGTGCTGCTGGGGAGTTTGTTGCGCCACTTCTTCTTCCCAGCTAAAGCACTAGGAAGAGGTGAAGAGTGGGCGTTTTGGGGGACTGTTTTATGTAATTTTGACGTCAGTAAAGTGCTTATGCTAGCCTAGTTTGATAATATGACGTTTAATTTTGATTTCGACATGAGGAAAAATTTGCTCTAGGTGCAGTCCCATTGTTATATTTCCTTCTCAACTACTTACCTAAATAGCTTGAAGAAGCCGGCATGTCCGAAACTAAAAAAAACAAAGACTAGTGACATCGCCTAGCCACACTGTGCAAAAAACAGGTGCACTCCGGGAGTGCCAACACAAGTGAAAACTTGAACAGTTAAAAAAAATACTTCCAAAGCCTTAATAGTAAAAATACTTGCATAGAACATTGGTCCGTAACGTAATATAAATAAAGAGCACAATCACGTTTATAAAAATGAGGTGTCGGTAACGGTGTCGGGAGTTCAATTGTTTTTCCCATCTCAAAAATGCCCAACGCGCCTAAAGAAGTTTTCACTTCAAAAATTACTTGACTATAAAAACTAAGACATTTGTGTCATCCACCAACTCGCACTGGGTTTGGCCTACTCCCCCCCTCACAGACAAGAAACCCGATTCACTGGGAACAGTCATTGTAGGCTGATTATGTGTCTTTTGTTGTGCGATGTCTTTTGTTCCCATTACCTATGGGGACATTAGTTAAAAGGCTCATTTCAATTATTATATCAGAGCCAAAACTTTCCTAGCTGACACATCAACTTATTGGAAAACAGTGCCACTGTAGATAGATAAAAACAAGTATTAATCGGATCGATCATAATTATACAATGAAGGATTTTTTTTACGATTTCTAATAATAATCTAGGCCACAATCTATTTCAGTCAAGATCAAGACTGGTGTACCGACTTAGCTACATTTAACCGTTTCACAAAAAAGTTCACTATCTAGCCGAATTTTGTTGTATTTTCCAAGTTTTTGTCGTCAAATCACGATGACATCAGACCGGCCACTTAGTTAAGCTGTATCCACATATTATACAGACACAATAAAGGTGCTGCTATACTGCGACCCACATCTAAGCTACGCATGTGTACTAGCTTCCTTTGTATGACGTCCACGCTACGCACGAATGCGTGGCTAGCAAACAAATAAACCGCGCAGATAACGTAGCAAACGTCTCCTTTCACATCAAATTCAAACTCAAAACCAATTTATTTTAATTAAACTTATTATTTATTAATTTATGTAAACTAATAACAGGCACTTTTGAATCTAGTTGTCCATTCCAAAGCGTAGTAGGTTCCTATGGAGACGAACGGGCAAGAAAATCCATGGACACTCTTTTAAATAAAAATATTGTTACAACCTACGTGACAGTGAACAGTTGACTTTATACTGCTTTCGATGTCTAGTATATTAATATATGGGCACTATATGGGCATCGACACTGACATTATCTTCATTTGGAAATACTAGTTTTGTTGATAAGTTAAGAGCATTTAATATTGTAACTATTATATCTTGTTTGGTAAGACGCAAGTTTGTACTGCGTTTTTAGAACTTGCTTTGCATATAAACATCCTACTGCCCTGTGTCGGTGCAGCAAACTCTCTTCTTCTTCCCTGGATACATCTCTATCAGCCATCAACTGAGTATTTACTTCCTTCTTAGCCACATCACCTTTCATACAATCGTCATATTTTCTTTGATCTGACTCTTTTCTTTATATCCATCCACATTATTTATCACTTTTCTTGTAATATTTTTCTCATTTCTCCGTAAAACCTGAACTTGCTTGCAAATAATTAAGGGGACGATAGCTGACTTTTAATGATTTTATACTGAAGATGATGTCTGAACGAGTAGTGTTAGTGATTTGGAAAAAAATATATGTTAAATTAGAGCATTTTTTTAATATTTTAATATAGGCATATTTTTGATTATGTTTATATTACATAATGAAATTAATTTGTAAAGTTATGTCTAACGCGGATAAAAAACTGAGAATAACGTAAAATCCATCAAGCGTATTTTTCTGAAAACTCCACCATTTTAAATATAGTTAAATTACTGATCTTTTAATATACGTGTTTTATTAAAATACTTTTTGTTTTACGTGTAATAAATTAATAATGCGTCAAATTTGGGACAGCGCTCCTTGATGGGCGAGTCCTATTACTGGCTGGACGTACGACGCGTTGCGTGAGATCAGTACAGAACACGCAAGCTAACCATTCAAGGTCACTGTCATATATCTGCGTCTTAAGGATAATACCGTCTTTTTCTTTGAGGCTTTTTTCTTCCTTTTTAGCTAAAGGTTACCACCATTTGCACCATTTTTACAATGTTATTTCTCGTAATATTTTTTTGAAACATTGTTCAGTCTGAGTTTCTCCTCACTATTTATTTAAAAAGACATATTGCCTTAAGTATTTCTTCTTTCATCATAAGGGCTGAAGTGTGGGACATCGCGTCATCGAGCGCATGATATCCGACCTGCATCAGGCGGATCGGCACTGGCTGGAGCGAGTCTATGATGACAACCTCGATGCCACAAAAAATGTCAAACTAATGAATGTCAATAGGATACATAATTAAAATAAGAGAATTTAGTGTAAAATATAATTAATATTTGCAATCTGTTATTTCACTGAATACACACAATAAGTACCCATATTTGGTGACCCCGACGGTAAAATGATTTTCAGCCAAAACACACCTTCTACAAGCAGTAGTAGTGGTCAAGACCTACTTTATCAGCTACTATCGAAACAAATAGAAAAACTCACTCCAGCCAGTGCCGGTCCGCCTGATGAAGGTCGGATATCATGCGCTCGATGACGCGATGTCCCACAGGAGCCTTATTCCAATTTATTTGTGTTCGGCGCCACGTCTTTTTCTTCCATACTTCTACATTAGTTGACATCTCGGTAGTCACCCCATTTCTAGCCATATCATCTTCCACACAGTCCATCCATCGTTTCTTCGGTCTTCCCCTACCCTTATAGCCATCCACATTCATACTCAAAACTGTCCTCACGACATTTTCCTCATTGGTACTTATTGATTGAAAATAAACATCACACTATATATATATATATATATTATACAGTGTGATTCTTCATAATGTGCACATATCGAAATGAGGGAATCTATGCTTAATTTTAAAGACAGAAAAAATATTAAAAAAAAATCTAATTTTTTTTTTTATACTGTTTCATCTGCCTAGCCTTTTCCCAACTATGTTGGGGTCGGCTTCCAGTCTAACCGGATGCAGCTGAATACCAGTATTTTACATGGAGCGACTGCCTATCTGACCTCCGCAACCTAGTGACTAGGTAACATGATACCCCTTGGTAAGACTGGTTGTCAGACTTTTTGGGCTCCTAACTACCCGTAACGACTGTCAAAGATCTACAAATGACAAACGGGACCAACGGTTTAACGTGCTTTCCGAGGCACGGAGGGGACTTGGTATGTAAAGATGGTCACCCATCCACGGACCAACCGCGACAAGCGTAGCTTAACCTGATCGATCGACCCGTGCAGCTGTTATTACTTAGCCACAAGCCCCTCACTTTGCCCCTCTTTTTTTATACTGTTTATGGAATTCAAAAAAAGTTGTAACAAAACTGTGTAACTTTTAAACTAAATCATCTATCGCGATGAAACAAACTCCATAATAATTGGAAGTAATTAAGCGTCTACATAAAATGAAAATTAAGAAAAAAAACTACCCTCAATTGAAAATAAACATGTTTTTTTATACAAAAATCTTTTTTTTTTTTTCATAAATTTTTACAATATTTGTAAAATTTATAAATAAGATGTCAAAGAGAACAAAAAAAAATTTTTTTTTTTTTCAAATTTTTTCCGTCGATAAAATTAAGCATAGATTCCCTCATTTCGATATGTGCACATTATGAAGAATCACACTGTATATATTATAAATATATATTATTAAATATTTTAAACATTATCACACTAATATTTTAAAGGCGAAAGTTTGTGAGTGTGTGTGTATGTTTGTCTCTTCTTCACGCTCAAACGGCTGGACGTATTTAGATGAAATTTGGCACACAGATAGTTTATAAACTGGATTAACATATAGGATACTTTTCATCTCGATATTCCCACGGGATCGAGACTTATGCGGGTGAAACCGCGGGGCGCAGCTAGTTGATCTATAACAATCTTAAGGAAATCGAAAATTTTAATAAAACAAAGGGAAGTCGTTTTCCTTAATTCGTGCCATTACGAATGGTCGTAATTATTGTCACTGGACAATTACTATCCGTTTTTGTTACTAACGCTTTGTTTGGTCATTTCCGACGGTTAGTTACTCTTGTATCTACTGCTGATTATACAATGTTATGTAATAACTTTGTTGTGATTTACTAGGTTAAGTTTCCTGGTAAGAAAGTTACCTACTTTACTTTTGTCGGTTTTTGGTCTTTTACGTTGCGTTACTTTTCTTTATACGATATGTAAAAAACTCTGTCCGATCCGAAAGGGGCACATAGCCTACTGCAATAACATTACCAAAAGTTTAAAAAAAACTTAAAAATAAAAAAGTTATTGCTATTTAATTAAAATTCTCATTTTTAGCACCACTACTCCAAATCCATCAACAGGAGTCATTAGTTATGACTTGTAGACACCCTCTAAATGATAGCAGCCTAAGCCCCATGTAATAAACCCGGTAAAATACCCATTGAAAAAAAATGTGGCGATTTTTTTTTCTCTTTTTCTTAAAATTACCACATAAATAGACTCTTAGTATGACAATACCCCCACGGATTGGATAGGGTTTTTTTACATATTTGTATATAGAATAGAATATAATTCTTTTTCAAAAGGTGACCCTGTGGGATCGTGATGGGATGGGATGATATGGGATAGGATGGGTAAATATTTGGGATTTACTTTGTGACTTTTTCGTGGCAAATAATGAACATTTTCATCAGGGAAGCTGTTTTATGAATGAAAACCGAAAGGCTGAGTATGATACTTGCTAAGATTATATTATTTAATAAAAAAATGGATTGAAATTGACACAGAGAGCAATCAATGAAAGAAAGAAAGAAATATATTTTATTTTACACATGTAACCAAAAGAGTGATAAATATAAATGTTGATGGATGGAGCGGGAGAGGAAGACCAAGAAAACATGGATGAATCGTGTGAAGAATGATATGAAAGAGAAGGGAGTGAATGATAGTGTGACGATTGACAGTAGAGAATAGAAGAAGAAAATGTATTGCAGCGACCCCAAGTATCAGGGGACAAGAGTAGGAAGATGATAATGACACGCACAGGAAATACAAAAAATAAAAAGGGAATCATAAGATTAATAGACCCAGTGGTATCGGCTTTGTGTATTTCTATTCATCACCACTGCTCTCAAAACGGTGAAGGAAAACATCGTGAGGAAACCGGCATGTCCTAGAATTAAAAATTCGAAGACATGTGACGTCTACCAACCCGCACTGGGCCCGCGTGGTGGATTACGGCCAACTTACTGAGAGGAGGCCTGTGTCCCAGCAGTGGGAACATTATAGGCTAATTATGGTAAGGTTAATAAAACCATTAACGATTACTAGCATGTACATAGATATAACTCAAGCATACATCTTCGTGTAAACTTAGTTACATGATGTTAATGAAGATATTACACTTACTTTACGCTCACGTGCACATCCTCGAGCATTCTTTACGCATTCTAACGTTAATCTTAAGTTTAAAATCTTCTGTTAACTATCAATTAGTAACATATGAATTTTGTTGAAATTAGCTCCAATTATCATCATTATTCTCATGTCTATCACAATTAATTGTGGTTGGTGTAGCATATCTTCTTCTTCCTTACACCTCTAAGTATCCCAGAAACATCCTATACTATTAAATGATAAATATTTGTATATTTATATATATTTGTTATCACGTTCTCGAAAAAATATAATGGCAGCATGGAATTAGTATGTACTATCCTATACTATTAAATGAGCGTTCTCTATTTTCAACAGAGCAGAGCTTGGTAGCCCAGGTACTATAAATGAAATCTCTATCATCATCTGCCATCTCAGTCTATCACCATCCTTATTTTTACCCGAGTACGTTGAAGCTAAAAGGAAGTCTATTTGTGTAAGTTTGTATTTACGTATGTTCCACCGTAGCGCCTAAACTACTCATCCAATTTTGATGTCTCATTCATCGTGTCGATAGATTTGTTAATATGGTCCGGGTGACATAGGCTACAATTTATACGAACAAAATCAATATGATGTAATTTAAATTGACATGCTTGTATTATATCCATTTGACATAGTTAATATTGTAGCCAGTGCCATTTGATGTAATATTATGACATTTTATATTTATTGTGATTCAAATGATTTGACATTAATCTGTAAAATTTGTAAAATGGGATTATGATAATATTTCTAATGTGATTAAAATTATATTCATTGATTATGATTTGCATGCCCATGTGACGGCAGAACATGGAGAACTAAATTTATGACAACACCTATGTGCTTTACCCATGTTTGCAAAGAAATAAATGATTTGATTTGATCTGAACCACCCACCTGATGTTAAGTGGTTACCAATGACATCCCAGATGCGTTGGCGTTACAGAGACAGAGCTGAAATCTCATGTCCCATATGCCAGTTTTACATCGGTACCTACACCGGAACACCAAATATCGTGTCCTGCATGTCCTATCGTCTGCACGTTACAGGAGTTGATAGACACTACTGATTGCGACAAACACCTAGCTGAATTCTAAACCGACCCCATTTAGATTGCTATCGATACGTTAAGAAGAACATCAGTACACAGTACGCAAGTCTGCTCTTCTAACTTCTCATACAGAGAACGAAAGAGCAATGCTCAACCATTGAGGTTCAATGTAAACTGGAGCAGACACAGTGAACAACATTTTTAACCGACTTCCAAAAAGGAGGAGGTTATATGTTCGGCGCGTATGTTTGTTTTTTTTTTTATGTATGTCCACCGATTTCTCCGTCAATTGTGGACCGATTTTGAAAATTCTTTTTTTGTTTGAAAGGGTATACTCTGGAATTGGTCCCATATAAATTTTATTAACTTTGCTTGGATAGTTTTTGAGTTAGCTACAAAATACGTTTTTTTTTCCCACTTAGTATGTAGATGATATGATAAGTTCCTGTCATTGGTAGCAGGTAGTGGTATTCGAATGTGTGTGGGGTAGGTACCACAACTAAAAAGTGAAAAATAAAAACTTTTTACAAAAAAAAACAACCGACCTCCAAAAAAAAACACTACAAAGTGAAAAATAACTTTAATTTCGGAAGTCGGTGGCAAAAACGAAAATACAAAACCCAAGACACCGACTTCCGAAATTAAAGTTATTTTTCACTTTGTAGTGTTTTTTTTTGGAGGTCGGTTGTTTTTTTTTGTAAAAAGTTTTTTACGCAACATTTTGTTGTTCGGTTTTGTTGTTGTTGTTGCTCGTGGCTAAGTAAATCGCATGGGTCGATTCATCCGGTTAAGCTACGCTTACCGGGGTTGGTCTGTGGATGGGTGACCATCTTTACATACCGAGACTCCTCCGTGCCTCGGAAAGCACGCTAAGCCGTTGGTCCCGGCTGTCATTCGTGGATCTTTGACAGTCGTTACGAGTCGTCAGAAGCCCGAGAGTCTGACAACCAGTCTTACCAAGGGGTATCGTATTACCCAATTACTGGGTTTTGGAGGTCAGATAGGCAGTCGCTCCATGTAAAATACTGGCATTCAGCTGCATCCGGTTAGACTGGAAGCCGACCCCAATATAGTTGGGAAAAGGCTAGGTAGATTGATTGATTTTGATTTTATTGTTCGGGACAACAAACGTCTCAGTGTAATTAACCTGAATACACCGCGGTTGTTACATTTGACATCCGCGGGGACACATCTTTTGTTTTTTGTAATAGCTTCTCTAGTTTACATTGAACGTCAATGTGCTCAACACGCATGCACACTGAGATGTTTCATTGATTCTCAAACAGATATTATGACTTATACAGTGTTAGTAACAATAGCAATTTGGTCCATTATTAGGTAGCAAGTTTGTACGCCTCGTTGTGTTTTCAAATATTGTGCCATGTTTGAAAACAATTATGTCCTAACAAAAATTAAACTATATTTTACTATAAGTTGTTATGTGAGACTGCCTCGTTGGTCTAGTGGTCGCAAGCGCTACTGCTGAGCGTGAGGTCCTGGGTTCGATTCCCGGGTCGGGCTAAGTGTTATTGGGTTTTTCTATCTGAAATTTCTCAGTAGCAGCTCGGAGTCTGGATTTGTGCCAGGTTGATGGCAATAGGCTCGCCCCCTATTACATGGGACTTAAACATAACTGGCGAAATGTGGGTGTACCTGCTACAGGGACACCTCTGCCCAACCCTTCGGGGAAACAAGGCGTGATGTTATGTTATGTTGTTATGTGAGAGAAAATTTTAGAGGAAATCATTTGCATGACTTGGTATTAGACATGGACGTTTTTGGATTTTTACGCAAACAGTTAAATATCCTATTTCAGATTCTGAAATCGTTTTCAATTTCAGTTTTTAGAAACCGATTTCAGGAGAGGCGCCTTCAGCTCGCAGTTTCGATCGTCTCTAGTAATACATATTATTCGGTTGTAAGTGCATCGATCAAAACTATCCAAACATAAACAAATACTTGCTTACGCAAATCTACTCTTGCCGTAGTTTTGTGAAATCGGTTTGTCTAGTTCGGATTATCGATACGATTCGGTTTCTGACTGAAATCTGATTTTAGATTCGTTTTGATATATCTGACGCATGTCGACATGGTATGGACATGTGATGAGTACGCATGTGACTAAAGGAGTGATGAATATAATAAATGTTGATGTATGGAGAGGGAGAGGAAGGCCAAAGAAAAGATCAATTGATTGTGTGAGGAATGATACGAAAGAGAAGAGAGTGAATGATAGCGTGACGGTTGACAGGGGAGAGTGGAAGAAGAAAACGTGTTACCTCGACCCCACGTAACATGGGACAGGAAGATGATAGTTGTTAGGGGCAGTGTAAAACCGAAAGGCTGACAAACAGTCTTACCAAGGGGTATCGTGCTACCCAGTGACCGACTAGTGAAGGTCAGATAGGTAGTAGCACGATGTAAAATGCTAGTATTCAGCTGCATCCAGTTAGACTGGAAGCCGACCGCAACATAGTTGGGAAAAGGCTAGACAGATGAGGTAGAGCACAATCTTACATGGAACAATACTGCAAGGCACATTATTTTCTCTGTGTAAACTTAGTCTTAGAGATCTTTATAATAAAAGATAATATCTTTTGCTTTCACACGCGTTTCAATGTAATGCGGTAACGTCTGTGATCTTGTTGTCATGAATATTTATAACTGAAACAGTTCTATTGTTACAAACTAACCCGCGTTATATCGCGTTTTTTTTTGAAGATTTTTGGGTCATATTCTTTATGGCACCTCTTCATGTCATAAATTATTCGAATGATTGTCTTTGATACGTTCTCATGATTTTTTGCGGATTGTAAGTTTGGTAGGACGTCAATGTTGAATAACATGTGATGTTTTATGTAGGCATATACAGTATTCGCGCACAGACCGATAATATCTCATCTTTCGATCGAATTCCACAAATAACATTTATTTTATTTTTAACTGACTTCCAAAAAGGAGAAGGTTATAGCGTATGATGTAGTGTATGTGAGCGTTCGTAGCGTATGTATGTTTTTTTATTTGTATCGATTTCTCCGTCAATTATGGACCGAATTTGAAAATTATTTTTTTGTTGAAAGGGGTTTTTTTGTTGAAATGCTCTCGAGGTGGTCCCATATAAATTGTATCAACTTTGCTTGGATAGTTTTTGAGTTAGCTTCAATAATACGTATTTTTTCCCACTTAGTGTGTGGATGATATGATAAGTTCCTGTCACTGTTATTTACATAGCAGATAGTGGTATTCGAATTTGTGTGGAGTAGGTACAAAAAGGTAGGGCAAAAAACGAAAATTTAAAACCAAAGACACCGACTTCCGAAATTTAAGTTATTTTTCACTTTGTAGTGTTTTTTTTTTTTAAGTCGGTTGTTAACTCAAATAACGCATGAACGTGGATAGACCATCATCATCTGCCTAGCCTTTTCCCAACTATGTTGGGGTCGGCTTCCAGTCTAACCGGATGCAGCTGAATACCAGTATTTTACATGGAGCGACTGCCTATCTGACCTCCACAACCTAGTGACTAGGTAACACGATACCCCCTGGTAAGACTGGTTGTCAGACTTTTTGGGCTTCTAACTACCCGTAACGACTGTCAAAGATCTACAAATGACAGCCGGGACAGATAGACCATGTTCTGGAATAAAAATAAAATAAAAACAAATAAAATATACCTTATCCTGATACATAAAACAGTTCCCCTAGAATACGAGGAAAAAGCAATAGCTAGTAAAAATAAACTCAAAAATAAGTTTAGTGTAAGTTTAAATACAGTTGTCGCCTATTGAAGACTATTTTGGGTGATACACAATAAGTTTAGTTTAGTTTTGTCCATTTGTTTCGGTCTATTCTCGGGAACGTCTGATCTCCAATGTACCGTTATTTACGGACGTAATTAAATAGGATAGATAGGAATTTATAGATTTGTTTAGAAGAATGTTTTTTTGTTTGTAAGATTCTGTTACTTTTCTTAAGTTGATGCTCCTTTTTATTATTTGGTCAAATTACGGGTTACTTTTGCGGACTGTAATTAAATTGTTTGTATTCACACTAAATCACAGTTTTAAGGTAGGTAAGATTCAACATTGGACATTATATTTTTTGTTTAAATTTTGTGTCAACTCATCACATAACAAAAATAAAACAGGTACATTACCTACTTATCACGGTCATCGTGATTAGTAACAAAATACAGTATCATTGTCGTTTTGAAGCAAAAACAATTATAGAGCCTACTTCGTAGTTTAAAACCTTTTTTATTGTTTTAGTAATAATTACCAGTGTTACATTGAACGGTCAAAAGACAAAGTTCCTAAATATTACCTAATTTGTGAAGAATAAAATATCATAAAAGTAATCAAAACGTACGATAGATGCAAAATCGCTGTCCCGATAATTTAATTATTTTCTCCTATTCGAGTTGATTTTAACCATTTTTTAAATCCAAACATTTTTAATTCAGGAATACACCCATATAAAATTTATAACAGATTACCAACTCATTCAATTAATTCATTATAAATTATTACAAACCAATCTATATTACAACAAAGCAATAGATAAGTATTACTTAAGCTGGAATATTAATTGCCATACACGAAAAAATATTAACCTTGTTTATGGCCCTCAATATTCCATTGTCAGATTTATGCATTCGGTTCATAAAGAAGTCCTGCGACTTTCTTATGAAATAATGTTTGACGCTTTATTACAAAAACATATTTCAACTTCACGATATGGTCCACAAATAACAGTGATTCCTGTCAAAATACCTATTTATTTACTACAAAAATGAAGAAATACTCACGGTTTTGCCGCAACCACCGGCTCCTGCTTTACAGCAGCAGACAGCACTCGGAACGCCTCATCATTCCTCTCCGGACTTGGCACACGCACTTCAGTACAGTCAGCACACACTTTACCACACGGGCTCTCCGACTGCCGCCCCGAAAGATCGAAGTATCGATCCTGCGCATGAATCAACTGCGTCACCGTAAACGCGGGAGTCCCTCCGTCGCTCACTTTCAAATCGATTTGCGGACCGAATAACGATTCATCGTATTCCAAACTCAATTTTCGTTTGAAGAATCGATCGTCTTGGATATCTTTGGAAGGAGATGTCTCGTCGCGCGATTGGATAGTAATGTCGAGTTTGTTAGCGCTGTTTAGCCTAAGAGAGCGTTCTGTAGTGAATGCGTACGGAGTGTTAGCCAGCTCCTCCTCAATGCTGTTGTAGCGGCTTCGGAAGAGTGACCGCGGAGTCTCCCCTCCTGAATCGACATCGTACTTGCCGCCGAAGAGATCGTACTGCGCGAATCGGTTGTTGATCGTGTCGAACTTCGGGTCTGTGATGTCTTTGTCGGGTTCCTTCGGGCTCGATGAGGGACTCATGTTAATCTGGACTATGCCGTGTTCGTCTTTGTATTTTAGTTTCAGCGCCATGGCTTAGGATGACATTTTTGCCTGGAAAGAGAAATGGTTTAGGTTTATACATTGGTTTAATAACTTTAGCACTACGATTGAGCGTATACTTAATATCTGGTTTTGGTAAACGCAATGGTCAACCACTATTTAATTTATGCTTTAATTTACAATCATTTACTTAGTATTAGCTAACAAATTTTTATTATTTCTACCGTAAGTTTTTAAACACAAAATAAGTGGAAATTACTCCAAGTTTATTTTATATTAATTTCTCGCGTTTTTTTTTTGTGTTGACTTTACGTTTAGTTTTCAGTAGTAAGTAATTTTAGTACCTAATATTATAAAAACTTTTGACATTTTCGTGAATATTATAGGTATACTGGAATAAAATTATAAAGATCGTTGTTGTACCTTATCAGTCAGCTCAAGTTGTGTTAACTAAAAATAGTTTTTAATTTAATGTTCGACATAGTAATCAAGGCTATTTATTTCTCAGTGTAACTGAGTTTATAAATAAGAATAATTATTAAGACGCAGATATATGACAGTGACCTTGAAAGGTTAGCTTGCGTGTTCTGTACTGAGCTCACGCAACGCGTCGTACGTCCAGCCAGTAATAGGACTCGCCCATCAAGGAGCGCTGTCCCAAATTAGACGCATTATTAATTTATTACACGTAAAACAAAGAGTATTTTAATAAAACACGTATACTAAAAAATTAGTAATTTAATTATTTTTAAAATGGTGAAATTTTCAGATAAATACGTTTGATGGATTTTGCGTCATTCTCAGTTTTTTATCCGCGTTAGACATAACTTTACAAATTAATTTCACCATGTAATATAAACATAATCAAAAATATGCCTATATTAAAATATTAAAAAAATGCTCTAATTTAACATATATTTTTTCCAAATCACTAACACTACTCGTTCAGACGTCATCTTCAGTATAAAATCATTAAAAGTCAGCTGTCGTCCCCTTAATATCTGGTTTTGGTAAACGCAATGGTCAACCACTATTTAATTTATGCTTTAATTTACAATGATTTACTTAGTATTAGCTAACAAATTTTTATTATTTCTACCGTAAGTTTTTAAACACAAAATAAGTGGAAATTACTACAAAGTTTATTTTATATTAATTTCTCGCGTTTTTTTTTGTGTTGACGTTACGTTTAGTTTTCAGTAGTCAGTATTTTAGTACCTAATATTATTATAACTTTTGACATTTTCGTAAATATTATAGGTATACTGAAATAAAATAATAAAAGGTCGTTGTTGTACCTTATCAGTTAGCTCAAGTTGTGTTAACTAAAAATAGTATTTAATTTAATGTTCGACATAGTAATCAAGGCTACTTATTTCTCAGTGTGACTGAGTTTATCTTATATATAAAATTCTCGTGTCACAATGTTAGTTACCTTACTCCTCCGAAACGGCTTTACTGATTTTTACCAAATTTTATATGCATATTCAGTAGGTCTGAGAATCGGCTACTATCTATTTTTCATACCCCTAAGTGATAAGGGTTGTCCACCCCAAACAAATAATTGGCAAAACAACGTTTGCCAGGGTCAGCCAGTAAATAAGAAAAATTATTAACTAAGAACGCGATTCCACCCATTTTAAAATGGTTTCTTTCTTTGCCTCTGCGGTCTAGTGATTGCAAGCGCGATAACTGAACGTTGGGTTCGGTTCCCAGGTCGGGTAAAGCATTATATTATCCGAGACTGACAAGACTGCAGCATTTTTTTAAATCAGTATTTTTCTATAAGGGGGTATTACACTATCATATCTACGATCACAGATCCATGATCAAAGACATAAATAAATTGTAAAATAGACATAACATGGGTAATTTGTGAGCTTCGTAGATAGGTATATGAACTAATTTGATAGTGTAATATCCTCCAAGGGGAATATACCCATAATAAATGCCTATTTTACAATTCCATTATATCTTTGATCACAGATCCATGACTACACAGACTCGACAGTGTAATACTGCCCTGCTAAGCACAAAGGCGGTATCTCAACCGGAGTAAGTTTTGAGAAAATTGACTTTTTGTAAATTGTAATGTATGGAAAAATGGAGATATAAAAAACTTCTTAGTGGTTTTTTTAAATGTTTTAAGTTATATAGCGCTATTTCGCTTATACCATTAGATGGGAAATTGTTAAAGCTATCGAATGGTACAAAAAAAACGAAAAGGGCGTATCTCAGAGATACCGCCTTTGGGCTTAGCAGGGCAGAATACCCCTTAGTAAATTTTTTCGACTATTAACCGAATATCTAACCAAATTTAGTTCTATTTTTAAAATTCATTCCCGCTCTAGAGAGAGAAGCAATTACTATGAGTCTTTCCCACCCAAGGGTGGGGATCAGCGCCTTCCACCCGCTATTTGGATCAAACAAACACTACTTCCCGAGTATGAGAAATAAAAAGTTTTTCCATTCGAGATCTCTCAAAAACAGCAGAATCTATAACATCACGCCTGTTTTACCCGAAGGGTTAGGCAGGGGCAAAGAAGTCCGAAAGGGAGATCGTCGCAACATGGCAACTGAAGGAACACGGGTTGGTTTTAGTCAGTATGAGTCTAACACCTCCCGCTCCGCCCAGAGCGGGAGAAGTTATTTGATAATTTCCCACCCAAAAAAAAGGGGTGTACCTATACACCCACATTTCGCCAGTTATGTGTCTGGATTTGTGCCCGTTAAATGGCAATAGGCTCGACTCCTATTACATAGGACTTAGCAGAGGTAAGGCACACTCCCCTGCTAATTTCTTGTGTTATTATTTTTATCACCCATCGCACTTAATATTTTTTATCTCCTGTATAATTATTTTGTGCTTTTGGTTTGTCAATCAATCAATCAATCAAAATATTTTATTTCACATAAACCTACATGGGCACTTATGAAACGTCAGAAGCTAGGTGCACGGTTCCAATTGGTCGTTTCCTATGGAGAAGAGCCGGCAAGAAACTCCACGGTTACTCTTTTTAAAATAATTGGCTTTTACAATACTTTCATATAACAGTGTTTCTAGGTATGGGAGGACAGTGTAGGTCTTTCAATAAGTACCAAGTACTTAAAAAAATAGAAAATGGTCAACAGGTCTACAATCCACTTAGCCTACAGCGTTCTCACATTCACAAAATATGTAGAAAAGAATCTATACAAAAAATAAATAAATTAATAAAAGTAAAAAACCTATTTTAATAAAACGCAATTATATGATTGCTATTACAACTGCTAAATAAAAGTATTTTCTTTCCTTCTTTCTTTTCTTTCACCTCTGATTTTTCGGATCTATGTGCGTATTGCATAATTATCACTTGCTTCAAAAACGGTGAAGGAAAACATCGTGAGGAAACCGGCAAGCCTGAGCGATATTTCTCGACGGCATGTGAAGCCAAGTTAGAGCGCCATGGATGGCTTTAAAACACTGACACCAGGTTAGTCACTAACCACACGAAAGAAGGAGAACAGAGGTAACTGGCGAAAGATGGGTTTACTATTACTTACCTCTGCCTAAACCCTTCGGAGAATAGAGGCGTGATATTATGTAATAATTAAGATGAATCATTAGTTCATCGTTCTGATGCAACGCCATACCCACGTAGTACATATTAATAGGCCTACAGTTTACAATAGACTAGCGTCTCGCTCCTGCTTTGCTTTGTTATTTATTTTGATGTGATTTAATTTAATTTGATTTTAATTGATTTGATTCTGTTTTATTTGACATTATTTTATTGTATTATTGATTTTATTGTAAAAATTACGTTATTTATTTTAATTTGATGTGACTTAATTTGATTTTAATTGATTTTATTTTATTTGACATTATTTGATTTTATTTGTAACATTTCTATTAATTTATGTTTGGCAATGGGTGTTATTTACCTGAAAATAAATGAATTTATATTTTTTTTTTGCATAGTTTTTACTACCTACTTGACAAAACATCGAGATTTCTTTAATTTAAGTAAGTTTAATATTAATGTATTATCCATATACAATGGTGCCGATTCTCTTGTCACAAATGCCTCTAAACTAGACGAAAAATCACCAAACTTTAGTTTATTCCTGTCAAACGATGATTTCCCATTCTGAAATAGACTAAAGTGACACAACTTAACTATATATTTTAGTTTGACAGCACTAAGATGGTACTGAGATATTAGTTTAGTGAAATTGGCAATTTTGCTATTCTGAATTTGACGTTTTTCACCTAAAATTTAGATTTTCTAACTAAATCTGACTATTTTTAATCACGACTAAAAACGTGTGGAATAAAATTGGTTGTCATGAACTTTAAATTCACACCAACATCACCTCGACTTCAGATGCAAAAACAGTACTGAATCTTTTTTTTTCTTTTGCTTATATCTCGAAAACAGTGTTTCCAATCGCAAAAATAATAAAACGACCCCCTTTACCCTTAAACCCCTAAACACTCTACATGTAGGCATTATTTTTTTTCCATACAAAAAGTGAAAAATTCCATATAAAACACGTCGAGGCTGCCCCCCCTGCGTGCCTCCGGCTCTAAAAAGATTCATGTGGTTAGGCATCACGTGTGGAGCCGCGATTGTCAAATTCGATTTAGATGTGTCAAAATTACTTTTAAATTTAGAGTATTTATTTTGCAGAATAGCTTTGAGATTCTCATAGTCAAAAGTAAGGAATTTTAGTGATAGTTTAGTTAGTTTAGTTCCGTGTACAAGAGAATCGGCACCAATGTGTAACTGAATTAATGCACATTGTGAAAGTAGTTTGTTCAGAATCGTTTACTGGATCGATTTCTGTCATTTTTAATACACGTATTTTTTTATCTCAAAAATAATTAAAACTTAAACGTAATTACACTCAAAACAAAACAAAATGGACGAAGTACCTACCACGCTAGAACCTTATACGTGTGCGACTGTGTGCGTGCGTAGATTTGTAATGTGACCACAATTTTCTCCCACAATCAGTTTAATTTGTTTAATAAACTAGCTTTTGCCTGCGGCTTCACCCGCGTGGATGTCGGAAAATATCCCACAGGAACGTACTACCGAGATTTCATACTTAATTGCAGAGGAAAAGGTCCCACCGCTGCACCTATCTTTTAAACTGTTCATTTAAATGATATGATTAATTGAATGCCCAATTTAAATAACTAAATTTTTTGGATTTTTGGATAAGGAATACTATACCGGTCAAAAAATCTTCGGATTTTTTAAATTTTTTAAATGAAATTTTGAAAGATAAAAATGGTTATTGTGGGTCATCCTTAGAAGATAGACATATTGATCGTAGACTTTTTTGTTGAACTTTTTAAGATAAACAATACCATAGAACATAAATTTAATGTAGGTATCATTTTCGGTTAACGAAGCGCACGCCGATAAAGCTCCCAGTCGGCATGATTTTTTCCGACTTCTTCAACAATAATCGTCAAATTTCAGCCAATTTACACAAAACTTTAATGAATTATACACTAAAACCTTTCGCACGAATCACTCCGTCCATTGGTGAAAACCGTTTGAAAATCCGTTCGATAGTTTTTGAGTTTATCGCGTTCAGACAGATAGACAGACAGACAGACAGACGCGGCGGGGGACTTTGTTTTATAATATGTAAGGATAAACAATGTTTTATACATAATAGTAAAAATTCAGTGTATGTATTATGATTATAATATAATATTCTAATTGAGGTGTTTGGTGGTGTGCGTTAATTCCAGGAGGACATATTGAATGAACCTTCCGGAATAAATTCTCTAAATGATGACAAAATCTGTTGCGTGGTTTAGAAGAACAACGCGCTCAAACAGACAGATACGAAAAGCGACATTAATTATGAAGGTAGGTATAAATATAGAAGATAATGCATCTCCTCTCGTGGGTGTCAAGGTCAGAAAGGGATTGTGTGACTTTGATGAGTAATAAATAACTTGTAGTTACTTTAATAATAAGTTGTTTAATTTTTATAATAATTGGAGAGTCTTGTGGCTAAGTTATAAGGTTATAACGATATAGAGAGGGAGCGCAGGGCACTCGCCGTCCGGTGCAACATGTTGACCCGTAGATTTGCTCGACGTACGGACCTAGTAAAGATCACTATTTTCAAGGCTTATTGCTAGAGTCTGTACACCAGCAATCTATGGGTCAATTACACCAAAAGGTCACTGGATGTCTTGCGCGTGCAGTACAACAATGGTTTCAGGATGTTGTTGGGACTTCCTCGCTACTGCAGCGCTTCGGAAATGTTTGCGCAAGCCCGTACTGACGGTTTCCATGCGATTGTTCGCAAAAAAACTGGTTCACTACTGAGAAGAGTGAGAGACAGTCACAACAGCGTCCTGAGAACTGTAGCGGAGAGCTTTAGCTCTCCAATTGTAAAACAGTTTGTGCTGAGGGTGATTGGTACTAACACTAGATAAGAAGTTATTTTTATACTAGCTGACCGAACAGACGTTGTCCTGTTTCTTATAACTCGATCGCAGCGCCACCTACCGGGTCCAATTGTGAATCTAAACCATTCCCAGATCCCCTTGAACACACACAAAAAATTTCATCAAAATCGGTCCAGTCGTTTAAGAGAAGTTCAGTGACATACACACTCACAGAAGAATTATATATATAAAGATTACGTTACTAAAACACTATGGACTCTGTTCCGAAATAAAAATCAATATTATTATATTATATTATTATAACAGCCGCACGGGTCGATCGACCTATTTAATTTCAATCCTAAATAAACTCGTTATATAAAAAATTGTAAATACCTACCTATCTCTGCCATGAAGCAACACTGTAATGTCATTTTTTCCCTTGCCCTAGAAGCATAAACGGAAAATTTCCTGTAAATAATCTTTTCATAGCGAAGACAACGCTTGTCCATAATATACTTGTGAGCCAAACGATACCTTTTCGATCGAATGGAGCATGAATTATCATCCCAGACTCCCTCATTGCTCGAATACTTATAATGAGTCCTTTTATGTCCTTAAAGTGCTAATTGAGGGGCTTGTGGCTAAGTAATAACAGCTGCACGGGTCGATCGATCAGGTTAAGCTACGCTTGCCGCGGTTGGTCCGTGGATGGGTGACCATCTTTACATACCAAGTCCCCTCCGTGCCTCGGAAAGCACGTTAAGCCGTTGGTCCCGACTGTCATTTGTAGATCTTTGACAGTCGTTACGGGTAGTTAGAAGCCCAAAAGTCTGACAACCAGTCTTACCAAGGGGTATCGTGTTACCTAGTCATTAGGTTGTGGAGGTCAGATAGGCAGTCGTGCCATGTAAAATACTGGTATTCAGCTGCAGCCGGTTAGACTGGAAGCCGACCCCAACATAGTTGGGAAAAGGCTAGGCAGATGATGATATGTCCTTAAAGTGCTAATTATTGGGTTTTCTGTTTCTTACAGAAAATATTATAATCTTCTATATTGATACTAATAATAAACCTGAAGAGTATTTTTTTGTTTGTTTGTATGTTTGAACACGCTAATCTCTGGAACTACCAGTCGGATTTAAAAAATTCTTTTAAATTATCACTAACACTAACTTCAGGATTGGCTTTTATGTTTTTATTATAGAAAGAAAAGAAAGAAAAAGTATTTATTGAGACACACACATAAAATCACAAATTAAACTAAACACCTTCATTAAGAACATTAATAAAAATAATAAAAAAAACAAAGTAAAATTAAAATAAAAGCAGAAGGTCCTGGAATTATGACATTGATTTTAAATTCCGTGATTACTTCCTCACACACTGACTTATAATATAATAATAATATAATCATTTAATTCAGAAAACATCCATATTTCCACACACATTTTATAAACAACTAATTCACATCAAAATAAAAACAAACAAAAATACACAAAATAAAAATTGTTTTATTTTTTTATTAATTGTATTTTTTTGGAAAATCTTCTACTTTTACAACGTAAAGTAGGAAGCCCTCAGGCTAGGTGGAGCGATGATCTTCGCAGGGTGGCTGGTAGCAGTTGAATGAGGATTGCCGGAAATCGAGTTGAATGGCGTGCAATTGGTGAGGCCTATGTTCAGCAGTGGACTGCTACAGACTGATGATATTGTATGACGTGCAACTGACATTCAACCTTAGGGTGGTCAAGCAATTACGAGGACAACTATACAGAGCACCATGTATCTATCACATAATTAATTTATCTGTCTTTGCTTCATTTTTATTTATTTTCACCTATTGTAATATAGTAATTTTATTCTAGGTGCATCGGTCTTCACATATTTTTTATTTTAATTTATTTATTTCTAGAACACTTAACCTAATTACATTTTGGTTTTAGCCTCACAACGAAAACCTCTCAGGATTTATCTGTGAGTGGCGTAATAACTATAAATAAAATAATTTTGGCGGAAAGCACAGAATCGGTTGAAGAGGCGGTGCTTGGGGGAGACCTATGTCCAGCAGTGGACGTCTATCGGCTGAAACGATGATGAAAATAACAATATAATGATATAACTAATGTACCTATACAAAATATTGTAAAACATTTTAAAAGAGTAACGGTGGAGTTTCTTGCCCATTCTTCTCCATACGAAAACTACCTTTTGGAAGGGGCGACTAGAATCAAATCTATTATTTTTGTAAATTTAGACGTGCAGGGGGCCTAAAACGGCCACATTAAGCAATTTCTCTAAAAGCAATTCATTTTCTGAATTCCCAGCAATTCCTCTATGGTGACACATATTTTACCTGAATCACATTCAATTCAATTCATATCTGAATCATATTTGGTGTAAATATTGCCGCATGAAAAAAAAATTAAGACCGTAATTTTACCCGATAATTTTACTTTATAGTTTTTAAGGTTCCGTAGTAAACAAGGAACCCTTATAGTTTCGTCATGTCCGTCTGTCTGTCTGTCTGTCCGCGGTCTAGCTCCGAGACCCTTAGTACTAGAAAGCTGTAATTTGGCATAGGTATACATATTAATTACGCCGACAAAGTGGTAAAACAAAATTATGAAAAACATTTTTTTTACGGTACCTCCCATACACGTAAACTGGTGTTTTTTTTTTTTCTCTTTATCGCAGAGTGTGGGGTATCATTGGAAAGCTCTTTTAAAAATATTGGGAGTTTGCGAAAAACATTTTTGGATTCAGGGATCCGTTTGCGAAATATTAAGCTTTAAAGTGCTAATTTTTGTTAGAATCAAGTGTCTCCCCCCAGCTAAATGGTTGATTTTGGATATGTGAAAAAAATCACAGCAGTAGGTTATAATAATAATAATAATAATAATTTTATTTCGAGCAACAAGACTCATAGTGTTAGTAACAATATACTTACAAACTATGTTAGTAATACACGTATGAAGACAAAAATAAAACCAAAAACAGAAAAGAGATTGTGACGTCACTGCTGCAAGGTGACAGGCCCAGCCGAAACCTTGCAGCAGTGGTTCACAAACGCACAATCAAGCCTGCTCGCTATCATAGAGAGGATGCTGTTGGCGCTGCCCCGCACCCCACGGACCAAGGATGCGCACCGCTTCCGCATCACCGTGTAGAAACAGTCTACATGAGCTTCAGCGAACATCCCTGATGCGCTGCAGTATCGGGGCAACCCCATCAACATCCTGTAGGCATTGTTGAATTGGACTCGTAGGGCGCTGTACTGTCTTTGAGTATAGTTAGCCCACAGGGCGCTCGAATAAAAACAGGTGCAATATGCTCTGAAAAGAATCTTTTTTACTTCCTTCGAGCATCGTGCAAACCTGCGAGCTATCATGTTCGCTCTAACAGACAACGCCCTACGTTCCCGCTCTATGTCTGAATCGTCTTTTAGGTCAGAGGTCACCAGATGCCCAAGGTATTTGAAGGTGTCAACCCTGTTTAGCGGTACATTATTTAACTTGATGCCAGGGATACTATCTGGACATTTACCCCTGGCCCGAAAAACCATACACTCACTTTTCTTGGTGTTATAGAGAAGACCATGACTGAGAGCATATTTCTCACAAATGCCGAGCAGCTTAGACAGGCCACAGACCGAGGCGCTCAGCAGCACCATATCGTCCGCATAGCTAATGTTGTTTACACAAACTCCACGAACATGACATCCGACATGCGTGCTGCTCAGCCCCTCGATAAGTGCGTTTACATAAAGGTTGAAGAGCGTTGGTGATGTCAACCCCCCCTGCCTCACCCCGCACTCCAACCTGTATGGTTCAGACAGCATCCCCGACCATCGAACTACGTTGACCTGGTTCCCGTACCAATATTTAAGTATACGAATGCATTCGCTTGGCAGGGATGTGTCGTTAAGTTTATCAATTATATAACGAAATTCAAAGGAAAACTATCATAGCTAAGTAGGCTCTACAGGTTAACGAGTAATAATCGACCAACTTAACTTTGCAGTTACAAAAACATGTTTTCCCATATATTCCGTATGGGAGAACATATTTTTCAACTACAAAGTTAAGTTTGTTTTTGACTGACTACGGAACCCTTCATTGTGCGTAGTCCGACACGCACTTGGGCGGTTTTTTTCTTTACAGTTTTTATTAATCAAATGAGATTTTTTTTTTATTTCTACAGTTTAAATGTTATTTCATTAAAATACAATACTGTCAAACTGATGAACTGCGTAATATGAATTGAACGCAGATAATATTATGAATCGTCAATTTGTTTGTTTGTTTCTAAGCGGCCGTTTTAAGCCCCCAGAAGTGCCTTATAAGGGCCTGTTTGAAATAAATGATTTGACTTTGACTGGGGATGCGCGATGCTATTCGGTGGGTCAGGGGAATAAGTTCACGCGGATGAAGTTCCGGGCAGAAGATAGTCCTCTATAGTCCCCCGGAGTCTTAATTTGCAATTGTTCAATGGCAAGGTTAACCTCCCATTGAAAATAAGAAAGAAACGACTTAATATGGGACTTAAACATAATTGGTGCAATGTCGATATAATATACCTATCATTTACAAATACACCTCCTCTGTTCTCTTATGCACGCGTGACTTTTGTATTATATTACTATCACATTTCAATGACGCCAAAGGAAAGGGATGAGTCTTTACTTCACTTACAAGTTTATCCAAATGATTTTATTGGCAAATCAATCAATTAAATTGTGTTACAAAACAGTTTGTACTGAAACGTGCCCTTGTAGCCATACTGTTGCATTTAAAATAATTATACAATTAGATGGCTCGATATTCGTGTAATTGAAAACTCGCGTAATCTTTTATGGCTATGGCTTTTTAATAAAATTGTACCTCTGATATCAATGTATAGCGCTACACATGGCTACATATTGCCTTGTTGGCGGCATGGTGTGATCGTTGGTTCTACTCCCGGGTCATGAAAAGTAAAAGTATCGGTCCGGAATCTGGATTTTTGCTCGGTCAAGCACAACAGACTCGGCTCCTAATACTCAATCCATATCCACACTAGTGTTATAAAGAGAAAGATTAGTATTTTTTTTTTTATGTATAAACTCAAAACTACAGGACTTATTTAAAAAATTCTTTCACCAGTAGAATGTTATATTATCACTGAGTAACATTGCGCTATAATTTATAAAGATATCACGCTGGTGAAGCCGCTGGCGGAAGCTAGTACTCAATATATTTATTGCTTCCATTTTATGTCTAACCGTCCCATAACTTTGTCAGACCAGGGCTCGAACTCAGAACCCCATTCTTAGCAGTCGTACTTCTGACTACTAGGCCTAAAGTCTCTTTGACCAGGTGGCGCTTTATTTAAACAAATAATTTAATTAAACACATAACATAACATCACGCCTTGTTTCCCCGAAGGGTTGGGTAGAGGTAATTAAATTACTCTTATTGATATCTTAACTAATCCTAATTCATCATCATCTGCCTAGCCTTTTCCCAACTATGTTGCGGTCGGCTTCCAGTCTAACCGGATGCAGCTGAATACCAGTATTTTACATGGAGCGACTGCCTATCTGACCTCCACAACCCAGTAACTGGATAATACGATACCCCTTGGTAAGACTGGTTGTCAGACTTTTTGGGCTTCTAACTACTTCTAACTTCTAACTAATCCTAACTAATATTATAAATGCTAAAGTTTGAGTTTGTATATTTGTATTTTTGTTTGTTACGCTTTCATGCTAAAACACGCTAAAATTTGGTACATGGATAGACCATGACCTGAATTAGGACATAGGAAATTTTTATCCCAATATTCCCAAGGGATCGAGACTTTTGCGAGTGAAACCAAGGCGCACAGCTTGTTCTCCAATAAAACAATAATAACACAATACTTAAATGGCTTAATTATATGCCACAAGTTGCAAACAGTTAAGTAAGCAAGTTATGTTACAAACGCTAACCATGACTTGTACAAAAATAAGTTATTTTTATTGCATTGTAATGCAAATCATGGTTTGAAAAACTTCAACAGCTTTTAAATACACTTGTGTGGAAAAAACTGCATAAATTTTCCATAACTTGCAATAATTTCATCAACTGGCTTTAGGTAAAGGTACTTTTCTTGCGGTAAATTCTATTTTCTTTTGATATGTAACATCTTTCCTCTCTTTTGATACGTAAGACCAAAGTTACAGACGTCACTTTGACAGTGAAAAAACTTAAATGGAACTGGATAGGCCACATGATAAGAAACAAGAGAAATAAATGGTCTAAAGATGTCACAATGTGCCCCTCCGATGGACAATGAACCCTCGAGATGGATAAAAAAGCAAAGGGCTTCAAAGATCGAGATGGGAGGATGAAGTAAAAAAAGACGGCAGGATCGACATGGAGAAGAAAAGCCACAAATAGAAAATGATGGCAAACCCTAGAGGAGGTCTTTGCCAAAGGGCAAGCTGATACTAATGTTACCGATGTCAATGATTAATAATAATTTTAACAAATTGATTTTAACAATAATGAATGAAACCAAATAATGTATACCAATATTTATTTTAATTTAGATAATAATAATATAATTAAAAAATACATGAAATGTGAATGAATCAATTAAAATTAAATCGGGCAAAATATGTAATAATGTAAGTAAATCACAATTTGTTTTACATGATGGAAATGTAATGTAAATAGTATCAGAAATAAAGGCTATTTGAAATTGAAATTGAAAAATCTTTCCTCTCAGTTTCCTGCAATCTGTGGGAGTGATTTCGTGAAAAGGGACGGAAGTGTGTAACAGGAAGCCGGGGAAGCGCGCGCTATTTGATTTGTCCAATGAGCGCGCCCGGTGCTAGAGTCACATCGGGCCACACACCACACTACGATCGCGGGCTTCCCCCTCCTTTCACTCGCTCGCCGACACCTTGAGCGTGCGCACACATATCGGTCGTCTCGTAAAATTGTAATCAGCCTCAGAAATACAGCACTTGTGAAATATCGAAATCAAAACCACCAGCAGCACACCTGGAGCTTGATACTCAACAGGTACCAACCCATTTTCCGAGAAGTTGTAAACAGGATGATGATGATGACGATGAAGATGGTGAAGATGATGATTGGTACTGTCAGCCAAAATGTCAGATGTTACACATCATATACGACTACGTTTTTTATGTTTTTGGGTTGTAAACAGCTGGCACCCCGCTTGATAGTGAATGATCACCGCCGCCTATGGGCCTATCTGCAGATCTATTCTGTAAAAAAACCGGCCAAGTGCGTGTCGGACTACGCACAATGAAGGGTTCCGTAGTTGAGATGAATTTATTTATCCCAAGAATAAACTTAACATTGTAGTTGAAAAACATGTTCTCCCATACATTCCAACTACAAATCGTCGCTCGGCATCCAATACCGCGAAGGTGAGATTTTTTACGTTTTTTTTTTAATTGCAAGATCACTTATTTGAACGTGTAGAAGAATTAAATAAAACTAAAATCTGATGTTCGTTAAAAATTTCACATTTGCGGTATTAATATAATAATAATATAAATCTAACACCTTTAAAAGAGCAATTCTTGTATATATGTATATATATAATCTGAATCTCGGAAACGGCTCCAAGAATTTTATGAACTTTAGTACGCAGGGGGTTTCGGGAGCGATAAATCGATCTAGCTAGGTTAAATTTTTAGAAAACGTCGTTGAAAAAGAAAAATGGTCACGATATTTTTCTTTATTCAAGTAACAAGGACTCATTGTGTTGGTAAACTTATGAACTATGTTAGCTTATTTTACCAGGTCACTCAGAAAGTTTTGCGATTAACAGTTTTTGTCTATGGGATACTGGCTGGTTTTGATATCGATAAAAAATATGACTATTTATTACAAAAAAAAACATAACATTCTAAATTCCCTCCACATTTTTTTACGAGCAAAATCAAAAAGAAAGAAAGAAAAGAAAGAAAAAGTATTTATTGAGACTCGCACAGGAAATCACAAATTAAACTAAATACCTTCATTAAGAACATTAATAAAAAAACAAGGTAAAATTAAAATAAAAGCAGAAGGAGAAAAAAATAGAGAGAAACGTAGAGTTCTTTGAAAAGATATAATAAAAAAATATATAACCTGTAGTTTATTTTTTTCTAGTATCGCAAAACTTTCCGAGTGCCCCACGTAATCTAGTTTAAATTTATTTCATCCCATGGGAAATGGCACTGCAGTGATTGATGTACATGCAATCCAGCCTGCTAGTGATCACTTTTAGGATATTGTTGGAGCTCGCCCGCACTCTGCGCAATAGAGATGCACACCTCATTCGCATCGTTGCGTAAAAGCAATTAACATGTGCGTCCGCGAACATTCCCGATGCGCAACAAAAACGGGGCAGCCCCACCAATAGGTACCCTGAAAGCGTTGTTGTATTGGACACGAAGGGTGTTGCACGACCTTTGGGTATATCTAGCCCATAGGCTGCACGTGTAAAACGTTGTACAATAAGCTCGAAACAGAGTAATTTTGACTTTTTAAGTGAGCAGCGTGCAAACCAGCGAGCCAGCATGTTCGTCCTTACCGACCCTTCGTTCCCGCCAATATCGAGTCCGTCATTGAGGTCAGGGGTCAATATATGACCAAGATATTTAAACGTAAATACTATTACAAAGGCACAGACAAGTAACTGATGTTACGTCGGGTACAGACACGCGGACTACTTATATTTTATTTTTTTGTGTTTCACATATCTATTTTTATTTTATTATATATTTATTTTCCGTATCTATCTATCCGTGACATCACTGCGGGCCCTATCAGAATACCAGCGCTGCGGCATTTATTTATTTTTAAATGTCGCAGCTAATGCTGAGATAGGAGCCTTTTGGCCTCGTACAGGACCTTCTGCTTTTATTTTAATTTTACTTTGTTTTTTTTTTATTGTTTTGTTATTATTTTTATTAATGTTCTTATTGAAGGTGTTTAGTTAAATTTGTGATTTCCTGTGCGAGTCTCAATAAATACTTTTTCTTTCTTTCTTTCTTTTATTTGTAGTGGAGTCTCATTGAGTAATACAGGTGGTACATAACCTGGTCTACCCCAAGCC
This sequence comes from Agrochola lychnidis, assembly GCA_963680765.1. Taxonomy (NCBI): domain Eukaryota; kingdom Metazoa; phylum Arthropoda; class Insecta; order Lepidoptera; family Noctuidae; genus Agrochola; species Agrochola lychnidis. The sequence continues at coordinate 18,680,344 of OY796872.1, forward strand.
TCAAAGACCATGATCTCCGACTTATTGGAGTTATACATCAAACCATGTATTTTGGCATACTACTCACATTTGGCGACCAACTTTCTGAGACCACAGATTGACGCACTCAGAAGCACCATATTGTCTGCATAGCTAATATTATTTACACAAATACCATCTATATAGCTACCTACTCTGGTGCTGTTGAGCTCGCCAATCAGCTCGCTCGAAAAGCGAGGGTGAGCTCAACCCTCCCTGCCTCACCCCGCATTCCAACCTGTATGGCCTGGAAAAAGTTCCAGCCCATCATACACTATTGATCTTGTTACCATACCAATATTTAAAGATGTTTATAAGCTCCATTGGCAACCTATCCTTCTCCATCTTTCTCCGCAATACGTCATAAGCCACCAGATCGAAAGCCTTGAATAAGTCGAGGAAGCTAACATAAATCTGCGTCCCATGCTGTGTATAGTATGTGACAGTATACTTAAGACACAACACTGCATTTTCTGTTGACAAACCACGCCGAAACCCGAATTGGTTGTCATGAACATTTACAGTTTTATTTTTTATTAGTTGTGTATTAAGCAGACTGTCAAACACTTTTGATATTTTGTTGTTGATATTATAATAGCTAGAGAGATGGGCCTATTGGATGCCGAGTGACGAAATGTAAGTTTGCGCGCACAATATTGAGAGATTTACCATGTTATTTTAAGACCATAGACTTCTTATAGGTTTTCCTGTAATCTATGAGTAAAGAGCCATACTATGTATTTTTTTCAAAATTTTTGGTCCAGTAGTTTCGGAGATAAGGGGGGGGGAATGGTCAATTTTCATTGAATTTCTTAAATATCTTTAAAAGTGTTTATTTTAAAATGATACAAAAAATATATTTAAGATCCTCATAACAAGGCCTTTCATTTGATATGTCACACGGTACTGTTAGTAAAACTATTTTTTTTAATTTTCTTGTTTGCCCCCCAAAAGTGACCCCTATATTCAAAATTCATTTATTTACGTTACACATTTGTGTTTGGGTCACAGAAATACATATGTGTACCAAATTTCAACTTAATCGGTCTATTAGATTCGGAGTAAATTGGCTGTGACAGACGGACAGACAGACAGACAGACAGACAGACAGACAGACAGACAGACACACGAGTGATCCTATAAGGGTTCCTTTTTTACCTTTTGAGGTACGGAACCCTAAAAAACAGGCCAAATCCATTTCGGACCACGCACAATGAAGGGTTTCGTAGTTGGGATGAATTTATCCCAAGAACAAACTTACCTAACATTGAGTTGAAAAATATATTCTCCAATACATTCCAACTGCAAATGTAAGTTTGTACGAATAATATTGGGAGATTTACCATGTTATTTTAAGACCATAGACTTCTTATAGGTTTTCCTGTAATCAATAAGTATAGAAAATTTTTAGGCTTAGTAGTTTCGGAAACAAGGGGGGAGGAATGGTCAAGTTTCATAAATTTTCTTAAATAACCTTAAAAATATTTATTTTAAAATTGTTAAAAGAATATACTTGGGTCCCTCACAGTAAGCCCTTTACTTTAATATGTCACACGGTACAGTGTGCAAACCTTATTTTTAATTTTTCTTATTTGTCTCCCTAAAGTGACCCCGTATTCAAAATTCATTTATTTACGCTAAATGTCCGTGTTTGGATCACAGAAGTTGATCATGTATACTAAACAACTTAATCGATCCATTAGATTCGAAGCTTTGCTGTGAAAGACGGACAAACACAAAAGTGATCCTATAAGGGTTGTGGGTTGGGTAGAAAGGGTGGAATGACAACTAACCACAGGAGCACCACTAGCAGCAGCAGCCCATCAGCAGCACCTAAGTTGCAATATCAGATACATCGCAATATGTGATGCTGTCACTGTATATCCTTCAAAGTAGAGTTAAGCAATGCTGCTTGACGGTAGAAATGGAAGGTATGGTGGTAAAACTATCTCGAATGAGCTTCTTCACGAAAAGCTCTACAAAGTACCTACAACTTTCATCATAATTCCGCCTAAAGATGTCCACAGCTGGCCAAATACTTTACTATCCTTTTAAGTGCCATACTAGCCAGATTATGTAAGCAAAAACGTTATTTTAAATCTTATTGCTGTTCCCCTATTTATGAGGGTTTATCCTAAAAGTTGGGAGGGGCTTGTGGCTAAGTAATAACAGCTGCACGGGTCGATCGATCAGGTTAAGCTACGCTTGCCGCGATTGGTCTGTGGATGGGTGACCATCTTTACTTACCAAGACCCCTGCGTGCTTCGGAAAGCACGTGAAGCCGTTGGTCCCGGCTGTCATTTGTAGATCTTTGACAGTCGTTACGGGTAGTTAGAAGCCCAAAACTCTGACAACAAGTCTTACCAAAGGGTATCGTCTTACCTAGTAACTAGGTTGTGGAGGTCAGATAGGCAGTCGCTCCATGTAAAAAAGGCTAGGTAGATAATGACCCTAAAATTTGGCAACGTCGTAAATAGCTGTCAAATATTTACCTGTTTTGAGTAATTTGGCAATATTACTGTATGGAATTAAAAAATATGGCTTACTAGGGAACTAAAATATTGATTCTGAAATGCAATAATTAATATCGTAACACCGAATTTAGTAAAAAAAAGGTATTTGGAAACTTTCCAAATGCCTTTTTACATCTAAAACGGTTACAACATCAAATTCAGTGTTCATCATAATTGCAATTCATTATTAATATTCTAGATCGCCAGTTAGCCACATTTCTTATATCCATACAGTAATATTGCCAAACTAGCTTTTACCCGCGGCTTCGCCCGCGTGTATGTCGGAAAATATCCCACAGGAACGTGCTACCGGGATTCAGAATATCCTATGTCCTTACCCAGGTCATGGCCTATCCGCATGCCTATCATCTAAATCCGTTTAGCCGTTACGGCATGAAAAGGTAACAGGCTGATAATAAATCTGTTTTAGGGTTCCGTACCTCAAAATTAAACATTAAAGCCCTTAAAGGATGACTTCAGTGTCTGTCAAGACCCTTTTTCTCAGGCATCAAGTTGAAATAGATATCAAAAACTTAGATCTACGGTCTCTTGGAAGTGTAACGAAAATCAAACTTCCAAGTCAACGCAATAATGGACACGCCAGTTCAAACCCGGCAATGCTGAACAACGACCCGTGAACCAGTCCGATCCAATTACGCTGATATTCAGTTTACCTGTGCCACTAGTTATTACTCTACGTACTTATGTATTAACGTGGAACACTACACATAATAGTTTGCATAGTTTTATGGTAAAGATCGGGTACACTGAAAGCTACGCGGTAAGATTTTCCCAGCCCGTCCCATCCTTAATGTCCTCCCTCTGGTTGACGCCCTAAGCCGGGGTTCGTACCCCACAGGGGATGCCCTTAGCGAGCGTTTACCTAGTTTTAATTAGCATAGTTGAATAACCCCTGACTAGAGGTTTTAAGTGTAGTAGCTTAAGGCACCCACAGGAAAGCCCGGTTAAGTAGTCATGGTCTCAGAGGTCAACTACGAGATGCCCTATCAAAAAAAAAGGAAAGATTTTCGATAACATCTTTAGCTTTGATATAACATCTAAAACTAAGACTTGCTGCTATTATCATTCTTCTTCTCTTATCCCAATTTATTTGTGGTCGACGCATCATGTCCCTTTCTTCCATACTTCTATATCAGTCGGCATCTCGGTCATCACCCCCTATCTACCCATATCATCTTCCACGCAGTCCATCCATCGTTTCTTCGGTCTTCCTCTACTCTTATAGCCTTCCACATTCATACTCAAAACTTTCCTCACGACATTTTCCTCATTCCTCCGCATCACTATGACAACCTACTTACGTAAAACTTGCTGACATCTAAGAAGTTAAATCAAATGATTTTAGTTTATAATTTGTTTGTAGATTTGAAGGTACTTTATAACAGTTATTTAAGCAACTGTTATATAATAAGGGTGATAATAGTATCACGTGAGTGTTTTAATACCTAATTATAACAGTTGCATACAAGAATTTTTCTACACCCATGATATGAATCCTCTATAAAAGTTTCTGCAACCATTGGGTGTTTGTAATTCAAGATCAAGAATAAAAAAATTCCCACGAAATTCAGTACAACTGCATGTATGTACGTCGCCTGCAGCAGCACATCACACACACATGCGTGCAGCGGATGCTGCTGTCCCCCGTTTGAACGTTGAAACGAGTTGCATAATGAAATTTAGTACAACATTATAACACTCGTTTGGATGATGTAATGGTTACTATGATACTGACTGTTATAATGTTGCCAATAAGCTAACTGTTTCAGAAACTTTTATAGAGGTTTTATAGCATGGGTGTAGATAAAACATAATTACTTTACGCCGGTTCGAGTACACAAACCGTTCCGATTGAAGTCGATGTTAGTGTAGTCATATATCTTCATTAAGAATTAAGCATACACTTCACAACTTTGCATGCCATAATAGAACCTTTCATGCAGTAGAAAACTGGAGAATTCAGACTTGGATGGGTTAAGCTGCCATTGTGATTTTACTAAGAGAATGCAAGAGCCAGCTCGAAAATTGGAGTATCCAGACTCTGATAGGTTCGATTTTCTGTGTGATTTAAAGATATTATATTTATATAATGTTATTAGACCGCGCCTGTAACGCCACGCCGCGCTGGTGTAAAGTTCACTCACTCTCTATAGAAAAGGGAGGATCCTCCGACCAGACGGGTGTTGTCTGGTGAACGATTGATGTCGGAAAGTTATACATATAATTATGCTGATCGCGCGGTGAATCCTGCTTGCGCTATTGTTGGCAACAACATAAAAATAATAAGTTTTTGGTAAAACTCATGTATCATTACTTGGCAATAATTTTGTAATATTTTGTAGTGGCAAGGCTGTCACACTTCCCTTCCGTTAGCCAACTCACAACTTGCATGGTCACGTATTTTTTCCCTCTCGTTAATTATTAATTTATTTATATAAGATTCACGGTTGTGTACCCAAAACTGTGCAATAAATAATGTTGCAGCTAAAGTGTCTTTATTTGAAGATTCCTCCTGGTACGCAGCCCAAAAAATTATTCCTGGCGTGGCATAGCAGGACGCGTGCCCGCCAGCTATGCAGGATTTGTGTGACATCAGGTCTTTGATGTATAGTTCACGTGTGGCGTTGTAGATGTCACCACAAAGCCTTTGTAAGCCATAAACAAATGCGTGCAACTAACATAGCAACAATATAGCATAGCGTTGCTTTCACTACACAGCAAACCTAACTATTAGAACATAACTCAGTGGTGTTATTTCAACCAGTTACTGGTCACGCGTTGTTTTTACTTTACTTTCTTTGCTACTAACGTGTTTCTGATATGCAGTCAGGATTTATTGTATGACCTATTTGTTGGGGTCGTTGCTTCCACTAATTGAATATTTTTAATTACTGTAGGGATTGACGTAAATACTGTATTATTATTATTCTTTATTTATCGGACAACAACGATCCAGCGTGTTAGTAAACAATAAAATTACTTATTACTAGTGTTAGTACAATACAATAGAGAGAGGAAGATAGAATAATTATTAGTATTGTGAAAAGGACACCCCCAAATTAATGTTTAGTGATTGTCCTTCTCACAAAACTTTTGATAATCGAAGAGTCGATACTCTCCGCCAAAGTTTTTAAGGGGACGATAGCAGACTTTTAATGATTTTATACCGAAGATGACGTCTAAACGAGTAGTGTTAGTGATTTGGAAAATTTATGTTAAACTAGAGCATTTTTTAAATATTTTAATATAGGCATATTTTTGATTATGTCTAGACACGCGGCAGCGTGTCGAGCCAAGTTTCTAGGCAAGACACGGCTGCAGTGTGTTATATTACACGAACCATTTGGAGCCACTTTTGACCCCTTAATAACTCAAAATCTATGTAACATAGACTCATGAAATTTGGTTTATTTATAAAAACCCCTTAGATTAACTAGAACTCCAAATTTCATAAATAAAACTCAAACGGTTATTGAGATATTAACGTATAAAAATCGGCATTTTTATCAACGACCTGCCACTAGACATCAAAAACATTTAACCCATTTCCGGGTGACCTAGAAAGTTAAAAGAGATTTCCCGAAAGCAGGCCCATGGTATGATACTGTGTCAAAGCTTATTTATCAAAAATTATGTCGTATTTTTTTCAAGTCGTTTTATCAAAATTTATTTCTTCTAGCATTAGAGAACCTAATAAATATTTATTTTGTTGATACTTAAAGAACTACATCCGCCATTCAATCCTAACCTGAATGTTGCCAGATGACAGACTATTCCAATAAAATAATTTGTAATCGATTGAAAATATCGATACTAACCCACATGGAGTAGGTGGAGTATCCACTACACGAGTATGTTTTAAATGCTATTTATTATACTCAAATACTGTAAAATTATGATTTTACAATAAATTAAATATTATATGGTCTGAATATACTCAACAACTTAAAAGTGTTTCGAGGCAGTAATGTTATTTTATAAACTACCAGTGATCAGAGTAAGTAGATTGATTTGAGGTCAATGAACTGGCACGTATATTAGTATGGATACGCCTCCGGGATTCCGGGATTTTGAAATTATTAAGAATTTTTAAGGAATTTCAAATGTTGTAATGTGTAGAATAAAGAATACATCAATATGAATAAGAAATGTTCAACCCTTTTGCTGTCTGTTTAATAGTATATAGGTGATCGGACTCCAAGAAAAGGATAGATATACTATAAAACAATATAATATATTTTAAATATTTATCTATCGCATTCTATAAATTTCTAATGTAGTAGTTTAAAAATCCTTACTTTAACAATATTTGATTCAATCCCGTAAGTACCAAAATGAAATCCCGGAAAAAAGGCTTATCCATGTTATGATTTCTATGACTATTCATGATGCGAGTACGTAAAATCAATCTACCTACTCCGATCACTGATAATCACCCAATCGATTTCGTCAATCGATTACCAAAATAATTAAACCTGGTAACACTGACACCATGCATAATGTCAAACTGTTAAAAAAATCTGTCAGATCAATGGCATTGTTGGCTGTTTGTTTTACGTTGATTTGAATTTATTTTTCCGTATTTACTTTATACTTATATTACGTTACGATTTAATGCTGTCAATTTAAATTGAAGCCAGAGGAACTATTGCTTATCTTTCCATGGCCCTGGGTAAGTTTAGTATGTTCTCTAAATATTTATAAACACCGTCGTATTGTATAACCTCATTGATTTTAGCAGCCTATTAGTAGAAGGCCTATGTCCAGTCAGGGGTACGTCGCGCGTCGTCAGCTGTAAATGTCTATAGTATGATGTAATTATATAGCATAAGTAAATACACTGAATTTTTTTACCTTTTTCAGGTATGACGATGACATGTGTTATTGCAAGACTTGACATTATTGATTATATTATCTACAACTCTATCCCAAGTATTACTTGCTCAGGAAAATCTAAGCATATTATGTTATGTATGTGGCATGTCAATTGCAAGTCACAGAAGTCATCAGGTTAGTGTTTTTAAAATCGCAGAATTACTATGAGTGATATAATTATTATACAAAAGTAAATAAACAACAATAAGAGTATTTTCTTACTTTCTAGGTTAGGTATACATTTGGATAAAGCTTACTGAGAGAGGCTGCTACCAGAGATGTTTATAGGCAAGCAAGTGATGATAAAAACAGAGCCACCCTAGAGTGTAAAAGATTTACCCATAATAGATCAAAACAATAATCTGGTTAGGGCCAGAATCAAATCGTGACATGTGAGCAGCAGGACTTAGTGTACATAATTATTGATAAGTGAGCAAAATAGGACAAATTGTTTAAGAGATCATCATTGCTTATTACTGTTTGGTGGGAAAGCGTACATCTACCATCTACCGTACCTACGCTGCTTTCATACCATGACTACGTTATGAGAATGAAGCTGAGGCCGTTTTAGATTCTATGAGAAATAAAATGTTTTTAGTATTTAGGTATTGTTGTGTTATTTGTTAAAGTAAACCTTCCTATAGAAGCACTGAAAATGCTGCTGCCAATGAGATTATTCATCTTTAATTAAGAGAGTTGGGTAAAATAATGTTTATGCCATTAAATCTTTCATATTTAGCGCGCAAGATTATTAATTTACCTTTATAAAATTCAAGTCTGTAAATGCGATAATCGCCATTTTGATGACAGTCGAGGTCGAGGCTAAAAAACATAAAAATTGGGGATTGCGAACATCCAAACTCCACCATAAGGACAGCGACTATTACAACATTTAATTATTTGACGAATTCATCCATTTTTCAAGTTAAATAAGTAGTAGTAATTAAGTTTTTGATATCAAAAGTCGAAGATTCGCGCCAATTGTGCGTGTTTACATTTTAACTTTTCACAATTAACACACATACACATATCTGATACGACTTTAAATGTGACAAATGTGATTAAAAATATTATAAGTAACTAGAAAATGCCCAGATCTTTACTTATTATACGAACACATGTTCAATAACACGTAATATTCATTACTACTACTCAATTTGTGTTAAAAATCGTCGATCATTGTTTTTTTTTTTATTGTAATGATGTGCGAAAACGATTATGCCAAACGTTTCTTTTTTTTTTTCAATTTTGATTGTCTCGATTAATTTATAATTATGTCGAATGTCTGAAATCTATACTTGAAAATTAAAATAAAATTGTTTTAAGCATTAAATACAATAAACATTGTTTAAAATAATTATTTATACTTTTCTAGTGTTTAATCGTTTTTAGAACATTCAATATAAAACGAGTCAACACATAGAACGAGGATAGATACTTACCTCATTTATTGAATTTCGCGCCGAATTGTTTCCATTTATTTGAATTTAAATTCGGAACGTTGTTCAAAATTATTTTTAATTTTTTGGACAATTATTTACTGTGGATTTTATTTTTGATACTTTCTGATATAGAATGCCTAGTATACATTTTTTAGGTAGGCTTAAGAAAATTTTGTTTGGAAATGATGTTAAATTAATTATATAAATTAGGTAGGTATTCCGCAAACACTTTTAAATGACGTCTATATTTTTAAATTGAAACTTTTATTACATCGTCTCAAACTTTTTCGTCTGTGTGTTGCATGTCGCGTGTCGGTCGGCCGCGGAGTAGGGATAAAGTGAAAGGCGATCGTCAGAGCAGCCAAGGCCAATATGGCGGCGCCTATAGTTCGCAGCAGCTGACCGTGTAAAGTTTCACTTTTACCGTGGTTTCATAAAACCAACAATCATTTTTTTTTAGTTGTATGAGTTTGATAGTATTTGTTTTTAATAGGATAATCTTACTCGAGTAATAGAAATTGTTTATTTTTGAGGTAGTTTCAAAACGAAATTTTAAAAAAACTACCCAAGTGTATGTCGGACTACGCACAGTGAAGGGTTCCGTAATTGGGATGAATATTTACGCATAAACATTGCATAGTATCAATTTTATCGACTGCAAAAATAAGTTTGTATTTCTCGAAAAAACTATAACAAACAAAGTTAATTCTGCGGTTGTAACCGAAAATAAACTGTATCTCAAAAATTATTGATTTCAAAAGCAAAGTCACTTAGAAACATCTTAACATTTTAATTATGAGATCCAACAATACACGCTTTATATGCATAGATTTTTTTCATCTCTCGGTTATATGTAAGTATGGAGAATGCCACCCCCACTATTATGTTTATCGTAATTTCACTACACCATTGTTTAACGGTGCAAAAAATACACCTTTTTCAAAATTTTCATCGATAGAGTGTAAATAGTCTCCATGTTAAATGACTGTATGACATCCGGACGCACGGACAGACGAACTTGACGAAATTAAGAGGTCCGTTTTTTTACGGATTTTGATTATCAAGTTTACAATCGGCATGTCTATGACAATTGATCTACAATATTATTATTATTTGGAATAGCCGCCATCTTAAAATCCAGAATGTCCATCTAATTCGATATCAGCACTATCTCCCGAAAACTATGAAAATGACAGTCATGACGACAAATTTTCAAATGGGGTTAAAAACTGCCACTTGCTCACTTCAGATGGCGCTGATCTCCAGCGTCTTATAATTTGACAGCTAACTATACATTTTTGATTCGAATGCCAAAAGTTGATGTAAATTCCTGAATTTCATGACTGAATTCAAAACACCCCGTCGAGTCAACTGATGTGTCACGTGTCAAAATCTTGGTCCCTAATGTTAGGCGGCAGTGAATTCATTTCATTCATTCTCTGATCTCGAAAAACGTTGTTACAAACGTCAGGTTGGTATGTTCAAGGTAGTTGGTAGGTTGGTACTATGCTTGAGACGTTTTTGAATTGATAGATCGTATGACTATTGTTTTAGGGACTATTGTCGTTTAATTTTTTATATAAACTTCCATAGTGAGGTCAAAATGTAAATCCAAGGGGCGGCTGCAACGGCGGCGGTGATCTCTCGCGTCCGGCCCTGGTTCAGGCCATGGTACGGAGCGAGAGGAAATGGCAGGCCGTCACCTCCTTCTGCGAAGCGGTAATGCTCGCGAAGGAGGAGGCGGAACGCGTGAGGTAGAGGCAAAGTTCGCACCCTCACGCCCCTAACCGCTGCAAGAGGAGACGTCCGGGGCGGGAATCGCGAGCCGATTTCCGGCCACCGTAGGCGCGGGCTTGCGAACGGTGAGCAATGGGTAGCTCGCCGTCCGATAAGGACCAAGCCCGGGTCGACGGCGCGTTGTGTTCCACGCGCGCCTCAAAGAGATGTCAGCAGAAATGACGGGATCCGCTAGGGCCAATGCCTGCCGGGGGTTCGCAGAAAACCGATAGGGACATCGTGGCCCCCGGCAACAGGGCAACCGAAGGAACACGGGTGGGTTTTAGTCAGTAAGAGTCTGATACACCCTCCCGCTCCACCCAGAGCGGGAGAAGATACTTAAAAAAAAAGGGGCGGCTGCAAAAATTAAATAATTAAATCATACGTGAGAAGGAACTTTGTTCCTGACGGGGTCAAAGTCAAATCATTAATTTCAAATAGGCCCATGTATGGCACTTTTGAACGTCAAAAATTACAAAATAATAAAATTGATTCTATTCGCCCCTTCCAAAAGGTAGTTTTCGTATGGAGAAGAATGGGCAAGAAACTCCACCGTTACTCTTTTAAAATGTTTTACAATTGTTTGTATATGTACGTACATTTGTTAAATAATAATTATATGTGAAGACGGTGCACCTAGAATAAAATTACTATACCACAATAGGTAAAAAGAATTAAAATGAAACAACGACAGATAATTTAATATGTGATAGATACATGGTGCTCACATATTTACAAACATTGTAAAAGTAGACGATTTTCCTAAAATTTTACAATTAATAAGTCAGTGTGTGAGGAAGTAATCACAGAATGTAAAATCAATGTCATAAAACACAAAGTAATAAATTTTACAATTAAATTAGCAAACAGTTTGATTTTGTCTTGATTCTAAATTGTCCTATGGAGCAGGACCAGCATGTTTCCAAGCACTCTTATCTTGGATATAATCCTCTAATTTGTAATATGCTTGTTTACAAAGTGTATTTTTAATATGAGTTTTAAATTTTCTTTCATTTAATTGCAAAATGTCACAAGGTATTTTGTTGTAACATTTAACACAGTACCCCATAAAAGATGTATGTACTTAAGATAATCTAAAAAATGGTTGATCTAGTTTATCTTTATTTCTAGTATTAAAATTATGTCTATCACTTATTTTATTAAAGAGATGTGGATTTTTCCTTACATACATAATATTTTCATAAATGAATTGGCAAGGTACCGTCATAATATTAATCCTTTTAAAAAGTTTCCTGAGAGATTCGCGGCGACGTAGATTATAAATGGCTCTGATAGCTCTTTTTTGCAAAATAAAGATGGATTCAATGTCAGCAGCCCGACCCCACAGTAAAATACCATACGACATAAGGCTCCCCGACTGTACACGTTTTTTTTAATAATAATACTTGCCGCGCCGGCTCAGCGATCTCACATCATTGCGGAAAATTGTAACAATTGTTACGAAAGAAATACCTACATTCTTACACAATATTGCTACGCATATTTACAAAAAGAATCTAATAGATCACGTTTGATTGACGAATAATAATAATTTCTTTACAAAAAGTAATGATATCCCATCAAAAACATAAATGTGAAAATGGGAGCCAAATTCCATAAATATGGTTGTCGACTTCGCCGACAAAAGAATTGAAATCTAAATGGGTGCCAAGTTCTGTAGATAATCCTGAAATTTATTTATAAGAACATGCAACTTTCTAAAATAAAATTAAAACACAAATTCTTGTTTTTTCTGCTATAACAATGTTTGCTATTTAAAAATATAACTTCTTAAATTTGAACAGTCGAATTATTTACACAAAGCACTTAGGATAAATTGAAGCTCAAGATTTGACTTGGCTAGTTTTTACCAGCAAGCTGAAATTTTAGAGAAAGAAGATATTTTGACCTTACAGTTACAATAAGAAACAGTAACTTGCGCATAACATAAAGAACAAATATATAAATACGCCTAGGTAGACAGTCAAAGCTGTAAACAGTTACAATAAGAAACAGTAACTTGCGCATAACATAAAGAACAAAAATATGAATATTTTACTTTATTTATTTGGCTCACCAACAATTAAGTACACCGATACAAAGATATGAGATACATGCAATAAACTTATAGACTAGTGTACAAATTTCTTACAGGTAAGCACATCATGAATTACTTATTTGATGTTGAGTGCCTACTTAAAATTAAATAATAGTAATTAAATATGCCTAGGTAGACAGTCAAAGCTGTAAACTCGATAAAAAAATAGCGTCCAACTGTTAGCCGCTTAATGCACGCACACTAAAAAAGTAAAATTACAGCACAATGACGTGGCGCGAGTGTAAGACGTAGCTGTAATGCACACCAGCATAAAAAAGTTACCCTGTTTGTTTTAGTTCTTTTGCACCGCGACACTGTAGACAAATATAAAGATGATAAATTGATTAGCCAAATATAAGATAACTTGTATGTAAAAACTAGCCAAGTCAAATCTTGAGCTTCAATTTATCCTAAGTGCTTTGTGTAAATAATTCGACTGTTCAAATTTAAGAAGTTATATTTTTAAATAGCAAACATTGTTATAGCAGAAAAAACAAGAATTTGTGTTTTAATTTTATTTTAGTAAGTTGCATGTTCTTATAAATAAATTTCAGGATTATCTACAGAACTTGGCACCCATTTAGATTTCAATTCTTTTGTCGGCGAAGTCGACAACCATATTTATGGAATTTGGCTCCCATTTTCACATTTATGTTTTTGATGGGTATCATATTACACAGTGAAATTAATTTGCAAAGTTATGTCTAACGCGGATAAAAACTGAGAATGACGCAAAATTCATCAAGCGTATTTTTCTGAAAACTTCACCATTTTAAAGATAATTAAATTACTAATCTTTTAGTGTTAAAGTTTTAAGTATCCAATCAAATAGCAATGAAGGCCATTCAATTTAAGAGTTTAGAGAAAAGTGATACCTATTTAGTGACAAATTCTGGGAAATTTTCAAAAATTACAAAAAATTAGGATTTCTCGAATCCCATGAATTTTCGCCTAGGCTTTATGGGGTGCTTAATTGTTGCAAATGGGTCACACTATCACGTCCTAGAAGGAATACGACAAATTACCAGTCACCCTGATGTGCCTTGCCAATAGTATTAGCAATTGTGTAAGTTTGTCTTTTCTGACTATATGTATTTTTACAGTAGCAAAGCTTGCCTTCGTGTAGTTTCCACCAAAAAATTCTTCAGTTTAGGTAGGTGTTGAAAAAGTGTATAAAATCCCTACTCCCTTTTAGTCAATATGAATAGCCGAGCAGGGAGCTTAATTGCAAACTCATAACATTCAAGAAAATATGCAAGCTTCATATAATTTCAGACTTTCCGTAATGGCGGAAAGCGAACTATTATAATATTATTTGTATGTAAATGAGCAGAAACTATTCCTCAAGAGCCCCACGTAATTCAATAGAAGCACATACAGAAATGGGGTCAATGGCGGCTTTGTATTTGGCGACTTTCAAAGTTATATTAAAGTTAGCTACATTATAAACAAGTTTCCTTTGGGGGCAAGATTTAGTGTCAAAGTCAAACTTATTAATTTCGTCTCTTTGATAACAATCTTTAATAAAAACTTATTCCTCTCTGAAGGTCACGAAAACAAAAGGAGTTCCCAATTACTCTACTTTTTTTCACTCTATTTCATTCCGATTCTATATAAAACTGATATCTGTCTACAGTGAATGGACAGGAACCAATTTGCACGAAAATAGTACGCCACCACAAGACAAGCCAAGCCACATACGGGTTACGTTTTCCCAACAGCGTTAGGGTCACGTAGGCTTTGTAATAGGGTTCATTTCTAAGCCTGCGCGACCATAGGGTTTTTGAAGTGAAAACTTCTTTAGGCGCGTTGGGCATTTTTGAGATGGGACTAAACTATTGATTTCGCTACACCTCATTTTTGTAATCGCGATTGTGCTCTTTATTTATATTACGTTACGTTACTAACCAATGTTCTGATATAAGTATTTTTCTTCCACCAGGCAATCTTGTTCAAGTTTTCACTTCTGTCGGCACTCCCAGAGTGCCACTACCATTTTTTAACGACTTTTAACAGAAAGAAAAATTGTTTTATTAGTCATAGAAACCCGTGTATAAAACGATAAGCACACACAACAGACGTAGGCGCGGGCTTGCGGACGGTGAGCAATGGGTAGCTCGCCGTCCGATAAGGACCAGGCCCGGGTCGACGGCGCGTTGTGTTCCACGCGCGCCTCAAAGAGATGTCAGTAGAATTGACGGGGTTCACTAGGGCCAGTGCCTGCCGGGGGTTCGAAGAAAACCGATAGGGACATCGTGGCCCCCGGCAACAGGGCAACCGAAGGAACACGGGTGGGTTTTAGTCAGTAAGAGTCTGACACGCCCTCCACCCAGAGCGGGAGAAATTATTTGATAATTTCCCACCCAAAAAAAAAAAAGCACACACAACAGAAAACAACAGGAACAGGATAACAGATTGACATAAGCTTTTTGGTAGCTAGGGATGGCGATCCAATTATGTGAATGTATTTTGACTTCACTTTGTCAAATCTGCCTAGCCATTTCCCAACTATGTTGGGGTCGGCTTCCAGTCTAACCGGATGCAGCTAAATACCAGTATTTTACATTGTGCGACTACCTATCTGACCTCCACAACTTATTAACTGGGTAATACGATACCCCTTGGTAAGACTGGTTGTCAGACTTTCGGGCTTCTGAAGACCCGTAACGACTGTCAAAGATCCACGAATGACAGTCGGGACCAACGGCTTAACGTGCTTTCCGAGGCACGGAGGAGTCTGTATGTAAAGATAGTCACCAATCTACGGACCAACCCCGGCAAGCGTAGCTTAACCTGATGGATCGACCACTTAGCCACAAGCTCCTCACTAGATAGACTGTCACTTTGTCTAGTAATTATTTTGGTGCTTTTTTTTACCCTTTGGTACGTTAACCTAAAAACATTGCAGTACAATAAAGATTTAGTTGGTGGAAACATGCATACGTCTGTCAATGTCTTGAAGTGTGAAAGACACTTGACAAAACGTAATCTCACAATCAGTGCCATGTAGGTAGTGCTAGATATTGGGAACCGGATATGTGCTAATGGGTTCACGACCAGCTCTTTCAAGTGAGGCCTGGCAGTAAGCCAAGCTCGATGAAGACCTCTCCAAGGTCATTGGAACTAGCCGTTTTTATAGATAATGTTGAAACACTACACACAACAGGTTAAGCTACGCTTGCCGGGGTTGGTCCGTGGATGGGTGACCATCTTTACATACCGAGACTCCTCCGTGCCTCGGAAAGCACGTTAAGCCGTTAGTCCCGGCTGTCATTTGTAGATCTTTGACAGTTGTTACGGGTCGTCAGAAGCCCGAAAGTCTAACAACAAGTCTTATACCAACGGGTATCGTGTTACCCAGTACCTAACTGGGTTGTGGGGGTCAGATAGGCAGTCGCTCCATGTAAAATACTGGTATTCAGCTGCATCCGGTTAGACTGGAAGCCAACCCCAACATAGTTGGGAAAAGGCTAGGCAGATGATGATCCATGCCTCATGGCTACATGCCGCGTAGTTGTAGGCAGAGGTGCATGGTAAATCTTCATTTCGCCAGTTATAAGTCCCATGTAATAGGGGGCGAGCCATCAACCAAGCATTACACACAAAGCAAAGCAAACACACCGGTGTACATACACCGCTACACCACTAAGGCGGAGGACTTCGTGGAGTATATGCGCCAGAAGATGAGGTACACGCCGAGGGTGCAGTTACTGGAGTCGCACCGCAACGGCAACTTCAAGGCGTTAATCGTGCGTGTACCGAACTGTTATCTGCTCCTAATCATGGAAGAAGAGTTTTGGCCGTAGGATGTGGTGTTCCATCACATCCGCGAATATCGAACAAGTTGCACAGGACAGCAGTAAATCAAGCTAATGCAAGGTGAAGTGCTACTAACATAGTCCGCATGACCAGATTAGGTATTCTAACTCCAAGATTTTTTGTCACAAAGTGACCCAAACTCTCGCTAGTCTCGCAACAATAACAGTAAATTGTGTGTGACGTGGAAAATCTCACGAATGCCCAATTTGGGGATAGACCATCACTTTCAGCAAACTACATAATTAAAATCGTGTAATATCTGAATCACTGTAAAAACATCGCTTTACAAAATACATGTATTCACGCCTTCCTCCAATAGGGGTAAGGAGAAACTACAGAACATCACTTTCAACAAATCAAATCAAATCCTTCACATAAACATGGGCACTTATGAAACGTCAGAAGCTAGGTGCACGATTCCAATTTGTTGTTTCCTATGGAGAAGAGCCGGTAAGAAACTACACGGTTACTCTTTTAAAAATAATTGGATTTTACAATATTTTAAAATAACAGTGTTAGTAGGTATGGGAGGACAGTGTAGGCCTTTTAACAAGTACTTAACAAAATAGAAAATGGTCAACAAATCTACAATCCACTAAGCCTACAACATTCTCACATTCACAAAATAAAAAAGAATCTCTATGAAATAAAAATAAAAATCTACTTAATACAAATGACAACTCTTAATTCATGTACCTCAAGACTTCTACCCCACGAAAACCAGTGTCCCAAATATTTATTCCAAAAAAAAACTGGCCCAAACAGCCAAGTGTTAGTTTGTGCGTACCGTTAAACGTAGCAGTGTCCATGACACGAGCAGAGCGATGGCGCGATAGCCACGGTCCGGTATTAAGGAAACCGACCCAAGGACTGCGAGCGTCCTTGGCAACAGCGCACGAATTCGCGGCCGCAACGATTACTTATTGTACAGTAAAACTTGGGTGATGTGGTGTTGAGTTGTTGTAGAGTTACCTTTAGATAGATCATTGTAACGGAAAACTGCGTATTTTTGGTCAGCCTGGAGAAGATCTGGGGCTTGTGATACAGGTCGATCGGTCAAGTTAAGCTAGCCTTGCCGCGATTGGACTGTGGATGGGTGACCTTGACATACCAAGACCGTCCGTGCCTCGGAAAGCATGTTAAGCCGTTGGTCCCGGCTGTCATTTGTGGATGTTTAGCAGGTCGTCAGAAGCCAGAAAGTCTGACAACTAGTTTTACCTAGGGGTCTCGTATTACCCAGTAACTGGGTTGTGGAGGTCAGATAAGCAATCGCTAAATGTGAAATACTGGTATTCGGCTGCATGTGGTTAGACTGGAAGCCGGCCCCAACGTAGTTGCAAAAAACAGATGATGACTGGAGAATATCTGTATGTATAAGGTATATCATGTGAAGCTGGCATACTTGAAAACTGTCTGGTTTTTGAAAAATCGCGTTCATTTCAGTTCCTATTCAAGGGTATGTGTTTTAAAATTACAGTAATAAAATTCAATCAAAACTACGAATAACTATCATCATCATCAGCCTATAATGTTCCTACTGCTGGGACACAGGCCTCCTCTCTATGAGAGGGAGTGGGCCGTAATCCACCACGCGGGCCCAGTGCGGGTTGGTAGATGTCACATGTCTTCGAATTTTCGGTTCTAGGGCATGCCGGTTTCCTCACGATGTTTTCCTTCACCGTTTTGAGAGCAGTGGTGATGAAATAATTTACACAAAGTAAAGCGCCTGTCTGGGTTCGAACCTACGACCTACAACTCGTAAGTCGCGGCCGTTACCACTGGGCCAGCACTGCTCTCTAGGGGGGCAAATAATAGTATGAATATAGATTAGAATTTAAAACTTAAGTCTAGTCTTTTAAACATATCCAAAAGACACAAGTTCGCTAAGCCTACCCAGCTCAAAAATCCGTTTTGCAAAACACAATTTAATTATAGACATTAGTTGGAAGGTGACATTATAATAATGTTTCATGTCAAGTCCCCATAAAGATATGCCGCCATGGTGTAGGTACCCGTGTTATTAACATTTGGTACAAGTCGACTCAATCAAATAGGGCTTTTGCGTCATGTTATGGGGGAATAGGCTAGGGTATTTGGGGGCTGTGTGGGGATTTATGTTGATGTCGTTAGCTTCTTGTCTGTGCTTCAGAAAATCTTCGTCAAGATTCTTAAAAGTGTCAGCCAACTTCAGCTAAGTAAGACAGCAGACTATTGATAAGGTTATATGCCCAGGCATATCATAGGTAAATATTCCTTAGAATACCTGCCAAAAATGTCTAGGCATAAAAACATTGGTCGACAAGGTGGACAACCCCTTTATTAGGCACTGGATGCGGAGGCACGTGCCAACATGTGTTGAGCCACGTAGTTATTAGTTGACGTTTGGTTAGTGTGTAAGTTTTACTAACATAGTTTCTAAGTCTTTGTTACTAATACTATATGGATTGTATGTACCTTTATGTGTGATCCGCAATAAATGAAATATATGTATATTTCATTTATTGCGGATATATATATATATATAAACCCAATCTCTAACCCAGAAAAGTAACGGTTATTTGTAGCCATAAACAGATTATTTCAAATTGCGGGAATCGATTCCGTGATCCATAGTGAAACTATAACTAGCTCACAATTCTAGTCATGGAAAACAGAGGAATAAAATCAAACGATGTTATGAACACTACTGCCCCATCCCTGACACCCAGGCGTGATAGTCATAGTCAAAGTCATTATTTATCCTAAACGGGAGATGTCGCTACTAGTTGTATGAAGTCAATTAATGGCCGTGGCGACCTTGCTAATTACTATAATAAATCAACTTGTCCTTGTTAACTTTGTGATACATTTACATTTCTATCGGTTTTGATACGCTTGGATTTTTTGCGAATCTGAAACTGTGTTTATGACACAAGAAATTGTAATTTTGTTTGAAAAGAGAGGACTTCTAGATACTATATAAAGGCATGTAGAAGAGGATCTAGCACGGCAGTCTGTGGACCCGAGCCTATCGTGCCAATCCCCTTCAACCAAATACGCAGGTGGCTACAGGAGTTCACCCACACACAAGCAGAGAACTGGTGGACCTCGACACCGGGTTGCAGGTAGTCCAAGGAAGCTATGCCATCCTTGGATAGCAGGCTAACCAGGCGTTTATTACGCCTGGACAGGAACGGCCTGCGCCTGGTAACGGGAACCATCACGGGGCACTGCTCGCTAACGGACAGTCCTCTGTGCAGGGCGTGCATGGAGGCTGAGGAAACCGTAGCGCACGTGCTCTTTGAATGCACAGGCGTCACCCAGATTAGAACAGAAACCCTCGGGTCACCCAGATCCTACACAGATGTTCTGAACAGACCAGGAGATTTAATTCGCTTCTGGAGGGAGGTGGGCTGGTTGGAATAACCACCAAACGGCCGCCATGGCCCACGCACAATGGTCCACCTTACGAACTAAGTGCGGAAACCAAACCCTATAACATAGAACATAGAGGCATGAGGCACAGGGTGTAAAGTTCACTCATCCTCTATAGAAAAGGGAGGATCCTCCGACCAGACGGGTGTCGTGTCTGGTGGACAGCTGCTCGATGATTGATGTCGGAAAGATATATATGGTGATCTCTCGGTAAACTCTGTGCGATGCGGAATTTATGTGACGTCAGGTCTTTGATGCGTGGTTCGCATGTGGCGTTTTAGATCTGCCTACCTAGTAGAAACCTAGAAGTTCTCCCTTTTTATTGGAAGATGGGTGTTAGTTATTTTCTCTACTTACTTGATGCCAGAGTAGAAAATGCCTTTCTAGCGTAAGATTGCCCTCTTGTTAGACCAATTTACTTATAAGGCTTTGCAAAGAACGAATTCTAGGTATCTTCTAAGGATCGAGGCAAGTCAAGTCAAGCATACTGCAGATTGTCAAGAGTAAAAAAGTTAACTTTCAAATCATGCGTACAATTTTCAGTATAGCCCACTAGATGGCCCTACAGAAAATCAACTTTGACACCCCTGATCTAGGCTATTAGTAAGGATGAACTATGATGAGGATGATACTATTTTGTTAAGTAGGTAAGAGATAATCATGTGTTCATGTTGTTGTCATGCTGAGAGGATGAATGAAAGACAACTAACAAAACTATTTCGATCAAGTACAAGACAGATCATGTGAGTGGAAACACCGAGAAAGAGATACAGTGATCATATTAGTGATGTTCTTCAGAAAGTTCAGGTGCGTAGTACTCGCAACCGGCGTGCGTGTATGACCAGATGTATGAACGTAAACGAGGCAAAAGGAGTATGTAAAGAGAGTAGCAGGTGGCGCTCTGTAATTTCTGCCTACCCCCAATTGGAAGAAGATGCGAGTATATATGTATGTATAGCAGTGATAGCCTAGTGATGTGACCGTCGGACTGCCAAATCATAGGTCTCGAGTTCGAACCCAAGGCACGCACATCTGAGAGGCAAAATTCGCGCCCTCACGCCCTAACCGCCGCAGGAGGAGACGCCCTTGGACTCGGGAATCCTAGACCGATTTCCGGCCACCGTAGGTGCGGGCTTGCGGACGGTGAGCAATGGGTAGCTCGCCGTCCGTTAAGGACCAAGCCCGGGTCGACAGCGCGTTGTGTTCCACGCGCGCCTCAAAGAGATGTCAGCAGAATTGACGGGGTCCACTTGGGCCGATGCCTGCTTGGGTTAATAAAACCGAAAAGGGAGATCGTGGCCCCCGGCAACATGGCAACTGAAGGAATTAGTATCATTATCACTTGCTTCATAAACGGTGAAGGAAAACATCGTGAGGAAACGGCATGCCTTAGAGATATTTCTCGGTGGCATGTGAAGCCAAGTTAGAGCGCCATGGGCGGCTTTAAAACTCTAACACCAGGTTAGTCACTTACCACACGAAAAGAACAAGATATGTATGTATAGATTATGAATATCCTATCTAAATAGATACTTAATTTTATACAGTAGGTACGCAACTACACCTACAGTCAGCATTTTATATTTTACATTTTCACATTATTCTGGCATTCTGCCAGAATTCGTTCAGCTTTTAAAAGAACAATCACTACTTAAATGCATGATAAGTATCAACATTTTCTATTTTACACTAATAAAACGCCATTCGTTTTAGATTCTTAGAAAAATTCAGTTTGCTTAAACTATTTTTCAGTGAGAATCTACGAAAACTAGTTCTTCAATCACGATATTGCTTGCTCTCCTAATTATTCTATGAGATCGCTGATTTTCAACGCAACAGCATGATGAAAACTGGGGCCCTAGATAAAGTTTAGTGACATGTTATTACCGATAATGATGTTGGAAAATTTAAAAAAAAAACAACAGTGGTACTCCGGGAGTGCCAATAGAAGTGAAAACTTGAAAAAAAATTGGCACCGCGGTAATCAACGCGTTGATGTCTTTTATTTGACGTACCGCGGTAATCAACGCGTTGATGTCTTTTCAATGGTCAAAAGCTGGTGTCGTCACAGTGTCGCGAAATCAATGGTTTAGTCCCATCTCAAAAATGCCCAACGCGCCTAAAGAAGTTTTCACTTCAAAAAAATTGGATTGGTTATGCCAATCCAATGCATTTTTGACTTTTTCGAGCTACCGAAAAGCTTACGTCAATCCTGTTGAAAATCGTTGCATAAATACGAAAGGCTTTGAAAGCGATTGCCACTTTTCTACGCCCTTTGGTTAAATCAACAACACACGGTGATCAATGCTCTGTCCTTCTCTGTATATGAAGAATTCTTTCAACAAATATCGTACGATTTTTCGTGAGTATTTTGGAATTTTATTGTAACCTCGCCACCCGGTCTACTCCTTGATATGCAATGGCCTCTGTAACCCCATGAAGCACGAGGCTCCAGGGGCTAGTGCAAATCTTGGGGTTCATTCCATTTATCGAGTTAACCCACGCTGGGTGCATTTCAGTATACGAAGAGGTCCTTAAAAATATATAGTACAATATTTCGTGAGTATTTTGGAATTTTATTTTGTACTCTTATCCAGTGCATCAATATTATTCACTGCAACAGTGTATGACCCACTTGCACCGCAAATCAATTAATGCATTTAGCGCTAAACCTATTTAACACTTTCGACTCCAGCCAATTTTCATAGAACTCTACGCCATGCCGCCATACATATTGGAAGTGAACCCTCAGGGAGTGTTCCCGGCATTACGTTTGCGCTAAAGTTAACCATCACGGACGGTCAACGGCGTTAGATTTAAAACCGTGTTATAAAACACTGTAAAACGAAGTAAAATAGTGTTTTAAGGGGGTCTTGTCGCTATAAGTAGTTTCCAACCTTATTTTTTTTTTTTGTGAATATTTGTACCCGTGAACAACATTAAAATGCGTGGATAAAAAAAGAATTACGTCAGATTTTATTTTCACGGTTTATAATGGTGTATTCGCTAAGAAAAACCTACATTTAAAATCATTCCATATGTGACTAGGTGAACCCTCCAGGAGGGCTTCTGGCACTGAACGTGTTAAAACTTCATTCTGTCTCTATCATCTTCAAACAATTGACAGAAATAGAACGATGTTTTCAATTCGTTTAGCGCTAAATTCATTTAGTCCATTTTGGTGCAAGTGGGCCTAAGAGTGCAACGTTTTCTTAGAAGGAATCATAATTATTGTTGTTTCCTGGTAAAGCACATGCATTTGATTGGTTATTGGTCAGTAGTGAGAAGCCATTGTTTATGGTAAGTTGGTTATGTAGAGTTGTGAAGGTGCACGTGCTATCGATCCTACACGGTATTGAATGTGGTACGGTTGGCAACAAAAGTTGCAAAGTCGGGACGTTTTCTAATTTTTGTAGGATTTTTTGTACTTTCTGATAATAAAAGATAAGGTATAGCAATATTCTGGACGATGCCTGCTGGGGTTGCGAAGAAAACCGAAAGGGAGATCGTGGCCCCCGGCAACAGGGCAACCGAAGGAATACGGGTGGGTTTTAGTCAGTAAGAGTCTGACACGCCCTCCCGCTCCGCCCAGAGCGAGAGAAGTTATTTGATAATTTCCCACCCAAAAAAAAAACTATTTTAAACAAGAACGTCTTGATTTTTAAACAGTTTTTGAAACGGAATTAAAACACTTACCTATTGTGGAAATTATCTACGTTATATAGAATTACCTGCAGGTGAGTTACGTTTTGCACTAAATCTGTTTATTTTGTAATACTTTCACATTGTGCTATATACCCTTAGCATCTTACATGTAATCTCTCAGCTTCAAAACAATATTAATTTAAGCAGAGTGACGCATTAAAATTAAAATTCTCATCAATCACTAAATTTAAAAAACATGAACTAAAACATGTAGGTATGTAACTAATTTGCCGACGTTATCAATGGCGTTTCAATAACAAGTTCAGGGGCTGTTCAAATTCAAAAACTCTAAATAAATTGTTGTTTTTTTTGCAGCTGTACGAAACACAAACAATTTTTGATTGACTTCACTTGTACTTGTTAGTTGAAAATAGGTGAGAAGGCCGCAGACGAATTTTAAATATTATTATTATTTTGAATTTTTTAATTTTTTTTTTTTTCAATCTAGCTATCAAAAAAATATTACGTAGTACCGTACATTGATCGTGATAGAGAACCCTGAAATAATTTTAGATTTATCATTTTAGCTTTGCGAAGATGAACATTTTTGTGACGTTTTAAAAAATGAAGGTCTCTACCTAACCTAACCTACCCAGAAAATATCAAAAATATTTTTTTGTTAATCGTTTTAAACTGACTATAGAAAAGGATACCTTACATAATAGAGATCAACAAAAAGAACGCACACAAAATTGCTTAAGAGCTTAACTGTCAGTAACGAGAATTTTTATTGTTATCGACTTCTAAAGGCAAATCAACAATAATTGAGCGGATATATCTTGAAAAACTATGACAACCATAACAAAAAAATATTACATGGCAAAAACAACCCCTGATTCACCCCCCTGTTTCTGCCAACGCTCCAATGACGCGTCACTATCAAGTTCAGTGACTCACTGAGTCAAGAGCTGACTCAGACGAACTGACGACTTGCTATTAGTACTTCAAGCTATTAGGGGGTTGAAAAGGTGCTTCAAATTGTGTATTGTTGTATTTTTTAATGTTGGATTTTGCGTATTAAATTATTGTTGCCCGTGACTTCGTCTGCCCATAATTTTTTAATAGTTAGGTGTCATATATCCTATCCTTCATCATATCCTTCTCCAGTTCTCCTCTCACCACTTTGTCAAAAATAACGATCTGTTCAGTCGTTTAGTCGTAAGAAGGTAACAGGACAGACAGACAAAGTTACTCTTTCATTATTATTTTTTTTCTTTTTCGTGTGTGTCTTTTTCAAAAGATTGCTAAAGGATTACATGAAAAAAATAGGTGGATCAAAGTATTCTGATGATCAGGAATTATTCTTAGATAGCTGCAATGAACGGTTATGCTTCGTAAATCATTGGGTACCTCCGTATAGATCTTAGGAAAAAGAGTAGAAATGCTCCTGCCCATCTTCTTGAAAAAATTGTCATGAATGACAGACAAGAAAAAACATAAAATACTTAATGAATTTAAAAAATAATAGCGACTACTGCTTGGGTTAATCGTCAACAGAAGAATAAAAAAAAAAAAATAAGATAGATGGTTTTTTTGCCACGGAATTTCTAACTGGCATATAATTTGCAATAATTATGGCAAAATATTTCTTACGGCCGCGACGGTTGTATGCAATATGACTGCATAAAATTAACTTTAAATATATTCCTAATTATTTTTATAGTACACCAAAGAACTTATGGGCCATACTAACACATGCAACTCGTAAACTGCCTGATTGTGTTTCATGGATAAAATAAACCTTGACGTCTGATATGCGTGTTTAGGATGATATAAATAGTAATGAATTAGTCGTTCAGTCAGAATTTCTGACTCAGCCTTTTGCAGACCACTCAACCACTCATTAGTGTGCATTTGCTACCGGGATTGCCGGCACTTAAGCCCGTGGGATAGATCTTCGCTTGTTCATCAACTTGAATGAATACAGTGTGATTCTTCATAATGCGCACATATCGAAATGAGGGAATCTATGCTTAATTTTAACGACAGATAAAATATTTTATTATGTTTTTTATGGAATTACTCAATTAATTATTCCATGTAAAATACTGGTATTCAGCTGCATCCGGTTAGACTGGAAGCCAACCCCAACATAGTTGGGAAAAGGCTAGGCAGATGATGATGTTTTTATGGAATTTAAAAAAAATTGTAACAGAACTGTGTAACTTTTAAACTAAATCATCTATCGCAATAAAACAAACTCCGTAATGATTGGAAGTAATTAGGCGTCCATATAAAATGAAAAATGTGAAAAAAAACTACCCTCAATTGAAAATAAACATGTTTTTTTAGCAAAAATCTGTTCTTTTTTCATGATTTTTTACAATAATTGTAAAATTTATAAATAAGATGCCAAAGAGATTTTTTTTAATAAAAAAAACTAAAAAAATATTTTTTTTTTCCCTCGATAAAATGAAGCATAGATTCCCTCATTTCGATATGTGCACATTATGAAGAATCACACTGTTATAGTATGTGAACTGCTGGACAGAACCCACTCTAAATCTGCGTCCAGATATGTTCTTTTGCCCGTACCGTACCTCCGTTGCTGTTTGTGTTCCGTCTCTGGATGCCGTATCGTGCCTTTGAACGAGGTGAAAAAACCGACTCGCGATGGATCGGAGCGTACTTGTATCCGTATCGAAACGCTGTACCGTCGTATGTACCGAATGGACGTCCAAACTAGCGTTCTTGAGAATATATCTGGACGCAGCTTTACGTAGAGGCAATGCCTGCAGCTACAGATCTTTGTAGCTTTAGGAAAGACAGAACCCATACTGAAAACCAACATGTATTCAAATTCAAATTCAAAAGTCATTTATTCAAACTAGGCTGAGAATCAGCACTTTTCGAACGTCAAAATTACAGAAGACAGTCCCCCAAAAACGCCCACCCTTCACCACTTCCTAGTGCCTTTAGCTGGGAAGAAGAAGTGGCGCAACAAACTCCCCAGCAGCACAGCTGTCTGTTCAAGTTAGAAAAAATGATTCTATACAATAGTATTCAAAATAACTTACATTATGCAACACAAAACATAATTCAAATGATAAATTATAGGCCATATGCCAGCTAGCACATGTTAAAGTGTGTCAAGCTAGTATGGATGTACTATGTCTGAAAACGCCAACAATAATTGAATAAGTCTGCATGAGAGAGTCCTCTATGAGAAGAGGCCTTTATCAGGACAAGTTATGTTCAAAATCTAGCCTAACAACAGACAGTTAAGCTCCTTAAGTTCTGAGTTGAGCTCTACGATTATTGACTGGACAGGTCCACTCAAATCTGTGTGGTTCTTTCCTAAAAAGACCATTTCAGACAATAATCTACATGGTCCTCATATGGCCTGACCAAGATTATGTCTGGACTTTAAAAGAGACTGCGACCTCTGAGTTTGTTTCGGCCTTTCTTTTCCGAGTAGTCAGATAGGAAACGCCGAACTCATCTAGCTTATTTTTTTTTATATGACGTATAAAAATGATTGCGATATTCTATTTACAGAATAAACAATTTCACTTCGTTTCATTGAACAAGATTTTGAACATAACATGTTCTAGTCACTACCTAATTCCACTTTTCCCAAAACTCCACACCAATTTTCCAATGTTATTATAATTAAATTCGCCAGTAGAGGCGTCAATGATTAATAGTGCTGCAGATAGGGGTTGTCTGCATGTAGGACAAGCCTTTCAACATGATAGACCATCGATACGTGGGGTCGAGAGTGACTTGTACTTTGTAGAATGGGTAATGTGGATAGTTGGGAGTACCACTTATGGTAAATATGATTCTTACTGTGCGTTTGCACTGGCGAAATATTCACATCAAAACATGTTGAAATCTCTATATAGTTATATACTTGCCATTTAATGGGTGTCGCCAGTATATAAAAAATTATCAAACATAAAATCTAATCTAATCTAATTTATTCAATGTAATTTATTAACCGACTTCCATAAAGGAAAAGGTTATTATGTTCATCGCGTATGTTTGTTTTTTTTTGTTTTTGTTTTTTTTATGTATGTCCACCGATTTCTCCGTCAATTGAGGACCGATTTCAAAAATTCTTTTTTTATTTGAAAGGGTATGCTCTCGAAGCAAAGTTAATAAAATTTATATGGGACTACCATATAAATTTTATTAACTTTGCTTCGATAGTTTTTTAGTTATCTTCAATAATACGTACTTTTCCCCACTTTGCTTGTGGATGATATGATAAGTTCCTATCACTGTTATTTACATAGCAGGTAGTGGTTTTCGAATTTGTGTGGGGTAGGTACTACAGCTAAAAAGTGAAAAATAAAAACTTTTTACAAAAAAAAAAAACAACTGACTTCCAAAAAACACGTCGGTGTCTTTGGTTTTAAATTTTCTTTTTTTGACACCGACTTCTGAAATCAATTTAGCTTTTAATCATTTATTTTCATCAAAACTATGTATTACTTGTTTTAATTAATTAATTATGTTATTATCTGCGCATAATGTAGTGCATGCTATGCTTTTCTATAAGTAATGAGTCATTTAGAATTAAGTTTGCAATGTACTAATTATAAAGTAAAAGTGTATTCATTGTTGAAGAGCCTAAAAGAGCGAATTATTAATTTATAATTTCTGTCAAAAATTGTATAGAACATTGTCAGAAAATAGAGATTTAAACATGTTTTGTTTCGAATGTTTCGCCAGTGCAAACGCACAGTAAGGCTACGTTACATTATGCAACAAGTTACGTAATGCAAATAAATTATTTCTAATTTCCGTTTTTTTGTTTCCGTTTTGTTTGTTGACAATACTGAAACACCCTGAATCATGTCCATTTGGTCGCATGACAATTCAAAAGTGCCAGTAAATGGTTTAACTGAAATAAACCATTACACACATATTTTTATTTACACACACACACACACGATTTTTGGCAAAAGATGACATTTATAGAGCCAAATTCTAATTTTTGGGAAATTACATAGGGTTATTGGATATACGTCGGCAATCCGTTAAGGGGATGTAGGAGAGGTCATTTGCAACGAAATTACCCCTAAGTACCCTATGTCAATGTCAACCATTTTCGAGTAATTTGACATTTTATATTTTAAAATGCATGAAATAAATTTATAAAATGACAAATGGCTTGAATTTTTTTCACATTTGCATAGGAGTCAAAAGGGGTAATTTGGTTGTAAATGACCTCTCCTATTGCCGACATATGACCAATAACCTGTACCTGTATAAGTAAATAATATACTACGATCTCTAAGCGTGGTTATCAAGATCTTACGGTTACATAATTATATACCTATCCACATGTGTCTTATTCAGTAGCGGAACACGCACTGTTTTAGGTTGAAGACTAGGATCGTGGCTCTGTCAAAAATATTGTAACATTTAAGGGTTGGGCAGAGGTGTACCTGTAGTAGGTACACCCACATTTCGCCAGTTATGTTTAAGTCCCATGTAATAGGGGGCGAGCCTGTTGCCATCAACCGGGCACAAATACAGACTCCGGACTGCTAATGAGAAATTCCCGATAGAAAAACCTAATAACACTTTGCCCGACCCGGGAATCGAACCCAGGACCTCATGCTCAGCAGTAGCGCTTACGACCACTAGACCAACGAGGCAGTGAAGTATCTCAGCATAAGCATAATCAATTAGCCTATAATGGAGGAAAAGGAGCTAGTGGCTAAGTACTAGCAGGTTAAGCTACGCTTGCCGAGTTTGGTCCGTGGACGGGTGACCATTTCTACTTAGCGAGACTCCTCCGTGCCTCGGAAAGCACGTTAAGCCGTTGGTCCCGGCTGTCATTCGTGGATCTTTGACAGTCGTTACGGGTCGTCAGAAGCCAGAAAGTCTGACTACCAAGGGGTATCGTATTACCTTGTTACTGGGTTGTGGAGGTCAGATAGGCAGTCACTCCATGTAAAGTACTGGTATTCTGCTGTATCCGGTTAGACTGGAAGCCGACCCCAACATAGTTGAGAAAAGGCTAGGCAGATTAATTGAATCAACCTATAATGTTCCCACTGCTGGGACACAGGCCTCCTCTCTTCGAGAGGGAGTGGGCTGTAATCTACCACGCGGGCCCAGTGCGGGTTGGTGGATGTCACATGTCTTTGAATTTTTGGTTCTAGGATATGCCGGTTTCCTCACGATGTTTTCATTCACCGTTTTGAGAGCAGTAGTGATGAAATTATTTTGCACAAAGTAAACCGCACGCCTGGGTTCGAACCCATAACCGTAAGTCGCGGCCGCTACCACTGGGCCACCACTGCTTCCTAAATTTTTTCAAGCGCATTCTTTTCTTGATATTCTTGACATTTTACAGTTTCGTTTTTCGCCACAAAATAAAAATCAGTGTAATGAAAATGCCAGTTAGGTTAAAGACCGTTGCATAAACCACCATTGTCTGTCTGTCTAGTGCGCTGCGCAGGCGTGTGCTTACACGTGCTAGCCAACGCACCGGATTCAACTGACCTCTACACAATCTATTAGGTATACATTACTACACCATTTGCAACCTTACCTATTTCTGATTTACATGATATGTGTAAAATTGTCTACTTATTTTAAGTAAATTACGGACACATTCTTGCACTGACAGGTCCACTCAATCTGTGTGGTTCTTTCCTCAAAAGACCATTTCAGACACCAATCTACATGGTCTTCACGTGATCTGACCAAGATTATGTCTAGACTTTAGAAGAGACTGTAACATTTGAGTTTGTTTCGGCCTTTCTTCTCAGAGCAGACAGATTTGAACGACCTTATAATTATAGTTTTTGAAGTGAAAACATCTTTAGGCGCGTTGGGCATTTTTGAGATGGGAAAAACAATTGAACTCGCAACATCGTTACCGACACCTCATTTGCGCCAGCGCTGGGGCTCTGTCTTGCATGGGGTCGCAGCTTTATGCTGAGCGATGGCCGTTTTGCGTGGATGTGACGCATATTTTCCCCCAATTTGTTATTTTACGTGTTTTTTATCTTTCTTTGCGTCATGTTTACCGCAAATAAACGAATTTTCTTTCTTTTTTCTTTCTTTCTTATTTTTGTAAATGCGATTGTGCTCTTTATTTATATTTTGTTACGGATCAATGTTCTATGCAAGTATTTTTGCTTTAAAGGTTTTGAAAGTATTTTTTTTTTTTTTTGTAAACGCGAGTGTGCTCTTTATTTAGATAAGGTTACGGACTAATGTTCTATACAAGTATTTTTCTTCCAGCAAGGCGATCTTGTTCAAGTTTTCACTTCTGTCGGCACTCCCGGAGTGCTACTGTTTTTTTTTTTATTGACATGCAAAAGTGTTTGTACAAACCTACTTACAGAAATAAAATCATTTATTATCTGTCTTGTGTTGTTGTCGTGATTGATATACTGTATCACTGCCATATTAGGGATTTAAGTATTTTCCAGTGCAACTGATTGCTACTTATTCAGGCAAAATTTTCAGCGGAATGGGGTGGTTTTTCTGTCTACACCTTCGATGGATATTATCGGGATTTTTGTAACAATTTCGATCTTTACTTTTTCTCTTGTAGCTTTTAGAAAGTTTCTGACTTTATCCCTCCTATGTCAAAGATAAGACAGACAGTTTTTAAGAATCCGCATAGCGATAAGTTGGACTACTTTTAGGGTTCCGTACCCGAAGAGTGTCAAACGGAACACTATTACTAAACCTCCGCTGTCTGTCCGTCTGTCTGTCAGCGGGCTGTTTCTAATTACCCGTAAAGGATAGACAGTATTTTCACAGATTGTGTATTTCTATTGCTGTTATAACAACAAATAATAAACATTAAATAAAGTTAATAATTGAAGGGTAAATTGTTTTCGGCGTTCTTAGATCGATCTTAATACGGTACGGAACACTTTGTGTACAAGTCCGACTCGTACTTGGCCGGTTTTTAAACAATCTAGTAAGTATAATATTAATAGCATCTAGTTCCTAGGCTCACTAGGTAGCCGGCAAGGTCACCAACAGTGACAAACTGCAGTGCCGCAGCACAACACCGAGGTAATTACTTTGAAATTTTGTTCACACCGTACTTTATTAGGTACTGAAGTAATATAGCCTGAAATATTGCCCATTTGAGCGATAAATGAAGACCCCCTTGCACCACAAATCATTAAATGCATGTAGCACTAAATGTATTTAATAAAATGTTGACATGCCCAGCGGAACATATGTATGTTATTAAATACCTACTTGAAATTAATATTTTACATCATCATCAGCCTATAAATGTTCCCACTGCTGGGACACAGGCCTCCTCTCTGTGAGAGGGAGTGGGCCGTAATCCAGCAGGTTGGTAGATGTCACATGTCTTCGAATTTTTCGGTTCTAGGACATGCAGGTTTCCTCAAGATGTTTTCCTTCACCGTTTTGAGAGCAGTGGTGATGGAATAATTTACACAAAGTAAAGCGCCTGTCTGGGTTCGAACCTACGACCCACCACTCGTAAGTCGCGGCCGTTACCACTGGGCCACCACTGCTCTTCAACAATAAATACTTCTTCTTCAATATTTTACATAAGAAACACTATTAACTCGATCCTAAACATGTTTCTCGTGGCCTACGAAAAGGTTGGAGGATCTCGTAGCAATTGGCTACGAACTGCTACGCCGCGTAGCAATATTTTGGGGGATGGTTTTCATGCCGGGATTTATTTGAAAAGTAGTTTAAACTATTGTTTCCAACAATTTACTATCATACGGTAAATGAAAGTCTAGTTTTAAGTAGCATGCACAATAAGGTCCATATTTGCTTTAAAACAAAATATGAGACATTTATTGACAGAAAAATCAATCATGTTTTAGATTTTAGGCATAATTCAAACAATAAACTATATTCACAACTTATTAACACCAGTAATTTATGCTGTTCAAAATAAAATGTTTCTTTTATTAGCTACTATCTAAGTAAATCTAACATGCTAAATTATTATTTACTGCTGGCGAAAAATCGATTATAATGTTCAGTAATGACTTTGATTACAAGACCTTGTAGTGGTGTTCACCTCGTAGTAATAACTTAAACATTTAGGAACACGTTCTTCTTCTCTCGAATTGGCCTGAACTTATTATGCAAGTAGCTGATGCCTGTATTTAATCGGACCTCAAATAATTCCCATTTTGCGCCCCGAAAAATATTATTAAACACTTTAATAAACAATGAATGCGCCTTATTTTGTGAACCTCAAACAATTCCTATTAATAACTGCTACCAACTTGGATGTAGCGCACTCCGGTCGCCTGCCGCGGCACCGCTCGCTTTGCTCGCTCGGCTCGCGCACGGTTATTTACAGTTCTAACCTAACGTATTTGGTCGGGCTACCCTAGCTTAGTTACTGCTCATTTATTTTAAAAAAAAAACGTATAATTAAAAGCCCAAAAAGTTCTTCATCATTAGAATATCAATAAGTTTTTTAGAGGATCAGTAAAATATTTCCCGTTAAAATATAAGGCAGTCAGCAAGGAGGTGTGTACTTAAGTACAGTTACGTATCGCCACTGTCGGAGGCCATTCTGATACATCCCAAGGAAAATATATTGTGAATATCCGTAGAGTTTGACTTTGACTTTGAAATTAAAAGTGGAGAAGTCTTCATAATTCCTTGAGCTTGAGCAAGTCTAGACTATTTAGGCGCTTCGAAGTATGCTGTGCAAGGTCATCAAACACCGTATAGAATTATAATCAAGGTCTGATGGTCCTTTTGTGAATACTAAATATTGGGATATTGTTAGCGGTCTTACCACTATCTTTGATAAAGTAAATCAAGGTTGAGTCAGATTTATCTATCTCATCATCATTCTCCTTCTCTTATCCCAATTTATTTGTGGTCGACGCATCATGTTCCTTTCTTCCATACTTCTCTATCAGTCGTCATCTCGGTAGACCCCCATTTCTATCCATATCATCTTCCACACAGTCCATCCATCGTTTCTTTGGTCTCCCCCTACTCTTATAGCCACCCATATAAACACTCAAAACTTTCCTCACGACATTTTCCTCATCCTCCGCATCTCATGCCCATACAATGACAACCGATTTCCGCAATTTATCTATTTAGCCCGAGATGTCCCACTGCTTGATAAAGGTCTCCCTTTCCCTTTTCCACACACGTCTGTCCACTACCATTGCGGGCCAGTCCTTTCGGCTGGAGTCAAGTTCGTCCACCACGATATCGTCTAGCATTTACTGGGATCGAATCAGTAATTCCTTTAGCCCACAGCTCGTCTGACATGCAGCAGATATGGCCGGCCCAATCCCACTTACGATTGACAGCTTTGCGAGTCAGATAACTTAGTTTCTAAGATTTATCTAAGTCTTAGATAAATCTTTCATTGGGGATGAGATAGTAAAGAGTTTTTTTTTAAGTGCATCCAGTTTTATATACTTGGTAGTGAAGAGCAGTCGATTTTTTAAGTTATGAATCAACTAAGTTACAGTCGATTTATTGCCTCCAGCTATAAACTTCCTAATCGATTACTTAAGTTGATGCAAGATTGCAAAAAGATATTAGTTTAATTATGGGCATAATTTATGTACCATAATACTCGTAGGTTTCCGTACTAAAAGTATGTTTTTAGATTCGTAAGATAAAATATGACCCTTGAAAAAGTAGAGCACGAAACTGCTAAGTTTAGTATAGCGTATATTAATATTTTATTTTCAGCTCTGTAACTAGGTTTTTTAAACATGAAAACCTTTTCAGAATATAACGCTGTAATAATGCTGATACTTACTTAATAATAAGGTAATAAAAATCCAATTTATGACCACACAACACACACTTTATCAGTATTTTTCAATTAAAAAAGAATTGTTAGTCACTATAGTTCACATTTTTGCTAATATTTTATAAAAACACTCATTTAAAACGTCATCATTTCAATTTTATTTTGAACACGTAATATAAAACGTAAATTGCCACCATTTTAAATTTTCTGGCGCGAAAATCAATCGGAACTGTCATTTTTGATTTTTAATTCCACTCACACACAAACATCAATTAAATATAACAGATTAAACATTGTTTCCTTGTGAAAAAAATACGAATGAAGGTTAGATTTCAATTTTTCGGCCATGATGCGAAAATTTTGCATTTTTAACACTTTTAGCACAAAAAATCACACATTTTAGTATTTTACACACACTGATTTTGTTGTTGGCATGTTTTTGGTATTTTTTTGTTAAAAAAGTATTGTTTATTATTGTTTTGTTTCCAGTTTCTAAGGCTACGCTATGTCTTACAAGGCAGTTGTGTTACAACTGACCATTGTGTGAAGAAATGGGGGGCGAGTGGGTGGCCCAAGGGGGTGTGCTGTTAATCACATGGGGTGGAATAATTTTGTTTTTTAATTACGCCAAGGTGCGTTCGGCAACGGATTTTACTGTTATTGGCGCTATTTTAGGTTACGATGTCATGTTCGGAAAATACTTTGTATGTGATGACTTTATCCGACGCCAAATGAAATGGGACACTGGTTTTTTTTCTTTCCAAATGAGGCCTATAATGTTGCAACCTCTTTGGAATTTAAATAGGACACAAACGTCTGCGTTTTTTGGCTAGAATGAACCATTTATCAAAAAAACTCAGTAAGACCTTAGTTAGATTAATTTCAATACAGTTCGAAACCTTGTATTAGTACAAGCAGTTATTTCAATCATTTCGTTAATTAAGAGTTTCGCGTAGATTGAATTCTTTACATATTGCTAGACGATGTTTTAAACCGCGGTGCGTGGCTGCCGCGTTGTACTAGTGGCTAATTTGCAAATCTCTGATGAAGGTAGAACGGTCATGCTAAGTTTATGTAAGGAGGTGGGCAGAGTTCTAAGTATAAATGAAGTTTATTGTGTTAAAATTTGAAAAAAGTGCTATGTTAAACACTAGTTCTCATTTTACACACACAGGTACACTTAAATGCTGAAAAAACAGTCTGAAAATCATATAAATATTTGTTCCGAACAGGAATTCAACCCGTAATTCACACCGCAGAAGTCACCCAATGGGGTCGACTCTTTTCGAACTAGAGTGTTTATATTAAGAAGATCTGTTCGTCTCCTAGTCCTCTCCTGTCCCACACGAGCTTTATGAGAAGAGCTCTTGCCCGTGCTGATACTTCCATCTACAAGTTTAAATGGGATTGAATGCACTAAATGTAGGTATTTACTAAGCATTGTCAATTGTACAGCACGCACAACATGACAACCATAGAAACGGGTTTTGTTGACGGAAGAATAGACAAAATGACAGATTGTGATTGTTTATCTGTCAATTTGTCTATTCTTCCGTCGACTAAACCCGTTTCTCAGCGTGCTGGACATTATTGCTATCTCCGTCTACACTTGTATCTCCATTTCACTCAAATCCACCTTGACTAACTTACTAGCAATCCGCAACATTATAGCTGAACATAATACATAATTTATATTCGTTAGAAAAAAGTCGAAATCCAGTCAAGTTTATTAAGTATAACACAAGTAATGTATTCTAATAACGTTGTTTTCAGGGCCGCGGTAAAATAGAACCTTGTACTGAAGGATGTAACTAATGTTGTGGCGACTGTGTTACTGGCTTCATTAGAATATTTCTATGTTTTGACCATTTTAGTATTAAGTTGTAAATGGTAGTCGAACTATTTTATTGTAGCAAATTGTGAGTTGTAAAAGGCTAAATATAGTACGAAGATTTTCCGTGCAACTGTTCTATGAACCTGTATTTTAGAGCAGTGGTGGTCCAGTGGCAACAGTCGCGACTTACGAGTTGTCGGTCGTAGGCACAAACCCTGACAGGCACTTTACTTTGTGTAAATTATTCCATTACCACTGCTCTCAAAACGGTGAAGGAAAACATCGTGAGGAAACCGGCATGTCCTAGAACCGAAAATTCAAAGACATGTGACATCTACCAACCCGCACTGTGCCCGAGTGGTGGATTACGGTTCACTCCCTCTCACAGAGAAGAGGCCTCTGTCCCAACAGTAGGAACATTATAGGCTGTTTATGTTATGTTATGTACCTATTACCCAACCAAGGGCGTCGCCAAGGGGGGGCATAGAGATTAAAAAATTAAGTAAATACAAGACATTTTAATGTAAAGAAACGACATACTTACCCATACAGGCAATTTGTTTGTTTGGACGACTTTTATTTGGTTTTTAAAGTTCGACATCTCCTAAACGGGGTCAAATCTGGGGTTCGGCGACGTAATATTCGTATGTACGTGCTGGTGGTAGGCCCAGTCATAATACCTATTATGTTTCAGCTCTACAGTTCTGAATAGTTTTTGGAAAAACGACGTTTCCAATTCATACATTGAATATGGAAATTATTATTTTTATATGTCTTTGACACATCTCGGGGCCCTGGGGTCCCGGACCTTTGGAAGGCGTACGAGGGGCCGAAGCCAACTCGCAGATAAAATGGCAGGGGGTGACTTGCACACTCAATAATGGGCCCCCGAAAACGGTCGCTAGCACAGTGTTGTAGCGACAAGGGGGCAACATGTCCTGAAGTGCTTGAGGAGTGGAGAGGTATTCCACGGCTTTCAGAACAATGCCAGAGCCCGGAATATGGTCAAGATCCCTACGAGCACTTACTGGAATACTTCCTTCCTCCGAGCACATTTGCTCTTGCGAATTTCCACTCAAGCCGGCCAATTAAGGCAAGTTCCTCGTCAGTTTTCACTCCAGCCGGCCAATGAAGGCAAGCCAGAGGTGAGGAACAAGACTTCTCCCGGGAGATAGGGTCCGTGGGTTCGCTACTGCCCAACAGCTCACCACATGCTGCCCTGCGGGTTTTTGTATCTCTCTTGGTCTGGCTCCTCATCCCAGACCTGTTCCGGCAAAGAAAACTCTACCGGCACAGACCTAGAGTTCGGAGCGCGCAAGCCCCACCACGACGTCAACGTAGAGGTACGGCGGTGGGGTTATTATTATTATTATTAATTCTATCCGTGGAGGGGGCCTGGTGACCTGTAACACAGGTTTTTCCCAAAACCTATATCAGGCACCAGTCTCTCACAAAGGTGGAATACAGCCGAAACATTTCTTTTTGTACACATTAATTTTAAGTCACCTTTGTGAAGAGAGAATAAATGATTGTTGAATTGAATTGAATTATTATCGGGACTACCGAGTTGCAACTGATTTGTCAAAAATCAAATGTCCAGCAGCGTCGATTTTAGCCCCATTGTGTGCCGTAGAGGTAACAAGACTCGCACTACAAGTGTAAAGCTTCATGCTTTTGACTGTCCCTACAAATCATATTTTTCCCGTCCTCCATAGATATATCTACTTGCACCCCCTTAGCCATCGGCTGGCGACGTCTTTGTGCCTAACTGCTGGGTCTAAAAAGTCTCCACCAAAGCCTTACACACTTCTCTGCGTGTTGCCTTCTCCGGCCAATCTCCTATATACGTCTAAGTCATCACGCCAGGCGTTATATAGACCTCCCACGGCAACGATGACCGTTTCCAGCATCCATTGCGTGATAACTCTGGCCCATAATATCTCTCCTGATGTATTCTACTGTGTGGCCGTGTGTATTACCGCATTTAAA
This sequence comes from Agrochola lychnidis, assembly GCA_963680765.1. Taxonomy (NCBI): domain Eukaryota; kingdom Metazoa; phylum Arthropoda; class Insecta; order Lepidoptera; family Noctuidae; genus Agrochola; species Agrochola lychnidis. The sequence goes on from OY796872.1 coordinate 18,718,574, forward strand.
GCAGATAAATAACTTTAACTTCACTAGAATAGCGTAATTATGACTACAGAAGATAATATTGACATTGTTAATTGATCAACGCTGGTTTTAAATACCTACAGGCGCCCTGCACGCTTAGCATGACCACAATAGAAACGGGTTTTGTCGACGGAAGTATAGACTAAATGATAGATAAACAATTACCATCTGTCATTTTGTCTATTCTTCCGTCGACAAAATCCGTAGAAAACCCATTTCTACGGTTGTCATGCTAAACGTGCTGAGCGAGATTTCCTCTCCACTCTTGGAGAGTAGAGAGAGGCGCATATTTTAGCACCCCCGCCTTGGAAAAGTTAGGTTTTCTTTTGTCTTTTCATACAGAAATAGGAGTTTTTCGACTCATGCAGAGAAGAACAATAATTAGGAGAATGTAGGATGCAGGCTCACTCTTGCATCCCTCTCAATCTTCTCGATCAGTCTTTGCATACGCACATACGGGGGCCCCAACTTGAACCTGAATCTTACTGAACATAAATAGTCCTTGTCCACGGGCGCCAGAAAGGAAGGGGTACCTCCGGAATTAAGAGAATGTAGGATACAAGGGTGAGCGAAGCGAGCTCGAAAATTTTGTATTTTGCCAACCAACATAACACCAATTGGTCAAGCGAAACGACCGACGTTTGCTTTTGCGCTCCTGGCAAACCAGTCACTTAGAACTGAACTTCGCGGTGAACTAATTCATGAAAAAAAGCTACAGCTTAGGATAAACCAAGATAGTGACTACGGTAGATATATTGCATTTTAGTAATAACTAGCTTCTGCCCGCGACTTCGTTCACGTTGAAGTCGTAAGACACCACAATATACTACAATAACAGCCTCATTTTTATAAAACGTCCCTGTACACTACGTATGTTTGTAGTTTTGATCTCAACAGAAAGTCAGGGAAGGTGACGCAGGAGCAAGCTACGCACAGTTGTCCGTATGATAAGCATCTTGTCGTGAGGTCGACACCCGCAGCCTTCAGTGTCTGCCCCTGTGACTTGTCGATAATCATCGCAAAGCATTCGCTCACAGGGAACTGCACGCGCTTAAACTGGAAGTGGTAACTGTGGGGAATTATTGATACATACGCGGTATAAACACTGTCTCGCCAACGCTACAACCTGTTAGAATTTTTACCCCGGTGACGTTTCTCTGCAAAAACACGACTTTGAGCCGGGTTCCGTTACACAGGTTCGGCGGAGTTAAGTTCCGAAGGAGCATAATCAGGACACCGACCTTCAGCTGGATGATGTGCGCCGGAAGTCCACATGTATACGGGGTAATGTTTGATTTAATATTGCTCCACATTTTAGTAATAATTAAGGTCAACTTACCATGTTAATTAATATTCTTTACGACAATCTGTTTAGTACTATCTAGTACATTATCTACAGAAGCAGACTGTTCATTAATTCCGGCGCGTTGGGTGTGCCTCTCAAAGTAATAGAGAATACCAATTACTTTAATGTTTCAGCTATAGGTACCCGCGATTTTTACAGATTGCGATACGATTTTAGGGTATCTAGAACATAGAGAATAACATTACACCACGACTATATATTCCCCGAAATGGTAGACCCATAGCACAACCACATTTCAACATTTAAAGAAAGTATCACTATCAACCGGCCACAACTACAGACTTCGAGCAGCTACGGAGAAAATCGAATAGAAAAACCAAATAGGAACAATTAGTCCAACTCGAGGATCGAACCCATAGGTACTCAGAAGTCGCGCTTACAACCACTAGACAACCACTTAAAGCGATTATAGCAACCTGGGCATTTTGTATGTAGGTGCTTTGTATGCACCATCAGCTTCATCTTAATTTTTCACAGAGATACTGTTCAAAAAACATTTAGGTATACAAAAAACAACCGACTTCCAAAAAAAACACTACAATGTGAAAATAGTAGTTTATGAAACAACAGTTTCATAAACTAGGTACTATTTTCACATTGTAGTGTTTTTACACTTTTTGTTATGTTTTAATACCTAGTTATGTGCAGTTTCATATACTACTTTATCTACTCTCAAACATTGGGATTGAAACAAATATTATATAAAAGATCAAAGTTAAAGATCAAGAATAAATTTAAAAATCCCACGAAATTCAGTAAGTACTACAAAACAAATTAATGTTGTCTGCAGCAGCACATCACCGCACATGCGCTACAGCGGGTGTGCTGTCCCCCGCCAAAAGTTGATGGAAACTCTTTGGTGATATTAACTTCTTGGATTAGCGCTGTATCGGGTTAGAAAAAAAATTGTTTTATAGCATCATTTTGTTAGAGAAAAAGTGTTATAATATGATTCTATTTTTAAATTTCGGTATTCTGTTTATAAAGTATGTCAATATTAACTCGTTTTGAAGTTCATAATCCTACGCTATGAGAGTACCTAGGTTTTGAATTTTCGTTTTTAGCCTCCGACTTCCGAAATAAAGTTATTTTTCACTATGTAGTGTATTTTTTGGGAAGTCGATCGTTTTTTTTTTGTAACACAACACTGCTTGCCAAAACCAAGGTCACGGACGTTACCCAGAAAGCCGCTAAGCTTAAGCTTTACATGTCTGCCGCATGTCAGATGACAAATGGGCTAAAAAAACCACTGATTGGATCTCATTAAACGCACGACGACATCGCGGCAGGCCGAGACGAAGACGGCGGGACGAGCTTGACTCCTACCGAAAGGACTGGCCGACACTAGCAATAGACAGAGTTGTGTGGAAAAGGGAGAGGGAAGCCTTTGCCCTGCAGTGGGACAATACAGGCTAGTTAGATTACATTAGATGCCCGATGATAATTTAAAAAAAAATACATCCAAATTGAGAACCTTCTTCTTTTTTGAAGTCAGTTAAAAAGTTTTATTTTAATTTATTACTTACAAAAAACCAGTCTTTGCGTCGTATCGGTGTAGTGTCGTTCTATAAAACCACAAAGCTGCAGTGTTTGGCTGTACCCACTAACTACGTAGGAGCCCGCCTGTCGGCCCGACCGCACCTACGATGCAGTCTAGAGCTAATGTGAGCCTTGTTATGACGTTAGGGGTAATTAACGTCTCCAGAGACTTTCATTTTTAAGTCTTTTAGCCGACTGCGCGACAGCAGACAGGGTTATCACACTTAATATTGGGGCCGATTCCCTTGTTCACAAACTAAACTTTTAAGTTCAGTGCATCTTTTTCTTTCTATTTAATTAAGAAAAGGACAGAAGATAAATTTTAGTTTAATCCTGTCAAATTAATCTTGAGTGTGTGTGTGTTTGTCTCTTCTTCACGCTCAAACGGCTGGACCTATTTGGATGAAATTTGGCACACAGATAGTTTATAACCTGGATTAACACACAGGATACCTTTTATCCCAATATTCCCACAGGATCGAGACTTACGCGGGTGAAACCGCAGGGCGCAACTAGTGATTTTCATATACACCTTCAAAGCATTCAACGGTTGAATTCTAATACATGACGTGTCTATCGACTCGTCTAGATATCACGATGGTTATAGGATTTGTTTTAATTTTAGACGTCATTAACGTCTGAATGTTTAGTACCATGACCATGTGAGGTATTTAAATAAAGAGCTGAAGACCATTCCAAAAATATAGCACACAAAAATGTAGAAAAATAACAATAAATCAAACTCTGCAACTTAGTAAAAAGTTCAAAACAAGATTTGTACCCTAATTGCGTAATACAACACGATCACAATCTGTTTCGATTTGAAACAGATTGCTAATCCATTGCTTCATAAGTTGGAAAAAAAATCTGCTCAACAACGTAAATAACGTAATGATGAACGTTGTTGAACTGTCAAAATGAAACAAATTGGGCATAATTGTTTACGAAAATAAGTTACGCAATTGGGGTACAGTTTTCAAGTAGTCTGAAGTCTCTTCACTCTTTCAAAAAGTTCGCGTACATCTAACCATCATACTGGCAATAGACATGCATTCAGCCCAATGACAAAAGAGGTCGCTTCGCTATTCAGCCTTGTCTTCGTATGAGTATAATAGTCATCAATTTTAAATATCGAACGGCGAAGTTCAATTTCGTTCTTGAAAAAAAAAACCGGCCAAGTGCGTGTCGGACCACGCAAAATGAAGGGTTCTGTAGTTGGGATGAATTTATCCCAAAAACAAACTTAACTTTGTAGTTGAAAAATATGTGTTCTCCCATACGGAATGTATGGGAAAACATGTTTTTGCAACTGCAAAGTTAAGTTGGTCGATTATTACTCGTTAACTTGTAGAGCCTACTTAGCTGTGATAATTTTCCTTTTAATTTCGTTATATAAACTACTGCTGTGATTTTTTTCACACATCCAAAACCAACCATTTAGCTGGCAGGGGGGGGGACTCTAACAAAAATTTGAATAGAATAGAATAATATAAACACAACACACATATAAGCACTGTAAAGCTTAATATTTCGCAAACGGATCCCTGAATCCAAAAATGGTTTTCACAAACTCCCAATGTTTTTGAAGGACCTTTCCAACGATACCCCTCACAATGGGTTAAAAAAAAAACATCACCATTTTACGTGTAGGAGAGGTACCCTAAAAAAAATGTTTTTCATAATTTTGTTTTACCACTTTGTCGGCGTAATTAATATTTATACCTGTGCCAAATTACAGCTTTCTAGTGCTAAGGGTCTCGGAGTTAGACCGCGGACAGACAGACAGACAGAGAGACAGACGGACATGACGAAACTATAAGGGTTCCTTGTTTACTACGGAACCCTAAAAAATATAGAATATTGTAGGTCGCAAGCGCGACTGCTATGCTTAAGCGTTGGCTTGGTTTAATCCCCGGGGTTCTGGAGTGTTGTAACACAGAGTCTGATTTTGTGTCCGGTTTAAAGCACTAAGGTCGTTTCCTTTTAGGTAGTAGGTAGCTATAAGGTGCGTAAACATGGCTGGCGTAATATAGGTGTTTTTCACTTCTGCCTAACCCTGCCATTATAATTATATTTCTACACTATGGTAAAGAAATATAAGGAAATAAATGATATATTTATTTATTTATGTAATTTATAAACTAATTCGTGTAACAACATGATATCAGTGACGAGGGATCCCTTCTTTTTGCATAATGTTTATTTTCTAATATACTTTGGCATAACTGTTTTGGTATAATAATCATCATCATCATTTCAGCCGAAAGACGTCCACTGCTGCACATAGGCCTCCCCCAAGCACCGCCACTTCGACCGATTCTGTGCTTTCCGCATCCAGCGGATTCCTGAGGCCTTCACAAGGTCATCGGTCCATCTTGTGGGAGGACTTGCAACGCTACGTCTTCCGGTACGTGGTCGCCACTCCAGAACCTTTCGGCCATCCGTTGTGCGAGCAATGTGCCCTGCCCATTGCCACTTAAGTTTGGCAATTCTTCGGGCTATGTCGGTTATCTTGGTTCTCCTGCGGATCTCTTCATTTCTGATTCGATCACTTAGGGAAACTCCAAGCATAGCCCTCTCCATTGCTCTTTGGGTGACTTTTAGTCTTCTGATAAGGCCCATTGTGAGCGACCACGTTTCAGTACCATAGGTCATCACTGGCAACACGCACTGGTCAAAGACTTTCGTCTTGAGACACTGTGGTATGTGGGACGAAAAGACATTACGTAGCTTCCCGAACGCTGCCCAGCCGAGTCGGATTCGACGATTGACCTCTTTCTCGAAGTTGGACCTACCTAGCTGGACAGTTTGTCCTAGGTAAACATACTCGTCCACAACTTCGAGCGTGGCGTCTCCGATCTTCATGAGAGTGGGTGTCACATGGGCATTTGACATGACCTTTGTCTTGTCCATGTTCGTTTTAAGACCCACTCTTTCGGAGGCTCTACTGAGGTCATCGAGCATTGAACTGAGGTCCTCCATGGTCTCAGCCATGATGACTATGTCGTGGGCAAACCGAAGGTTAGTGATATACTCGCCATTGATGTTGATGCCTAGCACTTTCCAATCCAGAACCTTGAAAACATCCTCCAGTGCAGCGGTGAACAGTTTCGGAGAGATAACAATATATCGGTATAATAATAGTTTGCCATATTTGTTTTTGGCATATAGTTTATGTTGACATAATTATCTTGTAGGCTAATTTGTTTTGATATAATTTTAATTCGCATAATGTTAGTAGGCGTAATGACATAGTGTTAAGGCATAAAAAATAATAGGAATAATGGAAACATATTTATTTAATATTGCATCATTTTTATTCTGTTGACGGTTATTTGAATCTGAAAGTAAATTGAAATAACTATATAATCAATATTATTTGTGGAATATAGTGTACCATGGGTTAAGGTGCCAATAAACCGCTTATATGTTTTACATACATATTTGACTAGAGCAATTTTGTATAAAAATGTGTATTGGTGTCTAACATTCTAAGAGTTAATTATTATGCGTATTTAAATTTATGCTTTATAATGTTATGCTTGAACATTATTTTGATTAGTAAAATTATGCGTTAATTATGTTATGCGTAAATATAATTAGGATAAACAATTGTATGCTATGTTACATTATGTCTTAAAATTTATGCAAATGGATAGGGAACCCAGTGACAATGGTTTTCACCTGTGTATTTACTTCGTGGTTTTATCTTTGTAACAATTGTAGCTTGTAACTCTGTTTTGTAAGGAAAGATAGTAGAAATAAAATGTTTCGTTTTATATTTCAATCATTCATATATTACCTCGTTAAGTAAGGAATACAATGTGTTGGCAGCTACCCACTGCATAGGACGATGATACTAATATAGTTATATATTAAGTATTAATATATTATTCACAAATTAAAATTTACAAAATTCTGTAACACTAATACTTAGTTTTGTACAAAAGTATTGGCGACTCTTATTGCTTTGTTTTATTGCTTTTGAAAAATCTAAATTAAATAACATAAAATAACATTGTATGATGAAAATCATGAAAATATAAATGTCAGCTAGGAATTCATAAAAATAAATACAAAATAATTGATTGGACATTATTTTTTTTTTAACTTCATAAAATATAAATTTTATTAATACAAATATATCGAATTAAACACCAATGCTTTTGCATCAAACCGTAAAAACTATAGAATATTAATACAATAATTTGATAAATCAAATAATAGATCACAATTAAAGTTGAACTGAATAAAAATAATAATTATTATAAGTATTATAATTACACAATGTACAATTCTATACAACTTAATATTTAAGCTTATAGCTGGCTTGACCGTAGGACATTGAATATAAACGAAAATTAAAACTCTAATGTCTTCCTCTTTACCGTTAGCTCAACGATGTGAAGGGGGCATATCTATACGCGCGTGAATTCATTAGTTTTCTAATTAATGCTAGTAGTGATCGTACTAAACAGTAATCGTAACATCGATTATTATTTTATTAACATTTAAAGCGCCAATACCACAGATGAATACAGATGGTTAACTTCGCAAAATCATTTAAATAAAAAGCGACTCTTGCTACGAAACAATAAAGTGCAAATAGGCCTGTGTAAAAAATCTTTTTTTGTCCGTTTTGTAGATTGTAAAAAAATATTAAACACATATTTTTTTCTTTTTTGACGTAATCAAAAGATTACGGCGATACATTGAAGTTAAAATGTGGCATGACGTCACGCGTTGTTAGATTTAATACTGCGTTGTGACGTAGCGAGCCCCCACTCCAACTTTAATGCGTGTCTTCTAAGTTATTTTTAATTAATATGAGAAAGCAAAAAATACGTATCCTAATATTTTTTTATTATCTGAAAGACGGACTAAATAGAATTTGTTTTTTACCTAAGCAACTACAGGTCGCACAACACTAACTACGTTGCACTCACTGAATTGGCCCGACAAAACGGGCCCACCATGTACTTGTAGCTTCATATTTAAAATGCGAAGTGAACCATTTGTAATCATCTGTGCCGATACTAATGAATACCAGCGTGTAGTGTACTATATTATTTGGATTGGATGGCTGACCAAACAGAAACCAAATTAAAAAACACGGTATAAATATTAGAATAACCCATCCCATATTTCTCCTGCAAAAATGTAAGACAGAACTTCTCATAAGGCCGATAGAAATAAGTAACGATATCAATCGACGGCATCGTATGACTAATTTGTGACCCCAGAAAATCATTGGGCAACTTCAGACTACTTTAGTTCTTATTGCAAGGACAGTAGAAACTAAATCGTACGACATAATCGATTGACAGAATCTAATGATCGAATGTTTAGGCTCCGTGCAGATAACTATGCTCTGATTTTCTGACGACATTGAAAAAAATACTCTATTTCCAGCGTTATTAAATGCAAAATTGAATAAACATCAACAGAGACATTTAACAGCTCTTAAACTCGCGTAGGTGATAATAAAGTTTATTTTGCAATGTATCAGAAAGTTCTTGCTTGGCTCTGTGCTAGCATCAGCATCATATCCACATAATTCCGCAACAAATAATCCACGGATTTATAAATCAATTAGACGTCTCCTTTTCTGTCAATCCTAGGTCACCAGCTAAACGATATTAAGGCACCAAAATAACTATGCAGTTACTAAAACTACTGAAATTTAATGAAAAACAACAAGATGACGTTTGAACATTTTATACACACATAAATGCTCATTTTAATGCGATTTTTAAAAGATAAAGCTTAAAGACAGTCAGAATCTGTGAGTAATTTGAAAAGGACACGTTTTGGGGCAACCATAAATTATAAGAATTATAAATTCTCTTAATATCAAACTCATTTTAGAAATTGAACATCCCGGGAGTAGCATGAATTGGTCATTTCAGGATTTGGACATGTAGGAATTGGTTAGTATGGAACTTAAGACATTAGGGGAATTGGATTTCAGGTAATAGGGAATTGGACTTCCTAAAGAGAAAGAAAGAACTAGGAACTGGACCGGGAATTGGGCAGTTCGAAATTGATAGATATTTTGGGAAATGAAAATTCTAACCTATTATTAGTAGTTGTAGTTTATTTAATCACTGGTTTTCAACTTCGAAAATTAATATTTCAGAGTGAACGTAATATTTAAGTGCAAAAATATTGCCGTTATACCCCTGATCATCTATACTCCGTTTGAAATAAGATTAGACATTTAACTAAACCTTTTTTACAGTCCGTTCAACCGATTTTGACTTCTATTGCGATGGCGGCATGACAAATGGCAGCTGCAGTAAACATTGGTATTGTAACCACTTTTTTTGCTTTTAATGCCATCCTTATGCCTACGGTATAGAAATCAAAATCGATTGAACGGACTGTAAAAAAGGTTTGTTTCAATGTCTAATCTTATTTCAAACGGAGTATAGTAGCTACGTATCCTGACTGCCTAAATCATTATCTACTGTTTAACTCAGGTATCTGTAGCAACGGAATTATATGTCAAAACCGTATCAAATAAAATATTTCTTACACCTCGTACAGGGATTTAATCATTTTGGCATTTTCCTTATAATTTGAATTAATTTATTAATAATAATAATAATCTTTCGCAGAATTTATTTAAGACATCCGTTGCGAGGTCGGAATTATGGAATTCTCAGATCATTTTTATGACACATCCGCTAAGAATCTACAAATGTGCAACGGAATTAAATCCGTGCTAAAATTCGTGCCCACTATTTTATTTTACTAAAAAATAATACATACAATACTTTGAATTAAAAATGCTATAAATTCATTAATTTAGACGGAATAAAAATAATAAATGAATGAGTATATTATACGGAATTCAGTATCATATCATTCATGGCTCACTGCTCAACAATATTGAGCTAATACATACTGAAGTGGAAACTATAATAGGAGTCCAAATTATGACAAGACTATGTTTGTCTCTTTTCAACGCGACGAGCACACATATGTTTGTCTCACTCTCACATCTTGAACACTTTGAGATACATTATTTATAGATACAACTATCTCTTCCTTTTTTACATGCAATAGTTATATAGCGTTATCTCTAACATCTAAGACACATATGAGATACATAATTTAAAGATGCTACACACGAGAGATGACTATCGCTCTCTTTCATACGTCTAATGATTATATAGCGCCGTCTCATAAAACATCGCTATTATTGGACTCCCACTAAAGTTTCAACTTTCCAACATAAAAACATCGTTTGGGTTATTCTTAAAAACTTGTAAAAATCACATGTCTTTTAATACAGACTTCAATATGGCGCCTTCAGTGTTCCTCGTCTGGTTGACACCGGTGTCTAGACTTTGTGAGAGCACTCTCATATCTCTATCGGAGTCTCGTGAGAGCTGGGATGAAGTTTCTATGGCATCTATGTTTTGGAACAGAAGGTTGTTCGAGCTGTTTGATGCGGTGCGACTGTGTCCTGATTTTGGTAGATTTGGGGGTGATCCTGAAAAAGATAGAAATTATTAACGAATTAAATTGGTAACGATTATTACACACTAGATTCCCGTAAGAAGACATCGCATCGTAAACACTAGAAAAAAGGAGAAAGGGGATGTCTTTCCCAGCACACACCAAGTAGTATGACAAAAAGTAGATTGATTTATTTTTATTTATCGTAGAAGGGTTAAAATTGTGACAGCAATATAAGTGCTCCTTGTGAAAAGGGTCAGTCGGGGAAGTACTACGAGTATACTTATTTCTAGGGCCAAGTAGAATATAAGTTTAAAAGGTATGGCTTCTAGTTAAATTAAAGGTATATTTTATACTTGCTGCGCCCCGCAGTTTCACCCCATAAGAGTGTCGGGATAAAAAGTATCCTATGTCCTAACCCAGGTCATGGCCTTCCCATGTGCCAAATTTCGTGAAAGCGTAACAAACAAACATACAAAAAATCTAATCTTTTCTTTTTATAATATTATTTTAAATTTAGATTATTAAAACCAAACGATGCAGTCGTCAATAGTCGGTTGTAACAACATTCTATTAGGTTGGCTGTGGGTCTACGCCAATATTATAACAAACTATCTTATTTTTTAAAGTAGTGGTAAAATGTGGCAATGGTTTAATTTGTAAACCCAAAAAAGATCATTCATAGTTAAATCAGTCCTTACCTATAGTAGAATTCTTCCTCGAACTCGGCGTGGTGCTCCTACTCCCGTTGCCCTGCGCTAACGTCATCATGTTCGGCAGCGCAGCCCTAGGCCTGGACTCGTTCTGTAAGAACTTCACGAACTCGGCCGCCAGGCTGTCGGGGGCTGTGGTGGAGCGCGACAGGCCGAGACGCTCGCACTCTTGTTGGTTGAAGTCTAGGACTGTTGAGAGGACCCGAAGGACTTGTGTTCTGAGGGAGCGTAAGGTTTTTGTTAATTTTGATGTAGGTATGGTATGGCTTTGGTGTTTTAATTGTAACATCCTGCATGCTTCATTTGCATGTTTAGACAAATAAAATTATCTTTATCTTTATGAAGAAGGACACTTTATTAAAAAAGAAATTGTGGCTATTCGACACTCTCTAGTAACCCAGGAGAATAAGTGAGAATAATATCATAATTATGATATTAGCATCAAGAAATACATACTGAACATAGGCTCCCTGATAAACTGCTATTAGATAATAAAGTGCGGGTACTTAAATTCCGATCCTTCTCAAATCTGGATTTATTGGAGACCCCCTTGTCAGTCACAACAACATATAATAATATTATTACTAGTGATGCAACAACTTTAAAAAATACTGATGCTGCTATTTCATTATTTGTCTGCAAAACAGGAGTCCAAAACGATATGGACCTCTGCATTTTCGAGAAAAAATACATGTGAAAATATGTAAAATAATTCCTTACTTGTTAGTAGCATTCCCACCAGCAGTCATCACATAGTTGATGACGAGGTTCTTCACGAGGTTCTTATCGACCTTATCCTGCTGGTTCGATATCGCGTTGTAGTACCGCTCCTCAGCTGCAGCTACTGATGTCTGGAGAGTCCGAACTGGGTAAGCAGTGAAGAGTTCAATGTAGTGGTTACTTGATTCAACACCGTCATACAAACAAAACATATTTCTCGCCGGAAAACAAGATCATTCGGCACAAAATATTTCGTGGCTAAATGTTGGAGACGTTTTGAAAAATGTGGCTAAGAAAGCCTTTTTTTAAACACGTAAAAAGAATATTGGAAATCCCTTTCAATGAATATTTTCGACTAAAATACAAACATACACATTCAATAATAATCATCAGATAGCATTAAAAAGATAAGGAAAACTATTCTACTCTTACCATGCATCTAGCACATCTTCGTTCGAAGCTTCGTTGCGTGTGCGCACACGACCTCAAAGTATTATTCAGCCACTGGGTAGGGTCCCGGAAACCGCTCAGACACTTTTTAAGACCTCTGTACAAGTTTACTACAAGAAGACTTTTCAGTCACTAAATATCAGTCAAATACCTAATATATTAGGGTATTTTTGTCCACTACTGGGCAAAAATGTTTACATAGAAGACTAGTAATGTATAAAGAATCACTAGGCTTTCTATAATTCGCAAATCATAAAAATCACTCTCATACACTGTGCATGATGCGATCATCAATGTAAACTACAATTTGTTTACTTGTGTAGTTTTGGTATATTTCCAATTTGAGATTGCATAAATGAGAAATATATGAACAAACTTCAAAGATCAACAAATTGCAATAACATTGCTTGTTCCTGCCATTTAGGTTGTAGAAAAACTGTGACGGTGACTTCCACATCTAGCTGATAAAACCTTCTAGGCAAATCTAGTCAGGATTTTTCTTCGACCGATATTTTAAGTGAATTTTAAACCGGTAAATAAATCATTAGTGATAAAAAATTATGTGTGAGTGACTCCCGTCTCCCTTTTATTAATTCCACCAGTACCTGAAGTAATACTCAGAGGCAATGCGGCGATAACGGTGATCTTCTACGTTCTACTCTTCTACGGAACTCGGAGCATTCAAAATAAAAGGAAAACTAAACTTGCTTTGGATAGTGTTCCTTCAGAACTAAAGGGGTTATTTATATCTGAAGATTTAATAGGCCCGCTCACACCGCAAATAACTGAATACATTTGCGCTAAATATCATTCTGTTTCGTCAACTTCAAACGATTCTCAAAAACGGAATGATGTTTTAAACTATACTTAGCGTTAAAAGTATTAAGTAATTTGTGGTGTCTTAGTACGAAAATATTTATATCATTTTCAGATTTCCTGCTTTTTATATCAAGATTTACGATTATTTTTTTCTTTACATCCGTATCCAAAACAAGTTAAAACAAAAAACAACATTCACAGAACACTCATACAACATCAAGGTGCTGCAAGACGGTAACTTGCATGTGCTTCATGAAATTATAATGCGGTTGAAGTTGAGACTCTCAGATTATATTCATTTTTAATATAAATTGCTTATTATTTTTTCATTTGCATTGCATTGAACATAATTCACATTTATTTTACAATAAATTGAATTTAATTATTGGATGTTGTGGATCACCGCAACTCTCAAAATATTATTACTTTTATTTGAAAGAATATCTGGGTTATGATTGTTTTCAGCACATTATTCATTTCAAAATATGGAAACCAGTGTTACAAAAAGCATCATTTAAAAAACAAATATGGCAACACTGAGAGTCGAAACCCCAAAAAAACATACACAAAAATTCTCAAAAAAGCGCAAATAAAAAATGGTGAAAACACATAGACGACACGACGTGAAGCCGATACCCTCAGTCAAACCCCATATGGTAATCTGAGTATAGCGGGCCCGCCGTTACCATCTGTCAAAGTGACAGCTGTCAGAGTGACGCCTGTCATAGTGACAGATGACGGCGGCCGCTGCGTTCAAAACCTCACAGTTACCAAATGAGATTAAACCGAAGTAGGCGGAAGCTCTGGTCTTGATTCTTGGTAAGCTGCTTGTTTTATAGCATACAGCGATGATACACATTTCCATGATTTGCATTAGATATTACTTCGTACAGTGACATTGTTTATACTTGCTATTTGTTGAATTTTTTATAGTAACTCACGTATCTTAGAAAATGTATGATTTTAATATTAAAATATATTTTTTTAGACAGGTCGTTTTATACTTTTTATTTTATTTTAAACGCCATGGACGAGGCGCTTAGCCGCAAAAATAGCATTAAGTTGTGTTTTTAATAGGCAACAATTTCTGAATTCTCTCACAACTACATCAACTCTTGTTGAACAAAATGGTATTTCCAAACAACATCGCGGCAGGCAACGTTGCGCATTATTGATTATTATTGCTTAGAAAAAACAATTTAAAAAAAACAAAAAAAAATACTGGCCAAAAACATAGACACTAATAGACACAAGTGTAAGCTTGACACATAAAAACAAAGTTATTTACTGACTTACATGTGTCTGTTGTAATGTGCGAGCCGAGACCCAGCCGCATACCAACTGGTAGTCTGGGCGATATCACCCCAGAATTACCAGCTGATATTTGGCCGGGAAACGGTATTAGGCTGGTCTTTACTACGGCTTTATGGCTATGGGTTTGCGTGGGTACCGATTTGTGATATTGCAAGAAAATGTGTCAAAATTAGTATCAAATAACATTTGATGTTTGTATTTGTGTATACAGCAACATTTCGTCAGTTATGTTTAAGTCCCGTGTAAAAAAGGGCGAGCCGCGAGCCTATTACCAAAAACCGGGTACAAATTCAGACTCCGGGCTACTATTAAGAATTTCTTAATAGAAAAACCCAATAACACCTAGCCGGATCTAACCCAGGATGAGCTCATGACCAGCAGTCATGCTTGCGACCACTACGAGGCAATCAAAATAACACGACAATTAAACTAAATGTACTTAACTGTCACTAACGAACTATATAAATATAAGGCGAAATGTGGGATTCATTTAATTTATTTTTAAGATTTAAAAAATCAAGGTTGAACTTGCAAATCTCACTAATCGGTACCCATATTTTTTATATTACAATGAAATCAGTCAGATCTAATCTATATTACAAAGAATACACTATTTATTAGGGTTGCACTGACATTGAAAGATAAAAAAAATATAATCAGTCATAATCACTAAAAGATCGACACAAAACAATATTTTAATCACAAAATTCAAACTAATTTTAGCATTCAAGTCTAATCTATAGAGGATTTCTGGGGTTTATTTCGTTGTATCGAATTGTGGAAATGCATTTGGATATCCATTTAGATTAATCTTTGACAATTATGAAATTGTCAGAATCTTCAACGGTATTAGCGTATGTTTTGAATATTTAACTCCTTATTTTTGTTGCAAGAAAATTTAATCACAAAATAGATAGATATTCGGTCGGCTCGATACAACGAGCAAAAACCGGCGCACTCACACATAGACTTGTACGTACGGCAATCTCAAACAAATGCCGGTCGCGAGTGCGCTTGCACTCGCTGTACGTGAAACGTGTGCATGTGTGCGTTCGTTTTAGCTCGTTGTATGGAACTGACGTTCTGTACCTACCTATTTTGTTATTTAATTCTCGATTTCAGGCTTTTGCCTGATCAAGAAAATCTGCTGTCAATTCTCATGTTTATTGTGATAGGTTAACTTGCGTAAAGCCCCAAGGACTCTGCCTCCCCGGTCGCGAACTGCAGTGGCCTATTTGAAAAGCTCTGAATCGATTGCGTACCCAAGTAGGCCGCTGCAAACATATCTAGGGAAGTGGGGCATAATCGCCATACACCCAATTTTCAATGCGAGTGCGGTGCTCCTGAATAGACTATGCCCCATCTGCTGGGATGTCCCAAATGTCCGTTTACCTGCACCCTTGACGATCTGAATAACGCCTCTGACCGCGCAAAAAATGTGGCCTACCTACCTACTGGGCCCAAACAGTACAGATGTACCGTCCAAACGAAAAGAAGGGTTAACCAAAATAAAAGCAGCCAATCGTCTACATGACAATATTGACAACCACTTCCATTGCCTCTCAAAAATAACTAATATGACAGAATAAGACAAATGATGTCCAAGATATGGCTATCCACAATGCATTTCAACAATCCAACACGTCACCCCATTTGATGTACCCATCAGAACCTTACATACCTTGTTCCTTCAGATCATTGATCTCGGCTCTCTTGGTCTCCACCTGATCACCAAGTCTGGAAGCCGCTTGGAGACCAGCTAAGGACTCTTCGAGCTTCATGTTTAGTTTTGAGATCTCTGTTTGAAGACCATGGTTCTCGCGTTTGAGTTCTTCAATTTTGTTTCTGATTTTTTCCGTCGCGGCGTGGGTGTCGCGTTCTTTGTCTGGGGAAGGAATTTTAATAAATTAAAGTAGTTTTAATTTTTTTATAGGATTGTGACACTCATACTAAAGAATTAATAATTTTGCATTTATGTATCGACTGTAACTATCTGAACAATTAAAATCAAATACTATGAAGTACTTATAATCAAAATAAATCTTTTTGTGATAGCCAAGAAGTAAGCCAAGTAATCGACTGAATAATTTGTCTATGGACAATATAGAAACATACGACTAAAAACAAAAAAAAAAATATTCTTTACACAGCATGGCGTTTTTCACTAGTGATGTACCGGATATCCGTATCCGCGGATATCCGAGGGAGTAAAAAGATCTGTATCCTGTATCTGTATACATGTATTAATATAAAAGATCCGTTCAAGATCCGCCAAAAAGTAACGAATACAGATCTTTTTTCTCCCTCGGATATCCGGCACATCACTATTTTTCACGTCAATAGTTACAC
Source organism: Agrochola lychnidis (assembly GCA_963680765.1). Lineage (NCBI taxonomy): Eukaryota > Metazoa > Arthropoda > Insecta > Lepidoptera > Noctuidae > Agrochola > Agrochola lychnidis. The sequence goes on from OY796872.1 coordinate 18,735,329, forward strand.
TTTCACTACAAAAACCACCCTTATTCCCGCGTAATAAGGAGCTGTCAATGACGATGGATGTGCAAGACCTGTTAAAGACTCCTTTTTAATAAGAAACTCACCTAATTGGAACTGCTCCAACACAACCTGTAGGTTGGTGAGTGCAGCTTCACTCCTCTCCCGAGCGTCCTCCGCTTCGCCCAGCTTCGCCTGAACGTCCTCGCGTTGTTTCTCTAGGAGTTTGATCTGGTTGCGATAAGTTTCTACTTCTTGGTTCGCTCGGATGCTGAAAATGATGATGGGACTATAAGTCTTTTGCTTATACAAATAAGAGGTTTTAGCAAAGCAATGTATACACATTATATACTGCATCTCTACTACTGAACAAAACGTCATTCCACATCATCATTCATCGTCATTTGTCATTTGTACTGGAAAAATAATAAAATATAAACTACGTTTTCTTCCTGTAGCGATGCAGTATATAATGCTTTCTTTGTCTTAACTTCCCTACACTTGTTTAGTCATTACCAGGATATTTTGTTGAAATAAAAAACCTTGAAATGTTTGAAACATTAGCCCCCCCCCCTACTTCTTACTACAACTATTCAACTCGAATTTTATAGTTTTTTGCCTTCGGACATGTGCATAAGTAGCATTTTCATGTAACACTTTGTCTTTTTGGCTTATATGAAATTAATTATTTGTTCTCTTTGTAGCGATCAATAACATCATAGCTTCATGTTCATTAACAGTTTCCTCTTGCCAAGGGTTTCTGATTGTTTTACCATTGAATTCTATCACGAGGTACCTACACCTCCTATATAAACGAAAATACCAGATTCCTTATTACCTGTTGCTAGTATAAACAGTGCTAGTCTGCTTTGCCCGCTCCTCAACTTGGTGCAGTCTCGTCTGGCACTCCGTGAGCTTTTGCTCTGAAGCCATCAGCTCCTGAGTATAGTTCTCTTCTGTTTCCACTAGATGGCGCCGCAGACGTTCCAATTCTTTCACCGAGTTCTGTTCTTGATCCGACAACTGAAAGATGAAAATAGTAACGTATAACACTACAAGGTTCTTTATCTTATTTTTCAATACATTTTACAAAACAATTGCACAACTATTACCAAAAGCGCCCCCCTTTCAACGTCATTCGAGCGCCACCTTTTGGCGCTCGAATGACGTTGCAAGGCCTTGTAGCAGTGTACAGATATTGCATTATATACTTGCATTTCACGAACGGGCGTCAATCATTTCAATTTATACCTTATCGCAATGACATAAGAGTCACATGACATGTGTTCGGTAATTGCATTGTCTTTAACATCACACTTGTATTATTTCTCAAAAGGTGTATAGCACCAACATTTCGCCAGTTATATTTAAGTCCCATTTAATAGAGGGCGAGCCTTTTGCCACCAACCAGGCATAAATCCTGACTTCAGGCTAATACTGAAACGTTTCTGATAGAAACACCCAATAGCACTTTGCACGACTCGGGGATTGAACCCAGGATCTCATTCTTAGCTGTCGCGTTTGCGAGCAAACCAATATATATAAATAAATTTATTTACAGAAGTAAGGTTTGAATAGAAAGTTTATTATTTAATTATTTTAGTTATTTACCTGTAAGTTTTCTGCTGTCACTTTTTTTACTGTTTCCGTCTGAACTGCCAAATTCTTTTCCAAATTTTCACACCTCTCCGTCAAATTCTTCACAGATTCGTTAGCACTTAATAATTCAGACTTCACCCTTTCAAATTCTGTTATATTCTGGTTCAAAGATACTATAATACCATCTTTTTCTTTGAGAGTAACCCTTAAATTCTCACAATTTGTACAATTAATAGCAGAACTTTGGATCAAATTATCTTTTTCTTCAATAACTTTCTTATATTCGTTTGCATGTTCCAAGATGACGTGGTTCAGCCTCTGTATTTCATTATGATACTGTGTGCTTTCATTGTGTTTCAGGTTTATTAAGTTTATGAGTTCTGTTTTTTCAACCATCGCGTTATCTATGATTGTTTTGTATTCTGTGGCCATCTTTTCAATAGTGGCGTATGATTCTTTCAGTTCTTCAATATAATTATCTTTTGAAGTTATTAAATCTTTTAGTTTAGCTACATCAGCCTCTATTGCTTCTTTATCTTGAACTAATCTGGCATAATCATCGTTATGATGCGTTATGTTCTCCGTAGTCTTTATTTTATCTGTTAATTCGACTATTGATTGACTCAGTTCTTTTATTTCTTTTTCTTTGTCACCTATTGCTGTTTTAAATTCATCTTGTGCTTTCTCTAATTCTACTAAACGCCCCGTAAGTGTTGATATCTCAGTGTTCTTTGAATTAATTTCATCGGTTAAAGTGTAAATCTGTTTACTTAGGTCTTCTTTTTCATTATGAAGCCTATTTAATTCTTCCGCACTTTGATTTGATTTTGAACTTATGTCCCTGAGGACATTAATTTCATCATTTTTAATTGTAACAGTTTTTTCTAGATCTGCTACATTTTCACTTAATGTTTGTATTGTAATGTTATTATGTTGAACTGTGTTGTTAAGACCATCAATCAAAGTATCTTTTTCATTGAGGTCTGATACTAACTTATCAAATTCTTCTTCAACGTGCAAGATTTTGTTGTCAGTGGAAGATAATTCAGTTTCCAGTTGTAGTTTCCTTTCGGTCAGTTTCTCAACTTCAGCTTTAAGGGTTGTGACTTGTTCATTACTAAGTAGTTCTTGACGAATTGCTTTTGACTTTAATTCTTCGATGGTATCTTCAAGTGCTTTTATTTCTTTTTCAGTCTTCATATCTTTTTTAAGATTATTGTTTTCTGTCAAAAGCTCTTCTTCTTTACGCTGCAGTTCGGAAATCGCAGCTTTTAGTGTATTTATGGTGTCAGAAAGGGTCTCGTTTGCTACTGACATCTCATGCATTTTTTCTGCGATTAAAGTGTTTTCTGTAGTCACATCTTCTAGTTTCATTCTAGAGGTACTAACAGTAGTTAATTGTTCTTCTAGTAAAATAACTTTTTCTTGTAAACTGTGTTTGTCACTTTCTATATCATGCTTATGTTTTATGACTTCATCCAGTTTAGTTTCGAAGTCCTGCAGCTTGTGATCCAAGGCTGATTTTAAACTTTCTAATTCTTTATGCGCATAACACTTCTCATCTAATGTTACCTTAAGATCATCCACTTTCTTAGTTAGTAATACTTTATCATTTTCTAATATGTGTATATCTATAGAAAGCTGCTCGTTTTTAGAATGAGAAGAGTTTAAACGTTTTTTTAAGTCGTCTATTTCATCAGCTGTCTTTTTAAGTTTTTCTTGATCTTTGCTATTGACAGTATGTTCCAGTTCTGCAACTGCAGAACTTTGATTTCTTAACATTTCGAATTCATCCAACATCGTTGAGTGTTTCTGTTTTATGTCATTCAAGCTGTTACGAAGGGAAATCTTTTCAGTCCTTACTTCATCCAGTTCCTTTAAAACCCTCTTGATCTCTGATTCGAAGAGTTTATTCATCTTATTAGAGTCAGCCAGCTCTGTCTCTAATTTTGCTAAGTTATCTTCATGTGTTTCTATAATGGGCTCTAACTTGGACGTATTTTTTAAGGCTGCTATTTCAGATATGAGAAAATCATTATTCTTCTTCATCTCGCTTAGTTCTCTCTCTAGATGTTGGATATCAGTAGTTAAGAAATCGTTCTCTGTGGTCAAATCATCTATTTGTGTTTGCAGATGGTTAGCGTTGAGGTTTTTCTCCGATAGCTTATGGTCTAGCATATCAATTTCTTTTTTAAATGAATGCACTGTTTTGAAAACACTCTCTAATTTGAAAAGAACTATGTTGTCTCCAGCTGATGGTATCTCACCGACGTAATCAATGGGAAGTTCAAAGTTGACGTATTTATTGTACAATTGCATAACCTTTTCGGGTTTTATTGCTTTATTATCTACAGTTTCTTGACAGTTACTTTCTTTTTGAGCTAGTTTATGCTTAAGCTCATTAATATCACGTTTGAGGGTTTCAATGACACCTTTAGCATTGTCATCAATATTTATTTCGTCTAGATGGATTTGGTTTGAATTTCTTCTATCTTTCAGGTCATTGACTTCCTTCAGAAGCTCTTCGTATGTATCTCTGGGAACCATATCTGACGTATCTGCGTGTTTGTGTGCTACTTCTATTTCATGCTCCAACTTTGTCACCTCTTCTTGCAGCTTGAACACTTCTTCATGTAAATCTTGATTTTCTTCTTGGAATTTTTCAGCGTTCTCTCTTAGCAAACCATGTATCCTCTCTAGATTTTGATATTTATGAAACAGAGTATCATAGTCAGCCTTAGTCCCCTTCACATCTTCTAATTCTTTATCCCTCTCTCCGATTTTAGATAATAACTTTTTGATTTCGTTTGCATAATCTTCATTAGTAGTTTTGAGATCCTCGTGCTCTTGTTTTAAGACTTCGAAATTGGATTGTAGCTCTTTCTTTAGTGCGAGAAGTCTTTCCATAGCCTGTTGATGTTGGCTGTCTAGATCTTCTAAGTTTGAGGAGAGATGTTTGTTTTCTTCTCTTAGTTTGACCAGTTCTTCATCAGGTCTCACGTCAGTGGTGCTTCTCTCTTTCAGGGTGGTAAGCTCATCCTGTAAATCTCGTATCTGTATTCTATAGTTGTTGTTGGTGTCATCATCCGACAGTTTCGACGTCTGGGACGGCGGGTCCCAGTACCAACTAGACTCCTCTTCTTTGATGCCATTTTTTTTGCTGAGCTTCTGTAAAGAAAGAAAGGTAACATTAAATATTTTTACTGCACGAAATATTCACCAATTATATTCTAAACACAGTTACTGATAAGAATGTAGTGTTTGCTTTTTTCGAATGGGTTAACGACCTGGATCGGATTTCAATGAAAAACTTTGACGTTGTTGAAACATAATTTGAAAGATCGCCAGAGAAAGTATTATAATATTTGCACTAAAGATAACTACGCTGCAATAAATAATCCAAACGTTTAGAAGGAAAAATACACGAGCACTTCTTTAACATATACCTATGTTTGTAAGACTATGACGAGTAAAATTACAGCCAATATATCAACTAGATCAACCAAAATAAAACCTAACAGCAAATTCTCATTTTAATTTCACAGTATTTCAACAAAAATTCACAGCTACATCGACTGAATTGTCCCGAGACCAATTGTACACACACAAGTATGCGGGTACGTCTGTTCAAACACACGATATCGTTATCTGCCCGTTTTATGGCTGGTCTGAGTCAGACGCTATACAGTTGAGGACATATCGAGCTATACATGTCCAGTATAAGCTGACCTAATTGTCTACAGTATGGCAGGTAAAAGGATGGACATACTTAAAGTGTGGTTTCTTGCCCATCATTCTCCATAGGAACCTACTGCGCTTTGAAATCGGCAACCACCTTCATCTTTCTGACTGACCGACTCCTTGACAATTTAAAAGTGCCTATTAATGGTTTACTGAAATAGGCTGTGAGTTTGAATTTGAAAGGGAGTGTGTGAATCTGAAAAATGAAAAAATCTCTGCCTCTGCAGTTCCATGCGAAAGTACAATACTAAAACACTCAAAATGCTGATATTATTGGGTTGGTCCCATAATAAAAAGTACTTCACTTTCATGAGTACTAAACTCCCTTTAAACATGTCCTATCTTTTCCTGCCATACTCTACTCTGACTTTCAGTATAATGAGAGGTCAGCTTATACTGGAAAAGTACAACTTGTTAAGTCGTCGTGTGTACTTGAGGACATAAGTCATCGTGTGTTGGCTTAGTTGGTGCTGAGGGTATTAGTAATGCGGCACAGATGTGGTAATCGTTGGTGTTGGTCCTTTTGTACTAACATGTAACTTTAAGTGATTCAGATGGAGTCGACTAGTTTTTCAATACATCTATGGGCAATAGCAAAAGCAAATCTTCAGTATCGTTATCGTCATTCAAACAAATAGAAACTTAATTGACTCATAGGACCTATATTTTTCAAATCATCATCTGACAAGTGTAATTGGAATTTTCCATCGCATAGCTTTTCATATTCGCTTAGACTTAAGACGCAGATATATGACAGTGACCTTGAATGGTTAGCTTGCGTGTTCTGTACTGAGCTCACGCAACGCGTCGTACGTCCAGCCAGTAATAGGACTCGCCCATCAAGGAGCGTTGTCCCAAATTAGACGCATTATTAATTTATTACACGTAAAACAAAAGGTATTTTAATAAAACACGTTTACTAAAAGATCTATAGTTTAATTATCTTTAAAATGGTAAAGTTTTCAGAAAAATACGCTTGATAGATTTTGCGTCATTCTCAGTTTTTTATCCGCGTTAGACTTAACTTTACAAATTAATTTCACTATGTAATATAAACATAATCAAAAATATGCTTATATTAAAATATTAAGAAAATGCTCTAATTTAACACATATTTTTTTCAAATCACTAACACTACCTGTTTAGACGTCATCTTCGGTATAAAATCATTAAAAGTCAGTTATCGTTCTCTTCAATTCATCCTTACAATCAATTGGTTTCAGGTTTGCGACTACTTTTATAAGGCCTGGTACTCCAACGACAATACACTACTAACTTTGTACGGACCTCTAACTGCAGACAAACTTGAAGTTTACCAAAATTCACCTATCTATCAAAGACACGACGGATATGCTATTGCAACCGAACCCATCAATGCATCTATCACTAACAGTACTAACAACACACAAAGCTAATAACGTTCACACGTACTCGTACTAGTATCGCAGGTAGCCCCCATTTACTAAGTGATGCGTGAAACCAGATAACACAACACTTTTGGTGACAGAAATACGATAGTAACCGTTTTCCGCCTTTGTGACGTTAAAGAGAGAGTTAAATGAGTGTGAAGAAACGACGGTTTTAATTACTATCTATATTGGTGAGTTTCATAAAAATAATTGAATTTATTGTCATTTTAAATTTAATTGGTTGACATTTGTAATTGAATTTCCTGACATTTTTTAAAATTTTATTTGTTGACATTTGTGCCTAATTCCGAATGTTTTTGAATAATATGAGTATTTTTAATAGTGATAGTAATGTTGCTTAGTGAATGGAATGCTTTTTGTTTTCTTTGTTTTTTTCTTTTTATGTTTGTTTACGTTTTTTGTTTTGTGTGGGTGGCATAATTGTTTAAAATGTTATATTTAAGATATTGTGACCATTTTTTATTGTGCTACTGTTTGTTTTTCCTTAAATAAATAAATAAATGTATTATATTAAATAATTTTGCATGACGTAAGGCAAAATGTATCGGGACTCTCATAAAAATTACCATCATATCTTTATACCTACATTTTGTCAAATAAATGATTTCTATTTCTATAAGCTTAGGACAAGCTAACGTGCTGTCGATAAATCGACAATTAAATCAATCTAGGTTGTTAGCAATGAGGTCGGATAATAATTTAATGCCATACATAATACACCAAAGAAGACTGGACAGCGACTCATATTTAATTATCAATTGCATTTTTATAATCTGATTTCTTGAAATAGCGATAGGATGTAGAAGTAAATCAATCTATCTTATATAGGTATAATAAAAATGAGATGCCGTTCGTTGATAAGCGCATCACTTGAGAACAGCTGGACCGATTTGGATTTTTTTTTGTTTTAAAATGTTTGTAATAGTGGGAATTAGGTTTTTAGGAAAAGAAAAAATGGAAAAGCTGCCCGGAAAATTGTAAATTTCGGGAAAAACTGAAACTACTTTTTCTAAGATTTGGACAGAACAACGTCTGTCGGGACAGCTAGATATAAAACCAATAACTGAATTTAATTTACTTTAGCAAGGACTACATATGTGGATATTGGCAAAGCGCCTGTTTCTCTTCGAACCAACACCCTCAGTGGGACGTTATAACCACATCATCTTTTCTTCGTAAGTTGAAAATATAACTGCACTTCTAAAGAATTCTTCAAAACCCATGCCCTACAAAGGATTGCTACACTTCAACATCTTTTTATTGCTCTCGCCATCATCCGCCTTGATAACACACTGATAATTACATTATCTTAATCCGTAGACCATACCGACAAAGAGTAATATACTTTGGAAACTTTTGTAGTTACTATGCAACCAAAATGAAACTAAGATTCGATCTTTTTCCATATTAAGGTGTATATGACCACCATCATCTCATCATCCTGCTCGTCTTTTCCCAACTATATTGGGGTCTGCTTCCAGTCTAACCGAATGCCGATGAATACCAGTATTTTACATGGAGCGACTGCCTATCTGACCTATACAACCCAGCTACTGGGTAACACGATACTCCTGGTAAGATTGGTTGTCAGACTACCTATATCATCATTGACATTTCCAGGGTCCTCTTCTTTCCATTGAAAAGCATTGGGTTATTGAACATCTTTTCTTATAAGTCTTTTTTCAACCTTTTGATTTTAGCTCGTTTTAAAGAAAATTCGAAAGTTTATTGACTGTTGGTATCATGGCAAATATTTGCATTAGACACAGGTATTTGTGCCAAGTCTGCTATGTATGACTCCACAGGAAATCCCGGGTATGAGTTGTTCATTTCGACAAATGCCTCTCCTTAGAAGGTTAATAATCTTAGGTCTCTTATTGGGCAATAACATTTGTTATCGTTAAGCCACCTCTGCTAAGATGACTCAACTTGTAAGAATAATTGTTTAAGTGTATTGCTGCAATCACCTTATTTATTTATTTTAGCCTACGTCCCACTGCTGGCAGGCAAGGCACTGGCCTGTTTTCCCTTCTTCCAGTTACCAACTACTGCCACTCGACGCCAGTCTTTTAGACAGGAGACCAGCTCACCGCGCCAACTCTTTTTTCAATCACCTGGTGTAAAACCTTACGCCTGGTGACCCATAACACAGGTATTTTGCCTTTTTTGGGCACCTGTCTCTCACAAATGTTAACCCAATTTTTTATATTAAGAACTTCCTGTCCAAATCAACCTTTTGCGATGAGAAATAAACAATTATTATGTATATTATTACCATAAATATTCTCCTAACAGGTCGTCTATCTGTAAGTTCGACCAAATCCGTTCAGAACTTAATTCACTATAAGTCCTCGGTCCAACTCTTAACAAGAAGGGGTAAAATATTAGGTCCATGAACCTTTAAGAAAACCGTCGATTTCAAAAAAGCCATTTCTCAATAGTTTTAGTTTAGCGCTTTAGCCCTTTTGTTAATACTTCCGCGTATACCGATATCACTCGATTTTACTACGGTTATAAAGCATTTATGTGCCATTGTACCAACCGGACACTGAACCTGGGACTCGGTACGTATCGGGAAATGTTGCACTAGTGTTTGGCTTCTGTTGGGAGGTAAGATTTTCCAATTAGGGGTTTATTTTTAAGCGTTGCTTGAAGTTAATTAATGTCTGCTTGGCCATACATTTTTTATGTTTGAACGTCTCTTCACTTTCGGAAAACCCTCTTTGTCAGTCGGGACTTGAAAATAAAGCATTTTCTCCAAACATCTGAATAATGGATAGTTTTCCTGCTATGGGTAGCCAAAACCGAAATGGTCCTTAGAGGCAAAGTCAATCCCATGTCCAGAAAAAACCGCAAACTTTGGTAGCATCTATTTTTTTAGGGCTTCTCATAGCTAATCTCGGAGGTCATGACTACTTAACCAGGCTATCCCGTGGCTGCCTTAAGCCACTAATTTAAAGCCTCCAGCCAGGGGCGTAAAATAGCGTAAACTTATTTATTAGGCGAGCGCTCGCTAAGGGCACCGTCTGTGAGGTACGAACCTCGGCTTAGGGCGTCGCTGGGACACGGACAGCAAAATGGGACAGGCTGGACCCAAACATGGGTAATTATTATTGTCAGGGGAATTTAAAGCTACAGGCTCAGCTTTGATGCGGGCTGGTGCATCGTCAAGCAAGGGTTGGGGGTTTGGTTTCATCAGAGGAACCGATCGTAGCTCAAATACGCGATCGGTCACGTGCATATGTCACATTTTGTTCTGAAAACTAAAGAACGTGGGGTTAGGATCAATACATATTCGCTCACTTCTATCTTCGATTCAATTAGTCTCAATAGCCCTAAGAATCCTACTAATATTGTAAAGGCTAAAGTTTGTGAGTGTGTGTGTATGTTTGTCTCTTCTTCACGCTCAAACGGCTGGACAGATTTGGATGAAATTTGGCACACAGATAGTTTATAACCTGGATTAACACATAGGATACTTTTTATCCCGATATTCCAACGGGATCGAGATTTCTGCGGGTGAAACCGCGTGGCGCAACTAGTGAACTATAAATGTGAAATGGTGATTAGACTTTGTGGAGACCAGACAATAATTCTTCTATACATTAAAGGCACTTTACGTGTCTGCCATGTGTGACTGTGTTGATCTTCTAAACTGCGTAACGGATTATGATGCGTTTGGTTTTTCACCATCATTTAGACAATTTATTTTGGAAAGTTTATGTGCATAATACATGAATATTAAACTAAAATAAAATAAAGAAATATCGACGTTTTATAAAGTTGTAAATTAATAAAATAAAGAGAAAAGATTTTATTTTTCATATGCTTGTGTGTTTGTTTCGCTGTCACGCTAAAACGGCTGAACGGATTTGAATGAAATTTGGCACAAGGGTAGACCATGACCTGGGTTAGGACATAGGATACTATGTCCCGATATTCCCACGGGATCGAGACTTATGCAGGTGAAACTGCGGGAGTCAGCTAGTAGTTTATAAAATAGATGACGTTGTCAGTAATTTCATCTTACCCATCAAACTTACAAGAAAATATGAACATGAAACGATAAACCTCATAATTTGACTCCCAGATTCTTCAATGGAACCCAAGGCGCCTAGAACAAGTAAAAATGCTAAATAATTCCTGCAATAATGAAGATTGCGCATCACTGGCCCTGCCTTGACCGAGTTCCCGCCGTCTTCTCAAACTTCCATAATTGTCCGACTTTGACTTACGTAAGGAGTATTGTCAACTGTACGACGATTTGACTCGGTACTAAACTGCTAAGCAACTGGAGACTTTTGAGCAATAATATTTTGAAAAGATAAGGCGGCTTAGTCAGAGAGAAAGCTTTGAAAAGGTATGGGAATAATCATGTTGATGACGTTTTCAAGAAACAAGAGACCACAATAATTATTTATGGAGAAATTGGTTCAAAAGCAAAACTTAGTTTTGAAGTAAATGAGAAATCCAGCTTATGGGCGAAGTCATAATTTGACATTTGAAAAATCATTCAATTCAGAAAAAGGTAAATAAATCTACTCACTCCAAGTATGGACTTAAGAATAACGATCAAAAGAATGAGTGCTGGGTCTTAAGATATTTCTAGAGTCTGTGCATAATATAAGCATTAGGATTATTTAAACCTGGAAGCAGCATCAGACACTTTCCCTGTTTTTAGGGTTCCGTATCTCAAAAGGACAAAACGGAAGCCTTATAGGATCACTCGTGTGCTTGTCTGTCTGTTTGTCCGTCTGTCACAGCTAATTTGCTCCGTATCTAATGGACCGATTAAGTTGAAATTTGGTACACATACACGTGTAACGAAAATAAATGAATTTCGTATATGGAGGTCACTACTCCGGAGCAAATATAAAAATAAAGTTTTGCAAACTATACCGTATGACATGCTAAATAAAGGGCTTGTTGTGTGGATCTCATTTCTTTTATAATTTTAAAATAAATACTTTTACAGATATTTATGGAAATAGATGAAAATTGACCACCCCCAACCTTATCTCCGAAACTATTGAGCCTACAATTTTGATAAAAAAAAAACAGAAAATAAGTCTATATTTATAGATTACAAGAAAACCTATAAAAAATCAATGGTCTTAAAATAACACGGCAAATCTCCCAATATTGTGCGTACTAACTTACTTTTGTAGTTGGAATGTATAGGAGAACATGCTTTTCAACTACAATGTTAAGTTTCTCCTTGGGATAAATTCATCCCAACTACGGAACCCGTCATTGTGCGTGGCCCGACACGCCCTTAGCCGGTTTTTTAATACTTTTGAGCCTTCTGTACAAGAGAAATATTATCTTTTTTAAATAGTTACAAAAGATAATATTTACCTTAACCCTAGTCAATATGTAATACAGTGAGTTAGCAGCGCTTCAGTTTCACATTACTTCATGCTCCATTGCATCACATAGATTACAAAATGTTATAATAACATCTTCGGTACTGGCATTACTAATTCAACTGCGTTGAATGATCATGGTTTGTAAACTATATCGACTACGTCGGCATTCAATTGGTATTTTTAAATGGACGTTAATAATAAACAAACAAACCAGAGGCACTGCATGTAGTTTGTGGGAAAGACCTTAAGAGCTTATAAAAAAGCCTGCAGACATTTTCTGTCAAACGAAGGAAATGCAGTAATTTTTTATGATCCTCAATCAGTAATTTTACAATTTGAAAACATTGGAAAAGTCAATTATTTTTAAAAGAGTAACCTTGGAGTTTTTTGCCGGGTCTTCTCCATAGGAAACGACAATTTGGAACCATGCACCTAACTTCTGACGTTTCATAAGTGCCCATGTAGGTTTATGTGAAATAATTTAAATTTGAATCTTCTGCAAGCATACATAATAGCAGTGTACATCCATAAGCTTGTATATGTTAATTATGAAAAAAGAAAAGTCTGAAACTGCCCAATTTAGCCAGAATCAACTCCGAAGGTGCAACATTTGGGCCGATCTCTTTACATCCCCAGATTTGTCGCTACTATTTCAAAATAGCTACAACATTGTATCACCGTCGACTTCCACTGTAACAGAATGCAGCAGAATACTAATATTTTACATGAAACAACCTCCACAACCTACAAAAGATTGTACTTGTATCTAATCAAAATTGTTCAACAATCAAAATATCTAATATATACTCACGTGAACATCATCAATGCCCACATAGGCTATGAAGGCAGAGTGGGTGATAAATATCAACTGCAAGACCACTAATAGTATGTGTCTTCTCATTTTATCACCATTCTTACCATCATCTTGTTTAACTAATCAAATAATTGTTTGACATGGTTCACCTGATAGAACAAACTGTTTAAAAGTCAACATTAGGAGAAAGGGCAGTAGAGGCCTGAAAAGGTTTAGGACTTTTACAAACTGAGATGACGATGGAAGAAAACAGTAGAGGTAGAGTGAATATGGTAAGAAAATTGGAAGCAATAATGCAACTAAAGAGAAATTAAACTCTAGTAGAATATGAAAGACAGAACATATTGTTGTTGATAGAAATAATAATATTGTTATAACAATTATGAGTGTCAAGGAAAGAATGTGCTGTAGATTTTAAAGCAGACTATATTCCACAGCAGAGGTATCCAAGCGGACGTGGGACAATACAATTCTCATAGCCACGTTCAATATTTGGTTATTTTCCGCTCTGCATAATTCGTAATTATTTACTTTTATTGCAAACACGGTAGTACGCTTTTTGATCACCAATGACGTTTTAAACGGTCATGTATTAAGTTCGATACAATTTACACTTGCAAGCAACGATCGTTTTATTTTGTCGCATTGGCTTCGATTACGGAGTATAAAAACTTGACTTTCGCATAGTTTCAGTTTTTACAAAAGAAAAAAGTGTGGAAATCACTGAAGGTATAGTTTAAGATAGTCTTGAAATATTAACTGGTGAACCATATTAAATAAAACATAGTCTTCTGTATTAAAATTAAATAATTTCCGGCACTACGCACTAAACACACATCATCACCCGCCCAAATGCAACACGAAAATAACACAATAATATTCAAAAACCGAACGCGACCGTTACTAAAACTCGAAATATAAAATAGAACATCGTTATTTTTCAAATACGTTCGACGACGAACAATGGCTGGCAGTATGCGACGACTGGCGGAGCTCCGTGCGGGCTGTTTTGAAAACATTTTCACCTGTAGGTGTTGTGGCTAGACTAATATACGTCCAATTAAAACTACTAGATACAGACAATAGAGGTTCGATTTGATACTTTGTAAACTTTGGCTGTGAACATTTTAACTCGTCTTATCATTGTTACTTGTTGTTGTACACATCAATTCAAAAGTATCTCTGAGCAAGTTAAACAAGAACAACCAATTCAAAACAAGGAGTCCTGCCTCAACTGCCTATCTATATGCGACTAGCTGCAAAAAAACATGTGGCAAAGCACAAAAAAGTCTAAGAAGGCTTATGACAGTGTGTGAAGGGAAGAACTGCGATCGACACTATCCATGTACGGTGTGGACTGGCGTTTGGTACAGGCACTGAAATATTTATACAAGGATTTCAGCGTTAAGTAGCGTAAGTAAGTGAAATTGTAATTTGGGGAGCCTGTTCACAAGGGATGGAAAGATTGATGAAGATGTAGAAAGGAGAGTAAATGCGGGAAATAAAGTGAATGGTGCTATACATGCGATTGTGACCAATCACTTAATGTCTAAAAAGGCCCGACTGGCTGTTCACAATGGCGTGCTGGTGCCTACGCTTATCTATGGAAGTGAATTTTGGGTGTGGCAAAAGAAGCATGAAAGTAGAATAAATGCTGTGGAAATGCATTCCTTGCGAAGCATGTGTGGTGTGACTATGAATGATAAGCTGAGGAATGATGTGATAAGGCAACGGTGCGGTTTAAAAGAAAATGTACTTAGTGACAAAAATTCAAAAGAGTATGCTTAGATGGTTTGGTCATGTTGAGAGAATGAATGAAAGGCGACTAACAAAAGGTATTTACAAGGCAGAGGTGAGTGGAAACGCCGGTAGGGAACGCCCTAGGAGGACATATAGTGACCTTATTGGTGATGTTCTTCAGAAAGGTCAGGTGCGTAGTACTCGTATCCGGCGTAATGTATGGCCAGATGTATGAACGTAAACGAGGCAAAAGGAGTATGTAAGGATCGTAGCAGGTGGCGTTCTGAAGTTTCTGCCTACTGCCATGGGATGAAGACGTGAGTTTATGTATAATATTTATATACAAATTCTGCCAATATTTTTTTCTTTCTGCAGTCTCTCTTACTTCAAGTCATCGTTAAGTATGCAGTGAGTTATGACGGGGCGGTGACTGTTGTACTTGTATGACTATTGTAGACACTAGACAACTGGCTACATAGTACATAAAGCGTTTAGCTGTGTTATGTACTGTCATCGTGTTTCCTAGTAAGAGTGGCGGTTGCGTTCTAAATGTGTTTATCGGCCTTAGAAGAGGATATTGTAAAGATTTAGATACATTTGTAATCAATGCACATTACTCATAACATGGACATCCAATATTCCAATGTTTTAAAATAAATAGATTTTTTTCTCATGTGTTTGTAATTTCAGCGCCACCGAGGTTATTGGTCCTTCAATCCGGAACACAACAATGCTAATGCAGTATTTCCCCGTATGATTTTTTTACACGGTGCTCAACTAACGCTTTTTTTCCATCAGGGGTAGGCAGAAACCACAGAACGTCACCTGCTACACTTATTTTTAATTTGCATAATGCTGAGATAGAAACTTTTTAGCCTCGTACAGGCCTCAAATGTTGTTTTTAACTGTTTCTGTTTTATTTTGTTTTTTATATTTCTATGATTGTGTTTGGTTTAGTTCTCTCTTATCTTTCTGTATGGGTCCCAATAAATACTTTTTCTTTCTTTGCTCCTTGATCCTTACATGCTCGTTTTGCTTCGTTTTTATTCATACCTACTACTAACAAATTCTCCTCCTTTCTTAGATATACTTTTATCCAGCAAAGGTCTGTCATCATCTACCCAGCCTTTTCCCAACTATTTTGGGGTCGGCTTTCAGTGTAACCGGACGCAGCTAAATACCAGTATTTTACATGGAGCGTGCCTATCTGATCTCCACAACCCAGTTACTGGGTAATACAATACTTCTTTGCTGAATGGTCATCCATTCAGCAAAGGCCTGAAAATGGTCCAGACGTTATTAATTAGTTCAATACTCATTTTGATATTTTTAGGTATATGAATAGTGAATGGTCCTTTAGTCATACATAAGGTAATCAAAGGATCATTCCAAGAAATTATGTCAAATTAGGTATTGTACTTGGTATTAATCATGCATATGTTGATTTCCTTACGATTTTCCTTTAAGTACTCTCCGAAGATGTGGATATTATGAGCAAATATATAGCGAAGGTGGGAATTAATCGGCAAATCAATGATCTCGAAATAAATACTTACATACTTACAAATATTCAGAGGAAGACGGATAATAGCATTAGCATGTTTTTATTTTTTGTTATTATAGTTTAAATCTCTTAACTGTAGGCTTCTTCTCGGTTGGGTCAATTCTGGAAAAATCCCAATTTAAAAACTGATATTTTTTTTGAAATTTTCCCTTCTACATAAAAATGTCAATTTCGATGATCCTACCAAAGAGATAACCTAACAACAATATCTTCAAACATCCGTAATCGAGTAGAATCAATTTCACATGACTGAACGTCCTTCATAAACGCAATCACAGCCGGAACGAGTCGCGTGCGCATACGACCTCCCCATCACACGACTATAACATACAACCTTATTGCTAACGACATTAAGTCCAATTTTCTTTGCAGAAAACTCTGCAACCATAGACACTTCATGCATACGACAAAGGACTTTGTTAGTGGAGATATAAAGTTCAATTTTGTATAATGATAGAGTATAATTAGTTGTAAAAGGATTTTGGAATTTATGATGCTGGAGTAAAGTTGAAATTCAAATAAAGTTAACAAGTTGGAATGTTATGTAACGATTGGTGTGCATGTAACACATTTTTTACTTAAAATCGTTTGTAATAGAGGTCATTATCGGTCGAGCATGCATGTCGGAGATGACGGAAGCTGGCTCCATTGAAGAGGTTTAGTTACAGCATTGACAGACGATTCGTGAAAATGGAAAGAAACTACAAAGGGATTAGAAAGTAGCCCTAATGAGTGTCACTTGCCCTTGTATAAGCCAAAATAAGTTAACGTAATAATTAGGGAAGCAAAAGCCATTTTTCCGGTATTATGGACTTAATCCTAATGAATCCATGACTGCAGTTTTCCATCCAGTTAAAGATTTTCTGAGCTAAACGCCAGCGAACTCCTTAAAAAGGTGCGTCCAGACAGTGCAAGGCTTGCGCCACAAATGCATTTTTGTATGTCAGATTCGTAGCTTACCATTCAAAGCACAAGCCTCGCACCGTCTGGATGGACTTTCAAGAGTTTTTGGCGCAAAAGTATATTAGATCTCTGTATTGCCCTATTCCTCCAAAGTTTAATGTACGTCTTTGCATCAAATGTTAGTCCTTATGATATTGAATATCAAATACTACAGTTATCTACCCATCATCTTGCTGCCTTTATCCCAATTTATTATTGGACGACATAATATCTTGTCTTCTTCCATTCATCTCTATTAGACGTCATCTCCAGTATTCACCTCCTTTCTAGCCATATCTCTCCAACTCAATAGTCCAACACAAACATCTCATCTCCATTCATACACTTGACACTCCACACACACTCATCAAACAGACACACACCATACACACACACACTCATCAAACACACCTTCCCCACATTTCATGATTGTTATTTTTTGTACTTCGTCTATAAAAAATGTGCCTTTGTTTCTTTTTCACTATATTTTTATAATAACCAACGACATACGTAACGACTTTTATAATGGAGGAACACTGTCTCTCAAGTCACAGATATAAACCTAGTTTGGAAGCCAGGGGACCTATGTTTAAGACACTTTTTATGTATGTTGTCTGTAACAATATTGTAACTTTTTTGAAATAAAGAAATTTTATATTTATAATTATCAACTTTCACACAGTCTATCCATCGTTTCTTTGGTTTTCCCCCAACTGTTATAGTTTATACTAGGCTAGTGATCACACTATGATCACACTAATATTATAAAGGCGAAAGTTTCTGAGTGTGTGTGTGTGTGTATGTTTGTCTCTTCTTCACGCTCAAACGGCTAGACCAATTTGGATGAAATTTGGCACACAGATAGTTTATACCCTGGATTAACACATAGGATACTTTTTATCCCGATATTCTCACAGGATCGAGACTTACGCGGGTGAAACCGCGGGGTGCAGCTAGTAAAAAAATATGCCGCGGTTTAAAACGTAGACCTGACTTCAGCGACATCCATACCAGTAAATCATTCAAAAATCATCTTTAATTCAGAACCAACATGATACTCGCACCGCAAATCTAACTTTGAGACTAAACAATAAAGTAGCAAATTCCATGCGATAATTTTAATTTATGTCTTTTTGTTCTTCGCTGTAAGAGGCCAATGTCGGCGCATGATTGACTAGCTACGAAGGCTGTGAGAATTCTTATTAGTAGCCATTCAAAATGAGGGTCTTGTGAGCCGATTGACCTTGGTAGCCCAAGTCTTAAGCTCCATATCAGTGATTTGTATGAGAAATGGCGTATTATACCTGATGGCAAAGGTTAGGTTAGATGTCAAATGATTTTCGCAAGACGGAGCGGAAATCGGATTCAATTTGCTACTGTCCTTAACATTCGTTCTTATGAGAATAAAATCCCAAGGTTTGGATTGGAAGTCAAAGGCCGGAAGTCTTAGCGTTACGCTGTGATGGCTACCAAACCTGTCTAAATAGATAGAAATACTAACAATACAATAAATGGAGGTAAAGTTAAGTGTAAGCATTTTTTAAACAGTTGATGCAGGCTTTGAAATTATCAAGAGTAATTCAACAACTTGTGGGTGTACTGTAAGTACACCTCTGAATAACCCTTCGAGAATATTATGTTTAGTTCAACTTGTTTTCCACAACAGCTTTTAACATACAAAAATTGACAAATTCTACACAAAAAAATGTGATAAACTTTACATTTCAAATGATACGTGTGCAACCGTATGTCACAATTTCTATAACAAACAAAATTCAGCCACCATTGATGATAGATCATACAATCAACGTAAACGATAGACCAGTGTCAAAGCATAACGCGCGCGTGCAGTTTGCGGGAAATCGTCCGGAACTGTGTCATGGCGCCCGACTGACATACGGGCTAGGGACCTTGAAAGTTGCCTGAAAACGGTTTTGAAGTCTATGAAGTGACATCTTTACCTCGACATACGAATTACAACTGACGTATCCTACATCACGCTATCAGAGTACCCGACAACAACGGTCCCCACTAATAATATTAGATTATGGTTAAGAACGCATCTCTACGTTGACGTCGTGGTGGGGCTTGCGCGCTCCGAACTCTAGGCCTGTGCCGGTAGAGTTTACTTTGCCGGAACGGGTCTGGGATGAGGAGCCAGACCAAGAGAGATACAAAAACCCGCAGGGCAGCATGTGGCGAGCTGTTGGGCAGTAGCGACCCCACGGACCCTATCTCCCAGGAGAAGTCTTGTTCCTCACCTCTGGCTTGCCTTTATTGACCGACTGGAGTGAACACTGACGAGGAACAGAGCTCCCACCTCATTCTTGCCTCAATTGGCCGGCTTGAGTGGAGATTCGCTAGAGCAAACGTGCTCGGAGGAAGGAAGTATTCCAGTAAGATGCTGGTAGGGATCTTGACCGTACTTCCGGGATTGTCCTGATAGCCGTGGAATACCTCTCCACTCCTCATAAGCACCTCAGGACGTGTTGCCCTCTTGTCGCTACGTGTTAGCGACCGTTTTCGGGGGCCTATTATTGAGTGTGCAAGTCACCCCCTGCCATTTTATCCGTGTGCATATAAAACATAGATCAGGCAGGGGCCATAGTCCTTCCATAGTTCCAGGTGACCAGTCCTATTTAGCAACCCAAACCCATAGTACGATATCTTTGTTTCCATATCTTACAACAGTCCTACACCAACCGGGGGTTGTCCTTGGGTGCACTTGCATAGTGCGAACAGGGATAATCGTCGGTTGGTACCTCATTTCATTAAAAACGTCTAAGGGGCCTCTGCGAGTTGGCTTCGGCCCCTCGTACGCCTTCCAAAGGTCCGGGACCCCTGGGTCCCGAGAAATGTCAAAGACGTATAAATAATAATAATAATTGAAGTTAAGTTTTTAAAACCGACAGGACATTATGATCGCATAAAACTTTAAGTTACCACCTAAGAACACAATAACAAACCTAAGAATGCAATAAATTTTTGAGAATTGGGCAGTAGCCCACCAGACACAACAACCGTCTGGGCGGAGGATCCTCCCTTTTCAATTGAGGATGAGCAACTTTTCACCCTGTTCCTCATACCTCTAAATCTACATTGGGTAGCAAAAGTAACAACAGGATACTGTTGACAGTTTAGCATCAGAAACTGACCGATTCATCCAAAATCCTGTGCGAGTGCTCCTGAACAGACGGATGGTGAACGGACATTTGGGACACTAGATATGGGTCCCTTGACAATCTGAACAACGCCGTAATATATATAAGTGCTAACATAATCTAATAAGTATTAATCATCATCATCTGCCTAACCTTTTCCCAACTATGTTGGCTTCCAGTCTAACCGGATGCAGCTGAATACCAGTATTTTACATGGAGCGACTGCCTATCGGACCTCCACAACCCAGTTACTGGGTAATACGATACCCCTCGGTAAGACTGTCAGACTTTCGGGCTTCTGACGACCCATAACAACTGTCAAAGATCTACAAATGACAGCCGGGACCAACAGCTTAACGTGCTTTCCGAGGCACGGAGGGGTCTTGGTATGTAAAGATGGTCACCCAACCACGGACCAACCGCGGCAAGCGTAGCTTATCCTGATAGATCGACCCGTGCGGCTATCATTACTTAGCCACAAGCCCCCATAATAAGTATTAATACAGCAAACTATTTATGTAAAAAAACCTAATATACACATAACACACATAACATCACGCCTTGTTTCCTCGAAGGGTTGGGCAGAGGTGTCCCTGTAGCAGGTACACCCACATTTCGCCAGTTATGTTTAAGTCCCATGTAATAGGGGGCGAGCCTATTGCCATCAACCGGGCACAAATCCAGACTCCGGGCTGCTACTGAGAAACTCCAGATAGAAAAACCCAATAACACTTTGCCCGACCCGGGAATCGAACCCAGGACCTCATGCTCAGCAGTAGCGCTTGCAACCACTAGACCAACGAGGCAGTCAAACCTAATATAATAATGTTATATTTAGTTCAGAAGACTGATTAAGCTAACTTTTTCAAAGCTTCTGCTCTCCTACTATTTTGCTGTGCCAGACAGGGCCCATAATGATCACATATAATTTTAACTTGCCACCTAAGTACACATTGTGGAATGCAAATAAAGTATTGAAATGTGGCCACCTACTGAGCCCAAACAATATAGGAAACATAGAGGAAAGATCATCAAAGTAAAGTTCTAGAGAGGAAGAGAAAGTTCAGAGGGTACTTAACTTTGACAGTTGACGGAAAACGGGGAGTGTTGAAGTCTCCATTGATTTCTTAAGTAGGAAAAGTTTTAAACAACAAGATATCTTTGTTCTCTAAAGTTCTAGCAAGGCAGAAAATAATTAGACAGCGAAAGGGGATCACCCTCCAGCTCTTATACTTGCCTTATTAAATTACAGAGAAAACAAAGAGAAAATGACTACCCTATTTATCATCAAGAATGTAATCTTAAGAATCTATTTAATTACTCTTGAAGTATGTACTGATTGTAACACAATTTTATATCAAGGAATGTTTGAAATACAGAGTACATTTTCAATTTCCAGATTCTGCAGTCGGGCGCCATATTTAGGTCTAAAATAAACACATAACGCCTTGTTTTCCCAAAGGGTTGAGCAGAGGCGTACATAGAGTACACTCGCATTTCGCCAGTTATGTTTAAGTCCCATGTAATAGGAGACGAGGCTATCGCCATCAAACGGGCCGCTTGCGACCACTAGACCAACGAAGCAGTATTTAGGTCTTCTAAGTTAGTTCAAAACTTATTTAACTTGTTTACTGATTTCCTAACTCCCAGACTTAACATAAACAAACTTAACAGTGACAAAGTAGAACTATTACGACTTAACCGCAATGTCGACGCGTTTAACTGCGCGTACGCCTAACCTCATCACAAGCATCGCATCAATCGATACTAAAATAAATATTAAGATGATTACAGTGGCTGGGATGGTAAATATTATGGTATATTTGTCAGGCGTATGAGTTGACGTGTTAAAGACTTTGCGGTTGTATTTTGAAGGCCAACCTTCATTAATTGGAGAGGCACCAAAAGAAGATTATTTTAAAGTTGCTCATCACTACGTATTAATAAAACAAAGTCCCTGCGCCGCGTCTGTCTGTCTGAACGCGGTAAACTGAAAAACTACCGAACGGATTTTCATACGGCTTTCACCAATGGACGTAGTTATTCACGAGGAAGGTTTAGGTGTATACTTCATTAAAGTTTTGTGTAACTGAAATATGACGATGATTGTTGATGAGGTCGGAAAATCATGCCGTCGACTGGGAGCTTTACTGGCGTGTGCCACCAACAAACCAATAGAGTTATATGAACAATGTACGGAATTAAAATATTGTTTACCTGGATAAACATAGGGTACTTTTAATCGCGGTAGTACGATCCTGAGGGATATGTTCCGATATCACACATACAAAATCTAGTTTGTTTTTAAATTCGTCCTCACTAGGACACAATTTTTCGAGGTACCCCTAGTCCGCTTTTAGGAATCTGGTTACATGCTGATTAGCATCTACATACTTAGTTCCTGCGTCTATTACACATTTAATGAGTTTTTGTTCTCCTTTCGACTTATGCCTGACTTAATGCACTCTTCCTTCTTATCGTAATTTTAAGTGCGGTTCATATAGGGTTGTTAGTTCAAAGACCCAAGAGAAGTGACGGCAAGAAAGAACAATTTTTCTGGTACAGCTTTTTTGATCGTTTTCTGTACGCGAATGACAGTATTTATTGTAACATAAATCTGTACAATAAATTCGCAAATCTTATCAGCAGCACATCCCAAAAATGGACTGTAATTTTTCGTCTCTGCCACCATAATTTTGTCAAGAAATCCATCACTAGATGTACACACGTAGGTTTAGCAAATAATAGTCAATAAAGAGTCGCTGGCTAGCAACGGGCACAAGGCCTCAGTGGTATAGTCAACGGCACATCATTACTAACACTTGCACTACGAAAAACGCCCTAACTACTACGACATAAAGGCGCTGTCAATGTCAAATTGTTACAACTGATGAGCAGTTGACAGTACTGTGTTACAAGACACATCTGCTGAGTGTGTAGGTCTGTTTAGTGTTTAGACACGTTATGGGACATATGACTTGCGTTGTGGAAGGTTATGAACGTCGAAGACGAACAGAACATTGGTGTTTGACGTAAATATATCATTCGCGGATCTACAGACAAAGAAAAGAA
Organism: Agrochola lychnidis; assembly: GCA_963680765.1. Classification (NCBI taxonomy): domain Eukaryota; kingdom Metazoa; phylum Arthropoda; class Insecta; order Lepidoptera; family Noctuidae; genus Agrochola; species Agrochola lychnidis. The sequence goes on from OY796872.1 coordinate 18,758,755, forward strand.
AGAAATAAAGGAAAGTGACAAAGGATATAGGAAAAAGTATTGCTATAGAAAAATAGATGTTTGAAATGCATATAAATGCATTTCGGATATCATATCTCTAAATATTTTAGATTAAGGTTGTCAATCCGTATCTGAGCATGCGGATAAGACTTAGAAACTACAAAATAAATTTCATGCAGTTCTGACTATCATTCAGATCAATTCTCGGGACAGTTTAAAGTAATATAAGGTACTTAATCACTGCCGGGAAGAAAATGATAACTTTAATAGTATAATAAGCTAAGTTTAAGAATGAAAACATAAGATTAATGAAAATGCAGCAGTTAATAATGAAGTAGCGCGGTATGGTAAGAGAACCAATTACCTAACCACTTATCTCATACTCCACAAAACAAAGAACCACCGGCCAGCTTTCCAAAAAAAGCCGAACAAACTCGAAGACCTCCGAAGACTTTGTGACACAGAAAAAGTCACGTTCGTGAAGTTTAGCGTCATTTCGCAACGAAGGGACGCTGTGGCAACTGCGACCGATTGTTCGACGACAGACGTTGGGCTGTTACTGCCCATTCTTGCATATTACCGCGTTGACACGGCTAAACGGTTGACTGTCATACGCTGTTTGAATTTTGTTTAGTTGAAGTTGGGAAAGAAAGGCTGGGGGGATATGGCGCATATAACCATAACTATGGGCATAAAGGTTTCTTTTGCAGATTTTTAAAGACGAAATGCTTGGATTCGTAAGGTTGAGTAAAGCTTTAGAGATGGAATTTTGCAGAGAGATGAATGAAGACTTTGTGACCTATTAGAAGGCGCAGTTAACAATCATTATTGTAAGCAAGGGTTGAAAATTGCCTATTCTGATCTAAAGTCCAACGGATTGTTTCACTTGCAGAAGGTACAATATCAATGTATATCAATGTATGTGTTACGAGAACAAGGGATAGAGGACAAGGGAAAATATTTTTGTAAAAAAGCAGACAGAAAAATCCAATTGTGTTTTAAGTTTAGGTAACTTTCACAATCCTCAATGTCTGAGATCTGTGTGTGTTTGAGCAGGTTTCTTGTCCCAGAAGTTTGTCAAGTCAATCGATGTGACAGTTCCGACCTCAGCATCTTGGGTTACTGAATGCCACTGACCTGGCTGTGAAGAAACCGCATGTTTATGTACTTTGTGCTGAGAGGTACTGTCGAATATAATATTGGTGAGGAAAAAATATGTGATAGTGTCTTGTTTTATAAGAAGACTAGATTATTATAGAAAGGCCCAACTATATGCTTGAAATGTGACTAAGATGAGAAAGTAATGTGTCTGGAAGAGATCGCGAAAAGCGATAAGGCCCCATTGTATAAGTATTTTGTAGTGTTTGACACATTTTTTGTTTTGTATTTTTGTGGTTTACAATAAAGTATATATAAATAAATAAATAAGATTAGTTTGATTATATTTCGGAGAAGAAGATCCGTCAGTAGTTAATGTTTTTCGTAAATTACGTAACAATATCAACTTATATAAAGAACACCCATGGAAAGTGTATGTTATTATTATGCAAATAACTTATTTTATACTATAATTAAAATGCAGCCGACAGACGGTCCATAAATAATATATTTTCATTAAACGACGTATTTTCAACTGCACTTGCATATTAATCATACCGTTGCGTTGACACGCTATTTTATTTTTATAATTGGGTTATAGAAATATTTACTTTTCGGGACTGTCTGGGTTTTTTTTTTAGAGGCAGTTTTCAAAGGCTGTTATTTTTCAAAGGACCAAAACTCAAGAAGGCCTATCCATAGAACAAACTTAATTAAAAAAACTCGCATTGCTCCTGAAATATAAACATTTTCTAGGAGACAGCTAGTAGACCTTTGATTTACCTAGCTAAAGATTTATCTTGTTATATATTATATTTAAAAAAAACAGGCAAAACCCATTTGTATTTCATAAAATTAAATTAAATTTCACAATACTGCCACAGAATATATCAGAATAAAATGTCTCTCAAAAAATGGTCCTTGTTTCCGCACTTAATCGGAATTCGAGACTAGTAAAATCCGAATGCACTCGTCCGTTGACAATCGTCTTTTCTAAACACACAGCTAGATTACTAAGTCACATCGTATAGACAGCTAGACGAGAACGTCATTCAAGGTCACCGCAAGGTGTTATTTAACCATACAATTATGAGACAGCGACGCGATCCATTCTGAATGAATCTGTGATGTGTGTCATGTGAACGTGATCTGATGACTAACCTGTAATAGGTCTTTAGATTATATATCTTTTGATAAATTGTCACGATCCGGGATTTCTACATCGTCTGATTATTTTTTAACGGATGTACGAAGACTGACTAACCTCATACTGATTCAGACCATTGAGATCGTCATATTTTTGGCCGAATTGAATTTAAGGAACTCTGCAGGTTTGTTTCGTTCAAGTTCGGCCTAATTCGTCTGATAGGCTCTACGTTGTTAAACATACTCCAAAATTCAGTCCAAAAATTCAACATGATCGCAAGTACAAACAAAAAAAACAAACAACACCGATATAATTTGAACATTAAACCGAATCACGGCCTCATACAGATTCGATCGTTCGACCAGCGCTCGCGCCATGTGTAAACAATAAGCGTTGCTTAGCAACCGCTGCCGCCATATTAGTAGGACCCAAGAGCAAGAGAGACAGACATACTAGAGGTCTACAAGTGCAAGTGAGATGGAAACACAAAGGGTTTGTTGAACGATAAAGCCTGCAAACACATAGTTCACGGTAGATTTGACGAGTAGTTTTATTAGGGAAATTATTACTTCCCTGTGTTATATGGAATTGTTATATGAACTGGCTCGGTTCGCTTCCTGGGTTGTAGTCGTAAAAATATAATAAACGTTACGATTTTACTTAAACTTGACCGTTATTTCAGTTTTTCATACGATAACACTGGTTTTTGATTTGCTGACACAGTCGTTACTTTATTATCTTCATGACGAACATCTTAGGAAAACCTGACTCTATTTTAACAAACAAGAATTGCTATAAAGATCATAATCGAAAAACTGATCAAAAGGACCAAATTTTTTAATAATGTTACATGAGATATTTTTTTATAGAAAAATTCACAGCCAAAGTCATCGACCGACGGGATGCAATAAGACAAACATTACAAAAAAGGGTAAAAATTTAAAGGCACAAACATTGGGCCACCCGCAGTCGCTCATTCTCACTTTGAAAGATTTCGAGATACGTCCTGTGCAAATAGGGCCTTTGCGAAACTGCTTACCTTTATTGTTCGGGGGACCGATATTTGGAACGAGGGCATGACTGAAATCAGCAGAAGATTTTTTAGAATTTAAAGTGCATAGAATGGTAGTTTTAATTTCAGCCTGTAATGTTCACTATATTGCTAAATTGACCGGTCTTTATTCTAAAAATCTCACCTTAAAAACTTAAGTGAAATAAGCTTGAAGCTGTCAATAGTGTCGATCCTTAGCATCACGTGGAATGACAGCACTGCTGGGATCTACTTTAGCAGATCTAGTGAAGTTACAAATTATATGGTTATTTTAAGTCTATAAATTAAGAATACAGGGCTCTCCAGGTAGATCCTAATAAAGGGGTACCACAGGGTAGTTTAATTGGACCAAAAGTTTTCAATCAAGTAGATGAAGTAATACAGAAAATATCAAATGACGTCGTGCAATAAATCCTGATTCCGGACTTTGGTTTACCGTATCAACACTTCCAAAGTATGACTCAAAAGAGAATTAGAGTTCCGGATCGGAACAATACTTTATCAAGATATTCGTTTGTGATAGTGTGACTAATGTGTTTTACTAATTGCGGAAAATAAAAGACGAAAAGTAACGAAGTTACCTACACGTGAACCTACTTATGCTTACAATGAACTTGTACACATTATTGAAATTCTATGTGGCACCCGAATTAAGACCTCATGATAAATCATTTGAGGTTCGATTTGCATAGTAATTGTATGGATTGTCTATGTAGAGGTCGTTATAGTAGGACGTGATACCGTAGAAATTATACCTATTTGCATTGGTAAAATATAATAACATACTATGACAATAATTGTTAATCGATTCGGTTATAATACAGTTCTAAATCGGAGGCAGGTAACGTAAGACTGTTGACTTGGTCGAAGAATTTTTGTTTGAATTGGTAGATCCTAATACAGACGAGGAATTGACAGTAGTACGCGAACGCAATAACGACCTACCACAATTCGAAAATAAACTGAACCACAGATCAACGAAAAGATAGCAAAGACAAAAGATCAAAGATTACATCATTCAGCTTTACAATATAGGTCCACTTGCGACACCCGACGACGACCGTATAGGTAATTTGAATTTATTTAAATTACAATGACTACAGTATGTATTTACTTGGTAATGTTTCTTTATTGTTGGCTGAGGTTAACAGGGGTTAGGTTACGAAATGTCGCCGGTAGCGCTAGTAAGGTTGACTTTGTAGATTTATTATCTGTGGCAGTGAAAGCGGAGACGTTATTTTTTCGGTTACAGAATAACGCTTCTTAGAATTGTGCTTTTTGAATTTGAAAAGATTTGAATTGAAATTAAGAATGTTTTCATTCTTTTTATGAACGCGAATGGTGCTTTAATACTGATCAGTATCTGTTATTTTGTCATTGAAATTGATTACTTGGATTATTATCAATGAGTGTTTTAACAGACACATGTTTTCTTGCAGTCAGCGTAACAGCTTGTGAATTCTACTAATATATTTCATCGTCTGTGCCTTTCCTTCTACATTTTGTTATAATGTGGTCCTTTGGTACTAGAACTAGTACCTATTTATATGATGCCTGATCAAAAAGCGATTCTTAGGACTGAGTTCTAAGCCGATGCTTATTAGAGACCACTAAACATATAACTTTCCACAATCTCAAAAAATAAATAGCTAAATTTAAAACAATGTAAGCTTAACCGTATCTTCACAATACATACGTATATGTAGAATTTTAAACGCATGGTTGTAGAGGTCGACAAAGTTAACTGTACTTACGCGTTAACACAATAGGGTCAGACAGAGACAAATATGAACGAGCACCTCTTTGAATGACCGAAAAGAGTTATGAGACGGAATTGTCTATGAAGAATGCTTTTGACAACCCTCTGTGTGTGTAATATGAAATATGTTTGACTGTTTCGCTTCTGTGGGACTTAAGACGGTTTGACATGTATCGATTTGTGATTGGGACTCGGAGAGAATCACCGGATTCAATGGTACTAACATTTGCGACAATAAGTCAATTACAAACTCCTAAAACTTGGAACTCTAAACCAAAACTTAAACCACATACATATTTCGATACAAAGACAAGTAAAATTCAACCAAGACTGTTACAATAAAACCTCCTTAGTTACTGTGCAAATACTGGCCGTTCGGCAATTAAAAGACAAACGCTTGAAACACTTGACAGGTGTTTGGGCGCGAAACCCGCATTCTCTTTTAAAATTGTATCGCTGGCTCTTCATTCTTGTCACGTTCAGCTAGCAACACAGGACCAATATAACTTGAATCGTGGAGCTCACAATACATATGCATCTGAACTGAGATGAGGGATCAAGATAAAATGGTGGTCGTAGCACGAGTTTAAATTATACGTACGCGGACGGAATGAAGGCATACGGTTAAATAGACGACGATTAGGGACATGATACAGTCCATACTGGCTTATTGACTCATACTCTTACCTTTATAGACAAGGGATAACGTAGAAAATAGGAAAAAAATTGCCCAATACTAGGATTATTTCCTGTAACGGGGAGGTGCAACACAACACACTAAAACTAACAAAAGGTTGTTGGTTTCCGGAGTTGTACTTTTACTGAAAAGAATATAAACTTCTTAACAACTAAGGCCTAAAGCCAAACAAATATAAAAATAATATACGTATTACAATATTGGAATAAGAAACAACGCACGGTAATGTGACGTCGAAAAACTCATTTGTCAAGTGTCGTAGTAAGCCTTTGGACAACGCTACCGCGATTGTTAACTTTTCAAACGTTTCTTTATTTAAAGCAAGTGTTTAGAACCCATATGTGTATGAGAGATTTTCAGAACTTTCTAAATGGATTATTAAAAATTAAGGTTGTTTGAGAGTAGACCGTCTTTTTTGTCTATGGGAGTCTTGAAACTTTGAAAGTCGAGGAAGTTTAAAGGAAGAAATCAAAAAGATGATCAGAAGCTTCCGCTTGCAATAATTATGATTATGGAAATAACCTCTGTGATAGATTAATTAGCAATTATAAGGAGGTGTCTTATCGTGCATATTCAAAAGTGAATATGTCCACTTGCTAAAATGATCTCTAACCCGAGAAGTTATCAGATTCGTAAACGGAAGGCCTTAAAGTTATAATAGATAGCCCGTCAATAATCCCACCAATTAACGCTTCCTAATATTTCAAGTTGCAAAACCTGAGTCAAGCAAAAACCATTCAAACTTTGACCAGAAGGACCACAATCACATTTACTGCAGATGTAGTTGTGGTCTTTGCAGTCAAACTCTAGCAGCACGTATGGTTGCCTACCCACCCTAAAACTTATTACGTATGTATTACCCAATGTCTAACACAACCATGTGCTAGCCCCCATAGCAGTTAGAAGATGCGGGCACATATGCAGATGACGTAGAGCGGGTATCATTAAGATCTCACGATTAGATTTAAATTGCACACACGGTACGTGGAAAATAAGCTTCGTATAAACTAGCTACTGGTTTTGTTTTAACTGGACTTTTTGGAAGTATAACGCAAAAGTTAGGACCACTTTAAGGTCATCGGGACAAAAAATAACTTGACGAATCAAAAAGAGAAGTGAAGTGAAAAAGGAATGAAAAATTTACATTAATCACCCAACTACAAGCGGTAGGAAATTAAAACGGATATAGACACAGACCTGGTCACACTTTAACTACTGTAAGTATAAAAGACTGAGATGAAAAGGACCAAAAAGGTCTTCCTCTTATAAGCTTCAAGAAGCATGGCACAAAGTGAGGAGGGAGCAGTTGATGGAACAAGGCTGCCAATGATGATAATGATGATAAGCTTTAAGCTCTTAAAGCCATGATGAGAGAAATAAATACAAACAGCAGTTACCAACCTAATCCCGAAAACTAATACCTGTAATTTCTAAAGCTACGGTCTTCTAGAAGAGCGGTGGCCGCCACATAACGGTCGTCATGAAAATGATGGCACCGAGGGTAGACATTACGGTGTCAAAAAATTATCTCTCGGGAAACACACATAACGTTTCAATGATGTCATTTGACGGTAAATTGCAGACGCTGTATGTCGACCACCGCAGTCTGAGGAAGCCTTAGCTTAAGCCAAGCAAGTTGAAACATAAAATCAAAATAGCCTAACAGTTCGTGTCCAGCTAAGCAAAACACGACCTGGCCTAGGGTAAAAGTCGGCCACAGGCTACAAAATGAACTAATAATTATATGTAGACACGATCTGTGACTGACAACAGGCACGTTTCCGACATAAACTTACACGACAACCTTCGAAAATATGCTTTTGAATATATACTACTCTCTTACATATAAAAATAACACACGTGACATAATCAAGATAGACTTGTAGTTAAGATTTGCTTAATCTTTTAATGTTTTCAAACTCAAAATTCAAAATATTTTATTTCACATAAACCTACATTAGATATAAAACGGGCACTTATGAAACGTCAGAAGCCAGCACCCTTATTGCTTAACACACTTTCAATCTCAATCTGAATGATTTTGAAGGACATTGCTAATCCATTGCTTCATTTGTTCGAAAAACGTTCTGCTCAATAACGTAAATAACGCAATGAACATTGTTGAACTGTCAAAATTAAAGTCATTGCTACTACTAATGTTAAGGTGTCACACAATTACCCCGCAGGTGCACATTTCCAATCGTTTCCTATACGGAGAAGAGCCGGCATGAAACTCCACGGTTTTACATTATATTTTAGAGGTATGATAATCACGTCGGGGTCGCCAATTTAGAGGCAGGAGGAAAAGGGTGTAAAGTTCACTAATCTTCTATTGAAAACGGAGCATGTTCCGACTAGACGGGTGTCGTGTCTGGCGGGCAACTGCCCAACAATTTATTTCGGAAAGTTACATATATGTTGACCGCGCGGTAAACTTTGCTTGCGCGATGCAGGATTTGTATGACGTCATTAGTTCGCGTGTGGCGATGTAGATGCCGCCACAATATCATTACTAAAGAATATTAAAGTAAAAGTATGGTAAAAAAATATATCTGGCGCCGACCCCAAATTAATTGATGAGGGCAGAAAAATTATGACTTAAGAATATTAATATGAAGCCTATAGCTGTTTATAAAATAAAATAAGGTACAATAAAGTTGCAGAGACTAAAGGCTAGGATAATTTATCAATTTGTCATAACTGCAAATCCAATCCGAGTACCTACTAGGTCACTGAGACAACCATAGTAAGTTAAAGCAACATTATATTCAAAATTATTCACCTGTTAATATTACAAGATAGGGCATTGATAAACGCACTTGCTTACTGCATTTCGATGATTTCAGACGATTTATTATTCTAGAGTTTCTCACGACAGTACCTTTTACTGTTAGCCCGTGGTGTCCAAACTTAGAAAATAACCAGAGAATTAAATAAGTCACTTGGCACTTGCCAAAGCCTCAACCTGTTTCTGAAAGTTGAAGGTCAATTCCCGTAATGAAAAACGTTTAAAATTTAGTCGCAATCCCTCTCAGTGACAATCAATGTCAAATACTTGTCAAAAATGTAAGTAAATTAGTGGTACTAGATTGTGATTAGAATGCGAGTTTTCATAAAAATACAGGAATCGCCCCTGCTAAATCTGTAGCTAAAAGCAGAACCGGCAAGATCGAGAGAGAGAGAGAGAGAGAGAGATATTCTAGCATGACGATAACTCCCCAAAACTTAGCCCCGACACAAAGCGACATAACACGTACCTAGTTCCTTGCGCAGACGCAGCGAGTCAACACAACTGTGTCAACACATGCAGAATGCAGTCCCGCTCAATTGTTACGTACAGCTGTACTATGACACTATGTAGATCGTATATCTAACTGTATAGACTCACATTTCTAAATAGGCGAGACCACTTCAACTTCTGAACTTTTGATAGAAAATTATTCTTTGAAGCCTAATTCATCAGCAAGTTTAGGCAAGTCAGTATCATCATCATCTCAGCCGAAAGACGTCCACTGCTTGGACATAGGCCTCGCCCCGAAGCTGATGTTTACTTGCTGTTGTCAACTAAAGCTCATATTATTTTGCTTTTTTACCCTAACACTACTAATCATAACTTCAGAATTGTTCAAGAAAAAGCATTCTTACTTTAGCTTGTATGAAATATCGGCTTCGTTCATACTCATCCCCAGTTCGAACTCGCCCGCTTTTTATATGCCTATCAGCTGCAAGGGTATAGTTTGCCGGAAAAGTGCTACGACGTAAAAAATAAATACTCTTCGTCTAAATAATAAATACTGATCACGTATTAATTTTACTATGACAGTCTTGATATTTTTCTACATATTTAACATTTATATATGTATTTTAACAAAATGACATACTTAAATTCCGTGCCCATAAGTAGTTATTAATTACTAAATATTGCATTCCTAGAAATTTTACAATAATTGAATTGGATTATTCCAATCTCTTCACCACCCTTGGTTGACTGGTAGAGAATTCCTAAGGCATTAAGTCCGCCTTTGTACCTTTTTGAGTGTGAAAAGTTTAAATAAATAAATTATTGTACATATTTTAGACAGTGATTTTTTAGCAGAGCTTTAATTATTGTACAAACTGTGTTTTTTTACAGAAAAGTTTTAATTTGAATATGTAATCAAAGTTTTAATTATCGTGCTTATGAACTGTGACTAAATAGGTTAGATAAACGAATGGTTATTTTAAACTAGCGTATAATACTTATGTTCTTTATTAATGTTGATTCTGTTTTATAGATGTTGAAAAAGCACTAATAGTACCTACCTATCTACCTACTGTTGATTTTATACCGCGTATTATGACTGAATAAAAATAAATAAAAATCATACTAGCACTTTTCTTACGATCAGTACTTTTGCGCCTTCTAGCTATACATGTAGTTAGATATATACGAACCGGGCGAGTTTGAACTGGGGATGAGTATGGACGTCTACATTACGCTGACCAAAAATTTAATGATTTTATAACAATTGACTAAAGCGATCACTGCCTTGTCTATCTTGATAAGCATATGAACAAAAACAGCCGCTTACAGCCTGAAATTATGAGAATTGTATTCGTATTGAAATATGCGTAAATTATACACCATATACGTGTCGAAACACCACCATTCACAAATTCAGCTTTTACAAACCAAAATACGTGTCAGAAAGTCATTGAACAAACAATATTACAATACCAAAATACTCTTACAAAATCCCAAAGAAAAAATATCTTGGTCAACGAATATACAAATCCATTTTAATATCGATTTGAAATTCGTAGTGACACCTCTTTGTTATTGTAATCGATATTTTTCAACTGATATAAATGTGACGATTTGCATATAATACGGGTCGAATGGACGCTGGTCTTTGACCCTGGTTAATAAGGTTTCTTTAAAATCGTTTAATTACGGACGTTTATGTCGCGTAAAGGTGTGGTGACAGTATTAAAGACAAGAGAGTAAAAAAAAAAATTGACTACTATGTTTAACTTCTTTTTGGTCCTAAGGTCCAAAAATATTGCTTACGTAGTTCCACGCTTCTTCGAACAAACTGCACTTGACCACAACGAGGGCTATAAATTCATTGTAAAAGCCACATTTTTGATACATACTTGGTCTTTTTCTATAGAAGACTAGCGGACCTGACAGACGTTGTCCTGACCGAATACCGCCACCTATCGGGTCCGATTGACCATTCCCAGATCCCCTTGAACACACACAAAATATTTCATCAAAATCGGTCCAGTCGTTTGAGAGAAGTTCAGTGACATACACACTCACAGAAGAATTATATATATAAAGATTACAAAGTTGAAAATGACAACACGTTTTGTAAAACTACCTGCTTTTTCATGTCCTATCCAGATTAATAGAAAACAAATAATTACAACAACTTGCAATAACTGACATTCTGGGAACAAAGCGGCTACGTTTGTGCAAACTGCTGACTACAGGGTGTTACATATCGCGGTCCGTTCTCACAGCTTTTGCTGTCCGACACATTTGCAGCTCTTTACCTTGCTTAGCCGTCTGTGTTAATTAATATAAAGATTGATCGTGAAGTCTGGTGGATAGGAAAAGGAAATTGCAAGCAAATTAAGAAAATAAATCTTGGAAGTACTACATTTCCATGTATGTGAAACATGACACTAGAAAAAAGGAAGAAAAATGACCATTTGACTGACAAGGTTCATTTGGTGATAGAAATTACAATTAATAAAAATACGTCGGTAGTTCAAAAATTAATAAATATTACGAAAAAATTTCACAAATATAATGTTCACGGTGCATGTAAAAAGATAAACGATCGATTAGATCGATTACTCAGAAATCAGTCACATCACGGTATCTATAATTGAATTTTCGAGTAGTAAGTATATCTATACCTCTTAAAGTTATCAGATAATATGACCCAGATTTGTAGTGAGGAAAACGCACTTGGAAATGTTTCAAACAATGATAACACAGCTATCTTCTTTATCACTAAACTTTATAGCTTCGTGTAAATGGGTGTTTTTTCTAACATAATAACTTGCTTCCGAAAGACATTAAAAATGGTTTTTATAGCAATTTTATTGTGGTCCTTGTAGCTTAAAGACAAAGGACCAAAATTTAGGACGCACGAATATTTTGCGAAAAACAAATCACTCGTTTTCGCTGAAATCTGCTGGACCAAACTAGAAAGGTTGA